>CM049306.1:2476018-4876018 GCA_026874595.1 Sipunculus nudus | reverse complement strand
AAACCATATTCACATCATAAGTGATAATCAGCTATGAAATTTCCAATTCTTGATAGCGTGCCTCATTAACTGGTCCTATATACATGTATCTCAGCATTAATTACCGGGTAACAAACATAATTAAGTGCAATACAATACCAGTACATGTTTTCAGCTTCTGTTTTTTTTTGTCATGCTGAGCAATCAGGTCAAGGACCCCATAGGTAATTGAAGTTGACTCAGTTTAATGCTGATTGCTGCCACCAGGAGGATATATGTTCATCCCCGTTTGTGTGTGTGTGTGTGTGTGTTCACAAGATTGCAATAATAAAGAAAATCCCATGAAATTTTCAGGTTGCCTATGGAATAGGCCAATGAAGTAATAATTTTGATGCAAGTCCAGCTAATGATCCGGATCAAGGAAGGACTTCCAGAAATATTCACAAACGTACAGTCACATATGCCTGATTGAACATGGGAAGATGGGCTGAATAAGTGAATGCAAACACCTGCTGGGGGAACATATGCACCAATGAACCTTTGACTATGGGCCAATGAGTTAATTAAAACATGGGTTGTGGAGTAACCCAAATTACGGACTCCCCACATGGGAGAGGCCTGCATTCATGAGAAACTGAGAATGCCTATGTCTAGTTTATAAAAAATATCTACTACATTTTTATGAGCTAAGGCACTTGTATCAATGGACTTTACAGTGAAAGCAAGCTACTTCTCAGAGCTTTGTCAGGAAATTAACCAGCAATGTGTACTGATCAATCTCAGTGCTATTTAGTAGTGTATGTGGTTTCATGTTGTATCTGATATATCCAGTAATGCTACTTGGGGATCAAAATAGCTTCATTATGCAGTCTCATCAACTGTAATAGCTATTGATCAGGCTTGATGGGTGGTGCTGTTCATCCTTAGAGAAGACTGTATCAATTAATGGTGGAGCGGCTTTGGGGGGGGGGGGGGGTTCTATAATCTGTAACATGACGTTACCTGCAATTGCTGTGCTGTGACCTTTATGCAGATTAAAGTAAAAGAAAATTTAAACATTTATTTAACCAGATGCAATATTATTTAAACAAGAGTCCCATAAATAGCTTTCATGTTAAGCATAACACAGATGGAAATTTTTTATAAAATATATATATGCTAAAGTTAAAACTGAATTGTGGAAGATCTGTGTTTATATATGATGTTTTCTCTGATAAAAAATCTCATTGTTACTGATAGAACAATAAAAATATGACAAGCTTAGAAGTTGCATAATTATGTAGTGGTGCACTGTAACATGTTAAACAGTGTAGTATGTATTATATACATCTGGTGTTGTTTTGCCACTATCAGGTGTGTGAGCTAGGTGTTATTGTGTGTTTTCACTGTACTGCTGTGTCACTGTGAGTATGGGCTGTGACCCATGTAAGATGATCGAGCTGTTTTGAGTAGATGTTTCACAGACTATTTTTAATTTCTTCAGTAGGTTCATGGATGAGAAAGGTCAATGACCATATTACTAACTTGTAAACAGCTTGCTGATTGTTGGTTGTTGATCTGTTTATTTTTCAGCTGATCATGTAGTATTTTCTGAGTTGTTCTATGTTTGTATGTTTGACCCAGTAAATAGAAAACCTTGACTTTGGTGATACTACATTTTATCAGTACTTGTACTGATAATTGGCCCTATAGCAAACAGGTCATTTGTTCTTCTTATTTTCTTAAAGATGCATTCAATTATACCTTCAGAGCAGAGACACCAACACAAACATCTGTACAAAATTTATTTGTTGTCTGTATCATCTACATTGGTTGTCATCACCATTTACTGACATTATCATATACTGACCTGTCTAGACTTTTATCTTATGATAAAGAAATGTCATATAGCATGGTTATGGCCAAAATAAAGACGTACTTATATACATATTGTTTAATTTACTTTTGAATGATTTACATTTTTGAGACTGCTTTGTGGATAATTAGGGCCCTGCCTAGGAGCACGCCCTATAGTAATCAGGTTATCTGTCTGTTTATATGTCTGTCTGTCCATCTGACACTTTTGTGCACATAATCTCAAGAAGAACCATTCAAGATATTGCCATCAAAATTTTACCCAAAATTGTTATGGTACCCATGAGGGGATGTGAGCTGTGGAACCTCAGACCAAGACTCAATCTCAGAAATACAATATGGTTGCTGGTTTGCTATCTTGTAATTCATTTCCTGCATATTAAATAAAGAACCCTCCAAGTGATCACCATGACAATTTTACTGAAGACTGACTCCCTTGAGAGAATGTTTGCTGTCAAATTTTGTTCCTATTACAAATACAGTATGACCACCTGACAGTGAGCTTAGAATTTCTGTTTGCTCTGGGATCTCAAGAACCTTTTAAGCAATTGCCATGAAAATATTATTAAAGATCGATACTTATATGACTGGATGTCTGTTTCTGAAATCAAACCCATCATAAAACCAGTTCCCCCCCCCCCCCCCAAGCTGCCATTTTGAGGAGCGGTCATCGCTGGGCCCTTATTTTGTACCTTTATGGTCCCAATCATTTCTAGTTCATACAAGCAAAGTATCAATGTAACATGGAAAATGTTTGTATTTTGACCAAGGAAAATTTGTGTCATTGAGCTAACATTCTAAAGATTCCTTCTTCACTCAAAGAAACTTATTTTTACCTCAGCATGGAAGAGATTTGTTTTTCTGCTATTTTAAATTCTGCAAGGAGACATTTTAATACATGTGGCATGACACCAACATTTTAAGGATTCCTAGTTGCAATGGAATTAAGTCATAAGCAAGTTAAAGTCTTCCAAGAATTGATGAAGGAAAGGTTGAAAATTGGTTTTCTAGGCACTCAGCAGACAGAAGGAAGTATTAGATCACACAACCGCTTAATGGCAGTACTGACAAAATTTGTCAAAATTGGTGTTTCTGTGATAAATGGTATACTGTTGGTTGAATATTGGTCATATCTAATACACAAGAGCACTTTTTGGCTAGCCGTTTGCATTATGTGGAAAAATGTGATTGTTATTCAGTAAACTCTTCAGGATGTTTGTAAACTAGCTCAGTGTCATATGTTTTGTGACTGTACCGGTAGTCTGTTATGTTCATGGTATGCAAAATATACTGCAGGGTCTGTATTTTGTGTGACAAGTTGTACTATTTAAAGATACCTGAAATAACTATGCATGTGACATTTTAACAAGAACTATTCTTGACAAGTTGGTATGAATCAGAAACATGAATCAGCTATTTCATACAGCTTTCTTTTTGTTGATGTTAGTTTAATCATTTTTTATAGTTTTCTGTACAAAGAAAAATTGTTACAGAAGGATTTCATGCATGAAACTGACAGGGAAACTGTTTTATGGAAACTGTTTTTTGTTATATTTTGGTTTTAAAGTTATTTGAAGGCATGTGGCTCTGTCTGAAATGAAATACTCTACCAGAGTCAACTTGGTGTCAACCCTTCAACAATACCAGGATCAAGTTGCTTCATACATTAATGTAGCAGTCTCTGTAGTCTTTTTGGACTCTGTTAGAAATTCTGACACAGAGAGAAAGTCAGCAAAGATAAGGTTTGAAATAAAACCGTCAGAGCCTTAAAATTAAAACAACCTTCTTCAAGAACAACAGAAAATAAAGACACAAGATGCTGCAAAAAATAATCATTAATTGAATTGTTGCCACTGTGCATTGTTCATACATATACTCATGAACAGAAACAATGTGCTAAAATTTATTAATATTTTTTACATTTGGGTTATGACAGTGTGCTCATAATGTCTAAAAATAAGAATTAGGATCACCTCTGGTTAAAACAGAAATGAACTCTTTTTAATTGTTTGATAAATATATGTCCTGTAGCTGTACATTTATGTAAGAGCCAAGTGTCATTGTAATAAGGGCGTGTAGTCATAATGAAGTTTACAGTCAACAGGTTCATTCAAAGAAAGATGGGAGCAAGCAATAAAGGGGAAACCATACTCAAATTGTTATGTTAAAAGTTTCTATATTTGGTTATTTTTAATAAAAACCAAGAACATTAAAGCTTGAGTGTTAAGATAAACCATAAATGTTTATGTTAATGTTTACCTTGAAAAAGAGGAACTGTGTTATAGTTCGCTGAGTAGAATCATGATATCTAGCTAAGCAGGTGACCTTTTTATAAGGTGTCCCACTTCCTGTTCAGGTCATGAGCCAGTATCTCTGCTTGTCTAACAGATAGGAGAAGGTAGCTAGCTGCTGGTGTGTCTGTACAGTGTGGGTGATCTGTCACCCTATATTGTAGTTGTCTGTCATTTTGATATTTATAGCACAAACAGCATGTGAAGGGGGGTGGGGGGGGGGGGGGGATACAACTGCACTTTGTTTAACAAACCTAAAATAGGCTGACAGCTAGGTTATGACTGCAGATATAACTTTGCAGTTTTTGCCCAAACCATTAACTTAATTATGGATATGTTTAAAAATAAAATGCTATTCAATAGCAGAAAAGGGACTGGTTGAAATCCAGATCAAATACTAACCAATTTGAAATCAAATGCATTCAGTAAAAATTATGTTCATTCTATATACATGTTTTATAGAATTAGTATGCTGACTATTTTAGTTTAAGACCCATATCATATTGCTTTTATATGTTACCGTTACCTTGTGAAAATCGAAAAAGTACTTTATCTGTGTATCCATGCAAATTTATCATTTATAAAGAGCTGATACTGAAATTTATTTTATATCTGTATCATTAATGATCATAGACTGATTCTGTTGTCAGCTGTAAAAGACACAAATAAATTCCCATATCACATGTGTGTACTTAAATTTTTATGGAAAATGCAAGGGCCAGGGCTTTTTTTGGTGTTAGCTTCTGTCAAGCAAAATTATTTTAAATTACAGATGGAAAACTGCAAATTATAAAAGGAGTCAGTGAAACCTCTGTTCTTTGACAGTCCTCACATTTCATATCTCTCCCTCATTTATTCCAGGATTCTGCTAAGCCAGAATTTGGCTTGCTGTTCGACATTGATGGAGTCCTTGTTCGTGGAAAGAAGGTTCTGCCCTCTGCGAGGGAAGCCATGCAGCTTCTTACCACACAAGGTGGAGAATTCTGGGTACCTAGTATATTTGTGACCAATGCTGGGAACTCGCTTCGTCAAAGCAAAGCCAAGCAACTCTCTGACTGGCTCGGAGTCAATGTAAGTGCAAAGTATTTTGTGACTGTTTATTTTAATAGGCCAGTCTGAAACTTTCTGGCCCAATAGGATCTTTAAATTCTCCCCAAGAGAGAGAAAAAAGTCACCTGAATACACAAATACTATGCCCCCCCCCCCCCCCCCCCCCCCCCGGTGGAAGACTGATACCCAGCACACTGTACATGATCATGCCGTATGTTCATTGCACATTCCTTCCACTGAACCTCTGATGTAGCAAGCATTGAGATATAAAAATAAGAATACTGATATCATTTTCTTTCTCTATCCCAGTTTCTTGTACTAAATATCATGTCCCAATACCCAGGGAGTTATACTGTGGCTCCCTCAGTCAGAAAAAAAAAACAGTACACAGCAGTACCAGGTCTGTTGTCAGGACAGGCATGAGTATCCTGTCATCAGAGTAATGGGGTTAATGATTATCGTATATGAAAGGTTCTTTAGAGTACATACAGCCCAAGGTATATCGATATACCTGTATATTTTGTTCAGTCTAGTGACCTGATATAACCTTTGTTAGGCTGACCACATCCACAAGGGTCATGCAGTGTATGTATAAATAGCCACATAAGTGGTGGCCTTGACCAGGGTGAGTGGGTCAGTCAAACCTCAGGCAGTCCCTTTATTGACAATGTATCACATGGGCTAAGGTGTGTTACCTTGGTACTGTAGATTTTCTTTAGAATTCACTGTGTGGGTGGTCATGCTCAGAAATATGTAACTTCACCAATATAAAAGTCTACACATATTGTACTAAGTAAATAATGGCACCAATTTAAAATCTGTATGTAGGTATGATATGATATGATATGATAGAGTTCATTTATAAAGCGCAAATATAATATACATTTCTATGCGCTGATACAAAGGGTTAAGAAAATAAGTATGTCTTGAGAGCACGCTTAAATGATTCAATATGTGTACACGCTCTAACAGAGTCTGGTAAAGAATTCCATGCGGTGGCAGCGTACTTGGAAAATTGTCTGTCACCATATACATTATGGGAGCGAGGTACACAGACTATCCTGTGAGCATCAGAAGAACGAAGAGACCTGCGGGGAGAATATTCCACAAACAGTTGGCGCAAATACAGTGGATACAGGCTATCATTCAGCGCTTTATACACCTGTGTGAGGACTTTAAATGTGATTCTCCTTTCGACAGGCAGCCAGTGAAGCTGTCTTAGAACAGGTCCGATGCTGTCGTACTTCCTGGACCTTGTAAGTAATCCCTGATGCGTTTTGTGCAAGTTGGAGGCGATGGATGTTAGCATTGGAAGTTCCAGTTAGCAGACTGTTGTTGTTGTCCAATCTTGATGTAATCAGTGCGTTGATGGTCTTTGCAGCTGTCTGGTCATCAAGATGGTTCCGGATCTTACCAATTCTGCGAAGATGGTAAAAAATGTTCTTCACGACTGATCTTGTCTGACACTCCATACTCATATTGGCATCGAAATTGGCCCCAAGATTTCTGACAGTGTGTACTGGTCTTATTTCTGCACTACCAATACAGATCTTAGGTATAGAAGTTCCAGGCTGCTCTTTGAAAAAAAACATTTTAGTTGCAGTTTGTACTTTTGAATGCCCTGTAATTTAAAATGCAAGTAATTTTCATATAATGTTCTGCCTCTGTCAGAATAAACACCCCTTCTCAGTGACCTGCTTCAGTTGGTTACCACTGTGTGTATATATGATCAGATCACTTGATTTTGTTTGCTAGATAATCCCTGATGTGATAACTTGGATGATACCAGTAGTACTCAAGACAATGGACAATATACAGAGTGGTTGTATACTGTTGTTTTTAGGCTGATGTGTGTTATTGGATTAACTTGCACAAAAGTTAATCAGAATAGTTCTGAGAGAAATTTAGATTGCCATGAACTTGTTCTGAGAGAGATTCAGATTGCCGTGAACTTGTTCTGAGAGAGATTTAGATTGCCGTGAACTTGTTCTGAGAGAGATTTAGATTGCCGTGAACTTCTTCTTGGAGAGATTTAGATTGCCATGATTTTGTTCTGAGAGAGATTTAGATTGCCGTGAACTTCTTCTTAGAGAGATTTAGATTGCCGTGAACTTGTTCTGAGAGAGATTTAGATTGCCGTGAACTTGTTCTGAGAGAGATTTAGAATGCCCTGAACTTAGTCTGAGAACGATTTAGATTGCCGTGAACTTGTTCTGAGAGAGATATAGATTGCCTTGAACTTGTTCTGAGAACGATTTAGATTGCCGTGAACTTGTTCTGAGAACGATTTAGATTGCCGTGAACTTGTTCTGAGAGAGGTTCATATTGCCATGAACTTGTTCTGAGAGAGATTCAGATTGCCGTGAACTTGTTCTGAGAGAGATTCAGATTGCCGTGAACTTGTTCTGAGAGAGATTCAGATTGCCGTGAACTTGTTCTGAGAGAGATTTAGATTGCCGTGAACTTGTTCTGAGAGAGATTTAGATTGTCGTGAACTTGTTCTGAGAGCGATTTAGATTGCCGTGAACTTGTTCTGAGAGAGATTCAGATTGCCGTGAACTTGTTCTGAGAGAGATTTAGATTGCCATGAACTTATTCTGAGAGAGCTGCAAGTTGCCATGAACTTTTACAACCCTGTCTGCTGGCCTGGGTGCTGTCGCGACTTACAGTATGTCTGTGTATGCTATTTGCTGATATCTTCAAGGAACACCTGGCTGTCTGTGTATACCATGCATAAAGAGTCTGTGCTTACTTTCTCCAACTCACTACACCCTGCAAGCCAGCTCCTAATACTGGTATCTACATGAACATTTTGACATTCCTACTGGGCTGAAGTATCTAGTAACTGGGTAAGTGTCTAATTTCTGTATGTAATTTCATTATATGTAATTTCTGTATGTAATTTCATTATTATTGACCTGAAATCAAGCTATGACTTGTACTACATGTGTTGCATTTATTGCAAACAGAATACCAATGAAGCTAAATATTAGCTCTTTAGCCACAAAGTGGCCGGGGCATGTAGTTTTACCCATGTCCGTCATTCCGTCCTTCCGTCATTCCGAAATCAAACAGTTGTACGGACTTTTTTTCGCAATGCCTGCAGATATTGGCCTGATTTTTGGTGTTTGGGCAGATATAGACCAGTTACAGATCGAGTTCGCGTTTCATCCCGGTTGACCTACTTTTGACCGTTTTACCGCTCCTAAACTTAGAAAATTTCATGAAAAATAGAAATTTTCATGACAAATATACATGTACGTACTTTTTTTCGCAATGCCTGCAGATATTGGCCTGATTTATGGTGTGTAGGCAGATAATGACCAGTTACAGATCGAGTTTGCGTTTTGACCAAGTTGTCCTACTTTAGACTGTTTAACGGCTCCTAAACTTAGAAAATTTCATGAAAAATAGAAATTTTCATGACAAATACACATGTACGGACTTTTTTTTGCAATGCCTGCAGATATTGGCCTGATTTTTTGTGTGTGGGCAGATAATGACCAGTTACAGATTGAGTTCACGTTTCGTTCTGGTTGACCTACTTTTGAACGTTTTACGCCTCTTTAACTTAGAAAATTTCATGAAAAATAGATATATTCATGACAGATACACATGTACAGACTTTTTTTCGCAATGCCTGCAGATATTGGCCTGATTTTTGGTGTGTGGGCAGATATAGACCAGTTACAGATTAAGTTCTTGTTTTGTCCCAGTTGACCTACTTTTGACTGTTTTACGGCTGCTGAACATAGAAAATTTCATGAAAAATATGAAATTTCATGACAAATACACTTGTACAGACTTTTCTTCGCAATACCTGCAGATATTGGCCTGATTTTTGGTGTGTAGGCAGATAATGACCAGTTACAGATTGAGTTCACGTTTTGTCCCAGTTGACCTTCTTTTGACCGTTTGATGGTGCTCTAACAAAGAAAATTTCATAAAAAAGTGCACATGTATGGACTTTTTTTCGCAGTGCCTGCAGATACGGGCCTGATTTTTGGTGTGTAGGCAGATAATGACCAGTTACAGATTGAGTTCTTGTTTTGTCCCAGTTGACCTACTTTTGACCATTTGACTGCTCCTGAACATAGAAAGTTTCATGAAAAATAAAAATTTTCATAACAAATGCATATGTACTGACTTTTTTTCCTCAATGTCTGCAGATACCACCCTGATTTTTTATGTATGGGCAGATAATGACTGTTACAGATCAAGTTCTTGTTTTGTCCCGGTTGACCTACTTTTGATTGTTTTACGGCTCCTAAACATAGAAAATTTCATGAAAGACAGAAACTTTTATGGAAAATGCACATGTATGGACTTTTTTTCACAATGCCTGCATATACTGGCATGATTTTTAGTGTGTTGCTTTATAATGACCCTTTACAAATCGAGTTTGCATTTTGCCCTTGTTGACCTACTTTTGACCATACAACATCTCCTGAACTTAAAAAATTTTACAAAATTTAACAAATGTTTCTAATTTGCCCCAGGCGGGGGCATTCGTTTCGTTCCAACACATCTAGTTAGAATATCCTATTCAACAGATTGATGGATTATACACATAAGTTGCTCTATTAATACCTTAAACTACGTACTAATAACACAAGCACCATATATTAAGTACAAGCGTGTGCTTGTGGTAAACATTTTTATGCCCCCCCACAAAGTGGCCGGGGCATATAGTTTTACCAATGTCCGTCCTTCCGTCATTCCGAAATCAAATAGTTGTACGGACTTTTCTTCGCAATGCCTGCAGATATTGGCCTGATTTTTGGTGTGTGGGCAGATAATGACCATTTACAGATCGAGTTTGCGTTTCGTTGCAGTTGACCTACTTTTGACCGTTTTACGGCACCTAAACTTGGAAAATTTCATGAAAAATAGAAATTTTCATGACAAATACACATGTACCGATTTTTTTTCGCAATGCCTGCAGATATTGGCCTGATTTTTGGTGTGTGGGCAGATAATGACCAGTTACAGATCAAGTTTGCATTTCGTGTCAGTTGACCTACTTTTGACCGTTTTACGGCTCCTAAACTTAGAAAATTTCATGAAAAAATAGGAATTTTCATGACAAATACACATATACAGACTTTTTTTCCCAATGCCTGCAGATATTGGCCTGATTTTTGGTGTGTGGGCAGATATAGACCAGTTACAGATCAAGTTTGCCTTTTTGTACCAGTTGATCTACTTTTGACCGTTTTATGGCTCCTAAACTTAGAAAATTTCATGAAAAATAGAAATTTTCATGACAAATATACATGTACGTACTTTTTTTCGCAATGCCTGCAGATATTGGCCTGATTTTTGGTGTGTGGGCAGATATAGACCAGTTACAGATCGAGTTCGCGTTTCATCCCGGTTGACCTACTTTTGACCGTTTTACGGCTCCTAAACTTAGAAAATTTCATGAAAAATAGAAATTTTCATGACAAATATACATGTACGTACTTTTTTTCGCAATGCCTGCAGATATTGGCCTGATTTATGGTGTGTGGGCAGATAATGACCAGTTACAGATCGAGTTTGCGTTTTGACCCAGTTGTCCTACTTTAGACTGTTTAACGGCTCCTAAACTTAGAAAATTTCATGAATAATAGAAATTTTCATGACAAATACACATGTACGGACTTTTTTTTGCAATGCCTGCAGATATTGGCCTGATTTTTTGTGTGTGGGCAGATAATGACCAGTTACAGATCGAGTTCACGTTTCGTTCTGGTTGACCTACTTTTGAACGTTTTACGCCTCTTTAACTTAGAAAATTTCATGAAAAATAGATATATTCATGACAGATACACATGTACAGACTTTTTTTCACAATGCCTGCAGATATTGGCCTGATTTTTGGTGTGTGGGCAGATATAGACCAGTTACAGATTAAGTTCTTGTTTTGTCCCAGTTGACCTACTTTTGACTGTTTTACGGCTGCTGAACATAGAAAATTTCATGAAAAATATGAAATTTCATGACAAATACACTTGTACAGACTTTTCTTCGCAATACCTGCAGTTATTGGCCTGATTTTTGGTGTGTAGGCAGATAATGACCAGTTACAGATTGAGTTCACGTTTTGTCCCAGTTGACCTTCTTTTGACCGTTTGATGGTGCTCTAACAAAGAAAATTTCATAAAAAAGTGCACATGTATGGACTTTTTTTCGCAGTGCCTGCAGATACGGGCCTGATTTTTGGTGTGTAGGCAGATAATGACCAGTTACAGATTGAGTTCTTGTTTTGTCCCAGTTGACCTACTTTTGACCATTTGACTGCTCCTGAACATAGAAAGTTTCATGAAAAATAAAAATTTTCATAACAAATGCATATGTACTGACTTTTTTTCCTCAGTGTCTGCAGATACCACCCTGATTTTTTATGTATGGGCAGATAATGACTGTTACAGATCAAGTTCTTGTTTTGTCCCGGTTGACCTACTTTTGATTGTTTTATGGCTCCTAAACATAGAAAATTTCATGAAAGACAGAAACTTTTATGGAAAATGCACATGTATGGACTTTTTTTCACAATGCCTGCATATACTGGCATGATTTTTAGTGTGTTGCTTTATAATGACCCTTTACAAATCGAGTTTGCATTTTGCCCTTGTTGACCTACTTTTGACCATACAACATCTCCTGAACTTAAAAAATTTTACAAAATTTAACAAATGTTTCTAATTTGCCCCAGGCGGGGGCATTCGTTTCGTTCCAACACATCTAGTTAGAATATCCTATTCAACAGATTGATGGATTATACACATAAGTTGCTCTATTAATACCTTAAACTACGTACTAATAACACAAGCACCATATATTAAGTACAAGCGTGTGCTTGTGGTAAACATTTTTATGCCCCGCCACAAAGTGGCCGGGGCATATAGTTTTACCAATGTCCGTCCTTCCGTCATTCCGAAATCAAATAGTTGTACGGACTTTTCTTCGCAATGCCTGCAGATATTGGCCTGATTTTTGGTGTGTGGGCAGATAATGACCATTTACAGATCGAGTTTGCGTTTCGTTGCAGTTGACCTACTTTTGACCGTTTTACGGCACCTAAACTTGGAAAATTTCATGAAAAATAGAAATTTTCATGACAAATACACATGTACCGATTTTTTTTCGCAATGCCTGCAGATATTGGCCTGATTTTTGGTGTGTGGGCAGATAATGACCAGTTACAGATCAAGTTTGCATTTCGTGTCAGTTGACCTACTTTTGACCGTTTTACGGCTCCTAAACTTAGAAAATTTCATGAAAAAATAGGAATTTTCATGACAAATACACATATACAGACTTTTTTTCCCATTGCCTGCAGATATTGTCCTGATTTTTGGTGTGTGGGCAGATATAGACCAGTTACAGATCAAGTTTGCGTTTTGTCCCAGTTGATCTACTTTTGACCGTTTTATGGCTCCTAAACTTAGAAAATTTCATGAAAAAATAGAAATTTTCATGACAAATACACATGTACGGACTTTTTTTCACAATGCCTGCAGATATTGGCCTGATTTTTGGTGTGTGGGCAGATATAGACCAGTTACAGATCGAGTTTCACGTTTCGTGGCAGTTGACCTTCTTTTAACTGTTTTACGGCTCCTTAACTTAGAAAATTTCATGAAACAGAAATTTTCATGACAAATACACATGTACAGACTTTTTTTCGCAATGCCTGCAGATATTGGCCTGATTTTTAATGTGTGGGCAGATAATGACCAGTTACAGATGGAGTTCACATTTCTTCCCAGTTGACCTACTTTTGACCATTTTACGGCTCCCAATTTTGACCATATGACAGATCCTGAACAAAGAAAATTTCATGAAAGACAGAAATTTTTATGTAAAATGCACATGTATGGACTTTTTTCACAATGCCTGCAGATAATGGCCTGATTTTTGGTGTGTTGCTTGATAATGACCCTTTACAAATCGAGTTTGCATTTTGCCCTTGTTGACTTACTTTTGACCATACGACATCTCCTGAACTTAAAAAATTTTACAAAATTTAACAAATGTTTCTAATTTGCCCCAGGCGGGGGCATTCGTGTCGTTCCGACACATCTAGTTTGGTGTAATTTTGTACCAATAAGCAGTGTCTACTGGTTGTCATTTAGATGCTGTAGTAAAAACCTCATGTGGCGAGCAGTGCTTTTTTCTCTTCAAGTGCGTCTGTTTTTGTCGATTGTTTGAAACCTAACCAAAACAACCTACATTACTTTTGTCTTTGTTTAGAATTCACAATACCAAGGCCAAGGAAAATTAAACAAAGCATTCTAGATGAACAGTTTGAATGTGCAGGAGCCAAAGCACAAACTGAAAGCGAGATGCGTCAGTATGTTAACTTTTTATCTGATGTAAAGTTGCTTTATAATCCAAAAAAGGTTAATTTACCATTCCCTTAATAAATTTGAAAAGAAAATTAATAAATTTTTAGCTCAGCTGACTATAAGTCATCTGAGCTATAGTCGTGGTCCATTGTCCGTCTGTCCGTCCATCCGTCTGTCCGGATGTCCGTCCGTAAGACTGGCACGTTTCGACACCGTTGGACCTACGAATCTGAAATTCGGCATATAGTTAGATGTCCCCAAAATCTCCTACCATGCCGAAAATTGGGTCAATAGGACTTCGTTCCTTCGAGATATTAAGGAAAAACCTCAATTTTTTATTAGAAATCTATTTTCACACTTCAGGACTGCCTAATATCAAAACCACTCATCTGGTTTTCTTCATATTTACCATAAATATTCCTCTATATAGTTCCTATGTACATGCCAGATATTAAGTCAGTATTATATAATTTAAAAAAGTTATGGGCCCAAAGATAATGGACTTTGTAAAAAAATCAGGAAGATATTTGGTCACTTAAGACCAAAAGTGTTAAAGGTAGGGACTTTTTTCCAGTAATACAACTTTAATTAATCAAAATTTAATTGTATACCAAAAATTAGATTAAAATCTGTTAAATTTGTTTAAATATTGGCAAAAATATAAAATTGGTACCTTAAATTTTGCCCAACTTTGGCCACGGCACGTTTTTTTCCTGTAAGTACTGTGGATTTAATTTTCACAGCATGTATACATAAGGATTTAATCTGTTAAAATCTGAAATTTGAAAATAAAAGCTGCAAAATTAGGCTAGTTATGGAATTTTTTTGGAGGCTCTTGTTGTATTCCCTTACATTGTCAAGCAGTCCACTTTGATGAATGTAGGTCATTCAGTGCACATCTCTATGCTCCCCAGGCTGTTGGCATAATTTTAGATGTCCCTAAAATCTCCTACCATACCGAAAATTGGGTCATTAGGACTTCGTTCCTTCCAGATATTAAGGAAAAAAAACTTAATGCATTATTCCCTTGAAAGTGAAATAAAAGTATTAGTCCATTCTGTCAACTTGCCTGTCCATCTGTAAATTTTCATATGCATCACAGTATCTCAAAATTTTACTGTTTTTCTTCATGACAGTCTTGTCAGAGTATTAGTTTGCAATCATATATTTAGAACTTTACTTTAACAAAGTAGGAGGGCCCCTTTCCTCTTAGCTTTTCATATTCATATATATGTGAAAAACATTACAATAAAATATTTCTACATCCACCTTCGTGCTGCCCTCACTTTTCCCTTCTCCGAAACCCCATCCCAAAGTCAGCCTCAGTAAGCAAGAACAAGATGAATCAGATATATTCATACTTTAATATTTTGTATAACTATTCGTCCATAGGTACCTATGTACATGCCAGAAATTATGTCAATATTGTGTAATTTGTAGACATAGTGGGCATCACAATAATGTACCTTGTCAAGACTAAAGAGATATTGTGTCATACAGTCACAAATTCATAAATCACTTCATCAGCATAGTTAATCATAACATCATATCTGTCAAATTGAAAGCTTGCAGACTACCATACACTTTACATCCTTCAACAAATAGCCTTATCATCATTCTACTACTGCTTATTACTGCTGTCATTGCATTTATATTTGCTCAAATATATCACAATTTTCAACCCCTCCTAAATAAATAAAAAATAAACCACTATATTTGACTCTATTAACCCATCAGTCAGGTAATTTCATTTATCATTTACTCACATATTACATTACATTCCTTTATAATAGCCCAACATGTCCATCATATTCATAAGCCTTATCGACTCGATATAGTATCACAGTGGAGAAACATTTATAGTACTATCAGGATCAGCTGAGCGCCGTGACCCATGGGTCCCTTGTTTTACAGGGTATTGCCCAGGGTATTGCCCTGTGTAATCATATTTGGTCTTACAGCCCTTATCTATGTCTGATATCTGATAATATAAAGTTGCTTTATATACAAAACGGTTAATTAACTTTCCCTTTAATAAATGTGAAAAAGTCAATATGACTTGTTCATACGGCAATTCCCTGTGTATATTTTTATTGGATATTTCCCTGTGTATATTATAACCATATTTTCCTTTTTTAGCTGCTGGTTCTGACTGAAAAGCTGCAAAACCTGGAGATATCTCAAGGGCTTGATCAAGAAACATGTATGCTCCTGTTCACAGTCAGATATGGATATAAAGTTGTGTCACACATGCTTGAAGAATTACAAAAAGTGCCCACAACACTACCTATTAGTTTTCGCTGCAATTTGGCTGCTCTCAATAGCCAGCTTTCACAAGTCCAATTTTTGGATATTTGTAAAGAGATGCAACAAGCAGACATTTTTAAAATAGTTGACTCTTCATCAGTGCAACTGTGTGACATGTATTGCCTGGCGCCACCAACTAGCTCCTGTTTGAAATGTAAAAAAAGAAATGGAGAGGGATATGCCCTTAATATCTCTACAGACAACATGCCTGCCCCCTGTCTCATTCGAGGCATTTGCAGAAGCATGGAAAGATGCTACAAGTCAAACTGATGGTAAGTCTCATTTTGTGTGGTATTGAATGCTTGGTAAAATTTTATACAAACATGAGTTTTTCTACATATGAAGCTTCACATAAAAATACATAGCATGTAACTGTACAGTATTTGTAAATAAGATCTATTTTTGGTATTCCTTTTTTACAAATTTTTTATCACCCATTAAGTATACTAGCCTAAATTCACAAGTCATAACTAGATGCAACTTGATTGTTACAGCCACAGTTACTCGCAAAATGTTTGCTGATACATTCTGGTGGGGTGAAGTCGAACAATAGCTCCGTGATCTGGGGTGGCCTAACCTTCGGTGCAAGAGTGATGCAGATCGTGAGCTGTGTATGGAGGCTATCGAAGATCGATGCCGTACGACACTTTATCCCCATCCTGAATGCCCACCAGACTGTGCTAAGCGAGGTAATTTATGAATGCTTAACCCAGCTTTTTCATAAGCGGTAGACATATTTTCCACACTTAGCAACTAACATACTCACCCATCTTTCATTAAGTCAAATAATTAAAATGATTTGTATGATTGTTATTAAATAAATAAAATTAATTTTTTATCCTCTCAGGCTGTGGCCGTGTGTGGGTGGCTGATGGACTCTGGAAACTACAGTTCCCACATTGTATGTTTAGGAAAAAGGTGAGCCAATTATATAATGTATCCACAATGGCCATACATTTTGGGTTCTAGTCACTTAACAAATGTTGACAAATACCATATACATGATTGACTGATGAACATGAATCTAGTGTTAACATTTGGAGTGAGCTCATGTAAAGAGTAATTTACTTATATCACTCAACTATAATATGGTTTGCTTTCTTTTACAGAACAGTGAATGGGGTTCCACTCATAAATTTGCCTGATGTCTGCACCAGTGAACCGCTCTATGGTGAAGCATTCTGCAAACAACACTGCAACATAGTTGAGAGACATGGTATACCAACCAAGTTGCGAGACTTCCGCAAATATGCCGGGCTTGAGCAAGGTATGACCAATGCAGAAAAGTACAAATTTACAGATAACCTGTAAGTCTACAAAAATACAAATTTTTAACTATTCTCCTAGATATTCTGTCATATAAGATGATGGTGATTTTTTGCTTTCAGAAAACAAGACTTTACAACAGCTGACAAAAAAATAGACCAGGTACTGGAGAGAGTGAAGGACACGGCGAATGTTGGATCCTCTGTTATTGGAACTCAAAGTGCGTAAATATTGTTATTCCTTCTGTATGTACAATAAAGTGGGTTATTTTATAAGTAAAAATTATGATAATCTAGTTAATAATTTCAATTAAGTGTTTTACCTTCATAATCATATATTTGAGAGATTTGCTAATCTTTTTATTTCAGGTTGTCAAACATTCATACAGGAACAGGAGGCAAACATTAAAACAATCACAGATAACTCTAATACAGATAAGTCTGAAACAGCAACCTGCACAAAAGATTTGGGAGAAAAGAAAACTAAGAAAGATGTCCCGTGGTCATCTGTTTGTTGTCTGTGCTGGTGGTCACATAGACACATGGTCACCATGTATCAGTAAGTAAAACCCATTTCTTCCATAAATCGTAAATCATTAAAATTGCAAATATAGTAGGTAATCCATGCCTGCTTTAATGGTTTGTCTCATGAAATTTTCCTTGAAAAAAATATTCTCATCTATACTAACAAAATTTCAACTGTGCTTGTCCAGTATGCATAAAGTTGGTAGATATTCATGTAAGATTCACATCAGCTAGAATCATAATTATGTGTTCTATAACACTTGTATAGCAGAGATAAATAAACTGTTTTACACTATATTGCAATCACTTTTCATATAACAGGGTTTGCTTTTTGTAGGTCGGAATCACAAGGGCAGGTTTTTGTGATTCTATTGTCTTGGTTTTACTTGGTGTTAACCAGCATTCCAAGAAAAACATGGAAAGGGATTTACCTGGCCTATGACAACATGTGCTACCTAATGGAAACAAAAGCAGCAAAGACTTCCACTACCAGCTCCATTTGACAAGATGTGGCTCACTATTAAAAAAGTCATAGATGGTCTACATCTTAAAAATCACAAAAAATGAACATTGCCAAAAAATCTATAACCCGGACAAAATTGGTCAAACACATCCAGATTTAGCAGAAACCAAAAACACCATGGCTGCTGAGCAGGAAACCATGGGGGAACTGGTTTTGCCACAACTGTATAATCAATAAATAGCTTCACTGATAAATCCACAGATCCACAAGTGTAAAGTGAATTAGAAAACCTGCTACATGTAGGATGTGTATTGTTTAATTGTTTCTTGTTTTGTGTGAGTTGGATCTGTTTTTGAATTGTTATATTGTCTAATAAATGATGTTCACTTGACACAGATGTCTGTTCTAACTAGCTTGTGATGCTTTCATTCATTTGTGCTGCTTGCCATGTGTGATAGGATAGTGTATGTGTTTTTGATGCCTGTGCCAATGTCTGATGGCTCAACATGACTTGTGTACTGGGGTGTCTGAGGGGTTTCCGACAGGGGTGACTTGGTAGCTTGTGATGTTTACATCCATTTGTGATGTTTGGTATGTATATGAGAGTAGTGCATCCATTTGTGATAGCATCTCAGGAAAGAGGGGTCTGACTCGGGTGACTTGGTAGCTTGTGATATTTACATCCATTTGTGATGTTTGGTATGTAGAGGAGAGTAGTGCATGTCCCTTCAGTAAATTTGTGATGTTTGCATCCATTTGTGATGGGATCTCAGGAAAGAGGGGTCGGACTCGGGTGACTTGGTAGCTTGTGATATTTACATCCATTTGTGATGTTTGGTATGTAGAGGAGAGTAGTGCATGTCCCTTCAGTAAATTTGTGATGTTTGCATCCATTTGTGATGGGATCTCAGGAAAGAGGGGTCGGACTCGGGTGACTTGGTAGCTTGTGATATTTACATCCATTTGTGATGTTTGGTATGTAGAGGAGAGTAGTGCATGTCCCTTCAGTAAATTTGTGATGTTTGCATCCATTTGTGATGGCATCTCAGGAAAGAGGGGTCGGACTCGGGTGACTTGGTAGCTTGTGATATTTACATCCATTTGTGATGTTTGGTATGTATAGGAGAGTAGTGTATGTCCCTTCAACAAATTTGTGATGTTTGCATCCATTTGTGATGGCATCTCAGGAGAGAGGGGTCTGACTGGGATGACTTGGTAGCTTGTGATGTTTACATCCATTTGTGATGTTTGGTATGTATAGGAGAGTAGTGTATGTCCCTTCAACAAATTTGTGATGTTTGCATCCATTTGTGATGGGATCTCAGGAGAGAGGGGTCTGACTGGGATGACTTGGTGGCTTGTGATGTTTACATCCATTTGTGATGTTTGGTATGTATAGGAGAGTAGTGTATGTCCCTTCAACAAATTTGTGATGTTTGCATCCATTTGTGATGGGATCTCAGGAGAGAGGGGTCTGACTGGGATGACTTGGTAGCTTGTGATGTTTACATCCTTTTGTGATGTTTGGTATGTATAGGAGAGAAGTGTATGTCCCTTCAACAAATTTGTGATGTTTGCATCCATTTGTGATGGGATCTCAGGAAAGAGGGGTCTGACTCGGGTGACTTGGTAGCTTGTGATATTTACATCCATTTGTGATGTTTGGTATGTAGAGGAGAGTAGTGCATGTCCCTTCAGTAAATTTGTGATGTTTGCATCCATTTGTGATGGCATCTCAGGAAAGAGGGGTCGGACTCGGGTGACTTGGTAGCTTGTGATATTTACATCCATTTGTGATGTTTGGTATGTATAGGAGAGTAGTGTATGTCCCTTCAACAAATTTGTGATGTTTGCATCCATTTGTGATGGCATCTCAGGAGAGAGGGGTCTGACTGGGATGACTTGGTAGCTTGTGATGTTTACATCCATTTGTGATGTTTGGTATGTATAGGAGAGTAGTGTATGTCCCTTCAACAAATTTGTGATGTTTGCATCCATTTGTGATGGGATCTCAGGAGAGAGGGGTCTGACTGGGATGACTTGGTAGCTTGTGATGTTTACATCCATTTGTGATGTTTGGTATGTATAGGAGAGTAGTGTATGTCCCTTCAACAAATTTGTGATGTTTGCATCCATTTGTGATGGGATCTCAGGAGAGAGGGGTCTGACTGGGATGACTTGGTAGCTTGTGATGTTTAAATCCTTTTGTGATGTTTGGTATGTATAGGAGAGTAGTGTATGTCCCTTCAACAAATTTGTGATGTTTGCATCCATTTGTGATGGCATCTCAGGAAAGAGGGGTCTGACTGGGATGACTTGGTAGCTTGTGATGTTTAAATCCTTTTGTGATGTTTGGTATGTAGAGGAGAGTAGTGCATGTCCCTTCAGTAAATTTGTGATGTTTGCATCCATTTGTGATGGGATCTCAGGAAAGAGGGGTCTGACTCGGGTGACTTGGTAGCTTGTGATATTTACATCCATTTGTGATGTTTGGTATGTAGAGGAGAGTAGTGTATGTCCCTTCAGTAAATTTGTGATGTTTGCATCCATTTGTGATGGGATCTCAGGAGAGAGGGGTCTGACTGGGATGACTTGGTAGCTTGTGATGTTTACATCCATTGTGATGTTTGGTATGTATAGGAGAGTAGTGTATGTCCCTTCAGTAAATTTGTGATGTTTGCATCCATTTGTGATGGGATCTCAGGAGAGAGGGGTCTGACTGGGATGACTTGGTAGCTTGTGATGTTTACATCCATTTGTGATGTTTGGTATGTATAGGAGAGTAGTGTATGTCCCTTCAACAAATTTGTGATGTTTGCATCCATTTGTGATGGCATCTCAGGAGAGAGGGGTCTGACTGGGATGACTTGGTAGCTTGTGATGTTTACATCCATTTGTGATGTTTGGTATGTATAGGAGAGTAGTGTATGTCCCTTCAACAAATTTGTGATGTTTGCATCCATTTGTGATGGCATCTCAGGAGAGAGGGGTCTTACTGGGATGACTTGGTAGCTTGTGATGTTTAAATCCTTTTGTGATGTTTGGTATGTATAGGAGAGTAGTGTATGTCCCTTCAACAAATTTGTGATGTTTGCATCCATTTGTGATGGCATCTCAGGAGAGAGGGGTCTGACTGGGATGACTTGGTAGCTTGTGATGTTTACATCCATTTGTGATGTTTGGTATGTATAGGAGAGTAGTGTATGTCCCTTCAACAAATTTGTGATGTTTGCATCCATTTGTGATGGGATCTCAGGAGAGAGGGGTCTGACTGGGATGACTTGGTAGCTTGTGATGTTTACATCCATTTGTGATGTTTGGTATGTATAGGAGAGTAGTGTATGTCCCTTCAACAAATTTGTGATGTTTGCATCCATTTGTGATGGCATCTCAGGAAAGAGGGGTCTGACTGGGATGACTTGGTAGCTTGTGATGTTTACATCCATTTGTGATGTTTGGTATGTATAGGAGAGTAGTGTATGTCCCTTCAACAAATTTGTGATGTTTGCATCCATTTGTGATGGCATCTCAGGAGAGAGGGGTCTGACTGGGATGACTTGGTAGCTTGTGATGTTTACATCCATTTGTGATGTTTGGTATGTATAGGAGAGTAGTGTATGTCCCTTCAACAAATTTGTGATGTTTGCATCCATTTGTGATGGCATCTCAGGAGAGAGGGGTCTGACTGGGATGACTTGGTAGCTTGTGATGTTTAAATCCTTTTGTGATGTTTGGTATGTATAGGAGAGTAGTGTATGTCCCTTCAACAAATTTGTGATGTTTGCATCCATTTGTGATGGGATCTCAGGAGAGAGGGGTCTGACTGGGATGACTTGGTAGCTTGTGATGTTTACATCCATTTGTGATGTTTGGTATGTATAGGAGAGTAGTGCATGTCCCTTCAACAAATTTGTGATGTTTGCATCCATTTGTGATGGGATCTCAGGAAAGAGGGGTCTGACTGGGATGACTTGGTAGCTTGTGATGTTTACATCCATTTGTGATGTTTGGTATGTATAGGAGAGTAGTGCATGTCCCTTCAACAAATTTGTGATGTTTGCATCCATTTGTGGTGGGATCTCAGGAAAGAGGGGTCTGACTGGGATGAATTGGTTGCTTGTGATGTTTAAATCCTTTTGTGATGTTTGGTATGTATAGGAGAGTAGTGTATGTCCCTTCAACAAATTTGTGATGTTTGCATCCATTTGTGATGGCATCTCAGGAAAGAGGGGTCTGACTGGGATGACTTGGTAGCTTGTGATGTTTACATCCTTTTGTGATGTTTGGTATGTATAGGAGAGTAGTGTATGTCCCTTCAATAAATTTGTGATGTTTGCATCCATTTGTGATGGCATCTCAGGAAAGAGGAGTCTGATATATAATACACACAATATATTATATACACTAGTACATTATACTAGTGTGACATGTGAAAATAAATAGTGATGTTTACCCCCCATTTGTCAGGGTGACAAAAAAAATCGTTTTGAAAGTACTACCCTAAATTCTGCCAGATTATGTTCTTGTGTCTAGTGAGCTGGCTGTGATAAAATGTATCTGTGAGATCATGTTCTCGTTGTGTCTGGTGCACTAGCTGTGATAAATGTGTCTGTGAGATCATGTTCTTGTTGTGTCTAGTGAGTGAGCTGGCTGTGATAAAATGTATCTGTGAGATCATGTCTTCGTTGTGTCTAGTGAGCTGGTTGTGATAAAATGTGTCTGCCAGATCATGTTCTTGTTGTGTCTAGTGAGCTGGCTGTGATAAAATGTATCTGTGAGATCATGTTCTCGTTGTGTCTAGTGAGCTGGTTGTGATAAAATGTGTCTGTGAGATCATGTTCTTGTTGTGTCAAGTGAGCTGGCTGTGATAAATTGTGTCTGCCAGATCATTTTCTCATTGTGTCTGGTGAGCTGGCTGTGATAAAATGTGTCTGTGAGATCATGTTCTTGTTGTGTCTGGTGAGCTAGCTGTGATAAATGTGTCTGCCAGATCATGTTCTTGTTGTGTCTAGTGAGCTGGCTGTGATAAAATGTGTCTGCCAGATCATGTTCTTGTTGTGTCTAGTGAGCTGGCTGTGATAAAATGTGTCTGTGAGATCATGTTCTCATTGTGTCTGGTGCACTAGCTGTGATAAATTTGTCTGTGAGATCATGTTCTTGTTGTGTCTAGTGAGCTGGCTGTGATAAAATGTATCTGTGAGATCATGTTCTCGTTGTGTCTGGTGCGCTAGCTGTGATAAATGTGTCTGTGAGATCATGTTCTTGTTGTGTCTAGTGAGCTGGCTGTGATAAAATGTGTCTGTGAGATCATGTTCTCGTTGTGTCTAGTGAGCTGGCTGTGATAAAATGTGTTTGTGAGATCATGTTCTCGTGGTGTCTAGTGAGCTGGTTGTGATCAAATGTGTCTGTGAGATCATGTTCTTGTTGTGTCTGGTGAGCTGGCTGTGATAAAGTTTGTCTGTGAGATCATGTTCTTGTTGTGTCTAGTGAGCTTGCTGTGATAAAATGTGTCAGCAGGATCATGAACTCGTTGTGGCTAGTGCTCTACCATGCTAATTTAAGCATATTTAACTATGAGATATACTGTGCTGCTCATCACACCAAAATGTTTCCAAGGTGTACACTTTATCAGGAGTTTATTAGACACTGCTGTCTTGGATTATCTTGTTGCTTTAGAGTAAATGCTGGAGGAGAGGGTGGTAAATGAGTACTTAATGTGAGTTTTGTTTTGTTTTCTTCCAGGTTCGTCCGGAGCAAGTGGTGATGTCTCACAGTCCTTTGAGGATGTTCCGTCAGTTTCATGATAAAAACGTGCTGGTCTCAGGGCAGGGCCCTGTAGTGGACATTGCTAAGGGTCTGGGCTTTACAAAAATCAACACCATAGAGGCACTGCGGGCAGCGTTCCCCATGCTGGACATGGTCGACCACAGACGGAGAAAAGCCAAGGTCAGCTTGTAGTTCTACATGTGACAGCTTATTGTTATATACTGTATTTGTATTCTTAACTTATTCATGAAAGCACTTGATTATGTTGGACTTCCAGTTGTAACTGTTAAAAATGTCCTAGCAGAAGTTTACATATATTGTAAATATTTTGATGGAAATATAAACTGCACTGTACAGGGATTTTTGTTTTAACTTCAGTAACTTCGTAAACTATGCTTCAGTAACAAAATGGACACCTGGCTTTCATATATATATATTAAGAGGAATTGAGGTTTGGTTGTGATTCAGTTAAATCTGGGGGACACATGATACCAATTGTATATTAAGTAAATGTTTGACAATATTTTTAGATACATATGCTTTATACAACCTTTAGCCAAAAACTAAAGATCAACCAGAATGGCTGGGGAAAATGTCAAGTGACTAAGTTATTGGCCACTTAATACCTGTGCCCACTTCCAGTATAATTTACCAGAAAAATTGCAAAAATAGGTGTTAAGACATGATTTCAGAGAAGAAGCAGACTTTAGAATAGCTGCTGCTTTATGGTCACCTGGATGTAAATATGAAATACAGTATCATTTGATCAAGTATTAGATTTTTAGCGAACCTGTGAGCTTATGCAATGGTGCAGCGTCGTGCGGTGTGCGTCGTCTGTATTCTAACCATAGCTCTCTCAAAAACGGCAAGAGCTAGCATCACCAAATTTTTTGCAAATAAATAGTTATCTGAAAAACTCTATCGAATTTTGTTTATTTTTTTCTAACTGCATTTTCTGAGATTTTATAGGGAAAAAGCTAAAAAAGCTTTAAAAATCTTCTTCTCCGAAACTGTCAAGCCAAATTGTCCAATATTTCACAGAAATGATCCCCTGCACAATCTTTCTCAAATTTATTCAAATGGTTCCAGTTCAGAGATTTTTGGCCGAGTTACAAAAGGTTGAACTTAGTCATCTGTCCAAAAAAGGACACTAAAATTAAAATCCCAGAAACGGCTAGAGCTATAATCACCAAATTTTATGCCAATGTTTGTCACATATGTCATATTTGAAATTGAGGTATTGGTGGCGTCACCTACATTGATCTGTTTTTACAAGCAAAAAATGTAATTTTAGACTCTCCTAGCTTATACACTGTTTTATGGTGAAACTGTTAAGCTGATTGGTTTAAACTTTACAAGAATTATTGTAAAGAAGGGTTCTGTCAGTTTTATAAGAATAGTTTGGGTAAATGCAGCTTTATAAAAGCAGTGTAGCCAATTGAAAAAGGCTCTCTGTGTTTGAAAACAGATTTGACCACATGCTGAGTTTCATCAGCCAAGTCAAGAGGTCACTCAGTACAACCAGCTGAGGTCCAGACATCACCATGGCAACTGACCTGGCTCTCTCTGGTGTCTAGACAATGTGTCTAGACATCTAGACACAGCGTCTAGACGTCTAGACGTAATGTCTAGACGCAGAATTCCCAGATTATTGGAACTATATCTTTCAACTGTTTGAAAATCTTGGTTTGCATTTTTAGCAAATCTGTGAGCTTATGCAATGGTGTGGCGTCGTCTGTCTTCTGTCTTGCGTCATAGTTATCTCAAAAAGAGCAGGAGCTAGCATCACAGAATTTTTGCAAAAAAATTTTTCATCTAAAAAACTCTAGATTTTGCTTATGCTCGGCTTACTGCATTTTCTTAGATTTTATAGGGAAGAAGCTAAAAAGCATTAAAAAATGTTCTTCTCCATAAGCATGCTGCCATATTGTCCATTCATCTGTCCCAATAATCCTCCCTGGCATAAAGAACATATCTGAAATATCCTGACTGATACATCCTAGTTTTAAAATGTCCTAGTCCGAAACTTGCAGATCCGAAAGTCCATTTTGCTGAAATCATAATGACTAAGGTAGATATGCAGGACATAAGAGGATCAATATTATATTGAATTTTAAAAATAAACCTCAATTCATACTCCCAAACTTTGCACAGGTTTGCATTAGGCCTGTAGGCCTTGTTTTTATATTTGGTTGATACAATTATGGGACATAAAATACTTAACAAGTAATGTTTTCCATGATGGATAACAATATAAACTAAAATAATAATCTGGCTAAAAACCACCAATGTGCCTAAAATAAAATAAATGTGGCTAAAAGTATGACTAAATGTTTCTTGAGGGGGAGCAGCCCTGAGAGGCAGGTGCATATTGGTTGACCGACTTGACTGACATTTTGTCATTCAATTCATCAGTTCTCCTGCTTACCAACTTTGTTTAGTCTGACACCTCATTCTGATTCCACTTATCACACCAGTAGAATTTTGTTAGTATTATCACTGGTGATCAGTGCCAGTTAAAAGAAACTGGAGGCCTGGAACAAGGAGACCTGTGAAGAAACTTATTAATAGCCCCTGATCATGAGAAGACCTGTCTGCTCAGTTAAAGTAGACCAATGCTTAACAACAGTGACCATTTAACATTGATAAAAAGATTGTAGCCTTTTTGCTGTCCTAAGACCTTCTGTACTTGTTTAATGTTACAAAGCAACTATGTTTATATATATATACCGGTATATATATATATATAGAGAGAGAGAGAGAGATTGTAAAATCAAGAAGAATGCATTTTGCATCCTAAAAATGTATTCCTGGATCTGTATTTGTGCTCTCACAATATTTTGCCTTAGGTACACCTCTGATGTTGAATTAAATTAAAAATTGCTGTTATTTATTTGTTCATTTTGGACTCATTCAGACATAGACTAATGCCAAACATTCTTTGTTCTAGGGCTATTTCTCTTCTCTGATGTAAGCCTAATGTTGAACCTTGAAAAATTATACAGTTCAACCTTTACTTAATTCCTCTCATTTTCATTATTCTTGTTTTGTTCATTTACTTTGAATTCAGTCATTGGTTTATGTTATCCAGCCAGGCAGTGAATAATTAAATATTTGTTTATCACCTTTACAATCAGCTATTTGTACGTTTACTTTAGAACTCAAATTGAGTTGAATGATTTGAGCCAGTGGATCATATTTATTCTAATATGAAGTGGGAAAGTTTATAAAAAGAGTACATGGCTTTTCCATTCAGTGTATGATGCTTCAGACTTTGATGAATGTTATCCAATATGAAAAAAAGTCACCAAAGTGTGTTATTGTGAATGTTACTTTTATGTCTGAGCACCTGATAGGCTGATAAATTTCTTTTATTTGTTACTGTAACTGGGAGGGGTTGGGGGAGAGGGTTGTGTAGAAAAATGTTATTTATATAAGTTCCATTATCTTCCATAATATTTATAAATTTATGTTCATTATTTCAGCCTGGAGAATTTGAGAAGTATTTTCCGAATATTGAAGGTATGTTTATACAGTTTACATAAAATGATTCATTATAATTAATCATAACATTATTGAATATGGTTGTCAACACTTTGTCATCTGTAACTGTCAAAGGTGTAGCCCATTTCTTTCACTGGATTTTAGAAAGCCAATAGACATTGGGTGGGCAATAGTTAGTTACATTTATCTTAGCTGACTATCATTCTTTTGAACTTAACAGACTCCCTGTATCTGCTAAACTGCTGAGACCTTGGTACCCATAAAGAGAGTATACTTTTTAAACCACACACTAGTAGGACAATTTATATACCAGCCTCGAGCTAACCATGCACTTTAATTACACTTTTTATACAATTAACAGATGTCTTAAGTTTTACAATAAATATAGTCTGTTCAATCAAGGCAAACTCAATGAAAAATTTGAAATATATTAGTAAAAACGCAAACCATCCAGAAAATGAATCAGCAATGAAGGAAGGCGGCATAGGCTGATTGGCAATTACCTACCCAGTCAAATGAAAGCAAAACCATGCCTTGGATCAGCATTAGAAACACAATGAAATCAATATCCGAAAAAAACAGTTTTTAGCTCAGCTGACTGTAAGTCATCTGAGCTATAGGGATCACCTTTTGTCCGTTCGGCCGTCCAGCCGTCCGGGCGTCTGTCCGTTAACAGGGCACAAATCGTAACCGCTAGAACTGGAATCTTCTTACTTGACATCCTGGGAGGTCTTTGGAAATTCTCCTTGTAAACCTGAAATTAGGTCACTGTGACCTATATTCTTCGAGCTATGGGGTACTGAAGTACCCCCCAGAGTAATGGAAAATTTGATACAAAAGCTCAAGTATCTGAACAACTAATGCATTGATCATCATGATTTTTTGCATGGATATTATCATGGAGTGTTTCATCAGTTTCTGCAGACTGGTGGCGCCACCTGTATTTTTTCGATTTTTACCAATATTTTTCTCTATTTTTGAGACCTCTTAAGATGCGGCCATCTGTTAACAGGGCACAAATCGTAACGACTACACCTAGAATCTTCTATCTTGACATGCAGGGAGGCCCATAAAAAGTCTCTTTGGAAACCTGAAATTAGGTCTCTGTTACCAATAACCTTTGAGCTATGGGGCTCCGAAGTACCCTCCAAAATAATGGAAAATTTGATACAAAAGCTCAAGTATCTAAACAACTATTGCAGTGATCACCATGATTCTTTGCATGGATATTAATCATGGAATGTGTCATCAGTTTCTGCAGTATGGTGGCGCCACCTATATTTTTTTTATTTTTACGAATTTTTTTCTCTATTTTTGAGACCTTATAAGATGAGGTCATCTGTTAACATGGCACAAGTCGTAACAACTGGACCTAGAATCTTCTCTCTTGACATGCTGAGAGGCCCATGAAAAGTCTCCTTAAAAACTTGAAATTAGGTCTCTGTTACCCATAACCTCTGAGCTATTGTGCTCCGAAGTACCCCCCAGAATAATGGAAAATTTGATACAAAAGCTCAAGTATCTGAACAATTATTATATTGATCACCATGATTCTTTGCATGGATATTGATCATGAAATGTTTCATCAGTTTCTGCATTCTGGTGGCGCCACCTGTATTTTTTCAATTTTTAGCTCAGCTGAATGAAAGTCATCTGAGCTATAGGGATCACCTTTTGTCCGTCGTCCGTCCAGCCATTCAGGCATCTGTCTGTTAACAGGGCACAAATGGTAACCGCTAGACCTGGAATCTTCTTACTTGACATCCTGGGAGGTCTATGGAAATTCTCCTTATAAACCTGAAATTAGGTCACTGTGACCTATATTCTTCGAGCTATGGGGTTCTGAAGTATCCCCCAGAATAATGCAAAATTTAATACAAAAGCTCAAGTATCTGAACAACTAATGCATTAATCACCATGATTCTTTGCATGGATATTGATCATGGAGTGTTTCATCAATTTCTGGAGATTGGTGGTGCCACCTATATTTTTTTTATTTTTTACAATTTTTTTTCTCTACTTTTGTGATCTTTAAACATTTGGTCATATGTAAACAGGGCACAAATCATAATGACTGGACCTAGAATCTTCTGTCCTCACCTCCAGGGAAGCCCATAAAAGGTCTACATGGAAACCCGAAATAAGGTCCCTGTTACCCATATTCTGTGAGCTATGGGGCTCTGAAGTACCCCCCAGAATAAAGATTTGGTCATATATTAACAGGGCACAAATCATAATGACTGGACCTAGAATCTTCTTTCTTGACATGCAGGGAGGTCCATGAAACATCTTGGAAACCTGAAATTAGGTCTCTGTTACCCATATCCTACATGCTCTGGGGCTCCGAAGTACTCCCCAGAATAAAGATTTGGTCATCTGTTAACAGAGCACAAATTATAATGACTTGACCTAGAATCTCCTTTCTTGATATGCTGGGAGGCCCCTGAAAAGTCTCCTTGTGCACCTGAAATTACAACTCTGTTACCCATATCCTTCATCCTATGCGGCTTTGAAATACCCCCCAGAATAAACATTTGGTCATCTGTTAACAGAGCACAAATCATAATAACTGGACCTAGAATTTTATTTTTTGACATGCTGGGAGACCCCTGAAAAGTCATCTTGTAAACCTTGAAAATAGGTGTCTGTTACCCATATCCTTCATGCTACAGAGCTCCATAGTACCCCAATGAATATTGGATGATTTTATACAAAAGGTCAAGTTTGGAAAAAGTATTTCATTCAAATTTGACATTCAGATGATAAAATTACTTTTGTCAATGTCTTCCTGGTCAGCTGAGCGTCATGACCCCTGGGTCACTTGTTTTTTTCACAGTCTATTTTTCACAACATCTCAGGGTCAAGGTCAGTAGGCACCCTCACAAAAATTGTATTTAAAACCTACTGATTGGTTGTTGAGTGTCAACTATTCTGAGAAATGAAACTCATAGTGAAAAAAAAGGGCTGGCAACTCATTGTAGACACTGTGTCACTTTGCCACAAGATCGAGAAGAACCAGAGAAAGGTTTCAGTCAAGAGGTTTCACGTCTCATATTAGGCCTATAATCACTCATTCCCTTTACTGTCAAACTGTGTCATATTTAAGTTTGAGAGAATAATCAGCAAATTTCAGTGGGTACCAATTGGTGGAGCAGCCTTTAGTCACCTATGAGTTTGTTTAAACTCTTATATTTAAATAACAGGAAAAAGAGAAACCTATATTTTGCTTCTCTGAATGTTAATATACATCTTCACTTATGTAGTATACATGTCAGACGTGCTCATTGCTGCCATTAAATCAGAATTAAATACTTGTAATGCAGTTACAGTAAAGCAACCATGCTGATACTGTAGTTGAGTAACTAACTGGTAATGATCTTTTGCAGCAATTGTTTTGTTTGGTGAACCTGTGAGGTGGGAGACCAACCTCCAGCTGATCATCGACCTGCTGGTGACGAACGGCCGACCGGACAGCCCTCCAGAGGAAATCCCTGATCACCATATACCCGTCCTGGCCTGTAACATGGACCTGCTGTGGATGGCAGAAGCTCCCATGCCCAGGTAATGATACCACTAGTTGTACAGGCTAAAATGGTTTGTACACGTACAGGTCAGTGACATGGCAGTAAAGCCAAGACTTGGAATACCAGACTGATCAATATGTCTGTTACATTTATAGAGGATTTCAGAGGTTTACACTGTCTTTTGTTTAACAAGACTGTGATATCCTCAAACCTATGTTGTATAATGAAGCTCTGATCATCCATGTGATATCCTCAAACCTATGTTGTATAATGAAGCTCTGATCATCCATGTGATATCCTCAAACCTATGTTGTATAATGAAGCTCTGATCATCCATGTGATATCCTCAAACCTATGTTGTATAATGAAGCTCTGATCATCAATGTGATATCCTCAAACCTATGTTGTATAATGAAGCTCTGATCATCCATGTGATATCCTCAAACCTGTGTTGTATAATGAAGCTCTGATCATCAATGTGATATCCTCAAACCTATGTTGTATAATGAAGCTCTGATCATCCATGTGATATCCTTAAACCTATGTTGTATAATGAAGCTCTGATCATCCATGTGATATCCTTAAACCTATATGGTATAATGAAGCTCTGATCATCAGCATCTTCATGTAAACTAAGCTTGCTCCATCACCAGAGACCTTGATTCATAAAGCCCCTGTGCCAGCTATATCGTAATTTTTGAACAGCCTGGTATGTGATTTGACTGAAATCATTAAGGACTAATCAGATCAAAAGGAACAGAAGTAAACGGTACACTACAGTCATACATGTTCACTTACAGTTTAAACAAGAAGGTTGCACTGGAAATTTGATAGTTTTACAAGTCTTTAAATGATTGCTCACTTTTCAATAATGTTCTGGCATTGCAAAATCCCTGGTCTATAGATAGCAACAGATCTGTTTTGCTTAGTGCATACAGGAAGGGTAGGCAGGTCATGTGATTGGTTCAACTGCTGTATTGATAATTCATCATATAGCTGGCAGGGGGCATGGCAGACCAGGGCCTGTTGTGACTGAGTGAGAGCCTGGCCAATACTAGTAACAAGAAGATGGTCAAAACTTGTCTGTTACTGCTTAGATAACCACTGGTCAGCTGTATTGTCACAGTTCTTCTGATGAGGCCGACCAGTGGGCAGTGCTTGTTTATTGACTATCATGAAAAACTTTATTTTTTTGCAATGATCAGCTTTCTCCTGATTAAGATTTACAGCATTTGCTATATTAGAACAGTTGTGTTCTGTAACCTACCACTGTACCTGTCCTAAACTCCCACTGTTTCAGGTTTAGTAGACTGTATCTAAACAGTCTGCTACATATAGGTTTAACATGGGATAGGTCAAACATATCCCAGTGAATATAATATAGTTGCTAGAGTGTGATAAATATTGTAAACTGTGCATAAGTAATATAGTAATATACTGTCCACCTTGATTTTGTACATACAAATGGCTTCATTTGATAGGTTTGGACATGGATGCTTCCTTCACTGTTTAGAAACTCTCTACAAGGTATGTAAGCCTTTTATGTATCAACAGTCTAACTGTCTCAAACAATATATTCCTGTCGCAAAAAAATAGAGCATAAGGTGTCAGTACCCTGGAACAGCTTATATTGAATACTTAAAAAAAACGTGAAATGTTATATTTGATTTACCTTAGATCTAACCCTTCTGGCTTCTTGTATTGATTTGTCAAGCAATTTAAATATAAATAACTTTAAAATTCATTGTTTTGTATGTATAGAAACTTGTTATATCTTGTTACAATATTAAAAATTTTGCAATAATTTAAAGTTATATTTAGAATGATATATGCTGTTTAAATAAAGTGCTAGATGACAAATGTTGTTTGAATGAGGGATAGGTCTTTCTTCATATTTATTCCTATCATCAACATGAATGGTGCTTTCCTTGACAGAAAATTACCGGACATGAACTGAAGTACAGTACTCTGACGGGTAAACCAAGTGAAATCACGTATCACTACGCAGAGCAGGTGTTGTCTCAAGAGTCTGAAAAACTGGACATTATGTCACCACGAAAGCTTTACTGCATAGGGTAAGTTTCCTTTATTACACCCAGCAGGCTTTACTGTATAGGGTATGTTTTCTTTATTACGCCATGCAGGCTTTACTGTTTAAGGTAAGTTTTCTTTATAACACCACACAGGCTTTACTGTATAGGGTAAGTTTTTAGCTCAGCTGACTGAAAGTCATCTGAGCTATAGCGATCACTCTTTGTCCGTCGTCCGTCTGTCCTTCCGTCCGTCTGTCCGTCTGTCCGTCCGTTAACCAGGCACAAATCGTAACCGCTGGACCTAGAACCTTGTAACTTGGGATTCTGAGAGGTCCATAAAAAATCTCCTTGGAAACCAGAAATTAGGTCTCTGTTACCCATATCCTTCGAGCTATGTGGCCCCAAAGTACCCCCCAGAAAAGTCAAAAATTTCATACAAAAACTTCAATATCTCATTAACTACTTGACTGATGGTCATGATTTTTGGCATACATATTGATCATGAGATGATACATCACTTCCTGCAGACTGGTGGCGCCACCTGTATTTTTCGATTTTTTACGAATTTTTTTCTCTATTTTTGAGACCTTTAAAAATGTGAACATCTGTTAACAAGGCACAAATCATAAAGACTGGACTTAGAATCTTAATTCTTGACACACTGAGAGGTCCATGAAAAATCTCCTTGGAAACCAGAAATTAGGTCTCTGTTACCCATATCCTTTGAGCTATGGGGCCCCAAAGTACCCCCCAGAATAGTAAAAAATTTCATACAAAAACTTCAATATCTCAATAACTACATCACTGATGGTCTTCATTTTTGGCATACATATTGATCATGAGATGTTCGATCAGTTCCTGCAGACTGGTGGCGCCACCTGTACTGTTTGATTTTTTAAGATTTTTTCCTCTATTTTTGAGACCTTTGAGGATGCTGTCATCTGTTAGCGTGGCACAAATCGTAACGACTGGACCTAGAATCTTCATTTTCGACACACTAAAGACCTATGAAAAGTCTCCATGGAAACCAGAAATTAGGTCTCTGTTACCCATATCCTTCGAGCTATGGGGCCCAAAATTACCCCCCAGAATAGTCAAAAATTTCATACAAAAACTTCAATATCTCATTAACTACATCACTGATGGTCATGATTTTCGACATACATATTGATCATGAGATGTTACATCACTTCCTGCAGACTGGTGGCGCCACCTGTATTTTTCAATGTTCACGAATTGTTTTCTCCATTTTTGAGACCTTTAAGGATGTAGTTATCTGTCAACAGGGTACAAATCGTAACGACTGGACCTAGAATCTTCGTTCTTGACACACAGGGAGACCCATGATAAGTCTCCATGGAAACCTGAAATTTGGTCTCTGTTACCCATATCCTTTGAGCTATGGCACTCCAAAGTACAGCTCAGAATAATGGAAAATTTGATACAAAAGCTAAAGTAACTGAACAACTAATGCAGAGATAACCATAATTGTTTGCATGGATATTGATCATGGAGTGTTTCATAAGTTTCTGCAGACTGGTGGCACCACCTGTATTTGTTCGTTTTTTTTTACGAAATTTTTCTGTATTTTTGAGACCTTTAAAGATATGAACATCTGTTAACAGGGCACAAATCATAAAAACTGGACCAAGAATCTTCATTCTTGACACACAGGGAGACCCATAAAAAGTCTCCATGGAAACTTGAAATTAGGTCTCTGTTACCCATATTCTTTAAGCTGTATGGGTCCAAAATACCCCCCCCCCCAGAATAATGGAAAATTTGATACAAAAACTGCAGTATTTCAATAACTACAACACTGATGGTCATGATTTTCGGCATACATATTGATCATGAGCTGTTCCATCAGTTTCTGCAGACTGGGTGTGCCACCTCTATTTTTTTTTCAAATTTTTACGAATTTTTTTCTTTTTTTTTGAGACCTTTAAAAATGTGGTTATCTGTCAACAGGGTACAAATCGCAACAACTGGACCTAGAATCTTCATTCTTGTCATGCAAGGAGGCCCATGAAAGGTGCCTGTGGAAACTTGAAATTAGGTCTCTGTTACCCATATCCTTCAAGCTATAGGACTCCGAAGTATCCCTCAGAATAATGGACAATTTAATACAAAAACTGAAGTATCTGAACAACTAATGCAGAGATCACCATGATTTTTTGCATGGATATTGACCATTAAGTGTTTTTATTAGTTTCTTCAGACTGGTGGAGCCACCTGTATTTTTGTATCCACCAAAACGAAGTTTTGCGGATACTATGTTTTTGACCAAGTTCCTCCGCCGCAGGGGCGTTCGTTTCCAGAGAGCTCCTCGGAGACTAATGGACCGATTTTTCCCAAACTTACACCTATTATCGGATCACATGTGAACCGGTGCCTAACCAATTTGCATTGACCTCTGACCTTTCCTCTCTATCCAGTGTCCATTTGTGGGTCTGTTTCCACTCATAAACCCTCATATCTCGGGAACTGTTTGACCGATCAGGAAATAAAATTGATACAAATGTAGCCCTTGGATTGCTTTATAACATACACAAAAAATGGTGGCGCCACCTGTAACCATGTTTGCACAGTGTCCATCTGTTCATCTGCCTTGGGTTAAAATCACTCATATCTCTGCAGTGAATTGACTAATTCACCTGAAATTCGTCATGTGAATACATCCAGGATAGCTTTCTTGATTTTATGACAGGTGGCGCCACCTACATTCACGTTCACGCTGATGACATCCAAGCTTATATCTCAGGAACCGTTTGACCGATCAGGAAATAAAATTTATACAAATGTAGCCCTTTGATAGCTCTGTAACATACACAAAAAATGGTGGTGCCACCTGTAACAATGTTTGCACAGTGTCTGTCTGTTAGTCTGCCGTGGCCTAAAATTACTCATTTCTCTGTAGTGGTTCGACATAACTGCCTAAAATTTTGCAGGTTTATACATCGTGGACAGCTTTCTTGATTTTATGACAGGTGGCGCCACCTACATTCTAGTTAACGCTGGACACATCCAAGCTCATATCTCAGGAACCATTTGACCGATTGGGCCAAAATTGTGCATGTGTTTAGATCTCACATAGGTCTTTATCATACACAAAACTGGAGGGGTTACCTGCAAAGATTTTTGCACAGTGTTTGTCTGTTTGTCTGCCATGGGCAAAAATCGCTCATATACATGTAGTGGTTTGACTTTTCTGCCTAAAATTTTGCAGGTGTATACAACTTGGACAGCTTTCTGGATTTGTGGTAGGTGGCATAACCTACATACACATTTAGGCTGCAGACATCCATGCTAATATGCAACATACCTCACTCTATTTCCCCTTGCCACTCAATCCATGCCTCACTATCCGATTTTGGCAGATACATGTAGTCACTTGTCGGTTACCCGTATTCTAGTTTTAAAAGTTTACACATTTTTCTCTATTTTTGAGATATATAAATACAGACTAAATCTTGGCCTGTTGGTTAATCTGTTTGATGCTTCAGTTGAATGGGTATATTCTACCATTCTGATGATAAAATTTCCTTTTGCAAATCTCTTCCCAGTCAGCTGAGCATCATGACCCATGGGTCACTTGTTCTTTATTACACCATGCAGGCTTTCATGTTTAAGGTAAGTTAAATTTATTACACCATGCAGGCTTTACTGTATATGGTAAGTTTACTTTATTGCACCATGCAATCTTTACTGTATAGGGTAAGTTTCCTTTATTACACCGCACATGCTTTACTGTTAAGGGTAAGTTTTCTTTATTTCAACATGCAGGCCTTACTGTATAGTGTCAGCTAAGTTCTTGTGTCTTCTGTATGATTAAGCAAATTAAATATATTCCTGACTGGGAGTGATGACTAGATTATGACAAGATGGAGCTTTGTGAAATTAGTGTTTAATACAAAACCAAGGTGATTTTAAATCAGTTATACAAAGTTATGGAGAACAAAAAAAAAATCAAACAAAAAAACAAGCTGATATCAGCCAGAAGTAGATAAAATAAATTAAGATTATGAATGATAAAATAGTGTTATTGATTTCAAGATATCTTAATAAGATATAATTTTTAATGCTTAGGTTAATATTATTTTTCAGGACCAAATGACCTTTGTTTTAAGTAGTTAACTGTTTTCTGATGGGATATTAAAAGATAAAATATTACTAAGTGTTTTAAGTAGGCTAATTACCCTGCTTTAATGATCAGTAATTACTAAGACAGATATCAGTGTTACATCTTAATTGTTTTGGCTCAAGAAATGAAGAACAAAATTGTGATCTCATGTGTCTGTCTAATCTGAAAGAAAGGTTAACAGAAAAACCATGGATATCCCAAATGTCCAGCAGGGTGAATCTTGTATTCAAAGTGTTCATGGGTCATGGTATTTCTAGATTCCTTCAGGGTTTAGGTCAGTTAATAGTCTCTTGTCATACTTGTATTGATAAAACCAGGATGGATGCAAAGGTTTTTTTCCCAAACCTAAATAGCATGCACAGATTTGAAATGAGACCCTGAAGATGGTGTTTGGGGAGGCCTCTGGTGGAGATTACTAGCATTATTATTGGAAAAACATTAAGAAATTGGAAAAAGATTTAATGAAAAAAACCCTGTATTAACAAACCTGGTGTACGTGATCATAAAACCATCAATTCCAAAACACTAAATGTTATCAACTGAAAACTTCTTATAACAGCTGTTATATCACAATGTTTGTCAGCTAAGATACAGTGGTGTTAGCCAAGTGGTGCACGCAGGTCGGTTGTGAACCGTCCTGTCTGTTAGTTTACCCAGTTTGTGAAGTTACAAGTCCATGAGCTGGTGTCATGTCATGTAGCTACCCCACTCAGTTACAAAGGCTTTGAATATGAAACCTGTTCAGCTTCAGGTCAGGTGTTACGGTTGACATAAAAGCGGACCTAACTGTCTCGCTAGTGAAGCTTGCTTTTCTAGGGAAGCGGGTGGGACGCCGGACTTGTGCACCACCGACCTGGGTTCGACTCCCGGATCCGCCCAGGATTTTTCCCCTCAACAGTTTGCCTTCATAACACAGGTCACTCACTGGTTAGGTATAATTATTTGCCAAGCATACATTTTGGGTTCCAGTTAGCCGAAGTGAGACCAAATTTGCAGAATTGTATTTCCCAAAACTAAAAATTAAAGTATGTTTAATGCAGGAATTGGTTTCTAGTTTAAAATTAAACAGAAATTCCAGTTAGCCATGTTTCAATAAATAGGGAGCACACTGTATTTTGGCCTCATCAAACAAAATGCACAGCCATAATCACATCATATCCTCTGACTTTCCTAAATTGAAAAACAAAGATTCAGTAATTTAATCTATATTATTGGAGGCCCTCCAGGAGAGCACCTTATTTTTTCACAAAATGTCTCAACTATTGATTATCCTGTTTCTGTATAGTTTACTGTATTTTATGGTGCAGTCCATGTTATGTGTAAAGATACTTTCTTAAAACTTGTCTCATCTTGGACTAGCAAATATAAATGATCAGGAGACAGGTATTCATATTCATATTTTCTGGCTCATTCTGTAAATAAATATTGTCTGTAATGATATACATGTGATTACATTATTTTACCAGAGACAACCCTGAGACAGACATTTATGGCGCAAACCTTTACCAGCGTCACCTTAAGGAAAAGCTGGCCAACAACACATGCGCAGTGGTCAACCGTCAAAAACAGCTCACAAAGCTGACCCAAGGGGGGTTCATGGAGATCAGAGAAGTGGCAGAAGAAGAAGAGAACTCCCATATTGTTGGAGCAGAAGAGTGCGAATCAGTTCTTGTCTGTACTGGTGTTTATAGCTCAAACAGGGACTGTGCCGGGAAAAATGCTAAGTTGTTGCTGAACCACAATCACAGGGACTTCAAATTAGATCAGAGCTTGAAAGAGCCCACGATGGTTGTTCACAATGTTCTGGAAGCTGTGCAACAAATATTTAAAAAGGAAGGCTTCAGTTGATACATGTGGGGTTTAGGCAATGAAGAAACTGCAGATCATCGAATAATGTGACTGATACTCTCGTCCAGGCATAATGAGGCGTGAAGGTGTAACAGAAATTATCATATTAGTATATATTCATCCTTCCTATTTAAGGTGGAGTAGACTGTGGCTGAGGTTGAGATTAATATATGATAATATAACCTTACTAAGAGGTAAGTTGCTTTATATACAACACGGAACATATCATTTATTTACTTATACTGATCACAGCCATTAGCAGCAGGGAGAGGAAATGGTAAACATTTCCTAGTAACAACAGCATTGGTGATGTAAGTGTTGGACTATTTGTAAGATCATTTTAATCTGTAGTTAGATTCCCTGTAAACTGTTGTAGGTAAGCTTTTAAGTTGTGATGAGGAAAATTTCCTGAAAATGGTTTATATAAGGTTTTAAGTTTCAGTCAGGAAAACCAAATAATCAAGTTACTGTGGTCATTATAACAGGATAAGAAACTTGACTATATAGAAAATTGGTAAGAAATGTATTAGAATCATTGTTTGATGGTCGATTTGTAGAAAACCAGTCCAACATGAGAGCAAATGAAAACTAAAATATCACCCACCTTGATATGTGGTGATCTTGGTTTCTCGTTACTTTAATTGATGTGATCCTTGTATAGTCAAGCTTGGTACATGCAGGTACATGTTATGGCATTCTTACCATGTAATTTCAAAGCGATTCCATCCTTCCATGTAGAGGATCTCTACATCATGAACATTAAATTCAAAAGGAGAGATGATGTTGATAGAGCCAGCATCTGTACAATATTGATTCTAAAATCCAACAAGTCACAGAATTCTTATGAGATATATAAAACCAGCCACTACAGTCAGTGTTTGGCCTAACTCCTGTATTGTTTTTTATTTAGAAAGGTGGCTGAAGACAATGGGAAGCTTTATTTGTCCTCTGAGACTAGTGACACCATATTTAACATTTCTTTGTGTTTACATAGATTTATTAGACAATTACAATGTCATTTATTTTTAGTTCAGCAATCCATTATATTTCATTTAGTTGCATATATGATATAACATGCCATCCAAATTTGTGCCATGTAACCTTTGAAGAAATCTGTCTAACAAGCACATTAACTGGTGTAAATGTAACTGATGGTTGTGGAATTTCACTAAACAAGAACATTTTGAATGCTATTTGAATGGAATTTCACTAAAAAAGAACATTTTGAATGCTACCTGAAAGGCAATATATCTTTCAGCATTTCTTCTGAAGACATTTTACGTAGGCCCTTAGACCTTCCACAGTGGTAGCCTCTATGAGAATTGTGAAACTTACTTTTGCCATAATTTGACTTCATTGTTAAGTTTCAAGGTCTGGGGTTTTTACTTAAAGTCTGTGTCCACTCTGTGGCAGTGAATGATCAGGGTAAATGTTAAATCATGGAATGTTTTTGAACAAGCTTTCCTGGGAGTACAGTATGAATACTGTAAACAAAAGTTGTTCAGTCACTGCCAGTGGCACAGTGGCACCTACTGGGATTACTCACTGGGCATAGACTGTACATGTAAATATTACAATTGATAAATTTACTACAGTCTGGTTTGTGAAATGTTGATAAACATGTGTCCCATAATAATAGACGATCAGGTCTTATTTTAAAAAATAATTTGCCTAATTTAGACATTTTGCCAAGTTTAATGAAATTCTCAACAGTATTGTACCAAGTAGCTATTAAATAATGTAACTTTTCATTGTTATTTGGTTTTTAGACTTAAAATTCATACAAAAGGTTGATGTTTCCTGGACAACAGGATTGCATATCTTTAACTTTGAGCTGCTTTTGATTCTGGCTAGTTTATTATCATTTTGATAGATTTACGTAAGATTTTATTTCAAGCATTTGTAGAGATATATACTTGCAGTCTCCTTACTGCCTGAACTGTCCATAGAAATTGATTTAATCATATTAAAATTAGAGAATTTTTCTCCTCACCTCTCGTATGTGTTACCATGCAGGAATTGAGAAAAAGACATTGTCTTACAAAATGTTTTGGGCACAATTGTATTTAATGAAATTTATTTTCTCTAGACAAGTTCACCCTGTGCTGCAAATGTGATTTTTTTTTGTATTCCATGCTGACAGTTCTTGCTGTCAGCTTAGCATCATGAGGCATTGGTCTCTTGATTACAATAATATTGGCAATTATTTACTAATTTCAGGGCATCATATGCCGTCCTTTTTGCTTGACACATAAGTTTGTAAATAAGTTTACCATGTAAGACATTCACTGTATGATTAGCAGATTCAGTTACTATGTCATTTTTTTCTATCCAGTATTATCAGCAGTGCCATGGTATACTAATATGCGAATCAGATTTACATGGTTTACCATGGTAATGTGATACAGTCATGGCTACATGCAAATGAGATTGAGATCTATGAAGACAAGTAACAATATTACTAGAGAGGAGATGTTTAATAATTTAGGTGTACTGCCTTATACCCTCTTTGTAGATCCTTAACACCTGATCTGGATGTTGCCTTTCTCCAATATAACTTTACTGAGATGAATGTATAGTTGTGTTTGATTTTTTCTTTGTTGCAAACGGCTGGTTTTATTACTCTATAGTGCTAATATTTATCATTTATTTTACATTTAATTAGACTTGCTTATGTGTTGTAATTTTTCATATTTTAGTTCAAGGTTTTATGTTTTAATTTGCCATGCCTTTGTTTAGTTATATTTTTGTTAATACACAAAGCAGATTTTAACAGTACAGCTGCAAGGTTAATGTTGATTCAGTGAATCATATATATATATAAATTTATCTCCCTATATATTGCCCACTAATTATTACCTCTCAGCATGCATTATTGTAAAGAAAACTTACATTTGTGGTTCTCAAGTTTGGATGAAAGATCATATAAATCATGTATGCATATCATATCTCATGAATATTCACACAGATATGCAAATCAAACTGTGGCCAATGAAGCAGGAATAAAATAATAAAAAATTTAATAATAAGTATAACTGTCAATCCACTGAGCCATATGAACCGAGTCTCTGATACAAAGAACCATCTCAGCAGTGGAGTGGTCTGTCATGGTGGAGATAGTGGTCTATGTAGGACCAACACTATGCAAATTAGGTAGCTTATATTAAGTTGACTGCTCAGCTGGACCCTCAATGTGTAATAAATACAGAGGTAACTGGGGCAGGAATCCCTTTTTGTTTTTTTTTCCATAAAGTTGGTTTTTTTTAAGGACACTCATTTGTTACTTAACAGACTGACAGTAACATCCTGTGGCTGAGTTTCTGAGGACAACATTTTTAGAAGTGTATTAACTGATTTCAGGACATGGTTACTGATCACCAAAGATCAGGAGCAAAAAATTGGCGACTGACCTGTGAATTAAATTTTGTAAGCATTGCATTATTTAATGCCTTGTATTTGTGTAATGAACGAAAAAGGTCTCGACTTAAATGAAAAGGAAAGTACTTCAGGTGCATTGCATCATTTGAGCATGAGACAAGTTTCATTTATCATTCACACACAGATAAACATAATGTTATGCCATCAAACTTTCAAATCAATTTCAGTCTTTTATGATGTCTGCCAAGGAGGTTGTGTTTTCACCTGTGTCCACTTGTTTGTTGGTTGGTTTGTGTGTTGGCAGTATTATGCAAACACATTTTACAAATATCCACAAATGCTTGTCAGGGGTAGAGCATGGGACAGGGAAGACCATAATATTTTGGTTTTGGGCCAATGAGCATGGTTGGCCTTGGTGGAGGTACATGCTGAGTGGCAATTTTATGAGATGTAAAATTTTGTAATACTGTACCGCAGTCACAGCCTTATCTGTGTACATGTATGTATCAGTGATGTTGATATTTAATATATTACTACCATCTATCTGTGATATATGTACCATGCTTATCTGAAACAAATATGTACAGCAGTACTGGCATACTGAGGGCCTTACACGTGAATAACACAAGTATGATCTCAGGATCCATTGACAGGTTGAGGGGCTATGCATTATCATCTTATCCAAATATATATAAGTACCTCTTTATATAACCAGCTGTTGACCTACATCAGATTTTCTAATGGTAGTCTTGTGTTAATTATTTCTTAGACATGTATAAATATCTCCGAGTCAGAAGGACTTTGGAAGCTAGGTACTAATTTTAATTATTCTTTGGAAGGATACCAACGGCTGATAATTTATTTTCAACTTTCATGTTTTGTTTTAGCCTATACCCCCACATACCTTTGATCTATTTTATTTATTTCCTGAAGAACAAAGACGGACATTAAGGTCAGGGACATGGTGGCCTTGACCTTTAAATTACCTAATAAAAATATCTTGACAGTATCATAGTTCAGAGTTATTTTGTCACAGATGATAAACTGCTTTATTTGTTGAGATTGTTAGAGTGTGCATGATTATCTGTATGAAAACCAACACATACATTAATAATTCATCGGCCTTAAGATAAACTTTCCTGTTCCTAAATGACATACTGGACTTCCTTAGACTAACTAGTGTGTGGACACACTTCTCGTATGTCAATTATATATTGCCCTAATCCAAAATCCTAGTATTTGAGAGCAAATTTGATACCTTCTAATGATTGCAGCGTCTCCACAGTCCACTCACCAGTCCTGATATGAAGATTAAGTGCAACTGGGGCCAATCTTACAAATTCAAGTTACCATTCACTGCAGGCTTTTAATCAAGAAGCCAATTATCCACACAACTCTTCAAGTGTTTTCTGTAGGCATTGGCCCTTGAAAATTCACATTTTATCTAACTGTCACAATTATCTGTCCTCCACTATTTAGTTTGACAGGCAATTCTGATAAAATTTTCCAATAATGTCTGCTCTTGAACAACCCTCTGTTTAACTGAACATAATAACTAGGGACCAATGGGTCTTGACGCTCAGCTGAATTTGTCTAAACGATTTTTGAGCTTTTTCAAAATGTGGGGTCCTGTGATCAAGTTTGAATCTGTCATCAGATTGTGATCAATCTGTCAACCCAATCTGGAGTTATCATCCAAAAACTAATTTGTGAATGGATGGGCCCTGTAACCTTGACCTTTGTGCTAGTGAACCAAAAATCAAACTCTTCCCCTATTTGCAGATAAAACAAATGTTGAAGATAGAAGGCTTGAGATGAAAAGTTTGGCCTAAAATGCATCCACAATCTTTTAAAAAATGTAGGGCCTGTGACATTGACCTTTCATCTCATGACCCCAAAATCAATAGGGTTCATGCCTCAATGATGAGCTATATACAAGTCAATTTTGATATCTATTTGTTAATCCAAACTGGAGTTATCATCTGGAAACAAATATGTGGACAGATGGCACCTTGACCATTGACCTTGTGACCCTTAAATCCACAATGTTCTCCCAATTTTGGCAGGTCTGCAGTATCTGGAAGATGGAAGTTTTGGGATGAAAAGTTTGGCTGAAAATGCATCCACAATCTTTTTAAAGAAGTGGGTCCTGTGACCTAGCTTGACCATTTACCTCATGACCCCAAAATCAATCGAGTTCTCACTTTTGTGGTGGGCCATATACAAGTCAAGTTTGAAACCAATGTATCAATCAAACTTGGAGCTTTTATCTGGTAACATGTGGAGTTGTGGACACATGACTTCTGTGACCTTGGGACCCCAAAATCAACAAGGGTTCTTCGCTTATTGGTAGGACAGCTATATGTGCTAAATGGAAGGTTTGGGATGAAAGTTTGGCTTAAAATGCATCCACAATCTTTCAGAATAAGTGGGTCCTGTGACCTTGACCTCATGACCCCAAAATCAATTGAATTCTAGCTAGGGTGGGCCACATATAAGTCAAGTTTGAAACTGATATGTCAATTCAAACTAGTTATTATCAAGAAACGAATTTAACAGACATACAGAAAGATGGACAGACTGGGTGATCTCTATAGGGCATCAGCTTATCAAGTGAGACCCTAATAACACACAAGATATTAGGACACTGGATGAAACCTCAGTTGCAAATCTGATAGTATCAATATAATTTGGCGTTCTTAGAATAAAGGAAACAAGGGACCCATGAGTCTCAACACTCAGCTGAATTTGTCTATACAGATATTTTTAAAGAAACTTTTCAGAATGACAGTCCTGTGACCTTAATCAAATGACCTTGTGACCAAAAATATCTTAGAATTTATTATCCTTGAACTTGCAGCATTAAGTTTATTGAAACTCTCTTTTGGATAGCGACCTTGATCTCTGACCAGGTAACCTCAGAATCTACAGATTTCCTAACTTTGGGCAAGTAAGCCATGTGTGAAAGAAGGAAAGTTCAGGATGAAAAGTTTGATTTACAGTGCATCCACAATCTCTTTAAAAAATGTGGCTCCTTTGATCTCGGGACCCTGAAAATCAAAATGAATTTTCTTAAGTAGGCGGTCATTATTAAATCAAGTTTGAAGCCAATCTGTCCATCCAAAGCAGAATTATCATCCATAAACTGATTTGTGAATTGATGGGCCCTGTGACTAAGACCCTATGACCAAAATCGAACAGAATCTTCCCCTATTGGCAGGTGAGCAATATCTTGAAGATGGAAGGTTTGCGATGAAAAGTTCAGCTTCAAATACATAAGCATTCTTTTTTAAAACAAAGCCTACAGGCCTAATGCAAACCTGTGCAATAGGTTATACACAAGGTATATAGCGTTAATGCTGGACCATTCCTTATCAAGGACATGTGTAACATGTATATGAAATATGCAAGTACTAAAATTCTGAACAAGTAACAATTACACAAACATCACTGCTGAAACTCTGGCATAGGTGCACAAAACAAAAAAACCACCAGTCTTGTATTCAACAAAGCTATCAGAGATATATACATATGCCCAATTTCAGACTGATATGTCAAACCCCTCCTGAGAAATAAGCATGGACATACACAGTGCAAAAAGTATTGTAGGTGGCGCCACCGGTCTTGTACACAATAAAGCTATCCGATATGAATAAATATACCTAATTTCAGGCTGATATATAAAATTCCTCGTTAGAAATAAGCAGGCACACACTGTGCAAAAGTCATGGTAGGTGGCCACACCTATCTCGTGAACAAGAAAGCCATCAATGATGCAGACAGGTAAAAATATCAGGCCAATACACTTAGCTTCCCTATGTGACATGGTGCTTGAAAACTTGAATAAAATCCACAGTTTTTGATCAACTGGTTTCAAATTTTTGGTTGAAAACAGTTGAAATGCTAACAAAAACATGCTTTGAAAATTAAATCCACAGCAGTTACAGGAAACAAGGAACCCATCGGTCACATTGCTCGGCTGAATTTTGGAAAATATTAGTAACTGCAAGATATTTTTATTTCTTTTGGTTTTTCATGTATATTATCATTAGAAAAGCTATGAGAAAATGGCCCTGCTAAAATGAAATTCTGTAAATTATAGAATAATGGACATGAGCTAAACCATTTAGTGATGCACCAATGGAACAAATAGGCCTACGGTAAGTGTTATTTAAAAGGAACATTTCATAAGCAAATAATGTGTGAAGGTAATTAAGTTTTCAAAAGTTAAATATATGGCCATATGAGGTAAAATTTAATCCCATAAAAATTGACCAATATTCCTAATTTTAATACTATGTCAACAGTGTTATTCACACCTAGGCCCTGCCAATTTTAAGAGATATGAATGAAATGCTACAAAGTATTTATATCTTCTTAAATCAGATTAAATCCTTATGTGTACATGCTGTGAAAATTAAATCCACAGTACTAACAGGAAAAAAACGTGCCGTGGCCAAAATTTAAGGTACCAATTTTTATTTTTGCTAATATTTTAAAAAATTTAAAAGATTTTGATCTAATTTTTGGTATACAATTTAATTTTGATTAATTAAAGTTATATTACTGGAAAAAAGACCTTAGCTTTAACATGTTTTGTGTTAAGCGATTAAATATCTTTTCTGATTTTTTTTACAAAATGCATTGAGCCCATAACTTTTTTAAATTATATTATACAGACCTTATATCTGGCATGTATATAGGAACTATATAGAGGAATATTTATGGTAAATATGAGGAAAAACAGATGATTGGTTTTGATATTAGGCAGTCCTGAAGTGTGAAAATGTTTTTAATAAAAAATTGAGGTTTTTCCTTAATTTCTCAAAGAAACAAAGTCGCAAAGACCCAGTTTTCAGCTTGGTAGGAGATCTTGGGGACATCTACATTATGCCAACAGCCTGGGGAGTATAGAGATATGCACAGAATGACCAACAGTCATCAAAGTGGACTGCTTGACAATATAAGGGAATACAACAAAGCCTCCAAAACAATTCAATAACAAGCCTAATTTTGCAGCTTTTATTTTCAAATTTCAGATGATAACAGATTAAATCCTTATGTGTACATGCTGTGAAAATTAAATCCACAGTACTTACAGGAAAAAAAACGTGCCTTGGCCAAAATTTAAGGTACCAATTTTATATTTTTGCCAATATTTAAAAAAATTTAAGATTTTGATCTAATTTTTGGTATACAATTAAATTTTGATTAATTTAAGTTATATTACTGAAAAAAAGTCACCTTTAACACTTTTGGTCTTAAAAGACCAAATATCTTTCCTGATTTTTTTTTTACAAAGTCCATTATGTTTGGGCCCATAACTTTTTTAAATTAAATAAAACTGACTTGATTTCTGGCATGTACATAGAACTATATAGAGGAATATTTATGGTAAATATGAAGAAAACCAGATCAGTGGTTTTGATATTAGGCAGTCCTGAAGTGTGAAAATAGATTTCTAATACAAAATTGAATTTTTTCCTTAACATCTCAAAGGAACAAAGTCCTTTTGACCTAATTTTCGGCATGGTAGGAGATTTTGGGGACATCTACCTGTATGCCGAATTTCAGATTCATAGGTCCAATGGTGTTGAAACATGCCAGTCTTACGGACGGACATCCGGACGACGACGGACAATGGACCACGACTATAGCTCAATTGACTTATAGTCAGCTGAGCTGATAAAAGTGCCATGGTCAAAGTAGGGCAAAATTTAAAGACCGAGTGCCGCTATAAATACCAGGGGGCGTTACTGGGCAACATGGAGTTTAACATAATATCCCCAACTGTTCACTTGGGCTCTGACTGTAATCTGAATATTAGCTGGGAAGGAAGATGTTACTAGAGCTGGATTTTGGCACACATGTTCCTAGTATTGCAAGTAACTGAAAAAATTATCATTTCTTGGTCAATTTATGTGGTTTCTGCAGGAAAATGAATTATATGTGCCCATGCTAGTCCCAGTTCAAATTTAGCGGGGGAGGTGCACAGCCACAGCAGGAGCCAATCAGTTAGCAGCCATGATGTGTATAAACAACAGCACGTGGCTTTGTGCACAAGCCGGCATGCCATGTCATATATATAGTCAGTGACTGTCTTTGTTCCAAATACTGGTACTCATCAGAACAAGCTCTGCTGAAACTTCATTCACTATACAAATCCATATTGGCTTTTAAATGTTAACTTTATAAGCCCAGTTTAAATCAAGCTTTGTTAGAAATTACACCTTGATGAACTGGATCGAAGAGGGTACACACTACACAGTAACATGAACCTGTACACCAAGTTTCTGAGTGAAGCTGTGGCTTGGTTGAATAAAAATTCTGGGTCAGTTTATTGCTAGGCCATGGACAGGAAACATGAACCACATTGGGTTACTTCAATAATGTTAGGAATTTCTCATTTACTTAGGGAAACAGACAGCAACATTTGTAGAATAGATTTTAGTGAGTCAACTTGAGATGAAGCTGAAGTTTTTTAAAGCCTGTATGAAGCTGAGAAAAACCTTATTTGGAGTTATTGTTAACAAAAGAAAACTAAAATTAATAGCAGGCAAAATGAATCGGAAAATTAAATATGCATGAAAAATACATTTAACCACATAATTTTCTTGTGATGCCTCTGAAACATGCTTTCCAGATTCAAGCTTGTATACGTCTTTCAATCAAGCCATTAATCTTGTTTTACCCTTGGAGTTCTGAGCTAGCAAGGTGACAGGCACAGGGGGATTTCTGCAATGTGTAATGTCACATATACACAGGCTGTGTAAAGGCAACCTCAGTAAGAGGGTATCTGTTGGTATCTGTTCATTACTATCGTCTTCCTCAGGTTACTCAAAAGCATATATATGATAAAACAGGGTTCATAATTATGTAATGTCTCATGTCATTACTGAAATGATAATACATTTATGGGGACCGAGGGAGACATGAAGATATTTACTGCACACCCATACACGGCTAACCAGCACAGAAGGATACACTACAGCAGTAAGCCACGTGCTCAGACTGATGTCTGTGTATGATAAGCTTGCCTCTGGCTGTCAGTCACAGTCACATGACTCTAAACTGAACCGGATGGTTCAAGAACTCGGCCTTTAAGGTACCCATTTTTTATTTTTGCTAATATTTTAATAAATTTAAAAGATTTTGATCTTATTATGGGTATACAATTTAATTTTGATTAATAAAAGTTATATTACTGGAAAAAAAAGTGCACAAAATGCATTATGTTTGGGCCCTTAACTTTTTTAAATTATATAATACAGACCTAATTTCTGGCATGTACATAGGAACTATATAGAGGATTATTTATGGTCAATATGAGGAAAAACAGATGAGTGGTTTTGATATTAGGCAGTCCTGAAGTGTAAAAATAGGTTTTTAATAAAAATTGAGGTTTTTCTTTAATTTCTCAAAGGAACAAAGTCGCAAAGACCCAGTTTTGGGCTTGGTTGGAGATCTTGGGGACATCTAAGTTATGCCAAATTTTGGATTCCTAGGTCTTACGGTTTCAAAATGTGCCACATTTACAACCAGACGGACGGACAATGGACCACGAATATAGCTCAGAGGACTTATAGTCAGCTGAGCTAAAAAAGGTGGAACCAACCATTCTATTGTACCAGTTTTCAAAAGGTCAATCCATCAACCTCTTACTCTTAGTCCTACTCAGAAATGGGGGGGGGGGGGGGGGTGGGGAGGGAGGGGCGAGGTGTGGTGTCGAGGATTGCAGAATTTTCTCAGAATATAATTGGAGTTGTCAAGGTTTCTGGTGACAGTCCTGCCCTATATTCTTCTGGTTTACAATAACCTGCATCAGAATACCACCTCCAGGGGCAACAAGCTCACAATGCTCTTGTAGAGAAAAAGATGCAAGATGTAATAACCTTGCTTTTATTGTCATTGGTTTGGTTACATACAAGTGCCTAGTGGAATGATGCATTATTAAACAGGATTTTATTTATTTTGCAAGCAATTAAGACTTTCTGTACTACGGTTTATGATAAGCTGACAGAAGATCCTAAACAATTCAGGTACTTCTAGAGGCAGTTAATTTCAAGACATACTTTACACTAGAGCGTTCCAGAAGTTTCAATCGAGACAGGTATATAATAGACTCACTCAGGGCCATCCAGGAGTTAGAAATTTGTCAACTGGTGACGAGACGCGTTGTTGACAACCATACACATACAACTATTTTGTTTTAAACACTGCACTGGGACAATACAAGTCCTGCAGTTAGTATACATTTAGCCAAGCAGGGCGTAGCAGAGCACTTTATTTGAAGTAACTGTACCTTTGAGATTGGAGCTAATCCACGGCTGCCATGGCCAATTATTGGACCTTTTGGAATAAACCTGTGTTTCATTACCTAGAGGTTGAGTGATATTTCTGGACTTGGCATATAAGATCCTGGGAAATATATGTCTGCTGCATGTTAGGTGTGACATGTGTACATTTGAAGGTGGTACAAACTGGCACAGGGTGATAAGAAAAGAAAAACATGTATAAATATTTTTTTATTATTTCATATTTTCATGTTATTGATTCATTCATGGTTCCTGTTAAGTTTTTCACATGTATGATGCAAAGATCATGTGTAGACCAGATATACGATCTGATATAGACACAATCTTCATGATGTACTTAAAATAATTTGGCAACAGCACAGCAAATGCCTACAGTCAGGAATGTGTTCACACACTACATATGTTTGTAAACAAGCCAGCTAAAGATACGAGTCGAGGTAGACAAGTACCCCGCTCAGATTATGTACATATAAACAAAGTCACTGTCATGAGTAGTATCCCTACAAAACAAAATCATAACCGTTCAGCACACAGTAGTCCAGTCTTGGCTAGGATCTTAAAGACTTCTCATGGATAGAAAATACCTGTCAACAGGTCCAAACCTGTGCTATAGTAAAAAGGATATAGTCTACGTACATTTTAAGATAGCAAAATAACATTTAACCATTTATAGATGTATACGTTCCAGCAAGATATATGTATGAGAAGCTTTACTTAGCAAGTCATTGTCAATGCTAATATACTATAAACTTTGGTAATTAAATAGAGATGATTAGATTAAAACCGGTGTAGAGGAATACTGTGCTGCAGGATAATTTATTATATGGGGTCTAGCATTTCCTAATCTTTATTCCTGTTGGAGCTTCTTCTTCAGTGACTCGGGCATGGATGGCGGGGGTGGGCGGGGCAGGCGGAAGTACACCTTCACAGAATCGTAAATGAACCACTGCAAAGCGGTCAGTGTACCGATCATGATGATACGCGGGAACAGGCCCTTCCACATAGCTGAAAGAAAACAACAGTTAAACTTACTATCTGCTCATTCATAATTAAATACTCAAGAGGTTGATACTGTAGTTCATATACATAAAATGACCCCTTGTCGCTAGACCTATCAGAAAACCAATTGATAATACACCATACCACATACATTTGATTTCAACCGGAGTTTTTTTGTGAACGCATGTCCCCACTGAACAGCTACTACAGCACTGGCCCAAGAGCTGGGGGCAATGCACTGTAAATGAGCTGCCCAGGGAGGTAAGTTGATGTCACACACCAATGACTCAAGCACTCCCGACAGTACAACGCAAGGTTGCTGGGTTCCTCGCACTAAACAGAGCAGTTTAGTAACCGAGACCCCAGGAGTGGATCTAAGGGATGTGTGACCCAGCATGTACATATATGGAAGCCCTAAACATAAAATACATTGGTACAGCTGGGATTTCATATGAAAATTCTGTTCTTGTAAGGATCCATTATCACTAGAAGACACACTAGGGAGGCATAAACTTGACCGCGCTTATACTAGATAAAACATTGTCTTACACTTCAAAGCGAGGGACACTTGCAACTAGAACAATGTTTTTCATGAACAATTCAAGTGTAATCAATCACTAAACAGGATAAAAGAATTCCTATTCACAACAAAATTTAACATTTTTTATATTTATATAAAGAATATAATAATGGGCCACCACATGCACGATAAAAGTCATATGGAGGGCATGATAAACTTACCAACGAAGCCAAGTTTTTTAGCTACACCCATGAATGTGCTGCCCTTCTCCTTGTTCAGTTTGGATACAATGGTGTCGGCGGGATGGGACACAATAGCGCAGAATACACCAGCTGCAATTAAAATATATAGGTTACCCTTTTATTTGTAATGTTAAGACAAGCATTTCCAAAAAAACTGATACAGCCATTCTTCACAAACATCTTTGGTTATTGGTAGATATGAAAATTAAAAATCCAAATATTCAACAGCTGTAATGATCAGATCATTAAATTATTTATTACTAATATCACTCTTGCATTTTTTGCCACATTTTTTGGTTCACAAACATGCCCTTTAGGACGATATGCTGAAAATGATGGTACAACCAGGGTATGTTTATGTTTAAAAGAATAACATGTCTTAATTAATGGCATACATGTGTGTATGGAACAGTGTAGATAATGACTTTGGGAATGTCCATTTAAGCAGACCACTTTGAGAGGAATGTTCAGCTTATTCAGTTGTAAAGAAATTTGACAGAGCAAATATATATCATAAAGAGTGCAATGAAAATGCTTAATATTTCTACTGTATGATTCATCCTGGGAGGATCAAATCCAGTAATGTGATGTGTAAGTGGTCAAATATTCTTTGTGTTGTAAATTTCCCAACATATTAAAGCCTCCTGAACAGAATCGGCTCATAATAAGGATCATTATAATATATATGTCATCTATTAAATTATGGTGATTAATCCCAAAAATTGGAACTTTAGGGCTTATCATTGTCAAATGGAAAAATAAATTGGGCACAAGTATGATTTAAATGGCAAGGTTCCACTAATGGTTTAAATCACACTCTCCATAACCTCCCCAAGAATCTCTAGCTTTCAGGGAGACTGATACATGGTGGAGAATATTGACAAGTGTGATAAAATAACAGAGATGTTGTACAAAATATCTGCTTAAATGTTTTTATGACAAATATAATTTTTTTCTTTTTTTTGACAAAAAAATCACATTGATACTGATGTGTTAATGCAGAGACTGATACATGGTGGAGAATATTGACAAGTGTGATAAAATAACAGAGATGTTGTACAAAATATCTGCTTAAATGTTTTTATGACAAATATAATTTTTTTCTTTTTTTTGACAAAAAAATCACATTGATACTGATGTGTTAATGCATACATATGGAAGCTTTATTGCTTGCCTTATGTTCCCACTAATTTCAAGAACGGATTCACTGTCATTCAAGTGATCCAGATACTCACCGATATAACCAGCGACAAATGTAACCACCAGCTGCTCTGCCTTGCTGCACTGTTCACGGGGCTTTGGTACAACAAATTTGTACAAGGCTTCCACCGTTCTCTCAAAGCAGGCAAACTTCATCATGGTGTATGGGATCTGTCTGCCCCACAGTGGTACGATACCCTTGTAGAACCTGAACAAAGTAAAAACCAACATTAAAACAGGACTCCAAATATGCTGTATTATCACTCCATGTTTTCTACAAAACATCCAATCACTTCAGACATCCTTCAAAAACTTTAGCCTTTCTTTTCTCTCAATGGATGATTTTGCAAACCGTACACCTGGAACCAGTGGCATGTTAGTATGTAGAAATCCATGATATCTAAACTGATGCATCATGTCAGCATAGGGGTAATTTAAGCCTGCACTCTGCCAGTTTAGCATTGAAAAACTAGATATTTCTTAGCACCGCAGGTGCCATAGTATCCCCAAACCATTAACCCCCCCCCCCCCCAGGTCTTGATAAGATGCATCTAACTTGTAAGTTTGGTGACTGTACCAACAATTTTTTTGGAGTAATTGCCGTAATTTCATTTTAACATTATCCCTGCTGTGAACTTGAAAAAATGTAGCAAGGTCATCGATGTTCAAATTTGACCTAGCCATTGATAAGATGCATCAAACCTGTTGGTTTGGTGACTGTACCTCTAATTCTTGCAAAGTTATTCCGTTTAAACATCATTTTAGCAATAAAACAACATAAGGTGGCAACACTTGTCTTCTGCAGAAAACAATGCTATCAAAGATCTTATGTCAATTTGATTTTGGACCAATCCATGCATCCCTCAGTGAGATATTGAAATTATCATTTCAGCGTTATCGCCTCTTGAAAAATGCATCAAGGTCATCCATATTCGAAGTTGGCCTAGCCCTTGATAAGATGCATCTAAACTGTAGGTTTGGTGACTGTACCACATATTCTTTTACGAGTTATTGCCCTAATAACATTTTAGCATAATGCTGTGACCTTGAAAAAATACATCAATTTCATCCATGTTCAGCCTGACCTAGCCTTTGATAAGATGCATCAAACCTGAGGGTTTGGTGACTGTACCTAAAATTCTCTCAAAGTTATTACGTTAACATCATTTTAACAAAAAAAAAAAACAAGGGACCCATGGGTCACGGCAATCGGTCAGCTGATGTTTGAAATATTTGCAAATGCAAAATATTCTATTGTAATGTTTTTCATTTATAAAAAATATGAGAAGCTAAGAGGATAGGGGCCCTCCTACTTGGTTATAGTAAAGTTCTGAATATATGATTGCCAACTAATACTCTGACAAGACTGTCATGAAGAAAAAAGTTTTGAGATACTGTGATGCATATGAAATTTACAAATGGACAGGCAAGTGGACAGAATGGACTAATACCTTTATTTCACTATCAAGGGAATAATGCATTTAAGTTTATATATAAGCCTATTTTTTTAGCATATCCACTTTTTCCATTAACAGTTTATCTGAATTATTTGAATATCCAGAGTGTAGCTCATATTGGGTTATATTATGCTTACACCTGGTGAAGTTTTTACTCTTCTGAAGAAAGGAACTACTTATCTGATGAACATCCACACTTTCATAGCAATACACCACTTTGTAGACACAATTAAATGTGCACTTTAATCATTGTAACCCTGGTGGTACAATACAAAATCTAAAATGTAGCATAGCCTATAATAAGAATGAATCATATACAGAAAATAATAACATTTATCTAGTTTATGCACCATCTGGGGGGGGGGGGGGGGTGCAGGGCAGAGGGGAAGCCTGCTGGTAGTGGCCAAGCTGAGCCAAGGCAAGCTGCCTGGGGTGGGTTACATAATGCAAGTGAAGGCTGTACTACTAGGTGGGCTAGATGTAAACAACACTTGACATGGTGTATGAAAACTTGAATAAAAGCTACTCTTTTCAATCAATTCCTTTGAAATTTCAGATTTTAAAAGATTAAATCCTTATGTATATATGCTGTGAAAATTAAATCAACAGTGCTTACAGGAAAACATGCCATTGCCAAAGTTGGACAAAATTTAAGGTATTGATTTTTTATTAATGCTAATAACTTGAAAAATGTGCAAAATTTAGATCTAATTTTGGGTAAACAATTGAATCTTGATTAAATTAAGTTATATTCCTGAAAAAAAGTCTCTAGCTTCAGCAATTCTCATGTTAGGTGAGTAAATATATTTCCTGATTTTTTTTAAATTGCATTATATTTTGGCCCATAAATTCAAAATGATACCCAACAATGATCTAATTTTTTGTATGTTCATAGAAAATGTATGGAAGAATATGAATACTAAATATGATCAAAAACAGATCAGTAGTTTTAATATTAGGCAGCCTTGAAGTGTAACAATGGCTTTTTTATGGAAAACCGAGGTTTCTCCTTAATATCTCAAAGGAACGAAGTCCTCATCATCCAATTATCGGTATGGTTGGAGATTTTGGGGACATCTAATGGTATGCAAAATTTTGGATTTGTAGGTCCAACGGTTTAAAAATGTGCCCTGTTAACGGCCGGACGGCAACTATTGCTCAGATGATTTATAGTCAGCTGAGCTTATGACACAAGATGGCACCACCTGTCTTCTGAAAAAGACAAAGCTATCCAAGATCTTTGGTCAATTTGATTTTTGGATCATTCCATGTATCCCTTACTGAGATATTAAAGATTTTGTGTGAATTTCACCAAATATGGAAATATTCAAGATCGCCACTCTCATAAGAAAGTCATGACCCCAATTTAAATAAACATCATCCCATAACCCATATCTATGTATATGCATAATATCAAAGAAATTTGTCCATTAGTTTTTTATTTATAATGCTCACAGTACTGTCAATTGGCAATTTTGGGGGTATTAAAAGGCACGAAAAACGAGTAAAGAATAATAGGTGGCGCCACCAGTTTCTGGAACATGACAACCCTCTCCATGATTTTCAAACAACTTGATTGTGAGATCAATCCATGCAAGATTTCTTGAGATATTTACGAAATTTGTGTGATTTTCCCCAAAATTGGACCTATTCAAGGTCAAGGACACTCTCCTAGTAAAGGTCATGACCTCATTTTAAATAGGTGTCGTCCTCTCACCCATATCTATACATATACCAAGTTTGGTAAAGATCCGTGAAATATTTTTTTCAGATCTGTGAAATATTTTTTGAGTAATCTCGCCAACACTCGTCTAATGTGGCATACATGCACTTTAGATATATGCGACAGGGGTCACTAATTGTAATACCGGTAAAACACCGCAAGATAAGCTTACACGCGTGTATTTTTGTTCATGGCTTAAACAATTTAAAAAATATGACAGCCAGCGGACATTGACACGCACCAGTCAAGTGCCGGGCGGCAGGAAAGAATGCGCCTGGCGCCGCCCGGCGTTGGCACATCCCTGAACGACTGCAGTGTACAACTACTATGTCAGGAGTGTAAAAAAAACTGCTGCTGTCAGGTTTCACCTTAAATTCATCACAATGTATTCCAGACCCACTTTGATCGATCCATCAATAAAGGCAGACAGCTCAGGAAAATAGTGCATCACTTTTCTGACCAAATACAACTTTGCACATGATGATGCAGGGCATATATTATAAGCTGAATGCATAAATGACAACCAACCCGAACAAGCCCTCCTCCTTCATGAGCTTTGGCACACCTTCACGTAGCGTGCTGGCCCAGCCTGGCTGTGTTTGGATGCGCACTTTTACAGCCTCCATTGGGCAAAGAGCAATATCTGCAAAGAACTCAGCAGAGGCACTGGCAGCCAGGTACAGACTGGTCCTCCACAGGTAAGTTTTTTCCTACAAAACATGACATAAAGATAGTGATTGATCCTCTGCAATGATATCCTTGAGATGGGACAGGAACCTCATTACTGCATCTCAAAATATATACAAACCATCTGATGCTCAACTAAAATTACCAAGTATACCAATTATCTACGGTCTGAACCAACTTCATGCTGCAAAACATGACACTACAAAGGTACTTATAAAACACTATATGATGTCCGACATCCACGCTTTCACTGCTCATTTGGATAGAACATATTGGTAAATATTGCATATGTACAAATCATAAAGATAAACATTAACCTAAGCAAGCCTTCTGTGTAAAGTGTTAAAAATCTTGCAAAGACTAGATGTGTCGGAACGACACGAATGTCCCCGCCTTGGGCAAATTAGAAACATTTGTAAAATTTTTTAAGTTCAGGAGGTGTCGTATGGTCAAAAGTAGGTCAACAAGGGCAAAATGCAAACTCGATCTGTAACAGGTCATTTTCAAGCAACACACCAAAAATCATGCCAGTATATGCAGGCATTGTGAAAAAAAGTCCATACATGTGCATTTTCCATAAAAATTTATGTCTTTCATGAAATTTTCTATGTTTAGGAGCCATAAAACAATCAAAAGTAGGTCAACCGGGACAAAACAAGAACTTGATCTGTAACTGTCATTATCTGCCCACACAAAAAAAATCAGGGTGGTATCTGCAGGCATTGAGGAAAAAAAGTCAGTACATATGCATTTGTTATGAAAATTTATATTTTTCATGAAACTTTCTATGTTCAGGAGCAGTCAAATGGTCAAAAGAAGGTCAACTGAGACAAAACAAGAACTCGATCTGTAACTGGTCATTATCTGCCTACACACCAAAAATCAGGCCCATATCTGCAGGCACTGCGAAAAAAAGTCCATACATGTGCACCTTTTTTATGAAATTTTCTATGTTAGAGCACCGTCAAACGGTCAAAAATAGGTCAACTGGGACAAACGTGAACTCCATCTGTAACTGGTCAATATCTGCCGACACACCAAAATTCAGGCCAATATCTGCAGGCATTGCGAAAAAACGTCTGTACATGTGTATTTGTCATGAAATTTCATAAGTTCAGGAGCCGTAAAACGGTCAAAAGTAAGTCAACCGGGACGAAACGCGAACTCGATCTGTAACTGGTCTATATCTGCCCACACACCAAAAATTAGGCCAATATCTGCAGGCATTGCGAAAAAAAGTCCATACATGTGTATCTGTCATGAATATTTCTATTTTTCATGAAAATTTCTAAGTTTAGGAGCCGTAAAACGGTCAAAAGTAGGTCAACCAGGACGAAACGCGAACTCGATCTGTAACTGGTCTATATCTGTCCACACACCAAAAATCAGGCCAATATCTGCAGGCACTGAGAAAAAAAACCGTACATGTGTATTTGTCATGAAATTTCATATTTTTCATGAAATTTTCTAAGTTTAGGAGCCGTAAAACGGGCAAAAGTAGGTCAACCAGGACTAAATGCGAACTCGATCTGTAACTGGTCTATATCTGCTCATACACCAAAAATCAGGCCAATATCTGCAGGCATTGCGAAAAAAAGTCCGTACATGTGTATCTGTCATGAATATTTCTATTTTTCATGAAATTTTCTAAGTTTAGGAGCCATAAATCGTCAAAAGTAGGTCAACCAGGACGATAAGCGAACTTGATCTGTAACTGGTCTATATCTGCTCACACACCAAAAATCAGGCCAATATTTGCAGGCATTGCGAAAAAAAGTCTGTACATGTGTATCTGTCATGAATATTTCTATTTTTCATGAAATTTTCTAAGTTTAGGAGCCGTAAAACGGTCAAAAGTAGGTCAACCAGGACGAAACGTGAACTCGATCTGTAACTGGTCTATATCTGCTCACAGACCAAAAATCAGGCAAATATCTGCAGGCATTGCGAAAAAAAGTCCGTACATGTGTATCTGTCATGAATATTTCTATTTTTCATGAAATTTTCTAAGTTTAGGAGCCGTAAAACGGTCAAAAGTAGGTCAACCAGGACGAAACGCGAACTCGATCTGTTACTGGTCTATATCTGTCCACACACCAAAAATCAGGCCAATATCTGCAGGCACTGCGAAAAAAAGTCTGTACATGTGTATCTGTCATGAATATTTCTATTTTTCATGAAATTTTCTAAGTTTAGGAGCCGTAAAACGGTCAAAAGTAGGTCAACCAGTACGAAACGCAAACTCAATCTGTAACTGGTCTATATCTGCTCACCAACCAAAAATCAGGCCAATATCTGCAGGCATTGCGAAAAAAAGTCTGTACATGTGTATCTGTCATAAATATCTCTATTTTTCATGAAATTTTCTAAGTTTAGGAGCGTAAAACGGTCAAAAGTAGGTCAATGGGGACGAAATGCGAACTCGATCTGTAACTGGTCTATATCTGCCCACACACCAAAAATCAGGCCAATATCTGCAGGCATTGCAAAAAAAAGTCCGTACAACTGTTTCATTTCGGAATGACGGAAGGACGGAATGACGGACATTGGTCAAACTATATGCCCCGGCCACTTTGTGGCGGGGGCATAAAAATGATGATATTACCTGGTAATGTAAATATAGTGTCATAGAATTTGCCTGAAATCTAAAATTTGAAGAGTTTAGTGTCATCTGAACAATAAAGATAATTTCTTTCTTCATCTCTTGGAAACCCATTAACTAATAACCCCAAAGCAAATTCAGCTAGGTAAGACACTGTTAAAAATCCCAAGACAGCCTGAATAACAATTAACAAATCTAGCAACAGCAGAACTATGAACACCTACCTCTCCCAGAAGATTGCTGTAGAGGATTTTAAAAACTTCATAGAAACCAAACTTGCAGATACCCTGCATGGAGTAACCTATTAAAGTTGGTGCCCAGCCCTTGGCCAGACCCCTGGCGCCCTCTTCTTTGACAGAGACGGAGAAGCCATTGATGATGTTTTTGTACTTAGCAGGGTCCACCTGGATACGGCACTTCACCAGATCCAGCGGCACAACAGCTGTGTGCGTCACCCCACAACTAAGCAGGCCTCCGAACCCACAAAGAGCATAGTACTTGCTGTCACCATATTCACAGCTGTATTCCTCTGAAATCATTAAAATATAGCATAAACGATAACTGATAAATTAACACCGTAGATAATAAAAAAGAAAACTTTTGCAAATGCCATGGTCCTTTCAGTGCACAAGTCTGGTAGAGACCAGACGTTAGCTCTGCTTTCAAATACTGTGCATGCGAGTACTGTTAAACGGTTTCATATTCGCCATGGTCCTTGGTTTGTAAAGAAAACTGAAAATGCAGAAAATGCACAATACTATAAAAATCCCGTTGACCCAGTTCAAACATTTAATGCCACAACTGCCTGCATTTACCACTGTCGAGTAGCCACAGCATAGGGATTGTGTTGCAAAGAGACCATATTGGAATCAATGAAAACACTAATAAGTTAACTATAAGCACAATGCCAGAGTACAGCTTGAGGCAATTTAGTCTAGGCCTGGAGCTCTGAGCACTTGATAACAAGCAAGCTGCTTAGCCATTATGTGATCATTGTAGCCAGCGATAGCAGACACAGTCAATGATGGATTCCCAAACAGAGTGTAAAGGTTTGGAGGAATTTTTTTTAACAACTAGAGAAATTTTGAATAAGCTAATATTTTGAATAAATAACATCAGCAGTGGCAGGCCTGATGCATCTTAAAACTATCAAACCCCTGGTATCTTTACTTCAAAAGTCCTTGATCTGGTGCCTTATACATGAATGAATGAAAAAGCAGTCTGCAAGTGTTCACACCGACATCACAACTGCTGATCAAATCCAAAGAACAATGCACTGTTTACACGCTGTTTCAACAGGAACATGCACCAGAAACGGGATAGATTTTTATGGCTTTATGTGATTGGTCAGATTCTGCACAAAATGTTTGGTCTCAGAGAGCACCAGACATGCTCTGGAGAGCAGTGTAGAACAAGGGAGCCATTTGATTATTCCAACTGATTTAATCATTATAATGGAAATGAACGAAACAGACACACAAAAGGTATCTGAATATGCAGAGGCTGATTGTATGAAAATGCTGGGACGTAGGCTTTGAACAGACAGAGGACCAATAACTTGGCTTTATGTTAGGGTCAAAGCACAGCAAGAAGCTTTGCCTCCATTTGTAAAGTTAGCTCTGGCCAGCCAATCTTTAAAAGTGAATTGGAGTTTTTCATAAAATTAAGGTTGGCATCCATTTTAGATGGCACCTCAGGACAGCATCCAGAAGGGACTTGTAAGAGACATGGCTGTGTTGTCTGCATTCATTTGTGATGGCACCTCGTGTCATTGACCAGATTGTGCTGATCCAACAAATTGTTTGCTAGTTTTGAACATTAAACAAATCTAGGTACTTGAACAGAATTTCTGTTGTATGCATGAAATTGTGCCAATATGTTACCTATAAAGCCATGACTGCTCGACTGTTGTAGTTGAAATGATGGGTATAGCGACACCAGTGAAAGTTATAAGTTATAATTAACCCCTCCCCCAAACTAAGAGGGTCACAACAAAGTTTTGTAAGCAGTGCTTTACACCAGTACTCTGGTTGGTTATTTATGAATTTATTTTATCCCACCAATGATTGAATCAAGAACAATTTGAATGACATGACTTGTAGTGTCAAAAAAAAAAAAAAATTGTCTTCATGAAAAAATAAACCAAGAAACAGGATGCATGTAAGAGTAATAATAAGACTGTTGTAACCAGTTTTGGACATTAAAGGTAAGACAAATAACCATCTTCTATTATATTCAACCATGCGATCCAATATAGGGCTGATTTAAACGACTTTCAAACTTACAACCATTTAACTTTTATATTTTATATAGGGTGTGAAAATAAGCATTCCTTATTTCATCTCCTAGGGGGGAGTGGAAATAAGCACTTCCTTTTAAACTAGAATACGGGTAGTCGACAAGCGACTACGTGTATCCGCCAAAATCAGAGAAGGACGGATGAAGTGAGGCATGGATTGAGTGGCAAGGGGATATAGAGTTACATGTGTTAAATATTAGAATGGATCTCTGCCACATAAACATGATTGTAGGTGGTGCCACCTGTTATTTGAACGAGAAACTATCCAAGATATATACACATGCAAAATTTCATGTGGAAAAGTCAAACCACTGCAGAGATATGAGTGATTTTATCCCACAGCAGACAAACAGATGGACGCTGTGCAAACATGGTTGCAGGATGCGCCACCTTTTGTTGTGTATGTTATAAAGCTATCCCAGGGCTACATTTGTGTAAAATTTTTTTCTGGATCGGTCAAACAGTTCCCGAGATATGAGCTTGGATGTCTGCAGCGTTAACGTGAATGTAGGTGGCGCCACCTGTCATAAAATCAAGGAAGCTATCTAGGATGTATACGCATGCCGAATTTTAGGTGAATTAGTCAAACCACTGCAGAGATATGAGTGATTTTAACCCCAGGCAGATGAACAAATGGACACTGTGCAAACATGGTTGCAGGTGGCGCCATCTTTTGTTGTGTATGTTATAAAGCTATCCCAGGGCAACATTTGTGTAAAATCTTTTTCCGGATCAGTCAAACAGTTCCCGAGATATATGGGTTTATGTGTGGAGCGTTAACGTGAATGTAGGTGGCGCCACCTGTCATAAAATCAAGAAAGCTATCTAGGATGTATATGCATGCCGATTTTTAGGTGAATTAGTCAAACCACTGCAGAGATATGAGTAATTTTAACCCCAGGCAGATGAACAAATGGACACTGTGCAAACATGGTTGCAGGTGGCGCCACCTTTTGTTGTGTATGTTATAAAGCTATCCCAGGGCTACATTTGTGTAAAAATTTTTTCCGGATCGGTCAAACGGTTCCCGAGATATATGGGTTTATGTGTGGAGCGTTAACGTGAATGTAGGTGGCGCCACCTGTCATAAAACTGAGAAAGCTATCTAGGATGTATATGCATGCCAAATTTTAGGTGAATTAGTCAAACCACTGCGGAGATATGAGTGATTTTAACCCCAGGCAGATGAACAGATGGACACTGTGCAAACATGGTTGCAGGTGGCGCCACCTTTTGTTGTGTATGTTATAAAGCTATCCCAGGGCTACATTTGTGTAAAAATGTTTTCCAGATCGGTCAAACGGTTCCCGAGATATATGGGTTTATGTGTGCAAACAGACGCACGAATGGACGCTGGGCAGAGACGAATGGTCAGAGGTCAAGGTCACTTGGTTAGGCACCAGTTCACATGTGACCCGATAATTTGTGTAAGTTTCGGAAAAATCTGTCCAGTAGTCTCAGAGGAGTTCTCCGGAAACGAACGCGGCGGCGGCGGAACCCGGTCAAAAACATAGTATCCGCAAAACTTCATTTGGCGGATACAAATATGTGTTGCACTTGTGAATTGTTGAAATAATTAAACATGTATAACTGTCCTGATGACTTCATATCTATGTATATATGTTGTTTTGTACACTGTGGACCCCAGAGAACTTACCTGGACAAAGTATTATTATTGTAACTGAAGAAACACAGAAATTATACCACCCATTAAAAAGCAAATTTTACTATATTCCCCCCCCCCCCCACAAAATTGCAATAATTATATTATTCGAAGTGTCTAGAGCTCCGGACCCGTGAATACTGCCGTGCAGCTATTTTTCCGTACTAGTTCCGGTTCATATGCGCAGTGGCGTACTGCGCAGATAACTGGCAACGGGCATCTTGTTTTGAAGCTGTTAAATTAGGCTTCAAAAAGCAGCCTCCATTTCTGCGTAAGGCATTGCAAGAACAGCATCAAGCATCGAGAAGGACAAAACGTTTCAAACGCTATGGCTGCCGTCGTGGTTGGTGACCTGTCCAGCACTGACTATTTTTACTATATAAGTGACATAAAATAAAACTGCTGGACGAATAGCTCAGTTGTTGCCGGTCCGGCATCGTCTCTTTTACTATTTAAGTGACATAAAATAAAACTGCCGGACGAATTGCTCAATTGATGCGGATCCGGCAGTGTCTTCTTTGCTTTATAAGTGACATAAAATAAAACTGCCGGACGAATAGCTCAGTTGTTGCGGGTCCGGCACCGTCACTTTTACTATTCAAGTGACATAAAATAAAACTGCCGGACGAATAGCTCAATTGATACGGATCCGGCAGTGTCTTTTTTGCTTTATAAGTGACATAAAATAAAACTGCTGGACCAACAGCTAAATTGTTGCGGGTCCGGCACTCACTGCCGCGCCGTGCGTATATCATATTAAGTACCGGTACTGAGCCAGATTCAAAGAGTGCCGGACCAGTAGCTTTGCGTAGTCTGCGCCCGGCACTTCTGCATTACGGTGCAACTGCTCACTGCGCATGTGCACAGGACGTGCCGGACGAATAGCCGGCTGCATAATGGGTCCGGACCAATAGCAACAGCCTATATTATTTATATCATGTAAAAAAATCATAGGGGAAGAAATAAAGCAATCTAAAACAGTCAGAATAATCCCTAAACAATTTAAAGTGGAACACAATGACCATAAAAATTGAATTGCAAAGAAAAGGAAAATTCAACATTCAAGAAACAGTATCAATACATTATCACGACATTATTCATTAGTGTGCAAGTCAACCAAAGTCGTGAAACGCATCAAGGCAACAAGTCTTAATTAGGTTAATTATGATATGTTACGTAGTACTCCCGCCCTCCACTTCCAAGGGCGCCAAAAGATTTCCAACAGCGATCGAGAAAAATCTGAACTCAACTATATTTCACAAATTTTAGTATGTAGTACGAACACAACCTCACGGAAACCGCGGAACAGTCATCGTAGCCGGCTGGTATAGACACGATAAATCCGCTCGTTTTCGTTCAGCGAGACTTAAATGAAGTCTTTGACTCTTTGTTACTGGCAATGGAAAAGTTCACGTCCACTTCTCAACTTGTTAAAACACATAAATGTCATTTACATGTTTAAACCGCTATCCCATAACCGCTTATTTTATAATTTATTATAAATATTTCAACTTACCAGCCGCTGGAGCTGCGATTGTTCTCTGTTCATTGACCTTCAGTCCTTCGCACTCGGCGTGGAATGGACTGACCAGCGAACTGGTTTTTGCTGCTTCTATTAATGATTTAAACATCTTGACAGCTTCTGAAATAATAAAACAACCCGTCAGGAATCAGAACTAATTCAAAATAATGATACTTTTAACGATCTGAACTAAATGACCGGTATTTTCCACCGGTACTGGAACGTCACTTACGAATATGGCGCAGGGCACCGGCGTGAAGGACGGCTGCACGAGTGAACTGCACTGGGATCACTGATTGGTTGTTGGGATTGTGACGTTGACAATGACAATGATTGCAGAAAATTAAAATCCTCAAAGCTATTGGTCAATAATACGAAAGTGAGAAGATTGGTTCCTTGCGCCTTATAGACAGCAGATAATATTAGTGCAGGGTACCGATTTGGAAACCAACATTATCAAAGAACTACTGCCCAGTTTGAGAGTTCTTGCTTTCACTTGCCTTAATATTTTAATAATTAGTATGATGCAATTACTATTTTTATTCGTTTTCTTTGGCCAATAGAAGGGAGACGAAATGGAGCATAATTTATCTGACAAAGCAATATGCTATATGCGAGGAACAGAATATTTTCCACCAGGTTCATATAAGGTTTAATTATTTTTCAGTTTTTAGCAAAGTAAAGAGTTAAAAAGGAAATGTCCATTAGGGCTATTCCTGCAATTATCAGAACGGACTAAAAATAATTAATGGTAGAACTTATCAACACTCCCCTGACGGAGTGGTAACAAGGGATCGATGCTTGTAACCACTCGCACTGATGGGGCCCGTACTATACTGAGCATGCAGAAAAAAATGTTTGTTAGGCCAAAAAAAATTAAAGGTATGGTTCTCAGGCACCGCCCGCATCAATTTCAAACCCCCGCATCACAAATTTTTATTTTGATTTTAAATAAAAACTTTCCAATTTTGAGCTGCTGCCGCTCCGACATTTCTTTCAAGAAGATAAAACCATACAATTTCCTTTGTTTTGTAGTGCTTTTACTTATTTAGCAAAATAAAACTGTTATTTTCATGCTTTTCCCTTATCTTTGACATTTTTATCGAAACATACCAAAATATTTAAATGAAATAAAGCGCCCGCCCGCATTGATTTCTGAAAAAAGTGCCTGAGAACCATACTTTTTTTTTTATTTTGGCCTTATAATTTTCAGTCTTTTTCATTTATAAGGCAAGTCTTATTTCTTGTTTAAAGAATCCTCTGTTATGTCATCCTAGAGGCATTATATTGGGACACATCTGTGTACTTTAAAAAAATGTGTAGTTTCTAAAATTGGAATGCATCTCAAAGTTAAAAGTTAGTAATTTATTAAGCAAGTCTGAAACATTTATGATTTGCATGCACAACAACTCCCAACGAGTAAAGGAAACATGAAAAAAGAAACATGGAAGATGGAAACACTGGCTGGAAGCTTGACAAATCTTGATTTGTGAAGATGCATGGTATAGGCCTGTACTAAGTAGGCCTATATATATATTTTTATTTTTTTTAAAAATTGCGCCTCTGATCGCTCGCGATTGAAATTTTCCCCCGCTTTGGTACAGGAAGAGGCCTAACGAAATGTTGGCATGCAGAAACCATAATATTTTTAGAAAAAAAAAATACTATAATTTATGTACCTATACTTAATATATCTGGTATATATGAATATATATATATATATATATATAGGCTGCTTTAAAAAAATACGGTGTACTATTGATAACTTTCTGTTTACGTAAAGTTAAGTATTCTGCCATATGTAAAACGTAAGTCAAAACACCGGCTTAAGGGGCTTATAAATTCATCATGATCACACAGGCCTTTGTGATAGCCATTGAATTAGGCCTGTAGTTATATATTATAGAACCGGTGTTGAATCTCAAAAATCAACACGTTTAGAATAGAATATATATTCATATATAGCATGCGTTGTAACTGAATAAATTGATTTTTTTTCAGGGGCGATACAGTAAATCTGTACACGTGTGTGTTATTTAAATAGCATGTTTATATAACATTCGACGATGTTGCATGCTAATTCTTATTCTCTGAAATTCTAATTTTGCGATCATTTTTTTCTGTTCGAAAAAATCGGGATTCGGAAGATATCGAGAAGTAAAACCACATGCAGTATATGTACATATAAAGCCATACATTATTTACAAGTATAATAGAAATAAAAATACAATTTAATTATGATAGCGGAATGTCATTTACTTAGACACAATTTAAAATATTTTCTAAACAATTTAAGGTAACTGAACGTGCACGTTTTGCAAACTAAACGTGTATGGCAAGCATTTTTTTCCTGGATGAACCAACGATCAAGCTGGGCATTTTTATTTGTCAACGTGCATGGTTGGATTGAAGACGCCCACTCGGAACTTCTCGGCCGAGTGCAGGCGATAAGGCGAGGTGTTCCCAGGGCAAGACTTTTACCAGACTGGCGGAAGGGGAACTTTTACATGTTCAATGTTGCCATCTGGCGGGTGCAAGGTAAACAAGAAAATATATGAGTATGGAAACTCATAAATATGATCAATATTTTCACGAGAAATAGTGACATGACTTTGAGTGCCGGCTGAGTATGATCCTCATATATGGTTCGAAAAACATAAATTACATTTTTTTCATATATGCTAAAATAAAATTAACTGCTGGCTACTGGTGCAACCTTGGGTCAAGGTCACCTGGGAACACCGACTGACAGCTCCACAGAACATGGCAAGCTCTATGCTTCAGCGTTTGTTCAGGGTAGGTTTAACTGAGAATTCACTAGGTAAAAATTAAATTATATGAATCAGGTCTTTTATAAGGGTCAATTGCAAAACATGTCACAATTAACTGTACCTAATATGATTCAGTGCTTTGTTACACAACCTCACTCTCCACCTCACTGTCTTCAGGGGTCCCCCTACGGCCCTGGGTACAGGTGAATTCGGCCCATTTCTAACCCGGCCCGTACCAACCCGGCCCGTACTTACCAACCCGGCCCATTCAAATTACCAACCCGGCCCGTACCTGGACCTTGCATATCCAAAACCTGAATCAATATATATTATAATAAGAAAAATCACAATATGTCTAAAATATTAAAATGGGTGTGAACTAATGGAGATTTAGAGGAAGGTTTTAGCCTAGGGCGCGCTCTCTCTCACTCTCTCTCTATGTTTCTACACATACACATACAAATAAATAATATACACAATATTTATCGAATCCATAACTTTTTATTTACCTCTCTTAATAATAATAAAGAATGATAATAAAAAAACTACTACAAAAATATTATATACTATTCAACATATGCATAACTTGTGAATATTTATGTGCGTTTCCTGTCATTTAAACATGCAGTCTATGTATATTATGAATAAGTCTTTCCGTTGAAACACACTTGTTGCGCAAATACATGTAACTAATGTATTACATTTCATCACAACTATTTAATATTTCCCTCGGGTAACATCAAAGGTTTACATGATTATAACGTTTATCGTAAAATTTAATGTCATGTTTGTCGATTTTAAAAAATATAAATTATTCTTCACGGATATAATTTGATACCATACATGATAGCTATTTAATGACATTTAAAAGTGCAGTTTATATTGAACAAATTGCTCTACATTATTTATGTTATCTCATTTATAATGTCACAGGTGAAACAAATATTAATAAGTAAAATTAGTTTTCGTTCCTGTTCTCTCTCTCTCTCAGTCTCTCTGTCTTTTGTCTCACTCTCTCTCATAAAAAAAGTAAAATATGAATAAAAAAAAAATATTGGGATTAGACCAATTGTTAATTTTCATATTATAATATATATTATCGTTATTGTATAGGCAAATTCCAGGTACAGGCCGTACGGGCTGGGTTGGTTATTTGAATGGGCCGGGTTGGTAAGTACGGGCCGGGTTGGTACGGGCCGGGTTAGAAATGGGCCGAATTCACCTATACCCACGGCCCTAGTCCGCCTTGTACGGACTCCATATATCTGTGATACGGAGTCCGACCGTCTGGCGGTGAGAGTTCACCCTGCCGTTCATGGAAGGACCTGTAACATGAATTACCACTGCTTGTTGTGTGATAGAGAAACAATCTTGTATTTATATATAGAAATAAACTTTATGTATCAAATTAAATCGATATATCACCTTTATGTGCGCCTGTAAATGTTTTTTTTATCCTTTAAACTGCTGGGGTTCAGATGTTGCATGCCAACTGGACACCGCCGGAAAAGGAATCCCATGCAAATTAGGTGGGCAATCTATGCAAAAGATGAATTCAGGGGGGGCTTTTCCCAGGAATGCCAGTGTCCTGCACTAGGATAGACCATATTTTCATAAGCATCCTTCCCATCATACATCGCTTGTTGTCAATGATGCTAAATTCCTATGGGTTGTTCCAACCGGAAAGCGCCATCGGCCAGACGGAGACGATGCAATATCTGACTTCATCCAAAGTAAGTGCCCATACTTTATTAATGCTGATCATCCAGCAAAAGTTTTGGTCCCAACGGAGTCTAAGCATCTGTAACAATTATGATATGTGGGGTTTGTTTGGTGTCCTCACGCTTCACAAGGCATATACGTGTCTGAGGGTCTGTACGGATCCGTACAAACTTAGATAGTATAGACTCTCCCCGCCAGAGGCTGCAGCGCTTGTATTGTTTACTATATATGTCAGCACTGCAAGACTGCAGCAAGGGTCCCCCCTAAACACCCAAAACACCGGGTGTGACTATTTACCGTCCGGGAACGTCCGACACCGCCTGGGACCCCCAGAATACAGTTCGGGACCCAGCTGTACCGCCCGGGACACCAGAACTAGCTTAAAAATATTAATAAAATGCATACAAACCTTCCGGGACCGATCAGGCCACCAGTATACCGTCCGCGTCAACAAAATCAGCCCTAAACGGACCTGGTTGTTGCACACCAATGCGCAATTACGAAATATAGGTCTACTAAATCCCAAAAAACTCAAAGACCATATGTTTATATTACACAGTTAGTGATTATAATTTTTAATATGAATATTTCAGTTTAACGCCATGATCATGTTTATGTTTTGGTTTGGCGCTAAAATTATTATTATTATTATTATTATTATTATTCTGAATATAATTCTCCCGACCGGAATACCGTACGGGGCAACAAAACCAGCCCCGAACAGGTCTGAGATCAGCCATTCCAATGGCCAAATAAAATATACTAATTATTATTATATATTAACACTCATAACATACTACGATTATATTTTTAATTAGAATAAAATTGTTTGTATAATGTCCATGTTAATATAATTATTGGTAGTAATTGTTTATATTCAGAATATGACTATACCCGCCAATCTACCTAACGGGGCAACAGAAGTAGCCCTGAAAATTCTCACCTGGTCTAGGACGAAAGTCGGGGAAAACTGACCCTTTGATCACCAACCGGCTGCCACTGATAGCACCACCGAAACCCTGCACGCCTATTGGTGTGACATAATTTATTAGCTAAGTGGTTTGATTAGGAGTTGTTATGCAATGTGTTGAACCGTTACCATTTTCACGGTCCGACGGCTGTGGTCTATGGTGCTGTCACTGATACATGTCTTGTGCTAATCCGTGTTGTTGTAATCATGTCGTGTCATTAATTGTATTTGCAATACATAATGCTTTCAGCAATACGCATATCAATTAAGTCCTCATGGTTAACTAATGCAACCCTCATAGATATATTACATTCCATATTGTAGTAATCATAACGTGTCACATATTATTTTTGCAATACATAATCATATCAGCAATACACACATCAATAAAGGCCTCATCCCCGTGGTTAAAGAAATGTGACCCTCATAGATATATTTGTATCGCCAGACATAGTCTGGAGATACTATGGTTTAGGCACGGTCGCGCCGCCGCCGCAGAGATTTCTTTTGGACACAATAACTCAAAAAACATTTCACGGATCTTTACCAAACTTGGTATATGTATAGATATGGGTGAGAGGACGAGGCCTATTTAAAATGAGGTCATGACCTAAACTAGGAGAGTGACCATGACCTTGAATAGGTTCAATTTTAGGGAAAATCACACAAATTCTTAAATATCTCAAGAAAACTTGCATGGATTGATCCCAAAATCAAGTTGATCGAATATCATGGATAGGGTTGTCATGTTCCAGAAACTGGTGGCGCCACCTATTATTCTTTACTTGTTTTCATGCCGTTTAATATCCCCAAAATTGCTACTTGACAGTACTGTGAGCATTATAAGTCAAAAACTAATGGACAGATTTCTTTCATATTATGCAAATACATAGATATTGGTTATGGGATGATGTTTATTTAAATTGGGGTCATGACCTTTCCTATGAGAGTGGCCTTGACCTTGAATATTGCCATATATGGTAAAAATCACACAAAATCATTAATTTCTCAATAAGGGATGCATGCATTAACATTTTAAATTTCCACCATTTGTTCATATCTTTTATCAAAAGTGCCCCTCAAAATTGGAGGCAAAAACTCCATAGCAACATTTTGCATATGATTATCCTTTCAGGCAACCATCACAAACTTTTGCAAACATCATAGTTAATAATAGTTTAAGGGCCAAGGATTTTCTGTTTAAAAAAGTATGTCATTCATCAGCAATTTATGTTTTATTACTGTTTAAAATTACTTGCTTTTTTATTTTTACAGTTATTTTTATATAAATGATGTTAAAGAATATACAAGAAAAAGGAAAGGAAGAAACATTTACTCAATCATGTATTTTTCCTAAATAGTCTTCAGTCTGCAGATCCAACGCTCAGGAAAAACAGAAAAAAATTGTCTTATTTAATCGTATTTAGATATTTGATTTGAGCTAAATAATATTTTATTTATAGATCTATTGTTACAGATTTTAATTAGAAATAGTTTCAAAATAAAAGGTGAAAAGAAAATCAGGATTTCAACCATTTGAACTTTTTGGTTACTTTTAGTAGCAACTCTAACAATACATGATTTTTATTTGCTTCAGAAATCCCTTCTTTATGATAATTTCAAGTTTCATACAATAATCAGATCAATTGGAACCCCATCAATTTTGTACGGTGACACATCCATATATAATCTCATCTCACAAACAAGTACACAAAGGTTATGCCTGCTGACATTTCATGATGCCCAGCCCTTAATAAAACATCATTGTATCAAGGAATAAGATGAAACCTAAGATATTACTTACTATTTTACTATGTTTCTACTTCAGCCCTCGGTGGGTCTGGCCAAACGGAATTTTGCATCTTCATCTGCACTGTCCGGCAAAATGGTGAGTAGCATCTTTGTGAAAAGCGCATACTTTCTAATCATATTTTTCACTATTAACCAAAATAAATGTAGTGTTTTTACCAAAAATGGAATAAAAACATTCAGTTTATTTTTAACATTGGTGTGTATGAATAATTTTGCTTGTATTGATTTAACTGCACACAGGGCCAAAACCAAAAATGCTGCTTATCAATTTTCAGTGAATTTAAGGCCATAATGGGGGTCACTTACTACTTACCATTCACTTCTCAATATTTTTAGCTTTACATGTATTTTAAAGAGTTTGCATTAGAATTTGCATATTTCATCCAGGTAACAGTTCACACACTTTAATGTGACATTAGTCCCTTAGACACAACAAAAACGTTTTTGTGGACCAATTATGATTACCAAATATATGCCCCACAGGACTCGCACCTGTTGGTGTATCAGTGACATGTGTGGCTATAACAATACAGTAATGTAACACTCATTTTAACACTCATTGTAATTTTAATGGCCCATAGCTGTTGCTGCACCAGGCACTCCTTGCTGCTGGATGTTTGAGACTGGTCTGTGTGAAATGTTAAATGAATGTAGTTAAGAAACAGTTCATTTTATCACCTTTTAAACCACTACTTTCTATTATCATTTAATTATAAAAAAATGAATAAAATCTTGATCTTCTTTAATGTAATTAACTTTGGTCTTTTGCTGCATAGTAATTGCCATTGCTGTATACTGGAATCATGAATAATACTTTCTGCAGAAAATTACAAATACTTGCCTACGGAGAACAGTATTGTAACACTTCCAAAGTAAGTGCATGTGTACCGTTAAAATGTAAAATCATGATGTATGCCATATAAAATTATGATGTTCATCTGTTGAACAGGTAACAATTCGTGATGCTCTTAACATTGCGATGGATGAAGAGATCCAACGTGATGAGAAAGTGTTTCTGCTTGGAGAAGAAGTAGCTCAATATGATGGAGCTTACAAGGTAAATTCAGCATCACCTGCAACTCCTCTAATATTGAATTCACTTTTCTTCCATCATCCTGTACTCAAATAGATTTCCTCTCTGAACATCTGTTAATTATGTACACAACTTTAAACTGTGAAATTTTGAAATAACCGTTGTGATTTGCTGGTAATTTCACAATGGTATAGCATGCACCAGTTACAATCATCGCTGTGGTTTACTTACATTAACTCGTGCTGTTCGTTGAGTCACCTTGTGGAGTCATGTAGGTTCTTTTCTTGTTGGCACCCAATGTGAATTGGTCACATGATGCCCAGCTATGGCAACCATGAATATGCAAATATAAAACCTACACAGTGGTAGTGTTAAAGCCATGGAGTGATTTTACAATAACCCATCAGGTCATGTGTGAAATCCATCCAGCTATACCCAGGAAGGTAAATTAGTGAGTGAATGTAAAAATCTTATTAAATCCCTGAGCTGTGCAGGTTGGACCAATGTATTAATTAACCAGATTTCTGCATTCCCAGTAATTTGCTTCTTGCTCTTTGTTTTTGCAAACTGGTTGAACTGAAAAACCGTTAAGCAATTAAATACAGACCTGAAATATTTCAGAGAAAAAATAGAGCATACTGTTCCCTTATATTTATTTTTGGACATATCAGGTAAAACTAAGTTCATATTCATTCTTACCTGACACTGTCTTCCTTTCTGTAATATGAACTAGCTTTGAATTAAGTGTGTTACGTTATCAACCACTTGTCATATGTACCATGTAATTTAATGTAAGTTAATGTACCATGTAATTTAACTTAAGTTATTATTTACTGTAACAATTACTTTGTTATTTTTAGGTCAGCAAAGGACTTTGGCGCAAATATGGAGACAAGAGAATTATAGACACTCCTATTTCTGAGGCATGTATATTTGAATGTTCTTAACAGGTTATTCTGTTGAAAAAATCTTTATGCCATTTAGACTGACTGAATGTAATGTTTACTACCAATATTATTTGAAGTGGCCTAAAGTGATTAGTTTGTTAAGTTTAACTTTAAATGACAACAATGTTTAATAGACATGATGTTTTCATTGATTATTTCCACTTAGATGCAATTAAAAAATAAGTCAAACCTCACATAACAACCACCTCAGTTTAACAACCACCTCAAAATAATGGCCACTTTTTCACTGTCTCAGTTCTTTTTGCTCCTTATATAAGACCTTGCTTAGACGACAACCTCGAAAATGTGACCACTTTACCAAGGTCCCATTGGTGGTTGTATTTTTTGTCCCCTGTTCAGCGGAACGGATTAAACCGTGAAAATTTAACCTCTCAAATATGAACTTACCAGAGTGTCAGTATCAATTATAAAAATAACTTCATGAAATAACAGGTCATATATCCTGTGTATCATATCAGTTTCTCTATTTGACGTTTAGTCTTGGTGAGGGAAATGATAAGCAAGGCACATATCATCAAAGTCAGGGCATTGAGGTGGTAGTTTTAGTACATTTATAGAGATAAATTAAAAGGATCATTGGGCACTTAGGTGGTATTTTAGTACTTTTACAGAGATAAAGTTCAGAGATAAAAAAAATCAGATAAAATGCATCCTGATGAAAACTTTGAAATCAGTTTAATATTATGTTATCATAACTGTGACTATACTTTGCTTGACAGATGGGGTTTGCTGGAATTGCTGTTGGTGCTGCCATGGTAAGCAATGTATAAATATTTCAGATTCCAATACCTTTTTATAAAACACTGTTATGGTCAGTATTCATCAATTAGTTTGAGCATTGAAAATATGTAGAGAATATGAAATTTCAAGGATCCAGTCTGGTCAGTTGCAAATAAGTATTTATAATTTTTTACCATTTGCAAGTTTAATGTTAACCTGGTTGTCTACATCTTGTTGACTTATCAGTTGGACATCTCTGCTAACAGGATTCTTTTTTTTTACCAATAACAGGGCCTTTATAAACTGATAACAGGGTCCTTTATTTAACAATAACAGGGCCTTTACTTACTGATAACATAGTCCTTTATTTACCAATTACAGGGCCTTTATTTACTGATAACAGGGGCCTTTATTTTCAAATAACAAGGTCCTCAATTTACTGATAACAGGGTCATTTATTTACTGATAACAGGGTCCTTTATTTACCATTAACTGGGTCCTTTATTTACCAGTAACAGGGGCCTTTCTTTACAGATAACCAGGTTCCTTATTTACTGATAACAGGGTCCTTAATTTACTGATAACAGGGTCCTTTATTTAACAATAACAGGGCCTTTACTTACTGATAACAGGGTCCTTTATTTACCAATTACAGGGCCTTTATTTACTGATAACAGGGTCCTTTATTTACCTATAACAAGGTCCTCAATTTACTGATAACAGGGTCATTTATTTACTGATAACAGGGTCCTTTATTTACCAATAACTGGGTCCTTTATTTACCAGTAACAGGGGCCTTTCTTTACAGATAACCGGGTTCCTTATTTACTGATAACAGGGTCCTTAATTTACTGATAACAGGGTCCTTTATTTACTGATAACAGGGTCCTTAATTTACTGATAACAGGGTCCTTTATTTACTGGTAACAGGGTCCTTTATTTACTTGGCTGCTTATTTCATATTGTTTAATCAATTAATGACCAGGATGAATTTGAGTTTATCAAAATCAAATAGATATTTTGTGATGATCATTGTAGTTTGAATGTTTTACCTAGTCAGGTATATTTAATATATAATATATGTAATGTATATATAATACGTTCTTTCTATAAATCATATACTAAATGGGATGTAATGACATTTCCCCTCAGAAATGTTGATTTGATATATGTTGATATTGACATGTTATTTTAACAGGCTGGTCTGCGACCCGTCTGTGAATTCATGACGTTTAACTTTTCCATGCAAGCCATTGACCAGGTAAATACACACACTACTTGTTTATTTTTCAGCACTTCCTTTGGTTCTTATTTAAAAAGCTGTGTGCTGACACTTGTATGGAACAGGGAATGTATTTCCTGCATTCTGCAGTTGGATAACGGTAATGCTGTATGTTGCCCCTTGTGTGTGTAATGTGACTGGCAGTAAGTACAGTGCTTAGACAATCAGTCTTAGCCAATGCTTAGACAATCAGTCTTAGCCAATGCTTAGACAATCAGTCTTAGCCAATGCTTAGACAATCAGTCTTAGCCAATGCTTAGACAATCAGTCTTAGCCAGTGCTTAGACAATCAGTCGTAGCCAGTGCTTAGACAATCAGTCTTAGCCAATGCTTAGACAATCAGTCTTAGCCAGTGCTTAGACAATCAGTCTTAGCCAATGCTTAGACAATCAGTCTTAGCCAATGCTTAGACAATCAGTCTTAGCCAGTGCTTAGACAATCAGTCTTAGCCAGTGCTTAGACAATCAGTCTTAGCCAGTGGTTAGACAATCAGTCTTAGCCAATGCTTAGACAATCAGTCTTAGCAAGTGCTTAGACAATCAGTTTTAGCCAATGCTTAGACAATCAGTCTGAGCCAATGCTTAGACAATCAGTCTTAGCCAATGCATAGACAATCAGTCTTACCCAGTGCTTAGACAATCAGTCTTAGCCAGTGCTTAGACAATCAGTCTTAGCCAGTGCTTAGACAATCAGTCTTAGCCAATGCTTAGACAATAAGTCTTAGCCAGTGCTTAGACAATCAGTCTTAGCCAATGCTTAGACAATCAGTCTTAGCCAGTGCTTAGACAATCAGTCTTAGCCAATGCTTAGACAATCAGTCTTAGCCAATGCTTAGACAATCAGTCTTAGCCAATGCTTAGACAATCAGTCTTAGCCAGTGCTTAGACAATCAGTCTTAGCCAGTGCTTAGACAATCAGTCTTAGCCAATGCTTAGACAATCAGTCTTAGCCAGTGCTTAGACAATCAGTCTTAGCCAGTGCTTAGACAACCAGTCTTAGCCAATGCTTAGACAATCAGTCTTAGCCAGTTCTTAGACAATCAGTCTTAGCCAATGCTTAGACAATCAGTCTTAGCCAGTGCTTAGACAATCAGTCTTAGCCAATGCTTAGACAATCAGTTTCTGTTGACAATCATATATGGGCCATGATCTGAGTTTATTTATGATATTAAAAAATTAAAAATATGAAGTTTCCTGAAGTATGTATAAATAAAAATCAAACATGATTTAAAACCAGTAAAAACACACAACCAGTGTAACCTTGATTTGATGCATATATTAAACTTTTGTCTAGATAGCATGAATAATTTAGCTTTCACCATGCTTATGGGAATAATGTTTTTTTTTTATTTTTCACTTTTAGGTTATCAATTCAGCAGCCAAGACTTATTACATGTCAAGTGGACTGGTGGGTAAAGTTTTGTTTTCATTTCACATTTTCATTTCAAAGCTTTTATTGTCTAAAAAATATCTGTTTATTCTTAATAATTTTCAAGAAATATTTTTATGTTCACCTAAAACTCTTGTATCAATAATCTGTACAGTTTGTTGGATTGGGGAGGTCCTGTTTCTGTGCTATTTGTGATAATGCCAAAGCTCATGTTACAGCTAATTTGTGAAATGTTTTGTTACTTGTTAAATATCTCATATATAAGTACACATTTAATTTTTCTCCAAAACTCATATGCTTATTGTTTCACTTTATTGAATAGACCACTTAGGCAAACTGTATACATACCAAATGTTATGCATTAAATGCATATCCAAGTCCTGTATAAATACTCGGTTTTGATTCTGACAGCTGGACTCTCTGTCATGCAGGTATGACACCTGGTGTCTGATTGAGGTAACTATAACTATCTTTCTTCTCCAAGGTAAATGTGCCAATCGTGTTCCGGGGTCCAAACGGAGCAGCAGCTGGTGTAGCCGCCCAGCACTCCCAGTGTTTTGCTGCCTGGTACAGTCACTGTCCTGGTCTGAAAGTAGTGTCCCCTTACTCAGCGGATGACTGTAAAGGTCTCCTGAAGTCCGCCATCAGGGACAATGATCCAGGTGAGGTTGTCTTTGTGTTTAGTTTGGCAGTGTTCATGTAATGTTTGTATGTTATTAGCTGGCCTGTTCTGTATTGCCTTTGTTTTGTCTAGGTTTTCTTTGTGTTTAGTTTGGCAGTGTTCATGTAATGTTTGTATGTTATTAGCTGGCCTGTTCTGTATTGCCTTTGTTTTGTCTAGGTTTTCTTTGTGTTTAGTTTGGTAGTGTTCATGTAATGTTTATATGTTATTAGCTGGCCTGTTCTGTATTGCCTTTGTTTTGTCAAGGTTGTCTTTGTGTTTAGTTTGGCAGTGTTCATGTAATGTTTATATGTTATTAGCTGGCCTGTTCTGTATTGCCTTTGTTTTGTCTAGCTTTTCTTTGTGTTTAGTTTGGCAGTGTTCATGTAATGTTTGTATGTTATTAGCTGGCCTGTTCTGTATTGCCTTTGTTTTGTCTAGGTTTTCTTTGTGTTTAGTTTGGCAGTGTTCATGTAATGTTTATATGTTATTAGCTGGCCTGTTCTGTATTGCCTTTGTTTTGTCAAGGTTGTCTTTGTGTTTAGTTTGGCAGTGTTCATGTAATGTTTATATGTTATTAGCTGGCCTGTTCTGTATTGCCTTTGTTTTGTCAAGGTTGTCTTTGTGTTTAGTTTGGTAGTGTTCATGTAATGTTTATATGTTATTAGCTGGCCTGTTCTGTATTGCCTTTGTTTTGTCAAGGTTGTTTTTGTGTTTAGTTTGGCAGTGTTCATGTAATGTTTATATGTTATTAGCTGGCCTGTTCTGTATTGCCTTTGTTTTGTCAAAGTTGTCTTTGTGTTTAGTTTGGCAGTGTTCATGTAATGTTTATATGTTATTAGCTGGCCTGTTCCGTATTGCATTTGTTTTGTCAAGGTTTTCTTTGTGTTTAGTTTGGCAGTGTTCATGTAATGTTTATATGTTATTAGCTGGCCTGTTCTGTATTGCCTTTGTTTTGTCAAGGTTGTCTTTGTGTTTAGTTTGGCAGTGTTCATGTAATGTTTATATGTTATTAGCTGGCCTGTTCTGTATTGTCTTTGTATTAGCCTGAGGGTGGCAATATCATCCCATAGGGCAATACCTAACTAGCTGAGTTGTAATATTGTTATTAAATGGCCAAGCATGTTATCAACACAACTAATCGTGTGCAGTCACCTGCATGCAGTCACTCTGTTTTCACAAAGTACTCAAGTAAAACCCTTCAGAAGTGCACACACACCATTACAGAGCAGTCACATGCCATGTCATGCTTGTGGAGTTAATTTAGGTGTTGAGTCACTGTGTACAGTGATGTCACATGATGTTTGTCGATTTCATTTTTGGGCAATATGTCACTGAATACACTGTGCAGATGAAAGGTTCCTCTTACTTTAGGTCTGCATTGTATGATATAATCTTTTATGTAAATACACTGTGACTATTCTTATATTTATTATTTTGAATTTTGTATTGAGACTGCACGTTATAATGAAGAGAGTAAACACACAGCTGTTACTCTGTGTTTCATGTTTATTAGTGGATAGTATTGTATTACTGATTTACTTGATTTTAGTGGTCTGCTTGGAAAATGAACTTATGTACGGCATCCAGATGGAGCTGTCTGATGAAGCAATGTCTCCAGATTTTGTCATTCCCATTGGCAAAGCCAAGATTGAGAGAGAAGGTAACAGTTTTATATGTTTTCTCAAAATAAATCATTTGACTTAATGTAGCCACTAAATCCATTCAGGGGAAGGCATTCCGCCATTTATCTGTGGATCAACTAATAATCCTTCAGTTATCAAATAATTATTATTTATAATTTTTTTTCAGGTAAGCATGTATCCATCATCTCCCACTCCAGGTCTGTTGGCTTCTGTCTTGATGCTGCCAAAGAACTTGAGAAAATAGGTGTTGATGCTGAGGTAAGCTAATTTAACTGTTGTATCCTATCCATCAGCAGAATGTGATTGCTTTTTAAATCCATTTATTACTTACTTTAGGAGTATGTAAGTGTATGCTTAGGCACTGCAGATAAATAGGAAATTATGAAATCTCTTCTAATTAACTGACGTTTTGAATATTTGCCTTCAATTACTCTGAACTTTGTTTACTTTTTTCAAAGAATGGATGTTTCAACATGCATTATTCTGAAATAGCCGGGTCAAGTATTCTTCGTTTGTGATGGTATTAACTCTTAAGTGATAAATATGATTTCCAAAGGAGATGCTGGACTTGCCTGACTGATCAGGGGCCTTCCCACGCCTGTCAATCAACAATGTGCCATGCACCGCCAGTAAACAGTTAACCTATAACAATAGAATACCCTGTTTGTTCTCACCGAGCTGACAGTGGTCCTGTATACACCCCATGAGCGGTTGACATCTGAATTAAAATACTTATCTTTCCAATTGATACAATATAATGCCAGGAAAGTGTTTTTGTGACAAGATAGACATAACAAACATCTATAAGGTCACAGTTTATCACAGAAATGTCAATTTTACTATTTTTCATGAATATTAGACCTAAAGTGATCAGTTAAATTTTAAACAGACTGCTGTCACCAACAAATTGAGTCACAAAGCCAGGTAGTGTAAGTCACACAGCCAGGTAGTGTAAGTCACACAGCCAGGTAATGTAAGTCCACAGCCAGGTAGTGTAAGTCAAACAGCCAGGTACTGTAAGTCACACAGCCAGTTAGTGTAAGTCACACAGCCAGGTAGTGTAAGTCACACAGCCAGGTAATGTAAGTCACACAGCCAGGTAGTGTAAGTCACACAGCCAGTAATGTAAGTCACACAGCCAGGTAGTGTAAGTCACACAGTCAGGTAGTGTAAGTCACACAGCCAGGTAGTGTAAGTCACACAGCCAGGTAGTGTAAGTCACACAGCCAGGTAGTGTCAGTCACACAGCCAGGTAGTGTAAGTCACACAGCCAGTAATGTAAGTCACACAGCCAGGTAGTGTAAGTCACACAGCCAGGTAGTGTAAGTCACACAGCCAGGAAGTGTAAGTCACAGGGCCAGGTAATGTAAGTCACACAGCCAGGTAGTGTAAGTCACACAGCCAGTAATGTAAGTCACACAGCCGGGTAGTGTAAGTCGCACAGCCAGGTAGTGTAAATCACACAGCCAGGTAGTGTAAGTCACACAGCCAGGTAGTGTAAGTCACACAGCCAAGTAATGTAAGTCACACAGCCAGGTAGTGTAAGTCACACAGCCAGTAATGTAAGTCACACAGCCAGGTAGTGTAAGTCACACAGCCAGGTAGTGTAAGTCACACAGCCAGGTAGTGTAAGTCACACAGCCAGATAGTGTAAGTCACACAGCCAGGTAGTGTAAATCACACAGCCAGGTAGTGTAAGTCACACAGCCAGTAATGTAAGTCACACAGCCAGTAATGTAAGTGACACAGCCAGGTAGTGTAAGTCACACAGCCAGTAATGTAAGTCACACAGCCAGGTAGTGTAAGTCACACAGCCAGTTAGTGTAAGTCACACAGCCAGGTAGTGTAAGTCACACAGCCAGGTAGTGTAAGTCACACAGCCAGGTAGTGTAAGTCACACAGCCAGGTAGTGTAAGTCACACAGCCAGGTAGTGTAAGTCACACAGCCAGGTAGTGTAAGTCACACAGCCAGGTAGTCTAAGTCACACAGCCAGTTAGTGTAAGTCACACAGCCAGTTATGTAAGTCACACAGCCAGTTAATGTAAGTCACACAGCCAGGTAGTGTAAGTCACACAGCCAGTTATGTAAGTCACACAGCCAGGTAGTGTAAGTCACACAGCCAGTAATGTAAGTCACACAGCCAGGTAGTGTAAGTCACACAGCCAGGTAGTGTAAGTCACACAGCCAGGTAGTGTAAGTCACACAGCCAGGTAGTGTAAGTCACACAGCCAGGTAGTGTAAGTCACACAGCCAGGTAGTGTAAGTCACACAGCCAAGTAGTGTAAGTCACACAGCCAGTTAGTGTAAGTCACACAGCCAGTTAGTGTAAGTCACACAGCCAGTTAGTGTAAGTCACACAGCAGTTAGTGAAAGTCACATAGCCAGGTAGTGTAAGTCACACAGCCAATTAGTTTAAGTCACACAGCCAGGTAGTGTAAGTCGCACAGCCAGGTAGTGTAAGTCACACAGCCAGTTAGTGTAAGTCCAAAGCAGTTAGTGAAAGTCACACAGCCAGGTAGTGTAAGTCACACAGCCAGGTAGTGTAAGTCACACAGCCAGGTAGTAGGGCTAAAACGGGTACAAAATTTTGGACTCGAGTACCTGACAGGCATTACCCGACTCGGACTCGAGTACTCGTTACCATGGCAACGCTGTAAAGATAAAATGGACATTTCTTTACGGAGGCAAAATATGCCTTAATTTGACTTAGTGACGGCTTAACTTTATCCCAACGAAGGAATAGATATATGTCATTACAAGAAGACCTCTGTTAATTTGACTAGCATATGTTTAGAGCCCTATGCCAGGCTACGATAATGAATAAATTGGCCTACAGACTGCCCGTAAATTTGCAGTAATATTCAGATATGAATGTACATACACAAGTACTCGAGTCCAGAATTTGGACTCGAGTACTCGGTAAGTCTTACCTGGTCTCGAGTACTCGAGTACTCCTTTCAGCCCTGCCAGTTAGTGTAAGTCACACAGCCAGGTAGTGGAAGTCACAAAGCCAGGTAGTGTAAGTCACACAGCCAGGTAGTGTAAGTCACACAGCCAGGTACTGTAAGTCACACAGCCAGGTAGTGTAAGTCACACAGCCAGGTAGTGTAAGACACACAGCTAGGTAGTGTAAGTCACACAGCCAGTTAGTGTAAGTCCAAAGCAGTTAGTGAAAGTCACACAGCCAGGTAGTGTAAGTCACACAGCCAGGTGTGTAAGTCACACAGCCAGGTAGTGTAAGTCACACAGCCAGGTAGTGGAAGTCACACAGCCAGGTAGTGTAAGTCACACAGCCAGGTAGTGTAAGTCACACAGCCAGGTAGTGTAAGTCACACAGCCAGGTAGTGGAAGTCACACAGCCAGGTAGTGTAAGTCACACAGCCAGGTAGTGTAAGTCACACAGCAAGGTAGTGTAAGTCACACAGCAAGGTAGTGTAAGTCAAACAGCCAGGTACTGTAAGTCACACAGCCAGGTAGTGTAAGTCACACAGCCAGGTAGTGTGAGTTCTCACATAAAGTGATGAATGACTTTGTTTAAGCTTGACTGGCTGACTTAATGAATGACTTGCTCATTCAAGTGGTCAGTTTCTTTTGGATGAAAATAAAGGCATGTAAATTTTTTTTCCAGGTAATTAACCTGCGCACACTGCGCCCCCTGGATGAAGAGACAATCATTAACTCTGTCATGAAGACGAACCATGTGGTGACAGTGGAGGGAGGATGGCCAAATTGTGGAATTGGATCGGAGATCTGTGCCAGGATTGTGGAAAGTAAGCCTAGAAATAAAAAAAAAAGCAGAAAATAAACAGATATTAAAGGATAGCATGCATAGTTATAGAAATAATCATATTAAACAGTAGATGTGAAACTTAACTAGATGTTTGCCATCATCCTTAGTTTGGTCTGTTTGAGTAGCCTATAATGGATATTTAATTACCTTTAATATCTTTGAACGTCCCCCTGACAGCTGTAATTGACAGAAACATGTGATAGGAGTGTTCCAACTATATATACTATGTGGAGAAAACCTGACCCAATGACCACCCAATCAACATGACCACCACACTTTCCACTTTGGGCCTGAGTTGACCAGATTGTTATTTCGTCTATGTTGGTGACATCTCGTGTGATCACTTAAGATGGTCCTTAAAGTAATCTTATTAGTGGAGTTTAACTGTCTTTAATGTTTTTTAACTCTATTTATACATTAAGTGTTGAATTTTTTATTATATAATATCTGCTACCTAGATTTAACCAGATGAATCTGTTTTCTGTTTACCAGGTCCAGCCTTTAACTACCTGGATGCTCCAATCATCCGTGTCACGGGAGCTGATGTTCCGATGCCATACGCAAAATCATTGGAAGAGTTGGCTTTGCCGCAAGTACACAACATAGTAACTTCTGTGAAGAAGAACTTACATATACAGCCACAGGCAGCCAGCTCCAGGGGCTAGTCCAACATAATGTTCTTATTTTATGAAACACAGTTTTTGGGTATCAAGCCGGATCTAAGAAACAGGTTGAACAGAGTCAGTAAATCAATACTGATGAATGAAAAGGGACTGTCAGAATAGCTTTAACCTTAGCACCTAGAATAGTTTGAAAAATATGAAGATTGTGCAAGTTTTTTTTTTCATACCACATTACCAGTATAATGATAAAGATTCTCCAGTAGATAAATAACATTGGTCACATGTTTATTTGATTCACACAGTTTATTTACATAAAATTTAACATGACGGGCCTATTCATATCTGATTGTATAACTATTTGTGAAAAAGTTTGGACTTAACTGGACAAAGACCAGTCATACTTTATTGAATTTTATTCTGTAAGATGTTTAATTTCAGATATTCTGTAGAAATACTCAGTTGACTGTTTATAAATGAACATGTGTTACCACTTCATTTACCTCCATTTTCCTGTAGGCTGATAAGACACCATGTTTAAATGTATATTGTGGAAGATATACCGATGTGAATTGAACGATAATGTTGTATTGAGTACAACTAAGCTAAAATGGTGCATGCATGTCTTTTCAGTTTTATTTAATTGAAATTGCCCAAGAGTGCTTGATGTAACCTTACATTGAACACACACACTCAACACGCACACACAACATGCACACACAACACGCACACACAACATGCACACACATTCATCTAGCATGACAGGCTTCGGAGAAACATTTTTAATAAAAGGATTGCGCATTATTTTTTAGAAATAATCAGATCTAGTTCTTTCACTAATAAACAGAATTGTTTGGATTACACAATCAAATAAGGCAGTAAGGATATGCTGTTTTCTGTTTCTGAAGAAGTCGGTGTTATTGGATTTTGCTAACAGGTGCAGATTGTATGTCTTAAATGTACTTGAAATTATGAGATCTTTCTTACTTTATTTGTTGTGATTATCTGTCCGAATTAAAAAATATTAAAATGGTTAATAATACTGACTTACTTGACTGGATAAATTAACGGCACTAAGGCAGAATCTCGTGGGATGTACATATATATTGGAACATTGTGGAATGGTATCCCTTGTGTTCCAGTGTTAAGAATATAAAGATATTAAAAATTACATAACAGTTGGGTCTTGTTGTTGCTGTACCACTGCAGTAAGTACCAAGAAACTAGTACATGGACAGTTGACAAGTCCACTGTGTAATTGGTGAATAGGGAACGGGGGGGGGGGGGGGGGGATGTGGCAAAGATTAAGTCAGGCATTGAATGGCTCCTGACGTAAGAGACCGGAAATATCCGGCATACCAGAGTTAAAGTACCAGCCAAGACAGTAGCAATTATGACTTATGAGACCTGTCTGTTTACACACTGCATAGTTCAGAGACACCAGTAATGTTCAATGGATGCTATTAACCAAGACGAATGAGTTGAGGACAATTTGGATAAATGCATAAAACATGAAATCTAAACAGAATGTGATAAAACTCGTTTTACACAAGCATGTGCAATGGAGAATTGGTGGTGAAAATCTATTAGAATACCTATTTTCAGAAAGATGAATCAACTTAAGAGAAATGTAATATTTTATACAAACTGACTCAAAATTTATCCATATTACGTCATTAGTGTTACCCTAATCATGGTCATGACCCAAAGTTTCATAGGCACTGGCCTTGTGGTTATATTGAAATGATGCAGTATTTGCCACAAATCTGTCAAGTTGATGTGTACATAAATAGCTTATATTGCTGCTAAGGAACACTGAGAGGGAGTTGAACTGCTTGTAAAAGATTGAGCTATCATTGTAGGGAGTGCCAAGCTTTTGAGTGATTATCATCCAAAATGGATTTTTTTCATGCCACGGTCGCCCTTGGAGTTAGTCTTGACCCCATTTTAATCAAGTTTCATTATCATACTCGTGTTTGAATACATGCATAATTTTACAGAAATCATTGTAAACTATCAATAATAGGTAGTCAAACTGCACCAAAAAATCGTTTGACACCACCATGCTTGTGTAACAGATGGAGGTATCTGTGATCTTTGGACATGCAAAATTTGATGCCAGTGCATCGACCTACTCATGTAATATCAAAGATTTTGTGTAATTTTGCATAATAGACATTTTCTAGGAAGATAAAATCTGCAAATATCTTATAAAGCATTTATGGTTGGTGTCACCACTCTTGTGTATTAGATAAAGTTATCAAAAGTCTAAAGGCTTGCAACATTTCAGGCCAATACATCAAACCACTCCTCAGATTTGTTTTGTTTTCACCCAAATTAGATGTACAGATGAACGCCATGCAAAAGACTAGGGCAGAGTCACACCAAAACAACAGAGCACCAGGACACACGACCCAGTACTGATACCAAGAGAAGTTGGCTGGTGGCACCTTTGAAGTATTTTGGAAAAGGACAAAACAGGCTGGACTGAAAGTCATCTCCACTTTAGCGATCAGTCTTTGTCTATTGGCTGTCCTTCCAGTTTTCCATTTACACGGCACAAATCATATCCGTTAGACTTAGAATTGTCTGGTGTGACATCCAGGGAGGTCCTTTGAAAATCTTCCTGGCCCCTGCAATTAGGTCACTGTGACCTTTATTTTTAGAGTTATGCCTGATGGGGCCTGTTTGTAAACCCCAGAATACTTTATACAAGAGCTCCTGCATCTGAATAACTAATGCATTGATTGCCATGATTCTTTCCTTGCATATGGATCATGGAAAGTTTTATCAGTTCCTGGAGACTGGTGGTGCACTTTTATTTCTTTTCATATTTTTACGCATTTTTTCTCTCGTTTTGATACTTTCAGATGAAACAGCCCTGCCATTAACAGGGCAGGAACAATAACCGTTAGACCTAGAAATTCTCACGGAACATCAAGGGAGGTCCTAGGCAAACCACCTAGGGAACATGAAATGGGGTCATGGTGACCTATATTCTGCGAGCTACAGGCCGAAAACATGATTTTGAGCACCCGGAGAGATAGACGGGGCACAGAATCTTCTAACGTGACATTCAGTGAGGCCCTTGATAAATGTTCTTGCAAGCATGAAATGAGGTCCTTGTGACCTACATTATGAGTTGTGGGGGAAAAAACATGATTTTAGTACCCTGTTAGTCAAATGGGCAAAAATTGTTTCTAATTGGCTTAGAATTTTCTGACGCAACATCCTGGCAGGTTTTGGGCAAATCTCAATGGAAACCTGAAACTAGGTCATGGTGACCAATATTCTGCGAGCTGCTGGACAAAAACATGTTTTTGAGCATCCAGACTTCCATCTTGTTAAAATATTCTTGGAAACCCTAAATAAAGTCACTGTGATCTATTTTCTAAGGATTTTGGTCACCCTGAAAGTCATTCTTCCCATTGTTCAAGATTCCTTAACAAATATTTTTCATCGGACAATAACGTCAATAATTAATACATGGACTTTTGTCAAATTCAGCTGAGCGTCATGGCCCATGGACCACTTGTTATTTTTTTCCAGCATGGGCACATATACGAGGACCTTGATATAGAAAATATCATTTGGAATCTATACATCATCATCCGCCTTTTTTTAGCGAACCTGTGAGCTTGTGCGATGGTGTGGGGTTGTGCGTCGTCTGTACGTTAACCATAGCTATCTCAAAAACGGAAGGAGCTAAGATCACCAAATTTTTTGCAAATAATCAGTCATCCAAAAAACTATATCTGATTTTGTTTATTTTTTTCTATCTGCATTTTCTTAGATTTTATAGGGAAAAAGCTAAAAAAGCTTTAAAAATCTTCTTCTCCAAAACCGTCCAGCCATATTGTCCAATATTTCACAGAAATGATCCCTGGAACAATCTTTCTCAAGTTTGTTCGAATGGTTCCAGTTCGGAGATTTTTGGCCGAGTTACAGTAGGTTGAACTTTGTTAACTGTGCAAAAAAGCATATTAAAATTTAAATCTCAGAAACACCTGGAGCTGTCATCACCAAATTTTATGCCAATGTTGGTCACATAGGTCATATCTGATATTGAGGTATTGGTGGCGGCACCTGCATCGGCCTTTTTTGTGCCTGTATCACACTTGAGGGCTACAAAAAACTTCTTCTCTGAAACCATATGGCCAAAATGTTTAAAATCGCACAGAAATGATCCTAGGGTAGTGCTTTCTGAAGTTTGTTCAAATGGTCTCTTTTCAGTGACTTTTGGCTAAATTATGGGAAGCTGAATGTAGTCATATGCCATAACAGCCCATTTTAGCTCAGTGGCTACAAAGATCTTCTTCTCAAAAACCACTGGGCCAAATTCTTAAATCTCACACATTAATTATCCTCAGATGTTGATAATTCAAGTTTGTTCAAATGGTTTTGGTTCAGTGCTTTTTGGCTGAGTTACAGGAAGCTGAACTTAGCCAGTTTGCTGTATCTTCCAATATGAGTTATAAACCTGCAAAACGTTTTTCGTCTGATGCCACTGAAGCCAGTTTGTTAAATATTTTACAAGAATAATCCCTACAATAATTCTTATAATAATTGTCATTAATGGTTCCACATGAATGATTTTTGGCTGAATTATGGGGATTGAATTGAGTCATTTTACCATATATGTTAACTGTGTGATGCTGTTACATCTAGCCTGGCACCAGTTTATCAGCATCTAATACATCATGCCACTAGACTATTGGATTTCAGGTTATCTTTGGTTATTATCGACAAGAAAGTTTTTTTAAAAGCTTTTAAAAAAATTTATATTTATGATTTAAGTTATTCATCATACCAGGCAATGTTACAATCATGGATATTCAGCTCTCTGTGGCTATATAAAGACAACTGTACGTGGATTATAAATTATTGGTATCCCTGCTCAACTTAATTCAAGAATTTGCCATCAATGAGATATATCTGTATTTTAATTTTTTCATTCAGTATGCATCCGTAATAATTTTACATATATTCCTGATTTCTTTTTTTTTTTAATAAAAAAGTCAGCTGAGAGCATTTTGTATTAGGAAAATAAATTTCAAAGTTATTTCAAGTAGGGACCACTTCTCTGTACAGATGGCAGCCCTTTTTTTACCATTGGCAGATAGCCAGTGCCTTGATGTTGGCCATTAGCCAAGATGATGTCAGCTCTATAAATAGTTTTGGCACAGTGCCAGGATTGGAAGAAGTGCAGCCAGGTATAGGTCAAGAGTTCACTCAGAGCAGTAGTTGCATTCTATTTATAGCTTTGGCAGACTGCTCACTGCATCATATTTGGCACCAAAGTTCAGCCTGAATCTATTTATAACTTTGGCAGACTGCCAACTGTGTCAGATTATGCAACAGGACAAGTGTTAACTCAGTGCAGCCAGGTGCAGGTCAAGAGTTCACTCAGTGCAGAAGCTTGAGGCAGCAATTTGTCAAAGGTCATTCGGGGGCAACTGCCTTACTCACCTAAGCCTTGTCAGCCCAGTGCATCAAACTCTGGGGAAGTTTGATGTATTGGACTGATATTTTGACCTGTCTATGCGTCTTTGATGGTATTCTCATTTACAAGACAGGTGGTGCCACCTACATTGACTTTTGCAGTGTATGCGTCTGCTTATTTCTACTGAGGAATTTGATACATCAGCCTAAAATTGGATATGTTTATACATATCGGATAGCTTGTTAGTGTTCAAGACTGGTCGACCTCTCTGCCCAGCGTCTATTTGTGCATCTGTTTCCACACATAAACCCACATATCTCAGGAACCGTTTGACCAAAAAGGCTAAAGATTTTGCACAAATGTAGCCCTTGGAAAGCTTTATAACATACACTAAAAATGCAACCATTTTTGCACAGTGTCCATCTGTTCATCTGCCTTGGGATAAAAACACTCATATCTCGGCATTGGTTGGACTTATCTGCCTAAAATTTTGCATGTTTATACATCTTGGATAGCTCTCTCGATTTTGTGGCAAGTGGCGCCACCTATATTTATGTATATGCTGCAGACATTCAGGCTTATATATTAGGACTGGTTTGACATATCCCCTGAAACTTTGCATGTGTCTAGATCTCACATATCTCTTAATCATACACAAAATTGGTGGCGCAACCTGCCACCATTTTTGCACAGCGTCCATCTGTTCATCTGCCTTGGGATAAAATCACTCGTATTTCGGCAGTGGTTTGACTTATCCACCTGAAATTTTGCAGGTTTATACATCCTTGACAGCTTTCTCGTTTTATGACAGGTGGCGCCACTACATTCAAATTTACGCTGCAGACATCCACAGCTCATATCTCAGGAACCATCTGCCTGATTGGGCAAAAATTTTGATGTTTATAGATCTCGCGTGCTCTTAATCATACACAAAATTGGTGGCGCCACCTGCCACCATTTTTGCACAGCATCCGCCTGTTTGTCTGCCGTGGGCAAAAATCACTCATATCTCAGTAGTGGTGTGACTTATCTGCCTAAAATTTTGCATGTTTATACATCTTTGATAGCTTTCTCGTTTTTGTGGCAAGTGGCGCCACCTATATTTATGTATACACTGCAGACATTCAGGCTTATATATTAGAAATGGTTTGACATATCCCCCTGAAAATTTGCATGTGTCTAGATCTCGCATATCTCTTAATCATACACAAAATTGGTGGCGCAACCTGCCACCATTTTTGCACAGCGTCCATCTGTTTGTCTGCCGTGGGCTAAAATCACTCATATCTCAGTAGTGGTTTGACTTATCTGCTTAAAATTTTGCATGTTTATACATCTTGGACAGCTTTCTGGATTTTGTGGTATGTGGCGCAACCTCCATACACTTTTCGGCTGCAGACATCCAGGCTATTATGCAACACACCTCACTCTATTTTCCCTTGCCACTCAATCCATGCCTCACTTCACCTTTCCCACTCTGATTTTGGCGGATACACAGTCTCTTGTTGAATACCAATATTCTAGTTTTTGTGTTGTGTGCACCCATGCCAGAATTGCAGCAGTGATGTTTGTTTAATCGTTTCTTGTTTTAAGTGTTTAGTACTTGCATTGTTCATATACATGTTACACATGTTCTTGAATGCGATGGTGTGGCGTCGTCCGGCTTCCGTTGTCCGTCGTCTGTACGTTAACCCATACTATCTTGAAAACGGCAAGAGTTAGCATCACGAAATTTTATGCAAAAAATTAGTCATCTAAAAAACTATCGAATTTTGCTTATTTTTTGGCAAACTGCATTTCATATATTTTATAGGGAAAAGGCTAAAAAAGCTTTAAAAATCTTCTTCTCTGAAACTGTTCAGCCAAAATGTCCAATATTTCACAGAAATGATTTTTGGAACAATCTTTCTCAAGTTTGTTTATATTCAATATAAATTACAGCATCCAAATGATCACTTTAACCTGCACCACATTTTCTCATCCTTAACCTTTAACAAATAAAGTTATACACAGTGATATTAAAATAAACAAGTTGCGCCTTTTTGTAGTCCATTTGTTGGTGGTTTAATTGAAACCAATAAATCTGCAAACCTTATAAAAAATGGTATATAATATATATGTAAAATCGTATATTAATCACGTTTTAATACCGAAATATGTTAAAGATAGAGTGCTCGATCGTGCAATTTTAGGTAACGCGGGAGAGCTAGTCAGCGACCATTACCCATTGACAGTTAGACTGCAGGTAGATATTTTACCTAAGGGGAATAAGATTTCACCTTTAACCAAACCAGCAGTTAGTGTTCCAAAACTTGATTGGACACTGAAAGAATTAATTGAAATATATCGAGAGAAGGTAAAATCAGTGCTAAAATTAGTCCATACGAATATTACGTTCATTAATTCAACACAAGAAGCAGAGGTATTTGTAAATGAGAGGTCTAGTGAGATTACAAATATTGTTTCAATCAACTAAATTAAGTCTCTGAGTCTCAGTAAGACAGTTCTTGCGGGAGACAAGGAAATAGAAGAAAACGGCACTGGTGGAGCATTGACTGGACCTCAGCCAGGAGGAGAGTGCGCTTCTGGTACAGTGTATGGCGTGTTTGCGACAGACCACGACTAGGAGCTGTGTATGACTCCTATAAGTACGCTTACCATATATAACTCAGAAAAAAAAACTGTTTGTACGATTAGAGGGCAGAACCGTTCTGTGAGGAGCCCAGATGAGGGCAGGACCGTTCTGTGAGGGGCCCAGATGGTATATTCAGAACAAGCTGCTTAAGACGGTGGATAAAACGACATATCTTGGTTTTATTATAAGTAACCATAGTGCAAAGGACCATTGTGAATCAAGAATTAGTGCATGTCAGTAAGCATTTCATAGCCTACAAGGTACAGGTCTTTGTAATGAAGATTAAAATCTTCAGACAGCAATGCTTGTATGGTCGACATGTTGTAGGAGTATTTAGAGTACGGCTGTAATGCTATTCATTTAACGAAAAGTGCAAGGCATGAATTGGACTGCCCACAAGCCAGATTAATGAAAACTGTTACTGCACAAAGCCGCTACTCCAGGCATTAGACTTACGGCTAGTGTCTCCTATGTCGATGTGCAAACTATAATGTTATTGAATTATATATTTGAATATAGATCAGGGGCTAAAACATTTTACTGTCTCATGCTCAGTAAAAATTGTCAGCGCCCTTGACTTGATGTGTGGAAAACATATGCAAAACGCATGGGTATGATTATAATAATGTTATTTTAAATCAGAAAAATTATCTGTCTGTGAAAAGAATTAAATCATGTGGAAAGAGAAGGCGAGGGTAACATAAACATGGGTGTTTTTATGACAAGGACTTCACGGTATAAGTAATGTTTAGCAAGCATGCAGATGTGAAATGTAAATAGGTGTTTCCGTATTATGTAATAAACTCTGATTTTTAAGTTTGACATTTGAAACAAGTAGTCCCGGCCATCCGCACGATTCCGAATTGGAAGAGGTTCGTTTGAGTAGAAACGACCTCTGGTGGAAGGTTATTTCCATAGAGTCAAGGTTGTCACATTTTGTTAAAACACTTGAAGCACAGCGGCCAGGGACCCCTTATTACTTTGGCTGGCCTGCCGGCCTCGTGGAAAAAAAATTTGTTCCGAATTTAGTACCACTGAGATCTGAGCATTCTTTGAGGGGGGGGGGGGGGGAGTGTAGGACATCAGGCCTGCCACCCCTCATCGTTATTTGGACTGACCCATTAATAGGCCATCCCTATTGTTAAGTAGGCTTGTCTACAGCCGGGAATCTACAGATTTTATCAGAAAAAAACCCACAGAAATGCCAATTTACAGCATGTATTTTAAATATTTCCACACCATGGGAGCAGATTCGACCTTCCACGCCCTCCACAGACGGGGGCCGAGCCCCCTCGTTATGCTTCGCTCTGACAAAGCATTTACTACCCCGCATCCCCCCCCCCCCCCCGGCTTTTGCTCAGGATACAGCCCTGAAGTTGCTCCACATTTAGAGGTGATGTACTCGACACCGGGCTCGCGGCGACATCGGGCTCGTGGCACAAATGTATGATTAGTACCCCTAATGACTCAATAATATAGTTGCACAAAAATATTAATTTGTGAACAAAAACACCGGTAAAGTATAGTCTTGCTTTATAATTGGAATAGAAAAAAAAAATGGTCTTTTTTTCCAGAATGCTCGGACGGTCAGACCGCACAAGACTTTACCATTAGGGGGAGTCGAAATAAGCATCCCTTATTACCACTCCCCCAGGGGGATTGGAAATAAGGCCTCCTTTTTTTTTAATCTCTCAGACACTTGGACAGCGTTTAATCATCGTTTACCAGGTGATAGAGAAATTAATACATTAAAATGTGCACTACTGATGGATAACGATAACTGATTAGGATTTAAATTAACTGATGGCACACCTGAATGATCGCCCCTGTTTGTTTGGGTTCATTTATTTGGATCTTTTACCAAAATGCGCCATAGTGCGCCAAAACAGGTGCCGCCATCTGCTGGGAATGTGATCTGCTGCCATCTTGCGGGTTTGTCAGTAACTGTTAGCTGTCACGTCCTTGGTCTTGTAAGTATTTTCTTTACTTCATGAATATTAACATTGGGTTTTTTTTCCGAGTGCAACGAAATGTAAACGAAATAATTGCAGTTAGATTTATTAAATTACTTTAGCGTTTTTAATCAACATACATTTAGTAACGGTTCATCAGTGCGTTGTCGGGGTACCGGCATTTCATGAGCGATAATAAAGGTATCAATGGAGGATGAAGCTTTCATCACTCCGATACAGAATACTTGATACACCAACTGCTGTAGATACCCTGTGACTGACAGTGGACATTGTCAGTTTTTATAATCGTAACATTGAATTAGAACAGTACGTGAGTGTCTGAAGGTAATATAAAAAATTGTGTTAACATGTAATTTATTGTTATTTGTACTTGTACAATATTAAAAGTTGAAAACGAGGGAGGTAAATATTATGTCTAAAGATTTGAATCTCATTTATGTGTGACTCTTTAAAAAATGAAATATCATTTATATAATTTAAGAAAAATTCCATTAATCTTTTCTGAGTGCCAGTTTAAAAAATACAAAGATTTTGGTAAAAAATGCAAATATTTTTGTAATGAACATTATTTTTGGTAAAATGGTATATAGTCTGAAAAGATTTTTATTAAAATTCTTACATACACAATCTACATGTTCAGGGCATGATGCAAATAGGTTTTAACATATGTCTTTCAAACAGGGTTCATTTTGTTGAGCATGCAAAAAAAATATTAATATTCTGCTCTTTAACATGTACATTTGTATTTCTGTCCCCTGATTTAAATTAAAGGGGCCCAATCACCTATAAAGCCTGTTGAGTTAACACAAAAAATAGTTTTTTTCCTTTAAAATAAATCTGTACCTGCCAAAACATTGCCTTGAAACCGCTTGTTTACTCCTGTAATCGAGTGTTGAAAACAGTGAACTGGGCGCGATGGCAGGTGTCAACATAAACACAGTTTTTTTAACACAGTGCGTGGGGCCGTGTGCAGCGTGGAGCCACAACACGTGTTGATCAGGAGATGCCCTGGCTGACTTGGCCAAAACAAATATAATACCTGTTCTCGCTGGCTGTAGAATCGGGTGTTGCCCCTATTAATCTGACCTCCAGTCACGCGGCCTTGTTATGGTAAACAGACACACATTGACAGTGTTTACCAACACGCACGGTAATAACAAGGTGTTAAACAGCCGTATGGGAGGAAATGAGACTGTGTGCTGGGATGGTTCTGCTGGGCAACCTTTGTATAAAGCAAAGCTGAAATGGTAGTGTAAAAGAATAGGCATAATATTGATCCTAAATATGTCCCTTTAATAAACAACTAAGCAGATATTCGAAAAAAAAGTTTGTAGTTTTAACCTCAGGTTGTATAATAATTACCTAGAAAATTGGTCTGTAATATAAGATAATCATTACTGCATAATGATCAGCAATGAATGTCTATGATAAGCAGTATATCTTTGCTTTCAAGTTAGTTTCTAAAGCCTTTTATGTCATGACTGTCTATCAGTAATAGTGAAAAGTAAAAGTGAAACCCTGCCTTGCAACCACCTCACAGTTGTGACCATCCTTCAATTATGACCACTTTTATTGGTCTAGGACAGTTTTAATATTTTTTATTGTTATTTTAATTATACATGATTCAAAATTGTGGCCATCCCTGAATTCAAAAATACAAACACATATTCTGGCCCCCTCGTTAATATAGCCCCATAATATGACCACTAAGTACTGTAATAACATCTGTCCAAACTCGGTGGCATCGCTAAGTGTGCCTGCCAGGCAAACTATAGCTTTAAAGACGTCAATACTGCTACTGTCCACCAAGGATGACTAAAATGATAAATATATATCTAAGAGTACATTCTAGTCACCAACCCACTTTCGCACTTGGTTTGGATTCTAAGCTCTGTATAATCTGTCTAGAAAAGGAAGAAAACCCATGGATTTGATCTCTGGTATCTCATTTAAGACAAAGTTCTGTTATGGTAAGCTAATTGCATAAATTTCCAGTTTAAATATAGCTATATTACTCATAAAACAGGAATAGTACGCAAAGCGATGTTACTACTACAAATACATTTTTTACTGCTTATGTCATGGCCGTTATGAGCAGTACGGTTCATGTCTTCTTAGACGAAAATACACAGTAACAGAATAAACTACACTCCCAGTTGCCAATATGTTGCAGTTGTATTAAAACTAAGATACTTTTGCCATGTCATGATGAAATTATAATGTCCCACTGTCGTGAATCTGATAATAAAGCTGCCTTTGAAAGAAAAAAAGATCATATTGTGTTCATTTACAACTTTAAGCCCTATATATGGGGACTTTGGGGAGGTGACAGAACAGCTGTCCATTAAAGGGATAAAGACTTTCGTTTATTAGCTATTCTGCACAGCTTACCTTCCTGGCTGCTAATTGTAAGTATTGGCCTGTCATTATAACCTATCAATGTTAACCGATCAACAGTAATCATCTGGGTTAAGACTGCCTAATGTGTATGTGTGTGTGAGGAGGGGGGGCCGAGGGGGGGGAGGGGTTGTATTCACTATTTTTACTAAATTATGTTTAGTCCTCGTTGGTCCCATTAACGATCAGGTTAATCTATCCCCCAAAACAGAGTTTTGTGGATACTATGTTTTCAGCCCACCGCTGCCGCCACCTCCGCCGCGGCGTAGGTGTCCGGAGAACTCCTCCGTAACCGCTTGGCAGAATTTTACGAAACCCAGGATTATGTTTGGGTCACATGTGAACTGCTGTGCCCCGATTTTGTTTTGACCTCTGACCTTTCCTCTGCGCCCATTTGTGCGTCTGTTTCCACACATAAACCCACATATCTAGGGAACCGTTTGACCAATCAGGAAAAAAATTTTGCACAAATGTAGCCCTTAGATAGCTTTATAACATACACAAAAAATGGTGGTGCCACCTGCAACCATGTTTGCACAGTGTCCATCTGTTCATCTGCACTGGGTTAAAATCACTCGTATCTCTGCAGTGGTTTGACTAATTCACCTGAAATTTGGCATGCTTATACATCCTAGATAGCTTTCCTGATTTTATGACAGGTGGCGCCACCTACATTCATGTTTACGCTGCAGACATCAAAGCTCATATCTCGGGAACCGTTTGACTGATTGAGCCAAAATTTTGCATGTGTATAGATCTCACATAGCTCTTTATCATTCACAAAACTGGTGGCACCACTTGCAATCATTTTTGCACAGCATCCGTCTGTTTGTCTGCCGTGGGATAAAATCACTCATATCTCGGCAGTGGTTTGACATATTTGTGCCTAAAATTTTGCAGGTTTATACATCCTAGACACCTGTCTTGTTTTTATGACAGGGAGCGCCACCTACATTCTAGTTTATGCTGCAGACATCCAAGCTTATATCTCAGGAACTGATTGGGTCAAAATTTTGCACGTGTAGATTTCACATAGCTCTCTTGATTTTATGGTAGGTGGCACATTCTACATACACATTTCAGCTGCAGACATCCATGCTAATATGCAACACTTCACTCTATTTCCCCTTGCCACTCAATCCATGCCTCACTTCACCCGTGCCACTCTGATTTAGGCGGAAACACGTAGTCGCTTGTCGACAACCCATATTCTAGTTTAAGATGTACTGATGCCTTACTAACCAAGGCTTTTGAGCAGTCTGAGTCAGCATTATGTTTTTAAAGCTGTAATATTCTGTACTTACTGCACAAAATGATTGCTTTTAATTGAAATACATGTAGTGCATGAAACCGTGTGTGTATTCTTAACCACTTAACTGGTAATAGTCTGGTTCCCTTTCATGCCTATACCAGTAATTACTTTCTTTTTTGTACAAAATAATCTGACAGTCAGCAAGCAAAACACCAAGAATATACTCATTTTGGGTCATGTATAAATTTTTTTTGATAGCTCATTTTTATTTATTTTAATGTCGAACCATAACCATTGATCAGTAGTCCTGCTCGTGTAAAAATTATTTGAACTATATTCCTCATGTAAAACTATTGTAAAGACATGGAAATATGATCCAATTAACTAAGAATTTCATAAATAGGACCATCCCCAAATTACATCCACTTTGCTCAGTCCCCAATTTGGTTATAATTGTGGGGTCCCACACTATAATTAAATTAAATTTTGATCACAAATAATAAGTAGAAGCAAGGTTAATTGTCCCCTGTGCTGGAACAACTGCTTTTTATTGTTGATACATTAACAGTAGGACAATTTTCTGGTTTACCCTTCCTGAAAATCCTGGCTTTGCAAAAGGAAGAATGTTGCTCTCGAAAGCATAAGATAGTGGGATTAAAAATTTTGCATAAATAATTTGATTTAACCATTTGAATCATCATAGCTGTAGTCACTCTAGCTGTGACAACCCGACTCAGTAGGCAGTAATAAATGGGTTGGTAAGCCTACTTGAGTCGTGATACAAGCAATATTGAGGGATGAATCACAGTTGTCTTCCATCATGTTGCATTCTTATTTTGGTAAACAGCCCATAATCTTAACATTATGCTATGAATGATACATTAATACAACACAATACATGTGAACTCACAACCCAAAATGAAACCCTGTCTCTATGGTAACGAGCCATTTCCTGCATAGAGTACAAGTTGGCTGCATCCTGTAACCTGTGTGAGACATGATTGTATTCATCCAGTCAACAAACATGCTGAGGGGTTTACTGATATACTGAGTTGAAACTTTACTTTTCTCGCTCATGTTTGGTGTTGTTAGAAAGTACACTAAAAACGCTAACAATCAGTCTGGTTTATGTCAATTGACAGCGTACCTGAAGGCCATGAGGTTTGTCAAAAATTAGGAAAATATTTACATCTTCATGGGGCTTTATAATGCATTCCTCAGACCTAGATGTAAGGCACTCTGGCAGTCATTAATCTGGTTGTAATGTCAGGGTCCCAATATGGCCGCCGGCCCTATAGTCGCTCACTCTCAGAAGGGCTGAAAAAATACTGGTTAAGTTGATAAATTTAAATGTTACTAGGTCACCACCCTCTAGTGCTTCTTTCAGAAAGTATTGATCTTTAAAGCCAAAATACAGTTTTTAGGAAAAAAGCACTCAGGGTTGTTGTACTTTCTAGGTGAATAAATAGTTATTTTCAGAGGATTAAGTTGAGCTTATCACCACCAGATAGCACAAGAAACCTTCCCCTGAGCTGTTAGGGCCTTGCTTGAAAAACAGTGCCCTCTAGTGGTCACTGTGTCAGTCAGTCCCTCCTTCTATCCGTCAGTGATACTTTGTTTAGCTCGTTATATCTTGATTTAGAATTTGCTTGATTTCGATCAAATTCAAAGGGTTCATTGGGGCCTAGATGTGGGCTCCAGACCGTTGAATTCCAGACCTGTCAGAATTCCAATATGGCCACCAGAGCACAATCAGTGATTTTAATTTTGCATGCGATATCTCATCAAGAATGTGCTTGATCTTTCTCATATTCACAGGGATCATTTTGGTCTATGAGGGCTCCCAGAACTATTGAATTACAGACCTTTCGTTATTTCAATATGGCCACCAGAGCACAATTGGTGATTTGTAGAGAGCCTGTCTGTTCTTTACACCTGGACAACAAAAAGTCTTCTTAAGCCTTTCTTACTACAGTTTTCAGGTCACATCCAAATACACCTATTCTTACTGCGGGGCCTCTGAAGACCATTGTCTGACCACATCTAGTTATCATTATATTCTTGTGTAAATAATCAGTTAATTATTGTACATTGTTGGTTCACTTGACAAAGTCACCTCCTAAAGAAATGGAATGTGCTGTTTGAAGTTTTCCTTGTGTTGCACTATACTAGTTAAAGCATATGCATTATGTGGCTCCTTTAAGATTTACAATTTTTTTTGTTTAACATTAAGCACATTGCACATTATTGTTTACATTCAGCTCCTTTGTAAAACTGTTCATTTAGGTATTGTGGTTATACAAGGACTGCTGTCTGTATTGTGGTCATACAAGGACTGCTGTCTGTATTGTGGTCATATAAGGACTGCAGTCTGTATTGTGGTTATACAAGGACTGCTGTCTGTATTGTGGTCATACAAGGACTGCTGTCTGTATTGTGGTCATATAAGGACTGCAGTCTGTATTGTGGTCATACAAGGACTGCTGTCTGTATTGTGGTCATACAAGGACTGCTGTCTGTATTGTGGTCATACAAGGACTGCTGTCTGTATTGTGGTCATACAAGGACTGCTGTCTGTATTGTGGTCATACAAGGACTGCTGTCTGTATTGTTGTCTTACAAGGACTGCTGTCTGTATTGTGGTCATACAAGGACTGCTGTTTGTATTGTGGTCATACAAGGACTGCTGTTTGTATTGTGGTCATACAAGGACTGCTGTCTGTATTGTGGTCATACAAGGACTGCTGTCTGTATTGTGGTCATACAAGGACTGCTGTTTGTATTGTGGTCATACAAGGACTGCTGTCTGTATTGTGGTCATACAAGGACTGCTGTCTGTATTGTGGTCATACAAGGACTGCTGTCTGTATTGTTGTCTTACAAGGACTGCTGTCTGTATTGTGGTCTTACAAGGACTGCTGTCTGTATTGTGGTCCTACAAGGACTGCTGTCTGTATCATTTAAACAGAAAGTTACAGAAATTAAGATGCTGATTCAAAAATGGATAGTCATGGTAGGTTACTGAGTAAAACATGATTATGCAGAGAGGACATCTCTATTTTTCTTGTTTCTGACTCGGTGTAAGACCTGACCTTGTTTACCAAGATACGGCACACTTTCACTCATTCATTGAAGAATTTAACATTTCTGTCTTCATCCACACAGTACCACTGAGTAGCATTACCTGCGGGTCACTTGTTGATGTACATTATATCATTCTCTCCTGTGTCAGATGATGACATTTCTTGTTGAGTTTTAATGCGTGTGGTTTTGTTTTTCAGGCTGATGCCGCTGTACTGAGAGTACACGTCGATGGCCTGGCATGGTGTCCCCCTGTGGAGGGTGGTAGTCGGGGCAACAGCATTTTCCGTCCCTGTCACAGTCACTTTCCTTGACGTGTTTGGATATGTAGCCAAGGTAGAAGGGGCTTCCATGCAGGTGATCATCTGACATGTTTCATTTAAAAATTTACATTTTATCAATAAAAGGGAAAGTTTTCTAATGTTATGTCAGACTGAGAGTCTATTGAATGAATGGGTTATTTTAAAGGGTGGCCATTACTATGACACTATATTGCCAATAAAACCAGGAAAACCTGGGCTTACCCAGAAAAACCCACCGGGCTGGGCTTAATGCTTAAAACCCAGGTTTTTACCAACCCTGGCATTAAGGCATGATTTGCTCTCCTGTAGTGCTGTTTTACCTGGTATATTACTGGACTGAGACCAACATATGATAACAGCAATACAGGTAAACACATAGCTGCACAGATAAACAAGCTGCACAGGTAAACACATAGCTGCACAGATAAACAAGCTGCACAGGTAAACACATAGCTGCACAGATAAACAAGCTGCATAGGTAAACACATAGCTGCACAGATAAAAAAGCTGCACAGGTAAACACATAGCTGCACAGGTAAACAAGCTGCACAGGTAAACACATAGCTGCACAGATGAACAAGCTGCACAGGTAAACACATAGCTGCACAGATAAACAAGCTGCACAGGTAAACACATAGCTGCACAGATAAACAAGCTGCACAGGTAAACACATAGCTGCACAGATAAACAAGCTGCACAGGTAAACATATAGCTGCACAGATAAACAAGCTGCACAGGTAAACACATAGCTGCACAGATAAACAAGCTGCACAGGTAAACACATAGCTGCACAGATAAACAAGCTGCACAGGTAAACACATAGCTGCACAGATAAATAAGCTGCACAGGTAAACACATAATACAATTATGAACTGAACAGTGAATATTTTTAATTTTTGCTTTAAATTTGGGATCTGAAGTTTTGATTAGATTTATTTAAAATATTAAAGAGGTATTTTATATCATTTTATCAAAATGAAATCTCTCAGTATTAGTCTTTTAGAATTCTTATTTGTTGCATATCTGAAACTTGTTTGATTTGTTAATCTTTAACTCTTATGTTCTGTTCTCACAGCCAAGTCTGAACCCGAGAGACCAGCATGGAGTAGATTACGTATTCCTCAACAGATGGCGTGCCAGGAACTTTGATTTCAAGCACGGGGAGATCGTGTCACTGGTGTAAGTACATGAATTTAGTATTTCTGTAGGCTCCAGCAAGTAGTTTGGAACAGAAGCCAGTCCCATCCTCATCCAGCTCATGATGAAATGTTTTGTATTTAATAAATATTTAAATAAATAGATAAATAAATAGATAAATAAATGTTTATCCAGTCAAACAAGGACTGTGCATTTTATAAAATTCCTTCATATAATATTGTGAAAATATGTATAACGTTTAAGTGAAAATACAAATTGTACTACATTAAAGTTTATAAGAAATGTAAAATGTGGAATGGTTTGAAGCACAACCACCAGGTGGTGCTGGCTGGCAGTTCATGGTGACTGGGAGTCGTCCTTTAACCCTTATGGAACAAGGCTGATTTTGTAAAATTCTATTCTTTGAAGTTAATATAACAAGATATGAATAGAAAAATAAGATATTTCAACAGGCAAAGCTGGTCCTGAAAAAAATTTTAATCTAAAGGTATAAAGATAAAATATGCAAATAATGAGCAATCATCTCCATTGTTGAATTAGCAGCAGTATCTTGGTAATTCATCATGGGCCATATAAAGGTGTCATTTTCATATTATTTTTTTTTTTTGCTAAAAGTAAAGGAAAGAGTGAGCGCCTTATCCCTGTTGTTGAAGAATATATCAAATTGCTTGGTTGGTGACATCTCATCATGGCTGTTTATGTCACCTGGAAGCACTCCAGTTCAATTAAGTTTAGGTACCAGGTAGGTGGGGTTTGCACCATGTCGTTGTTGAGCCAGATTTCGTTGCTCAATAGCCATTCTTTATAAGATAATTAGGCTTAAAACAGGCATATCAGACAATATTAGAATAAAGCATACATAGTAAGCTTCTGTCTAAGTTACTCAGAAGGTTTCATGAATGTTTGATGTGGATGTTTCTGTGCATAATAAATGGATGAAGGGTACTTAAAACACTAAAGATACCAGATGTATTGTTACCAAGCTGATTTTTTTTTCAAATTTCAGGCATTCTCCTTTAAATTTTGGGTTTTTTCTTACAGTAAAGAATTAAATTCAACCTTTAGTTTAAATATCATATGGCCCATTAAAACAGTTAAAATAATTAAAGTCAAACTCAGGTGAAAATGTTTGATCTTGAAGTATTGATTAATGACCGTATACAAATAAATAAAAAAAATTTTTAAAAATCTTAAAAACCTTGAAATATTAAAAATTTTTATGTGAAGTGGAAAGTGTTAAGCCCCTTTGGAGTAATTACCAAAAACAATTAACTTGAGGTTGTTCAAGTACAAATCATCAAAATTTCCTGAGGCTGAGGATCTGTATTCATATACATGTGACAATCTACAACAATCTACATGAATACTCATCTGGTATTCCCCAGGCATGGAAGTAACTGTAGATCTAGTGAGTAATCAAGTGTCCTTGACATCACTGGGGTTTGATCAGGGACGTGCTTCCTGGGCTGAATGTCTTAGAATGCTGCCAGTCTCATGTGTATGCATGCAGATTGGTGGACTTCTGGGTGATAGGTAATTTCGTTGAGAGCAGTCTTCATGACACCCATGGACAATGAGATTCAAGGACCTATCAGTTGACCTTCATTACTCCCCTGATATTTACATCTGACAAGACTGGTCATGATCCGGGGTTCATTATCGTGATGAGATATGACTAATATCCGAATAGCTAGCTCAGTTATACCCACTTTCAAACAGTTTTAAATAAAAGCATTCTTGGAATGGAAAAATTAATATTTTATTATAATTATAAAAATTCAGCATCTTATGATCTAAGTCTTGACAGGGCACCATGGTAACCCCAAATATCTCATGCAAGTCAGAGCACCATGGAAACCCCTAATATCTTATGTCAGACAGGGCACCATGGTAACACCAAGTATATCATGTATCAATAGCATCAATAGCCTATTGATACATGATATACTTGGTGTTACCTTGCTATTGAGGCAAAGAAAAGGGCTATTGAACTAGAACAGTATTCTAGAAAATCTACTGTCAGAATATTTGGTTTACCTGAGAGTGAACAAAGCACAAATGGTTCAGAAAACTGTACAGAATTGGTGCAAAAGCTTTTTAAAGAAAAACTGAGGTTTGACCTGGATACAACAGAGGTTGATGTTGCACATAGGGTAGGCAGACACCCCAGGGACAGTAAACCTAGGGCCATGCTGGTCAAATTTGTTAGAAGGGCTGTCAAAGGTTCAGTCATGAGAGAACGCAGGAAACTAAAAGGTACAGGAATTGTCATGACTGATGACTTATGTAAAGAGTTGTATCAACTCTATAACAGGGCAAAAAACAATCCCATGGTAAAAGATGCATGGACCTAGAATGGTAAAGTCTTCTTGAAAGATATGAAAGGTGATGTCAGGGAAATAAAATATGGTGAATCATTTCTAGAATTACCTACATCTGAATAAATATACATACTGTCTGGCATATAAATGACCCGACAATTATAATGTTCAATGTTGTATGTCTTACATGTATATATATTGTTGAGGCCTTGTATTTTGATCTGCTGAGCGACCCAAGGGAAAATAAACTTCATTTTGATAACCTTAAATACCCCATACTTTTGACAGAATTAACTTTTTACATGCAACATGGCAGATAACATACAATTTCAGGTCCTCTCTTTGAATGTGAGAGGAATGAGAAGTTATGTTAAGAGGAGGCAGATACTTAACTGGTTAGTAAAACATAATGCATATCAAGGAATCAGTTTCCTACAAGAATGTCACTGCATAATACAAGATGAAAATAAATGGTCTAAACAGTGGCGAGGTAAAATGTATCTATCTCATGGGAGCACCAAATCATGTGGAGTATCTATACTTGTTGGTAAAAGCGTTGAATTTAAGGAGATTAATAAGAGTATTGACACTAATGGAAGATATATTATAATTGAATGTGAAATTGAAGGACTTCACTGTATACTTGCTAATATTTATGCACCTAATTATGAAGCACAGCAGGTTGCCTTTTATCAAAAAGTGTTGGAAGAAATTTTGGATATGTCTCAGAATTTAAATATTGATCTTATTTGGGGTGGAGACTTTAATGTACATCTTACTGAACTTGATGCTGATGGAGGCAAAATAAATGTGAAGCAGGCTTCAGTCAACAAACTTTTAAGTGTGATGGAAGTTTTAGATATTTGTGATATATGGCGTGTTAAACATGAAAATACACAGTCTTTTACATGGAGGTCACTGTCTCCTTTCATTCAAAGGCGCTTGGATTATTTTTTTTATATCAAATTCTCTTCAGTTACTCATTGAATGTTGTGAGATAATTTCTGCTGTAAGTACAGATCACTCAGCAGTCCTGTTAAAAGTAAATAAATTAAAGCAAATCAGCAGGGGACCATCACACTGGTGTATTAATAATGATTTAATTAATGACAAAGAATATATAATTGTTATCAGGTGTAAAATTGCTGAATGGAAAAATGAAGTTAAAAGTAAAACAGCAAGATGTAAATGGGAGTACTTGAAATACAAAATAAGAGAGCACACTATTAGGTACAGTAAAGATAAAGCTAGAAAGTTTAAAGAAAGTGGTAAAATATTAGAAAAAGAGGTTAATAAGATGGAACAAAACATAAAGAGTACAGACACCATAGAATCACAGCAGATGTATCAAACTATAAAACGTAAATTACAAGAACATTATGATAAGATAACTAGAGGTATTATAGTGAGATCTAGGGCACAGTGGTTGCAGCATGGTGAGAGAGGCACAAAATACTTCCTGAACCTAGAAAAACATAATCATAAAAAAGGTGTCATAAGAACTCTGTCAAAAGACGGACAAGATATTGTTGGCCATGCAGCAGTCATGTCATTTATTAAGAATTCTTTTATTGATAAATACCAGAGAAAAGTAATTTGTACTGAACAAGAGTTCAACAGCTATTTTGAATGTCTTCCTGTACATGAGAATACTTTCAGTGAGTCTGAAGCAAAATCATGTGGGAATATAATTACAAAAAATGAGGTGTATTCCTGTGTGAATGCAATGAAGAATAATAAAACTCCAGGTAATGATGGATTGACAAAGGAATTTTATTTGGCTTTATTTAATGAACTTGGCCAATGCTTAACAGATTGTTTGAATGAAAATTATGAACATGGATCTTTGACATCTTCACAAAAGCAGGCCCTTGTAAAATTAATTCCTAAGCCAGGTAAAAATTTAAAACACTTAAGTGGTTGGAGACCAATAAGTTTGTTGAATGTTGATTAAAAAGTATTGAGTAAAATATTAGTCAAAAGAATAGAAAGATATCTACCAAAATTAATCAAATATGACCAATATGCTTTCATTAAGGAAAGATATATTGGAGAACCGATCAGATTAATATGGGATGTGTTGCATTATACGGAATTGGAACATAAACCTGGAATTATGTTTGCAGCAGATCTAGAGGCTGCTTTCGACAGTGTCGATCATGGTTTTATATATGAGACTTTAAAGTATTTTGGTTTTGATAGTGCTTTTATCAGATGGATTAAAATATTACACACTAATGTACAAAGCTCAGTTATGAACAATGGCTTTTCCACAGGGTATTTCCAGTTAGAAAGAGGGACCAGGCAAGGCGATCCGCTGGCTCCATATTTATTTATCCTTGTAATAGAAATATTTGCAATCAAGATTAGAAATGACAAACATGTAAAAGGAATAGACATTGGAAACACAGAAACTATGCATGTTTGCAGATGATACAACATTATTTGTTGAAAATGTTAAATCACTTGAAAATGTTCTTCATGTAATTGAAAGATTTCAATATTTTTCTTCACTCAAGATAAATTATACGAAATCAGAGGTTGCTTGTATAGGATCTATAAAACATGTGACCAAAAATTTGTATAATCTGAAATGGGTAGACCTCACAAAAGCAACCATAAAAATACTTGGAATTCATTATTCTTATAATCAGGATTTGATTAATAAAGAAAATTTTACACATGTGGAAAATAACCTTGCAACAACTATGTCAAATATGGAAAAGTCTAAATCTTTCAATATATGGGAGGGCAGAAGCTGCCCATACATTAGCTCTACCAAAGGTTTTGTATGTGACAAATATGATGATACCGCCAAAAAATACGTTGAAGCATTTCAAAAGACTTCTCTGTGACTTTATTTGGAGAGGAAAAAAACCTAAGGTTAAATATACTACAATTACAGGGAAATATGAAAATGGGGGAATCAATGTCCCGGACATTGAGAGCAAGATAAAATCACAGAGAATTCTGTGGGTCAGGCGGTTATATTGTAATCGGTCGTCTAAGACTACTGAGATACTGGATTACAAGTTAAGGAACATTGGTGGATTAAGATGTATTAGAAGAAATTTTGATGTTAGTATTCTACCAAATGTTTTACCTAACTTTTACATCAGGTGTTTTGAAGACTGGGCAAATTATGTGTCAGTGGAACCAAAAACACATGAGGATGTTCTTTATCAGTTTGTGTGGAACAACAAATATATAACTAAGAATGAAATATCTGTGTACAATAATAGAATGCACAATTTGGGCATTTGTTATATTAAGGATTTAGTTGACGAGAAAGGAGTATGGAAAATACATGACATATTTAGGAAAAGTCCCCTTGATTATATGTACTGGACAGCATTGAGGAATGCAATACCATATCGCTGGAAAAAAATGTTTATGAACTATGAAGTACACTCAACAGAGGTTGATACAGATATTATTGTAACAACTGATGGACATCAGTCCATGGACAAATTAAATTCAAAGAAAATATATGGCACAAATATATGGAAACCTCCTACAGCTCAGAAGTTTTTTAATACCTTGAACACGAAAAATAGTATTGATATTTATTGGAAAGATGTGTACGAAGGTATCTATAGAACAACAATGGATACACATATGAGAGAATTCCAGTACAAACTATTAAATAATTACATTACACTAAATGAGCATCTGTATAAGTGGAAAATAAAGGAAACACCCAGATGTTCCTATTGCTTTAACTATAATGAAAGTATTGTTCATTTACTGTTTGAATGTACAGTTGCCAAAAACCTTTATTTTAAAATACACTCATGGATGCAAAATAGTGATATTAATATGCCAGATCTATCACTAGATGTTATATTGTATGGTATACTCCCAGTCACTTCGAAAAACATGCTGATAAACCAGATTTTGATGTTATTTAAATATGTTTTGTATAAGCAAAGAGAGGACAACCCAGCTGCTTTGTTTTCGATATTCCGAAAATTTTTAAGCAAGACAGAGGTGACAGAAAGGTTTTTAGCGCATGAAAAAGGTTTAATATATAAACATACTTTGAAATGGGGTAAATTAAGAGATGCATGTGATCTAGATTGTTGAATCTTGGATTTTTGAATTTGTGGTCAGAATGGCCTTCAATTGTTTGTCTTGTGGAGTCTTGTATAATAATGTAAATTGTCTGTATTTCATGTCATTTGTTGTGTTTAAAATAAATTTAATCGCCGATGATGAATTCAGAAGGTTGAGTTAATTCAACAGTCTGAGGCAAAAAAAAAAAAAAAAAAACCAAGTTTATCATGTCAGACCATGTACCATGGTAACCCCCAGTATCTCATGTCAGACAGGGCACCATGGTAACCCCTAATATCTCATGTCAGACAGGGCACCATGGTAACCCTCAATATCTCATGTCAGACAGGGCACCATGGTAACCCCCAGTATCTAACGTCAGACAGGGCACACTGGTAACCCCCATTATCTCATGTCAGACAGGGCACCATGGTAACCCCCAGTATCTCATGTCAGATAGGGCACCATGGTAACCCCCAGTATCTCATGTCAGACAGGGTACCATGGTTACCCCCAGTATCTCATGTCAGACAGGGTACCATGGTAACCCCCAGTATCTCATGTCAGACAGGGTACCATGGTAACCCCCAGTATCTCATGTCAGACAGGGTACCATGGTAACCCCCAATATCTCATGTGTGACAGGGCACCATGGTAACACCCAGTATATCATGTCAGACAGGGTACCATGGTAAACCCTAATATCTCCTGTCAGACAGGGCACCATGGTAACACCCAGTATATCATGTCAGACAGGGTACCATGGTAACCCCTAATATCTCATGTCAGACAGGGCACCATGGAAACCCCTAATATCTCATGTCAGACAGAGCACCATGGTAACCCCAAATATCTCATGTGTGACAGGGCACCATGGTAACCCCCAATATCTCATGTCAGACAGAGCACCATGGTAACCCCCAATATCTCATGTGTGACAGGGCACCATGGTAACCCCCAGTAACTCATGTCAGACAGGGTACCATGGTAACCCCCAGTATCTCATGTCAGACAGGATACCATGGTAACCCCCAGTATCTCATGTCAGACAGGGTACCATGGTAACCCCCAGTATCTCATGTCAGACAGGGTACCATGGTAACCCCAAATATCTCATGTCAGACAGGGCACCATGGTTACACAATGTATATTATGTCAGACAGGGTACCTTGGTAACCCCTAATATCTCATGTCAGACAGGGCACCATGGTAACCCCAAATATCTCATGTCAGACAGAGCACCATGGTAACCCCTAATATCTCATGTGTGACAGGGCACCATGGTAACCCCCAATATCTCATGTCAGACAGAGCACCATGGTAACCCCCAGTATCTCATGTGTGACAGGGCACCATGGTAACCCCTAATATCTCATGTCAGACAGGGCACCATGGTAACACCCAATATCTCAAGTTAGTGAGAGCATCAGGTTTATTACAGCCTGACATGGATCAAGTGAATTATTATCTGTTCATCAGCACTGGCTTCAGGCTGCCTTTTCCGTAATATTGGAATGGCCCATTAGTTGATTATACAGCATCATATAGAAAATGGAATAAGACATGGGCAGCATTGTGAATTGATTTTAGTTTCCATAGTGATGGAAATTCAATGTTTTATGTTTTACTGTCATTGTGTATATATTTATATTGGAAGAATAAAACTTTCAGTGAAATTTAAGACAGATTACAGCACTTAATACCTATATCTTTTTTGCATCAGAAATAATCATACAATTCTTCATGTATACTTTTTCTGCCAAAAACCTAATATAAAAGGTTTTTACTTTTTTTTAATAAAATCAGGCTAGGGTTAGCACTTTTAGTTGACATACTAAAGGTGAAAAATGTAGTACATTGTTTTAAGTGTACGTTGTTTTAATGTGCTAAACCAGATTATCAGATATGGGTTAAGTGATGTGTTTTACCCATTCATAATGTAACTGAATATAATACAATTTTTATAAAATGGTTAACTCTAAGGAAATTAGATGGAGGATACAATTTAGTAAGTCGGGTATTCAATTTTCTTTACAAAGTCTTCATTTCAATTCATTCTGGCAGAACATGAATCAGTGAAATGATATGAATTTAACTTATTTTAAATATCTGAGATTTTATCTAAAGTATACCTCAGATATTGACCTTCTTTAGAGGATGTAGTTATGAATGAAGGAACAAGATGCTTTCTCATATAGATCTTCATTTCAGCTCATTCTGTTGTTTGTATTGATGTGTTAATGCTAGTGGTTAGGTTATCAAGGCTGGTGTGTTTAGAATAGTTCATGTTTGTTTGTCCCATCCTGTACTAAGTACCAGGTACTGGTCCAGTTGTAACCATCATAAATCCCTAACCAAACAACTTTTCTTTCTGTCCTAGCATTAGGCATTTTATTATTACTGTCTCTGTGATATTATGCCTACAGGTAAAATGAATAGAAATCTACAGTAACCTGGCAGGAACAAAGTGAATGACTCATACATTGGTGTCACTATGATTACCACCCCTTCATGAACATTTATTGTAATGATCTTTTATGGGATTCTCTTTAGCCCCAGAGGGAATTAGATCCAGCACATAATTTATCATTAATGTTCTCAAGAAATTGATAGGATTTCCAAAAGAAATTTTAATGATGCCATGACGTCATGTTAAATCATCTTCATTAGCAGTCCCAGATCTTGTTCATCTGATTGAGAATTCAGGAATTCTGCAAAACTCTGAGATTAAAATTTTGTCCAGTGACATTGGTAATACTGATCAATATAAGGTCAACATGGCTTCCTATACATCATGTCTAGGGTATACCGAAATTGACCTTGGTTTTTGTAACTGATCAATGAGCTTTATTCATTCTTTTTATCTACATCTTATTGATTAAAATGTCTATACCACAATATATTTTAATTTAAAGTATTGCAGGTGGTTAAGAATTAAAATATGGTCAGTCTATTTACCTAAAATACAAATAGACTAATTTTGAAATAGTTATGGGTCCAGTCTGGATATGAAGAACAAAAGAAATTAAAATATATTTCTAATGAGTATTCAGTTATTATGAAAATAATAAAGAAAATCCCTTGATCTGCGAGGAGATTGTTTAAATTTTATTAGATTGTGGGTATGTAATACAAATGCACAATGAAACATTACAAATTATTTGGTTGCTAAGCTGATTGTGGAAAAATTTTATTTAATAAGAAATTGAAAAATTGCCTGTAGGTAGATTTACTTCAAAGATATTACTTAACCTGGTCAGTCAGTCAAAAATATTGGTGGAATCTTGATTTATTGAAGTTGTCTGCTGGAGCAGTCAACATTTCCTGTTGATCAGATGACCACTTCCTCCAGAGTCATATTCGTAAATTTCTACTGGCAGCCGTATTTGTGTTTTTGTGCTGGTCTTAATGGCATGTTGGTTTTTGTCATAGCAAAATCTTGAACAAATGATTTTTGGTTTTTACTCAAATTTGTGAGTAGGTAGGACATATGGTTTTGAGTTTAGGTACATGACCCAAATGGCAAATGATATTTTACTGTGGGCTAAGAATCATGTTTCCCTGTTTAGGGCACACATTCAGAACTGGCAATGGGCTTTCAAATTGATAATTACCTGTGCCAAGCTTCAGTGGTTACTTCAGGGAACCCTCTCCTTAGGGTCACCCCTATATGACAGACAGCCATAATAAGCTCTCTCGAGAGAAGAAGATTTTGAACCAAGTAACCCTCTGATATGAGCTTCACGGTGTTATGGGTGAAAATCCTGGTCCTGCTGATATCAAGGAGGTTATGTTTTCATACATTTCTGTTTTGCTTGTTTGTTGGGTTGTTTTTTTTTGTCTGTCTGGGGGGATGGCAAAAATAAACCAAGGAAAACCCTGTTAATGTTTGGTGTGGATGTGGATGAAGCTAAGATTCCATATCTATGGAATGCGGATCCAGCATGCAAAATGTGGATAAAATTTGATATTAACTATATAAATATGATGAGATTCAATATGCTGGGATCCTGCATGCAGGATACAAATCTGTCAAAACAAATCACTATATGTAGTGAGTTTTGCAAGTTCTGCACGGTGTACCAGATGCGACATATAGATAATATAGCATGCTGCCATACTGGCTGGCCTCGTACATATAAAATCTCTTAACTAACATTCTGCATTCTGCATTCTATGCTGTGCATATGAAATATAAGCAGAAAGGGGCAAATCCAGCGGGATAGTTTGCCTAGGTAGTGGTGGGTCTAGTTGTCAATTTTGATTGTTAAGAGACATGCTTAATTTATAGAGATAAAAAAAATGTTGTGAATGCTTAAGAAAATCACTTTGAAACCCTTTATGAACTAAGTCATTACAGTTTAACAAAATTTATTAACAGGGATTTCTACAAGATCATTAACAATGGCTTTGATCTGCATCCCCTTAATTAAATATATCAATGCTAAAGGCTTTGATAAAGAAAATCACCCATTGTCATGGGTTACCTGGAAGCTGTTATCTTATGTTGAAAGAAAATGATCAAAAATACCATAAGCTTTATAAATATTTTCTGGAAAAGCCCATCACGAATAAAACCAAGGGGATTAGGAGGCTTTCAGCAGTGTGCCCAGGTCTCATGGAGATATATACAAATAGTCCTTATCTTTTATTGATTTGTCTTCACAAGGGAATAATTAACTTTGAAGATGCATGTAACAAAAACACTGTCACTGGCTATTATTGTAAGTTTTAATACATGTTACTTATCATTTCAGTCACAAGGGACCCTCATAGATATATTACTAAGCTCAGAATGCTAACATATACATATATACTAATACTACTAAAGGGAATCCTGTGTTCACTGCTGGATGGCAGTTGCAGTTTTGCTTCATGGAGGAAAAAAGCAAGTGTTTAATACTCAATAAGTCTTCGATAAAAGAAAAACAACATTCTGTTGTATAACAAAGTGACTTAAATCAGTTTCTACCTTAAGTCAAGACTTGTGTGTTTAACACTAAAACATGAATGTAACTCTTATTTTTTTAATGTTTGTTAATACATCCTTTCCTTGAATGACCATACTAGTGTAGTGAATGCATGGTTCCATGGGGGTCAGTCACACTGCAGGTGCCCGGGTTAGCTGCGTGTTGCACTTACGTAAGCGAGGTTTGTCCTCTGGCTTTTAACAGCGATGTACCGCTGGGCAACAACCGCCCTTGCAGGGCTGAACATGCGGCCACTGCTCAGATGGTCACCGTCCGCCTTCAGCCTATAAGTAGAGTGCGCTCAGAGCGTGTCAGATGAGAGTGTGGAGCAATGCTTGGTCTGTTCACAGGGTGGTCAGCTCTCGTGTCAGCCTTAGCAGTAATTCATTAACTCGCCATTGGGCTTCTATACTGGAATATTCCCATTTACTTTTGGATTACCTATACTGCATAGGAGTTTATATAATTGGATAACTCTACCAACCTACGTTTACAGGGAGAACTGTTTAGGGTATCAATTGTGCGTAGCGGAGCGACACCACGCCCCCGGCTTCGCCTGCCACGGAGTGAGAGAGCACCTCACCATCTACTTCTGCCATCTGAAAGTTATAGCTGAGTTGTTTTAAAACCCTATTTATATACTGCTGCCTTATTTCATTTGTGAATGCATGCGACTTAGAGTGTCAAGTGCAGATACATCAACCCGAGCCATTAGAACTTTATTAAACCAACCCGAACTCACGTGTACACCCCCCCGGGTGTTACAGATATTTTGGCGCCCAACGTGGGGCATGGGTAAAATTATAAGTTATCAATTCCAAATTGATTAGTAATTAAGCAGCATTTTTATTGGTTCTTGTCGCCACCAAATTAATTTATTGAGAATAATTAAACAGTTATACATACTAGATAAACATATCTTAGGGTTATGAATTGACAGAATGGCTACAGATAACACTAGTTTACGATGGATATTGTTACTTATGACGATGTCCCCGTTTCGTACACCGAGGCTGAGTTTAGTTAATGAATAGGAGCATAGAGCGGCGGTTTCAGCTGAAAATCGTCCACCTGAGCCACCCATGAGGTCATCATATACGGATACTATGACAGAGCCGGATGAGCAACAGCCAGCCCACTATAGCATGACAAGCATGGCCAACCAAAGTCGACCGGAGAGACAAACTACCTTTGATCCAGCAGTAATTAACACTCAACTGAGATCAACCTGGCTTGAGAGAAATCCAACTGCACCTCAACTGGAACAACACCAATGAATCATCCAGCAGCGCCACCAATGAGTTCATCAGTCTTTGAGAGAACGATGCAGCATGATCCTCGTCAGCAAAATTTCTACAGCATTGCAAGTATGCCCCACCAATGGCGACCAAGACAACCGGAACCGGAATACAACAACGGCAAGACCGCCCAAACGACGAATGCCGTCAAAGAGGCTACCTCAGAACAATAGATATATAGATAGACACAGGTTCTCCATACGTCGTCACACAAAAATTATTAGATTGGATTTACCATTTAAATAAGACATCCATTAAAGATAACCCTTGTACAACTGCAAGCAGCGAACGGTGAGCAATTACATATTACTAGTACAGCACAGCTAAGACTAACTCGGGGTGTCAGTTTATGAACAACCATGTTTAGTGTGTAATGTACCCAATCTTGATGGAAAAATAGGGTCAGAATTCTACAGAGAAGAGGGCTGACTTACATCTCTACACCACATGGAATACTGAAACTCTCAGACCAAATTGTCAAGTTACAGCACCGCACAAATCCGCACATATGCCCATAGTCTCAGAAACCACAGAAGTAGAAGTGATGACTGTGTTCCCTCAAAGAGACTCAAGAACCAGATCCAGAATATATATGTATTGTTGAGCTTACTTCCAATTTCAAGAAAGACTGCCAGCGCCACCTGGATGACAGAATCAAAGACTACACCATGGACCGAAGAAGAACTGGTCAACCTCAAGCAAGAAGATCCAAATACCCAAACCGTAACAAACCGACTGTCGGATTCTTGATAGCGACCGCTCAGCTGAACAGTGAGTTGTGAGGACTGAGATGTGGCTGCAGTGTGACACCCTAAAGTGTCGAGATGAATTACTCTAGCGAGTACTACAACTAAAGCCTTATGTGACTACTTGGCTACTAGGTGCGGCCTTAACAACCAAGGGAGTAGATAATGCATAAGCTTCATGGAACGGAGCTGGAAGGCCACCTTGGGTTCAGGAATACTCTGGGAAAATTTTAGAGGTGATACTGGCCCGAACAACATGAAGAAATTGCGCGTTGGTGTAAAAAATGTAAAGAGTGTGCTACCCGGAAAACTGGATAAAGGCGGAGCAAAGCGAAGTTGCAGCAAAAGCCAGTTGGAGCATCTCTTGAAGGTTGGCCACAGATACTCTAGATGCACTCCTGATAAAGATGGTTTGTAACCGCGATATTGTAGTCCTGGCTGACTACTTCAGCTAGTGGATCATGGTATATATAGGACTCAAGGATCGCACAGCACCAGCGGTAGACACAGTTCATTTATCATTCGGAGAACCACTGCAACTGCACTCCGATCAAGATGTTTGAATCTGTTCAGCGGTTATTGGAACTACAAGAAGAAGGCAACACCAAAGAACCACCAGACTCAGAATCTCAGCCAATGATGTTAGCACTGAGTTAGAGAGATAAGCTCAGGATCAACACCCGTTGCCTACTCCATTCTATCGGAGAAATCATCAAAACAGAGAAACGATCCAGACAAGAGGCCTTCCCAACCCCTACAACTGAGGACGACGCCTTCTTCCCCTGGAGGGAGCATCCTTCGGAGAAGGCTAAAGAAAGGTTCCAATTAGCATACCCTCTCCCTACCGAACAGACGGCACTGGAGGAGCTGATGAAAGAAGCAGACGACACGAAAAATTACTTCAAAGAAGGACTTGATGCATGGCTCAGACTAAATGAATGAGCCTGGGGTAGGCAAGAGAAATTACAGAGGGAGGAGATAAAATGACAGCTATGGAAACAAAAACAATTCAACGACTTGGCCAATGTCTTGAACAGTTGTATCAAAGACTCTCAACGCGAGGTCCTACCAGACGTCAACCATGAATGATGAATAAGAAGAGCCTTGTGACAAAGTTACTGTATGGATTTACCCTTTGGATTACTGTGCCTTTTTACCTTTTGAATTTACGCTGCCTGGATTTATCATTTGGATACTGTGCTTTTTACCCGTTGGATTTACGCTGTATGGATTTACCTATGGATATACGCTTGGATATTACAAAATCCTTTTGTGGTTTAACATGTGCTAAAAAAATGAAAGTTGTGCTTATTTAACATTGATGTGTGATGAAACTCTTGGACTCTGTGATTTCCTGAACTCACTTGGAGAGATCAAAATGACTCTATATTGTACATATCAGTATATGATGAGGGTAAGAACATTTCTGGTTAATACGAGGACTTGTATCTTTCTTTTTAAGGTTTACGTAGTATTTGGTTCTTTTTTATTTTCCATTAATGATTATTTTGTGTTTTGTCATGTTAGACGCAGCTGACGGGGTGGTGGAGATTTTCGCTAAGCTACAATCATTTAAGGGGGGAGGGAAATGTAGTGATTGCATGGTTCCATGGGGGTCAGTCACACTGCAGGTGCCCGGGTTAGCTGCGTGTCACACTTACATAAGCGAGGTTTGTCTGCTGGCTTTTAAAAGTGATGTAGCGCTGGGTGACAACCGCCCGTGCAGGGCTGACCATGCGGCCACCGCTCGGACGGTCTGCTTTCAGCCTATAAGTAGAGCGTGCGCAGAGTGTGTCAGATAAGAGTGTGGAGCGTTGTTTGGTCTGTTCACAGAGTGGTCAGTTCTCGTGTCAGCCTTAGCAGTAATTCATTAACTCACCATTGGGATTCTATACTGGAATATTCCCATTTACTTTTGGATTATTTATACTGCATAGGAGTTTATATAATTAGATAACTCTACCAACCTAAGTTTACAGGGAGAACTGTTTAGGGTATCAATTGTGCATAGTGGAGTGACACCACGCCCCCGGCTTCCCCTGCCACGGAGTGAGAGAGCACCTCACCATCTACTTCTGCCATCTGAAAGTTATCGCTGAGTTGTTTTAAAACCCTATTTATATACTGCTGCCTTATTTCATTTGTGAATGCATGCGACTTAGAGTGTCAAGTGCAGATACATCAACCCGAGCTGTTAGAACTTTATTAAACCAAGGAGTTTACAGGACTGGAGTAACAACTGTCAGAAGCCCTGCTGGGTCGCGAGTGTCAGTCATGCGCTAATTGCAATTAAGACATGATAAGCCCATTAACTCTATTGTACGCCTATTGTGCCGCGGTGTCAGGCGCAGCGGCGGCACGGCCTTTGATAAAGCGAGCCTGCTAGATGTTACTTCTGCGGTCCGCTGTAGCTCGCTGAAGCGGAGAGCGATATATCCAGTAACTGAGCAGTAAATCACTGGAATAACATTGACCGGAATTATGAATGCGCAAATGGTTTGTTTTGTCAAGAATTATGCGCAACAAATATATCTAGAGAGGTCTCGTGTTAAGGAATCACTTGACCAATTTTTGGATAGATGCGGACACTCTACATCAACTTATGCCGTGATTCATGAGGGACGACTGGTAAGTGCAAACCTTACTTTCCCTGAATAACTTCGGAATTATAAAAAATTCCATCAGTTCCCATACTTCTGACTTATATTAATAATTGGCCATGTATTATAGTATTCCGACGATAAAAAAAAAATGTTTAGCTTATGCTCGGATGACTTTCATTTTGATGGATAACAGCGAGCCATTGTCCGCTCTGTCACTGACGGCGTTGTTCTTGTATTATCGCCCATATGTACCGCAGCCAAGCTATAGCTCAGGCGTCATAACCAACGAAACCTTCACACACGTTTCCCACACATATGGAAATATGGTGTTCAAACTTATGATTGTTTAAAAATTTATATTAAGTACTACCGGAGATAAATTTCGGGAGAAACTTACTCATCCCTGTCAAAATATTTATAAAATACCGGTACTATAAAATCCTGTAATTATTTTGTTAAACTGTGGAAACATATTTATCGCATTGAGTTTTAATGTACATTTTTATTTGGAATTTAAGTGGGTCTCGCGTTAGTTCACATTGGTGGTCTCCGGGAACTAACGAGCTGTTCCGAAGTCACGCCGAAGGGTGGTCTCTCGCGCTGAATCAATTAGCGCCGGGCTTATCAGCGGCATCTCCGTGTGCCATTGAGCAGCGAGTTTTATGACCCCCGTCAGCAACATCCGACACGGCCAGACTCTCACTTGATACTCCATCCCTGTAAACTCCTTGATTTAACCAACCCGAACTCACATGTACACCCCCCCCCCCCGGTGTTACACTAGTCAATACGATGAGGTCCTTGTCTCCTGGCCTCAGAACCACAGACATTCTCCACATGATTGAAAGTGTCACAGGCATTATATAATGAAGAAGCAAAGGGTCACAGGCATTCTCCACATATAGAAGCAAAGTGTCACAGGCATTATATAATGAAGAAGCAAAGGGTCACAGGCATTCTCCACATATAGAAGCAAAGTGTCACCGGCATTCTTCTAATGAAGAAGCAAAGGGTCACAGGCATTCTCCACATGTAGAAGCAAAGGGTCACAGGCATTCTCCACATGAAGAAGCAAAGGGTCACAGTCATTCTTAACAAAGGGTCACAGGCATTCTCCACATGTAGAGGCAAAGGGTCACAGGCATTCTCCGTATGAAGAAGCAAAGGGTCACAGGCATTCCCCACATGAAGGAGCAAAGGGTTACAGTCATTCTTAACAAAGGGTCACATACATTCTTAACAAAGGGTCACAGGCATTCTCCACATGTAGAAGCTAAGGGTCACAGGCATTCTCCACATTAAGAAGCAAAGGGTCACAGGCATTCTCCACATGAAGAAGCAAAGGGTCACAGGCATTCTTAACAAAGGGTCACAGGCATTCTTAACAAAGGGTCACAGGCATTCTTAACAAAGGGTCACAGGCATTCTCCACATGTAGAAGCAAAGGGTCACAGGCATTCTCCACATGAAGAAGCCATGGGTCACAGGCATTCTCCACATGAAGAAGCAAAGGGTCACAGGTATTCTCCACATGAAGAAGCCAAGGGTGACAGGCATTATCCACATGAAGAAGCAAAGGGTGACAGGCATTCTCCTCATGAAGAAGCAAAGGGTCACAGGCATTCTCCACATGAAGGAGCAAAGGGTCACAGTCATTCTTAACAAAGGGTCACAGGCATTCTTAACAAAGGGTCACAGGCATTCTCCACATGTAGAAGCAAAGAGTCACAGGCATTCTCCACATGAAGAAGCAAAGGGTCACAGGCATTCTCCACATGAAGAAGCAAAGGGTCACAGGTATTCTCCACATGAAGAAGCAAAGGGTCACAGGCATTCTCCACATGAAGGAGCAAAGGGTCACAGGCATTCTCCATATGTAGAAGCAAAGGGTTACTGAAGAAGCAAAGGGTCACACACATTCTTAACAAAGGGTCACAGGCATTCTTAACATAGGGTCACAGGCATTCTTAACTAAGGGTCACAGGCATTCTCCACATGCTGAAGCAAAGGGTCCTTTGCAGTGACATTATTTCAGGCTTAAATCTAGAAGCATGGCATGGTCACAGTTGTGCTTAACACAATGGTCTACATAGTGACTCTAAAAGTCCCCTCGCTTAAGGTAGAAATTTTTTTTAGTCACTTTATTATACAACAGACACTGGGCCAATGTCTTAACCACTATTATAAAACTCTATGATTCTGGAGTGAATGAATATTGGTCATGGGTGTCTGGAGGAATAACAGAATGCGGTGTTAGAACTGATAATATTTTCTTCTGGTTCTTATTATGATTGTTTGATTATTTCCTGAGGGGGCTGAGAAAGATTTAATAATATCCAGATCTGAACAAATAGAAAGGAGAAGTCCAGATGAGGTTGATGAAAACAGACTGTAAAACCAGTAAGTCAGCCTTCATTAAAATTTTATAACAATGTCACAGGTGCTTAAGTGAGAAATGTCATTTACACCAGAGTTAATTAACATAATGGTCCAGAGGCAATCAGTTTTTGTTATATTTATTAGATGTTACAGTCTGTGGTTAAAAAATGTTCAGGTGATGTATATAAATCGGCTTCAGTACTTTGCTACAGAATAAAGAAAACACCACTCAGAAACATAATGAGCCTACAAGCTGGTCTGCTCTTTACAAATCAGAGTCATAAATTTATCTGTTGTGTTTTTAATATACAACTCGAACTTGTTATACTCACAACAGGATATTTATTTGTATATTTACAGAAATTCATATAGTACTGGAAAGTCTATGTGAAGAATAAAATAATAGTCCCGGTGCTAAACACTACTGACTGTAGGGTATTACAGCTGTACACGAACTGAAATACAGTGAAAAACACAGTTCTCTTGTATGTATAAAATGTCCCTTCAGCAACCATGACACCCCATGTACTCAGGGTGCTGGACATGCACTGTCCAGTATCACGAGGGAGTCACGCAGCACTGTCTAGCTGTGAATATCTGTAACAGTATCAAAAGATGATGTCTGTAAAATGGACAGAAAGTGAAAGTATTAGAGGACCGAGGAATGTCTGACAGGGAGATGATACCAGAGTCTGGTTTGTTACAGATGTTAGAATATTTGAGCAAATCACTTCTTCTTCAAAATGTCATCCAAAGCATCAGTTCCAATTATTCCCCAAAACTGTCAGGTCATTCCTTATGTTAATTTAAAGTTGTTCTGTGTAATTTTTGTTATGATCAGGTCATTGTTTATGGACAACAAACACCCTGCTGCACAGTTAAAGTGTGTGTGTGTGTGTGCATCTGTCATTCGGGTTCCAGCAGAATAATACCATAATATCTTATGCCGGGTACTTTTTGCATGTCACAGCATATCACCTGTTGTTGAGTTCTATGATGGAGGAGGTTTTTTTTATTAATCTCCCAACCTAGAAGAGTGCATTCTATTTTGTGGCATACCTCCAAATAGACCACTTGATAAAACAGGGTTTCTCACAATGGACACATAATCTCCAAATGTGTGTCTGAACATTAATGCTGCACAACTAAGAGATGATGCCATGTAGTGTCCCACTTGCAGTCTAAGTAGAAAAATGGGAAAAACCATTTTAGATGTATGTATGCCGTGTGCCATTCCCACCCCCTTATTCTCTTCAAGTTCTACAACTCATGGGGGAAAATTTTTTAAAATCCCACATCAGGTAGTTCATATCAGGACTTTTTGGTACTCAATAACAAGTATAAGCCATGTGTACATGTGTGTGATTGTTTAAGCTCGTGCACACATCAGGTCTGAGCTGGTCAGATGAACATGTTTCACTGACTCTGTGATTAATCCACTTGTTTATTGATTCTGCCTTTTGGAGGTGAGGCTGTATTTACACCTGAATGAGTTCTCATCAATAATTCACTGGTTAATCTGAGTCATTTCTCATTATCAGAATATGATTTGTCTAAATCGATTCTCTTCTGGTCAGTGATACAGATAGTTCAGGCTGCTTCAATATACTTGATCTGTCTTTAGATTACTTTTATCCTGTGCTTCAGCAAAAATTTGGTAATCCCATATTATCTGCTTACCTCATTTATTGGACAGTGTCTGTTATAGGCCTTGTCCCTGCTGTAAATGAAAAAGAAATAGGAAATACTCATTCCACACATAAATTCCCCTCCCTTTAGTCATTTAGAGTACACCAGCATCATAGAACATGCTGCCAGCATCAGATTTTGACTAGTGACTATCAGTTACTTTTCTTATGGTTGTTCACTGTCCTTGTATAATATGTACTGAGAACATCAAATGAAATTTAACATCATCAATGTAGACTTCACATGGAGTGTCCTGTCTTGTATTGAATGATCATTGTTATCCTGTGCTCATTCCCTGTTATAATCTGAGTTATGTGTGGAATCTAGGCTTTGTCTTGTTCTCTGCTCATTTATGTTGCTTGTTCCAAGTTATGTGTGGAGTCTAGGCTTTGTCTTGTTCTCTGCTCATTTATGTTGCTTGTTACAAGTTTTCTAGGCTTAGTAAAAAGTCAACCCCTATAAGGCCAAAATAAAAAAAGGTATGGTTCTCAGGCACTTTTTTTTCAGAAATCAATGCGGGCTGGCGCTTTTTTATTTTAAATTGTCTGGTATGTTTCGATAAAAATGTCAAATGATAAGGGAAAAGCATGAAAATAACAGTTTTATTTTGCTAAATAAGTAAAAGCACTACAAAACAAAGGAAATTGTATGGTTATATCTTCTTGAAAGAAATGTCGGAGTGGCAGCAGCTCAAAATTGGAAAGTTTTTATTGAAAATCAAAATAAAAATTTTTGATGCGGGGGTTTAAAATTGATGCGGGCGGTGCCTGAGAACCATACCTTTAATTTTTTTTTTGCCTAACAGATCCACTGTACTAACATCTCTGTATTTAGTAACTGCTGACATTTTCCCTCTTCTTTTTCATATGTCCAGAAAGATCAATTAACAAATGAGGTTTTCTTTAATCTCTCAACAAGAATAACATTTATGATTTTCTTAATTGCTCAGTTTATATTTTTGCCCAATATCATTATTAAGAAATCTTTGTATGATTTCTTTTTTTTGTAATTTAAGTTTAATTGCAAAACAACAGCTTAGGAAAATTGTGTTCCCATTGACTTAGTAATAGTACTTGCACCATCTCTGACACCTGTATTTCAAATTGACTTAGTTAAACCAAGGAAGTGAGCTACAAAGCCTGTCAGTGTTTTACAGCATGCTGTCTGAGCCTGTCAGGCTTCTTCAGTTTCTCACATAATGAAATAAGTCATGTAGACCAACTTTGAGAATGTTGATGACCAAATATCAGCCACTGATAGCTGATGAACTGGAAGAATTGAACGGTCATGTCATAATGTGAGATAAGGATCCCCAGGTCAGTTTTCATATTCTCCAATCAGGTCACACATCTGCGTTAAACAAATTATTTACATTTTTTTATTTGCTTACAATGCTTTGGTGACTCATTCTCTGGTAAGAGATACATGTCAGAGCATGTACATGTATTTGTGACTAACAGGAACCAATTTATCAATAAATATGAACTTAAGGAACCCTGAAGTGAGTCATAAATATTAACTTCAAGGCACAGTAGATTGAGTCAATGAGTACTGACTATAAAATACAAACTAAGTTGGATATCTATTTTTTTAGTTCATGCGGTAATCAGTCCGCTGTGCTACAGCTTTTACAAACATGTTTCATTTTGTACTTTTTAAAAATGATAAGGATTAAAAAAGTCTTTCAATATAATTTGTGATATGGCTTGCTTTTTAGAGGATTTTGTCCCCAGAAATGGCAGGTCTTAGGCCATGAACAGCAGAGAAATGTTTTATCATGTCATTGATGGAGATTTTGAAGCTGATTTTGTTGCTTGTCCAGACAAGAGATTACCAGAAAAGACTTTGATGTATAATAGAGTTCCTATCACTAGACATCACTTTCTGGCTAGTACCATAACTTGTTTAGTATATATTAGAAATGTAATGATGCAGAAAAGAAATATAAAGAACTAGATTACAATATCCAGCTTGGCCAGATTAACTTGGCCAGTTAACTGCTTGTCCTTTACACAGGAAGGTTCCACGTTCCTTTGACATAACCTTTATAACACAGGAAGGTCCCATATTCCTTTGACATAACCTTTATAACACAGGAAGGTCCCGCCTTCCTTTGACATAACCTTTATTACACAGGAAGGTCCCACTTTCCTTTGACATAACCTTAATAACACAGGAAGGTCCCATATTCCTTTGACATAACCTTTATAACACAGGAAGGTTCTATATTTCTTTGACATAACCTTTATAACACAGGAAGGTCCCACGTTTCTTTGACATAACCTTTATAACACAGGAAGGTCCCACGTTCCTTTGACATAACCTTTATAACACAGGAAGGTCCCACTTTCCTTTGACATAACCTTTATAACACAGGAAGGTCCCACTTTCCTTTGACATAACCTTTATAACACAGGAAGGTCCCATATTTCTTTGACATAACCTTTATAACACAGGCAGGTCCCGCGTTCCTTTGACATAACCTTTATAACACAGGCAGGTCCCACGTTCCTTTGACATAACCTTTATAACACAGGAAGGTCCCACATTCCTTTGACATAACCTTTATAACACAGGAAGGTGCCACGTTCCTTTGACATAACCTTTATAACACAGGAAGGTCCCACGTTCCTTTGACATAACCTTTATAACACAGGAAGGTCCCACATTTCTTTGACATAACCTTTATAACACAGGAAGGTCCCACATTTCTTTGACATAACCTTTATAACACAGGAAGGTGCCACGTTCCTTTGACATAACCTTTATAACACAGGAAGGTCCCGTGTCCTTTGACATAACCTTTATAACACAGGAAGGTCCCAGATTCCTTTGACATAACATTTATAACACAGGAAGGTCCCATATTCCTTTGACATAACCTTTATAACACAGGAAGGTTCTATATTTCTTTGACATAACCTTTATAACACAGGAAGGTCCCACATTCCTTTGACATAACCTTTATAACACAGGAAGGTCCCATATTCCTTTGACATAACCTTAATAACACAGGAAGGTCCCACATTCCTTTGACATAACCTTAATAACACAGGAAGGTCCCATATTCCTTTGACATAACCTTTATAACACAGGAAGGTCCCACGTTTCTTTGACATAACCTTTATAACACAGGAAGGTCCCACATTCCTTTGACATAACCTTTATAACACAGGAAGGTCCCACATTTCTTTGACATAACCTTTATAACACAGGAAGGTCCCATATTCCTTTGACATAACCTTTATAACACAGGAAGGTCCCACATTTCTTTGACATAACCTTTGTTTCCTGAATAAAAAATCTCAGATTATGCTGCTTCTTCTTGCACAACTGTAAAACTGAATTTTGTATTTAGCTGTAAAGTCTTTAATTTTACCAGGGAACATCAGAAATAAGGCAGGATTTTGTAATGTAACTCTTTTTTTCACATATCTGGCCAAAGTAACATGATATCAGAATGTCACTTTTTCACATAGTTTCCAGAACCATGCTTTACTACCTCAGTTAAAATCTTTTTCACATTAGCTGGTCTAAAATTACAACCTTTTACAGAAGTTCTTGATATCTGGCGCTAGAAAACTGTTTGACCTTTTGCGTTCCCTGTACAGAGCTGATATGTCATGGGAGTGGGCTGGTGGGATGTGTGATATATTGGCTGCTCACATGAATTATGTTTCCTGATCCTGGGACCTGCCATTTTCTCCTGATTCTTTAGCTGATCAGTGGTTCCAAGTTGAAATAATTGTCATTCCTGAGGCAGTGTACTTATGATAATGATGACACATATGTATGCCCTATCAGTGCTGTATTAACCCAAGGGGAGGGGGAGGGGGACAAGGCTGTGTCATAAACACCTGTAGCTTACCAGTTTGTGTCAACTGGGGTTTGATACCTTGGAAACATAATTTGTGTGATATGACTTGACTTGCAAATCCTGGTTCAGATCCCATAAAAATTACTCTTACTTAAAAAATTAACGATAAACTTACATAAAAAAATATGGACACTGTGTCTAAAAAATAAGTATGTCATGTCATGAAGAATTCATAACTTCAGATGTGAAAGTTGAAAGACATTACCCTTTAAAGGTGCTAAAAAATATGGACACTGTGTCTAAAAAATAAGTATGTCATGTCATGAAGAATTCATAACTTCAGATGTGAAAGTTGAAAGTGCTAACTGAGGTGAACCTAGTTCAGATTATGACTGAGGTGTACCTATTTTAGGTCTTGACTGAGGTGTACTTGGTTCAAGAACTGACTGAGGTGTACTTGGTTCAAGTGCTGACTGAGGTGTACCTAGCTAAAGTACTGACTGAAATGTACCTAGCTAAAGTGCTGACTCCAGTGTATCTAGTTCAGGTCTTGACTGAGGTGTTCTTGGTTCAAGTGCTGATTGAGGTGTACCTAGTTAAGGTGCTGACGGAGGTGTACCGATTTCAAGTGCTGACTGAGGTGTACCTGGTTCAAGTGCTCCCTGAGGTGTACCTAGTTTAAGTGTTGATCGAGGTGTACCTAGTTCAGGTCCTGACTGAGGTGTTCCTGGTTCAGGTGCTGCCTGAGGTGTATCTATTTCAAGTGCTGAGGTGTACCTAGTTCAAGTAATGACTGAGGTGTACCTTGTTCAGTTGCTGAGTCAGGTGTACCTAGTTCAAGTGCTGATTGAGGTGTACCTAGTTCAAGTGATGATTGAGGTGTACCTAGTTCAAGTGCTGACTGAGGTGTACCTAGTTAGGTGCTGAGTGAGGTGTACTTAGGTCAAGTGCTGACTGAGGTGTACCTAGTTCAGGTGCTGACTGAGGTGTACCTAGTTCATGTGCTGATTGAGGTGTTCCTAGTTCAAGTGCTGACTGAGGTGTACCTTGTTCAGTTGCTGAGTGAGGTGAACTTAGGTCAAGTGCTGACTTAGGTGTGCCTAGTTCAGATGTCACTGAGGTGTACTTGGTTCAAGTGCTGACTGAGGTGTACCTAGTTCAGGTGCTTACTGAGGTGTACTTGGTTCAAGTGCTGACTGAGGTGTACATAGTTTGAGTGCTGATTGAGGTGGACCTAGTTCAAGTGCTGACTGAGGTGTACCTAGTTCAAGTGTTGACTCAGGTGTACTTGGTTCAAGTGCTGACATAGGTGTACCTAGTTCAAGTACTGACTGAGGTGTACCTAGTTCAAGTGCTATCTGAGGTGTACCTGGTTCAAGTGCTGACTGAGGTGTACTTGTTTCAAGTGCTGACTGAGGTGTACCTGGTTCAAGTGATGTCTGAGGTGTACCTAGTTATAGTGCTGACTGAGGTGTACCTAGTTCAAGTACTGACTGAGGTGTACCTTGTTTCAAGTGCTGACTGAGGTGTACCTAGTTCAAGTGCTGACTGAGGTGTACCTAGTTATAGTGCTGACTGAGGTGTACCTAGTTCAAGTGCTGACTGAGGTGTACCTTGTTCAGGTCCTGACTGAGGTGTACTTGTTTCCAGTGCTAACTGAGGTGTACCTAGTTCAAGTGCTGTCTGAGGTATACCTAGTTCAAGTGCTGACTGAGGTGTACCTAGTTCAGGTGCTGACCGATGTGTACCTAGTTCATGTGCTGATTGAGGTGTTCCTAGTTCAAGTGCTGACTGAGGTGTACCTTGTTCAGTTGCTGAGTGAGGTGAACTTAGGTCAAGTGCTGACTTAGGTGTGCCTAGTTCAGATGTCACTGAGGTGTACTTGGTTCAAGTGCTGACTGAGGTGTACCTAGTTCAGGTGCTTACTGAGGTGTACTTGGTTCAAGTGCTGACTGAGGTGTACATAGTTTGAGTGCTGATTGAGGTGGACCTAGTTCAAGTGCTGACTGAGGTGTACCTAGTTCAAGTGTTGACTCAGGTGTACTTGGTTCAAGTGCTGACATAGGTGTACCTAGTTCAAGTACTGACTGAGGTGTACCTAGTTCAAGTGCTATCTGAGGTGTACCTGGTTCAAGTGCTGACTGAGGTGTACTTGTTTCAAGTGCTGACTGAGGTGTACCTGGTTCAAGTGATGTCTGAGGTGTACCTAGTTATAGTGCTGACTGAGGTGTACCTAGTTCAAGTACTGACTGAGGTGTACCTTGTTTCAAGTGCTGACTGAGGTGTACCTAGTTCAAGTGCTGACTGAGGTGTACCTAGTTATAGTGCTGACTGAGGTGTACCTAGTTCAAGTGCTGACTGAGGTGTACCTTGTTCAGGTCCTGACTGAGGTGTACTTGTTTCCAGTGCTAACTGAGGTGTACCTAGTTCAAGTGCTGTCTGAGGTATACCTAGTTCAAGTGCTGACTGAGGTGTACCTAGTTCAAGTACTGACTGAGGTGTACCTTGTTTCAAGTGCTGACTGAGGTGTACCCAGTTCAAGTGCTGACTGAGGTGTACCTAGTTATAGTGCTGACTGAGGTGTACCTAGTTCAAGTGCTGACTGAGGTGTACCTTGTTCAGGTCCTGACTGAGGTGTACTTGGTTCAAGTGCTGACTGAGGTGTACATAGTTTGAGTGCTGATTGAGGTGGACCTAGTTCAAGTGCTGACTGAGGTGTACCTAGTTCAAGTGTTGACTCAGGTGTACTTGGTTCAAGTGCTGACATAGGTGTACCTAGTTCAAGTTCTCACTGAGGTGTACATGGTTCAAGTGCTTCATGAGGTGTACCTAGTTCAAGCACTGACTGAGGTGTACCTAGTTCAAGTGCTATCTGAGGTGTACCTGGTTCAAGTGCTGACTGAGGTGTACTTGTTTCAAGTGCTGACTGAGGTGTACCTGGTTCAAGTGATGTCTGAGGTGTACCTAGTTATAGTGCTGACTGAGGTGTACCTAGTTCAAGTACTGACTGAGGTGTACCTTGTTTCAAGTGCTGACTGAGGTGTACCTAGTTCAAGTGCTGACTGAGGTGTACCTAGTTATAGTGCTGACTGAGGTGTACCTAGTTCAAGTGCTGACTGAGGTGTACCTTGTTCAGGTCCTGACTGAGGTGTACTTGTTTCCAGTGCTAACTGAGGTGTACCTAGTTCAAGTGCTGTCTGAGGTATACCTAGTTCAAGTGCTGACTGAGGTGTACCTAGTTCAGGTGCTGACCGATGTGTACCTAGTTCATGTGCTGATTGAGGTGTTCCTAGTTCAAGTGCTGACTGAGGTGTACCTTGTTCAGTTGCTGAGTGAGGTGAACTTAGGTCAAGTGCTGACTTAGGTGTGCCTGGTTCAGATGTCACTGAGGTGTATTTGGTTCAAGTTCTGACTGAGGTGTACCTAGTTCAGGTGCTTACTGAGGTGTACTTGGTTCAAGTGCTGACTGAGGTGTACATAGTTTGAGTGCTGATTGAGGTGGACCTAGTTCAAGTGCTGACTGAGGGGTACCTAGTTCAAGTGATGTCTGAGGTGTACCTAGTTATAGTGCTGACTGAGGTGTACCTAGTTCAAGTACTGACTGAGGTGTACCTTGTTTCAAGTGCTGACTGAGGTGTACCTAGTTCAAGTGCTGACTGAGGTGTACCTAGTTATAGTGCTGACTGAGGTGTACCTAGTTCAAGTGCTGACTGAGGTGTACCTTGTTCAGGTCCTGACTGAGGTGTACTTGTTTCCAGTGCTAACTGAGGTGTACCTAGTTCAAGTGCTGTCTGAGGTATACCTAGTTCAAGTGCTGACTGAGGTGTACCTAGTTCAAGTACTGACTGAGGTGTACCTTGTTTCAAGTGCTGACTGAGGTGTACCCAGTTCAAGTGCTGACTGAGGTGTACCTAGTTATAGTGCTGACTGAGGTGTACCTAGTTCAAGTGCTGACTGAGGTGTACCTTGTTCAGGTCCTGACTGAGGTGTACTTGGTTCAAGTGCTAACTGAGGTGTTCCTAGTTCAAGTGCTAACTGAGGTGTACCTAGTTCAAGTGCTGACTGAGGTGTACCTAGTTCAAGTTCTCACTGAGGTGTACATGGTTCAAGTGCTTCATGAGGTGTACCTAGTTCAAGCACTGACTGAGGTGTTCCTAGTTCAAGTACTGACTGAGGTGTACCTGGTTCAAGTACTGACTGAGGTGTACCTTGTTTCAAGTGCTGACTGAGGTGTACCTAGTTCAAGTGCTGTCTGAGGTGTACTTAGTTATAGTACTGACTTAGGTGTACCTAGTTCAAGTACTGACTGAGGTGTACCTTGTTCAGTTGCTGATTGAGGTGTACCTAGTTCTAGTGCTGACTGAGGTGTACCTGGTTCAGGTCCTGACTGAGGTGTACTTGTTTCAAGTGCTAACTGAGGTGTACCTAGTTCAAGTGCTGTCTGAGGTATACCTAGTTCAAGTGCTGACTGAGGTGTACCTAGTTCAAGTGCTGATTGAGGTGTACCTAGTTCAAGTGATGATTGAGGTGTACCTAGTTCAAGTGCTGACTGAGGTGTACCTAGTTAGGTGCTGAGTGAGGTGTACTTAGGTCAAATGCTGACTTAGGTGTACCTAGTTCAAGTGCTGATTGAGGTGTACCTAGTTCAAGTGATGATTGAGGTGTACCTAGTTCAAGTGCTGACTGAGGTGTACCTAGTTAGGTGCTGAGTGAGGTGTACTTAGGTCAAGTGCTGACTTAGGTGTACCTAGTTCAGATGCTCACTGAGGTGTACTTGGTTCAAGTGCTAACTGAGGTGTTCCTTGTTCAAGTGCTAACTGAGGTGTACCTAGTTAAAGTGCTGACTGAGGTGTACCTAGTTAAAGTTCTCACTGAGGTGTACATGGTTCAAGTGCTGCCTGAGGTGTACCTAGTTCAAGCACTGACTGAGGTGTACCTGGTTCAAGTACTGACTGAGGTGTACCTAGTTCAAGTGCTGACTGAGGTGTACCTGGTTCAAGTGCTGACTGAGGTGTACCTAGTTCAGGTGCTGACTGAGGTGTGCCTTGTTGATGTCCTAGCTGACTGAGGTGTACCTTGTTCATGTCCTGACTGAGGTGTACCTATAGTTCAGGTGCTGACTGAGGTGTATCTGGTTTAGGTGCTGACTGATGTGTACCTTGTTGATGTCCTGACTGATGTGTACCTTGTTCATATCCTGACTGAGGTGTACCTAGTTCAGGTGCTGATTGAGGTGTACATAGTTCAGGTGCTGATTGAGGTGTACCTGGTTAAGTCCAGACCAAGATGCACCTGGTTTTAGTCATGAAGTTGAAATGTCAAATCACCTGATAGATTGATTCTAATTCTAAAAAATCTCTGGTGTGATTTGAATTATGATTCTTAAAATCAATAACATCTGTCATCTCCAAGTGCCTTATCTTCATTCAGTTATCAGCTCCAGCTACATGCAAGGACCTGAACCATCAAGATAAAATATGCAACATTTAAAATCCAATTACTGATGAGACTTTATTTAATCTGTAATAACATAGATGTTAAATACAGTAACAAAACTATATGAAAATTCTAGCAGCTATATTCTTGGAAATTTTATGTACTCAGAAGCCCTTAAAATGCAATAAACATTTATTGCAAGTGAGTGTGATCCTATTCTGTGGTTACGGTGTCCTGCCGGAGTCTGGGACAGCTTACACCTGATTGTCATTGTGAGGAATTTAATGGTCAAGCAGAAATCACCAAAACATGCAGAAATTTTACTCAGCTTCCCATAATGTTTGTGTATACTACTTTGGATCACATTTCATGACCACTTGATTGACTACAACTCTGCTGGAGTACTGGTTTATATCTGGAAATCAATATTATGGCAGATAAAATATCTGTTAACAGAAATATGTGTTCATCTGTTTTAAATGATAAATTTGGATGCTCAATATATCTCAGTTAAGAAATACCACAAGTCAACATAAAAACTCAAATAAATGCACTAAAACTGAATTATTAAATTTTTGTTAAATCAGAGGGAGAGTAATATTACTGAGAATTCAAACTCGGCTGAGTCTGAGCTGAGTAGTAAAACATGGCACATGAAATATAAAGACCCGCTTAATTTTTAACCTACGGCACAAGGCATGTTTTATGTAAATTGTAATGCACACATATTCTTTGACACTAAGTAATTTACTTATTCTAAACCCATTTAATAAAACATGTCAAAACTGAGTAGTGTTCACTCACCTGTGCTGTAGTTAAAATGAGCATAACTGTAGTTTGAGTGTATGCATTCATCAGGACATTAATGCTGTGTCAGTTTATACCTGATCTATATGGCTATATTTATGGAACCCCTTTGGGTTTCTATAGTTATGTAGATTGTTATAATCAGGCAGAATTGACCTAACCATTAACTCTATGTGACCTTAATTGCATATTCATTCAATGAATAATCATGAGCAGAACAGTTGAGAGCAACCGATCAAGTTACCAGTGGCAAAGTCAACAGTCTATCACCTGACAAGCACAACATTTACATATTTTGGGCCACTCTCCCAAACAGAACATGTAATGTCTGTACCAGTACCTGTGTCAACATGTTTTCTTTTTATATAAAGGAGACAATATCAAAAGTTCTAGGCCAAAGGTTTCATTTCCCCTGATGGCCACTGGCAGCTGAATAATAATGTCTTACCTTGCATTGAATTTGTACTGGACAAATAAACCAGAATATGGCCAAACACTTCACAATGACTATTATATATGACATCAGTGCATGGAGAACAGAGATATAGCAACTCCAGCTGATGATGTCAGTTAATGAGACGTCATGTGACTACCCTTTCGTGACGTCACTATTGTCTTTTAAATGGCTCTTGCAACCAAATTAAGGCAAGGAAGGCCTTCTGTGTAGGAGAGTTTTGGGGGATCATTTGCATAATTAGGCTAAGGGGGCTGAGCAATAGGGCTTTGGTGGTTAGGTCAATGGCTCAGTGATTCCTCTAGCCCTATCACACATGCCCTCTCCCTATGCTTTGATTCGAGAGAGCCCTAGGTGTTTGAAAACTGGAGACATTCCAGGGAACAATTAAACTATAATATCCCACCTAAAAAAGTGTCAGATATAAAAATACAAATATATTTTTATCATATGGTAACATAATATACAACTTTAACTTGATTATGTCCCTTTCAAACAATCTCAAACAAGGTCTCCATATGGAGCAGTGAAAACAAACATGTCTGCTGGGGATTGACCAGCGCAGGGTCAAGACCTGTTGTGTTTGTCCTTGACATTGATGATAAATCTTAGTTTGAGAATGATGCTGCTGATGGCTCAGCATGAGAAACAACCATCAGGCCCTGGGAAGCTTGACTCTAAATTTTAAAGTGAATACAGTTTGGGCATAAAAGCAGGAATTTTAGTGACATTTCTTATTCATTACAATACATTAATATTTTTTGCCCTCGAATGCTTAAGTTTTCCTGTCATACACTCAATGTTTGATTTTATACCATTTTTTGTTCTGGTAAAAGATTTATTTTGGTGTTTTCTTGAACCTTTTTTTAGCTCAGCTGACTATAAATCATCTGAGCTATAGTCGCCGTCCGGTCGTTAACAGGACACGTTTTAAAACCATTGGACCTACAAATAAAAAATTCTGCATACCATTAGATGTCCCCGAAATCTCCTACCATACTGAAAATTGGGTCATTAGGACTTCGTTCCTTTGAGATATTAAGGAAAAACCTCCGTTTTCCATAAAAAAGCCATTGTTACACTTCAAGGCTGCCTAATATAAAAACTGCTGATCTGTTTTTGATCATATTTAGTATTCATATTCTTCCATACATTTTCTGTGCACATACAAAAAATTAGGTCAGTATTGGATATTATTTTGAAGTTATGGGCCAAAATATAATGTATTTTTTTTTTTTAAATCAGGAAATATATTTGCTCACTTAACATGAGAATTGCTGAAGCTGAAGACTTTTTTTTCAGGAATATAACTTTATTTAATTTAGATTCAATTGTTTACCCAAAATTAGATCTGAATTTTGCAAATTTTTCAAGTTATTAGCATAAATAAAAAATCAATACCTTAAATTTTGTCCAATTTTGGCAATGGCACGTTTTTTCCCTGTTAGCACTGTTGATTTAATTTTCACAGCATATATACATAAGGATTTAATCTTTTAAAATCTAAAATTTCAAGGGAATTGGTTGAAAAGAGTAGCATTTATTCAATTTTTTATACACCATGTCTAGTGTTGTTTACATCTAGCCCACCTAGTAGTACACTTGCATTATGTAACCCACCCCAGGCAGCTTGCCTTGACTCAGCTTGGCCACTACTAGCAGGCTTCCCCTCTGCCCTGCACTCCCCCCCCCCTGCTGGTGCGTAAACTAGATGAATGTTATAATTTTCTGTATTTTATTTTATTCTTGGCTATGCTACATTTTAGATTTTGTATTGTACCACCAGGGTTACAATGATTAAAGTGCACATTTAATTGTGTCCACAAAGTGATGTATTGCTATGAAAGTGTGGATGTTCATCAGATAAGTAATGCTTTACTTCAGAAAAGTAAAACTTCACCAGGTGTGAAATTGACTATTAATTCCAGTAATTAATTATAGCTGAGATTGTAATTAGCATAATGATATTGTTTGTCCCTAATTCAACCAACAGTGTGTAACCTTTATTTGAAAAGATGTTTTTATTTTATCAAATTTACTGAATCTTTTATTTTATTTCGGTGAATAAAATTAAGCATGCACTGAAAACTCCAATGTGCAAAACTTTTTAATAGTGATTCAAGTTATAGTCCTGCAGATGCCATGTTGTGGCATTATTTTATTTTAAATTCAGTTTTAACATTTGATTTAAAAATAATAAAATATATGTGTATGCATAATATGACCCAATATGAGCTACAATCTGGATATATAATGATTGCAACTTAGAATTCTAATATTTTAACTAATATTTCTAGTTTTTTTATTACAAATTTATAACACTTGTAAATAAAAAAAAAAATGAATCCGATAAAAACTATTAATGGAAAAAGTGGATATGCTAAAAAAAAGGCTTATATATAAACTTAAGTGCATTATTCCCTTGAAAGTGAAATAAAGGTATTAGTCCATTCTGTCCACTTGCCTGTCCATCTGTAAATTTTTCATATGCATCACAGTATCTCAAAACTTTTACTGTTTTTCTTCATGACAGTCTTGTCAGAGTATTAGTTTGCAATCATATATTTAGAACTTTACTATAACCAAGTAGGTGGGCCCCTTTCCTCTTAGCTTCTTATATGCTGATATAAATGAAAAACATTACAATAGAATATTTTTCATATTTTGCATTTACAAAAATTTCAAACTTAAGCTGGGCGCCGTAACCCATGGGTCCTTTATTTATATTCTGGATTCTCAACATCATTGTTTGGCTAAAACTGAATAAATACCAGACGTGGTGTGAATACTTTGCAAATGTATTAGTATACAAATATGAATATGTACTCCATTATAAAATTTTTTGCATAAGAATGGGAATTCAGGTAAAAATATACCAGTGCAAATACTTTAAAAATGTATTCATGAATGCATTCATGAATATATTCTATAATATTATTTTAATAATCATTTCAGTTATATTTTATTTTAAAAAATCATATGATTCTCATATTATTTTTAATAAAAATTATATTTGGCACAAAATTTGTTATTAAATTTTAATAAATAGTTAAACTCTTATCTTATATGTGCTGCTAATCAGTTATATGGCCAAGTCAAAATCTGTATGACAATAGCACTCCATTTGTTTATAAAATAAATGAAATCAATCTCTTCCCTGTCTCCAAAGAAACTATCAAAATCATACATAATCTAAACACCAACAACTCATAATACAGCTTATATTTATTTCCACACAAAACCAGCATGTGCCTCATTTCAAAATCATATTTTTTATCATATATAACAGCTGAGCGCCGTGACCCATGGGTCCCTTGTTTTGTGGTTGGTATTAATGGAACTGGATATACCTACACCGCATAATTTGCAATGATGATTCCTCTAGCTTAAGGTCTTATTAAAATAAGGACTGCTGGTGATCATACTCCTCAGTAATATGTATCCCGTAATCAGTATCTAAATAAATCTCAAGATAATGCACACAACTTGAATGCTGGCCTATCGTATTTTTTAGTTAGTAAAATTTTTAGTTAGAAACTGATATTTAAGAGTTTATATTCCATTAAAGGCCTTAAAATCCATGGACTGTTCACATTTTAAACATGAAATTCAATTTGACTGAATTGAAGAAAATGAAAAAAACATGTATAAGTCAAGAAAACTTATTGTCTGGTGGTTGATGATATGTTTCATCTGTTTGATTATATCATGGAATTAGAAATAAATATAACATGATGCAGTCATCAAGCTGACATAGATCATACCTGCAAAATGGCATCAGACCACCCACATAATGTCTTTATAGGATGGATAAACATGTGTCTTATACAAGTCCAGATTCTGAACACACTTGTGCATATCATTGCGCATACAATTCAGTTGAATATATTACTTGTAATAATGATTATATCTGAATCTTTACTAGTTTTAAAGGACATGGATGCCCTGCCCTACGTGTCCTTAAAGTATTATGCCTTTGGCTTTTTAAAAGAAAACATAAATAACGTCAAGAAAAAGTTTTTTGCTTCTGTGGGTGTAGGAGCCAGCCCTGGCTTACAGCGTATATTGTCACTGTAGTATAGGTTTCGAGGAGCTGGATGCTAGTGCACAAAAAGGTTCAGAATAAATGCTAATACTGGTATCCTTTACTGTGGACAAAAATCATACAGAATCCATCATGTTTATGATGAGTAAAGTTTTGTATTCTTATGTAGAAAAAAGTATTTTATTCGAATGACAATAAATTTCTGCTTAATCTTCTGTTTAAGATTGAAAAAAAAGTTCAAGTTCATACTGCCTGAAACTGCCATTGGTTTTGATGACAGGCTGACTGTGCCCGCATGAGCCTAAGCAGTGTATGTTTATATTCCTCGTGTGACCTTTGGTAAGAGGCAGAATAATTATGCACAGCTGGCAGGTAACAATGTATCCTAGCTGTACCTTAGAGACAGGGCTCAAGGTTTGTCATATGACAGGACTGTGGGAGAAGGTCTCTACTCTCTAGTTTGACAAAAAAGGCCCCTCCCATAATGTAGTCGGGGATAGGGGACAGGACCTCAGGCTTGGCTTGCCCTTATATCTATTTTATTTTTAAAAAAAATTATTCTTTATTGTTCAGCACACAGCACCAGATGCATGCCCTGTTTTTTACCTCAAAAGAGATAAAAGAATTCCCTGAGGAAATTGGGAGGGAGTTATAATAGGGACCCAGGTGGAGGTGTAGGTTTAACAAAATATGAACTGTCATGTGCAATCGATGATGCGTTCTTCTTGATCCCTTTGAGCCTGTATAGCCTGCAGGTCCGGCCGTTTTGGCTAATGGTTTCACTTCTTTGTGGCTCTTTGGAGTTTGATGTACTATTGATCTCTTGTGGCCATCCTATTCTGTAGGCGCCTCCAATGGGTAGGTAGGCGCCTCCATTGATGGATGGGTGCTAGGTTAATTACCTGTGCGGCGGTGACAACGTCTGTAGAGGGAGTACACTGCGGTGACTACAGTAACATCAATCATAATTTGCCTTCTTTGGTTATCTGATAGGAAACATTGGTATTTTAACATCACAGACCACAGATGGATGTGTGTTGTTGGCTCTTCATCCAGATGAAGGCTGCAGGCTGTACTGTGTGCAGCTCTGTGTGCAGCACTGCTCAACACTATGAGAAATGCCCTTTGTCTAGACAGGTAACCAGCAACCTGACAGACAGAAAAATCTATATTGATTATGGAGTCTGAATGTCCCATATATACATCTCTGTGTTATTATATTGGTTTTAACCAGTTTATTTTCACTTGCCTCTAGCAGGAAGGATATTAAGTCTACCTTTATATGAGTGTGTGAAAGTTTGAAATCTATCAATAAAACATCTATTAGGCTCAGTCTTCCTTCCTTAGATGAAATAAGTTAAATTATTCAAATGAAATTTCACAGCTGAATGATTCAGTGTTCCATTAAAGTCTTTTGCTTTTTAGAACAAGAGTATACCACATGTGTTTTATTCTGTGGATAGTAAATGAATGGCAAAATGATTGAAGATTAGATCTTTGTTATAATTGAATTCATACAAGTATTTCCTCTAGTGCCTTGTTATCAAGTACCATCAGAATTTTTCATAGATTTTACTAGATTCCTTTGTAAGAATGACCACTTGTATCGACCATGTGTTTGCTTCCTACTTTCTGATAAGTAGCTGGTATCCATTCATTTGCTACAATATTTCCCTAGGTTGACCACCACAGGAACTGCAGATGTTAGTAATGCAGAATTGAAAAGCGGCCGTACATCTGATGTTTATGTGACTGAGTGGTAGCTAAATCAAAACACTGAAGCTGGGACAGGTTGGTCATCATCAGAGAGTTCATTTCTTATTTTTGAGTACATTTTCTGGATTCTTCAATATTCCTAGAACATTATTTGCATGAAAAGAGTTATTATATCAACTTGTTATATTGGCTTAATTATGGTCTTTTTTTCCATATTCAACATGGTCCATACTTGTAAAAATTATATGGGTGCCTGAAAACAAGATCTGAGTATCAATAGGGTATTATGGAAAGTTTTTGTACAGATTAATGGTGATCAGAGAGAACCAGCTATAGGAGCTTGTTATTTTAAATTGAATGACACTGGAGGTACAAAGTGTTAGTGAAGATATTTGTATTTATTTCTATTACCTTGAGGACTAAAGGTGGCATTTCATATATATGTATGCAGTAAGTATGTGTTACATATGGGTATGCAGCTAGGAATAAGATTATTACATTATATATTCTCTTGGAATGATTCATCAAGTCATATGCGTATGCAATACATATGTTTATACATACACGTTTGCACCATGTTTTAATTGCTCAATCTAACAACTGAAAAAACGCATGGTAACAGACTGATGAATTCTGCACTTGAATTTACATCAGTGATAGGTAATTCCTCTGGCAAATGACATCTCTACTCTGACATCCATGTACTGCTGCATACAGACTGCATATGACATCTCTACTCATCCACAGATTGCTGCATACAGACTGCATATGACATCTTTACTCATCCATGTATTGCTGATTACAGACTGCATATATGACATCTCTAATCCTCCATGTACTGCTGCATACAGACTTCATATGACATCTCTACTTATCCATGGATTGCTGCATACAGACTGCATATGACATCTGCTCATCCATGTACTGGTGCATACAGACCTCTTATGACATCTCTACTCATCCATGTACTGCTACATACAACCTGCATATATGTTACCTCTACTGATCCACAGATTGCTGCATACAGACTGCATATGACATCTCTATTCATCCATGTATTGCTGCTTACAGACTGCATATATGACATCTCTAATCGTCCATGTATTGGTGCATACAGACTACATATGACATCTCTACTCATCCATGTACTGCTGCATACAGACTTCATATGACATCTCTACACATCCATGTATTGCTGCATACAGACTGCATATGACATTTCTACTCATCCATGTATTGCTGCATAAAGACTGCATATATGACATCTCTACTCATCCATGGATTGCTGCATACAGACTGCATATGACATCCCTACTCATACATGTATTGCTGCATACAGACTGCATAAGACATCTCATCTCATCCACAGATTGCTGCGGACAGACTGCATATGATATCTCTACTCATCCATGTAATGCTGCATACATACTGCATATGACATCTCTGCTCATCAATGTATTGCTGCATACAGACTGCATATGGCATCTCTATTCATCCACGTATTGCTGCATATATACTGCATATGACATCTCTGCTCATCAATGTTTTGCTGCAGACAGACTACATATGACATCTCTACTCATCCATGTATTGATGCATACAGACTGCATATGACATCTCTACTTATCCATGTATTGCTGCATACAGATTGCATATGACATCTCTACTCATCCATGAATTGCTGCATACATACTGCATATGACATCTCATCCATGTATTGCTGCATACAGACTGCATATATATGGAATGCTAGATTAGGGATGTAATCTTTCTTTTGATAATGTCTTGCCAGTTTATACCACCATTCCTTGTTCCTCCAGAAGGTAGATTAAATATATCCAGGGTCTTGTGAGATTTGATCAAAACAAATTACTTATTATGATACAATACTTGAATACATCCAGGCAACAATAAAAATGTTCTTTTCAAAGAACAAAAGCATTAACTACATGAGATATATTGTAATAGTGTACTTATAATATCAGGAGGAACATTTTTTTTTCAATCTGATATTTTAAGAATTAATGAATTCGGTATATTCTGCACCTCTGCAGTCAGAGTTTTCATAAAAAAAATCAACAGGCATTAAGAACCATGGATATTTACCACTCACTGAATACGCTGATTACTGCTCCCTTCTGATTACTGTAAACATCAATCTGAATGAATAAAAACAGTGCTGAAATGTTAGCATGTTCTTGCTGGACCATTAGGCTCTGGATATTAATTAACCAATTTTCAGACCCAGGAAAGGGAATGAGGGGAAGACATTTTGATTCGCTGCAGCAGTTAGTAATGGCTGTCTGTGCTGGTGTAATGACTGTGGCAGTGACGTGTATCAAACTACAGCCAGGTATTTGGTGTTTTACAGGTAATAGTGCTGCTTCAGCTGCCAGGCTGACAGTGCAAGGCCATGCTTAACCAGTAATGATGTCACTCACAGGTCAGCCCGCTGTGTTCAACTTGGGAAAGTAGTTTTCTGCGGCAGCAAGCTGTGATTGTTACTGGTTTATTTCTGCTCAGTATGTGTGGTGATGGATGTGTTTCCTGTACTGTCAGGAAGGCTGCCTAATTGATTTCATTGCTGCCACAATTAATGCCAGGCCTAACTTGTTTAAGCCAATTTTCATGGGGCAGGAAGCTGCTCTCTGCATCTGTCAGTCCTAGCAGACGGCAGAAGAGTGGCTGGAGAAAGCGGAGGAGATGTCGAGGCTGCTGTGTCACACACAGACCAGGATATTTATAACTAATCATTCATTGCGTTATAAATGAAAAAAACACTCCCTATAAGAAGGCAAATTCTCATTTCCTTTAAAAGTTATTTCTTACACTAATTTATAATTAAAAAATGAAAAATTCACCCAACACCAGCTATCCTTCAGTCACCACCATTCAAAGCATTTACCACAGAGCCAGACCAACTGATGGCTTGTCACTGAGTTGTCAGGGGATGATTTGTGGACTTTGTGACCTTTTTTGCACATTAATAATTATTCAGCAGGAATTCCTGGAAGATTCAGTTGAAATGTTGACAGGGAGATTGGGGTTTTTGTATGTAATTAGTAATAACAAATGACAGGACCTTGCCCTGTCTGCCTACTGAGTAAAATGTGGATTCATGATGAATGGTAGGAAATGATTGTGGTCATGGCCTTATTGTTAATTCTTAGCTCAGCTAACTTGGTCCGGTCAGCTTTTACTGATTCCTTTGTTATTTCTTTTGACAAAAAATTATAATGAATAAGTGTCCAAGCAAGCTGTTCTCTGTGATGAAGTATTTCTCAAGAATAAGAACTTAAAAAAATGGTATGGTCAGGGCTAGGACTGGATCACAGATGAACTAACCTTTGTATTATTCATAGACGTGAACCTCTTCACTTTCTCCTACTCTTCTGTCTAATTGTGTTCAAATATAGATTTGTATATTTTTATGATACGTCCTTTTTCATTAGCTCAGCTGACTATAAGTCAACTGAGCTATAGTCGTGGTCCATTGTCCGTCCGTCCGGATGTCCGTCCGTAAGACTGGCACGTTTTGACACCGTTGGACCTATGAATCTGAAATTCGGCATACCGTTAGATGTCCCCAAAATCTCCTACCATGCCGAAAATTATGTCAATAGGACTACGTTTCTTTAAAATATTAAGGAAAAACCTCAATTTTTTATTAGAAATCTATTTTTACACTTCGGGACTGCCTAATATCAAAACCCCTCATCTGGTTTTCTTCATATTTACCATAAATATTCCTCTATATAGTTCCTATGTACATGCCAGAAATTAAGTCAGTATTGTATAATTTAAAAAAATTATGGGCCTAAACATAATGGACTTTGTAAAAAATTCAGGAAGATATTTGGTCACTTAAGACCAAAAGTGTTAAAGGTAGGGACTTTTTTTCAGTAAAATTAGGTCAGTATTGCGTATTATTTTGAAGTTATGGGCCAAAATATATTGCAATTTTTTAAAAAATCAGGAAATTTATTTACTCACCTAACATGAGAATTGCTGAACTTAGAGACTTTTTTTCAGGAATATAACTTTATTTAATCAAGATTCAATTGTTTACCCAAAATTATATATGAATTTTGCAAATTTTTCAAATTATTTGCATAAATAAAAAATCAATACCTTAAATTTTGTCCAACTTTGGCACTGTTGATTTAATTTTCACAGCATATATATATAAGGATTTAATCTTTTAAAATCTGAAATGTCAAAGAAATTGATTTGAAAGAATAGCTTTTATTCACGTTTTCATACACCATGTCAAGTAATGTTTACATCTAGCCCACCTAGTAGTACAGCCTTCACTTGCATTATGCAACACATTCCCAGGCAGCTTGCCTTGGCTAAGCTTGGCCACTACCAGCAGGCTTCCCCTCTGCCCTGCACTCCCCCCCCCCCCTCCAGATGGTGCATAAACTAGATGAATGTTATTATTTTCTGTATTTGATTCATTCTTATTCTAGGCTATGCTACATTTTAGATTTTGTATTGTACCACCAGGGTTTCAATGATTAAAGTGTACATTTAATTGTGTCCACAAACTGGTGTATTGCTATGAAAGTGTGGATGTTCATCAGATAAGTAATTCCTTACTTCAGAAGAGTAAAAACTTCACCAGGTGTGAAATTGACTATTAATTCCAGTAATAAATTAAAACTGGGATAGTAATTAGCACAATGATATTGTTTGTCCCTCATTCAACCAACAGCGTGTATACTTTATTTGAAAAGATGTTTTATTTTATCAAATTTGCTGAATCTTTTATTTTATTTTGGTGAATAAAATTAAGCATGTACTGAAAACTCCAGTGTGCAAAACTTTTTAATAGTGATTCAAGGAATATTTATAGATATAGGTGAGAGGATGAAGCCTATTTAAAATGGGGTCATGACCTCAACTAGGAGAGTGACCTTGACCTTGAATAGATCCATTTTTGGGGAAAATCACACAAATTCTTAAATATCTCAAGAAATCTTTCATGGATTTATCCAAAAATCAAGTTGGACAAAGATCTTGGATAGTGATGTCATGTACCGGAAACTGGTGGTGCCACCTAGTATCCTTTTCTTGTTTTTGTGCCGTTTAATACCCCCATCATTGCCACTTGACAGTACTTTTAGCATCACAAGTCAAAAACTGATTGACAGATTTCTTTAATATTATGCATGTACATAGGTATGGGTTATGGGATGATGTATATTTAATTTGGGGTCATGACCTTTCCTTTGAGAGTGGCTTTGACCTTGAATATTACCATATATGGTGAAAATCACATAAAATCATGAATATCTTAAAAAGGGATGCATGGATTGGTCCAAAAATCAAGTTGACGGAAGATCTTGGATATTTTGGTCTTTTGCAGAAGATAGGTGGCGCCACCTGTTGTCCTTTTCTTGTTTTTTGCGCCTTTGAATACCCCATCATTGCCACTTGACAGTATATACTGTGAGCATTATAAGTCAAACAGTAATGGACAGATTTCTTTCATGTTATGCATGTATATAGATATGGTTTATGGAATGAGGTATATTTAATTTTAAATTTAATTTTAAAATTTTATTTTATTTAAATTATTTTTTTTTTAATTTAATTTTTTTTTTCAAATGTTGGATATTTTGGAATGCAGTTTATTGATTTGGGGTCATGACCGTGACTATGAGAGTGACCTTGACCTTGAATATTCCCATATTTGGTGAAAAACATAAAATCATGAATATCTTAAAAAGGGCCACTCCTTCACTTTAAATATTCCTATATTTTGTACAAATGTTTCTCAAATTCATTGCTAAATACAAATACATCACATTATATCAACAAAATACCACAAAACCTCATTTGTCTGGCGATACTATGGCACCAGCAGTGCCAAGAAATGTCTAGTTATTACTGGTGTCATTGCATTCATATTTGCTCAAATATATCACAATTTTCAACCCCTCCTAAATAAATAAAAATAAACCACTATATTTTACTCTATTAATCCATCAGGTAATTTCATTTATCATTTACTCACATATTACATTACATTCCTTTATAATAGCCCAACATGTCCATGATATTCATAAGCTTTCTCGACTCAATATAGTATCACAGTGGAGAAACATTTATAGTCAAATCACGATCAGCTGAGCGCCGTGATCCATGGGTCCCTTGTTTTTGTTATTATCTCAGCATCACTCACACAACATCACTCTTGCAGTTAGCAGATCATTAGAAACTAGGGAAAAAAACTTGTTTAGTCTTTGTTAATGTAGCAACTTCCCATTTTGCCATCTCTTTGTATGTTTTTTTTGTGTGAATAATATAATCTAATGTGATATCACATTATAGTATTTATCTTCATTAAACTGTGCGTTTATTGTGGGTCTTGAGGTGGGGAAGAAGTGCATGGTTAAATACTGGAGGTGGTGATTCTGGATGTAGGTAGATACAGGTAGACTGAAACATTTTTTTCTGTTTGTACATCACTTTTCCATCAGGGAACAGTTACATTGCAGACATCTACTGGAATAACTTAATATCCCCACTAAATATACTAGTAATATTTGTTAGCACTCTTCTACCAGAGGTCATTTCTACTCCAAACAAACCTGTTCCAGTCAGGGACAGTGGGACAGCCAGGACTTCTCTTCTGAAATGTCAGATTACAAAATGTGTCAGAAAATCCAAGACAAAACCTTCAGTTTATATTTCACATATTCATGCAAAGGAAATGTTACTTAATTTATCCTGTCATTGTCACATCAATATTCACGTGCCTTGAAATATTTCTGATATCAAATGTTTTATTTTATTTCATGGGATTCTTCTACTTTCTTCACTTCATATAAAGCTGCACCATTGGTTCATTGAGAAGCCCCACATATTAGGGAACTGATTCTTTACCCACAATCCCTAAACAGCAGGGTCGTACTCTCTATGTATATGTTTTGATGCTGAGTGATTGGTTAAGTTTTGAGGTGAAGAGTTGAGTAAATTTAGGTTGTGATTTAGAAAAATTCTCTGTGGTCGTCTTATGTTTAATCAATATGGTATTTCTCAGTGTCTCTTTTTCCATTGTTATCCATTTCAACAAACAGTTCAGGAAAAAACTTTCCTTTTTATAAAGTCTGTCTCTCATCAATTAACCTAATTTCCAAAGGACTGTTTAAGGGTCATTTTATTTGGCCTTTAATGAACAGCTCAAGATGAAAGAACTGTTTCTGTATCCCATTTCATCAATGCCAGTGTTAAAATAGAAAACCCTCTGACCCAGAACTCGTATTTCATTGTGGAATTGGTGTTCAACTGAGAACTGCATACATCTGAGCTGTAAACTAGTGAGTCCCGTCACCTTCTAAATGGATTCACATTATACTGGTTATAGACCAGTTAGTTTAGGAGGTATACATCTTTTTTCAGGGTGCATAAACTTGACTTAAATCACTGCTGTGTATAAACCCCACTGTCACTGTAAAAATGATTATTCAACAAGACAGAGAGTGAATCTGTTCTTCATCTTCCTCTACATCTTCCTCTTTATCTTCAGCATCCCAGCCTCCAGCTTCCATATCTGTTCTCCCATCCATCAGTGCTCTTCAGAGCTTACCAATGTTACTTCAATAGAATCTCATTTAGGCTTTCGTTCTTATAACAGAGAGCCATGTCAGACCGAAGTATAACGTAAACCATCACAAGTTCACCGTCTCATTACAAAGGCTCAACATCGCATGTTATTTTATGTTCCATGAGTTTTCTTGTAGCATAACGTAAACCATCACAAGTTCACCGTCTCATTACACAGACTCAACATCACAAGTTCACCGTCTCATTACACAGGCTCAACATCACATGTTATTTTATGTTCCATGAGTTTTCTTGTAGCATAAGGTTAAATGGCTGTGGTTTGTTGTTTAACCTGCTGATGTTAGTATTTGTTTTTGTTAACATGGATTTACAAGTCAGTCATTTATAGGTGATCATGGTAAGAGATATGTGACACCCTTTGCTCTTGTTGTTTGTTAACCTTTAATTAGTCAACTGTTAACTGTCCAAGTTGTGAAGGATTAGTGTTACCAGGACTTAAAACATTGCCTTTGACGTTTATTTTATCCTTGGGCAAGATATGATTAAGAACCAAGTCCTGTGCTATATTAGACATTAGAGTTGAAGTCCCTGCATTATACAGCATCCCTGGGTAATTACTTTGAATGCTAATGTTACAGGAGTTCATAGACATAAAGGGAATGTTATAGTTAAACACCTGGTCTTTAACTCGCACAATAAATAATTATATGCTTTTGTTTGTGATCTTTTTCAACTGTTTTTTTTAGGTAAATGATGTTTTCATTAATATGATGTTTTCTTGAGGTATATTCATACATATCTTCAACAGAACACATTCATGAAAAAAGTATCCACATTGTCAGTAATTAACTCTCTGTGTCCTAAAACTGAGGAAATTACTTGAGTGAGCGATTTGTTTGGTTAAACTTCATTGGTGCTTATATTTGGTAGAGTTGATAGAAGTCAAGAGATATAAAAATTATTAGTTTCATATTCAAATAAAGCCAATGATCATAGTTCAGGGAAAATATAAGACTTATGTAAAGGATTATGATAAACCTAGATAAATCTGTATCATCTCTATAGCAGGGTACTTTTCCAATGACACAAATTGTCTTTTTATATACAAGTAAGTTAAACTGGTCCTATATATTAATACTTTTTTACCTTTAATATGAAAATACAGCAACCTGAACCCACACCCCATGGATTAAGATTTTAATAATCCTGAAACCTTTCAACAGTTTTAGCCCCCCCCCCCCCCATTCTGGTGATGCCTTTGGATGCTCTTTTTTTTATTAGAGAGAAAAATGGCTGCCTGAAGCCTTTTATCCTTTAGCTGAGAGCATTAGTTCAAGATATGTAACTTGAGCTCCTCACTGCATGTTTATATATCCCATTTGGTCAAGCCATGTTTGGTAGATAAAAGGGAACATAAGATAATCAGTTGATTGAATCATTTTTAGCTCAGCTGACTTTCAGTCATGCTGTGCTATAGTGATGGTTTTTTGTCCGTCATCCTTCTGTCTGTCCGGCCAGCCGGCCATCTGGCCATTAGCAGGGCACAAATCGTAACCATAAGTGCTAGGATCATGAACCCTATGTAGTCTTAGAGGTTCTAAAAAGATCTCCTTGCAAACCTGAAATTAGGTCACTGCAACCTTTATTCTCCAAGTTACAGGGTGTGTTTGCACCCCCCAGAATTAATTCTTATTGCCAAAATTTTCATCCCAAATCTTCCATCTTTCACATATGGCTCACCTACCAACAGAGGAAGAACCATAATAATTTTGAGGTCAAAGGTCAGGGTCACAGGACCAACTTCTTTGAAAAGCTTGTGGATGCATTTTAAGCCAAACCTTTCATCCCAAACCTTTGATCTTTCACATATGGCTCACAAACCAAGATTTTGAGGTCACAAGGTCAAACATAAAGGTCACATGATCCACTTCTTTAAAAAGGTTGTGGACTAATTTCAAGCTAGACTTTTCATTCCATACCTTCAAGGTCAAGTTCACAGCACACACTTCTTGTGAGGAGTCTTTTTAAAGCCAACTTTTCAACCTATACCTTCCATATGTCATATATGGCTTACCTACCAATAGGGGAAGAACCCTATTGATGTTGACTTCAAATGGTCAGAGGTCAAGGTCACAGTACTAAATTGTTCCAAATGCTTGTGAACATATTTCAAGCTAAACTGTTCATCCCAAACCTTCAGTCTTTCACATATGCCCCATCTATGCATCACTCAATTTGATTCAGACTTCGTATTTATAGGTCTTTTTGCTTGAAGGAATAACTTATTGATTTGGGGGTCAACTGGTCAGGAGGTAAAAGGGTGCAGGTCATTGTTATTCACACATTGGTTGCCAAGTGATTACTCCAGTTTTAAGTGGTTAGTAGTTTAAGTGGTAAGCAGTTACCCATCACTCCAGAAAGAATCCAATTGATATGTGGACAAAAGGCCAAGGTCATAGGTCAGGGATGTTCACAGTAAAAACTTACTTTGTAGACCATCTCTCTTTTCTTGTATATACCATTGCACTCTAACTGGTACATCTCACTGTGTGGCTGTAATTGTGAGCAACACTTGTGTTATATGACTCCCTTTGTATCAGCCCACTAAAAGTACGTCATCAGTGCATAACAAAAACACACTGTTGCCCAAGGTAGACTATAAGAGTATTGTATTAATGTTAAGCTACTGATTTATAAGATGATGGGAACATTTTGCAGTTTATTTTATGAAATCATGGCAATAAACTTAGTTTCCTAGATATCTAAATAGTTTTTATACAAATCATCAGATAAACCAGCAAGTGCTTTTTTCTGATAATTTGTGAGTCTGTACCTGGATTTAGGATGGCTGTATTTGCTTTACAAGACCCTTAGTGATGCTTTCTGCATTTCTTTTATTTCAGGCTTTGCAGTTTACCTATCCTGCTGACCCCACTAAGAAGCAAGGTGATAATTTAAAAATATTGGACTTACACTTTGTCCATAAATCTGATATGAGAGCTCTCCAACCATATCATGCTTTTTGAATTGTATTTGACATTCATAACTGTAATATTCTTTGGAGCATTTGCAACAAGTTTTGTCTCTCTTTGGAGGAAATGTGATATCAAATGTCAGACTTGTCAGAAATCCACTATGCCTGCCAGGTAGCCACCTTAGAAATCCTTTTGTCAGTGCAGTTTCTGTGATTTTTAGCTCAGCTGACTGTAAGAGGTATAGGAATGGAGCTTTGTCCGTCTTCCGTCCGGGTGTCCGGCCATCTGTTAGCATGGCACAAATCGTAACTGCTTGACCTAGAAACTTCTAAGTGAATATCCAGGGAGGTCAATAAAAAATCTCATTGGAAACCTGAAATTAGGTCACTGCAACCTATATCCTCCGAGCTATGGGGCTTGAAAGTACCCACCAGAATAATCAAATTATAATACAAAATCTCCAGTTTCTTGATAATTAATGCATAGATTGTCATGAATCTTGCATTGAATATTAACCATGACTAGTTTTGTCAGTTCCCAAAAAGTGGTGGTGCCACCTGTATTTTTTTGTTATTTTAACAAATATTAAAAAATTTTTTTTATTATTAAATGACAACAATCATGTCAGTTTCTCAGCTGTAATTACATCTTGTGTCCCAAAACCTGGTGTGTTTATTGATCACAAGTGGATGCCATATAGTTATCACCCTGTCTGTCTGTCTGTCTGTTTAGCTGTCTGTCTGTCCATCCATCCATCCACACAAATTTGATTCCAGATAATAACTCCAGGTTGTATTGACACATGGATTTCAAATTGACTTACATATAGCCCACCACTCAGGCAAGAACCTATATGATTTTGGGGTCATGATGTCAAAGGTCAAGGTCACAGGACTCACTTTTTAAAAAGATTATGGCTGCATTTTAAACTTTCCATTTTGCATATTTAGCTGACTTGCCAGTATAGGGAGAGCATAAATGAATTTGGGGTCACGTGGTCAAATTTCAAGGTCACAGGGGCCACCTGTTCACCTGTTCACCTGTTCAAAGTTTCCAGATGATAACTCCAGTTTAGTTTGACATATTGGTTTCAAACTTTACTTATATATGACTCACTACTAAAGTAAGAACAGTGTGGATTTTGTGGTCCAACGGGTCAAAGGTCATGGTCACATGACTTATTTCTTTAAAAAGAATGCATATGCATTTGAAGCCAAACTTTTCATCCCAAACCTTCCATCTTCAAGATATTGCTAACCTGCCAATAGGGAAAGATTCTGTTCAATTTAGGGGTCATGAGGTCAAAGGTCAAGGTCTCAGTACCCACTTATAAAGAAAGACTGTGGATGCATTTTAAGCCAACCTTTTCATCTCAATCCTTCCATCATCAACATGTAGTGCACCTGCCATTAGGGGAAGTTTCCTTTAGATTTTGGGGTCATAAGGTCAATGGTTAAGGTCACAGGGCCCCTCCATTCACAAATTAGTTTATGGATGATAACTCCAGTTTGGGTAGACAGGTTGGCTTCAAACTGATCACAGGACCAATATTTTGGAAAACCTCATAAACATATATCCTTATAGACAAATGCAGCTGAGCATCGAGACCCATGGGTCCCTAGTTTTTTTTTAATATTAGGTCCCTTTTAGAAGGATGTTTGTTGACAGATTTCAGACCTGTCAGAAATCCAATATGGCCATCAGGTGGCCATCCTAAAATTCCTTTTGAACATATGATCTCATGAATTATCTTATATTGCAAAGGATTGGGTCAAAGATTTCTAAAAAAAATATGACCATCATTCTGAAAGTTCAGTACAGTTGGTTTGTATTGAATAAAAATTCATACAGAAGCACCTGTTTCTCAATAATTCATGGATTTCCTTGAATTTTTGCTTTTTATGTTGATCTTATATTTGGCCTGTGTGGTGTTCCTTTTGTGACTGACAGGTATCAAGCAAGCTGTGGGATTAGTTCCTGTTAGCTCAACAACCAGACATTTCGCCTCAGACCATCAAGTTACTATGTTTTAACCAGACATATCTGATAAATATTTTTGTCATGGTAGAATGTTTAAACAAAATTGGCAAATAAGTTTTTCAAAAATTTGATTGTAAGTTGTGAATCTCAGCCCATGATGTCACAGGTCATGCTTTGCAGCTGAGCGTCATGACCCATAGGTCACTTGTTTCTTATTCCTATAGTCAATGTTTCTGTTTTGCCTACATTTGAACTGTACTTCTACTTTATGAGATATTCAATAGTAAGGTTAGTAAACTGAGAATACTATTTTGTAAAAAGGATGAATACCAGTTGCAGCAATATATACATTCATGTTCATTATCCATTGACCATCATTATCTCATATGAGCAATGAAATGTGTTCCCAGTAAGAAACCAGACATACCTACCCTCATTCAGCTGAGGACCATAATGAATGCAGTGTAGTATTTTCTGTATATAACTGTATCAATATCTTGCTATTTATTGACATTACTTTATATGTGATGTCAGTGTGGATCTTGGGATTGGTAAAATACATCAGAACAGAGCTATGGTAGGTTAGATTTGGAGAGACCTGTCAAGATCCTTTCAGCTGATAATCCTGTCTTTCAGGAGAACCATTTCATCTTGCATTGTAGAAAGTTTCTTTGACTGCTCTGAGAGGATTGTTAAGCATCTGTATCTCCAGTAATGACGTCTTTGAAGAAAGTGATGACATGTAAATGCTTCAGTTGTTCACCAGTCATCCTCGTTAGGACCTCCTACTTTTTTCGTTTACCAGGTGTGATCAGATTATCATTTTTATTAACTTCTTTTCCATGTAAGATTGTCCTTGTGACCTTGGCACTTGACCTCCTTCTTCTGTACCAGCTACCAGCAGACCTTTTTTAGGCAGAAAAGGTCAGCTAGTACATTCTGCACCAAACAGCTGATCTTTCAGGCAGAAAAGGTCAGCTAGTACATTATGCATCAAACAGCTGACCTTATCAGGCAAAAAGGCCAGCTAGCACTTCATCCATCCTATGAATTCTCCATTGTTTTCACATTGACTTTAAAGTGATACAAAGCTAAAATGATATTTCATTTTATGATATTTTAATTTGTCTTCAGTGCACTGTAATGATAGCGACCTACCTGCTGTGATTTGTCAAGATTAGTATGGAAATCACACAGGCTTAACAAGATGACCAATCAGAAGAGTTATATCAGAGTGGTCCTCTCCGCAGCTGGGAATCCTGGTCAAGCAGGATGCTGATGAACATGTTGATAAGCTGAGTTCATGGAGACTTGGAGTGTCAAGATAAGGTTTGGAGGACCGTACTGGAAGATACAATGTACCAATGAGAGTCACAGTTACTCCGGCACAGACTGTCAGAATACTTCTGTAATAAGATAGAGTTTAAGCCGGCACAGACTGTCAGAGTACTTCTGTAATAAGATAGAGTTTAAGCCGGCACAGACTGTCTGAATACTTCTGTAATAAGATAGAGTTTAAGCCGGCACAGACTGTCAGAGTACTTCTGTAATAAGATAGAGTTTAAGCGGGCACAGACTGTCAAATACTTCTGTAATAAGATGGAGTTTAAGCGGGCACAGACTGTCAGAATACTTCTGTAATAAGATAGAGTTTAAGCCGGCACAGACTGTCAGAGTACTTCTGTAATAAGATAGAGTTTAAGGCACCTGTTTTAGATTTCTTATAACATTTTAAGTACCTGAATCAGTCAAATCATTGAGAAATATAATAATGACAACAGGGAGAGACTTGGTGTATGACACAAACCAGAATCAAAGCAAATATTGAAAGATAGAATTCTGTTTGCTGGACCACATGGTTGTACCATTGCAGGCACAAAGATTGGTTGACCTATTGGTAAACAGATGATTTGTATTCTTCCAAACAGTTTGGACAAATGTAAAATCCTGTGTTTTAACAACAGGTCATCACCTCAGGGATATTGCTTTCCTTCTCACTGAGAAGACTCTACCAACTACAAATAATGATTTTCTCATTTAAAAAGAGGAGGCAATTTATGATTCAATTCAGCAGAGCTGTTCATGTTTGTGCATGTTATACAACTTCCATGAAGTCATTTTTCTCTGGGTTTTTATCTCTGTATATCTATGTACAGTTTTCTTGCTGTTACATACATTGTTGTGCAGTGTACACTAGCTTGGTGTGACAGCAGTTTGCATGTTAGTGTTAAAAACATCCAGATTTTACATTTATTTTACTTGTTATTCAAGCCATTGTTAAAACTTTTAATGCATATTAAAGGACAATACAGCCTGTCAGACTAGGGCACCTGCAGATAGGCTCTGTGTCAGGTCTTCTAAATTACCCTCTGTAGGCATTGTGTGGATCTGGTAAAGAGAGAGATTGCATGAAAATGATCCATTAACTGTAAATGAGAGTTTGTGAGGTCATTGCACCGTCTCCTGAATATTAGCCTTCAGCGTAATGGCTTGTCCCAATGGATTTGATTGTGTGTGACACAGACATTGGCAATGTAAAGCCGGGTTCATGACTTTTATATTAAATGTCCTTTATTTATTTATGTACATTTATTATTAGCATGTCAATTTTCCACCAAATTAAGATGGTAAAAGCTGAATCGTGTAAGGTGTAAATTATTGAATGCTGTATTCTCACTGTAACAAAATTGTTTACTGGGAATACAATTTGTTGAACAACCTTCTCATCCAAAAAATATTGGACAAAAATGTTGTTTCGAACATAACATTTATTGTGTAATTTTATCATGGAAAGTTCATGATTGTTCCTGAGATTTTAATTTTAAAAGAATGATATGTATATTTCATTTCCATTTTTGCCGGCTTCTGTCACCATTCCTGTGATCTTTAAGTGAGAATTCACCAGTGGCTGCGGGCCTGTAATCATTACTTTTGAGTCGTGTGAGCTTTCCTTTACTAAATTGAAAAATGACGATGAAATGTCAACGCCTACCACAGGGCATGTTTCCTCACTGCTTCATGTCCAAACATCCATCTTTTACTTATTACTGGTGTCACAGTGGTCTTCAGGGCATTTTGTACAAAATGTCACAAGCTGAAACTGTCTCACAGTCGCTAAGTAGTTAGAATATATGAAAACTTCCCATGGTCAGTGTCAGTATGGTATACTATGGTGTGTGGACACTCTCCTCAACTCATTTACATTGATGGTCTGTGTATTTATATGCTGGAATATTTAGGTAAAATATATCATAATACATAGCAATGTGAAACTACAGCTGGTAGCCTTCTGGCTTAGTAGTTTATTGGAAATTGGTGGCTTGGCCATGTCAACCTTATGGTTGTGCTGTTGATGGGTTATAAGTTATAAGTGTCTTGGCTGTGTTAACCTTCTGGCTTAGAAGTTTTAGGTAATAAGTGTCTGGGTTGTATTAGCCTTCTGGTTAAGTGCAGTGAATTAGTGTCTTGGCCGTGTTTGCCTTCTGGCTTAGCAGTTTCAGTTAATTAGTGTCTTGGCTGTATCAGCCTAGTGGCTTACCAGTTTCAGTAAATTAGTGTCTTGGCTGTGTCAGCCTTCCGGCTTAGCAATTTTGGTAATAATTGTCTTGGCTGTACCAGCCTTTTGGCTTACAGGTTTCAGGTTATAAGTGTCTTGGCTGTATCAGCCTTCTGGCTTAGCAGCTCTGATAATTAATGTCTTTGCTGTATCAGCCTTCTGGCTTAGCAGTTTCAGTTAGTGTCTTGACTGTATCAGTCTTCTTGCTTAGTGGTTTCAGGTTATAAGTGTCATGGCTGTATCAGCCTTCTGCCTAAACAGTTATATATACACACACACATACACTAGAATATAATCTCTACTTAATACACTTAATAGTTTTTTAAACTGTCCTACAATTAAATCCACCCTTGTTGATTGTAGATATATTACTTCATTCTGTTTTAAGACCAACCAGCTAGACCTGAACCAGTCAGTTGATGTCATCAGATCAAAGTAATAGCATTACATAATAGTACCCAGTGTTCTGGACCCTTTGATGATTAATGCAACAATGTCTTTGATTTCAAAGAGCAAAAGTTTGTTTCTTGCAAGAAAAAAGATTACCTTGGGGATCAAAGGATGCCAACCTAAATCCATATTGCTATCTTAAAATCTAGCTTTAGAATATGTAAGATAGTTAATGAATAACAAAGCAAATTTTCAGTCTTGTATATGATCTTAAATATTGATATGTGAAATAATGCTGTTAACATTTAGATTATGTCAAGGGTACACAAAAAGTATGTTCAAAGGAAATTTTCACTAGAGAAATCACCAGTCTAGAATATATATATATATATATATATATATATATATATATATATATATATATATTTAAGGTATATATGTGTTTATAAGGTTCAAACAATTAAATATAATTTGCAGGTCATGTCAACATCTATCAAAGAATATATATACAGTTTGCCTCAAGCAATAGACAAATGAATTATTTTTACATTAAATATTTAGACATACCATAATTTTTTTTAATCCTTGTCCATCAAAAGTTTAGCTTCACAGTTTCTGTTATGTCAGCATGACTTCATTCATTTTAATTACTTTACTTTATCTTAGTTCAAAAGATACCTTATATATGTGCTTTAGAGCATTCCTTATGACCATCTACATAATTTAGTACATTAATGAGTTTAAAGGTAAATATTAATAGCCTTATTATCTAGCACCCTCTGCCTTAAAGCTCAGCAGTTTTGCAGCATTCTGACAGGGTGATCATGGGGTTAGTTAAAAGTAACATGAACCAGGTGTGGTACTGAGATGTTAAACACTTGATGCTGTTTCCAGGTAATTGTAATGATGTGAATTAAGCCTGTGACAGACAGTTGTCAACATAAACGGATTAATATAAATGAGAATTCACTTCTAGCAATGTGATTCTGTCAGTATTACTAAATCAGTGAAGGTATTGCAGGATTGTGCCCTGCTGCCTGTAAGACAGAACCAGCTAGAAGGACCGCTGGGTCATGAGCTGCTGGACTGAATATGCAGCTCATGTCCTGACAGAGTAGCCCTGATTGTCTGGCTGTACCAGCACTGGTACTGCCAATCTCTGGGACATCAGTCACACAATACTCGTAAATCTAATACACACTTGACAGTGAGCAAAAATAGTTGGTGAATACAGCAGCAAGAACAAGATAAAAAAGGCAGATTATTATAACACTGCTGAGAAGATAACATTTACAAAAAGTAGAGATTTGCTTGTAACTGGATTGGTATTATTATTGTTGTTATGAATAATATAGGAGACAGGCTAATGGGTTTGGGGATATATGTGGCCATATACCGATACGAACGCCCCAGCATTACAGTGTTCTGTTTATGCTCTAGATTTTATTCAAATCTAGTGATAAGAAAACTCCCCAAGTATTGACGGCTTGTTTCCATGTGAATTATCTGTCTTTTTGTATCTTACACAGTGGATGTTTAACAATATCAAAACCAGCACAGCTGTAGTCTAAATGGGTAGGTGTTGTCATTCTCTGTATATCCTGAAGTATTTGCAGCTACAGTAAAATGATATTTGTGATGATGTATTTCTGCAGTCTCTACTTTAACTTGTCATAATACAGTTGAAGAATCGGTTAGCTGAATTGGATATTGGTCCATCTGTCAGTACTGAATCGGTTAATGGTTCATCGGTCAGTACAGACTGATTGCATCCGTATGGCAATCATCATAAATCCTCTTCTTCATACATAGGACAGTGAATGCTTACATTAATATTACTCCTGAAATTGCTTGAGCTGTTGAATGTTTTTCTGTTGATTGGCCTGTTCCTTCACACACTGAATATGTATCCAAAGGTTTACTTAAGGGACCATCTCAAATTAGATATTATGTTGCCCAAAGAAACAGTAGAAAATATCATTTAGAAATGTAGGATGTTTCGGAGTCAGGCGTTTAGGACTAGGACATTTTGGACTAGGGTGTTCCTACAGGCCTTTTTGCAAGGGAGGACGTTTCAGACAGATCATTATTATTACCATAAAATAACCTTTTAAAATATTATTTTGTATGTTTAAATGTACCCATATATTTTAATTGATATAATATTTATTTGGCTTTAAAAAAAAAACCCAGCTGAAACAGTAGCTGAAACCACTACTAATTAGACTCACAACATCATTACATTTTATGTGTTTGTTGGTGACAGAGTTTGCAGCAGTGGGTTTAAACAGTTTCCAACATTTTTATGCAACTCAAGCTTTTGTTTTGGAAATTATCTGACTACTTGACTCAAATTGGGAGATAGCAAAAGTTTTTCAGTATTTCATAATTGTATCTGCCAAAACAGAGTTTTGCAGATACTATGTTTTCAGCCCACCGCTGCCGCCACGTAGGTGTCCGGAGAACTCCTCTGTAACCGCTGGGCAGAATTTTTATGAAACTTGGTATTATGTTCAGGTCACATGTGAACTGATGCGGCCCGATTTTGTTTTGACCTCTGACCTTTCCTCTGCACTCTGCCTCCATCTGTGCGTCTGTTTTGACACATTAACCTACATATCTCGGGAACCATTTGACCGATCAAAAAAAAAATTTTTGCACAAATGTAGCCCTATGATAGCTCTATAACATACATAAAAATGGTGGCGCCACCTGCAACCTTGGTCTAAGATGGTAAGTTGCGTGATTATTGTTTGTGCTCATGTTTGATCGAAGATGGTGTGGTGTGTGATTTTTGTTTGACGTTCTTTCTCAGAGAATTGTATTTTCCATTAGACAAGAAAATGGAAATAAGATAAGTATGCCTTTATCAGTTGTCAAAACAGTCCAATCACTCTTTGTCCGTCATCTGTCTATCCCGCTGTCCGTTAACAGGACATAAATCGCAACCCCTGGGCCTGGAATCTTCTTACTTGACATCCAAGGAGGTCCATGAGCAATCTTCTTGGAAACCTAAAATTAGGTCTCTGTTACACATATTCTCTGAGCTAAAGGATTCAGAAATACCCCCAGAATAATTAAAAATTTGATACAAAAGCTCCAGTAACTAAACAACTAACACATTGATCATGATTCTTTGCATGCATATTGATCATGGAGTTTTTCATCAGTTCTTGCAGACTGGTGGCGTAATTTTTTTCTGTATTTTTGAGACCTTTAAAGATGCGGTCGCGGTACTGGGCCCAAATTGTAACCATTGGTTTTAGAATCTTTAATATGACATCATGGGAGGTCCATGAAAAATTTCCTTGGAAACCTGAAATAAGGTCTCTGTTACCCACATTCTCCGAGCTATGGGCTTATAAACACACCCCAGAATAATTGAAAATTTTATACCAAAGTAGGGCACAAATTGGAACTAGAATCTTCTAACTTGATATCCTGAGAGTTCCTCTAAAGTTATTCTTAGAAACCAAACTTAGGTCACTGTGATCTATATTTTCTGAGTTACAGGGCATGTTTGAGCACCCTAGAAATAATGCATAATACACACAAATTTCCAGATTCTTCAAGAATGGCTGACCTGATTGTCATCAAATTTCGTGTGCTTATGGGTCTTGATGAAGTTAAGCTAATATTCATGAACAATGATGCCACTTACATTATCTTAATTAGTTGCCTGTGCAATATGCTCATTACACAGCACTTTTCCCATAGGCCAACTACCTATATTGTAAGTGCTGTTTGTTATGGCCTTATATCCTGAATCTCTACACCAGAGGGGAGCACTGTATTTTGGTCCAATCAGTTGAGACCCTGTGCTGGAAGACAAAACAGTTTACCAGCCAAGCGAGGAATACACAAAGCCAATGTTAATCATTTTGTTTTGAGTGACAGCTCATCACCCCGGTGACAGTTTGAACAGGCCACAGGCTCAGAGAGAATTGCCCCACATGTGGTTTCTAGGTGGAGCCTGATGCCTGTCGAGTGTATGTTGACTTGCATTTGATTGGCAGCTACTCACATCAGCAGTTTTTCAGCAGACAGGCCCATGTGCACCACCTGGTGTTTAAGTGCATCATAAACAGTCAAAGCAGACAGTGGGAAAATCAGGAGCTTCTTTAGAAGTGCAAAATTTTCGCTGCCTCGGAAGCGTACCTGTGCAAGAACATATTATCAACATGTCAGTTGGCTGAGCTTTATGACCCATTTGTAACTTGTTAAATTTGACACAAGCAGTTTTGAAATACAATAGAGCGACGTTTTTCCAAAAGCATCAGGGGACAAGCTTTTGATCGTAAAAAGGAACATTCATAAAATCATAAAAGATATTAGATTATTGCTGAGCATAATTGGCAAAGATAAGTTTAACCTGCTTTAAGGACATGTGTGTGCTCTTTTTTTATAAAATTCACTGGAGGGAAAGGTCAAATAACATCGCCAAGGAACATAGTGTTTCTTATCGATCTACTTAATTGAAGACCTGGACATATAAAAGGTGCTCGAGCACAAGCATTTAATGAATTATACCTCACCAATGCTGATGTGAGTAAACTGCTCAGTAATTTGGCATGACATCCTGTTCCAAGCTGACAACTATGCTTGCTTGAGTACAAACGAAATGTGGTTGATAACACACAAGTGCTCTTGGATAAACTGCTCAGTCGCTTGCTAGGGGTACAGGGGGCTGAGTGTTGCAGGGCTAGCTGTAGTTTTCACACCTTTGCCCCGGCCAGAACTAATTAATTAGGGTCACCTCTGGGCTTAACACATGACTGCAGGCCTTGTGACTCGTAATTACAATACTCATTTAAGATTTTTACATATTTGAAAATATATTTTGGAAATACAAATTTCGGTTCCCCATTTTAATTTTCAAAAAAACGTATTTTCAAAAATTCGGCATTCGGAAATACGGCGCTCTACTGTATGACCTCTGTATATTTTATAATTTTAAAATTTTCTCAGTCACTGTTAGGCCTCAATGTCACAGATTGTGCTCATCAGCTAGAGGCACTACTTATCAGTCACTTGTCTTATTCACAGCTATTTCTGAACTAATACATTATTAACAGCAGACACTCTCACCACCATCAAGCTTAGCATTATGACATAGATAACATGAACCTGATACAGGAACCATCAGGGAGATGGCATAACATGTGGCATATTAAGAGAATAATATATTTGATTGAAAGTGGGTATAAAACCAGCACCTTGCAATGAACACTGGAGGGATGGAAATAAGTAGTGGATTCTGTGGATATCTGTCAATACTGACTTGTGAGGTGATTCTGCCCTGTTCTCCTTAGGTTGGCTTCATTTCATTAGCAGAAACAAATAAAGTGAAACCTGTCTGAAAGACCACCTGTTGAAAAAGACCACCTGTCTATTGCAACAACCCATGGGTGAACTGTAAAGAGTGACATCAGTTATTACTGACCATTAAACAGACCCCCTGTGAAGTTAGACCACTGTTGGCCAGTCCCCTGGGTGATCTTATCCCACAGGTTTTATTGGACTCTTACAGTTAGAGATGTCCTTCTGTGATTTTTTTTCAGGAGAAGTAGACCAGAATTAATAACATTTGAATCAAACTGAATGGATTTACTTATATTAGGTACAGAAGTAAACTGATCGTCTTTTATATAACACAAAGAAATATAAAGAACAGGTTTAAGAAATGTAGGAAAAAAATTTTAAAATGTGGTTTCTTGTTGAGCACATTTTTGATATGGCAATGTGTACTGGTTGGTTGTGTGGAATTGGCAGGGAAAAAGAAAAAGTATACAAATATTTGTAAGGCTTGAAGAACTACTATACTGGCCATTTTGTGTTAAAATTTGAATTTATAAGTAGATTTTAGGAATATAGAAATAAATGGTTCTCCTGACAATCTCATGAAAACATGTTTTCAGTTGCTATCATTCATGAGATTCTGGTTTTCATATAAGCTTATAAATAATTCAAGTTCTTCTGTTGAGAAAATGATATTAAATCTTTTAACTTTTTATTGTGTAAGAGCAATATAATAAAAGTGAAAACATTTTTTCCTTGATGTGCTGGTTTATTTGGTTGACAGTGGATCTACTTAATTGGCCTCTGGACCATTGGCTGACTCTATCCATGCCAGACAATAATGGTAATGTGACTGAATGTGTGGAATACCTCACCTGTTAATCCAATCTCAGAACAAGTGGAAAATGTCACTACAGCAGATAAAGTGGCTTACAAAAGGCTCAGCCAAAACATGTATTCTGGCAGATTATAAGGTAACTGATTCAAATCTGTCTTACCCAAAGGACTGAATTACCAAGTGAGTTCAGAATTTATTGCATGTCTGAACTCGTGGCTCATGTAATTACGTTTACATGATACTGTTTGTGAATGTCACAGATTTTGAAGTTAGATTTTGACGTGGATTTCAGAAACATGGATACCTACTCTTTGCATGGTAATGTTTAAACTATCTACATATTTCAGAAAACTAATACATCTTCTCATTTATGAAAATTCATTTACATTTAACTGGGTTAATTTTAAGCTTCACAAAAAGAATGTCTGTGAGTGAAAATTGAGCGGCTACTTTTGTTATGTGATGTACTGGTAATAAAACTCAGATTCCTGTGAGTAAGACAGAACTTTAATTGTGATTAAGCCAAGCACTGAATGACCAGAGTCACTAGATTCCTTGAGTAAGACTGATTTCTTGAGTAAGATTCCTCTTTACTGAACTACCTTTTTATTATGGATTGGCATCACACAGTGTCAGTCCTAGATACAGATCTTATAAAGTAAATTAAGAGATGAATGGACAATTCAGCTTTCTAATATCAGAGACAGGATGGTTATTTCTGGCAGTGGGAGCAGCTGGTCAGCTTTTTGGTATTAAGGGTCAGGATGGTTATTTCTGGCAGTGGGAGCAGCTGGTCAGCTTTTTGGTATCAGGGTCAGGATGGTTATTTTTGGCTGTGGGAGCAGCTGGTAAGCTTTCTGGTATCAGGGTCAGGATTGTTATTTATGGCAGTGGGAGCAGCTGGTCAGCTTTCTGGTACCAGGGTCAGGATGTATTTTCTGGCAGTGGGAGCAGCTGGTCAGCTTTTTGGTACCAGGGTCATAATGGGTATTTCTGGCAGTGGGAGCAGCTGGTCAGCTTTATGGTTTCAGGGTCAGAATGGGTATTTCTGACAGTGGGAGCAGCTGGTCAGCTTTCTGTATATTAAGGGTCAGGATGGTTATTTCTGGCAGTAGGGGCAGCTGGTCAGCTTTCTGGTATCAGGGTCAGGATGTATTTTCTGACAGTGGGAGCAGCTGGTCAGCTTTCTGGTATCAAGGTCAGGATGGTTATTTCTGGCAGTGGGAGCAGCTGTCAGCTGTTTGGTACCAGGGTTAGAATGGGTATTTTCTGGCAGTGGGAGCAGCTGGTCAGCTTTATGGTTTCAAGGTCAGAATGGGTATTTCTGACAGTGGGAGCAGCTGGTCAGCTTTCTGTATATTAAGGGTCAGGATGGTTATTTCTGGCAGTAGGGGCAGCTGGTCATCTTTCTGGTATCAGGGTCAGGATGTATTTTCTGACAATGGGAGCAGCTGGTCAGCTTTCTGGTATCAAGGTCAGGATGGTTATTTCTGGCAGTGGGAGCAGCTGTCAGCTGTTTGGTACCAGGGTTAGAATGGGTATTTTCTGGCAGTGGGAGCAGCTGGTCAGCTTTATGGTTTCAAGGTCAGAATGGGTATTTCTGGCAGTGGGAGCAGCTGGTCAGCTTTCTGGTATTAAGGGTCAGGATGGTTATTTCTGACAGTGGGAGCAGCTGGTCAGCTTTCTGGTATTAAGGGTCAGGATGGTTATTTCTGACAGTGGGAGCAGCTGGTCAGCTTTCTGGTATTAAGGGTCAGGATGGTTATTTCTGACAGTGGGAGCAGCTGGTCAGCTTTCTGGTATCAGGGTCAGGATGGTTATTTCTGACAGTGGGAGCAGCTGGTCAGCTTTCTGGTATTAAGGGTCAGGATGGTTATTTCTGACAGTGGGAGCAGCTGGTCAGCTTTCTGGTATCAGGGTCAGGATGGTTATTTCTGACAGTGGGAGCAGCTGGTCAGCTTTCTGGTATTAAGGGTCAGGATGGTTATTTCTGACAGTGGGAGCAGCTGGTCAGCTTTCTGGTATCAGGGTCAGGATGGTTATTTCTGGCAGTGGGAGCAGCTGGTCAGCTTTCTGGTATTAAGGTACAGGATGGTTATTTCTGGCAGTGGGAGCAGCTGGTCAGCTTTCTGGTATCAGGGTCAGGATTGTTATTTCTGACAGTGGGAGCAGCTGGTCAGCTTTCTGGTATTAAGGGTCAGGATGGTTATTTCTGACAGTGGGAGCAGCTGGTCAGCTTTCTGGTATCAGGGTCAGGATGGTTATTTCTGACAGTGGGAGCAGCTGGTCAGCTTTCTGGTATTAAGGGTCAGGATGGTTATTTCTGACAGTGGGAGCAGCTGGTCAGCTTTCTGGTATCAGGGTCAGGATGGTTATTTCTGACAGTGGGAGCAGCTGGTCAGCTTTCTGGTATCAGGGTCAGGATGGTTATTTCTGACAGTGGGAGCAGCTGGTCAGCTTTCTGGTATTAAGGGTCAGGATGGTTATTTCTGACAGTGGGAGCAGCTGGTCAGCTTTCTGGTATCAGGGTCAGGATGGTTATTTCTGGCAGTGGGAGCAGCTGGTCAGCTTTCTGGTATCAGGGTCAGGATGGTTATTTCTGACAGTGGGAGCAGCTGGTCAGCTTTTTGGTATTAAGGGTCAGGATGGTTATTTCTGGCAGTGGGAGCAGCTGGTCAGCTTTTTGGTATCAGGGTCAGGATGGTTATTTTTGGCTGTGGGAGCAGCTGGTAAGCTTTCTGGTATCAGGGTCAGGATTGTTATTTATGGCAGTGGGAGCAGCTGGTCAGCTTTCTGGTACCAGGGTCAGGATGTATTTTCTGGCAGTGGGAGCAGCTGGTCAGCTTTTTGGTACCAGGGTCATAATGGGTATTTCTGGCAGTGGGAGCAGCTGGTTAGCTTTATGGTTTCAGGGTCAGAATGGGTATTTCTGACAGTGGGAGCAGCTGGTCAGCTTTCTGTATATTAAGGGTCAGGATGGTTATTTCTGGCAGTAGGGGCAGCTGGTCAGCTTTCTGGTATCAGGGTCAGGATGTATTTTCTGACAGTGGGAGCAGCTGGTCAGCTTTCTGGTATCAAGGTCAGGATGGTTATTTCTGGCAGTGGGAGCAGCTGTCAGCTGTTTGGTACCAGGGTTAGAATGGGTATTTTCTGGCAGTGGGAGCAGCTGGTCAGCTTTATGGTTTCAAGGTCAGAATGGGTATTTCTGACAGTGGGAGCAGCTGGTCAGCTTTCTGTATATTAAGGGTCAGGATGGTTATTTCTGGCAGTAGGGGCAGCCGGTCAGCTTTCTGGTATCAGGGTCAGGATGTATTTTCTGACAGTGGGAGCAGCTGGTCAGCTTTCTGGTATCAAGGTCAGGATGGTTATTTCTGGCAGTGGGAGCAGCTGGTCAGCTTTCTGGTATCAGGGTCAGGATTGTTATTTCTGACAGTGGGAGCAGCTGGTCAGCTTTCTGGTATTAAGGGTCAGGATGGTTATTTCTGACAGTGGGAGCAGCTGGTCAGCTTTCTGGTATCAGGGTCAGGATTGTTATTTCTGACAGTGGGAGCAGCTGGTCAGCTTTCTGGTATTAAGGGTCAGGATGGTTATTTCTGACAGTGGGAGCAGCTGGTCAGCTTTCTGGTATCAGGGTCAGGATGGTTATTTCTGACAGTGGGAGCAGCTGGTCAGCTTTCTGGTATCAGGGTCAGGATGGTTATTTCTGACAGTGGGAGCAGCTGGTCAGCTTTCTGGTATTAAGGGTCAGGATGGTTATTTCTGACAGTGGGAGCAGCTGGTCAGCTTTCTGGTATCAGGGTCAGGATGGTTATTTCTGGCAGTGGGAGCAGCTGGTCAGCTTTCTGGTATCAGGGTCAGGATGGTTATTTCTGACAGTGGGAGCAGCTGGTCAGCTTTTTGGTATTAAGGGTCAGGATGGTTATTTCTGGCAGTGGGAGCAGCTGGTCAGCTTTTTGGTATCAGGGTCAGGATGGTTATTTTTGGCTGTGGGAGCAGCTGGTAAGCTTTCTGGTATCAGGGTCAGGATTGTTATTTATGGCAGTGGGAGCAGCTGGTCAGCTTTCTGGTACCAGGGTCAGGATGTATTTTCTGGCAGTGGGAGCAGCTGGTCAGCTTTTTGGTACCAGGGTCATAATGGGTATTTCTGGCAGTGGGAGCAGCTGGTTAGCTTTATGGTTTCAGGGTCAGAATGGGTATTTCTGACAGTGGGAGCAGCTGGTCAGCTTTCTGTATATTAAGGGTCAGGATGGTTATTTCTGGCAGTAGGGGCAGCTGGTCAGCTTTCTGGTATCAGGGTCAGGATGTATTTTCTGACAGTGGGAGCAGCTGGTCAGCTTTCTGGTATCAAGGTCAGGATGGTTATTTCTGGCAGTGGGAGCAGCTGTCAGCTGTTTGGTACCAGGGTTAGAATGGGTATTTTCTGGCAGTGGGAGCAGCTGGTCAGCTTTATGGTTTCAAGGTCAGAATGGGTATTTCTGACAGTGGGAGCAGCTGGTCAGCTTTCTGTATATTAAGGGTCAGGATGGTTATTTCTGGCAGTAGGGGCAGCTGGTCAGCTTTCTGGTATCAGGGTCAGGATGTATTTTCTGACAGTGGGAGCAGCTGGTCAGCTTTCTGGTATCAAGGTCAGGATGGTTATTTCTGGCAGTGGGAGCAGCTGTCAGCTGTTTGGTACCAGGGTTAGAATGGGTATTTTCTGGCAGTGGGAGCAGCTGGTCAGCTTTATGGTTTCAAGGTCAGAATGGGTATTTCTGGCAGTGGGAGCAGCTGGTCAGCTTTCTGGTATTAAGGGTCAGGATGGTTATTTCTGACAGTGGGAGCAGCTGGTCAGCTTTCTGGTATTAAGGGTCAGGATGGTTATTTCTGACAGTGGGAGCAGCTGGTCAGCTTTCTGGTATTAAGGGTCAGGATGGTTATTTCTGACAGTGGGAGCAGCTGGTCAGCTTTCTGGTATCAGGGTCAGGATGGTTATTTCTGACAGTGGGAGCAGCTGGTCAGCTTTCTGGTATCAGGGTCAGGATGGTTATTTCTGACAGTGGGAGCAGCTGGTCAGCTTTCTGGTATTAAGGGTCAGGATGGTTATTTCTGACAGTGGGAGCAGCTGGTCAGCTTTCTGGTATCAGGGTCAGGATGGTTATTTCTGGCAGTGGGAGCAGCTGGTCAGCTTTCTGGTATCAGGGTCAGGATGGTTATTTCTGACAGTGGGAGCAGCTGGTCAGCTTTTTGGTATTAAGGGTCAGGATGGTTATTTCTGGCAGTGGGAGCAGCTGGTCAGCTTTTTGGTATCAGGGTCAGGATGGTTATTTTTGGCTGTGGGAGCAGCTGGTAAGCTTTCTGGTATCAGGGTCAGGATTGTTATTTATGGCAGTGGGAGCAGCTGGTCAGCTTTCTGGTACCAGGGTCAGGATGTATTTTCTGGCAGTGGGAGCAGCTGGTCAGCTTTTTGGTACCAGGGTCATAATGGGTATTTCTGGCAGTGGGAGCAGCTGGTTAGCTTTATGGTTTCAGGGTCAGAATGGGTATTTCTGACAGTGGGAGCAGCTGGTCAGCTTTCTGTATATTAAGGGTCAGGATGGTTATTTCTGGCAGTAGGGGCAGCTGGTCAGCTTTCTGGTATCAGGGTCAGGATGTATTTTCTGACAGTGGGAGCAGCTGGTCAGCTTTCTGGTATCAAGGTCAGGATGGTTATTTCTGGCAGTGGGAGCAGCTGTCAGCTGTTTGGTACCAGGGTTAGAATGGGTATTTTCTGGCAGTGGGAGCAGCTGGTCAGCTTTATGGTTTCAAGGTCAGAATGGGTATTTCTGACAGTGGGAGCAGCTGGTCAGCTTTCTGTATATTAAGGGTCAGGATGGTTATTTCTGGCAGTAGGGGCAGCTGGTCAGCTTTCTGGTATCAGGGTCAGGATGTATTTTCTGACAGTGGGAGCAGCTGGTCAGCTTTCTGGTATCAAGGTCAGGATGGTTATTTCTGGCAGTGGGAGCAGCTGTCAGCTGTTTGGTACCAGGGTTAGAATGGGTATTTTCTGGCAGTGGGAGCAGCTGGTCAGCTTTATGGTTTCAAGGTCAGAATGGGTATTTCTGGCAGTGGGAGCAGCTGGTCAGCTTTCTGGTATTAAGGGTCAGGATGGTTATTTCTGACAGTGGGAGCAGCTGGTCAGCTTTCTGGTATTAAGGGTCAGGATGGTTATTTCTGACAGTGGGAGCAGCTGGTCAGCTTTCTGGTATCAGGGTCAGGATGGTTATTTCTGGCAGTGGGAGCAGCTGGTCAGCTTTCTGGTATTAAGGGTCAGGATGGTTATTTCTGGCAGTGGGAGCAGCTGGTCAGCTTTCTGGTATCAGGGTCAGGATGGTTATTTCTGGCAGTGGGAGCAGCTGGTCAGCTTTCTGGTATCAGGGTCAGGATGGTTATTCCTGGCAGTGGGAGCAGCTGGTCAGCTTTCTGGTATTAAGGGTCAGGATGGTTATTTCTGGCAGTGGGAGCAGCTGGTCAGCTTTCTGGTATCAGGGTCAGGATGGTTATTTCTGGCAGTGGGAGCAGCTGGTCAGCTTTCTGGTATTAAGGGTCAGGATGGTTATTTCTGGCAGTGGGAGCAGCTGGTCAGCTTTCTGGTATCAGGGTCAGGATTGTTATTTCTGACAGTGGGAGCAGCTGGTCAGCTTTCTGGTATTAAGGGTCAGGATGGTTATTTCTGACAGTGGGAGCAGCTGGTCAGCTTTCTGGTATCAGGGTCAGGATGGTTATTTCTGACCGTGGGAGCAGCTGGTCAGCTTTCTGGTATCAGGGTCAGGATTGTTATTTCTGACAGTGGGAGCATCTGGTCAGCTTTCTGGTATTAAGGGTCAGGATGGTTATTTCTGACAGTGGGAGCAGCTGGTCAGCTTTCTGGTATTAAGGGTCAGGATGGTTATTTCTGACAGTGGGAGCAGCTGGTCAGCTTTCTGGTATTAAGGGTCAGGATGGTTATTTCTGACAGTGGGAGCAGCTGGTCAGCTTTCTGGTATTAAGGGTCAGGATGGTTATTTCTGACAGTGGGAGCAGCTGGTCAGCTTTCTGGTATTAAGGGTCAGGATGGTTATTTCTGACAGTGGGAGCAGCTGGTCAGCTTTCTGGTATTAAGGGTCAGGATGGTTATTTCTGACAGTGGGAGCAGCTGGTCAGCTTTCTGGTATTAAGGGTCAGGATGGTTATTTCTGACAGTGGGAGCAGCTGGTCAGCTTTCTGGTATTAAGGGTCAGGATGGTTATTTCTGACAGTGGGAGCAGCTGGTCAGCTTTCTGGTATCAGGGTCAGGATGGTTATTTCTGACAGTGGGAGCAGCTGGTCAGCTTTCTGGTATCAAGGTCAGGATGGTTATTTCTGGCAGTGGGAGCAGCTGTCAGCTGTTTGGTACCAGGGTTAGAATGGGTATTTTCTGGCAGTGGGAGCAGCTGGTCAGCTTTATGGTTTCAAGGTCAGAATGGGTATTTCTGACAGTGGGAGCAGCTGGTCAGCTTTCTGTATATTAAGGGTCAGGATGGTTATTTCTGGCAGTAGGGGCAGCTGGTCATCTTTCTGGTATCAGGGTCAGGATGTATTTTCTGACAATGGGAGCAGCTGGTCAGCTTTCTGGTATCAAGGTCAGGATGGTTATTTCTGGCAGTGGGAGCAGCTGTCAGCTGTTTGGTACCAGGGTTAGAATGGGTATTTTCTGGCAGTGGGAGCAGCTGGTCAGCTTTATGGTTTCAAGGTCAGAATGGGTATTTCTGGCAGTGGGAGCAGCTGGTCAGCTTTCTGGTATTAAGGGTCAGGATGGTTATTTCTGACAGTGGGAGCAGCTGGTCAGCTTTCTGGTATTAAGGGTCAGGATGGTTATTTCTGACAGTGGGAGCAGCTGGTCAGCTTTCTGGTATTAAGGGTCAGGATGGTTATTTCTGACAGTGGGAGCAGCTGGTCAGCTTTCTGGTATTAAGGGTCAGGATGGTTATTTCTGACAGTGGGAGCAGCTGGTCAGCTTTCTGGTATCAGGGTCAGGATGGTTATTTCTGACAGTGGGAGCAGCTGGTCAGCTTTCTGGTATTAAGGGTCAGGATGGTTATTTCTGACAGTGGGAGCAGCTGGTCAGCTTTCTGGTATCAGGGTCAGGATGGTTATTTCTGACAGTGGGAGCAGCTGGTCAGCTTTCTGGTATTAAGGGTCAGGATGGTTATTTCTGACAGTGGGAGCAGCTGGTCAGCTTTCTGGTATCAGGGTCAGGATGGTTATTTCTGGCAGTGGGAGCAGCTGTCAGCTGTTTGGTACCAGGATTAGAATGGGTATTTTCTGGCAGTGGGAGCAGCTGGTCAGCTTCATGGTTTCAAGGTCAGAATGGGTATTTCTGGCAGTGGGAGCAGCTGGTCAGCTTTCTGGTATTAAGGGTCAGGATGGTTATTTCTGACAGTGGGAGCAGCTGGTCAGCTTTATGGTATCAGGGTCAGGATGGTTATTTCTGGCAGTGGGAGCAGCTGGTCAGCTTTCTGGTATTAAGGGTCAGGATGGTTATTTCTGACAGTGGGAGCAGCTGGTCAGCTTTCTGGTATCAGGGTCAGGATGGGTATTTCTGGCAGTGGGAGCAGCTGGTCAGCTTTCTGGTATTAAGGGTCAGGATGGTTATTTCTGACAGTGGGAGCAGCTGGTCAGCTTTCTGGTATCAGGGTCAGGATGGTTATTTCTGGCAGTGGGAGCAGCTGGTCAGCTTTCTGGTATCAGGGTCAGGATTGTTATTTCTGACAGTGGGAGCAGCTGGTCAGCTTTCTGGTATTAAGGGTCAGGATGGTTATTTCTGACAGTGGGAGCAGCTGGTCAGCTTTCTGGTATCAGGGTCAGGATTGTTATTTCTGACAGTGGGAGCAGCTGGTCAGCTTTCTGGTATTAAGGGTCAGGATGGTTATTTCTGACAGTGGGAGCAGCTGGTCAGCTTTCTGGTATTAAGGGTCAGGATGGTTATTTCTGACAGTGGGAGCAGCTGGTCAGCTTTCTGGTATTAAGGGTCAGGATGGTTATTTCTGACAGTGGGAGCAGCTGGTCAGCTTTCTGGTATTAAGGGTCAGGATGGTTATTTCTGACAGTGGGAGCAGCTGGTCAGCTTTCTGGTATTAAGGGTCAGGATGGTTATTTCTGACAGTGGGAGCAGCTGGTCAGCTTTCTGGTATTAAGGGTCAGGATGGTTATTTCTGACAGTGGGAGCAGCTGGTCAGCTTTCTGGTATTAAGGGTCAGGATGGTTATTTCTGACAGTGGGAGCAGCTGGTCAGCTTTCTGGTATTAAGGGTCAGGATGGTTATTTCTGACAGTGGGAGCAGCTGGTCAGCTTTCTGGTATTAAGGGTCAGGATGGTTATTTCTGACAGTGGGAGCAGCTGGTCATTTTTCTGGTATTAAGGGTCAGGATGGTTATTTCTGACAGTGGGAGCAGCTGGTCAGCTTTCTGGTACCAGGGTCATAATGGGTATTTCTGGCAGTGGGAGCAGCTGGTCAGCTTTATGGTTTCAGGGTCAGAATGGGTATTTCTGACAGTGGGAGCAGCTGGTCAGCTTTCTGTATATAAAGGGTCAGGATGGTTATTTCTGGCAGTAGGGGCAGCTGGTCAGCTTTCTGGTATCAGGGTCAGGATGTATTTTCTGACAGTGGGAGCAGCTGGTCAGCTTTCTGGTATCAAGGTCAGGATGGTTACTTCTGGCAGTGGGAGCAGCTGTCAGCTGTTTGGTACCAGGGTTAGAATGGGTATTTTCTGGCAGTGGGAGCAGCTGGTCAGCTTTATGGTTTCAAGGTCAGAATGGGTATTTCTGACAGTGGGAGCAGCTGGTCAGCTTTCTGTATATTAAGGGTCAGGATGGTTATTTCTGGCAGTAGGGGCAGCTGGTCAGCTTTCTGGTATCAGGGTCAGGATGTATTTTCTGACAGTGGGAGCAGCTGGTCAGCTTTCTGGTATCAAGGTCAGGATGGTTATTTCTGGCAGTGGGAGCAGCTGTCAGCTGTTTGGTACCAGGGTTAGAATGGGTATTTTCTGGCAGTGGGAGCAGCTGGTCAGCTTTATGGTTTCAAGGTCAGAATGGGTATTTCTGGCAGTGGGAGCAGCTGGTCAGCTTTCTGGTATTAAGGGTCAGGATGGTTATTTCTGACAGTGGGAGCAGCTGGTCAGCTTTCTGGTATTAAGGGTCAGGATGGTTATTTCTGGCAGTGGGAGCAGCTGGTCAGCTTTCTGGTATCAGGGTCAGGATTGTTATTTCTGACAGTGGGAGCAGCTGGTCAGCTTTCTGGTATTAAGGGTCAGGATGGTTATTTCTGACAGTGGGAGCAGCTGGTCAGCTTTCTGGTATCAGGGTCAGGATGGTTATTTCTGACAGTGGGAGCAGCTGGTCAGCTTTCTGGTATTAAGGGTCAGGATGGTTATTTCTGACAGTGGGAGCAGCTGGTCAGCTTTCTGGTATCAGGGTCAGGATGGTTATTTCTGACAGTGGGAGCAGCTGGTCAGCTTTCTGGTATCAGGGTCAGGATTGTTATTTCTGACAGTGGGAGCATCTGGTCAGCTTTCTGGTATTAAGGGTCAGGATGGTTATTTCTGACAGTGGGAGCAGCTGGTCAGCTTTCTGGTATTAAGGGTCAGGATGGTTATTTCTGACAGTGGGAGCAGCTGGTCAGCTTTCTGGTATTAAGGGTCAGGATGGTTATTTCTGACAGTGGGAGCAGCTGGTCAGCTTTCTGGTATTAAGGGTCAGGATGGTTATTTCTGACAGTGGGAGCAGCTGGTCAGCTTTCTGGTATTAAGGGTCAGGATGGTTATTTCTGACAGTGGGAGCAGCTGGTCAGCTTTCTGGTATTAAGGGTCAGGATGGTTATTTCTGACAGTGGGAGAAGCTGGTCAGCTTTCTGGTATTAAGGGTCAGGATGGTTATTTCTGACAGTGGGAGCAGCTGGTCAGCTTTCTGGTATTAAGGGTCAGGATGGTTATTTCTGACAGTGGGAGCAGCTGGTCAGCTTTCTGGTATCAGGGTCAGGATGGTTATTTCTGACAGTGGGAGCAGCTGGTCAGCTTTCTGGTATCAAGGTCAGGATGGTTATTTCTGGCAGTGGGAGCAGCTGTCAGCTGTTTGGTACCAGGGTTAGAATGGGTATTTTCTGGCAGTGGGAGCAGCTGGTCAGCTTTATGGTTTCAAGGTCAGAATGGGTATTTCTGACAGTGGGAGCAGCTGGTCAGCTTTCTGTATATTAAGGGTCAGGATGGTTATTTCTGGCAGTAGGGGCAGCTGGTCATCTTTCTGGTATCAGGGTCAGGATGTATTTTCTGACAATGGGAGCAGCTGGTCAGCTTTCTGGTATCAAGGTCAGGATGGTTATTTCTGGCAGTGGGAGCAGCTGTCAGCTGTTTGGTACCAGGGTTAGAATGGGTATTTTCTGGCAGTGGGAGCAGCTGGTCAGCTTTATGGTTTCAAGGTCAGAATGGGTATTTCTGGCAGTGGGAGCAGCTGGTCAGCTTTCTGGTATTAAGGGTCAGGATGGTTATTTCTGACAGTGGGAGCAGCTGGTCAGCTTTCTGGTATTAAGGGTCAGGATGGTTATTTCTGACAGTGGGAGCAGCTGGTCAGCTTTCTGGTATTTAGGGTCAGGATGGTTATTTCTGACAGTGGGAGCAGCTGGTCAGCTTTCTGGTATTAAGGGTCAGGATGGTTATTTCTGACAGTGGGAGCAGCTGGTTAGCTTTCTGGTATCAGGGTCAGGATGGTTATTTCTGACAGTGGGAGCAGCTGGTCAGCTTTCTGGTATTAAGGGTCAGGATGGTTATTTCTGACAGTGGGAGCAGCTGGTCAGCTTTCTGGTATCAGGGTCAGGATGGTTATTTCTGACAGTGGGAGCAGCTGGTCAGCTTTCTGGTATTAAGGGTCAGGATGGTTATTTCTGACAGTGGGAGCAGCTGGTCAGCTTTCTGGTATCAGGGTCAGGATGGTTATTTCTGGCAGTGGGAGCAGCTGGTCAGCTTTCTGGTATTAAGGTACAGGATGGTTATTTCTGGCAGTGGGAGCAGCTGGTCAGCTTTCTGGTATCAGGGTCAGGATTGTTATTTCTGACAGTGGGAGCAGCTGGTCAGCTTTCTGGTATTAAAGGTCAGGATGGTTATTTCTGACAGTGGGAGCAGCTGGTCAGCTTTCTGGTATCAGGGTCAGGATTGTTATTTCTGACAGTGGGAGCAGCTGGTCAGCTTTCTGGTATTAAGGGTCAGGATGGTTATTTCTGACAGTGGGAGCAGCTGGTCAGCTTTCTGGTATCAGGGTCAAGATGGTTATTTCTGACAGTGGGAGCAGCTGGTCAGCTTTCTGGTATCAGGGTCAGGATGGTTATTTCTGACAGTGGGAGCAGCTGGTCAGCTTTCTGGTATTAAGGGTCAGGATGGTTATTTCTGACAGTGGGAGCAGCTGGTCAGCTTTCTGGTATCAGGGTCAGGATGGTTATTTCTGGCAGTGGGAGCAGCTGGTCAGCTTTCTGGTATCAGGGTCAGGATGGTTATTTCTGACAGTGGGAGCAGCTGGTCAGCTTTTTGGTATTAAGGGTCAGGATGGTTATTTCTGGCAGTGGGAGCAGCTGGTCAGCTTTTTGGTATCAGGGTCAGGATGGTTATTTTTGGCTGTGGGAGCAGCTGGTAAGCTTTCTGGTATCAGGGTCAGGATTGTTATTTATGGCAGTGGGAGCAGCTGGTCAGCTTTCTGGTACCAGGGTCAGGATGTATTTTCTGGCAGTGGGAGCAGCTGGTCAGCTTTTTGGTACCAGGGTCATAATGGGTATTTCTGGCAGTGGGAGCAGCTGGTCAGCTTTATGGTTTCAGGGTCAGAATGGGTATTTCTGACAGTGGGAGCAGCTGGTCAGCTTTCTGTATATTAAGGGTCAGGATGGTTATTTCTGGCAGTAGGGGCAGCTGGTCAGCTTTCTGGTATCAGGGTCAGGATGTATTTTCTGACAGTGGGAGCAGCTGGTCAGCTTTCTGGTATCAAGGTCAGGATGGTTATTTCTGGCAGTGGGAGCAGCTGTCAGCTGTTTGGTACCAGGGTTAGAATGGGTATTTTCTGGCAGTGGGAGCAGCTGGTCAGCTTTATGGTTTCAAGGTCAGAATGGGTATTTCTGACAGTGGGAGCAGCTGGTCAGCTTTCTGTATATTAAGGGTCAGGATGGTTATTTCTGGCAGTAGGGGCAGCTGGTCAGCTTTCTGGTATCAGGGTCAGGATGTATTTTCTGACAGTGGGAGCAGCTGGTCAGCTTTCTGGTATCAAGGTCAGGATGGTTATTTCTGGCAGTGGGAGCAGCTGTCAGCTGTTTGGTACCAGGGTTAGAATGGGTATTTTCTGGCAGTGGGAGCAGCTGGTCAGCTTTATGGTTTCAAGGTCAGAATGGGTATTTCTGGCAGTGGGAGCAGCTGGTCAGCTTTCTGGTATTAAGGGTCAGGATGGTTATTTCTGACAGTGGGAGCAGCTGGTCAGCTTTCTGGTATTAAGGGTCAGGATGGTTATTTCTGGCAGTGGTAGCAGCTGGTCAGCTTTCTGGTATCAGGGTCAGGATTGTTATTTCTGACAGTGGGAGCAGCTGGTCAGCTTTCTGGTATTAAGGGTCAGGATGGTTATTTCTGACAGTGGGAGCAGCTGGTCAGCTTTCTGGTATCAGGGTCAGGATGGTTATTTCTGACAGTGGGAGCAGCTCGTCAGCTTTCTGGTATCAGGGTCAGGATTGTTATTTCTGACAGTGGGAGCATCTGGTCAGCTTTCTGGTATTAAGGGTCAGGATGGTTATTTCTGACAGTGGGAGCAGCTGGTCAGCTTTCTGGTATCAGGGTCAGGATGGTTATTTCTGACAGTGGGAGCAGCTGGTCAGCTTTCTGGTATCAGGGTCAGGATGGTTATTTCTGACAGTGGGAGCTGCTGGTCAGCTTTCTGGTATCAGGGTCAGGATGGTTATTTCTGACAGTGGGAGCAGCTGGTCAGCTTTCTGGTATTAAGGGTCAGGATGGTTATTTCTGGCAGTGGGAGCAGCTGGTCAGCTTTCTGGTATCAGGGTCAGGATGGTTATTTCTGGCAGTGGGAGCAGCTGGTCAGCTTTCTGGTATTAAGGGTCAGGATGGTTATTTCTGGCAGTGGGAGCAGCTGGTCAGCTTTCTGGTATCAGGGTCAGGATTGTTATTTCTGACAGTGGGAGCAGCTGGTCAGCTTTCTGGTATTAAGGGTCAGGATGGTTATTTCTGACAGTGGGAGCAGCTGGTCAGCTTTCTGGTATCAGGGTCAGGATGGTTATTTCTGACAGTGGGAGCAGCTGGTCAGCTTTCTGGTATCAGGGTCAGGATTGTTATTTCTGACAGTGGGAGCATCTGGTCAGCTTTCTGGTATTAAGGGTCAGGATGGTTATTTCTGACAGTGGGAGCAGCTGGTCAGCTTTCTGGTATCAGGGTCAGGATGGTTATTTCTGACAGTGGGAGCAGCTGGTCAGCTTTCTGGTATCAGGGACAGGATGGTTATTTCTGGCAGTGGGAGCAGCTGGTCAGCTTTCTGGTATTAAGGGTCAGGATGGTTATTTCTGGCAGTGGGGGCAGCTGGTCAGCTTTCTGGTATTAAGGGTCAGGATGGTTATTTCTGACAGTGGGAGCAGCAGGTCAGCTTTCTGGTATCAGGGTCAGGATGGTTATTTCTGGCAGTGGGAGCAGCTGGTCAGCTTTCTGGTATTAAGGGTCAGGATGGTTATTTCTGGCAGTGGGAGCAGCTGGTCAGCTTTCTGGTATCAGGGTCAGGATTGTTATTTCTGACAGTGGGAGCAGCTGGTCAGCTTTCTGGTATTAAGGGTCAGGATGGTTATTTCTGACAGTGGGAGCAGCTGGTCAGCTTTCTGGTATCAGGGTCAGGATTGTTATTTCTGACAGTGGGAGCAGCTGGTCAGCTTTCTGGTATCAGGGTCAGGATGGTTATTTTTGGCAGTGGGAGCAGCTGGTCAGCTTTCTGGTATCAGGGTCAGGATTGTTATTTCTGACAGTGGGAGCAGCTGGTCAGCTTTCTGGTATTAAGGGTCAGGATGGTTATTTCTGACAGTGGGAGCAGCTGGTCAGCTTTCTGGTATCAGGGTCAGGATGGTTATTTCTGACAGTGGGAGCAGCTGGTCAGCTTTCTGGTATCAGGGTCAGGATTGTTATTTCTGACAGTGGGAGCATCTGGTCAGCTTTCTGGTATTAAGGGTCAGGATGGTTATTTCTGACAGTAGGAGCAGCTGGTCAACTTTCTGGTATCAGGGTCAGGATGGTTATTTCTGGCAGTGGGAGCAGCTGTCAGCTGTTTGGTACCAGGGTTAGAATGGGTATTTTCTGGCAGTGGGAGCAGCTGGTCAGCTTTATGGTTTCAAGGTCAGAATGGGTATTTCTGGCAGTGGGAGCAGCTGGTCAGCTTTCTGGTATTAAGGGTCAGGATGGTTATTTCTGACAGTGGGAGCAGCTGGTCAGCTTTATGGTATCAGGGTCAGGATGGTTATTTCTGGCAGTGGGAGCAGCTGGTCAGCTTTCTGGTATTAAGGGTCAGGATGGTTATTTCTGACAGTGGGAGCAGCTGGTCAGCTTTCTGGTATCAGGGTCAGGATGGGTATTTCTGGCAGTGGGAGCAGCTGGTCAGCTTTCTGGTATTAAGGGTCAGGATGGTTATTTCTGACAGTGGGAGCAGCTGGTCAGCTTTCTGGTATCAGGGTCAGGATGGTTATTTCTGGCAGTGGGAGCAGCTGGTCAACTTTCTGGTATCAGGGTCAGGATTGTTATTTCTGACAGTGGGAGCAGCTGGTCAGCTTTCTGGTATTAAGGGTCAGGATGGTTATTTCTGACAGTGGGAGCAGCTGGTCAGCTTTCTGGTATCAGGGTCAGGATTGTTATTTCTGACAGTGGGAGCAGCTGGTCAGCTTTCTGGTATTAAGGGTCAGGATGGTTATTTCTGACAGTGGGAGCAGCTGGTCAGCTTTCTGGTATTAAGGGTCAGGATGGTTATTTCTGACAGTGGGAGCAGCTGGTCAGCTTTCTGGTATTAAGGGTCAGGATGGTTATTTTTGACAGTGGGAGCAGCTGGTCAGCTTTCTGGTATTAAGGGTCAGTATGGTTATTTCTGGCAGTGGGAGCAGCTGGTCAGCTTTCTGGTATCAGGGTCAGGATTGTTATTTCTGACAGTGGGAGCAGCTGTTCAGCTTTCTGGTATTAAGGGTCAGGATGGTTATTTCTGACAGTGGGAGCAGCTGGTCAGCTTTCTGGTATCAGGGTCAGGATTGTTATTTCTGACAGTGGGAGCAGCTGGTCAGCTTTCTGGTATTAAGGGTCAGGATGGTTATTTCTGACAGTGGGAGCAGCTGGTCAGCTTTCTGGTATCAGGGTCAGGATGGTTATTTCTGACAGTGGGAGCAGCTGGTCAGCTTTCTGGTATTAAGGGTCAGTATGGTTATTTCTGGCAGTGGGAGCAGCTGGTCAGCTTTCTGGTATCAGGGTCAGGATTGTTATTTCTGACAGTGGGAGCAGCTGGTCAGCTTTCTGGTATTAAGGGTCAGGATGGTTATTTCTGACAGTGGGAGCAGCTGGTCAGCTTTCTGGTATCAGGGTCAGGATTGTTATTTCTGACAGTGGGAGCAGCTGGTCAGCTTTCTGGTATTAAGGGTCAGGATGGTTATTTCTGACAGTGGGAGCAGCTGGTCAGCTTTCTGGTATCAGGGTCAGGATGGTTATTTCTGACAGTGGGAGCAGCTGGTCAGCTTTCTGGTATTAAGGGTCAGGATGGTTATTTCTGACAGTGGGAGCAGCTGGTCAGCTTTCTGGTATTAAGGGTCAGGATGGTTATTTCTGGCAGTGGGAGCAGCTGGTCAGCTTTCTGGTATCAGGGTCAGGATGGTTATTTCTGGCAGTGGGAGCAGCTGGTCAGCTTTCTGGTATTAAGGGTCAGGATGGTTATTTCTGGCAGTGGGAGCAGCTGGTCAGCTTTCTGGTATCAGGGTCAGGATTGTTATTTCTGACAGTGGGACCAGCTGGTCAGCTTTCTGGTATTAAGGGTCAGGATGGTTATTTCTGACAGTGGGAGCAGCTGGTCAGCTTTCTGGTATCAGGGTCAGGATGGTTATTTCTGACAGTGGGAGCAGCTGGTCAGCTTTCTTGTATCAGGGTCAGGATTGTTATTTCTGACAGTGGGAGCATCTGGTCAGCTTTCTGGTATTAAGGGTCAGGATGGTTATTTCTGACAGTGGGAGCAGCTGGTCAGCTTTCTGGTATCAGGGTCAGGATGGTTATTTCTGACAGTGGGAGCAGCTGGTCAGCTTTCTGGTATCAGGGACAGGATGGTTATTTCTGGCAGTGGGAGCAGCTGGTCAGCTTTCTGGTATTAAGGGTCAGGATGGTTATTTCTGGCAGTGGGGGCAGCTGGTCAGCTTTCTGGTATCAGGGTCAGGATGGTTATTTCTGGCAGTGGGAGCAGCTGTCAGCTGTTTGGTACCAGGGTTAGAATGGGTATTTTCTGGCAGTGGGAGCAGCTGGTCAGCTTTATGGTTTCAAGGTCAGAATGGGTATTTCTGGCAGTGGGAGCAGCTGGTCAGCTTTCTGGTATTAAGGGTCAGGATGGTTATTTCTGACAGTGGGAGCAGCTGGTCAGCTTTATGGTATCAGGGTCAGGATGGTTATTTCTGGCAGTGGGAGCAGCTGGTCAGCTTTCTGGTATTAAGGGTCAGGATGGTTATTTCTGACAGTGGGAGCAGCTGGTCAGCTTTCTGGTATCAGGGTCAGGATGGGTATTTCTGGCAGTGGGAGCAGCTGGTCAGCTTTCTGGTATTAAGGGTCAGGATGGTTATTTCTGACAGTGGGAGCAGCTGGTCAGCTTTCTGGTATCAGGGTCAGGATGGTTATTTCTGGCAGTGGGAGCAGCTGGTCAGCTTTCTGGTATCAGGGTCAGGATTGTTATTTCTGACAGTGGGAGCAGCTGGTCAGCTTTCTGGTATTAAGGGTCAGGATGGTTATTTCTGACAGTGGGAGCAGCTGGTCAGCTTTCTGGTATTAAGGGTCAGGATGGTTATTTCTGACAGTGGGAGCAGCTGGTCAGCTTTCTGGTATTAAGGGTCAGGATGGTTATTTCTGACAGTGGGAGCAGCTGGTCAGCTTTCTGGTATTAAGGGTCAGGATGGTTATTTCTGACAGTGGGAGCAGCTGGTCAGCTTTCTGGTATTAATGGTCAGGATGGTTATTTCTGACAGTGGGAGCAGCTGGTCAGCTTTCTGGTATTAAGGGTCAGGATGGTTATTTCTGACAGTGGGAGCAGCTGGTCAGCTTTCTGGTATTAAGGGTCAGGATGGTTATTTCTGACAGTGGGAGCAGCTGGTCAGCTTTCTGGTATTAAGGGTCAGGATGGTTATTTCTGGCAGTGGGAGCAGCTGGTCAGCTTTCTGGTATTAAGGGTCAGGATGGTTATTTCTGACAGTGGGAGCAGCTGGTCAGCTTTCTGGTATTAAGGGTCAGGATGGTTATTTCTGACAGTGGGAGCAGCTGGTCAGCTTTCTGGTATTAAGGGTCAGGATGGTTATTTCTGACAGTGGGAGCAGCTGGTCAGCTTTCTGGTATTAAGGGTCAGGATGGTTATTTCTGACAGTGGGAGCAGCTGGTCAGCTTTCTGGTATCAGGGTCAGGATGGTTATTTCTGACAGTGGGAGCAGCTGGTCAGCTTTCTGGTATTAAGGGTCAGGATGGTTATTTCTGACAGTGGGAGCAGCTGGTCAGCTTTCTGGTATTAAGGGTCAGGATGGTTATTTCTGACAGTGGGAGCAGCTGGTCAGCTTTCTAGTATCAGGGTCAGGATGGTTATTTCTGGCAGTGGGAGCAGCTGGTCAGCTTTCTGGTATTAAGGGTCAGGATGGTTATTTCTGGCAGTTGGAGCAGCTGGTCAGCTTTCTGGTATCAGGGTCAGGATTGTTATTTCTGACAGTGGGAGCAGCTGGTCAGCTTTCTGGTATTAAGGGTCAGGATGGTTATTTCTGACAGTGGGAGCAGCTGGTCAGCTTTCTGGTATCAGGGTCAGGATGGTTATTTCTGACAGTGGGAGCAGCTGGTCAGCTTTCTGGTATTAAGGGTCAGGATGGTTATTTCTGGCAGTGGGAGCAGCTGGTCAGCTTTCTGGTATCAGGGTCAGGATGGTTATTTCTGACAGTGGGAGCAGCTGGTCAGCTTTCTGGTATCAGGGTCAGGATTGTTATTTCTGACAGTGGGAGCAGCTGGTCAGCTTTCTGGTATTAAGGGTCAGGATGGTTATTTCTGGCAGTGGGAGCAGCTGGTCAGCTTTCTGGTATCAGGGTCAGGATGGTTATTTCTGGCAGTGGGAGCAGCTGGTCAGCTTTCTGGTATCAGGGTCAGGATTGTTATTTCTGGCAGTGGGAGCAGCTGGTCAGCTTTCTGGTATCAGGGTCAGGATGGTTATTTCTGGCAGTGGGAGCAGCTGGTCAGCTTTCTGGTATTAAGGGTCAGGATGGTTATTTCTGACAGTGGGAGCAGCTGGTCAGCTCTCTGGTATTAAGGGTCAGGATGGTTATTTCTGACAGTGGGAGCAGCTGTGAGATTTGGAGGGACCAGTCATTGGTGTCACAATATGTTTTGTTACACAAGCAGTTGGGTACTTAGTCTAATGATGCCATGCGTCTTTAATGTCACTCATTAAAAATACAGGTCTTTCATCAGTTGGCCTGCAGCAAATTCCAAGGGGAAAAAGGATACTGTATATATATATATGATTGATATTATACTGAAGGATGCCTGGACCTCTTAGAAAATATTAATTTAATTGATTCCACATTAGAAAAACTTCCAGAGGTTTCTTTATACACAGCTAATATTGTCTGAGGAGCTGAGCACAAGGAGTAGACTGGTCTGTGTAATGAGCCTCAGAAGAGATACATATAAACGAGCCAGCTCAAAGGATAATCCACGGTACACCAGATAAGGTATCTCATGGGACTGGTAACATTGATTCCTATCCTGCTTAATATCCCCCTGGGTATTTTTAATACCTGATGTTTTGTATTTTGGAATGAGTTTGATTAAAACAATTGTTGTAATAAACAACTTAGATAATGCTTTCTTTGGATATATCCATGTTGTTTATGGCTTTGTGATCATGATATGAAAAAATACTTTTTCAAAATAAGTAATTTGTCTCCAGTACGTTTCAAAGCATACCTCATTTATCCTGGTTCCATTTCTTGACTGTCCAGTATTTTTAAACATTAAAATAACTAGATCATCTTGTAAGTTTTGCATAGGATCAAAGGATGAAACCTGTTAAAGTTTTGGTCATGACCTACACTGTCACAGTTTTCTTTACTTTAAGTTGGTACATTTATGATTGCATATGATTGGCACATAAGATAACAAAACATAAGATTTCAAACCAATGACTTGATGGATTTTCCTGAAATTTGGTTTAACCACCTAGAATCTTATTTTGACTTTTGCTCATCCACAACCCCCCCCCCCCCCCCCCCCAAACTCCTGCCCTCATATGGTTTCTTGGAATTTCTGATTATACATTTGTATGGGGCAAAAAAAAAGCCTTTTAAAATTAAGGTCATTAAGTTGATCAAGGATGTGACCTTGACCTTATATTCAGACATTTCGAGGATTACCAGGATCTGAGGATATCATGGAATCAGTGACTGTTCTTATGGTAATATTGTCTTAGATCAACTATAATTCAGATAAGAAATAGGGGATATTTGTTATTTATTACAGCGAATCAATAATGATGTCTATGTTGGTGCATGATACAGGGAGGAACGTGGCCAGAGTTCATATATGACCCGGGTAAAACTAATTTACCTACTTCAGGTTAAAACCAGGGTCTACAGTATTTTAGCCAGGTTTTACCCAGGTTTCACCCCAGGTTTTGCCCAGCATTTTACCCAAGCTTTTACCATGTTTATTTGCTTTTATCAAGCAGGACCCATGTTAAGTTTCTTTCTGATTGGCCAGCAGACGTTATACACACATTTTTTTAATATTGGTAGCAAGCCAAGTTACTCTGATCACATGACCCCTGTCCAATAGAAGTCACTTACCACTTACATTGTAACTCATGTTTGGCTGCTAAACAACAATTAATGGTAAAACCCAGGAATCCTCGTTAATAACGGAGAAAAAACAGGTTTTATACCCAGCCAAGGTTTTATGTGATTACAAACTAGGTTTTGCCCAGATGTCAGGTAAAACCTGCAAACCTTAAATGTGGCTCAGCTTAGGAATTTCTCGGAGCAGTGTTATATACTGTTCCACCAACCTATGTCCTCCAGTTCTTTGGGGATGACTTTTTAAAAAGTTTATATTTTGTAATGATTTTCTAGAAAACTACAAATGGAAGTGACAGCATAATATGGGAAATAAGAATTTTACAGTAAATCTCCAGTTGTATGTTTCACAATGTTTTGGTCTCTTCACAAGGATCTGGCAGGTGGGATGTACCCCTGCAAGTGAATAAGAAGCCATCTTTCTTTTAGCTTGTTATATATATTTAAGAGTATTTGCATGACATTGTCCAGTCAACAGCTGCCAACTGAAGCTGTTTTTGCATGTTACCAATGGCCTTGACTGCCATAAGTGGGTCAGTAATTTTAAAATGTAGACTGATTTCTCTTATTTTTTAATTATTCTGTTTCTTAAAACAGGTGTAAAGTAGGTAATTATTCACCTTGTTGAAAATTAGGTCCTTTTATCCTCTACCCTACACTATCATTTTTTACCTTGAAATTTAACTATAATTAAAGATTTTCATAGCAAAAAACGGGTGGTGATGATTAAATGGAATGAACTATAGATGTTAGTCAATAAAGAGATGAGTTAATGCAGTGAACACAGTCCTTCTGTTGTGTTAGACCCGATGGTCTCTGCCGTCATTGTATTTATTTGGCTGGTCCTTCTGTTGTGTTAGACCTGATGGTCTCTGCCGTCATTGTATTTATTTGGCAGGTCCTTCTGTTGTGTTAGACCTGATGGTCTCTGCCGTCATTGTATTTATTTGGCAGGTCCTTCTGTTGTGTTAGACCTGATGGTCTCTGCCGTCATTGTATTTATGTGGCAGGTCCTTCTGTTGTGTTAGAACTGATGGTCTCTGCTGTCATTGTATTTATTTGGCAGGTCCTTTTTTTGTGTTAGACCTGATGGTCTCTGCCGTCATTGTATTTATTTGGCAGGTCCTTCTGTTGTGTTAGACCTGATGGTCTCTGCTGTCATTGTGTTTATGTGGCAGGTCCTTCTGTTGTGATAGACCTGATGGTCTCTGCTGTCTTTGTATTTATTTGGCAGGTCCTTCTGTTGTGTTAGACCTGATGGTCTCTGCTGTCTTTGTATTTATTTGGCAGGTCCTTCTGTTGTGTTAGACCTGATGGTCTCTGCTGTCTTTGTATTTATTCTGTTATGAGTGCTCCTGTGTTGTTTCCAGTTTGTGACATGTGAGTTACTGATTAATATCAGAGCTGATGTGGCTGCACCGATATGGAGTCATGTTAGTCCGTCATATAAAGTCATGGCTTATTTTCTTTGGCAAGATAAAAGAAATCAAAGAGGTTTTGTCATGAACAGGTCCTAGTCAGTGAACACAATCAGTATAAACAGGTGCTACTCATACATCTAAACTGGTCCCAGTCACTGAACACAATCAGTATAAACAGGTGCTGCTCATACATCTAAACTGGTCCCTGTCAGTGAGCACAATCAGTATAAACAGGTGCTACTCATACATCTAAACTGGTCCCAGTCAGTGAACACAATCAGAATAAACAGGTGCTACTCATACTTCTAAACTGGTCTCAGTCAGTGAACACAATCAGTATAAACAGGTGTTGCTCATACATCTAAACTGGTCTCAGTCAGTGAACACAATCAGTATAAACAGGTACTGCTCATACACCAAACTGGTCCCAGTCAGTGAACACAATCAGTATAAACAGGTGCTACTCATACATCTAAACTGGTCCCTGTCAGTGAACACAATCAGTATAAACAGGTGCTACTCATACATCTAAACTGGTCCCAGTCAGTGAACACAATCAGTATAAACAGGTGCTACTCATACATCTAAACTGGTCTCAGTCAGTGAACACAATCAGTATAAACAGGTGCTGCTCATACACCAAACTGGTTCCTGTCAGTGAACACAATCAGAATAAACAGGTGCTGCTCATACATCTAAACTGGTCCCAGTCAGTGAACACAATCAGTATAAACAGGTGCTACTCATACATCTAAACTGGTCCCAGTCAGTGAACACAATCAGTATAAACAGGTGCTACTCATACATCTAAACTGGTCCCAGTCAGTGAACACAATCAGAATAAACAGGTGCTACTCATACATCTAAACTGGTCCCAGTCAGTGAAATCAATCAGTATAAACAGGTGCTACTCATACACCAAACTGGTCCCAGTCAGTGAACACAATCAGTATAAACAGGTGCTGCTCATACATCTAAACTGGTCTCAGTCAGTGGACACAATCAGTATAAACAGGTGCTGCTCATACATCTAATCTGGTCCCTGTCAGTGAACACAATAAGTACAAACAGGTGCTACCCATAAATCTAAACTGGTCTCAGTCAGTGAACACAATCAGTATAAACAGGTGCTGCTCATACATCTAAACTGGTCTCAGGCAGTGAACACAATCAGTATAAACAGGTGCTGCTCATACATCTAAACTGGTCCCAGTCAGTGAACACAATCAGTATAAACAGGTGCTACTCATACACCAAATGGGTCCCAGTCAGTGAGTACAATCAGAATAAACAGGTGCTACTCATACATCTAAACTGGTCCCAGTCAGTGAACACAATCAGTTTAAACAGGTGCTGCTCATACATCTAAACTGGTCCCAGTCAGTGAACACAATCAGTATAAACAGGTGCTACTCATACATCTAAACTGGTCCCAGTCAGTGAACACAATCAGTATAAACAGGTGCTGCTCATACATCTAAACTGGTCCCACTCAGTGAACACAATCAGTATAAACAGGTGCTACTCATGCATCTAAACTGGTCTCAGTCAGTGAACACAATCAGAATAAACAGGTGCTACTCATACATCTAAACTGGTCTCAGTCAGTGAACACAATCAGTATAAACAGGTGCTACTAATACATCTAAACTGGCCCCAGTCAGTGAACACAATCAGAATAAACAGGTGCTACTCATACATCTAAACTGGTCCCTGTCAGTGAACACAATCAGTATAAACAGGTGCTACTCATACATCTAAACTGGTCTCAGTCAGTGAACACAATCAGAATAAACAGGTGCTACTCATACATCTAAACTGGTCTCAGTCAATGAACACAATCAGTATAAACAGGTGCTACTCATACATCTAAACTGGTCTTAGTCAGTGAACACAATCAGTATAAACAGGTGCTGCTCATACATCTAAACTGGTCTCAGTCAGTGAACACAATCAGAATAAACAGGTGCTACTCATACATCTAAACTGGTCCCTGTCAGTGAACACAATCAGTATAAACAGGTGCTGCTCATACATCTAAACTGGTCCCAGTCAGTGAACACAATCAGTATAAACAGGTGCTGCTCATACATCTAAACTGGTCCCAGTCAGTGAACACAATCAGTATAAACAGGTGCTACTCATACATCTATACTGGTCTCAGCCAGTGAACACAATCAGTATAAACAGGTGCTACTCATACATCTATACTGGTTGCAGTCAATGAACACAATCATTATAAACAGGTGCTACTCATACATCTAAACTGGTCTCAGTCAGTGAACACAGTCAGTATAAACAGGTGCTGCTCATACATCTAAACTGGTCCCAGTCAGTGAACACAATCAGTATAAACAGGTGCTACTCATACATCTAAACTGGTCTTAGTCAGTGAACACAATCAGAATAAAGAGGTGCTACTCATTCTTTTAAAGCAGGACAAGGACAATCCAAATTTGTTTAAGTTAATCTCTCAAGAACATGGTCCAACATTTCTGCAACAGTAAGAAATCTTCTATCATGTAAAAGCTAAAGGAAAGCTGGCTTTGCTTTAGGCACGTGCTGTTAACACAGGGGTGCCCTCCTCCCCATTTGTGACCTCATTTTAAGAAACTCCTATTTGAATGTCAAATAGTTTTCTGGGTAGTGATTAAGAAATCGCACTCCTTCACAAGCATATGAAAATGATCCAGTGATTTTACCATAGAATCAGTTTTATTGTGTTTGCTCTTGCATTTTTGTTCTAATGGAAATGCAGCTTTATGCCATGGTATATAATATAGAACTACAGATGTACAAATTACCCTCTAGTACAGTTGTACAGGTCATTTGATAAGAATGTCAGCAGAAATGTGGAAATGAAATTCTGAATGAGTTCCTCAACTGGGAGAGAAGCTTAAGCACTATTGAGTCAGATGATGTTAAAGTGCTGTGATAGTATTTATTTAGATGGGTTTGCCTGTTATAACTGTGAAGATTTGTCCTGTATGCAGAGATGAACTGTACCTTTCAATATTTAGCCAGAGGCAGACATAAGCTACATGTGAAGTATTTGTTGACAGATTTGACGAGTGAAATGGTTATCCCCAGTGGACCATGATTAGATCAATCATGCTAGACCCGCCACGCTCCATGCATATTTCATTATGATAGATCTTTGTATGTGACCAAAATATGGCCGATTATTACCACTGTGGATTTGCTGGGTAAGCAGAAAGGAGGGAAAATAAAAAATCTAAAACTAGTCAGAAAAAGCAGACAAGTTTGTTTAATTTTCCATTCATCACAGGCCCCTTTAGTGGCAGCCTATTAAATATGTATACCCCTGCCAGACATGGATTGTGTGCACAGTTGGAGGTTTCACGCCCCTCTGGGGCTAATAAACCAGGAGAGCTGAATGACACTGGAACTCATCAACATACTGATGTCAATGATATGTTTGCTCTTTCTACATAAGTAGATTTCAATCATTCCACACCATCAGTGTATATTGAATGGGGTTGTAGCTCTAGTTTAGACAATGTATACTTTTATCCATTCCTTGCTGGGAACAGTGATTGGTCAAGTCCACACTATCTGAGTCCCAGTGCAGGTCCCAGTCCTTAAGTTTGAGTCCAAGTCCACCTTCTTTGAATCCTAGTCATTTTCAACTTGAGTCCAAATCTCAGTCCAGTACAAATATTCAAATTAAAAGAAAATTAAAAGGGATTGAGATGATAATGCAAATTTTATATTAGTGTACAAGTGCCCTATACTTGAACATTTGATTCTTTTTAGCCCTTGATGCAGAGCTAAACTTGGTATTTATAGTCTTAATTTTTGTAATCTTCTGTTATTAGTTCACCCATGTGCACAATCTTTATATAATATGTGACAGTTTTCTTTTTTACCTTTGAGTCCGGGTCCAAGTTCTTAAAACTGTGAACCTGAGTCCAGACTGGAGTCCAAGTCTGGATTTGAGTCCAACATCACTCACAAGGAAGATGCATAGATTATTTCATTAAATCCTTCATTAAAACTTTTGGTTGAATGCCAGTGTATTAACAACAATTAATGTAACTATAAGGGAATAATCTGAAAGAACAGAAATATAAACCCAATTATTGTCGGAAGTATATTCTGTTTGTCTGTGTCTCTCTCTGTCTGTTGTCATGACTGGAACATGTAGAAGCTTGCATGATGTATCCTGGCAACTAAGAATGTATCACATTTGATTGGTTCAGATAAAAATGTGTAGCAAGGTAATTTTTGTCCTCATGTACTTTCCTAAATCCATTGTGTTGCTTATCCATCTGATATACTGACAATTATTAATTAATTAACTCATGAAATAAAGTGGCTTGGACCTCATGATGCAACCTGCATTGCCTGAATGAAAAAGGGATTCTTCATATAAACATAAATGGTCCAGTTGGAACACTCATGCCTGGCTGAAACAGAGACCTGCTTTTAGATCCCAGCGTGGGTGGACTATTTTCTTCTTTGTTTCTGCCTGGATATACTGGCTCGTTAGGCGGTCATAAGGGATGTCCTTGTTTATATGGATTTCACCACATGGGTTTGAGAAATGTATGAATTGGAATTTAAATGTTCTTTATTAGACCATCATCTATCTGAATGTGTCAAATAATTCACTGCTAATTGACATTAATAAATAGCAATTGAGCCATTAAGGATGTCTCTTCTGAGTGAAAGCAGCTCTTTTATCATCAACAGCAGCAATGTTTGGTTATGACGATAAATTTGGTTTATGATGATTGGTGTCTGCTAATTTACCGTAGAGAAGCCAGGCATCATCTGCCTCCAGTGTGAGGCCTGCAGGGTCACGGGTAATCACTGGTCAATATTATTACGCACCATTCAACTAACCGTCAATGCAGAAAATGGAGCTATGACCTTGAGCGATATGGCCAGTCCTGTGATTGATAGTTATTGAATAATGTGAGAACTGCTTCCGAGGAGCTGGTGGTAATTGCTTTGGCTCTCTAAGCGATGTCCAAGCACAAGTACAGGGGTGAGAGCCACGAGAAGATGACAAACTGTGCACCTTCAGTACATTCGCTCATCTGAGGCAGCTCAGACAAAATATCATTAACAATAAAATACAAGAGAAATATTAGTTGAAGTTACTTAGAAAAAGTATAAATCAGTATGGCAGAAGTATTAAAATAAAACAATAAAATACAAGCTTTAGAGAGGATATTGAGATTAAATATGTTAAAACTATAAGATACAAGTTTATTTACTTCATAGGGAAAATACAGTGATAAGATATAAAGTCTGGTGAAACTACCAAGAGAAATCCTGCTATAATTTTAGAAATTAGCATGTTGTTTCCCTCCTAACTTTGCCAATTAATACATGTCTGGTGACCACCAAACTCTCTCAAAAGATAGATTCTCTCCTGGACACTGCCCTCAAAGCTCTTTTGTGTCACATCCTTATGAAGTAATCAACTCCTGAGAGATTTATGTATCCCAGTTTCATGAGGCTGTCGTTTTGCCTTCTAGTTGAATGAAGTTTTGCTAAAATTTGGCTTTAATTAATTACCAAGGTCTTTGGATGCCATGCATGGCATCAGTGTAGCCTATTGCTGTTATCCTGTTGTTGTTGAGCCCTTCTCATACAGTCCTAAGAACTATGCCAGACTTTAGGAAAGAATTATTTACTGTGGTACATACAGACAGCATTATGAGAGGAGATAGCTAGAGGAGATTGGACAAAAATGCTTCAATCAGTCTGTTCAGTAGAGCTGCATCATTTATCAGATTTTTCTGTGCCGGGACCTTCACTGCTTTACTTGATACATCCCCATGGGTTGATCATCAGTATAATTAATTCAAATTACCTATCTTTGTCATGTAAATTCCCAAAGTTTCATTGATTTTTTCCCTGTTTTATGCATTTTTTATCTCAGCTGACTGTAAGTCAGCTAAGGTATAGGAATGGCGTTTTGCCGTCTTCCTTCTGGTTGTCCGGCCGTTTGTTAGCAGGGCACAAATCGTAACTGCTGGTCCTAGAAACTTCTTAGTGAACATCCAAGGAGGTAAATAAAAAATCTCCTCGGAAACCTGAAATTAGGTAACTGCGACCTATATCCTCCCAAGCTATGAGGCTTGAAAGTACCCCCTAGAATAATAAAAAAAATTTGATACAAAACCTCTAATATCTTGAAAATTAATGCATGGATTGTCATGAATCTTGCGTTGATTATTGACCATGACTTGTTTTATCAGTTCCCGAAAAGTGGTGGTGCCACCTGTATTTTTTGTTTTTTAACAAATATTTTTCTATTTTTTTACTATTAAATGACAACAATCATGTCAGTTTCTCAGCTGTGATTACATCTATAGTGTCCCAGAACCTGGTGTGTTTATTGATCACAGGTGGATGCCATATAGTAATCACCCTGTCAGTCTGTCTGTCTATCCGTCCATCCACACATAAATTTGTTTCCAGATGATAACTCCAGGTTGTATTGACATATGGAATTCAAACATGACTTACATATGGCCCACCACTAAAGCAAGAAACCTTTATGATTTTGGGTCACCAGGTCAAAGGTCAAGGTCACAAGACTCACTTATTTAATAAGATTTTGGCTGCATTTTAAGCCAAGCTTTTCATCCCAAACTTTCCATTTTGCGCACTTAGCTGACTTGCCAGTATGGGGAGAGCATAAATGAAGGTGGGGTCACAAGGTCAAAGGTCAAGGTCACAGAGGCCATCTGTTCACAAATTAGTTTCCAGATGATAACTCCAGTTTAGTTTGACATATTGGTTTCAAACTTAACTTATAAATGGCTCACCACTAAAGTAAGAACCGATTTTGGGGTGCAACGGTCAAAGGTCAAGGTCACAGAACTCATTTCTTTAAAAAGAATGCATATGCAATTGATGCCAAACTTTTCATCGCAAACCTTCCATCTTCAAGATATTGCTAACCAGCCAATAGGGGAAGATTTTGTTTGATTTTTGGGTTTTAGGTTCAAAGGTCAAGGTCACAGGGTCCATCCATTCACAATTAAGTTTATGGATGATAATTCGGCTTTGGATAGACAGACTGGCTTTAAACTTGATTTAATAATGAACCACCACGTAAATAAAATCATTTTGATTTTCAGGGTCTGGAGATCATAGTTGAAGGTCACAGGAGCCACATTTTTAATTTATAGATAAAATACTGTTTAATTTTGTCAGTTTGTGAATTACCTTTGTTCTTGTTTTGGGACTTTTTATTTCCTGCCTTTTTGGTTGGTTTAAGATGTCCTCTGATTCGTGTCTACAGTGGCCAGGGAAGTGGGGTCCCCCATCTCACTGACATTAAGAACTTGTCTGATATTATGGTTTGTCATGCAAGATAGATGTGTAACTATGGAAACCCTATCCAAGGGCTGGCCTGAAAAAAAGCCACTTGTGTGTAATTGAGGGGTAGGCATGCTACTAGTCAGACAAGGTGGGAGCTGCGCCCAATTTACCTGCAGAATCACATGTTTTTGCCCACTATTTTCTTTCATGGGTATTTGTCAAGTTGCCCATGTCAAAACTGATAAATTCAGTCTTGGGGCAGGCATCATGGAAATGTGTGTAATTTGCAGCTCAGTTAAGCTTTGATAGAAAAGAAGTGTTGGTTGAAAGAACCACTGTGCTGGAAAGACAGAGCCGTGGCTGAAAGAACAGCTGATTTTACTGTTAATACTGTCCAGTTTTGAGTGCCTGATTGCATTTAAGTGACACTTTTAAGGGTTTCCCTACCAATTTTGTTCTGAGATATTGAATTATCTAAAATATTGCTGTCTGATATTTCAAGATTTATAAGTTTTCTTTGATGCATTTCAACATTTCAGCACCCAACATTGGACAAACAGCTCTACTAAGTATTTTTATTTCTGCTTGATCTTTTTCATATTTTCAAATTAGTAATAAAATTGTGAATGCTTGTCTTGTTTTGGCATATTGCCTGAATCTTAGTACTTTTTAAGTATACCATTTGCATATAAATACATGGTTTATAGTAAATATTAAATTATGGTTTAAATAAGTACTTGCTTATTTTTCTAAATTTGTATTGTTAACACGAAGGTTATAGAAAAAAGAAAGCAGATCAGAGTAAGACCCAGGCACAAATCTGCAGACCACCATGAGAATTATTGAGTGGTCATGTCCATGTGATAGTTGTCATGTCCACCTGTTGGTCATATTTACTTTTATGATGAGCATCACAATCTTGTGTCACACCTAAGTCTGTCACAAAGGATTGGTCCTGTTACCATGGTTGCCATCAGGTAGAATCACATTCATTCATTGCTTTACAGAAGTATCCGTGACATATTCATAAACAAGCAAGGTCAAGCACATGATGATCAATAGGCCAGTGAAAGCCAGGTTTGTATAGTTTTGCATGCATGACTGTCCTGTGGATAGCGGAGCATGTCCTGTTTGTGAGATATCCCAATGTCTAGGACCTGGTGTATTTTTATTCCACTTGGTGATCTTTGGGTTTTCTCTGAGGTTTTTCACAGAACCATCGCCCACATTGATTGGTCTTTCTTGGGGTAGCTGACCATTCAAGTGTTTTACATGAAGACAAAGCCACTCTCTGAGATGTTATTCCAGAATGAACTCACTTTATTGCACACAATTAATCCATAAGGGTAACTCTTTGTTTGTTCGCACTTGATCATAGAGGGCAAACTGTAACTGAGATGGTCATGTTTGTGTTACAATATTAACACTCCAGGCAGTGCTGAAATTTAATCAAGTTCAGTTGATTAGAATTTTTTTTTGTATGCTTACCTCCTTCCTAAGATTTATATAATAAGATATATGATATAAAGACAAAAAAAATTAAGAAGGATGTTACCATGGTAACATGTGTAAGTTAAGGTGACAATTCTCTTAGAGACATCAGGGTCATAAAGGTCAATGGAATTATCTGTTTGGCTGAGAATGTATGATTTATAATGCCAAGCTGAGGTCTGCCATACATCAATGTTCCTTATCTTCAGATAAAAATAAGAAAATGCATAGCCTTGTTACCAGGATGGCCCAGAAGTGGCCTAACGTGGCACATTAAGCTTTGAGGAGCTGCATTTTCAGTAGAAGTGACATTTCTAGCTTCTGACTGTTCATTATTTGCTGTCCTTTTGACTGTTTGAACTTTTACTGTGCTGTTGAGGATAAATTTGTCATGAAGTGATATTTATTCCATTGCCATAAATCTTTTCTTGTCAACCAGCTTTCCAGGCATGCTCCATCATTTACGCAACTTGAATTGCCCGCTGGGTATTTTGAAAATGTAATGATTTTTAGGCCTGATGAAGCTGGTCTGCATGGAACTGTATTACTGTCTTTCATGATATATAAAACTTCATTTATATTTTTAATTAATATCAATACTTTTTATTTCAGCCTTTGGGAAAATTATCAAGAGGGTTTCTTGGGAAATGTACAGTGACTGTTTGACTGTTTAATGGGAGTTTCAGGAAGACGTCTGATGCCATAATTCTTCAATTTTTAACTCAGTTGCCTCCCAGTGATGCTGTATAGCAGTGACTGGTCTTTGTCCATCATCCTCCTGTCAGCATTAGGAAGGTACAAATTGTAACCATAAGATATGTAAAAACTTTTAACTTTGACAGCCATGTTAACTGTGTGACACTGGTGGTGCTACCTTCATTTGTTTTATTTTTGCAGATAAAAGTTTTTAACAAATGTCAGTGATGTCACAGGTGTGTTTTTCATAATATTTTCCATCAGAGGACAGGACTTGGCCTACTGGTGAAATCTGGATAGAACCTCAGAAATTTGGTCTGGTGTCCTATTTACAGGTTATTTTGAGCAGAAATTTCATTCAATATTAAAAAATAAAATTTTTGATAAAATTTTGTTTTATTAATTTGCCATTTGCTTTCAGCAAAATAGTTCTGTTATAGTAATATTTTCCTCTGATCATATGATATTTTATCTAAAAATATATAATAAAAGGTTATAAAAAATCGCCTCCTGTACTGATTAGTGAATAAAGTGCCTGAGAAACCAAACATTTTATGGCCTAACAGGTATGAAAATATACTGCAGGTGGTCCATTATTAGTGAAAAATTCACAAAGAACTTCAAATCCTGACTTGATAACCTGGGAAAATGTCTTACAAGTGCAGAAGCTACCTATTTACAGGGATTTACAGGGAAAAGTATTTTCCACTGCAGATAACAATAAAGCATATATCTTGCATTCAGTCATATCAAATTGGAATTACAGGACTCAATCATTCTCTTCATCCTATAATTTGTTTAAGAACTAGGTCTTTTAGTTTATCATATTAATCTAATATAAGTACATTGTCATACACTGTTTGCTAATAACTGCTAAATCATAGTAAATGACTTGCCCTAGAACTGATGTTGCATACAATAACCATGCAGTTATGTAAGAATGATATTGCCAGCAATAGGGTTTCATTTCTACACATTTTTATGTAATTCTTACAGGGAGGCCTCAGTTTTAGCTGTTCTTACAAATGGGCTGATTTGAATTTCAGAAAATAAAAACAAGGGATTTGCTCATATATTTATATGTGTCACAGAGCAATTTTGAAAAAAAGTAAAATAATTATTTTGCAAAGATTCATGGTATTCCTCCAGTAAAATCAGTTTGTGCTGCATATGAAATTTTAGTTGCTTTCTCTTTCTGATATGGCTTATCAGCTGAGCACCATGACCCACTGGTCACATACAAACTAGTCTGATTGTGATTAAGGACTTGACATGATTACTGACATCAGTTTCCAACAAATAATTAAACATTTTGATATTAGGAGTAAAGTCCTGGTAGATTTTAACCATAAAATACTTGCACAGTTTCCTTTGAAGGTTTCTTGTGGATGCTAATGGGTTTTCACACCAGGTCTTGATTGCTAAGCCCTCCATCTTACATTAACTTAATGGATACCAGTTGCCAGGACGGACAAGGTCACCTCTGCTCTTAGGATGTTGGCCTGGTAGACCCACAGACCATGAATCAAGTCTGTACTGGAGTTATTCATGGCTATTCAAGTCGTCTTATGAGTTTGGTTAAATTATTGACCATTAGTTTTACAGAGAAGCAAAATCCTTTTTATTAATCTTACATTTATTTCCTGAATCGACCCAATGACTATATGATTTTAGGATAAATAATCAGAAGTGTGATGATGACATTTAACAGAAAAGTCCTTGCATTGATGGTAGGAATAAACAGTAGGAGATAAAAAGGAAGAGGTGTCCTGGTTGGATATAATTGGTATAAAAAAAGAATATGTTTTGCTTGATGCAAGAAGAAATGCAAAAGATAAAAATATTTATCATTGTCATGGTTAAAAGACTTAGACTAATAATTCTAAAAAGAAAAAAAAAATCCTTCTTAACTTTACCTTTATTATTAACTATTTTGTATTTCGTCCATGCATTTAATTTCTTAATTTTAACCATCTCAGTACCTTAGTTTTGTACCTGAACAATGTTCTTTGAAATGCCATTTCAGTAACCATGGCAACATAAACCAGCAAGACTATAAGATTATGAAAGTGATATTTTCTGTTTGAAAGAAAAGAAATTTCCCCTGACAATGGTAATGAGATAGAGTTACTTTCTGCTGGTGGGCTTTGAATAAAACCTGGAGCCATCAATCAGAAGATTGCTGACCAGACCTAGAGGGGTTTGTGTTCACTTGTGATATATACATACAGTCTCTGAATCTATGAATTATAAAATGTCTGAAAACTCAGCCTCCCATGAGACATGTTTTTTCTCACCACACTGACGTTTCTGGTTTGGTTATGACTTTGTACCCACTATGTACAACAGCCGTGGGGGTTATTTGATGTGTAAGATAAATGTGCTGACTATGCAGTATTGTTTTATAGGGTGTTCTGTACTGTATCATGCCTGATATTGCTGGCCTCCAGCTAGCTCTGCCATTAATCATGGTCTGATGGTGACAGGGCTACTTCTTCTTCAAAGCCCTCAGGAATCTGTATTTTAACCTCCTCTTTTCCCTCAGCAATTGGTAATCAATGGGGCAGACAGGATAAGATTTACTAGTGCTGGTTTGTCCTTTGAAAGAACATGTGAACTCAACTGGTCACTGACACACACACAATCACTCAGAAACTCTTACACACAGAGACTCAGACACAGTCTGTGTGTTTATCTATCACTTTGATGATAATCAAGCATTTGCATTTATTTGTAAAATTTTAATTTGATAATAAGGTGATAATTGTGATTTGATTTATGATGGAACATCTTTTATGAATCTAACTGGTGTAAGGTAACCTGGAAAAGAAGCCTTTAATAGATGTAATCCCTCGTTTTGAATAGTCCATCACTCAAATCAGATTAACCAGAAAATTCTCACTGTGGATTTTAACTTGTTCATTTGGTTATTGCTAATTTTTCTGGAATTTTATTTGCTAATTTAAAGACATGATCCAACTGTTTCTCTATTTTTTTTCTGGGTCACTAAATACAATGCTGGTTCCATAATCTTGTGTTGTGTATATTACCTTTTTAGCAGTAGCTGAAAGAGGAATAAAGAAAATTTTATTTGAAATAGGACTGTCGAGTTGTATGTGAAAGTCTTTATAAATGCATGCATTTCCAAAGTCGACATGTCTTCCAGGCTTATCATACAGCCATAAATAACAATTGAAGACCAGCATGAACTTGCTTATATATCAAAGGACATATGTGTGGTGTTATAAACAAATTAATTTAGAAAGCAGAGAGGATCTTCTGTCTTCTTTATAACTTTAACCAAATATCAGACAAGCTTGTTTTCTTAATGCACAGCTTATAATTCTTTTGTGACATATTTGTTCTCTGAGCAAGCATGAGACATAGTCCTCAGTGGTACCATTTCAGACACCAAGCCATGGCCCTTTTGATCTTTGTTTGCTGAGATGGCAATCACACATGTATTCTTATTGGCTTCCATCTTATGACATACCAGATTAAAAAAAAATATTGTCCTAGATGTCTGCACAGACAGGGTATAACAATTAAGACAGGTAGGACGATTAGCTGACTGCATGTTGCTCAGCATGAAATAAAGGTTTAGCCGACAAAACAGAACATTCTTGTTTCAATGTCTGACCCTAAAGTGTTTCAATAAACAGAAAAGGGTGATAGATACATGCCTTAGACATATCTTTAGAAAGAGTGAGAAAAATATGAGATAAAATTTGAGATAAATAGAAGAAATGGATAAAATTTAAGTTTTGAGATATGTAGTGGCCAAATTGATAAACAAAACTTTTAAATAGGTTAAGCTGGAAGTCAAAAATAAACATTGATGTCTGGGATTGGAGGAGAATTAATCATGGCAGTCAGCAGCAAAAAAGAAAAACCATAAGCTAAACCTTAAAAATGAATGCGACTTGGAAAGAAAAAAAATAGGGAAATCTAATAGTCAAAACTGAAAAAGGTAGAGAATGAACCAGAGTCTGTACCCATGGGGAAGAAGATTCAACCTTAGGTCATATTTTAAAAGTAAGGGCTGTGAAGCCAAGACCAAAGTCACAGCCATAACAAAAGCAATCTTTTGCAAAGTATGATTTTACTCCAGGAGAGAAAAAAAGGAGATGAAGTTGGGAATGTGGTTAGCAGTGGGCGCAGGTCATTGATTGACAAGTGGTGTAGAGAGGGGAGAGGATAACCCAGTCTCATCAGAGACTGCTTTCTGTATCAATCACCTTCAATAAAAACAGGGGACAGTTTGACAGATTAAATTTGCTGCAATAGTGCTTAAATTTTACTCTGTGAGAAAAATGAGAGAGCAAGCACCCAGCTATCTAATTGGTCTCACAATCGATGGTGGCGCAAGTCAGGGGGCAAGCAGGTCTTCACGCTGCAGGAGGCACTTCAGGGCCTGACGGAGTGTGCACAGAATTCACCCAGGTTGTTGTTCCATGGTCATGATAGAGAATTTTCACATTGGAATGGTGCTTGGATGCATTTTAGAAAAACAGACATATCACTAAGTTTGTTTAACATCTGTTCCCAATCATTCAACCAATCATTGAATCATCAGATACCAAGATTGGATGGTATAATTTATTTATTTATTAGTATTTTTGAACCTCGAGTTAGAAAACTACATTAACTTGTGTATGTTTCCAAGAAAATACAGTAATAACCTGTAAAACCAAAATCAAATGGACTGACAGGGATACTGTACACATCTAAGTTTCAGAACATATTGGACTTTGTAATCAGGGAAAGAACAAAAATAATAATCATCACATTGTGACCTAGATAAGGGAAGGTATAATCAGTCTTGGCAAGATGGATTCAAATAGGTTGTACTGTGTGGTGGGTTAATGCTGTATTTAAATATACAACTGCCATTCATGCTTGTGTGTGTTCATATTAAATCTATAAAAATATATACACAACGAGATTGGGCCTTTAATTCAGATAAAGCTTTACATTGTGTATTGCAGTTCATCTGTTTGTTTATGTGGAACAAATTCTGTTCTCATGTTTGAGAGCCAGAAGCTCAGTGTTAATGGCCTGACATGTTGAACATTTTTTTACATAACAGTCTGTTAGATCTTTCTCTAAGCCCGTGAGTTTCTGTGTTTGAGTCATTAGAGTTGAACAGATCATGAGCATGGTTGTCATGCCGACATCAGTGGTGATATCTTTTTTTGTCACATAACCAAATGTTGGAAAAACTCCTGTGACAGACGAGCAGTGTGGATGGTTGCATGTTGTTGGCTCGTTTATATTTAGTGGGAGATCTCATGGTCTCATTACTATTGATTTCCCAATCTTTCTCGTTGTTGTTTTATCCTCTTCCACTAAGATGTTGATTTTCTCCTCTCATTTCCGATGTACTGTTTTACAGCCATGTTCCCCCACTCATAGTAGATAATACAATCACTCTGGTGTTGGAGGGTTCCTGGCTGTGACATGTTATTTCTTCACTGCCGTTGTATTCTTGTAGGTGACTTATGATAAAATACCGGTCTTGATCTGACTAGTATGCTGATGTGGCCAATGGGATATTTATTACGAAATGATATAGGAAGAAATTCATATCATGATTTTATTTTGGAATAACTAAAGAAAGTCCAGATTCACCCCCAAAAAACACAATTCTACAAGATTCATTCACAGCAACTAAATTGGTACGGTCAAGATCACCTTAAAATATAGAAGTGTTTATTGATTCTTGACAAATTTTCTAACATGTTTTATTAAGGACTTTATTAAGTGTACTACTATTTATAAATACAAGAAAATGTTAGTTTCATCATTACAATTTATTATTTTACCATGGAGTAAGCTATAAAAAGTAAATCACTTTCACAAAATCAAATCATGACATAATCTTGAATTCTAAGCCAAAGAATGGAATGTTGAACTTTAACTATATCAAGTAATGGCTTCACTTTCAATTTACAGCCCTAGTATTGTGATGACTCTTTAATGTAACAGTAGTGAGATTATTATTGACAGTAGAGTGAATGCTTGACAAATGTTTTCAGTGATTTTAATAAATGAAGGTACTCTTTCATCTGATTTCTTATCTTATGTACTGGTACTTAAAATATTTTAATATGCTTTGTGTAATATTGAAAAAAAAACAATGTTGGAAACAATAAATGAATAAAAGCCTTCTTTTGAGAGTTAAATTTAGTTGATCAAGGTTTCAATCCTCCATGTTATCTCCACTGATAAATGGTCTTATCATGTTCATCTGACAGAGAAGGACATTTTATCAGCCGCACTGTCACAGCAGGCTTTATCACTGAGTTGCAATTTCCTGATAATTTATCTTTATGGCTAAGAGGGTCCTTTGGGGCTGGTCTTTGTGTTTGTTATCAACTTGTGTTATGGTGAAATATTTTCAAGATAAAGTTTCACAAAGTGGCACCTAAATGATGATTTTTATAATGTACGGTACACAGGGACAAGATATTTATCAGTCTGCAGATGGTTAAGAAAACTCTTGGAAAATATCTGGCACCAAGTGGTAGCAATGAGGTGGAACTTTCTGCAGGAAACAGAAAACAAAGGTCACACATTAATTTTATTTATGTACCAAAACTAGCTTAAAAGGTTTGGATTCAGCTTTGTGACATCAAACATAAGTATGATCCCTGTTCAATGTCCTGTCAGGTTTGCCAGAGAAGTTGGTATATTTTTAGCTCAGCTGACTGTAAGTCATCTGAGCTAAAGCGATCACCCTTTGTCCGGCGTTCATCCAGCCGTTAACAAGGCACAAATCGTAACCGTTAGACCTAGAAACTTCTAACTGTACATCCGGGGAGGTCCTGGGGAAATCTCCTTGGAAACCCAAAATTAATGACCTATATTTTGGGACCTACCGAAATTTTTGGAGATCCTAGGCACATGTCCTTGGCAACCTGAAACCAGGTCACTGTGACCTATATTCTGCGACCTATAGGGAAAGATGTCATATGAGCACCCTGAATGTCAGATGGGGACAAATCCTATCAGTGAGGCCTAGAATCTTCTAACACAATATCCTGGGAGTTTCTTGGCAAATCTCCTACGAAACGTGAAATTAGGTCATGGTGACCCTTTATTTTTTTTCATACAGGCTGAAAACATGATTTCAAGCACCCAGACAGTCAGACAGGGCACAAATTGTATCCATTAGGCCTGGAAACCTCAAACCTGACATTTTGGGAGAAAGGGAAATGTCCTCGGAAACCTGAAACTAGGTCACTGTGACCTATATTCTGCGACCTATAGGGAAAAGATATCATATGAGCACCCTGAATGTCAGATCTGAACAAATTGTATCTGTGAGGCCTAGCATCTTCTAACACAATATCCTTGAAGTTTCTAGGCATATCTTCTTGGAAACCTGAAATTAGGTCATGGTAACCTATATTTTGTGACCTATGGGCCAAAAACATGATTGTGAGCACCCACACAGTCAGGCAGGGCACCCATTTTATTTGTTAAGCCTATAAACTTCTAATGTAACATTTGGAGACATCCTTGGCAAATGTCTGTGGAAAATTGAAATTAGGTCACCATGACCTATATATTGCGACCTTTAGGAAAAGAAGTCATATAAGCACCCAGACAGTCAGGCAGGGCACACATTTTATTTGTTAGGCCTATAACCTTCTAATTTAACATTCAGAGACATCCTTGGCAAATGTCCTTGGAAAACTGAAATTAGGTCACCATGACATATATTTTGCCACCTATCAGAAAAGATGTCATATAAGCACCCAGACAATCAGACAGGGCACAACTTGTATCCATTAGGCCTAGAATCTTTTAACATAAATTTCAGGGAGGTCCTAGTCAAGTGTCCTTGGAAACCTGAAATTAGGTCATGGTGACCTATATTGTGTGACCTGTGGGCTGAAAAATGGTTTTGCGCACCCAGACAGACGAGAGCACAAATTGTATATTAGCCCTAGACTCTTCTAACATGACAATCAGGGAAATCCTTAGCAATTCTCTTTGGAAACCTAAAATTGGATCATGGTGACCTATATTCTGCTAGCTATGGACCAGAAACATGATTTTGAGCACCCAGACAGACAGGGTACATATTGTATCTTTTTTCCGTGGAACTCTCTATTGTGAAATCCAGGGGGTCCTGGGCAGGTCTCCCATGAATCCTGAAATTTTTATTTCTGTCCATTTTTTCAACACTGTAACTTTATCCATAGGCTATTCTCACAGACAATATATAACATTAATAAAAAACATGAGCACCCAGCCAAAATTAGCTGAGCGTCAAGGCCCATGGGCCACTTGTCACAAGCTCTTTTGAGAACAATAACTAAAGAACACCCTAATTTGTCTTATTTTTCATACTCCTAAATCATAAATATTAATTAATTATAAATAGTTATCTTCATTTCATGATTAAATCTTTATCAACATTCATTGGGTGGAAAAGCAACAAAAAAGATACCTAACCTTCAAAAAATTAATGAGTGTTTTTAATAAACATCTTATGTTTAACTTTGTGTGGATTTCTCAGTTTGTTTGCAGAATGTGTACTATACAAATATCAACAGTGAAACAGTTGAACAGATAAAAACAGCTTATCAAACTGAAAGGACATAATCAACATAGTAATTTGTGTACACCACCAACCCCTGGGAGATAATTGCTCAACAGAGAGAACAGTTTCCAGTACCAATACAGACACAGTCATGGGTATTCCTTAAAAGCAGCAAGAGGAACAATTAGGTTTGTTTTATCCCAGGCACACAGGTTGATGCTGATTAATAGGCACCATAGTACCTGTGTCTGAATCTATCAACATCCACATAACAACCTGTCATCAAGGACCTGCCTCACATAATTGTTTTATTTTTATTTCTTTGAATTTTATCATGAGTTATACTGTATCATATTCCAGTCACTTTCCTTTATCCTGTCAGAAGAAAGGACTCGTCGTTTGAAGTCTGCACATCCTGTCTTTGTTTTATTTATAAGTAAGCGAACCAGCTGCCTTCATGATACTTCATGTTACGCGAATGATGCCAGTTCCCAGTGTTATCACCGTAACCTCCCTTTCACCTTGATCACATAACTCAGTGGGATTAAATCCTTGTCAATGCTTGACATTACATCTTTGAGTTGTTACATCAGAACTAGCTGGTGTAGGTTAAAATGGGCCCTAATCACCTATAAAGCATGTTGAGTTAACATGAGAAATAGTGTCCTCTTTTTGAAATGAAATGGTACCAGCCCAAATATTGTACTGAAATCATTGACTTACTCCTGTACATGGGGTTAAAAAAGTAGGTTGGATGCAGTCACTGGTGTCATCATAAACACAGCTTTAGTGCCACCTGTGTTTTCCATTTTCTTTTTAGATTTACATCTGGTGTTCACAACCATGCACATTCATGTTAGGACTACTCCTTGCTTGGGATCTGTCTCCCGTGCACAAAATCAGACCTTTGGTCGTGCAACCTTGTTAAGGAACAATCACATGTGGAGTGTGTTTACTCACACGCAGAACCATAACAAGGTGTAAGCAGCTAAAGGGGAGGTATTGACACCATTTGTAGAGAAGGTTTTGCTAGGAAACTTGTATAAAACAAAACTGAACTGATAGTGTGAAAGAATAGGTATAATATTGCCCCTGATTATGTCCCTCTTTAATTCCACAACTGGCATCTTCAGAAAGCTTTTACTAAATTGCTAATATTAGTAATACAGGTAAATTTGTATTAGATAACAATTGTTAGTTTGTTTGTATCTCCCTCTGCTGTCTTATATTATAATTTTTCATCAGGTTCAGAATCCACAGCTTTGATTGATGTTTATATGCCAGTGTCTTGTACTGTTGTTTGGTTTTTATTTTTGTGTATAGCATTTAATTGAAATTTTATTACAACAGAATTCAGAACCCCATATAAACTCTATATAGGTAAATCAGCAGCATCAAAGATATGGATGTTCACAAAGCAATGTTGGAGTCATTGGTTATATCTCACATATCAAACCAGCCAGATCAAAACTAATGGTAGCATTAGCATCACCCAAAGTCAAAAGTAGAATGATGTTGCCATTTAAGCCTTCTTATTGATGAAAATTGATCATCCAGCCCAATATCCATGAGGAAAACTTTGCTTGTATAGCCTCTCTGCATATTCTGATAAATGGTCCTTTAATTTGTCACTGAAGGGTTTCTGTATATCCCCATTGAATGCATGTTTGGAGAGAGAAAGACTGACAAAAACATTCTCAAACAGCAGCACCAGCATACTTAAGCCTTCCGTGTTGAAATTAATCAAATTTAATTGAATTAAAGCCAGCTATTCATCTGCCTTGTGTTACATGTATTTGCTGTCTGGCTTATTCTGTGTAAATGTTAATGAACTATGTTATTCCTGCTGAGAAGGTTTTAAAACCTCTGTGACGGATGTATGAGCTTGTCTAGCCACAAGCTGATTGTAAACACAGTGCATGTGTCCATGTTGTCAAACAGAAAAACAGTGTCACTGATTGTAAACAAAGTGCATGTGTCCATATTGACAAACAGAAAAACAGTGTCACTGATTGTAAACACAGTGCATGTGTCCATATTGACAAACAGAAAAACAGTGTCACTGATTGTAAACACAGTGCATGTGTCCATATTGACAAACAGAAAAACAGTGTCACTGATTGTAAACACAGTGCATGTGTCCATATTGACAAACAGAAAAACAGTGTCACTGATTGTAAACACAGTGCATGTGTCCATGTTGACAAACAGAAAAACAGTGTCACTGATTGTAAACACAGTGCATGTGTCCATATTGACAAACAGAAAAACAGTGTCACTGATTGTAAACACAGTGCATGTGTCCATGTTGACAAACAGAAAAACAGTGTCACTGATTGTAAACACAGTGCATGTGTCCATGTTGACAAACAGAAAAACAGTGTCACTGATTGTAAACACAGTGAATGTGTCCATATTGACAAACAGAAAAACAGTGTCACTGATTGTAAACACAGTGCATGTGTCCATATTGACAAACAGAAAAACAGTGTCACTGATTGTAAACACAGTGAATGTGTCCATATTGACAAACAGAAAAACAGTGTCACTGATTGTAAACACAGTGCATGTGTCCATATTGACAAACAGAAAAACAGTGTCACTGATTGTAAACACAGTGCATGTGTCCATATTGACAAACAGAAAAACAGTGTCACTGATTGTAAACACAGTGCATGTGTCCATATTGACAAACAGAAAAACAGTGTCACTGATTGTAAACACAGTGCATGTGTCCATATTGACAAACAGAAAAACAGTGTCACTGATTGTAAACACAGTGCATGTGTCCATATTGACAAACAGAAAAACAGTGTCACTGAAAGTGGTTGGTGGCATATATGTGGAGGTTGAAAGGTCCCTTGTTGCAAAACACAATTTGCAAAACTCTGGTTTATATGACATGCTGCCAGGTGTCCTTTTTGAATATGTTTGGATTATTATAGTGGGCACCCCACAAGTTATAAACACATGGATATAAACAAGATGAACAGCCTGTGTGAGGTTAGATATGCATTATCTAGCATATTTTGGTAAAAGTTTAAAGGGATTATCTTTTGTTAATAGATGTCACATATCAGAATAGGCCACTTTAACTCCTTCTGTTTGCATGTTCAATAATATGTTGGTGTATTCATATTAAATTCAGATATGCAAACACATGGAGTTACGACATAACGTCAGTATACTTTATCAGTGCTTCATATAGGATCTCTTTCAGGTCACTGTCACCTTCACAGGATTACACAGAGGCTTTGCTTGATATGGTACATCAGGTCTGTGAGACATCAAGGGTTTGTTCCTGAATGCCAGGTGAATGCTTAAAGTGAAGGCTTCACTCTGTGAATAAAATGAAACATGATCTGGACGATTTATGACCTCCTTGCATTTGATGGTCAATGAAGAAATGAGCAGATTGCCTTGGACGGGGAAACCTTTCATCCTCAGGGAAACATCTACGTCTCAATACATCAACCGGCCGCACATGGCAGCACAGGCCGTTATTGAACCATCGATTTAACATCATGGCAAAAAGCAAGAACTGCCTCTTATGAGCACACTGTGTAACAGAAGATGTAATATGTGTTCAGTCATTCATGGTGACCCCAATCAGAAGCCTTTTAAGGCTGCCAATTAACCCACTGCATTAATCACCATTTGGTTTTATTATTGATTATTTAGATGATTTATCAAGTAAAGTGAAAGGGACATTGAAGTCTCTAGGATTCTGCATGAAAGGGAAAGTTTTAAATTAGTTATTAATGTTATCTGATGCAGAGTAGACTCAAACTTTCATCCATCATTACGTCATAAAACTCACTCTGTTGGTCATCCATCATTCACGCTGATCTGTTAATTTTCATCTCTCCTAGTGCTGTAATTCTTGCTGTGCTGATCATTGCCATCATTTTTACCTAGGGTTATACTGGAGAAGATCTGAATCAGGTCAGGTGGCAAAATTTAAAGGCAAGCAGATGATGATGAGCGTGGCTTATGTTCTGTCTTGCTGAGTATTTGTCCTTCACTGGTCCAGTACCAGAACATAATTTGCTAAGATTAATATAGAAATGTCTTACATCTCATCAGCACAAGTCTTTCTTAAAACTGTTGAGAAGACCAAAATTAAATCACAAATACCTTTATTGTCCTGTAATCTATTTGGTAAAAATATATCTTTGTGCACCTTTGCAAACGAAACTCAGCATAGTGTTCACATATGTTGAACCAATATATATCTTATGAGCCTCCTTAAAACATATATCTCTGTCACCAAAAGATTGAAGAAAATGGGCCTAACAATTAAATTTTAATAAAGTCACTACCAAGGTAACAGATTTAAAACTTCCCTGCCATTGGTCCATTAGGGTACAAAGTCATACTTCATGCAAGCTCTTATCATTGGTATCTCAAAGATGGCTTCAAAGATTTCCTTTAAATTAGTTGTGCTTTTTATCTGGGCCAGCATCATCCTTTCCATAAGACATATTTATATGCAGCTGGTCTGTATGAGAGAGGCTGGGTATGAGAATTGCCAGTGTCAGTAATTAAGAGATCAGTAGTTAACATTCCGTGTAATATCTCTCTGCTTTGAAGACATGAGTGTGGTTTTACATGGCATTGGCCAAGTGCTTCAGACAAATGTACTTGATGTCCTCAAAATGTTTTTTCAAACTGTTATTTAACTGCTCCTTAATCAAGGGACTGTTCTAGAGAATTTGACATTAAAATGATATTACTCCATCCTTGTCATCATTGGCTTGGAACAAATAATCCATGTTTTCACTAAGATCCCGGCTTGCACCATGTCCCAATGAAGCTATTTGTTTAATTGAATCCCTGCATTGGAATTGCTGGAAGCAGAAGTCAAGGACATAAATCTTGTTACTGTAATGCACAATAACTTGTGAGTGTTTTTCTCGGCATTTGTCCTGCCTTAAATGACTACAGTAGTCATAAAGCCTCAAACTTGCAGAGCTGTCAGCAAATCTAAACCAATAGGCAAACGCAATAACAAATCTATATTTTATGACCTCATAGTGTCACTAGGGGCCGCCATAAAACAGAATAACAGAAGATTGTTTATTGTTATGTCATGCGCAAAATTGGATTGCCTTCAGGGACGCTGCCTTCAAACAAGAGACCAACTTTTATTTCCTGATGAGTTTCAGAAATGTTTGGTTTCCTTAAATTTGCACCTCTGATTTATGGTATAAGAGGCAGCCGTTTCACGATGTCAGTTTAGCTCTTCAGGGACAAGCCTGGGAGTACAAAATCAATATAAACATATTGACACATAAATATAACTCTTGTTGCTGGAGAATAATAAAGCTGTCAGTGACATAAACCTAAATTAAGAGAGACTAATTAAGGAGGGAGCAAGATAATAACATATTAATTACCATATCTCATTGGTTGACCTTATGGTTTTAGTCTGTCTAAATTGATATTTGATCCTGCTTATGGCCTACTAATTCCCCTTTTGCAGTTGTTGATGTATTTAGACTACAGGACAACTTTCACAAGGCACTAATCTCTTGTGTCACTAGAATCTAGAATACAATCAAAATCAGATAAATATTTGAGTCCTAAAATCTTTTCTCTTAAATTTGTGATCTACTTCAGGGATATTTACCTAATATCGATGGACTATAGCATTTGTTTCCAGAAAATTTACACATTTTTTATTGCCTGTGCCAGGAGAAGATATAATTCAGCAAAGTGTTGTTAAATTTTTGTCATGTGTTCACTTGGAATAATTATTTGATGATATTTTGTACTCCTTAACATGTTTATTTCTTTAGATGTTTAGTTTTGACCCTTATACAATAAGCTAGTAATGTCTCCAGTATATCAGGGTTTCTCTTTTTAAGGGAGATGTGGGTTTCAGGAAGTCTGATATATGTCATTTTATATATATATTTTTTTTACATTGTATGAGTGAATTCTGGAATATCTATATTTTTAATATTTTCAGTGTAAGACTTTGCAACATTGAAAACTTTGGTATTACTCACCACTATTAAATTCATGTCACACAAACCACACATCAATCAACTTCACTAGCAATGAAAACAATTGATATAAAGACCCCTGAAATACAATAATATCATTTCTTGAATAATCTCATGTAGAATTTATTTGTAAAAGGGATAAATTATATACAATGTTTTTTATTAAAAAATGTTGCTTTTTATTGTAGAAGAAACTTTGGTGCATGATTACATGTTATTACATATATGCAACAAGATGAAAGTTTGAACATATTTTGTAATTCATTTACATAGCTGATATACTTACACACCTATAGAATGTATATTTACACCTGCATTGTTGCCATATCAGATGTTACAGATAAATTGCTTGGTGTGTATACACACACACACACACACACACTCACAGAGCAGTAATGAATACATTATGAGCATATAAACAGCAGTAATGAATGCATTAAGAGCTTATATACAGCTGTAGTGAATGCATTATGAGCTGGTCAAAATGGATGCAAATTAGGCAGGACATGATACAGACCTGACATGGCTCTCGTAATTTGTTGATAATGATGTCTTAATGGTCATAATAGTAGTCTTTGTGCCATATCACGACATAAGGTGTTGTAGAATTGCACAAGGCTGCAGCTTTGAACTATTAGGTGTTTGTGTATTCTAAATCACTTTTATGGGTACTCCAGTGCCACATTGATTAAGATGATACAAGATGACAGCATTCTGGGCTGTAGTACCAGTATAATGAGATGTACTGCATCCCTTCAGCTGGACATTTGACTTTGTTGGATGGCTTATATTGTGTCATGGAATGTCCATGTCAAGAGTGGGTATGGTTTACGCGTGTGCCTGGTTAATGAGACAGGTTTGTGATGTGTAAAGTGGCGTGGAAGGCGGCTGATACAGATTATCCAGAGGTATCTGTGACATCGTTGATACGCTACAGTTCACACCGGCAGGCTCCTTATAAGCTTGTCGTCGCTTGTGTCGCTTCACTAAAACAATACACATACACAACAAACACACAGATGTTGATGTTGTACACAGCCCAACTATCACAGCCAAACTGCTATAGTTTCTTATCCCACGTTGTAAGAACATATCGCTTCTTGTCTGTATGTTAATACAATGTAACTTTGTTGTCTCTTGTGGAGACTTTAGAGCTATACAGAATTCATATACTGTATTTGGTCTTAAGTTGGTAATGGTGTAGCTGCGCATGTATGTCTGCAGTAAAATTTTACTGTATTTTTTAGTGACAGATGGACGGTATAGGATCACAAAATTGTTTGACGTCACCTCTTTTCCTGTGCCATTCCATGTTACTGTTATAAAATTGGTTGCCACAGCGGTGTACATGATTTTAACGAACCTGCTATGCAGATGCACCATGGTCGTTGATGAGTCAGAGCCATTTGGGTTCATGGCCGTACATGTGTATGCTCCGATATCACTTGCCTTCAAATGCTGGATCTGAAACCAGCCCTCAGAGTCGTATTTTACACGAATATGGTTTGATTTCCCAGAAATAGTTTCACCATCAGGAAGTGTCCATTTTATTTTAGGATGAGGAATTCCTATGGCTTTACACTGAAGAGACAGAGACCCTCCTAACTCACAGTCATAAGACATATTAAACATTGGAATCACTGTTGGTGCACATGTGGAAGGAATGGAGTCTCCCACATCAGAAACAAGTTTGTTAGCAAAGCTTGGTGGTGTATCACAAATTAATCTCTCAGGATGCCTAAAAACCACAGTACTGTTGCTCTCACTCCTGTTTGGAGAGAGCATTTCTGCGATCCATTTGATCCCACATGAACAGTGTAGAGGATTGTTGTATAAGGTCACTGATTCTACCGCTGGAGTCCTCTCAAACAGTTCTGATGGCAGAGACAGCAAATTATTCTGGTGAAGATATACTGTTTGTAAAACTGGGATAGTCTGGAATGCGTAAGCATGAATATATGACAGATGTGGATTATCATGCAGCTCTAGTATGGAGAGTGAAGGTAAATTAGAAAATGCTTGTTTGTCAATCCACATTAACCTAGGCATTCTGCTTAAACTCACCTTTTGCACGCGACAGTTAGACAGTGACTTTGGTGGCATAGTTCGTAACAAATTACCATCAAGACACAGAATGTTTAAGTCTTCAAACGCTCCCAGTGCTTTGCTGGGTATACTTTCTAATGAATTGTTGGACAAATCCAGCACATGGAGATTCATTAAACCTAGGAACGATGCCTTTTCTATTCTATTTATTTGATTGTTAGTTAGGTTTAGTGTGGAAAGCTTTGATAATCCGGTGAACATTTGCGCATGGAGCACCTTGATGTGGTTGTAGTCCAAGTTTAACACAGAAAGCTTAGTTAAACCACGGAACATGCTTCGGTTTACCATCTCCAAATAGTTCCCACTCAGCGATAAGGTCACCAGATTGATGAGCCCCTTGAATGCATCCGTTTCCATGGTTTTGATCTTATTTTGGGAAAGATCAAGAAGGTTGAGCTGAGTGAAGACTCTGAACGGAGAGTGGGATAATAAGGTCAAGTGGTTTCTGGAGAGGTCCAGGCGTACTAGGTCGGTCAAGTTGGATTGGGATAGAATTTCACCGAGGGAGTCAATAGAATTGTTAGAAAGATCGATGTCCTGTAGATTTGGTAGCTCAAGTAGTGCCTGAGGTATTGATGACATTGAGTTCCCTGTCAAAGAGATGGCTTCTGTATCCACAGGCAAAGGATCAAATAGCACTCTCAAGTACTTTCCTGAACAGTCCACAGAACGGAGCTGGGCAGAGGTCCAGGGTCTAGAAGTCATGTTACATACACACTCCCTGGGACAGGATGTATTCCAGGCTGGGCTGTCATCTTGACTTACAGGGCTGACCGCTTCACTTACACCTCCCCACTTAGACAGTAGCAGCACCACACAGAACAACCCCTGTGTCATCTTGACACCAGAGTTATGTTACGTTTATTCCATGCCCATGTTATCACTGCCTTAAGTTGGCCACACCTGAAGACGCTAGTGATCTGCTGTATTGATCACTGATGTGCTGTTTGTATCAGGAGCTGCCGGTCAATACACAGCTTGATTGCCAGTGAGTCACATGCAGACTGAGGGCTGTCTATGATCACCATCAATAACTGAGAGTCAAAGAGACCACAGCCTCCACATGTAGGGCAGGCATTAAGGCCCAGCAGATCGTAGCCTCTCCCCCTTGTCGCTGACTGACATACGATCGTGTTCCATGAAAAGGAGTCACAGCATATCCGTGGTACTGTGAGTCATAGCCAAGTAAATTTAAAGTGTAGTTGGCTGACAAGCATGACATGCTATTAGGTTGGACTGGTTGGAATAACTGAAATCACATCGGTGTATTGAGTTAGCGGACACTAATCTCCAATTAGTTGTCTTCTGTGCTTGGTCGGAGGTCAGACCAGCTCTCCGCAGCGTGTCCACTTTTAAGAGTTTGGTGCTGCTGCTTCTAACAGAATTACTTTGCTCATAAGCTTCCTAAGAATGTACGGAATGAATACTTCTTGGAATTGATCACGTAGCCACTGAATGCAGAGCACCAAAGGGTCTCAATGCACTGCTGTCTAGTCCAGGCCAATTGGTTTGAACGCTAGCTTTTTTCTCTCTCCAGTAATCCTTATTGATGTTGGGGGGCCTGACTAGTTCCTAATGATGTATGCCAAGTAATCCTGCACCTCGCTAGACCGCGTGGCCGCTACAAGCTCCGGAGACCTGCAACGACCAATCACCACTCAGCTGCTGAGCACAACATATGTAAAACCAGAGCTTATGTTGCAGGTGCTTGAACGAACAAGTTGAATCGGCCAGCTAGTAACTGCGGCAGCACCTGCCCGGTCCTACACCTTGTCTGGTGGTCGTTAAAAACACAAAACCTATTGATCAAGTCTCAGTGGCTGGGATTGGCTGCCTGGTCTCAAGCTGTCCTCCTGCTGTATTGATCAATGTGAACAATTACAAAGGTGGGGTCTTATGTTACACAGGTAGATCTGGAAGACATTACGATGACACATGGCCAGGGATTATGTACTGTCATAGCCCCAGATATGGACAGTCTCATAACGCATGTGACTGTTCCTGCCTGTTTGAAGCTTCATAAGAAGAATAACTTTATCTGTGTAGACACAGAGGGTTGGCCATTATATACTTAATGAAGTGTGTCCATGATGTATTTCAGTCTCCCCTCATTACAGCATTTTGAATTAAGTGTTGTCTTACAGTAAACCTGCCCATGAGATATATGAATTATTTTAATGATTTATTAAAAATTCACTTAGATCTAAGTCCTGAATTAAGTGTTGTATACCAGTAGAGTTTGTATATTTTGCTTTTAGTGTAAATAACTAAAAATAAAGTACACTTGTAAAGTAGACAAAGAAAAACTTAGGTTGAGCCCTCTTTTTGCAATCTTGTTCTTTAAAGGTAATTTAATTGATTATCTGTGATGAGAATCTTCATTAGATTTTGATGGATTGCTGGGTAGCTTTTTCTACCTGGCTTCACTGATTGCTAGGTGCTGTGAGTCTCTGCCAGGTAAATCCAATTTGCACAAGGATAAGTAAAGAAAGAAACATCTGGCTCGGCTGTCTGGCGGGTTGTTAATGTTTATCCCAGCACACATAGCATGCCCAGCCAGCTGGACAGGTAGCCTCCTCGATCATCTTTCCAATTAGCCAAGTCACCTGGAAAATCGCTGAAAATATCCAACACAAGCCCCGACTTTCATCAGTGTATGGTTGCTATGGTCACATTATTATTTACAAAATTATATATAATTCAGAGTGAGTTTCCTAAAACTCCAGACATACTCAGCATAGGGTGTTATAGAGTTCTTGAAACCACATAAAATAGATGTTCACAAGTTGTTTTTACTATTGTTTTTATGATATAGGAATACTGATTAGAATATACAGAATTGTCACTGAACCTCTACAGTCTCAGGAATCAGCTGATGAAAATCATAATATTGATAATATTACTTGCATTTTAAAGATTGTAAAAGATTATTAGGAAAATGTTATTGTGATGACATTGATAAGGAAATTATATTGAAATCTTAAGATTTACAACAAGAGAAATATACATCAAATGTCATTATTATTAACAACAGCCACAGAGTAACATTCAGTTATGTGGTCTAGAAAATTCCGAAACTCTCTGTGCAGTTAATATTTCATTTGTTGTGAATGATTCATTTTTTTTAATGAACACAAGTTTTGGAGTTATTCTTGATCCAGTCTTATATCCAGTATAATGTTAACTTGTTTATATATATGACTCCTTGTGAGTAATTGTCAGTGTCACTGACATCTGGTGGGAGAATTTGGTATTTAAAGGCAAGTGGGTTTAATTTGACCAAGGAATAGTATATTAAATTTCAGGGGTGGCTAAATTAATATATACCATAGGAAGTTATTTTACAAAGTATTTACATTTTGTATTGTTTTAGTGACTGCCTTCTGTTATTTACATGAGAGAGGCTCAGGGAATTCTCCATGCTCTAATCTGGCAAAGTAAAAGGACTGACAAACAATATCAGTTGTTCAGTGTATGAATAAATAATGCCTAGTATTGGGTGTTCCTGCATATTTTATGCTTGTGTAATATTGATGGCATTTTATTGTCACAAGGAGCACACACACCTGAGACAGGTGAGACACATCTGAGATAATGGAGTGTTATTTTAGGTAAATTATCCCCCAGCCCTAAAATATGATTAGATATACCTGTGGAAACATGACACCTGAGTATACTGCCTGATTGGGAGAGTTAACAACTAAATAGTATATTGTAATAAAACCAGTTACTAGTTGTTGATCAGTCTGCATTATGATAATATTGATATCTGAGAACAAAAAAAAGCTTCATTTCCATAAAACTTCACACCTGCCTGAGATATAGCAATCACAGGCCACACAAATATAACAGCTGTTTATTTTATGCTCTGTACAAATATATATAATTAAAGAAAAATGCTATTAAATAAAGGTATATATTAAAGAAAAATGCGACTAATCAGACCAAGGATGGAAGGTTAGGAATGGGTGACACCATGGTGACCAGCTTGAAGGTTGTGAAGTAACCAGTGATTCATCCGTTACAAATTCATGCTATCTAGTTACTTGATCTCTTTAAGATCAGTAAATCCAAATTCATTTTGTTGCCATATTCTGGTTTAAAGACAAACATTTTTGAGAATTATCAGCAATATCCAGTGGTGTGTGAGTGGCATTAGAGATTGTAGATCAGAGAGGGACTTTATAAACTGTTTGTTTGTCTCATATAGCAGCCTTGGATCAGCCTTATATTACAAGTATGTGAATCTCCTGTAAAATATACATATTTCTGATGCAGGTAAAGGTTTACTATATATGTGTGTTTAAAAGGTAGTTAATGGCATGGATGGGATTGGATTGAGAATTATATGCCCAGACAAACCACCTGACGTGTATTTATGTTAGAGGATTCCATGGTTTGTGTTATTGATTTAAGACCTCACGTAGACCAATAAATTTAGACTTAGATATTAAGTTACTCGTTTTGTTTTATGGAAATTTGAATGGAAGGTGAAATCAAATATACATAATACATGTATGGATTAGGTTTAGACATAGTGAAAATATAAAACTTGTAAAGAGAATAAATAGTCACATAGTAATGTATGAATATGTATAGCTTACATAAAGACAAAAATAGTAAAAAAAATTAAAAAAATAACAACTAAAATTGTTTGTAATTTAACTTTATGTTATCAGATTAAATTACATTCCACATATCTAAAAAATGTTACTGGGATCAAGAGTACGGTACCCCTCTGGTAACTGGGTAGTGCTCATGTATTAACCAAGTTTGTTCCGTGAGCCTGATCTGTGGGTTTTAACTACCAGGCTTGTGGTACATCTGTTCCGGGAAGATGAACTGAATTATTTAGTGTCATCCACTAACAGCTGGGTCATCTGTTTCTGTATATTGTTAGAATTACCTACATACTCTTAAGGTCTTAATGTTGTCAAAAATTCATAAAATGTTCATTTTTTCAGAAAATTTGTTTACTATTAGGTCATTTTTACACCCACCATGTAAAAAGAATGTGTTATTGACAATTTAGTAAAAAAAAAGTAGCAATTTAACTGACTGTCAACTTCACATGTGGGATAAACAGACTCATTTAAATACCCCAGAGAACCAACACATTCTTCCATTGCTGATTGGCTGGCAATTGGCTTGAGGGATACCTTGAATCATGACCTGAGCTTGAGCCCTTCTTATCTTTATAAGCTGGGCTCTATTTATTGACCGTTATTTAGAGCAAACCAGAAAATAATTACCCTGATAGTTGTTGTCCCTTGACCATAAACTGTTTTCTCCTGAGTTTGACACTCACAGACTTGCCATTTGACATTAAAATCCCTTTTTATAAAGAATTTTGGTTAAGATTAATGAAAGAGGAAGGGAACAGAACCAACTATTTTATTAAATATATTAAAATTTGCTTCTAAACACTTTAAACTGGCTTCAGTCAGAGTTAATTAGATTTAATTTATATATCTTTTCTGAGTTATTATAAATACTGCCCTTGAATGATCCATAAAAAAAGATGACAAGAATTCCCATTACCAGTATACTCCATATCAACATGGTGTCATCTTCTGTACCATCTGTTGGCAATCACCAGAACCATTATTTATGCTTCTATCATATTCCATACTTTATCTTGTGGTATAGAATGTTAACTTTTCAGTAGTACAAAATAATCTTTTTATCCTGGATCTACATTACAGCTTCCTTCCTTCTTAACAGTGGTATCTATTCTATGTAAGTACCTAATTTCCCACCAGATTACAATACCATTGCTGTATACTTAATTTAATTTCTAGACAGATAAACAAACCTCCTATATCCACTGGTAGATGAGGATCACATCCAAAGTATGACTAGAATACTTGTCCTGGTGTCAAACCCACTTGTTAACTAAACTTACTGAATATATATTTAAAACATTAGTTTGCTATGTTTGGTTTATGGACAGTGAGAATTGTTGATATGTTTGGTAAATGGAAAGTGAGAACTGTTGATATGTTTGGTGAATGGAGAGTGAGAACTGTTGATATGTTTGGTGAATGGAGAGTGAGAACTGTAGATATGTTTGGCGTATGGACAGTGAGAACTGTAGATATGTTTGGCGTATGGACAGTGAGAACTGTAGATATGTTTGGCGTATGGACAGTGAGAACTGTTGATATGTTTGGCGTATGGACAGTGAGAACCGTTGATATGTTTGGCGTATGGACAGTGAGAACCGTTGATATGTTTGGCGTATGGACAGTGAGAACCGTTGATATGTTTGGCGTATGGACAGTGAGAACCGTTGATATGTTTGGCGTATGGACAGTGAGAACCGTTGATATGTTTGGCGTATGGACAGTGAGAACCGTTGATATGTTTGGCGTATGGACAGTGAGAACCGTTGATATGTTTGGTGTATGGACAGTGAGAACCGTTGATATGTTTGGTGTATGGACAGTGAGAACCGTTGATATGTTTGGTGTATGGACAGTGAGAACCGTTGATATGTTTGGTGTATGGACAGTGAGAACCGTTGATATGTTTGGTGTATGGACTGTGAGAACCGTTGATATGTTTGGTGTATGGACTGTGAGAACTGTTGATATGTTTGGTGTATGGACTGTGAGAACTGTTGATATGTTTGGTGTATGGACTGTGAGAACCGTTGATATGTTTGGTGTATGGACTGTGAGAACCGTCGATATGTTTGGTGTATGGACTGTGAGAACCGTCGATATGTTTGGTGTATGGACAGTGAGAACCGTCGATATGTTTGGTGTATGGACTGTGAGAACCGTCGATATGTTTGGTGTATGGACTGTGAGAACCGTTGATATGTTTGGCGTATGGACTGTGAGAACCGTTGATATGTTTGGCGTATGGACTGTGAGAACCGTTGATATGTTTGGCGTATGGACAGTGAGAACCGTTGATATGTTTGGCGTATGGACAGTGAGAACCGTTGATATGTTTGGCGTATGGACAGTGAGAACCGTTGATATGTTTGGCGTATGGACAGTGAGAACCGTTGATATGTTTGGTGTATGGACAGTGAGAACCGTTCATATGTTTGGTGTATGGACTGTGAGAACTGTTGATATGTTTGGTGTATGGACTGTGAGAACCGTTGATATGTTTGGTGTATGGACTGTGAGAACCGTTGATATGTTTGGTGTATGGACTGTGAGAACCGTTGATATGTTTGGTGTATGGACTGTGAGAACCGTTGATATGTTTGGTGTATGGACTGTGAGAACTGTTGATATGTTTGGTGTATGGACTGTGAGAACCGTCGATATGTTTGGTGTATGGACAGTGAGAACCATCGATATGTTTGGTGTATGGACAGTGAGAACCGTCGATATGTTTGGTGTATGGACAGTGAGAACTGTTGATATGTTTGGTGTATGGACAGTGAGAACTGTTGATATGTTTGGTGTATGGACAGTGAGAACTGTTCCACCACACAAGCACACACATGAACAGGGCTGTGAATACCCTCCTGGCAGAGGCTGTCACTATAGTCTGAATAAATAACAAATAATTTTAACATTAGTGTTATCTGTATGTTCATATTATAAATATCATATGTAGATATAGTTAATTACTATGTTGTATTTTCACAAAATTATTGTTAGGGAGTGTTTTTTTGTTTATGATGGGGAGTTTAAGGATAGGGAGCGTGCAGATCAGCATCCTCTGATTGAGCAGCTGCAGGCCGGCCTGCTGGGCTCGTTTTCTTGCTCGTTATGGTTGAGAAAATGAGACATATCAGGCCTGCAGCAAATTGCACCGTCAGAAGTGGGATGTATGATGGCAGGTAATCGGAACGGTATGCCCCTTTATCCAGGGGCTGACTGCCCAAAGGTTTCATTTATAAACATGATGGGAGATAAACTCGCTCAGTGGTATCCATCCTGGCTTCCTAGCTGAATCATGGCTGGTACTTTAATATATGATGATAATCTGTGACCTTCTGACTTTGAAGACAACTCGCTATATTTACTGGACCTGAAATATCAGCCACATGAGCCATTTATATTTCTTTTCCTGCCATAAAAGAGAGCTAGACTGCTGGCAGTGATATTTTTATATCAGGCCACAGTATACCTTATATTTCATGACCTCTGACCTTTCTAGGCCTGTGCATTAATCATTTTAAATCGCCCTTCATACAGCTCATGTAATTTTTGCTTTTGGCTAAAGACCATTATGAATAGAATACTAGACCAAAGTCTGACCAAGAAAGAGTAACAGCAAAGTAATGGACAGGATTCATGCTCAATTTGTAAGCATTTTTTTATTTTTTTTTTTTATTTTACTGAGCTGAATATTGATTGCACTCTGACAAAAACCTTTGCCTTAACAAATTTCTGCTGACTTTAAAATGTGATGTGGGTATCAAATGAAGAGCTTTTAAAAAAATTAAGATAAATGTGCTGATAATCACCAGACAAATATTAAACTGGGCAGTATACTAAAGGTTACCCTTCTCTTTACTTATTAGCTCAGCTGACTGAAAGTATCATAACAAACAGCTTGGATATGCAAACCTAATATGCAGACAAGTTCTGACAAAATCTCCCGTCAAAACTCAAAGTAGGTCACTATGACCTATATTTATTTGGTATGGTTTAGTAGTGTGTCAGATTCAGCTGAACATAATGACCCTTGGGCCACCTGTTCTGTTCTCACTTTTCATCTTTCCAGCTACTGGTTAATATTGTAATTTTTGTATCCACTTTCACTTCTGGGAGTATCCTGGTTGGGTATTGGGTGTTGTGAGAGCCAGTTACACTTCTGAGGTTACACACATCATTGTATCGCCAGACATAGTCTGGAGATACTATGGTTTAGGCACGGTCGCGCTGCCGCCGCCGCAGAGATTTCTTTTGGACACAATAACTCAAAAAATATTTCACTGATCTTTACCAAACTTGGTATATGTATAGATATGGGTGAGAGGACGACGCCTATTAAAAATGAGGTCATGACCTCAACTAGGAGAGTGACCTTGACCTTGAATAGGTTCAATTCTGGGGAAAATCACACAAATTCTTAAATATCTCAAGAAAACTTGCATGGATTGATCCCAAAATCAAGTTGATCGAAGATCATGGATAGGGTTGTCATGTTCCAGAAACTGGTGGCGCCACCTATTATTCTTTACTTGTTTTCATGCCGTTTAATATCCCCAAAATTGCTACTTGACAGTACTGTGAGCATTATAAGTCAAAAACTAATGGACAGATTTCTTTCATATTATGCAAATACATAGATATGGGTTATGGGATGATGTTTATTTAAATTGGGGTCATGACCTTTCCTATGAGAGTGGCCTTGACCTTGAATATTGCCATATATGGTGAAAATCACACAAAATCATTAATTTCTCAATAAGGGATGCATGCATTGGTCCAAAAATCAACTTGACCGAAGATCTTGGACAGTAATGTCATGTACCGGAAACAGGTGGCGCCACCTGTTATTCTTTTACTTGTTTACGTGCCGTTTAATACCCCATCATTGCCACTTAACAGTACATTTATAACCTGTGAGCATTATAAGTCAAAAACTAATGGACAGATTTCTTTCATATTATGCATATACATAGACATGGGTTATGGGATGATGTATATATAAATTGGGGTCATGACCTTTCCTATTAGAGTGGCCTTGACCTTGAATATTGCCATATATGGTGAAAATTACACAAAATCATTAATATCTCAATAAGGGATGCATGCATTGGTCCAAAAATCAACATGTTCGAAGATCTTGGAAAGTATTGTCATGTACCGGAAACAGGTGGCGCCACCTGTTATTCTTTTACTTGTTTTGTGCCGTTTAATACCCCATCATTGCCATTTATCAGTACTGTGAGCATTATAAGTCAAAAACTAATGGACAAATTTCTTTCATATTATGCATATACATGGATATGGGTTATAGGATAATGTTTATTTGAATAGGGGTCATGACCTTTCCAATGAGTGGCCTTGACCTTAAATATTGCCATATATGGTGAAAATCACACAAAATCATTAATTTCTCAATAAGGGATGCATGCATTGGTCAAAAAATCAACTTGACCCAAGATCTTGGATAGTAATATCATGTTCCAGAAACAGGTGGCGCCACCTGTTATTCTTTTACTTGTTTTCGTGCCGTTTAATACCCCATCATTGCCATTTAACAGTACATTTATAACCTGTGAGCATTATAAGTCAAGAACTAATGGACAGATTTCTTTCATATTATGCATATACATAGACATGGGTTATGGGATAATGTATATATAAATTTGGGTCATGACCTTTCCTATTAGAGTGGCCTTGACCTTGAATATTGCCATATATGGTGAAAATTACACAAAATAAGGGATGCATTGATTGGTCCAAAAATCAACTTGAACGAAGATCTTGGATAGTGTTGTCATGTACGGGAAACAGGTGGTGCCACCTGTTATTCTTTTACTTGTTTTCGTGCCGTTTAATACCCCATCATTGCCACTTAACAGTACTGTGAGCATTATAAGTCAAAAACTAATGGACAGATTTCTTTCATATAGAAAGACATGGGTTAGGGGATGATGTATATTGAAATTTGGATCATGACCTTTTCTATGAGAATGACCTTTTCTATGAGTGTGGTCTGATATTAATTGTTGCTGAAGATGGGGGGCCTATTCTTAAAGGGGGGGGGGGATTAATTGTCTGGCGATACTATGGCACCTGCAGTGCCAAGAAATATCTAGTTCTATTTATATCCATGTACATAATTTAGAGTATTCACGATCAGTTGCTTAACACTGATCAATGAACTTTGTATGGAATAGCATTATAAATCTTATCAATGCTATATCAGATTATTTGCACCTGCAAAAACAAAGCCATTCTAGTTTTTAATACTTTTTGATGAAGAGTGCCCCAGAACTTTTTTAAAGTTTTTGATATTCCCTTGTGATGGTCCACATCCACATCCAGGCCCAGTCTGCTGACATGCTGACCAATTCCATGAACAGATGAGGAACCCAAATTTATATTTATATATAAAGAAACTGAAAGAAATTAATGTTTGTCTTCTTATATGACATAATATAAATAAAATATAGAAATTAATAATTTTCATTTATACCAATTATAATTACTACATACACATTAGTGCATTCACAGATTAGTGCCAATGTTCCCTAATACAGTGCCAGGTCAAAAAATGACCCACTAGTATTATGAACCCCCCCCTCCCCCACAGGACCATACCCCTGTCTGTTTTCCAAATACAGAATTTAAAGTTTTATTTATCATAGAGGTTTATTTATACAGACATGTATTTAATTACCAAAATGCTTGGCATTTTTTCTTGATCTTTTGAACCCTCTGTGGCAGCTTGTAACCCAGGGAACTCTGATATGGTGTACATAATCTAAGATGCTCAGATTCCAGCATGCCACGCAGCTTCCATCGATCAACAAGATGATTGATGTCACAAGAACATCACCACAAATTGAATCCTGTCACCTGTGTACCACCACCCACTGCAGTGTCTCAAGTCAAGTTTATATTTGAATGAGATCTTGGTCTCTTTTTCCGGTCCACCAAACACCACAGACAGATTTACTGCCAAGAGATTTATTTGTCTTCGTAAAAATGTGCACCTCAGTAACTATACTGACCTGAGAAAAAAGGCAAGAGAAAATGCTTAAAGTTTGCCACCATTACAAACAGGCTGGAGTGTTTCAAAAGAAAATACAAAGGAACCGCTAAATTTTATTCTTATATCCTTCCTTTGTTGGTATTAAGATATCCCAGGGTAGAAATGGCAAATACTCTTGAGAAGTGTCAGTGTAACATGTTAAAGTGGAATAAACTGAGGCCATATTATTTTTACAGATTTGATTTTTTCCAGAGCCCCAAACAATCCTGACCAACAGATCATCAAGCGGGTGATAGGACTAGAAGGAGACACGGTGAAGTAGGTAACGCTGACTGTACTTCATACCATCAAACAACCTCTGTTTGTTAACATCCTATTCTGTAGCTAGAAGTTTACAATCACCGAGAGATCGCAAGGGAAGCCTCCCTAGACATGACTGTGCAATTAGGTCAAGGAAAAAGATAATTATCTGGTGGGAATCTGTCACCTGTGCCCATAACTTAGGTAAGTTTTGTAAGATCAGCCGTATTGGAGTTCTAGTGCAAAAGTTGGCAAGGAAATAAATATAAGAGAATGAAAACAGTTTTCTCATCAATGGCAATTTTGACACAGATATCAATACAGAAATAAACTCCTCAGCCCCTGTAAATCTGTTTTTACTTGTGTGAGGCTTCAATAGAGAATACCTATCCCCTCACCTAATTAAATCTAAAATAGTTCTTGGTATTGTTATATAAAATTCACAATACTGATGGAATAATTCTTTTTTCTACACCAAAATTTTCGACAAGCAGCACGGCTCTGTTATATTTAAAAGTAATCATCCGAGGCACAGCTCTGGTATATTTTTAGAGTGATTATTTAGGGCTCAGCTCTGTTTATTTTAGAGTGATCATCCGGGGGACAGCTCTGTTATATTTAACAGTGATCATCCACAGCACAGCTTTGTTATTTTTAGCTGAGCTGACTGAAAGCGATCACCCTTTGTCCGTCGTCTGTCCGGCCGTCCGTTAACAGGGCACAAATCGTAACCACTGGACCTGGAATCTTCTCACTTGACATCCAGGGTGGTCCATGAAAAATCTCCTTGGAAACCTGAAATGAGGTCTCTGTTACCCATATCCTTCGAGCTATGGGGCTCCAAAGTACCCCCAGAATAATGCAAAATTTGATACAAAATCTCAAGTATCTGAATAACTACTGCATTGATCACCAAGATTCTTTGCATGAATATTGATCATGGGATGTTCCATCACTTCCTGCAGACTGGTGGCGCCACCTGTATTTTTTTTTCCAATTTTTACAAATTTTTTTCTCTTTTTTTTCAGACCTGCAATGAAACTGTCATCTGTTAACAGGGCACAAGTCGTAACTGCTGAACCTGGAATCTTTTCACTTCAAATCTAGGAAGGTCCATGAATAATCTTCTTGGAAACCAGAATTTAGGTCTCTGTTACTAATATTCTTTGAGCTATGGGGCTGTGAAGTACCCCCCCAGAATAATCAAAATTTTGATACAAAAGCTCAAATATCTGAATAAATACTGCATTGATCACCATGATTATGTGCATGAACATTGATCATGGGGAGTTCCATCAACTCCTGCAGACTGGTGATGCTCCCTGTATTTTTTACATTTTTTATGATTTTTTTTTTATTTTTTTTGTTTTTTTAGACCTGCAATGAAACTGTCGACTGTTAACATGGAATCTTCTAACTTGACATCAAAGGAGGTTTATGAATATATCTCTGTGGAAACCTGAAATTATGACTCTGTTACCCATATTCTCCAAGCTATGGGGCTCAGAAGTACTTCTCAGAATATTAAAAATTTGAAACAAAATATCCAGTAGGTGAATAACTAATGCATTGATCAGCAAGATTCTTTGCATGCAAATTGATCATGGACTCTTTTTGCAGGTTCCGCAGAAATGGTGGCACTACCTGTATTTTAGCGAACCTGTGAGCTTATGCGATGGCGCAGCATCGTCCGTCAGCCTGCCGTCAGCCGTCCGCCATCCAGGGCTGGCTTTCCGCCGTCCATGGCTGTAAGTCAGAAACTGTTGGAGCTAGCAGCTCCAAATTACATGTAAGAATTAGTCACATGTGAAACTTGGTGCTCTGGAGCTTTTTATTGGGTATCTGCATTAATTTAGATTTTATAGAGAAAAAGCTTCAAAACCTTTAAAAATCTTCTTCTCTGAAACTGTCCAGCCAAATTGTCCAATATTTTACAGAAATGATCCCTGGAACAATCTCTCTCAAGTTTGTTCGAATGGTTCCGGTTTGGAGATTTTTGGCCAAGTTACAGAGGTTGAACTAAGTCATCTGTCCTAAAAAGCACACTAAGATTAAAATTTCAGAAACGGCTAGAGCTATAATCACCAAATTTTATACCAAAGTTTGTCACATATGTCATATATGATTTTGAGGTATTGGTGGCGCCACCTACATTGATGTGTTTATTACAAGCAAAAATGTAATTTTAAACTCTTCTTGCTTATACACTGATTTATGATGAAACTGTTAAGCTGATTGGTTTAAACTTTACAAGAATTATTCTATGGTAGGGTTCTGCCAGTTTTATAAGAATAGATTGGGTAAATACAGTTTTAAAAAAACATTGTAGCCAATTGAAATAGGCTTTCTGTATTTGAAAACAGATTTCACAAAATGCTGAGTTTCAGCATCCAAGTCAAGAGGTCACTCAGTACAAACAGGTGGGGTCCAGACATCACCATGGCAACTGACCTGGCTGGGGGGGGGGGGTCTAGACGTCTATACACAATGTTTAGATGCAGAATTCCCAGATTATTGGAACTATATCCTTCAACTGTTTGAAAAAACTTGGTTAGCATTTTAAGGGAATTTGGTTTATCATCAGGTCAGATGTGAACTGCTGCGCCCTCATTTTTGGTTGACCTCTTATCTTTCCTCGTTGCCCAGCATCCATTTGTGCATCTGTTTCCACACATAAACCCACATATCTCGGGAACCGTTTGACCAATCAAGCTAAAAATTTTGCACAAATGTAGCCCTTTGATAGCTTTATAACATCAGGCGCCACCTGCAACCACTTATGCACAGCGTCCATCTGCCTTGGGACTCATATCTCAGCAGTGGTTTGACTTATCCACCTGAAATTTTGCAGGTTTATACATCCTGGACAGTTTTCTCGATTTATGACAGGTGGCGACACCTACATTCACGTTTACTCTACAGACATCCAAGCTTATATCTCGGGAACTGTTTGACCGATTGGGCCAAAATTTTGCATGTGTATAGATCTCACATAGCTGTTCATCATAGGCAAAACTGGTGGCGCCACCTGCAACTATTAATGCACAGCATCCATCTGTTCATCTGCCTTGGGATAAAATTACTCATTTATCAGCAGTGGTTTGACTTATCCACCTGAAATTTTGCAGGTTTATAAATCCTGGAAAGCCTTCTCAATTTTATGACAGGTGGCACCACCTACATTCATGTTTACTCTACAGATATCCAAGCTCATATCTCGGGAACTGTTTGACCGATTGGGTCAAAATTTTGCATGTGTATAGATCTCACATAGCTCTTAATCATAGGCAAAACTGGTGGCGCCACCTGCAACCATTTATGCACAGCATCCATCTGTTCATCTGCCTTGGCGAAAAATCACTCATATCTCAGCAATGGTTTGACATATCCACCTGAAATTTTACAGGTTAATACATCCTGGAAAGCTTTCTTGATTTTGTCAGGTGGTGCCACCTACATTCAGGTTTACTCTGAAGACATCCAAGCTCATATCTCGGGAACCTTTTCTCATCGTAGATCTAACATAGCTCTTTATCATAGGCAAAACTGGTGGCGCCACCTGCAACCACTTATGCACAGTGTCCATCTGTTCATCTGCTTTGGGATAAAATCACTCATATCTCAGAAGTGGTTTGACTTATCCACCTGAAATTTTGCAGGTTTATACATCCTGGACAGCCTTCTCGATTTTATGACAGGTGGCGCCACCCACATTCACATTTACTCTGCAGACATCCAAGCTCATATCTTGGGAACAGTTTGACCGATTGGGCCAAACTTTTGCCTGTGTATAGATCTCACATAGCTTTTCATCATAGGCAAAACTGGTGGCGCCACCTGCAACCACTTTTGATCATCGTCCATCTGTTATCTGCCTTGGGATAATATCACTCATATCTCAGCAGTGGTTTGACTTATCCACCTGAGATATTGCAGGTTTATACACCCTGGACAATTTTCTCGATTTTATGACAGGTGGCACCACCTACATTCACGTTTACGCTGCAGACATCCATGCTAATATGCAACACACCTCACTCTATTCCCCTTGCCACCTAATCCATGCCTCACTTCACCCGTCCCACTCTGATTTCTGCAGATACACATATGAAACAAAAATGGCCCCACCCCTAAATCTGATAAACAGTATTTCAGGGATGGGGTTTTTGTTATTAGTTCGTTTGGGTAGCGTGGCTGAATTTAATATAATAATAATAATAATTTATTCACTTAATACCGCGCCACCTTCCAACACTCAGTGTTGCTCAGGGGCGCCTTACAATAACATGCATAATTTGAGTTAAAATTTAAAATAAGAGATAAATAAAAATTAAAGTACTAAAAAAAGGTATGAGAATTGACTAAGATAAGTAAAAGTCTGTAAGTAGTGAAACTAACTAGAGAAATTGTCTAATTATATGCAAAGCTAAAAAGATGTGTCTTTAGTTTCTTCTTGAAAGTGTCATATGAGTCACACATTTTTAGGACCATAGGCAACTGATTCCATAACTTTGGTACAGCGACTGCAAATGCGCGATCTCCATAGGATCTAGTTCTGGAGACTGGTTGCTGCAGGAGTAGTTGGCTGTTTGATCGGAGACTTCTTGATGGCACATATGGGGACACAAGCTCGGACAAATATGCAGGGGCTAGACCATTCACACATTGATAAGTTAGACACAAAGCCTTGAAATTGACCCGATGCTTAACAGGAAGCCAGTGAAGATCTCTCAGAATTCCTGTGATGCTGTCACGCATACGCTTCCTGGTGACTATCCGAGCTGCACAGTTCTGAACGTGCTGCAGTTTAGCGATCTGCGCAGCTGGTACATTCAGAAGCAGTGAGTTGCAGCTATCAAGCCTTGTAGAAATAAAGGCATGTATCAGTCGTTCTGTGGCGTCACGTGTAAGCATGTGTCTTACTGCCGCAATGTTATGTAGATGGAAATAGCATGTTTTGCAGATGTGCCAAACATGCTCTTCCATTGTTGCAGCCTGGTCCCACATTGATCCCAAGTTCCTGATGCTGGGGCTAGCAAAGACAGTATCGGCCTGGACACGAAGGGCTGGAATGTCAACTCTTGTCCTGAGACGGGGAATTTACAAATACTCCTCCATGCATCCAACAGACAATATTGACTAAGGCAGTTAAAAGTCCATTAGTGGCAACAAGAATTTTTTACGAAAGAAACTACATGATTACCAGTACACAAGAATCATGCCCTGACTAATATTACATAACAATTATGTATAAATACGAACCAGAATGTGGCTGTCCAGGTTTCCCTGGTCCCTATAATCTCAGCTTCTGCTAAGATGGACCAGAGAGGCTCAAAGCCCTGTGGGACAGACACCTGCACATGTGCAGTGTTCACAAGTCCCGGGCCTAAGAGACAGGGCTGGGCTGGTACATGGCTCATGTATCAGTCATTCCAGCCCTGCGTCGCCAGCTCTGTGGTCATTGGTCAACCCAAGAGATCTGCATCTGGTGGCATTAATACCAAGGGAATCTCCCCTGGTAGCCATGATGTCAAAGGGTGTTCCCCCGGTAATACCAGGGGTAGGGCATTTGTGTAACACATAGTCGCTTGTCGACTACCCATATTCTAGTTTTAAAATGTCCTAGTCTGAAACTTGCAGGTCCGAAATGTCCATTTTGCTTAAATCATAATGACTAAGGTAGATATGCAGGACTTAAAAGGATCAATATTAAATTTTAAAAATAAACCTCCATTCATACTCACAAACTTTGCACAGGTTCGCATTAGGCCTGTAGGCCTTGTTTCCAATTTTTACTTCCAATTTTCTTCTCTATTTTGAGACCTTCAAAGATGTAGTCATCTGTTAACCAGACAAATCATAATGGTTGGACTGAGAAATTTTTGAGACTGACAAAATTAGTTTCTTAATTATTTGTGGTGTCATCTAGTTAAGACCTTCAAATGAAGTGGTCTGGCTGTTAATAGGGCACAAACCATAACAGTTGGACCTAGAAGCTTCTAACTGTACATCCAGGGAAATTAGAAATTAGATCATAGTGACCTATATTCTGAAAGATATGTGAAACAACATGATTTGAGCACCCTATAGGACAGATTTGCATGATTGGTTACAGTTGGACCTAGAAACTTCTAATTTGATTAAGATCCAGGGAGGTCCCTGTAAAAATTTCTTGGAAATTTGAAATAATGTCACTGTGACCTATATTCTGCAAGCTGTGTGAAAGAACACGATTTTAGCACTGTTTTAGTCATATGGACACAAATGGTAGCAGTTGGATGTAGAATAAAATCACTGGAACCTATATCTAATGGCTGTTGGCAAAATACATGATTTTTAGCACTCTTGAAGTTCATTTTACCCATTGTTCAAGGTTCCATGAATTCAGCTGAGCGCCATGGCCCATGGGCCACTTGTTTAGAGTAATCATCCAGGGCACAGTTCTGTTATATTTTGGAGTGATCATCTGGGGCACAGCTCTGTTTTATTTTAGGGTGATCTTCCACGGCACAGCACTATTATATTTTGGAATGATCATCTGGGGCACAGCTCTGTTATATTTTAGGGTGATCTTCCACGGCACAGCTCTGTTATATTTTAGAGTGATCATCTGGGGCACAGCTCTGTTTTATTTTATGGTGATCTTCCACGGCACAGCTCTGTTATATTTTAGAGTGATCATCTGGGGCACAGCTCTGTTTTATTTTAGGGTGATCTTCCATGCCACAGCTCTGTTATATTTTAGAGTGATCATCCGGGGCAAAGCTCTGTTTTATTTTAGGGTGATCTTTCTGGGCACAGCTTTGTTATATTTTAGAGTGATCATCTGGGGCAAAGCTCTGTTTTATTTTAGGGTGATCATCTGGGGCACAACTTTGTTATATTTTACAGTGATCATCTAGGGCACCGTTCTGTTATATTTTAGAGTGATCTGTTATATTTTAAAGTGATCATCTGGAGCACAGCTCTGTTATATTTTAGAGTGATCTGTTATATTTTAAAGTGATCATCTGGGGCACAGCTCTGCTATATTTGAGAGTGATCTGTTATATTTTAAAATGATCATCTAGGGCACAGCTCTGCTATATTTTAGAGTGATCTGTTTTATTTTAAAGTGATCATCTGGAGCACAGCTCTGCTATATTTTAGAGTGATCTGTTATATTTTAAAGTGATCATCTGGGGCACAGCTCTGTTATATTTTAGAGTGATCTGTTATATTTTAAAGTGATCATCTGGGGCACAGCTCTGCTATATTTGAGAGTGATCTGTTATATTTTAAAATGATCATCTGGGACACAGCTCTGCTATATTTTAGAGTGATCTGTTTATTTTAAAGTGATCATCTGGAGCACAGCTCTGCTATATTATAGAGTGATCTGTTATATTTTTAAGTGATCATCTGGGGCACAGCTCTGTTTTATTTTAGAGTGATCTGTTATATTTTAAATAGACCATCTGGGGCACAGCTCTGTTATATTTTAAAGTGCTCTGTTATATTTTACAGTGATCATCTGGGGCAAAGCTCTGTTTTATTTTAGGGTGATCATCTGGGGCACAGCTTTGTTATATTTTACAGTGATCATCCAGGGCACAGTTCTGTTATATTTGAGAGTGATCTGTTATATTTTAAAGTGATCATCTGGGGCACAGCTCTGTTATATTTTAGAGTGATCTGTTATATTTTAAAGTGATCATCTGGGGCACAGCTCTGCTATATTTTAGAGTGATCTGTTATATTTTAAAGTGATCATCTGGGGCACAGCCCTGCTATATTTTAGAGTGATCTGTTATATTTTAAAGTGATCATCTGGGGCACAGCTCTGTTATATTTTAGAGTGATCTGTTATATTTTGGAGTGATCATCTGGGGCACAGCTCTGTTATATTTTAGAGTGATCTGTTATATTTTAGAGTGATCATCTGGGGCACAGCTCTGCTATATTTGAGAGTGATCTGTTATATTTTAAAGTGATCATCTGGGGCACAGCTCTGCTATATTTTAGAGTGATCTGTTATATTTTAAAGTGATCATCTGGGGCACAGCTCTGTTATATTTTAGAGTGATCTGTTATATTTTAAAGTGATCATCTGGGGCACAGCTTTGCTATATTTGAGAGTGATCTGTTATATTTTAAAATGATCATCTGGGGCACAGCTCTGTTATATTTTAGAGTGATCTGTTATATTTTGGAGTGATCATCTGGAGCACAGCTCTGCTATATTTTAGAGTGATCTGTTATATTTTAAAGTGATCATCTGGGGCACAGCCCTGCTATATTTTAGAGTGATCTGTTATATTTTAAAGTGATCATCTGGGGCACAGCTCTGTTATATTTTAGAGTGATCTGTTATATTTTGGAGTGATCATCTGGGGCACAGCTCTGTTATATTTTAGAGTGATCTGTTATATTTTAGAGTGATCATCTGGGGCACAGCTCTGTTATATTTTAGAGTGATCTGTTATATTTTTTAGTGATCATCTGGGTTGTGCATTATTGCAGTTGGCAGACATAGGTAGACAGGAGCCAGGAGTTTAATGAGGAGACTCCAGGGCGTTCATTCTCTGATAAAATGATGTGCACATCTTGATGAAGTTATTTACTTTGACAGGACTTTAAGCTATAAGAACCGCTACGTCAGGGTCCCTGAGGGTCACTGCTGGATCGAGGGGGACCACCATGGGCAGAGTATGGACAGCAACCTGTTTGGACCGGTAAGATTTATATTTTATCAAAAGTCCACTCAACTATGATACAATGAACTGTGAAGTAATCCCCAAGTCCTGTATTCTCTCTTGTTTGTCTTAGTCCATGAGCCAGATCCTGAAAATTTGGTCACAGGTACCATCTGAGGGGAACAATTCTAACAGTGATTTTTGGCATTGCATACAACCATGGAGTTAGAAAATGTGTGATAGCATTGTATCAGTGGTAGCGTTCTGTGTGTATCAGCCCGTTTATATGTCTACCCTTAAACCCATTTATTGCACCACCTGTGTAAGATATGTAGGGGTAGGGGTTACACATTTGCATTTAACATTTGCAGTTCTGAGGGAAAAACTGTAAAATACATATAATAAAATATTTTTATTTTTAATTTTTTTTTATATATTATATTAAAATATCTTTTCATTTTCAGTTGCAAAAAATTTTCATCATTGCATGGATTATATAAAAAACATGTTATTAAATATTATTATTCCAAATAAAAGAATGGGCTCTGTTAATAAAGTTGGTGTATCATACGCTTACCAACCGCACTTTTTATGTCACTGATAAGGGGTAGTAAATGTACATCTGACTTTCTTGTGCAGTGACTATCTGTAAAGCAAAATGGAGTTAGTGTTAACACTTTTTTGTAACATTTGAAATGCTTGGATTAAAAATACAAATGACCTACCTTTGGAAAATAAATATGATTTCTGTCCAATGATACTAATTTGATGAGCTTGGCACATTTTTCAAGGTCAGAAGAATTTTTTTATTGTGTTCTCCAAAGGCTCATGAATCAGAATCTAGCTTGGTACCCTTGGGTAATTTTTATAATTGCACAAATTCAAAATGGCATCCGGCTCTCATTTTTAAATTAAATTACATTTATGTGAATTACAATATAGTTTTAACAAACTGTTTACTTGACATAAAATGTGGACAAAGACTTTAACAATAATAGTTACATGCCACGGTGCAAAAAAATACAATAATAATCTAAAAGGACCACCAAAATGGCTGTCATTTTTGGAAATAACGTAATTTGAAAATACGCTGTAGGTTAAACCATGGAGTGGTAGTTGGTGATTGGTTGTTGGGCTCTTGTTGGTTGCTCTTTAGCATATGTATCAAAGCAATATATATTAATGAACATTTAATATGACATCTGTAGATTGCATAATAATAATAATAATAATAATAATAATAATTTTTATTATACTTGGTTTATTTGTAGCACCAAAATCTGTGAGTGGTTAATAATAGCATATACCATCTATTTTTGGTGTATTTGTGTTTGTTTTAAAATTGCAAATTAAAACATCTTAAAATCAACAAAATTTTGTTATGGTCCATATAAGAGGGCTAGAATACTATGGCTGAGATATCCATTCTCATTATATCAATTATCGTTTATTTGTATCTGATTTTATATTTCCAACAAATTATTTTATTCATCAGTATAGAAGTATTCATAGGAAAATAGTGGTTTGATGTGTTTTACAAGGGATGTTCAGATAGGGGAAACCTCTCATATATAGAGAATATGTACTCGAACTCTAAACTCGGACTCGACTCTAAAAGACTCGGACTCAAAGATGGTGGACTTGGACTAGAACCTAAAGGATTCAGACTTTGGTACCTTAGACTTTGACTTTCACTTGGACTCATTTGGTGAAGACTCGACCACAACACTACTTTTGATACCAAAGAGAGAGTTTGCGTTAGATGTTCCAGTTGTGATTTCTATTTGTGTAATGGAAACACCTTGATTCTTTTGATTCTGTGGAGGTCTGGGTCTTTTCTGGCCCATATTATGGTGCATAAGGATAAGGCAAGTGTCACTTGGTTTAAAACTGTTTGATTATTCTTTTTTTCTCAGTTGAATGGCGTTGTTGCTTAATGAACTCAATAGCCATGGGAAGAGTCTTACATGTCCCATTCTGTTCATTAGTATGTTTCCCCACTGACTGTTTCAAAAGCAGAACTTTATCATTTGTATTGTCTGTGCAATACTTAGTGCTCTCTTTGTGTGACTATCCTTGGACACAAGTGATGAGACTATGTTCAACAAAGTAGGATGTATTAGCAACAGCCTTTGAGTAAAAAAACAAGTTCAAGTCACAGTAATCAAGTTTTTTTTCTGTAATTGATTTTAATTCAGATTTAATCTGCTTACAGATCTCATTTGAAAACATTTCAATATCATTTTCATCCTCTTCTTGTAAAAGAATCTTAGCTGTCATAAAGATAAATAGACACTATGGGACATGCCCAGCCATCTGTTCTAATCACAAAATTTCTTCCAGGAAAAAATCATCTGACTAAATACTATGTCTGCTGGAGATTCCGAACTTTTCTGAAACACAGATGACTGCTGCCTCAACATTCTTTGCACAGACGGAATGTGAATAACAATCCGGGTAATACATTGTATCAGCAGCATGGAAATTTGTTTGTGCTCCAGAAATTCAGATATTCGGACTTCATCTGCTAGCTGATCGCTGTGTTCATAATATTATAGCATATTTATAACAATTTGATTTTAAAACATACTCAACCAATCTTTTGGTTCACTTTAAGACACAGATAAAATGGTTGCCATCTTTTCAGATGCTTGTGATCATGTGGCAAGCTAAGGTAACCACAGATTAAGCAGTGTTTGTTAAAATTTAAATACTTCGCTGGAGACCTACGTTAGGAAATGGTTCACTTTGTGTATGGATCAACCGTTTCATAAGGAAACGCGATATGTGTTGTTTTAATGTGTATGATGGTACAAATGATTTATGACACTCCTGTGTTAAGGTGGGGTCTTCATTTTATTCAGGCTCCAGAGTTTCATGTAACGAAACTGCTCATTGCTAACATGAAATAATGATGCTGCTTATTCTCTCAGGGCCTACTTTTATTTGTGTTTGTTTTTCTTCAGTGTACATTGGAAATAAATTCAGATTATCTACTATCATCACTTACTGTGACAGGGAGTGTTTAAGGATGGTATAACTTATGTATGAGGCCTTTTGCGGGCTTCCCTGAAACTTTTTTTCTGGAAATATTGGTAAATGAATAGGCATCAATAAAGCCTCTAATTACATCAATTGCCCAGGGTTTACAAATGGTAATTTAAAATGTCTCACTTTGGACTTTTTTTTTACACTTGTATGTTTCATTATTGATTTATCAGTATTTATAATTCATTACAAAAAGAGTTTGTGAGAATGTATAGCCTTGAACATTTTTTGGTAATGCAGCTAAATTTACTGGTTTTCAAACATTAACCGAAATGATTTCTTGAAAGCAGTTAAACCAAGGATCGAATACATACAGTTACTGTAGTGCAGGATTGCTTCAAATATTCCATAGATAACATTCCAGCATGATATGCATGTCTTAAGTATATTGGGAGGAGCTCTGATGTACTTTATTTTGCTTTGTTGTTGTTGTTTTTTTATTATTAATGGCACTCTTTAAAGCCTTTGATTACATAAATGTATCAAGGTGAAGACATTTTTTTAAAACAACATTTTATCAAAACTCTTACAGCATTTTTTTCATAAGGGTTTAATTAGTTCTATTAATCATTTCTATTTTCATAAACTGCAATGCGAAAACTTTATAAACTGTAAAAATGCAGTTGGTGAGAATTCATGCCTGCTACATGTAAAATTGTTTTCTGTACCTTCATTTACTGCTTTCAGAAATTAAGTGATCAACATGTTTCACAACAGTAGCTAAAGATACAGATGAAATTACACCAGGGTTTCCTGTTTAGATAAGCTGAAAATTACACAGATTTGACTATGATTACACTTTTTCAATCAACGTTTATAAAAATTGCCCAAGGCTGCCAGCTTGGCAAACTGCAGAATTAGAATCAAAATCGTAAAAATTCTTTCTTACCAAAGAGCATGTAAGGGTTGATTTTCGGGTCTACAGATAATCATGCTGAAAAATAGAAAGCAGTTGATTTTACACACAAAAATACATTGGTATGTCCCCGTCAAATTGCTTTCTACAGCATAAAGGAGAATATTTAAAAGTGGATAAATACAATAAGAATCCTTATTTTAACCATTTGTTTCTTTTTACCATGGACCATTAAAACTGAAAGAATCAGGTAAGACAAATTTAAAACAAAAGTATTCAGGTTCAGAACAAAAAAATGGTGACAACATGACACAAGGATCATATATATATATATATAATGAAGTTATTTTTTACGGAAGGGGATAACGTTTATTGTAGAAGTGCTGAGTCAATAAAAATGTTTCATTAAAATGATCTCTGAAAAAAAAAATATTCAACCATTAACTTGAAGAAATGGACAATTTTACAGGCCCAGTTAACACAACTTAAGTACTGAAGACGAGCCAACAAGCTAATGGCCATGAAAACATGACTCGTGTACTTTTTCAGTGAATTGATTGATGGTAGCATAGGAGTCATGATTTTAGTCAAAGCTGAATGCCTTTCATTTCAAACAGTTTGTTTGCGGGTACTATTTCAATTTAACTTACAGTGTTTGTGTTTTACTTGTTCCACAATTAAATATTTGCTTTGAAACTGAGACAGACGGTGTCAAAATTCTCCTCTCTTTGCCGCAGAGCTGGTTACAAGTCCATAGTATAGTCCTGCACTTTATCATATTTGCACTTGTTTACCACTTCCTGACCTTAAAAAGTCAAGGTAATCATATTTAGTGTCTTTTTAAAATGTAAATCAAATAAACTTTCCATAGATAGGTCATTTGTATTTTTATTTTAAGTATCACAAATGTTACAACCAAAAATGTTAAACCTACCCCAACTTAGATCTACAAAAGGCCAATGCAACGAAACGTCACCAGTACATTTACTACCCCGTGTCAGTAGGTGCAAATGTACAATAGAACGCATATGGCATATCAGTTTAAATCCCAGATCCAATTCTTTCCTTTGGAATAATACAAACCGCTATATTTCTTATACCTTAATTGACATAGAAAACTTTTTGCAAATGAAAAGTGTTTCAGCAATGGGAGATTTAAATATTTTTCATACTCGCACTTGTTGACCCCTACGTGAACTTGAAAATTGTATCAACATCATCATGTTTGCAAAAGAGTTACCAAGTTATATAAAAAAGAGTTACCCCTACCCCCCTATGTTTTACCCCGTTGATGCAATACATTTGTTTGAGGGTGGGCATATAAAGAGGGTGATACACACAAAAAGCTACCACCGATGCAATGCTATCACATATTTTCAAACCCTAGGGATTTATACCTTGCCAAATATCACAATGAGAATTATTCTCCTCGGATGGTACCGACCAACCCGACTGGCTCATGGACTATCTGTACAATCCTATCTCTGTAGTGATGAGTCTGGAAATAATATTATAGATAATTAATTTGTGCATATGCTAGGCTGATACAATTATAAATAAGTGCACATATATGAGAACCCAGGTTTATTGGTTCATATTTCATGCCATTCATACAAGATTGCTATAGCAGCTGTGTTATACATGTCTATAGTGTATGTAAGATATGTAATCATACATATATTTTGATGTGATAAAAATTCATTATGTTAGTTGCAGAACCCATTATGCTCGAGTAGAGAAATAAGATAAAATGCACGACTGGCTATAGATTACTTGTCCTATATTGTTGTTACAATTTATTTTTTATATTACGTACAAATGTACTAGTGATCCCAGTTGACATACACAATAGGTAAAAGTCCCACTGAGAGTTACACTGTTATGATCCAAGATGTGACCTTCACATTCAATGGTTCCAAATGCACAGGATACACCCTAAGAGTGGCACATTGAATCTCTTCTAAATACACAGGATACATAGTAAGAGTGGCTCATTGAATCTCTTCTAAATACATAGAATACACCATTAGAATGGCACATTGAATCTCTTCTAAATACACAGGATACACCATAAGAGTGGCACATTGAATCTCTTCTAAATACACAGGATACACCATAAGAGTGGCACATTGAATCTATTCCAAATACACATGATACACCCTTATAGTGGCACATTGAATATCTCCTAAATACACAGGATACACCATAAGAGTGGCACATTGAATCTCTACTAAATACACAGGATACACCATAAGAGTGGCACATTGAATCTATTCCAAATACACATGATACACCCTTATAGTGGCACATTGAATATCTCCTAAATACACAGGATACACCATTAGAATGGCACATTAAATCTCTTCTAAATACACAGGATACATAGTAAGAGTGGCTCATTGAATCTCTTCTAAATACATAGAATACACCATTAGAATGGCACATTGAATCTCTTCTAAATACACAGGATACACCATAAGAGTGGCACATTGAATCTCTTCTAAATACACAGGATACACAATAAGAGTGGCACATTGAATCTATTCCAAATACACATGATACACCCTTATAGTGGCACATTGAATATCTCCTAAATACACAGGATACACCATAAGAGTGGCACATTGAATCTCTTCTAAATACACAGGATACACCATAAGAGTGGCACTTTGAATCTATTCCAAATACACAGGATACACCATAAGAGTGGCACATTGAATCTATTCCAAATACACAGGATACACCCTTAGAGTGGCACATTGAATATCGTCCAAATAAACAGGATACACCATAAGAGTGGCACATTGAATCTATTCCAAATACACAGGATACACCCTTATAGTGGCACATTGAATATCTCCTAAATACACAGGATACACCATAAGAGTGGCACATTGAATCTTTTCTAAATACACAGGATACACCATAAGAGTGGCACGTTGAATCTCTTCTAAATACAGAGGATACACCATAAGAGTGGCACTTTGAATCTATTCCAAATACACAGGATACACCATAAGAGTGGTACATTGAATCTATTCCAAATACACAGGATACACCCTTAGAGTGGCACATTGAATATCTCGTAAAAACACAGGATACACCATAAGAGTGGCACGTTGAATCTCTTCTAAATACACAGGATACACCATAAGAGTGGCACTTTGAATCTATTCCAAATACACAGGATACACCATAAGAGTGGTACATTGAATCTATTCCAAATACACAGGATACACCATAAGAGTGGTACATTGAATCTATTCCAAATACACAGGATACACCCTTAGAGTGGCACGTTGAATCTCTTCTAAATACAGAGGATACACCATAAGAGTGGCACATTGAATCTATTCCAAATACACAGGATACACCCTTAGAGTGGCACATTAATTATCTTCCAAATAAACAGGATACACCATAAGAGGGAACCTGATAATGTGGGTCCTCACAGGTTTTCATGTATGAGAGGAGAATATTCTTTTGAGGACTTTTAAGTATATCAAAAAGTGTACATATGTACATTAATGCAGTAACAAATATTCTCTTTGATATTATTATAACCATTATATCCAGGCAATATGCTTTGTATAAATTGTATGTATTGTATATATTGTATTTGATGTGATTGTTTACAATTATGTGTGAAATGTGTATTGTATGATTTTTCTGCAATAACATTTATTAAAAAAATTAAAAAAATAAATAAACAAAAATATAAATTTTCTTTGAAGGCAGGTTTATCTGACACAAGGGATTGGTCTTAAGCAAATAATTCAAGCTTTCCATGCCCTTTACTTTTGAAGATATACCACAGTAATAACTAACACAGTGCATAAAAACCATGGAATTCTGTTTTCAAATATTCCCTAAGAACTTATAATGCTCTGAAGAGTGCAGAACTTTGCTGTGAGTGGAAAGTTTTGGGATTTGAGATACAGGAGTTCCTTTTATTCATATCACTTGATATGGTTTGATATCGGAGCATCAGCAGATCATGTGACCTGTTTATCAGTTCTCAGGAGGCACCGCTGGTATAGACTGATTACTTGAGACGTGGCGTAATTGAAAGCAGGATCTGGAGACCAGAATTGATTGCGGGAACAGATCAACGGGGATAATCTTCCATAGTGAGCCTCTTTCCCACTCCCAAGCAGACGATGGGGAAACCTCACGGGGATTTGATAAATGAAGCTTTTTAGACTAGCTCAGGCTTGAGAAGAAAATTCTACCCTGCATGCTGAACATAAATGGGTACAATTTTTCTGCTTATGCAAAAAGCTACTTGTCACTGTAGCAGTCCCTGTGGTTTTCAGTGTTTTTGTACCACATTGATACAAAATAGTGTCGTGTGTGCAAGTAAGCCTCGGCTGGGTATCTGTGGCTTTCAGAAGAAGGGCCAGAATCTGCGTAGGGGATAAAACATCCTCTGGCAGGTGTTAGTTACCACATGAGTAGAGGTGGAAATAGATATCGGGGGTTTACTTTGTCAGTCCTCTATCAGTAGTTAGTGAGAAACCTGTTCTTTGCAGAGTGTAGTTAATAGACAAAATTTCTAACACCACAAATAGACAGAAAAATGGGGACTTATGAAATATGTAAATTGTAGCTATTCTTCCCTTGTTAAGCCCTCTCCCCCAGTATCTAAATCCAGTTAGAGAGCTCACAAAGAGCACATACCTCCACCACCTGTGGATCACCTGTAGATTATTTAGATCACCATATTTATATAACCATGCTCCAGACTCCCCTTTCTTAATGCTTACCAACAGCAGTGTCTTCCGACAGATGTCAGTACCAGTGTATGTTTCTTGATGGGAAACAGCTGTACAAACAATAGATAATCCTGCATCTGGTTCTTGACAATCACAGTGAAACTATGTGAGCAATTGTTTAAGCTGATGTTTGAAACTGCTAATAGAAGCCTTTAGAGGGTCAAATGTATTATAAAATGGTTTATTAGAGCTAATCAGTTGCTGAAATTTGAAATTCATTTGGGAATACAAGTTTTATTTTGCTATGATTTCACTTTAATTGCATCAGTTGTGTGAGATTCATGAATAATGATTAGATGTAATAAGATAATAAAATATATCCTTTTGAATCAAGTGATGATCATACATCAATGGTATAACTAATGTAGTCTACATGTACACATTGTAAAAATGAAACAAAATCCAGACATCCATAGGCCACGCTGAAAAATAGAAATGGCTTGATGTGTATAGAGCAGGCCAGAGATGTCATCATGGTTGGTGTTTGAATATGTAAGTTTCAGGTGGTATCTCTGTATCTATAAACCTGCCACAATATGAGCACTATCAGCACTATTTATATTTTTAATTACTAATCTTTCCTTACAATAGACCAAGTGGAATTCAATTCATTTAAAATTAGCTGAGTTATTAGCTCAGCTGACTATAAGTCATCTGAGCTATAGTTGTGGCCCTTTGTCTGTCCAGCCGTTCACAGGGCACGTTTTGAAACCATGTGTACTTAGAAATCCAAAATTTTGCATACAGTTAGATGTCCCCAAAATCTCCTTCCATACTGAAAATTGGGTCACTAGGACTTCGTTCCTTCAAGATATTAAGGAAAAACCTCCTTTTTCCATAAAAAAAGCCATTGTTACACTTCAAGACTGCCTAATATCAAAACCACTGATCTGTTTTGATCATATTTAGTATTCATATTCTTCCATACATTTTCTATGAACATATTAAAAATTAGGTCAGTATTGCTTATTGTGTTGAAGTTATGGACCCAAATATAATGCAATTTTTAAAAAAAATCAGGAAATATATTTACTCACTTAACATGAGAATTGCTGAAGCTGGAGACTTTTTTTTCAGGGATATAACTTTATTTAATCAAGATTCAGTTATGTCCCCAAAATTATATCTGAATTTTGCAAATTGTTCAAGTTATTAGCATAAATAAAAAATCATTACCTTAATTTTTTTCCGATTTTGGCAACGGCACATTTTTTCCCAGGAAGCACTGTTGATTTAATTTTCTCAGCATATATACATAAGGATTTAATCTTTTAAAATCTGAAATTTCAAAGGAATGGAGTTGCTTTTATTCAAGTTTCCATACACCATGTCAAGTGTTGTTTACATCTAGCCCACCTAGTATTACAGCCTTCACTTGTGTTATGTAACCTAATCCAGGCAGCCTGCCTTGGCTCAGCTTGGCCACTACTAGCAGGCTTCCCTTCTGCCCTGCACTCCCCCCCCCCCCCCCCATATGGTTCATAAACTAGATGAATGTTATAATTTTCTGTATTTGATTCATTCTTATCTAGGCTATGCTGCATTTAAGATTTTTTTATTGTACAGGGTTACAATGATTAAAGTGCACATTTAATTGTGTCCACAAAGTGGTATATTGCTATTAAAGTGTGGATGTTCATCATATCAGTAATTCCTTACTTCAGAAGAGTAAAAACTTAACCAGAAGTGAAATTGACTATTAATTCCAGTATTAAATTATAGCTGAGATAGTAATAAGCACAAAGATATTGTTTGTCCCTCATTTTACCAACAGTGTGTATACTTTATTTGAAAAGATAATTATATTTTATCAAATTTACTTAATATTTTATTTCAGCAAATAAAATTAAGCATGTACTGAAAACTCCGATGTGCAAAACTTTTTAATAGTGATTCAAGGAATAATCTTGAAGATGCCATGTTGTGGCATTATTTTCTTTTAAATTCAGTTTAAACATTTGTGATTTAAAAATAATAAAATATATGTGTATGCATAATATGACCCGATATGAGCTAGACTCTGGATAAATAATGATTGTAACTTAGAATTCTGATATTTTAACTAATATTTTCACTTGGTTTTTTTATAACAAATTTTAAAACTTGTCAATAGAAAAAATGAATCTGGTAAAACTATTAACTGAAAAAGGGATATGCTAAAAATAGGCTTAAAATAAACTTAAATGCATTATTCCCTTGAAAGTGAAATAAAGGTATTAGTCCCTTCTGTCCACAGCTTGCCTGTCCGTTTGAAAATTGTTCATTTGTATCACAGTATCTCAAAACTTTTACTGTTTTTCTTCATGACAGTCTTGTCAGAGTATAAGTTTTGCAATCATATATTTTGAACTTTACTTTAACCAAGTAGAAGTTCCCCTTTCCTCTTAGCTTCTTATATGCTTATATATATAATAGATTATTTTGCATATTTTGCATTTGCAAAAATTTCAAACTTCAGCTGAGCGCTGTGACCCATGGGTCCCTTGTTTTTAAAATGCATCTTCACTTGACCAGAAAAATTTCCCTGATTGCAGAAGTTGATGCTTTCTAGTGTTGGCATACATGACATGTCAGTCAGTAAAAATCTGATGTACAACCACAGTCATCTGTACCAAATTTGACAGGTATTTTGATTATATGAGGTCTAACAAATTTAATATCTCTAAAATAAATAAAACTTGTCTGGTTTGCTGTATAAAGTTATTATTAAAATCATCAATAATTGTATTGGCGCTTATCATAGCAGCCATGGTCATTGTTACCTTTATCTATGTGCTGTTGCCTTTAATAAGGTGTCAGTTTCAGCTTAGCACCACAGCCCAGGGGCCATTAGATTACAGGATTTTCTCACAAGGTTTGAATTTTGTAAGAAAGAGGACATATTTTAGCAGTAATAAAGTTACATGATATCAGCATCTTTGAGTTTCGCATCATCTAAAAATTTTCTTTATTTATTCTTACTTTTGGTTATACAAATTTCTAAGGAAAATGTAGGCCTATTTTGAGGTAGTGTTGAGAGAGTGCTCACAAGAAATGTACATTACATGAGGTCAGGCAGATATGGATCTCTGTTCATCAGACAGTTGTTGTGTAAAATTACAGGCTTCTAGATACACCGTATAGTTGATCCGCTTCTAGAGCTTGAGCAAATCTAATTTAGGATGACTGCAGTCTTTTATCCCATATATCAGGAAATTCCTGGTATCACTAGGATGGAGTTATGGTCCAGAGAGGGACCAAATTAGTGTCTGTCAGAACTGCGTGATCGTCTCTGGGTAACTGAGCTCTACCAGACTCAGCAGACAGAATGCAATAAATGTGCCCATATCCTCAAGAGGCCACAACCCCCGGGCACCCAATCAATATGAAGTCAATGTGACCTTCCTCTATTACTTTTTGTTGCTTATCTGGCCAATTCCAATCAAAACTATTGCAGCTTGTTTTGTGTTCACGATTCTACTCAAAAGAAAAATTCTTTGTTTATTTTTCTTCAAGCATGACATGATGTGTATTTATTACTTTTTATATTTTTTTAATAATTTCCAAATGCCCAGCAGTAGACGGATATAATCCAATAACCCAGAGACATAAATATGTGAGGTATCGGTGGTTGGTCAGACATGTAATGTGATAAATCTATCTGGTTTTCTGGCCCATGGCTTCTAGAGCTGTGTATACACCACGGGTATTATAAGGGGGCTTTATGTCAACTTTTATGACCAAGTGACATTTTATTGCCATGTTATTACAGACATAAATAAAAGTTTTAATCCTGAATCAGATCTGTTGCTTTCACCTGCATTGTCATTTCCTTAAATAAGTAGGTCTTTTATTTAGCTTATTTAGGAAATGGAGGCCTAGGAGATTTACATGAATATTTTACAATAATTTGTTACTGTTTACTACCAGTTACCTTTTTTCTTGACAAATTGTTGTTGTTACACCCCCTTTTCCAAAGTTTTGGTCATATATTTTGAAACTTCGTCTTTATCATTAAGATTATGTTAGAACAATCACTGAACAAAGAATGAACCAGGATGACCCTGTGCCTGCAATTTTGTCTGGATGTGCCCTTTTATCTGGATCTATCCCTTTATCTGGATCTGTCCCTTTATCTTATCTGTTCATTAATCTGGATTTCTCCCTTTATCTACTATTTCCTGAATCTGGATTTGTTCCTTTTTCTGGATTTTTATGCCCCCGCAACAAAGTGGCCGGGGCATATAGTTTTACCCATGTCCGTCATTCCGTCATTCCGAAATCAAACAGTTGTACGGACTTTTTTTCGCAATGCCTGCAGATATTGGCCTGATTTTTGGTGTGTGGGCAGATAATGACCAGTTACAGATCGAGTTCGCGTTTTGTCCCAGTTGACCTATTTTTGACCGTTTTACGGCTCCAAAACTTAGAAAATTTCATGAAAATAGAAATTTTCATGACAAATACACATGTACGGACTTTTTTTCGCAATGCCTGCAGATATTGGCCTGATTTTTGGTGTGTGGGCAGATAATGACCAGTTACAGATCAAGTTCGCGTTTGTCCCGGTTGACCTACTTTTGACCGTTTTACGGCTCCTGAACATAGAAAAATTCATGAAAAATAGAAATTTTCATGACAAATACACATGTACGGACTTTTTTTCACAATGCCTGCAGATATTGGCCTGATTTTTGGTGTGTGGGCAGATAATGACCAGTTACAGATCGAGTTCGCGTTTCGTCCCGGTTGACCTACTTTTGACCGTTTTACGGCTCCTAAACTTAGAAAAATTCATGACATAGAAATTTTCATGACAATTATACACATGTACAGACTTTTTTTCGCAATGCCTGCAGATATTGGCCTGATTTTTTAAGTGTGGGCAGATATAGACCAGTTACAGATCGAGTTAGCGTTTCGTCCCAGTTGACCTACTTTTGACCGTTTTACAGCTCCTAAACTTTCATGACAAATACAAATGTACAGCCGTTTTTAGCCCTCAGCTCATAGGCTGATGGGCTATTGTCGTCACCCAAGCTGTCCGTCTGTCTGTCCGTCCATCTGTCTGTCGGTGTCTGTCCGTCCGTCCGTTCTGCGTCTGTTAACTTATACCTTGTGAGCGGGATATCTCTAAAAGGATTCACCGTTGGAATTTTATTTCATCAGTCAAGATGTATATCGATAAAATCTCAGTCAAGTTCGAAGATGGGTGACCTTGACCCATTTTTCTACTTTTTAGAGCTGATTATAGAAAAACACTCAGAAGTTTATATCTCAGGAACCATTGTGTGCATTTTCACAAAACTTACTATGACCATTGGGACTGATGGTCTGTATGTGCTGCACAATTTCGGTGGCGCCACCTGCAATTTCTGATTTTTTAATGAAATTTTATCGGATTTTTTCAATTTTGGCCTTTTGTGCAGGATATCTCCAAAGGTATTCAACACAGGAACTTCATTTCTTCAGTGCTATTGCATTATATTTACAAAATCTTGGTCAAGTTCAAAGATGGGTGATCTTGACCTACTTTTCAAGGTTACAGAGCTTAGTATAGAAAAAAACTTAGGAGCTTATTTCTCAGGAAGCATTTGGTGGATTGTTATGAAACATGGTATATACCTCTCCAATTTAAATTTATAAATGATAATCAACTTTTGCTAATATTCTAGTTTTGCAATGCAATGCTTACAGATACTGGCCTAATGTTTGGTCTGTGGGCGCATAATGACCACTTACAGATTGAGTTCGCGTTTCGTCCCAGTTAACCTATTTTTCACCATATGACAGATCCTGAACATAGAAAATTTCATGAAAGACAGAAATTTTCATGATAAATGCACATATATGGACTTTTTTTCACAATGCCTGCATATACTGGCCTGATTTTTGGTGTGTTGCTTGATAATGACCCTTTACAGTTTGCATTTTGCCCTTGTTGACCTACTTTTGACCATACAACACCTCCTGAACTTAAAAAATTTTACAAAATTTAACAAATGTTTCTAATTTGCCCCAGGCGGGGGCATTCGTGTCGTTCAGACACATCTAGTTTTTTCAAATGTAACACACAAATTATTTCCACCAAGATCTTAGACAGGATTGAAGACTGGTGACCTTGACATTGTTTTGTAAGGTCAAATCTGCAGAAACATGGGATTTTTGTTAACCCCTTAACTTTTGAAGTACAACAATTCTTTTCTTTAATTGAAATTTTATACAAACTTTCTACCTAGATCTCAGACATGTTTGAAGACTGGTAATCTTGAGCTTGGTCTTCAGGATATATGGGATGTTTATTAACCCCATATCATACTGCATATGTTTCCTTCAAATTTGACAAGAAAATACTTCCACCAATATCCCAGATGTTTTCAAAAACTTGTGACCTTGAGTTTGATCTTCAAGGTCAAATCTGTGAATATATAGGATTTTAATTTACCCCATAACTTTTGATTAAATGATTTTCTTTCCTTAAAATTTTTAAGCAAATTGTCTAATCCAAGATGTCGGACATGTATAAATAATTATGACCTTGACCCTGGTGGTATTAGCCCTGTCAACTGTCAGTATACACTTCTGAAGAAGGGGGCCTTTTTTAGAAGTCAGTATGCCTTAATTGTCTGGGGATTCTAATCATTCAACAGCATCTCCAATGCCAGAAATTTCTAGTTTACACCAGTAATGGTAAAGTATTCCCATTGTTATTCATCAGCAAGTTCTTATGTATATTTTGTTATTATTTCACAGGTGGCAATGGGGCTGATAACTGCCAAGGCTTCGTATATTGTCTGGCCTCCGAAGAGATGGCAGAAACTCGCACAAGTCATCCCAAAGCACCGACTGAACCCACTCAGTAGTCTCACCATCATGCAAGAGGATGTCATAGCAACAAGCAATGATTCAGAATCAAAAAATAATAGATGACACAGGGAGTTCTTATTCGATTTTGTAATGAGTGTATGCAAACGATGAGTGATTGAATGAAAATATTAGATGCCATTGAATAAGGAAAGTTGTGTATGTTTTGATGTTTATAAAGTATATGATGATGAAACGATTATTTTTATGATCTTCTTTGGAATGACTTTGATAAATGTACCAGGTTATGTTTAAGTAAGTATTAATATTAATATGGCTAGTTACTTGGTGTCCTATCAGGTGGGTGTAATGTGTAGGTTACTCTGCTCATATACCAGATCCTTCTGATACTGATGGTCAGGTTTGTACAGATGACCACTGTTACATAAAAAGTACAGCATGTTGCCAATGTATAATCTCCTCCCGGAAGCCCTGGATCTAGATTTTTTCTGTTTCAAAAAAAGGTCTGAAATATTTCAACATATTCACTTGGCATATGCACAACTCATTTTGTTGATTTGTATTGAAACCATCACGTTTAAAAACACTTGGTTTCTATGTAAATGCCCAATTTGCATTCAAAAAGGTTTGATACTGTTTTTTAGCTCAGCTGACTGTAAGTCATCTGAGCTATAGGGATCACTCTTTGTCCGTCGTCCGTCTGTCCGTATGTCTGTCCAGGTGTCCGTTTACCAGGCACAAATTGTAACCGTTGGACCTAGAATCTTGTTACTTGAAATTCTGAGAGGTCCATGAAAAATCTCCTTGGAAACCAGAAATTAGGTCTCTGTTACCCATATCCTTCGAGCTATGGGGCCCCAAAGTACCCCCCCCCCCCCCCAGGAATAGTAAAAAATTTCATACAAAAACTTCAATATCTCAATAACTACAACACTGATGGTCATGATTTTTGGCATACATATTGATCAAGTGGTTTTCCATCAGTTTCTGCAGACTGGTGGCGCAACCTGTATTTTTTCAAATTTTTACAATTTTTTTTTTCTATTTTGAGACCTTCAAGGATGTAGTTATCTGTCAACAGGGTACAAATCGTAAGGACTGGACCTATGAAAAGTCTCAGTGGAAACCTGAAATTAGGTCTCTGTTACCCATATCCTTTGAGCTATGGCACTCCAAAGTAAAGCTCAGAATAATGGAAAATTTGATACAAAAGCTGAAGTATCTGAACAACTAATGCAGAGATCACCATAATTGTTTGCATGGATATTGATCATTGAGTGTTTCATCAGTTTCTGCGGACTGGTGGCACCACCTGTATTTGTTCGAGGTTTTTTTATGAATTTTTTTCTCTATTTTTGAGACCTTTAAAGATATGAACATCTGTTAACAAGGCACAAATCATAACAATTGGATCTAAAATCTTCCTTCTTGATACAAGGGGAGACCCATGAAAAGTCTCCATGGAAACCTGAAATTAGGTCTCTGTTACCCATATCCTTTAAGCTGTATGGCTCCAAGCCCCCCCCCCCCCCCCCCCCCCAGAATAATGAAAAATTTTATACAAAAACTGCAGTATCTCAATAACTACAACACTGATGGTCATGATTTTTGGCATACGTATTGATCATGAGGTGTTCCATCAGTTTCTGCAGACTGGATGCGTCACCTCTATTTTTTTTTCAAATTTTTACGAATTTTTTTCTCTTTTTTTGAAACCTTTAAAGATGTGGTTATCTGTCAACAGGGTACAAATCGTAACAACTGGACCTAGAATTTTCATTCTTGTCATGCAAGGAGGCCCATGAAAAGTGTCTGTGGAAACCTGAAATTAGGTCTCTGTTACCCATATCCTTCAAGCTTTAGGACTCTGAAGTATCCCTCAGAATAATGGAAAATTTGATACAAAAGCTGAAGTATCTGAACAACTTATGCAGAGATCACCATGATTCTTTGCATGGTTATTGAACTTTAAGTGTTTTTATTAGTTTCTGCAGACTGGTGGAGCCACCTGTATTTTTTTAAAAGTTTATGCATTTTTTCTCTATTTTTTATATATAAAATACAGACACAATCTTGGCCTGTTGGTTAATCTGTTTTATGGTTCAGTTGAATGGGTATATACTACCATTCAGATGATAAAATTTCCTTTTGCAGATCTTTTTCCAGTCAGCTGAGCATCATGACCCATGGGTCACTTGTTATTTGATGTGAGAAAGGAATTTTATGTACTGGATATATTGTAAGTGTATTTAGATTATCAAATACTGTTTTTGTTATCTCCACATAAAAACATCATGTGATATATGCACCATTATGTATATAATTTTTAAACCCCTAGTCCCGTGCTGCATGTGAAAAAAAAGACGAAGTATCTGCCTTAGCAAATTATGGTGTATGAAATCTTAGCAAAGCAAATGTTATGGTCATGTTCAGGATTTGTTGATGACTTATGGAATTCACAGGAATTCAAGTAAACAACAGTGTCAATTAACAGTGCATGTCGAGTGGTGGTGAAAAATTATAGACAGTCACAGACAATTTTACCCTTTGTCTACACACTTGTGTATGTTCGTCATAAATGCCCATAATGAATTGTGCTGTGCGAGGGGTTCTTTTAATCTGCGATTCTTCAAGACTTTGGCTGCAAATTGTAGGAAATTGTAGCACATCATAGCAAAGAAAATCATCCAAAATATTGCCTGCTGCAGTTGATATTTTATCATTTCATCATCTATTGAAGTAAAGGTTTCAGGGAGTGGATGAATGAGGGTAGAATCATCCTCTTTTTAATTCTAAAAAACCTATATGTTGGGGAGGGGAATGGCCCAACTGTTCATTCAAGGGAGAAAGTCTCGGAGAGATGAATTTCACACAGTGATTGTGCAGACAGCCAATCTCATTTTTGAACTAAGATGGGGCTCAGAACTAAATGCTTTCAATCAAACGCTTCTGTAGTTCTGATCTAAATGGATTTGGCACAAAGCCTTGGGCTCATAACACTAGACTGGAAATTCATAATTATTTGTGACTAAATTGTTTATTAGTATTGATGTGATGGCGCGTGGTCTGTTATGATAAGCCAAAACCAAATTAGCTTGATGTTTTCAATAATCATCAGTTTTCCCTGGGGCATGCTCAGCCAAACACGCTAGCAATTAACTAGTATCAACTTTTATGATCCCAGACCATGATTTATTAAACGTTTAAGTTGCAAGTGTCTAATTACTCAATTTAATTTATGGAGATGTTTAATCACACAGAGTCAGTGAAGAACTTTACCCAGAAGTGACTCAGGTATCACACCCTCTTATATGCAGTGTTGACATGAATTATTTATACTGTTAAGGGCACTTCCAGGAGAAAGGTGGTTTTATATTTGCTGAGACTGTAAATTGCAGGGTTTTGCTTTGGGTTGAAGTTGGCAGCAGATTATTATAAAGTAGGGCATGACATAGTTAACATGCACAGCCAGCAGGTGTGATTACTGTTTCATTTGTTAACTACTGTAGTAGGGAGTATTTGTGAACTACTGTATTTTATGTAATGTCAGTATTTTAATGGCCCAGGTCAGTGATCTCACAATGTGGGTCTCGTCTTTGGAAGAGTAACTTACTAATAGGGCAACAGACACTACCTACCTGAGAAGAACTTACTGCCAGGAGAGCAGACACCATTTTCCTGAGAGTAACTTACTGCTTGGACAACAGACAATTCTTTCCTGGGAGTACTTTATTGTTACCATAGGAGACACTACGGCGACGAACTAAATATCATGAGCACAAACAAGCTACTGTGTTAGGTATCTGATTTTAAGACTGTATCCAACATTTTTTGTGAATAAAATTTTACTTAAATCTTTGATTTGTTATTCTTTTGTACTGTAACTCAGGGTGTCTTGGTTTTAACTAACTGCATTTATGCGACGATATCCTTGATACCTCACACAGCGTAGCGTAGTAAGAGAGCACGGGAGCTAGGGTAAGGTTTTAACATGTAGCCTCCACTACCCCCCCCCCCCCCCCCACCCCCTCCTCTTCTTCCAGATTAGCTCAAGAGTTGGAAGCAAATTTTTAAATACACACCGGTAAGCATACACAGGTATGCTTTCTTTGAGGCATGAGCCGCCGAGCTTTAACTTTTACAAAAAGATGGACAAGATGCTTTGTGTAGGACCCCTTAAGGTAGTTTTTGGAACTAATGACAATTTCACGACCCTCAATAAATTTCCGATGTCAGTCATTTGACCCGCGGAGAAAAATCAGTATTTTCATAATCGTTAACCCCTTTCCACATATTGTTAAGAAGACAAATTAATCAGGGGAAAATCCTGGGCCGATCCGGGGGTCGAACCCAGGTCGGTGGCGTAAAAGTCCGGCGTCCCAATCGCTTCGCTAGAAAAGCAAGCTGCACTAGCGAGACAGTTCGGTCCGCTTTTATGTCGCCCCGTATCACACCCCTTCTTAAGAGCGTTCTGCTATCAGAACAGAACAAGACTAATTTTCCAAGAAGTCACACTTTGGTGAGCTTATTTCCTGGGCCACAAAGTTTTATCGTCACGTCGGACATCAGGTGGACCATCGTGCAAGCCGAACCGTGAGCTTTGACTTGAAAGTAGTAGGTTTGTCTCAAATGGATCCGCGTAGTAGACCCTATACAGGTCAAGAAGGTATCATGCGTTGATGTTGTAATATTGAAAGCAGATAATGCCACTCTTTTTGCAGGGTAACTAGGACGACAATCGTTAACAGGATTTGGTTTCGCCATTAGGAACACACGCCTTGGCATGATCATACTTTGTACAAGCAACGAACGTTTGTAGGCCTGCAGCTTTGCACACCAGGAGGACCAGTAAATATACTGCGCGCTGCCGTACACACTCATGGCTACGGAGCCCGGGAGACGACATGGTGAAAAATATTTATTAATTCGTGCGCACGAATTACTAATTCGTGCGCACGAATTACTAATCCGTGGCCACGAATTACTAATTCGTGCGCACGAATTACTCGATGTGAAAAAATAAAATTCCAAGGTGGAAAAAATATTTATTAATTCGTGCGCACGAATTACTAATCCGTGCGCACAAATTACTAGGTGTGAAAAATATATTTCCAAGGTGGAAAAATATTTATTTCAATAGGATAACAAAGTAGCCGTTTACGCTAATGCAACTGCTCTCCTGCATATATTAATTAAAAGAAAGTGAAAAATTAACATGAATGCATATATGTATATTTAAATGATCAGATTGGAAAAGTGCACATATATTCACACACGATAAGATATATATATATATATATATATATATATATATATATATATATATATATATATATATATACTTAATATACGTTAATACAGATTGACATTCCACATTAACTGATACTTATACATATATTATTACTGGTAGGCGTACGTCTCAGTCCATATCGAGCATATCATTTAGATTAAAAACATCAGTTTTTCCTATTGAAAATAGGTATTGATTTAAGTAAATGGCACCTAGTCGTAACCGAGTATGGATAATTTCATGTTGACGATGATTGTCGCAATAATAACTGTATATTTCTCGAGAGGCAGGGTTTAAACAGTCACGAACATTTTCCTTAAAGGAATCGATTGAAGTAGACTTAAATATATGACACTGTTCCAAAGTTTGCAGGCTAGTGAAAGGAAAGAAAAGAAAATTGGAAGGAAAGAAAAGCGACAGTCTTTCCGTTTGAACCTCAGTATCTTTAGCAGATGCGATATGCGCGGACTGTATAGGGCGAAGCATGAGACAGAGTTTGAGTTAATATATAAGCAGATAATCTGGTGCTAGTCCGTTAATCATTTCATAAAATGTGGATTGTATAGCCAACTCTCTTCTTATTTTTATACTTGACCATTATAGCTCTTTTACCATAGCTCCAGTGCTGGAAGTCGAGAGCGCTCCAGTACATGTTAAACATGCTTTCCGTTGTATACTCTCAAGTTGGTATGACTGTCTGACAGAACAATTGTTTGATATTAAAACACCAAACTCCAGTACTAGACGTATTAATGATTTATACATACGACCTAAAACTTTCATAGAGAATTGGAATTTATAATTTTTTCAAAATTTCCAAACGCTTATTGGCTTTCAAGCATATCATGTTTATGTGTTCCTGTCAGGAAAGCGAATCCCAAATATGACATGAGAGTTCTGTGAAGTTCATTTCACCTAGTTTATGCGTCATTTGCAATTTAGCATCACTATCAAATGGCGATTGAGAACTGTAACTGGAGTTACTTTGTGAAGCAAAATAACTGTTAAAAATTTCAGCCTGATCGGCTTTGTCTATAATAATGTTCCCATTATGCCCGAACGATGAAATTTTCCACTATGCACGGCAACTGGATCTGTGAGTTTTATATTTATATTCTTTAAGTATCGCTTAAAGTCCTTTCTATTTCTAATATACAGAATTCCGAATTTTCCAAGGTAGGAAGTCACGGAACTGTCGGACGGCGCTGGGCTTCATTTTGACAACCGTGTGTGCCCGCTGAAACTGCCAGCCTGTGCCTAGACTGAGTCGATGTGTGCTTGCTTCTCACTGGCTAGTAATTCGAGTGCACGAATTAATAACTCGTGCGCACGAATTATAGCCAATGAGCATTGAGCCAGCAACATAAGAGAGCTGTTCTCATTGGTCACTAATTCGTGGCCACGAATTAGTAATTCATGCGCACGAATTAGTAATTCGTGGCCACGAATTAGTAATTCGTGCGCACGGATTAGTTATTCGTGCGCACGAATTAATAAATATTTTTTCCACCTTGGAAATATATTTTTTACACCTAGTAATTCGTGCGCACGGATTAGTAATTCGTGCGCACGGATTAGTTATTCTTGCGCACGAATTAATAAATATTTTTCACCATGTCGTCTCCCGGGCTCCGTACATGGCCAACACCAGTTCAAGGGACTTTCTTAAATAGAAGCCGTTCTTACCTGACGATTTTATGCACTGGTAGACATTGATAATGACGCATGGCTAACTGGGGGATAGGAATATGTAATGAAGTGTCCAACGGCTACTGGAACTCTTCTCCCTCCATGATCTTTGTGTCACCAATACATTCTTTGACACCAAACCCATCCTTGGAGAATCTTTGGGACATCAACGGTCAAAACATAGGCATCAACTTGATCTATTTATTACTAAATGGGACTGTCTGGTAACTTCCTCTTGCCATATCATTCCATACTGCTGACTGCCATACCGATTACAATCGTGTGCTCCAAGGATTAGGCTCAAACCCAACTAATACATCTCTCCAAATAAATCAGCAGCCAACGACTGATGTCTTTAGATGTTGCAACCCAGAGTGCTATGTTTGTTCTTTCTTCATTCGAAACCAAGTGACGCCTAACGTAAAATGAGAAATGGGGAAAAACCCTTGAACACAGCACACTCTGTAGCATCGAAATCCTTTGGAAAAAAATAAAAGGTCTAAAAATGCTGACTGGTATGGACTCAACGCTGCACGACCCGACCTGCTAATTGAAGCAAATGGATTTCCTATAGAACAATTACCAAGACAAGCCCCATGTTGGGAGTCATTGAAAGGCGTCAGGACTTCCAGACGTGAGGGCAAAGAACAGACAGAAGTTGTGCAAATAAATACTTAACAGACTCCATCCACAAGGCCGCTGATACAGGTAACGCCAGAGGCAAGCACGACGGGATGAAAGGCCAACGGTCCCAGAGTAATAGAACCCGCTCCCCTGAAGTCTGCATCTGTTGAGGTGATCACTGGCCTGTTCAAACAGTTGGCAAGATGGGTATCCAATACTGATGGCCGCACTCCAAAGAAAACAACATTCCAGTAAAGACTTTATTCAGGAGTCTAAGCACACAAGTCAAGCGCCCTAACCATTACGCCATCACTCTCCACACCCATGTGTTCCCCAAGACATGCAAAATACCAACATAGTAAAACTTCACATAAACAAAGGAGACAGCGATAGGAACAACTACAGCGGCATCTCTCTTCTGTGCATCGTTCCGAAATTGTTCATCCACCCTGTCCACTACAGGCGTTAAATTTCATAAACAGACTTTCCCGGAGTCTCAATGTAGCTTCCGTCCACAGCGATCGACCATAGACATGATATTCTCTCTCTGTGCCAGCTACGTAAGAAGTGTCGCGAGTAGAAACAACCACTTCTCATCTTTCACAGATCTAACCATTGCCTTAGACCTCCTTAGTGACGGTCTCTTCAGAATGCTTCCTTTTACTGGATGGCCAAACAAATTGCTCAGTATTGTAAGTGAAGCCTGTTAACGACAGCATGTTGAGCAACGTTCACTTCGACATGGGCACATCCACCCGAGGCTTCGGGGAAGCGGATTGCAACAAGGTTGTCTACTTGCACCAAGACTTTTCGGCATCCTTTTTGCTTGCTGCTATAACACACTCTCAAGGCCTGCACAATGATACACCTAGCATCACCAGGCTAAATGCGAAAACCTATATCAGGACAGGGACAATCAGAGACCTGCTGTTCACAGACGATGCGGCCATCGTATCACACTCAAAAGACGGCGTACAAAAGCTAACGAACATGTTTTCAGAGGCATGTGACCTCTTCGATTTGCTAACATTTAAAAGGGACACAGGTCATAAAGCAACATCAAAGCCCACGTCGAAGTACAATCAAGGGGAAAGCACTTGAAGTCGTCCACCGATTACAGTACCTAGGTTTCACATTTACCGATCAATTGTCACTTGATGCAGAATTCGACTATCGAATTGGCAAGGAAAACAAACTGTTGAGAGTTTAACCAACGAAGATAAAGGTTTGCAAAGTCTGCGGACTCGACAGTGTTCATTGCAAGAGTACCGTCAAGTTGTGAACTATATCAGCACACGAGAGCAAAAACTACATGCCTTCAATCTAAGGTCCCTCTGCGAGATTCTTACAATTCAATGGCAAGACAAGGTGACCAACAATTAAGTCCTTTCGGGAGCAGAGATACTCTCCATGTTCACTCTCCTCCGCCAACGTCGTTTGCGCTGGCTTGGCCATGTAAAGAGACTGACTAATGGACGAATCCCAATAGACCTTCTATTGGTGAGTTAGTTACTGGAGCACGGAAAGGTCTCTTACGCTCGAGCTTCAAGGATGACTGCAAACAGACCTTAAAAACATGCAGCATCAACGTGTCATGGAAAACCTTCGTTGTCAGCAGAGCACTGTCTAAGCAGCCGGTGTCGGGTTGTCTCCATATCCGTGAAGCCACCATACAGAATGCATATGAGGGAAAAGGGGGGAAAAGCCGGTCATCTCGGGACTTTCTAATCAACCACATGCATCAGTTTTACATATCAGGGCTACGCCTGGGTATGTAAATCACATAATTTGACTGAGTCACCTAAAGATTATATGAGCCAGTCGTTGGTTGTATTATCTGGAGCCAGATTACAAGCCTAATTCACACTCGTTCAATTGGCATATGCTAGTATGGCCACCACTGATGGTCCTGACTCACTTATGTCAGTCAAGGTATATGATTAACCTTTTAATAAGTGTCTTCATATTTATGTGGCACATATGTTTATGAACCATTTTATCTGTAAAAAACGCAAAAATCTGCGAGCTGTTTGCCGTGGAACAAAACTCTCACATGTGAACAGGCAGCCTAGCCAGTCACATTATATGTATTTCCATGCTGTCAGCAAAAATGAACAGTCAAGGTTAATTTTTTAAAACAAGTAACAAAACATTTATTTTCAATATGAGTCAAGGCAAAACAAAATTGCTTTTAATATTGAGAATTAGATACATTAAGGTTAATGAGATAATTAAAGAAGGGATTATGCTCCTACTGTTAAAAATGGATTTCTTTGTCTCCGATAGCTGTATTCCGTAAATACATATTAAGGAATAGAGTATGCTGTTTCAAATGCACATGCAATATAAAGTAAGGTAATAAAATGTTACAACCAATAAACACGGAGAGGGTCCTAGGAGAAATTTTGCTGTATTAGAATCAAGTTGAGTTGGTTTTTCCAAAGACTTCCATCGGTTCGTTCTTAGTATAAAGGAAAGCTTACTCACACTATTGCAGGTGCGAACAGCGATTCGAAAAAGTGTCTCATTTTAGCATTTAACGTTTATCGGATGCACTTTTCATTTTTCCCTATCGATTTCTGTACCTCTCTGGATATCACTGTGAAAAGGAACTATTTTTTTCAAAGTCCTTTAAATTGTCACAATAGCACTTCCGCAAGTGAGAATTAATTTTTTTTCACACGTCCCTTCTGACAGCCGGTGTCGGTCATTGAAAGTTTCCACTTTTCAGCTGAAAGGGCCCGACAATTATTTTATTATAAAGTTCAGCTACGGTTAGGCATATATCAGGTATATAATTAACTTGAGGTATTGAGGCTAAACTGAACGTTATATGGTATCTTTTCAGATAATTGTCTCCGGTCTATTTTATTTTCTGATGCGTGAGCATGTGATGTCTCATTCCGGGCATATTTCGGAGCTGGAATATGTTATAGGTATGACCGCTCTGAGTAGCTCGGGGTGAGATAAGCACCACGAAGGTCACCATCAATGATGTGTAAAACCAATCCGCATGTAATAGGATGTACCCAATGATGGATTAAACCGAGGTGCCCGATACACGCTCCCCAATTACCGCCATGCTCCGGGGCCGTTAAGGCCAGACATGCATAGAAATTGGCTGCCATCCACTTTATGGAGGGTATATTTTCTCCTTGACACTGACATGGTAAAGCAGATGAAATATTTATGTTTATGTGGATCGGTTTTATTACAGCAGTAAAACGGAGCGTTGAACTGATTGGGAGTTTAGATTAAACTCAAGTATAGGGGCTTGGGATTTAACAGCGTACACGTAATAAGGATATTAAACCTTGAGATTTCCATCATCTTGTCGACCCAGAGCGACAGATGATGTGTTGATCCCTTCTTTGTATAACTGCGATTTTCCACATGTAATGAAACAAGATTCTCTCCTCGGGGATATACTGGGACATTCAATTTCAAAATCATGTTACTTATAATTATGCAATATATAGGAAGAACGGATGCATGAAGGACTCCCGTAAATACACTGGTCACCTCTAGGTGTATATAGGATATGGCAATACGTAGCTGAACCAACAGGCCTGAGGGGGACTCCTTGGGTTTGTTTGTGGGGCCGTCAGCGTTCAGTTCTCGAATATATGGAGTGTCCCTCCCGCATGTACCCTCACAGAGGCGGATCCAGGAATTAGGAAAAGGAGGGGTCCAAATGTGGAGTAATGACAAAACCTGAAAAAGGTCCTCAGGTCCAGAAATGGGGGGCCCAGGCCCGCAATTATTGGTCTGCAACCCTTACGGCGGCTGAAAAATGAAGATGCTGTGACCACTTGTCTCAACTCACCAAGAAAAAAGCCCATTTTATGTACTCTGCCCAAAACAATTCTTATTTAACACTTTTGAGAGCGACACTCTTCCCTATATTAATACCTACGCCGCTGGTTTAATTAGAGCTTTCATTGCACTGTGGGCATAGGGTAGACCGGGGCAAGACGCCCACATGGGGCAAAAGGCCAACCCCTTGTATTTGTTCTGTGAGGTTTCATAACGTGTTTTAGTTCATGAAATATTCACAAGCACCTCCTATATTAAAGCTGAGTACAATTTTGCCAGGCTAAAAGGCCTATGGAGACGCTATTCAGCTCACGGCATTAAAACAAAGGTAAAAATTAACTCGTGTACCCCATTTATTGAACTCTGTCAGTTGTAGTATAGGTAAGAAATTAAAAAACAACACATCTTACGTTTAATTAAGCTTGCATTGTCTGAATGTATAACGTTACAAGCCTTGAACTATTCCGAGGAATGTGCCGTGTGCAACGAAACACATGCAGTCAGGTGGTTCGGGGTAAAACGCCCAGCGTATGTCGGGGGCAAAATGCCCAGTGGGGGCGTTTTGCCCCAATCACATTAGGCAAAGTGCTTAAAATTAGATGTGGACTTGCACCATATATAAAGCCTTACGATGGAATTATTATAACATTATAACGCCGTTGCCCTACAAATAGGCCTATAAATTAACATGTATTTATATAAAAATTTCAAAAGTCTAGACTGTAAATATATTATATACACTTAGACTGACCAAGAACTTAAAATATTAAAGTAATCAATAGATCTACAAGGCTTCATTATTATACCTCCGTCAGGTTGAGAGAGGAATTATGTTGCACCCTATGTTATATGGTTTATCTGTCAGCAATAGTTTCTTAAGCTTTTATTTTGTAAAAAAAGATTTTAATTAAGGTCAAGATCGAGCCATTGTTATAAAGGTAACTAAAGTGAATAGAATATTCTTGTTTTATGTTGTCTATGTCCCCGAGCCTACGTTCCCAGTCATTTACGGATAGGATCGGCAAACACACACACACACATATATAGGCCTATAGATCCTTACTTTATAGTATGAATGTTTAAGTGCCTTTATTTAGATCGTGATTCAGTCATCACTAAAATAATATTTGAAATCGAATACTAACTATGACCAGTGTGCCACTAGATTTTCATCTTCAAACTGCATCGCCCCAAGTATGTCACTTAATTTTAATAATGTAAGCATGAAATTTGTAGTTGACGCGGTCTGAATACACATTGATGTAGACGGATCGTACATATTAAAAGAACACCGCTTTGAAAAATACCTTCTATTGTCTTGAGGGATGCCCGTCTTTAGGTCCAGAAAAGAAATAGGGGGGATTGGGGGTGTCCAGGCCACTAAATTTACTCTGAAGCCATGAAAGATTGCGGTGGCCAAAGAAAAAAAAAAAAGGGGGGGGGGGAAGCCGTCGCGACCCCCTGAAAACCCCCTTTGGATCTGCCTCCCCTCAGAAATTGAGCATGTGCACATACATAGGCGGCGGTGACGGGGGGGATGGAGGGGTCATGACCCCCAGTGATTAAAGTGGAGGGGATATCATATGTTATATCCCCCCCCCCCCCCTCTGATTTTACACCAGGAAATCTAAATTATCCCTATGTTGTATGTGGGCATAGAGTTTAAGGCCTGTTTGCAGGCATCACTTTTTGTAAGGGGTATAATGAAACTTTGCATTTTATGTCATCGAAATTAAAATGTTTCAAGAAACAGACATTAATTCTTTGTTAATAATTTTGTTGTACTTTAAAACAAATATACATGTAATCACAGTTATGATTATTATGCTAAATCATAGGTTTACATTTACATCGCATGTTTGGTATGTGCTAGTGCTTGCTTCACTCACACTCTACAGTATTCCCCCCTCCCCCCCCCCCCCCCCCCCCCCCCCACGCAACAGCAACTTCCTCCGCCTATGTCATACATTGAGCATGGTTAACCACCAATTATTCAATTATTCATAAATATTGTACAGCTTAATAGGCCTTCTCCTATTAAAACACAAATCGCCCAATATTGTTATATGCATATATCATGTTATCAACCCATGCAGTTATCTCACTGTTCTTTCACTTTTTAAAAGCCTATTTTAACATTTTGGTCAATATTTATTCCAGATTATTGGAAGCCAGACATCTCTTTGCGCGGCTTTAATAAAATGTATATAAATTCCTGCCATGTCAAATTTTACAGCTTTTCAAAGCTAACTAGTGAAGTAAAATAACATGTAATTCCCTTCGTATCCTAGCTGCTTTTTATCATTAAACCCTCTTTTCCAGTATATCTAGCATATTGACGGTTAATATATATATAAATATATATATATATATATATATATATATATATATATATATATATATATATATATATAACTGTTATAGGGCCAGGGTTTAAACAAAAGTGTCCTTTTGAGAACAAAACGGATTATAAATTAGGAAGGCTGCATGAGGTCGGGGTGAAACGCCCACCCATGGGCGTACGTCTTGCCCCAGGACTGGGGTAAAACGCCCATGTTCACGGAATTGTATTTTTCCTATTTATTTAAATGTTTTCTGTGGTTTCCCCAAAATTTCAGTTATAATATATTTTCACCATGAAAACCATTCTTTATGGAAGAAGAAATAAGATTAAAACCTATATACAAAATGGCAACAAAGATTTTCCCTTTGTGTGGGCGTCTTGCCCCGGTCTACCTAAACTTTCAGTACCAACAAACCCTGACCAGCAGAGACGTACTCTTGTGGGTCTGATTCTGCGCAGTGTAGTAAAGCACGATGACTCTGCGCAGTGTAGGCCTTGTCTAGCTCTATGAAACATTGTAACCTTATTTCATAACACGTGCCGTCTGAATTGTTACTTTTAAATTCTTACTTTACATAAAATTGTACTGCCTATAATGTAGATTCTGTGCGTTCCATTGCACAGCGCTTAATTAGGATTTTATTTTCGATTTGGCGCTATATATAAAACTGAAATATTGTCAAATTGCCAATGATAATTTTTAATTATAATTGTATTACCATAAAGCAAAGACTTCGTGTTGATACTTACCCTCGGAGATACAGACCCTGCACCTGACTTATCTGAAACATAGACAGACCGACCGAGTTCAGACAAATGTTCTCTGGCTTTGTGCAGAAGCGGATCCGGGGGGGGGGGGGGGGTTTCCAGGGGTCCCCCCCCCTCTTTATCATCAGAAAAAAACGTTTTCTAAGGGCTTCAGACAAAATTTTGCGGCTTGGACCCCCCCCCCCTTTTCCAAACCTGAGGACCTTTTTTTTAGGGTTTTCTTTACTCATCCTGGGTTGGACCCCCCCCCCCCCCTTTTCCTAAATCCTGAATCCGCCCCTGTTGTGTCTGTGTGATTATCCTTACGTGGCATACCTGGCGGTCCACCACAACAGCTAGAGGGCTATCAATATCATTTTAAGGAAGTTCTTTATCGTCTAATACTGTAAGCGGTGTGCAAGAATGTGTCATTAAAATTTCTTTGCTGACAGAACCAGATATTTTGAACGCTGTTTATATGCTTTCAGTCAACTATAGTTTATGCAAACAGGGGATAACAGTTATATATTACTTCATTTGTAATATGATGTTCGTGTTTTATACAGTTATGGCGATTTTTTTCAGTAGTTTTACACGAGCTATTTTTACCCGCGCATTCTCTTACTATATATACTTCCCATACATGTTATACAGTTTTATTCCTGTGGAGTTACAAATGTTCAAATATTCCATCCTGATAATTGATATCTCAAAGAAAATATAACAGAACCGCGCGTCACCAGGCCAAAAACCGAGAAAAATGCAGTACCGACATAAAGGATCCACACATCACCTTGCTGCAGTCTTGCAGCGCTAACATATATAGTAAACAATACAAGCGCTGCAGCCTCTGGCGGGGAGAGTCTATACTATCTAAGTTTGAACGGATCCGTACAGACCCTCAGACACGTATATGCCTTGTGAAGCGTGAGGACACCAAACAAACCCCACATATTATAATTGTTACAGATGCTTAGACTCCGTTGGGACCAAAACTTTTGCTGGATGATCAGCATTAATAAAGTATGGGCACTTACTCTGGATGAAGTCAGATATATTGCATCGTCTCCGTCTGGCCGATGGCGCTTTCCGGTTGGAACAACCAATAGGAATTTAGCATCATTGACAACAAGCGATGTATGATGGGAAGGATGCTTATGAAAATATGGTCTATCCTAGTGCACGGCACTGGCATTCCTGGGAAAAGCCCCCCTGAATTCATCTTTTGCATAGATTGCCCACCTAATTTGCATGGGATTCCTTTTCCGGCGGTGTCCAGTTGGCATGCAACATCTGAACCCCGACAGTTCAAAGGATAAAAAAACATTTACAGGCGCACATAAAGGTGATATATCGATTTAATTTGATACATAAAAAGTTTATTTCTATATATAAATACAAGATTGTTTCTCTATCGCACAACAAGCAGTGGTAATTCATGTTACAGGTCCTTCAATGAACGGCAGGGTGAACTCTCACTGCCAGACGGTCGGACTCCGTATCACAGATAAATGGAGTCCGTACGTGGCGGACTACACATCACCCTGTCCCTACAAAACTGAACCAAATGAGCCCGTTGCAAGAAAAAGCGACATCTGTAGGCATTACTTGAGACCAGTCTGAGGTGATTGGCCCCTATTGCTCAATTGGCTTTGGGATTTGTTACTTGTTTGATCATCCACAATCCTAAATATTCTTTAACTTTCATGTTCTTTTTTATATCTACGTCACTTCACTTTTATAGAGTTTTTAAAAAAAGGTTTGTTTTTAAATGCATGACTCCTACAGTACAGTGAAATAAGAATAAAGACCCTTTTTATACTTAATATACGAAATATAATGCTCGTCGCCGACGTATGAACGTGGGACATTGTCTATGCCTGGCTGCATAGAGACCACCACGACCATTTTGCCGTTCCACACCTGTGTACCTCACTGATGACTTTCAACCGGAAGTCACGTGGGAGAGAGACGAGTCAAGGAAATTATCCAGACATGGTTACTCTGACGTTACTCAGACATCCCGTATCGAATGGCCTGGGCTTCCTGTCAATAAATACGTGACTAATGTCTCCGACATTGAGTGTACACAACACTAACATATTTATAGCAGGAGGCAAACACTGTTTTATTAGAGCCTTTATTCATTTTTAATAACGTTTAGTCCGCAGTGCTGATTTACGTATATTCGTCTATAATTATAGGCCCCACGTCCGTTAATTTTGTGTTATTTAGCAAGAAACTACAGTGTTTTATGCAGTGTTGAGAGTTTTTAGATTATAGGATGTCGTTTGAATTTTCAACAAATTTCAATCAATGAAAATCTTAAGTAAAAATAAATCAAACAAGGCCTTAGATTTCCAATGTCAGTTCTTGAATACATTTATTAATAGTGATAGAGTCTATTACAAGGGAGATAAGAAGTAAAGGGTTAAAAAAAATACACTAAATATAATAATATATCATTCTGGTTTGCATGTTTAAATAAATATGTATATATGCATCTTTTATTATTAATATGTCCAACGTCCAGTATAACAAAATTTTATTCAAAGTAATCGTACGATGTTCATCAAATTCAAAAGTGTATTCGGAGGATATGTGCACCTAGTCGCATATGGTATGTACATTAATTATAGAAACGTAATTGTATCATGTTCATCAAGTCTAAAAGAATAGTTTTTTGTACCTTAGTAAACGTACATGCTAAGATTTATTGGCTAGAGTCAGAAATTGTTTTTGGATTTTATGTCAACTATATGATTTTATAAACTAATTGTTCAAGTTTGAATAAGCCATATGGTTATGCTTGTTGAGGTAGAGTCGCAATGAAATGTGCAGTCGGGCAAAATCCTTAACGAAATTGAGGTATGATTGGGCCGATAATTCTCCTCCTCTGTCCCACTCAGCTACTCGATCTGTATATGTGCCAGGATTGTGCATTGTATAGAAGTAAACCTCATGCAGATCTTTGGAGTGTTTCTCTCAGAGTACATCTTCATATGTAGCATCTTGAGATGGACGTTATAGTTTATAGGTACATGTGCGATGTGAGATACTTTAGTCTGTGACAGAATTACTAATCAAACAATAATTGAAATTGATGATAGGCAAAGATGGTCGGCCATCAGAGGATCTACAATAAGCTACAGTTCTCAATTAAAAAAAAATTGCCAACTAAGTGTCTTAGAAAAAGTTCTTTTACAGTCACTCTTTTGTCAGATATTCAGAGTAAGCTAAGTGAACAAGAGTCCAGAGTTCTATTATCATATTTATCCAGTAAAGAATTTCTCTTTAATAACAGTGAACATGAATGGATAAACATGCTCGCATTAGTAACCAAATAAATATATATATATATATATATATATATATATATATATACATATATATATATATATACACATACATATTATGTTACGAAACCTAATATAAAACAGATCACGTATGCGTGATGAACACAAATTTTGCAATGCAGATAAAAAACAAATCAGATTCTGTAACACTAGGCAGCGTGAAATGTCTAGGGGAATGAATAAAGAAGTCAGTGGTTTTTGGTTAACAAATAACTATATTTATTCTTAAAACAACCCTAACAATACAATACACTAAATCAATACAATTATACAGTAAAACAGCGTTATAGCAACAAGTCAATACAATCACACAGAAAGATAATGGTACAGTACCTGGATACCAATACCGTCACCACGATAAGTCCTTTAAATGTAAACTCTCGGAGAATGACAGTCCAGTGGAAAGTTCTTGTCACATCCAGAAAGTAAACTGAAGTCCCAATGCATAAAATCCAGGAGAAAGTCTTTGAAAATGTATAATTGCTGCATTCGTCGGATAAGGTCTTAGAACCTGACACACATTTCTACGTCCGCTGGAATCTGCTCTGCTGTCTGCCCTTCCGTTCTAAAACACACCCCTTTATATACCTTCACACCTCAAGCCGAGAATTTTCCACTTCTCGAACAGTCTATAAGATCTTGCACAACACGTGTTTCAGGAATTCTCTAGAAAAACAGCGCTGTGTATCTCCACAGACCAGGCTCATCACGTGACCCACGACTAGGCGTGAAAACCCAAGGCTTATATGACAATGAGAGCTCAACCAGTAGGGATTTAACATAGAATGTAATACGCGGCCAGACACGAGCGCCACAACAGGAGTTACGCCCGTGTCACATAATCAAAAGAGCACCTGTAACACTCCCCTTCCTGTAAGAAAAAAGAAAGTTTTCTCGGAAAACTTTCTTTTTGCGATCACAATCACTAAAATTTTACAACATCTCAAAAATCATCTTATTTACAACATTACATAAACATCTTGTTTTCAACATTTCAAAAACATCTCGATAAGCAATCAGCAAGTACATTATCTTTCCCCTTAATGTGTACGATATCAAGATTGTCATCCTGTAAGAACAAATACTTCCATCTCAACAATCTTTGATTTTTACACTTCAACTTGTTCATGAACGTAAGGGGATTGTGATCACTGAAGACAATGACAGGCCTGACTGATGAAGTAACATAAACTTCAAAATGTTGCAACGCCAAAATCAAAGCCAAACATTCTTTTTCAATAGTGGAGTAGTATTTCTGGTTTGCATTAAACTTACTTGAGAAATAACAAATTGGATGATCTATGCCATCATTGCCTTCTTGTAACAACACAGCACCAGCAGCAGTATCACTAGCATCTACAGCTAACTTAAAAGGTACTGAAAAGTCTGCAGCTGCTAAAACTGGTGAACTTTGCAGAATTGCTTTCAAATTCTGAAATGCATTTTCACACTGAACACTCCATACAAACTTTTGTTTCTTCTTTAACAAATTAGACAAAGGTTCAGCTACAGCAGAAAAATTTGGACAAAACTTCCTGTAGTATCCAACCATACCAAGAAAACGCATTATTTGTTTTTTTGTTTTCTGGTCTAGGAAATGCAGAAAAAGCACTTATCTTAGCATCAATAGGTTTTACCTGACCCTGCCCTACAATATGACCCAAAAATGTTACTTGTGCATGACAAAACTCAGATTTCACTAAGTTTACGGTCAGACGTGCTTCACTGAGACTTTTTAAGAGGTCGTGAAGAATTTGCAGATGTTTCTCCCAGGTGTCGCTGTACACGATAAGGTCCTCAATATATGCGTCACAGTCCTGAATGTCCTTAACACCCATATGGATGAGGCGCTGGAATGTGGCTGGCGAGTTCTTCATGCCAAAGAGCATAACTTTATACTGGTACAGTTCTAACGTCACAAATGCGAACACTTCTTTCGCTCGTTCTGTCAGCGGAACTTGCCAGAATCCTTTTAGCAAGTCAAACTTGGAGACATATCTGGAGCTAACGACTCTATCAATACAATCATCGATCCTCGGAATCGGGAACGTGTCAGTCTTGGTGACAGAGTTCAGTTTTCGATAATCTGTGCACATACGGTAACTTCCATCAGGTTTTGGCACAAGAATACATGGTGAACTCCAGTTACTGTTACTAGGTTCAATAAAATCATTGTCCAGCAAATATTGAATCTCATCCTGTAGATACTTTTGCTTTTCTGGATTCAGTCTGTATGGATGTTGCTTGACTGCGCTTGCCTCGCCAACATCGACGTCATGGCACAACATGTTAGTTCGCGTTGGAATGTCACTAAACAAATGTTCATAATTCCGCAGCAGGTTCTCGAGATCTTGTTGTTCTTGTGCGGTAAGGTGTGACAGTTTGGCATACAGGTTTTTCATCACGTCTGAGTTTTTTAATGGTACTGTACCACACTGAATGTCCACATCACACTTACAATAAGTATCTACTTTAACTGGTTCAGGGTCAGTTTTTACAAAATTAACAGCAGTAACATTTTGTACAACATCTGATGTGCTATTTCTGTCATAATATGGTTTCAACATGTTAACATGGCACAGTTGTTTCTTCTTACGTCTATCTGGTGTCAACAGTATGTAATTTAAATCACTGACTTTCTTGTCAACAATGTAAGGACCAAAATACCTAGTTTGCAGAGGTCTGCCAGGGATGGGAAGTAAGGCAAGGACCTTTTCACCAGGCTCAAACGTCCTATTTACAGTGTGATTGTCATACTTTGTTTTCATTTCACTTTGTGCAGATTTTATATTTGACTTTGCAATCTCACAAGCATTGTGCAGTTTAGTGAGAAAGTCTGAGACATACTGCAGTAAACTAAGACAATCAGGATTTTCACACGAGGTTTTCTTTAAGCAGTTTCAATGGAACTTCCGTTCGAGGTCCATGTCCGAAAATTAGTTCAAAGGGACTGAAACCCAAGGACTCCTGAAAGGATTCTCTGACAGAAAACAGCAATAGGTGGATTACTTCATCCCAGTCTTTCTGTGTGTCATAGCAATAAGTCCTTATCATGTTTTTTAATGTCTGGTGAAAACGCTCGAGGGCGCCCCGACTTTCAGGATGGTATGGCGAAGAGCTGTACTGTTTTATACCTAGCTCAAGCATAACTTGTTGGAATAAGCCAGACATAAAATTAGACCCTTGGTCAGACTGGACGGATTTTGGTAATCCAAAAGTCGTAAAAAACTTGGTCAGAGCTTTGACAACACTTTTGGCATTAATTTTGCGCAATGGTATTGCCTAAAGGAACCTGGTAGATGTGCACACGATTGTCAGCAAGTATTCATGTCCAGATTTTGTTTTGGGCAGTGGTCCAACACAATCAACAATAATCCTACTGGATGGTTCCTCGAAAGCAGGAATAGGCCTAAGTGGGGCCTTAGGAGGAATCTGATTGGGCTTGCCTACCATCTGGCATGTATGGCATAATTTACAATATTGTACAACATCTTTCCTGAGGTTAGGCCAATAGAAGTGTGTACTAACTTTCTGATAAGTTTTATTTATACCTAAATGGACAGACAAAGGAGCCTCATGTGCAATGCTTAGAACTTACTGTGAAAGCTTTTGGGCATTACTATTTGATGTTTGATGGCCCACTCATCATTATTACATTCATCAGGTGGTCGCCATTTACGCATAAGCACTCCATTTTTGACATTGAAACAAACCGGGTTCTGTGACAGTTCATCTTTAGAAACTGCCCTTGGAAACAAACATGAAATATCAGGGTCCTTATGCTGTTCCGCGATAAGTTCTGACCTTGAGAATGCTGTATCCTGTACGGGCGAGTCGTTCGACGAGTCACAAGTGACTCCCAGAGTGTTACTATCTGGACCATTATCCTCATGTGTGTTTTTCTTGGGCATAGATCTAGTTACAGCACATGAAGGGTACAAACCAGGAATTTCCTGACTTTCCGGATCAGTGTCCTGATCAAGTGACGGTTTTTCTGTCACTATCGGTACAGGCTGCACTTTATCGCCTGCAACATCATTGCCTAGTAGCAACTGAATTCCCTTAAAGGGTAAAGTATTCTTATGCCCACAGTAATATTCCCAGAAATCAAATCTGACTTTAAATGGATACTGTGAAGCGGAACTGATGTGTGCCTGTCTGAAAATATACCATTAACAAGTGCATGTGCACCAGTAAAGGACCTAATAGAAAATGGCAAAGTGTTTGCTAACATGAGAGTCTGGTCTGAACCAGTGTCCCTCAAAATTCTAATAGGGTTAGAATCTGAAAAATCACTTGAAAGTAAAACAAAACCATTATGTATGAATGGTTCAAATAACTCCATTTCAGAGTCAAGAGAGGAATCTACTACCTCAGCCTCATCAAACAAAAAACTGACATTGACAGTATCAGTCATAAACTCTGTTTCAGAGTCATCTAAGGAATCTACATCCTTTTTATCATCAAACTCCTCATGGGAGTCAACAGAGGAATTTTCCTCAGCAGAAACAAACTTTTGTTTGTCATAAGAGGACCTGGCCTCATTTGAAATATTCTCGCAAGAGTCATAAAAGGACTTAGCCTCAATTAGAGAATAATCCTCGCAGGAGTCTTGAAAGGACCTATAGCCTTATTTAATTCCTTGAATCCACTGAGGTTTTTACCCCACAAGCTACGGATTCTTCCTTGGATTCAGACGTCACTTGGGCCTCCGTAGCATCAAACCCTTTATTTGAGTCAACAAAGAAGTTGTACCCCTTATTTACATGAAAAGAGCCTGGCTCTTGTATTATGTTATGCATAGATTTTGAAACAAACCCAGAAGGTTTGCTATTTGGTTTATTCGCAAGTTTCCAGCAGTCAGATATTAGATGACCTTCTTTCTTGTAGTAATGACAGATTTTCTTTGAAAATGACTGGTCTTTGTTGGACTTAGACACAGTGGACGTGGACTGAGGTGTAGCTATGGGCTTTGTTGGACTATCAGGACTACTAGCAGGGGTGTAGCCATAGGGGGGGCCTCAGGGGGCCATGCCCCCCCCCCCCTCCCGGTTGCATCCAGTATACTCGCAATCCTTTCCAAATTTTACTTAATCTTATACTTATATATATATATATATATATGTGTGTGTGTGTGTGTGTGTGTGTGTGTATATTGTTACGGGGCTTAATAAAAACAGACCACGTAGTCGTGACGAGCATAAATTTGTTACGGAGATAAATAAAAATCAGATTCTGTAACACTAGGCAGCGTGAAATGACTAGGGGAATGAATAAAGAAGTCAGTGGTTTTTGTTAATAAATAACTATAATTTATTCTTAAAACAACCCTCACAATACAATACACTAAATCAATACAATTATACGGTGAAACAGCGTTGTAGCAACAGGCAATACAATCACACAGAAAGATAATGGTACAGTACCTGGATACCAATACCGTCACCACGATAAGTCCTTTAAATGTAAACTCTCGGAGAATGTCAGTCCAGTGGAAAGTTCTTGTCACATCCAGAAAGTAAACTGAAGTCCCAATGCATAAAATCCAGGAGAAAGTCTTTAAAAATGTATAATTGCCGCATTCGTCGGATAAGGTCTTAGAATCTGACACACGCTTCTACGTGCGCTGGAATCTGCTCTGCTGTCTGCCCTTCTCTTCTAAAACACACCCCTTTATATACCTTCAAACCGCAAGCCGAGAATTTTCCACTTCGCTGTGTATCTCCACAGACCAGGCTCATCACGTGACCCACGACCAGGCGTGAAAACCCAAGGCTGCAATGACAACGAGAGCTTAACCAGTAGGGATTAAACATAGAATGTAATACGCGGCCAGACACGAGCGCCACAACAGGAGTTACGCCCGTGTCACATAATCAAAAGAGCACATGTAACAATATATATATATATATATATATATATATATATATATATATATATATATATATATATATATATATAATGTAGATGCTACGAGAAGATACCTATACGTTTCAGGGTCTTGGTGTGTACATTAAAGATATACACAAAACAACAAAATATAGCAATTAAAAGATGCAAGAAAAATAAACACCAAATTAAATGGTTTAAACTTTCAGCATAATAGAATGGCTTAAATAAACCTCCATTAAAACTAATGAATTAATGAAAACAACTAATTAACAGTATTTTGACTGATTAATATGTGTATAAATACTTTAATTCCGTGTTGTTGGTTCTTTTGGGGGATTCTGTTCTACATGGTTGTATTATTGCTAATGTTAAATAAGTTAAAAAAAAAAACTTAGCGAAACATGACTTTCAAACGAATATTGCCAATGATATGTCTGTTTACATGTTTGTGTATGTTTTTCTTTATGTTTTTGTGTCTATGTACATCTATGTTTGTATGGTCTTTATGTATTTTTTACTCTTTTTTTTTTTTTTTTTTTTTGTTGTTGTTAATAATCTTGTTAAAAAAGATGTTCGGTGTCCGCTCCCAATCATTTTGAAGAAGAGGGACAACTATGTTCCCTGTGTGGTGTTCAGACTGAGTTTAGACTGTGCGACTGAGTTATCGCTACGGGTCAGCTCGTGCGACAACATTCACAGACATGCAGTCACCTTGATGGAGCTGACAATTAATATGCCGGTATACGCTATACCGTTACCGAGCGAGAACAGCTCGGGCGCTTTTGTTATGGTACGGCTCTTCATACAAGACGTATGGTCTACACCATGTAGTGGTCTAACGATTAAATTTCAAACAATTGGCTCCTTTATTTTAAATTCTATACAAAAGCCTGGAAAAAATATTGTACACTATGTGTCACCTGTATCAGCCAAATGTAACATACAACATTAACTGGCGGACAACAGAGTATTCATTTGAATCAGCAATATGTCACATACAACATAAATTGGCGGACTATAGAGAATTCCTTTAAAATTAAGGAATGATAAAAGACTGCTCCCTTTAAAGGGAATCGCAATTACGTGGACAAAAATGAAAAAAAAAACCACAAAGTGAAATTATATAAAAATTATAGTAATATAATATAATAATTAAATTATGTATGACAAAATGTGAAAGGAAGATTTGTACTTTCGCTAAAGAATATAGCTATTCATAAATCGATAATTATTTTTTGTCAGTTTGTCAGCGGATGCATAATTTAGGAAAAAAGAGGGGTCCAACCAAGGAAGATAAAACCTTAAAGAAGATCCCCAGTTCCGTGATACTGATGTGAGTGTATTGTATTACTATGTTGCTCATGCTTTTTTTTAATTGCCTGTGCTGAAACAGCTGTATCATATAAAAATTCTGAATCGAGAAAAAAGGTCCCCATTTCCGGAAAAAGGGGAGGGGGTTCAGGCCACAAAAACTGGTCTGAAACACTTAAAAAAAAGGCTGCGGCGGCTTAAAGGGGGTGGGGGGGGGGGGGGGTCCGGACCCCTTGCCGGCTCCACTCCTGTTTATAGGTGTATTTTAAATTTATAAATCGTTAGAACTTTTATGTATGGGTGACATACATCTTTTTATGACTGATTTAAACATGTGGCCATAAGTTTTCTCCTTAACAAATAATCAGAACACATCTTTCAGCAAACCGTTCTGATAATTGTCCCTCCGGCCATTCGAACTCATTGGAAAACCACATTTGATGTCAGAATGTCACAAAATAAATAATAATCATAACAATATCATTTAAGTTACGTGTATTTATACAGACATCAATCTGTGAAAACACTTGAAACAACAAGTAATAATTAGATGGGTTCCCTGTCATTCCAATTACCAGGTAATTGACCGGTCTGCCTGCTGAGCCGGACGAGTGGACGTTGAAAGCCCCAGCTCAATGTTAACTGATACGTCAAGGAGATATGTTGTCGTTCCACATTACTTGTGTTCCGGGAAGGGGAGGGGGAATTTGTCCACTTGTACGTTGTACATGTGCGTGGATTCCAACGGAAACGCGATGTTTCATGACCCGTTAATTTTCCTTGTCTGGGAAACCTGGCCCCGACTTGTAAGGCATGAATTCCAAAGAACCAGCTCCGTTCGCGACTGACGGACGAGTCATGTTTTCTCTTTTCATTCATGCAGAAAATAAATCAATGTGAGCACTATCATAACACCACATTTATATGGGCCCTTACCTTTCCAAACAAATATAAGACATTAAGGTTTAACTGAAGTTTAATTAACAAGTGACCCATGGGTCATGACGCTCAGCCGACTGACATGTTGACAATATGTCCTTGCATGGGGAACTAATTAAGATAATGTAGGTAGCACCATCATTCATGCAAGTTAGCTTAAGTTCATTAAGACGCATAAGCACACCAAATTTTAAGACAATCCTTTCACCATTTCCTGAGGAATCTCCCAATTTGTTTGTATTTTCATTATTTTTGGGGTGCTCAAACATGCCGCATAAGTTGGAAAAAACGAGTTATAGACACCTATAATTTCAAGTTTGTAAGGAGACATTTTATGGACCTCCCAGGATTTCAGTTTGGAAGATTCTCGGTCCAATGTTCATGATTTGTGCCCTGCTTTTGTTTTAAACTTTTAATTGTTTTGAGGGCACTTTTGAGCGCCATAGCTCAAATGGTATGGGTATGAGAGACCTGATTTCAGGTTTCATGGAGGCTTTTCACGAATCTTCCAGGATGTCAAGTTGAAAGATTCTATGGGTTTTCATGGGCCTCCCTGCATGTCAAGATACAAGATTCTAGGTCAAGTCATTACGATATATGCCCTGTTAACAGATGACCACATTTTTTTTAAAGTCTCAAAAACAACGAAAAAAAATCTTAAAAAAAAATATGCAGGTGGCACCACCAGTTTGCGGACTGGTGAAACATTCCATGATCAATATCCATGCAAAGAATCATGGTGACCAATCCATTAGTTGTTCAGATACTTGTGCTTTTTTTTATCAATTTTTCCATTACTCTAGGGAGTACTTCGAAGCCCCATAGCTGAGAGGTTTTTGGTAACAGAGACCTAATTTTAGGTTTCCTAAGAGACTTTTCATGGGCCTCCCTGCATATCAAGAAAAAAGATGGTAGGTCCAGCTGTTACGATTTGTGCCCTGTTAACAGATGACCACATCTTTAAATGTCTCAATAAAATAGAGAAAATAATTGTAAAAAATAAAAAAATTGCAGGTGGCGCCACCAGTCCACAGGAACTAGTTAAACACTCCACAATCAATATCTATGCAAGGAATCATGGTGATCAATGTATTAGTTGTTCAGATACTTGAGTTTAGTATCAAATTTTACATTATACTTCGTGGTACTTCGGAGCGCCATAGCGGACAAATATGGGTAACAGAGACCTAATTTCAGGTTTCCAGAGAAATTTTTCATGGACCTCTCTGGATATTAAGCTGAAAGATTCTAGGTCCAACAGTTACAATGTGTGCCCTGTTAAGAGATGACCGCATCTTTAAAGGTATCAAAAATACAGAAAAAACTGGTAACAAATAAAAAAATACAGGTTTGGCCACCAGTCCGCAGAAACTGATTAAACACTCCATGATCAATATCCATGCAAAAAAATCATGGTGATCAATGCATTAGTTGTTCAAATACTTGAGCTTTTGTATAAAATTTTTCATTACTCTGTGGGGTACTTTGGAGCCCCATGGCTGAAAGAATATGGGTAACAGAGATCTAATTTCAGGTTTCCAAGAAGATTTTTCATGGACCTCTCTGGATGTCAGGGGGGAGATTCTAGGTCTAGCGGTTACGATTTGTGCCCTGCTAACAGATTACCGCATCTTTAAACGTTTCAAAAATAGAGAAAAAAATGTAAAAAAGCGAAAAAAATACAGGTGGCGCCACCAGTCTACAGAAACTGATAAAACACTGCATGATCAATGTGAATGCAAAAAATCATGGTGATCTGTGCATTGGTTGTTCAGATACTTGAGCTTTTGTATGAAATTTTCCATTATTCGGGGGGGGGGGGGGGTACTTCAGAGCCCTGTTGCTGGAAGAATATGGGTAACAGAGACCTAATTTCAGGTTTCCAGGGAATTTTCCATGGACCTCTCTGGATATTAAGCTGAAAGATTCTAGGTCCAGCGGTTACGATTTGTGCCCTGATAACGGACAGACGGCAAGACGACCGGACGGACGACGGAGAAAGAGTGATTGCTAAAGCTCAGATGACTTACAGTCAGCTAAGCTAAAAAAGGCGACATGCAGTGTCATGAAATATATACACTGATAACGATGAAAATTATACAAGTTCAGGTTGGTTTTACGACGAGTGGGGAACACTGAACAAGTGCTAAAAATATAAATGAAACAGCAAACTAAGCTCATGTATTCAAATAATTATTTACAATTTAAACATACCCTTTACTATTATTTTATTCCATTCATTTAAGAATGATCGTATCAGGTATGCTCCTATAATATACATCATTACCATATTGACGTGTACACAGAGCATGAGATTTAAATATATGATGCGACCAGCAGGATCTCCCCGCTGGCAGTTGTCGTTAACGTGGTCAGTCTTTCTTTGTTCCTTGTATATAAATCTAATTACTTTGTAAGTATATATTCAAAGGCAGAATACCTGCCAGCACGTTGTTGCAACACAATTAGTTCTCCGGTCGTCAGAGAAGTACAACGGCAGTTGCACAGGCACCGTGCAGTTCACTCATGTGAAGCATGTAATGTGGTTTTCAACGTTGTATAATCGTTTTTTTTGCCAAAATATGATTTCGTTCATATGAATATTATAGAAAAAATACAAACAATAAATATTTGAAGATAGGGGCATATCCCTATGTTCGCGAAATTAAGAGAACACATAAAAAATGAGATCTGCCCACATGTTCTAAACTGATAAATATTTTTATCATCTTTTTCTCATCAATTTCGGAACACGGTATTTGAACTAACTATAATTATATATATATATATATATATATATATATATATATATATATATACACACAATTTTTTTTCTAGGCTGTTTGCAGTGCACTGATGGCGAAGTACAACCCCTCCAGTCATACTGATCTGAAGAGTGCCATACAACGTTACGTAACTAATTAGTAATCAAGAAACTATGCTTACAATCGTTTGATAAATAACACATAATATATATATATAAATATATATATATATATATAAACATATATATATAAATATATATATATATATATATATATATATATATATATATATATATATATATATATCAGGCAAGGATTGCATCACGACATAAATAATTATAGGCGTCTGATGAAAACATAAATTGTTACATCTGGCACGGTGCCAATACATGTATTTCAACCGCTCTAAACTTTAGTCTTTCATGATTACCGACACGTACTTTTCAAAACACAAAGAGTGCAATATATAGCATTTTAACATCACCTGGCGGCTAGAACATCTATTAACAGTTCGGTCCTATATACGTGACCTTGGGAATGTTGCAAATGTGCCGCTTTGCTGAATTCTAACGGTTGTGTCTGAGCACGTTTACCATTTGTAACCAAGTCACAAAATAATGATAACTTGATCCCGCCATCTCCGTGGGTCAGTACACACATTCAAATATCGCGCCTGCTCACACGGGAAGGCAGCAACATCGTCATGGTATGGTCTGTATAGTTGATGAACGAAGACGCGGACACATCGAGCTGCCCTAGACAGTACCAGCACCAGGTAGATCTGCTGCAGTGACTCTGGCTAGAGTACTCCCATGACCCAAAGTGGACAGAGGCAATTCATCAAAGTGAAAATATAAAACCACCCGCCATGGGGACTCCTGCTGGATCCGCCTTGATGGGGGAAATCGTCAACAAATATCTCAGCTGCTTTTTATGTGAGAAGGAATTCACGAATCCCGTGCTGTTACCTTGCGGTCACACCTTCTGTCGTGAGTGTATATGTAACCAGTTTACAAAAACGCAGCCAGACAGCGGGTACTTAACGTGTTATGTATGTAACCAACCGATCCATCTACCAGAAAATGGCGCTGACGGTTTTCCCGCTCACACCAGCATCCACTGTCTGCGCATGCGCCACGCCTCTGGCGACAAAACTTCGCCTATTCGTTGTTCGCAGCATCCTGAAAAGTCGCTAATTTTCTACTGTCGCACATGCGATATGCCAATATGCGAGAATTGTAAGCTGATCGACGCCCACAGCAGTCACAGCTGTGTTGACCTGCAGGAAACGCTTAAGGAGGTAGAAAAGGGCATGGCTAACTCTGTCCATGTGTTGGAATATACAGCTAAATCCTTTAACTTGAACTGCAAAAAGCTACAGCACATAAAGAAGGACCTTCAGAACCAAACGGATACCATTGCAGCCGCTGTGCGCATGCGTGCGGACTTCATGCGACAGGTAGTAGACGCTGTGGAGGCAGACATGTTGGCGAAGCTGGGAGACACGCGACAAAAACATGAACAACAAGTAGATGACTGGCTGAAACGGGAGACGCAGTCCCTACGCCAAGTAGAAGAGGCGACCGCCGACGCCGTGTCATTGAGTCAACAGGGTCAGAACGTGCAGGTTGTTACCTTGCACCGCGTGGTCAGTGCCCACCTGGACAAGCTGAAGCAGGACGCATGCCCGTCACGTGAAAGCGCCCAGCTGGCTCTGTGGACGTCCATGAAGTTTGACAAACCCGACAGAGAAAGAGCCCAGGCGGCTGTAAAGGAAGGCTTCGGCGTCATTCAGGTGGAGTTCCCTTCAGTGCGCCACCTGGCGGACTACCGAGTTGACGGGGATGTTTCTGCCCTGACTGTTATCGGGAACCACACAGTGGCTTGCTTCAGGGAACAGAAGGCTGTAAAAATGTACAGCCCAAACGGCCAGCTGCTGGACGAGTTCGAATTAGAAAATTTCGAACCCTGGGACGTGAAAGCCCGAGGAAATGAACTATATATTAGTGATTATTCTTCTGACAGAGTGAGGGTATACGCGAAGGAGGGCGAGGAGTACACCCTGAAAGGAGCCATGAAGTTAAAGGAGAGCCAACTCAACAAGGGAGCCAAGTACGTCGCTGTGGATAAAAAGGGTAATGTCTTCGTGGCGTCACCGGACGCATCACGTGTCAACATCTACAATCAGCGCAAGGAAATGCAGAAGGTTCTCATCCAACAGCGCTTCGGGTCAGTTAAGTACGCCGGCATGCACTTGGCCACACTCGGCATGAGCAGCCTGTATTTCTCGACCAATAACCGAGACCTGTGGACCCCGCATTACTTGGATACGTCACACTCAGGGCGTCTGCTGGTGTCATGTTCCAACCCTGGACGTCTGTATGCTTTTAAACCAGGAGGAGAGGTACAGTTCCAGTATGACTTGAATGAAGTCAGCGGGGTAGCCGCTGATATGTTTGAAAATGTGGTGGTGGCGCAGTGTATGGAAAAAGGACAGCTCCATCTGGTGTCCGGTGCCGGGTATCCATTAAAAGTCCTGGTGAAGGAAGGCGCCCTCTCGTGGCCGCGAGCAGTAACGTTTGACCAAGACGGGAATCTTTTGGTCTCGCATCAAGGACCGGATGGTCCAATGATTTCTAAATTTGCATATGCTTATTCCACATAGACAGGATAAATATGAAAAAATATTGAAACTACAGTTTACAATTTAAAAGGAAAAAGGGACATAATTCTATTTTAATATTTTTCAACACCATGAAAGTGTCATATTTTTGCAGCGAATGTTATTTAAAGATAGGTTCTCCTGGCAACAAAATATTTTATAATTATCTACATGAACATCAAAGACAGTTATTGTAACATTAGTGTAAAAAAAGCGAGTTGTAGTGTCTGTAAGCCTTATTGCAGTGACCCATGACAGCCATAACCACGTGTTCTTGTCTTATCAATCACTTCACGGGAACAAACACGTGACTGCTTTAGAGCAGACGACGTTCGGGCGGTGAGATGTATAAAAGCCCGCCTTGGCAGACGCGCATCTGTGAAACATGACAAGTGGTTGTGATAATCAACGTTATCCGAGAGTTCCTAACCACACATACAACAGGATGCACTTACCCATTAGCTGATCACTGAACCACTGCAAGACATGTAACCTGTTGCCAGTAATTCGAACAATTTGTTTGAATTATACAGGTCAAATCCGCACCACTGGGTAGCTCTGTCAAGCAGAGGACGGTGTAATGTAAGAAATGGTAGATTTCGTGTTCATTACTTTCGGTTATAGACATGAGGACTTATTTAGCCGTCCCTAGGCCTACTCCCAGAAAACATAGGATGTCCACAGCAAATAAGGCACAGTTGAAACTTTGTTTTGCAATGGTGTAATACCGCCATTAATCAATGGGGTTGCGTGGAGTTGGGGGGGGGGGGGGGGGTTATCATGATTAGACAAAGAGTCGCTCTACTCTTTTTTTAATGTAATATCAGATGTTCTATGGGGTTTAACGAGCACCTCGGCCCTTGAGCCATGGCCTCCTCTGTTCTGCAACCGAATTAAAAAAAGAACCTTGAAGAAGATATAACTGAAGAAGGCAGTAACACAAACATGATGTTTGCTTTGCAGAATTATTGTTCTTTTTTACATCTCTCAAATAAATACTTTCACAAAACTGTACAAAAGCATCGCGCTATACACAAACTTAATGTTAATGACCGCACCATGAAACGGGCATGTTTTGTATTGTATTGTAGTAAACAGGCTGACTAAAGTTACTGTAATATGAATACGTCTTGCTTATTGTGATTGAATGTGTGAGAAAAAGTAATCCTCGTTCGATGAACTCTGGTGATGTAAAAACATTTGAAATTATGGATTTTTGGCGATATAAATATTTTTTTACGTATGTACATGCTCATATCCCGTTTGTTTAAAGAGTCATTTTATAATAATAATAATAGTATCTTCATCATCATTACAAGCATAATGAGCATGATATTTATCATAATCATAACCGCAATATTTAATTGACAGTGCATGTCCTAAAGTTAGATAACTGACTCAAGTAAATTGAACTAAGTAATAAAAATATTTTATATAAAAAACGATATCCGTTTTGTGTACAGTCGTGCTGTATAACCTCCATAGAACTAATATAGTATCTTATGATCAGATGTGGTTTCAGTATATGCAGAGTGCTCGTGTTTTTTCTTCTGATGTAAAAAATGAGGCAACATTTAATGAACGTAGCGACATCTGGTGGAAAATGTATATACTAATCTCTGTCATTTGCTTGCTGACCAATGAGTGTGTGCCGGTCGGTGGTGGAAAAAGTCTGATATAGGCTTACCAAGAAGAAATCAGTGAAAGTTCCTAACCTACAGATTGCTATGCATATGGTATGCATTTCCGCAACTTACTGCTTATTGTTTAACATTTTCTTATTATCATTTATATAATATCTTAAATGTAAATGTTTCAAGGTTTTGAAAATTGACTAAATTTTGTGTTGATTATATAAACCATTTCAAGAATTGAGGCGAATTTTTGTATCTTTTCTAGGCAACCATGCAAAACTTCACACATTATATCTTGAGTTCTAAATAAAAGTAAAAGAAATATATATATAAAACAATATATTTTATTCGTATATTCCGTAGAACAGTTTTTTTTGTGACCCAAGTATGGTTATTACAGTGCCGGTGAGATTTGTCTGCCCGCATCCATTAGAATTTAACGACTGTACGTATTGTAATGAGCGTGAATGGAATGCGGTTGTTAAATCGTATAATGCACCGACATTTTAGTCTCTTATACGGACACACGGTGGCGCTCCTCTCCACCACCAACCACCTGGCCCATCTAATGATTCAATGAGATGTGGAAGTGGTTATAATAGTTTTAAAGAATTCACAGTGACTCCTGAGACCAACATTCTTGTGTTTTGATAATTTTCGTTTTCAGGTGTAATCGTAATAGCATGTAGTGTCGTTAAAACCCCTTGTAATTTTTAAAAGCCATTAAGACATGGAATTTGAGATATTACTTCAAGTTCAGCCACTGTTCCTGGGTAAGTTCGTAGAACTAAATACATTAACTCGGTCTGACTTCTCGCGTCCTTACCTCAGGTAAGGTTCATGTCGGATTCCTAGACCCTCAAGTCTAAATACAAGTCCCTAACTGACTTTATACAAAATACATGAACTCTATACCGTTGAAGATATCTTTATGAAAATTCCAGCGTTTACTGTCAGGTAGGCCTATGTCATGATAATTAAGTAAATCTGTGCATATTACCTTGAACACATATGAACCTCAGGTAAATGCAGGTAGACCTTAATTATATAGAACTACTCTTTTCCCTTTATATAGGGCCTAATAGATCACCAAACCGATCCCTCCATCTCTGTCGGATGGTATATTTGCAACTTAAAAGAAACATTACATATTAAATGATATTATGAAATGTTTTATACTTAAGGTATTTATTAAGTACAGGTAGATAACAGGTATGCCTTAATCGAATTTATAACTAATGGAAAGGTAAATACCACCAAACTAGAATGTGCGACAAAACTAAAATAATAAACAGAAAATTGGGTATATTTAACTTGAAATACTTTAATTTGAACTTAAAGACCATATTAACTTGCTATGTTAATATGTAACTTTTAATTTCACCTGTACAGGAAAGAAAAGGTAAACTATTATTCTAAATTTATAAACAAACCATGCTATAAATATTAAGTTTAACCATACCACAAATTTAATCTGCATAAATACCCCTCAATCATTACAATGGGCCACTGGCGGTAGCAGAGCGCCACCGTGTGTCTATATAAGAGACTAACATGAAATGCGAAAGCGCCAGCCCACATGGCTTCGTGACGTCACATGTAAACAAGCAGTCAGAGCTGAGGCGTGTTCGGGCAGAGATCAGAGGTATCCTGGGCTAAGTTTGGACCAAGGCCAGGTCCGCGTCATAGCCACCGGTATATAAACCCAGGCCGTGACAGCTCACCATCAAACTACCAGAGAGTTCCCAGAAAAACCATATCAATCTGTACAAAGTGTCAAGCTGGTCTAGTGTAGAGGTAAGACGGTTCACCCAAGCAGAAATGGGATATGGAGCCTTTGATGGCGGTTTACTTGATTCTCCAACCCGACTGCTCGGGCACCTCAGGTCAATCACCTTGTCAGCCGTGTTGTGAAGGAGTTTCCTGAGAGCTACATTATACCCGCGGCATGACAGTTCACATGGCATGCTAATCCAGTGAAATTATTAGGCAATATGTTCCCTGCATGATGCATACACTGTTATTTCTGTCAATAACTTCGTCCTCAGGTTGTTGTATTGCCATTAACTATTTTTCACTTTCTCAAGTTCCTCTACAGAAACACAAAAAGTTTCAATCAGAAAACAAAAAAGTTACTTATTTCTGCTCTGATACAGTGTCATTATCAGATTACGCTTGCTGTGCTTGGTACAGAGGTCTTTAAAAAAAACTAAACCTTAGATTGCTGACTATGCAAAGTAAAGTGATACAATATATGTATAATGCATATTCTAGAATGCATATAGGTTACAATCAGTTTAAATATACAGATATTCTGCCAGTATCTTACAGGGTAGATCAACTGAAACTTGCTTATATGCACAATATGATACATGGAAATGCACCTAGATACTTGAGAGATAACATGGACTTGATTAATATGCAGCACCGATACAGGACAAGGTAAAATGAACTGTCATGTCCAATACCCAGGCTTAAAGGATTTGGCAGAAGCTCATTTAATTTTACAGGGGTTTGTGTATGGAACAGTCTTCCACTTTCAGTCAAACAGTGTGAAAACAAATATGTTTAAAAAAAACAGTTTAAATTATTTTTATGGAACAAACTGAAATCAGAAGAAGACAGTATTAATATATATTCAATTTTAGTCACTGAATCAATGTACATTTATTTAATTTGATGTATATCAGGTTTCCCATATTGTAGTATGTAATAACAAATAGCAGGGTACATAGAATGTCCTATTAGGATTTTTTAGGTAACGGTTTTAGATCATATTTCTTAAATCATCTAATTTTAAATTTTAGTTAACTCTTAAGAAATTTTCAGTAAGTGCAGATTTTTAATGTAATCATGTATATTTTTAGTAACGGTATTTCTAATCATAAATTGTCATGTGTTGCCATGCAATGTTTTTTTCTCGAGGACCTCATTGGAAAAAAATGTTTTTTATAGGCCTATACTTTCATGTGTTATCCTTGATGACTTTTATATAATGTTGCACATGCGTATGAATATTACCTAATAAACTCAATCTATCTATTTATTGATTTATAATATGGAGGGAGTAGACACAAATAGCAGTATTATTTTTTCTGTACTTATAGAGGTAATTCTTTATCTAGGCTTGTAATATGATACTCTGAAATTTTACTTCTATATCATCTGGCTGTATGATATTGTCAAAAAAAAAAACTGCAGGTCTGCATTTGTATGGCACACATTACATATTTCATTTGCATATCAATTTTATTAATGTAAATAATAATCAAATGAGGAAATGGCTGAACTTCCGGCAGGGGAAATTTATTTACCTTTGCCCACAGTTGAGATGCCAGGCTGAACTACCAACATAAGAATATTGTAACGTGCAACCGAGTTTACAAACAGAAGAAAAGCACTGCTGGTTTTCTACTAGGTCTTTACTGGTCAAAAATCAAAGATACACTCCCGGGTGAGGACCCCACCCCTGCATACATGGATATATCACACATACACGCCCCCTAATCTATCATGTCAGCAGCAGGCCTGTTATCCTCTGGGTGACCCCTATGAGCCTGGGGACACCAGTACACACAAGCTGGTCACTGTCACCTCCCAGCAGGGGTTCCCAGCTGCCTGCCGTAATCAATTAAGACCACTCAATTATCTACTGGTATACAGATTCCTCACTGCTATAAGATATAAAATCATTACACTGCTCCCCCCTTAAAAGAAAGAATGCGTCCTCGCATTCAAAGAAATGAAATTATAATTGAGATTTAACAATGATATAACAGAGAATGAATGAATATAAACTTAGGTACTTACAGTCACATTCAAAGTTAATTGAGGGGAATTTACTAAACAACATTGCTGTGAACTCCAAGAGGTGACCACTGTAGTCTTACTAATATTTTACTCTTAAAAAGTTGAACACTTGGAAAATAAACATGACAAGTGGTTCTTGTAATATAACCATCCGCCTGAAACTAGAATAACAACATAAAAAAAATAATAATACAAGTAAATATTATGCTGATTACAATCTCAGTAAAACTGCGTAATAATAAATTCAATTTTTTGCATCAGTCTGGAACCAATCGGGTTTGTTTTCACCTTGATATGGCTTTAGCCTGTCAACATGGACCACTTTAGGAGTGGCTTTTTGATTTTTCTTAATTCTGTACACCACATCACTGAGTCTATTTATAATGACATAAGGTCCTTCCCATAAAAACTGTAGTTTTGGCGTGAGTCCTTTCTTGCGCTGAGGGTTATACAGCCACACAGCATCACCTGTTTTGTAACACACAGAAGCCGCACGATGATCATAATTCTTTTTCTGTTTGTCCGACATGGATTTAATATTTTGCCGCGCAAATTCATGTATTTTTGACATTCCCTGTTGTAGTGAGTACACATACTCCGACACATCATTCACAGTTGGTTCTACAGGACTGCCCATTACCACATCAATGGGAAGTTTTGGATTTCTGCCCAGCATTAGCTGGCATGGTGTATGACCGGTGGTTTCATGAACAGAAGAGCGGTAGGCCATCATAAGCAAAGACAAGTGTTCATCCCAGTCCCTTTGATTTTGATTTACATATTTTGATAGCATGTCTTCTAAAGTTCTATTAAACCGTTCCACCATGCCATCAGATTGTGGGTGAAAGGCTGTGGTACGCGTCTTGTCAATATCAAGAAGCTGACACATCTCCTTAAACAATTTGGCTTCAAAATTCCTACCTTGATCGGAATGTAGCTGTGATGGCAATCCAAACCTCGAAAAGTACTGCTTAACCAACACATCAGCGACTGTTGAAGCTTCTTGATTTTTTAAAGGAAATGCTTCAGTCCACTTTGTAAAATAATCAGATACCACAAGGATAAACCTATTTCCTTGTGCACTTTCAGGGAGGGGTCCTAGGATATCAATGGCGGTTCTTTCCATGGGAGCACCCACATTATATGTCTGCATTGGTGCCTTGCCTGACCGAGTTGCTTTCTTCCTTTTAGCACAAGTCTCACATTGCCTACACCACTTTTCAACATCTGTTCGCAGACCAACCCAGTGGTATCTGTCTCTGATCTTAGCTAATGTTTTATTAACCCCCAGATGACCACCAGTGATTGAATTATGAAGCTGCTTTAAAACAGTAGGCCTTAAATCTATTGGGACCACTAGTTTGTATGTGAAGCTCTCACCAGACACAGACTCCCACTGCCGATATAATACACCATCCCTTATCACAAGCAGCTCCCACTGGGACCAGTATGACTTTAACTTAGGGCCAGCTGAGGACACCTCTGACCATGCTGGTCTCTCTGTGTTAGCCTCCTTCCAGGCAATCACTTCACACAGCTCACGGTCATTTAACTGGGCATCTCGTAGCTCTATGTTTGTCCATGTCTGGACCCACGGTTCATCATGACAGTGATCCCTGTTCTGGCTTCTTGTTAAGGCAGCACATTTATTTTCTCTATTATCACTGATCTTACATGTTGTAACTAATTGGCTGAAGGAGCTTTTCATGCATAGCCAGGTCAGTATGAAAAACTGTAGAATATTTGTGAATATTGCATACTTGCAAGTTGATGATGTAGGCTTTTGAACAACCCTTGCGTGTCGCACTGGCTCACCATTTCCTTTTTCTTCTTCAATGTTGCCACTGATAAATAGCCCATCACCTATAGAGTCCAGGGTACTGGTTTTAGCATGGGGTGCCGTAGGCCTAAATTCGGGCAATACAGAATTTATTGCCTCCTGTCCTGCCAAGTTTCGGCCTGTGAACTTGACATTTGGTCGTTTCCCTGCTGCACTTGTCTGTTATCTGTTCTCTGTCTTTGGTAATGGGGACAATTACGACGAATGTGGCCAACTTCACCACATTCCCAACAGGCGACATTCCTATTTGGACTGTCTCTGATTCTCATATTTCTCAGTTCTTCTTGAAGTACTTGCCTTATGGTGTCTTTAAGATGTGGGAAGTGTGCTGTACTTACTTGAGGATGTGCTGCCCTTATTTGTCTCCCACCTTGACTTGCTGCTTGCTGGAAAGCCTCCAACTCCATTGCGATTTTTAAAGTTTCCTCAAATGAAGTGGGGCGAGATTGTTTAATTTTCCAGCATGTATCCCTGTCAGGTATGGCATCCACAAAATGGTCACATGCCAGCGTGTCCCGAAGTTTCGTCGTAGCATCTGGGTAAGCCATCCTTGTTAGTCTTTTGTTATTTTGTGCCAGCTCCTGTAGGCTTTCGTCCCGTCTCCTGACAAGAGTTTTCAACTGCGCACGGAAGAGTTCAGCCTGCTGATCTACTCCATACCTTGAACGCATGGCTGTCACAAGGCAATCATAATTACGCTGTCCAGGCTGATCTAAGTCTGCTAAAACTCCACGAGCTGGACCTGCTAGACTTGCAGCTAAATGCATAGCTTTTTCTTCTGTTTTCCAGGCATTTAAGTCTGATATGATACCAAACTGTGTTTCGTAGTCCTCCCATGGGCTACTCCCATCATAAAGGGGTGGTCTTACTGTTGTTTTAACCATAGGTGTTGTCCGAACTACAACAGGATGTTTTGTATCAGTATCGTCCAGACCTTCTGATTTACTACCACCTTGTTGTTTTTCTAGGTGTAGGAGTGCATCATGTTTCTCCGACATCTTCCTGGCTACATGATCTACTTTTAGCCACATGTTTTCCAGTTGTTCCCCCACCTTATTACAGAGTCTTTCTTCCAGTCTATCAAACCAGTCCCCTGACACTTGGGGCGATGGTTTCACTTCTTTTGTGTCAACAGTCTGCTTAAACACAACTTCTTCATCACTAGACATGTTTTCTGGGTAATATGTCCCACCGCTGCCACCAATGTAACGTGCAACCGAGTTTACAAACAGAAGAAAAGCACTGCTGGTTTTCTACTAGGTCTTTACTGGTCAAAAATCAAAGATACACTCCCGGGTGAGGACCCCACCCCTGCATACATGGATATATCACACATACACGCCCCCTAATCTATCATGTCAGCAACAGGCCTGTTATCCTCTGGGTGACCCCTATGAGCCTGGGGACACCAGTACACACAAGCTGGTCACTGTCACCTCCCAGCAGGGGTTCCCAGCTGCCTGCCGTAATCAATTAAGACCACTCAGTTATCTACTGGTATACAGATTCCTCACTGCTATAAGATATAAAATCATTACAATATATATGAACTAATTGGAAGTGGGTAAAAATACATATGCCGGAAATTTAACCACTTTCATAAAAAAAAAACCTAAAAGTTAAGTGTTAAGCAGCTCAGACACCATACTTGTATAAGTTTGTGATTGACAGAATGGCTACACTATTGTATGCATTTGTATTGGTGCAATAGTTGAGAAATTGTGATCAGATTTCAGTTAAATATTGAGAATGACATTTGTGGATTTGAATCTTGATTAAGATAAGGGATGATAACTATATCATATTCATATTGGAGATGCATTAATTTGTGGGATCAGCATGAAATGTTGCCTTTGGATGCAATGGTGAATGCAGACCTGTTTATGTCATGGTTTTGATCCATGTTTTGATTCATTGTATCCGCCAAAACAGAGTTTTGCAGATACTTTGTTTTCAGCCAACTGCCGCCGCGGCGTAGGTGTCCAGAGAACTCCTCCATAACCGCTAGGCGGAATTTTACGAAACACAGGATTATGTTCGGGTCACATGTGAACTGCTGCGCCCCGATTTTGTTTTGACCTCTGACCTTTCATCTATCCAGTGCGTCAATCTGTGCGTCTGTTTTGACACATTAACCCACATATCTCCAAAACCGTTTGACCGATCCGGAAAAAAATTGCACAAATGTAGCCCTTGGATAGTTTTATAACATACATAAAAAATGGTGATGCTACCTGCAACCATTTTTGCACAGCGTCCATCTGTTAATCTGCTTTGGGATGAAATCACTCATATCTCTGCATTGGTTGGACTTATCCATCTGAAATTTTGCATGTGTATACATCGTGGACAGCTTTCTTGATTTTATGACAGGTGGCGCCACCTACATTCACGTTTAAGCTGCAGATATCGAAGCTCATATCTCGGGAACCGTTTGACCGATTGGGCCCAAATTTTGCTTGTGTATGGATCTCACATAGCTCTTTATCATAAGCCAAACTGGTGGCGCCACCTGCGACCATTTTTGCACAGCTTCCATATGTTTGTCTGCCATGTGATAAAATCACTCATATCTCGGCAGAGGTTTGACTTTTTGCATTTGTATACAATTTTGATAGCTTTCTGGATTTTGTGGTAGGTGGCACAACCTACATACACATTTCGGCTGCAGACATCCATGCTAATATGCAACACATCTCACTCTATTTTCCTTTGTTACTCAATCCACGCCTCACTTCACCCGTTCCACTCCGAAGTTGGATACACGTAGTCGCTTGTCGACTACCCGTATTCTAGTTAATTTTTGCAATTAAAAAATAAAATGAATGGATAATACAGCTTTAGCAGAGGTTTTCCCTCTGTCTAGATGTCCTCAAGTTATAACATTAAAATCAAAAGCTAAACTTTTGCCACCTTTTCCTTACGACAGCCCAGACATCAAAATGCCCCCCAAGAGAGGAGCAGCAGCCAAGAGGAAGGCGGCCCCGAAAAATAAGGCGGGCGGAAAGAAGAAGAAAGTAGTGGAGGAGGAGCCAGAGGAGATTGAGCAGGAGGAGGAGAAGCCAGCGACGGTTAAAGAAGCCATGGAGAAGCTGAAGACTGCTGATACTGGGAAGAAGAAGAGGACTCCTAAACCAGACTCCCACTGCCGTATCGCCTCAACAACAGTGGTATGTCCAGATTACTCCTAAACCAGACTCCCACTGCCCTATCACCTCAACAACAGTGGTATGTCCAAATTACTCCTAAACCAGACTCCCACTGCCATATCACCTCAACAACAGTGGTATGTCTAGATTACTCCTAAACCAGACTCCCACTGCCATATCACCTCAACAACAGTGGTATGTCCAAATTACTCCTAAACCAGACTCCCACTGCCGTATCGCCTCAACAACAGTGGTATGTCCAGATTTCTCCTAAACCAGACTCCCACTGCCATATCACCTCAACAACAGTGGTATGTCCAAATTACTCCTAAACCAGACTCCCACTGCCCTATCACCTCAACAACAGTGGTATGTCCAAATTACTCCTAAACCAGACTCCCACTGCCATATCGCCTCAACATCAGTGGTATGTCCAGATTTCTCCTAAACCAGACTCCCACTGCCATATCGCCTCAACAACAGTGGTATGTCCAAATTACTCCTAAACCAGACTCCCACTGCCATATCACCTCAACAACAGTGGTATGTCCAAATTACTCCTAAACCAGACTCCCACTGCCATATCGCCTGAACAACAGTGGTATGTCCAGATTACATCTAAACCAGACTCCCACTGCCATATCGCCTCAACAACAGTGGTATGTCCAGATTTCTCCTAAACCAGACTCCCACTGCCATATCACCTCAACAACAGTGGTATGTCCAGATTACTCCTAAACCAGACTCCCACTGCCATATCGCCTCAACAACAGTGGTATGTCCAGATTTCTCCTTAACCAGAGTCCCACTGCCATATCGCCTCAACAACAGTGGTATGTCCAGATTACATCTAAACCAGACTCCCACTGCCATATCGCCTGAACAACAGTGGTATGTCCAGATTACATCTAAACCAGACTCCCACTGCCATATCGCCTGAACAACAGTGGTATGTCCAGATTACTCCTAAACCAGACCCCCACTGCCATATCACCTCAACAACAGTGGTATGTCCAGATTACTCCTAAACCAGACCCCCACTGCCATATCGCCTGAACAACAGTGGTATGTCCAGATTACATCTAAACCAGACTCCCACTGCCATATCGCCTGAACAACAGTGGTATGTCCAGATTACATCTAAACCAGACTCCCACTGCCATATCGCCTGAACAACAGTGGTATGTCCAGATTACATCTAAACCAGACTCCCACTGCCATATCACCTCAACAACAGTGGTATGTCCAGATTTCTCCTAAACCAGACTCCCACTGCCATATCACCTCAACAACAGTGGTATGTCCAGATTACTCCTAAACCAGACTCCCACTGCCATATCGCCTGAACAACAGTGGTATGTCCAGATTACATCTAAACCAGACTCCCACTGCCATATCGCCTCAACAACAGTGGTATGTCCAGATTACTCCTAAACCAGACTCCCACTGCCATATCACCTCAACAACAGTGGTATGTCCAGATTACTCCTAAACCAGACTCCCACTGCCATATCGCCTGAACAACAGTGGTATGTCCAGATTACATCTAAACCAGACTCCCACTGCCATATCGCCTGAACAACAGTGGTATGTCCAGATTACATCTAAACCAGACTCCCACTGCCATATCACCTCAACAACAGTGGTATGTCCAGATTTCTCCTAAACCAGACTCCCACTGCCATATCACCTCAACAACAGTGGTATGTCCAGATTACTCCTAAACCAGACTCCCACTGCCATATCGCCTGAACAACAGTGGTATGTCCAGATTACATCTAAACCAGACTCCCACTGCCATATCGCCTCAACAACAGTGGTATGTCCAGATTACTCCTAAACCAGACTCCCACTGCCCTATCACCTCAACAACAGTGGTATGTCCAAATTACTCCTAAACCAGACTCCCACTGCCATATCGCCTGAACAACAGTGGTATGTCCAGATTACTCCTAAACCAGACTCCCACTGCCATATCGCCTCAACAACAGTGGTATGTCCAAATTACTCCTAAACCAGACTCCCACTGCCATATTGCCTGAACAACAGTGGTATGTCCAGATTTCTCCTAAACCAGACTCCCACTGCCATATCGCCTCAACAACAGTGGTATGTCCAGATTTCTCCTAAACCAGACTCCCACTGCCATATCGCCTCAACAACAGTGGTATGTCCAAATTACTCCTAAACCAGACTCCCACTGCCATATCGCCTCAACAACAGTGGTATGTCCAGATTTCTCCTAAACCAGACCCCCACTGCCATATCGCCTCAACAACAGTGGTATGTCCAGATTTCTCCTAAACCAGACCCCCACTGCCATATCGCCTCAACAACAGTGGTATGTCCAGATTTCTCCTAAACCAGACTCCCACTGACATATCGCCTCAACAACAGTGGTATGTCCGGATTTCTCCTAAACCAGACTCCCACTGCCATATCGCCTCAACAACAGTGGTATGTCCAGATTTCTCCTTAACCAGAGTCCCACTGCCATATCGCCTCAACAACAGTGGTATGTTTAAATTCTCACTCAGATTGTCTAAACTCCATTCCACTTCCCCTGTCCTCCTGTTTAATTAGTCCCGCACTTCAGCGGATTGGAAGTGGGGGAACGGGGGACATTGATTTTAGTTTGTCTGTCTGTTCCTCTGTCTGTCTGTCGGTCTGTCTGTCTGTCAGGTTCATTTCTGTGTAATAACTTTCCTTAATATAATCCAATTTCATTCAAATTTGGGTCAGTGATTGCTCTCTGGTTTTGGAGTGTATATCTAAAAATAATTCTCTCCAACTCAAAAAACAAAATTATTAATTTTCTCAATGTGTTTTATGTTTTTATGTTCACCTGCAGATGTCCCCACATGCAAAGTGGATTTTGGTCCTTTCTCTTATGTGTTTTAGATTTATGTTAACTTGCAGATGTCTCCATGTGCCCTCAGGATTTTCTCCACTTGTCATAATTTTGGTTGCTTTTCAAGCATGAAAGAAAACAAGAGCCCAAAGTGGGGGACATTAATTCCACAAATTTGCTTGTTTGTGATAACTTTTGTACAGTGCACTAAAGCTTACCTTTATTTATCTCGGAGGTTAGTCAGAAAAATGTAGCGATTAGCTAACAGTAAAATAATGGTCTCCCATGTATGGTTTCCATATGATTAAATCAGAAGGAAATATGACTGAATAGATGTACGGTCTTGTGACCTAATAGTGATGACCTGAGCTGACGATATTAAACTACATACATTTTACAATTTGTAGTGATGACATCACAATGATATTGTATGTCACACATTTGTGTCGTCACACATACATCCTTCCTACATTACATGGATAAATAGGTATGGCCACTTGAAAAGACACCACCATTTTTGCTTTCTAGACAGATGAACACCTTAAGATGCAGTCATCTGCTAACAGGCACAAATCGTAATGACTGGACCTAGAATCTTCTCTTTTGACATGCAGGGAGGCCCAAGAAAAGTCTCCTTGGAAACCTGAAATTAGGTCTCTGTTATCCATAATCTCTGAGCTCTGGGGCTCTGAAGCACCCCCCAAAATAATTAAAAATTTGATACAAAAGCTCCAGTATCTGAAAAGCTATTGCATTGATCTTCATGATTTTTTGCATGGATATTGATCAAGGAGTGTTTCATCAGTTTCTGCAGACTGGTAGTGCCATCTGTATTTTTCAATTTTTTATGATTTTTTTTATCTCTGTTATTGAGATCTTTAAAGATGTGGTCATCTGTTAAAAGGCACAAATCGTAACAACTGGACTTAGAATCTTCTTACTTGACATCCTGAGAGTTCCTCCAAAGTTCTCCTTAAGAAACCTGAAATAAGGTCATGGTGACATATATTATCTGCCTAATATCAAAACCACTCATCTGGTTTTCTTCATATTTACCATAAATATTCCTCTATATAGTTCCTATTTACATGCCAGAAATTAAGTCAGTATTATTTAATTTAAAAAGGTTATGGGCCCAAACATAATGGACTTTGTAAAAAAATCAGGAAAGATATTTGGTCACTTAGGACCAAAAGTGTTAAAGGTAGGAACTTTTTTCCAGTAACACAACTTTAATTAATCAAAATTTAATTGTATACCAAAAATTAGATCAAAATCGGTTAAATTTTTTTAAATATTGCCAAAAATATAAAATTGGTACCTTAAATTTTGCCTAACTTTGGCCACGGCACGTTTTTTTCCTGTAAGTACTGTGGATTTAATTTTCACAGCATATACACATAAGGATTTAATCTGTTTAAATCTGAAATTTGAAAATAAAAGCTGCAAAATTAGGCTAGTTATTGAATTTTTTTGGAGGCTCTTGTTGTATTTCCTTGCATTGTCAAGCAGTCCACTTAGGGGACTGTAGGTCATTCAGTGCATATCTCTATGCTCCCCAGGCTGTTGGCATAATGTTAGATGTCCCAAAGATCTCCTACCAAGCTGAAAACTGGGTCTTTGCGACTTTGTTCCTTTTTAGAAATATAGGAAAAACCTCAATTTTTTATTAAAAACATGTTTTCACACTTCAGGACTGCCCAATATCAAAACCACTCATCTGTTTTTCCTCATATTTACCATAAATATTCCTCTATATAGTTCCTATATACATGCCAGAAATAAGGTCTGTATTATATAATTTAAAAAAGTTACAGGCTCAAACATAATGCATTTTGTAAAAAATCAGAAAAGATATTTGATCGCTTAACATAAAACATGTTAAAGCTAAGGACTTTTTTCCAGGTATATAACTTAAATTAATCAAAATTAAATTGTATACCCAAAATTAGATCAAAATCTTTTAAATTTTTTAAAATATTAGCAAAAATAAAAATTGGTACCTTAAATTTTGCCCAACTTTGGCCACGGCACATTATTTTCTTATAAGTACTGTGGATTTAATTTTTTACAGCACTTAAGTACTGTGGATTTAATTTTCACAGCATGTGCACATAGGGATTTAATCTGTTAAAATCTGAAATTTGAAAATAAAAGCTGCAAAATTAGGCTAGTAATTGAATTTTGTTTGGAGGCTCTTGTTGTATTCCCTTACATTGTCAAGCAGTCCACTTTGGTGACTGTAGGTCATTCAGTGCATCTCTCTCCACTGAGTTGAGCTTGATCAGGCTGTCTGCAGTTAATACCATACCACAGGGAGCCTTTTTCTCTGGCAACCCCATGCTCCCCCCTCCCCCCCCCCCCCCCCACCCCCATTCTGTTGACAGACCTGTACTATGAACTAGATGAATCTTAATATTAACATTTTTTTCAGCAACGAGCAGTAACAACGGAGACCCCTCCCCCCACCCACCCCTTCAATACACAGGACTAATAAACACGGCAAATCTTATAATTTTAATGTTAAATAAATTCTTTTTGACGAGACTTGGACAATTTTGATTGTTTTAAAGAAAATAAATTCAGGAAATTAATCCTAATATTCAAATGTGATAAAATATTAGGATCTAATGTAAGTGCTAACTGACAAGATTTAAGAAGATATAAATAATTTTTAACATTTCATTCATATCTCTTAAAGTTGGCAGGGCCTAGATGTGAATAACTCTGTTAACTTAGTATTAAAATTAGGAATATTGGTCAAACCTTGTTGGATTAATATTTAACTCATATGGCCATATATTTAACTTTTGAAAACTTAATTACCTTCACACATTATTTGTTTATGAAATGTTACGTTTATATAACACTTATTTGTTCCCTTGGTACATCACTAAATGGTTTAGCTCATGTCCATTATTCTATAATTTACAGAGTTTCATTTTAGCAGGGCCATTTTCTCATAGCTTTTCTTATGATAATATACATGAAAAACCAAAAGAAATAAAAATATTTTGCAGTTACTAATATTTTCCAAAATTCAGCTGAGCGATGTGACCCATGGGTCCCTTGTTTATCATTTCCTGCAGACTGCTGGAGCCACCTTGAATTCCCCAATTTTTATGAATATTTTTCTCTATTTTTGAGACCTTCAAATAAGCAGTTGTCCATTAACCAGGCACAAATCTTAACCAGTGGACCTAGAATCTTCCAACTTTACATCCAGGGAGGTCAAAGATCTCCCAAGGAACCTTAAATAAGATTGGACCAAAGTACAGTGCTCCCCTCTGGTGTAGCGATTCAGAATACGAGGTCAAAACAAACAGCATTTACGATATAGGTAGTAGGACTATAGTTAAAGCACGGTGTATAGAGCGTAATGATAAAATTCTTTTTGTGAATGTCTTTTTAGTCAGCTGCGCGTCATGACCCATGGATTGCTTGTTTTTACTGAAATTGTTACAAATGTTATTTGACCATCATGATGTAAAGCTACATCATTTTTATATATGTTTGAACAATAAATTCAATTAAAAAGGTCACAGGACTGTATTAAATAATGACCTACCACCTTTGTGACTCATTTGTTAGCTTTCATAATTAATTTAATACTATGGCTGAGTAGATGGCCTTCACTTTTACAAAACACTAAAAGTATGGTTGCAAAACATTTTGTGATTAGATGGGTTTATATCATATCTGCATTGTCATGTATTTTACATATTTTTTGCATCAGTTTTATGTGAATTCAGTAATTTGAATCCCTGAATATTAACTGATGATCCCTTAATATCAAGCTGCTTTTATAAATTTTATTCATATTTTTAACAACAAATAAGACAAAAGATAATTATATTGTAAGGTATCAGTTAGGCCAAAAAAAATTAAAGGTATGGTTCTTAGGCACCGCCCGCATCAATTTTAAACCCCCACATCAAAACTTTGTATTTTGATTTTCAATAAAAACTTTCCAATTTTGAGCTGTTGCCGCTCCGACATTTCTTTCAAGAAGAAAAGAACATACAATTTCCTTTGTTTTGTAGTGCTTTTACTTATTTAGCAAAATAAAACTGTTATTTTCATGCTTTTCCCTTATCATTTGACATTTTCATCGAAACATACCAAAAAATTTTAATTAAAAAAAGCGCCCGCCCGCATTGATTTCTGAAAAAAAGTGCCTGAGAACCATACTTTTTTAGCTCAGCTGACTATAAGTCATCTGAGCTATAGTCGTGCTCCATTGTCCGTCGTCCGTCCGTCCGTCCGTAGATGTGGCACGTTTTGAAACCGTAAGACCTAGGAATCCAAAATTCGGCATAATGTTAGATGTCCCCAAGATCTCCTACCAAACCGAAAACTGGGTCTTTGCGACTTCATTCCTTTTAGAAATTAAGGAAAAACCTCAATTTTTTTATTAAAAACCTATTTTTACACTTCAGCACTGCCTAATATCAAAACCACTCATCTGTTTTTCCTCATATTTACCATAATTATTCTTCTATATAGTTCCTATGTACATGCCAGAAATTATGTCTGTATTATTTAAATTTAAAAAGTTATGGGCCCAAACATAATGCATTATGTAAAAAATCAGGAAAGATATTTGATCACTTAACACAAAATATGTTAAAGCTATAAACTTTTTTTCCAGTAATATAACTTTAATTAATCAAAATTAAATTGTATACCCAAAATTAGATCAAAATCGTTTAAATTTTTTAAAATATTAACAAAAATAAAAAATTGGTACCTTAAATTTTGCCCAACTTTGACCATGGCACATTTTTTTTCCTGTAAGTACTGTGGATTTAATTTTCACAGCATGTTTTTTTTTTAGCACCAAAAATTTGAAACCAGTTGATCAAAAGCTGTAGATTTTATTCAAGTTTTCAAGCACCATGTAACATATTGTTTACATCAAGCTAGTGTCATGCAGTTTGCAAGTGCTCAGCTCCCCAGCTTCAGCTCTCAGTTCCTAAAATTTGGCATGCAATTAGATGTCTCAAAAATCCCCTACCATGCCAAGAATTTGGTCACTAGGACTTAATACCTTTGAGATATTAATGAAAAACTTCATTTTTCCATTAAAAACCCATTGTTACACTTCAAGACTGCCTAATATTAAAACCACTGATCTGACTTTAATCATATATAATATACATATTTTTCTATACATTCTCTATGCACATGCCAGAAATGATGTCAGTATTGCATAATTGTTTTAAGTTATGGGCCCAGACATAATGCCCTTTGTAAAAAATCAAGAAATATATTTACTCCCTTAACAAGAGGATTGCTGAAGCTAGAGATTTTTTGTCAGGGATGTAACATTATTTAATCAAGATTCAATTGAATACCCAAAATTAGTTCTGAATTTTTCAAATTTTATAAGTTATTAGTATAAATATAAAAATTAGTACCTTAAATTTTGCCCAACTTTGACCATGGCATGTTTGTTTCCTGTGAGCACTGTTGATATAATTTTTATATCATGCACACATAAAGATTTCAGCTTTATAGTTTAAAAAGCTGAAAGAAATTGGCCAAAAATTGTAGCTTTTATTAATGTTTTTATGAGACCATGTCAGACCCAGGCTCAATCCAGCCTCTCTTCAGTCACCTGTATGTTGACCTTGTTGAACTTTCAGCAAATTATGCATGCTTGAGGCGAGGCATAAACTGGATCCAGGCAGCTTATTATATAATTGCCAGCCACAGTTTATCCAGGTGTCCAACCCAACTCATCTAGTAGTTTTAACCAACAACATAACAATAAACAATAAATTAATAAATTTTTATTAGCGAACCTGTGAGCTTATGCTATGGTGTCTGTACATTAACCCATACTATCTTGAAAACGGCAAGAGGTAGCATCACGAAATTTTATGCAAAAAATTAGTCATCTAAAAAACTATATCAGATTTTGCTTATTTTTTAGCTAACTGCATTTTCTTAGATTTTATAGGGAAAAAGCTAAAAAAGCTTTAAAAATCTTCTTCTCCAAAACTGTTCAGCCAAATTGTCCAATATTTCACAGAAATGATTCCTAGAATAATCTTTCTAAAGTTTGTTTGAATGGTTTAAGTTCGGTGATTTTTGGCCAAGTTACAGGAAGTTGAACTTAGTCATCTGTCCATAAAAGCATACTAAAATTACAATCTCAGAAAAGGCTGGAGCTATCATCACCAAATTTTATGCCAATGTTATTCACATGAGACATATCTGAAATTGAGGTATTGGTGGCGCCACCTGCATCGACCTTTTTTGTACGGGGGTCATCGGTGCCCGTATCATACTGACGGCTACAAAAAACTTCTTCTCTGAAACTATATGGCCAAATAGTTTAATATCGCACAGAAATGATCCTAGGGTAGTGCTTTCTGAAATTTGTTCAAATGGTCTAAGTTCAGTGACTTTTGGCTGAGTTATGGGAAGCTTAATTTATTCATATGCTGTAACAGCCCATTTTAGCTCAGTGGCTACAAAGATCTTCTCCTCAAAAACCACTGGGCCAAATTCTTAAATCTCACACATTAATTATCCTTAGATGTTGATAATTCAAGTTTGTTCAAATGGTTTTGGTTCAGTGATTTTTGGCTGAGTTATGGGAAGCTTAACTTAGCCATTTTGCTGTATTTTCCCATATGAGTTATAAACCTGTAAAATTTTTTTTGACTGACCCTACTGAGGCCAATTTGTTTAATATTTTACAAGAATAATCCCCTGAATAATTCTTATAATAATTGTTTTTTATGGCCTGTATCTACAAAATTATTATTTCAATTATATCTTCTGTAACATTGCACAAAAATTATTCTTAGGTGGCCTTTGTTCAAGTTTACTAGAATGATTTTTGGCAGAACTATTGGACCTTTAACAATGAAAATACTGCATCTTTTATTATTCTGGATATTTTGATAAAAAGTTTATGAATATATCGGCTTGAAAAAAAGAAATTTTAACCAGAGTCTTTCAGTATGTGTAAACAGATATACCAACAGGCCAAGATTGAATCTGTATCTTTAAATAGGATGAGAAACTGCCAACTGTTACAGATTTGGGAACAGATCAAGAGTTCATCCAGTGCAGCCAGATATAGGTCAAGAGTTCAATCAGTGCAGCCAAGCACATGACATGTGAACACCTCATGGGCACCATGTGAACACCTCATTGGTGTCAAGCCCCTCAGGGCAGGGCCCCTGCATGAGCTTATGCAATGGTGTGGCTACTATTTCAGATTTGGCAACAGGCTAGAGGTCAGTCTGGATCTATTTATAGCTTTGGCAGACTGCAAACTGTATCAGATTAGGCAACAGGTCAAGAGTTCACTCAGTGCAGCCAGGTATGGGTCAGGAGTTTACTCAGTGCAGTAGCTGCATTCTATTTATAGCTTTGGCAGACTGCCAACTGTGTCAGATTATGCAACAGGTCAAGAGTTCACTCAGTGCAGCCAGGTACAGGTCAAAAGTTCACTCAGTCTAGCCAGGTGCAGGTCATGAGTTCACTCAGTGCAGTAGTCTGAGCAAGCAATTTGTCACAGTTCACTCGGGGCAACAGCCTTTCTCACCTAAGCCTGGTCAGCCCCATGCATCAGACTCAAGGTAAGTTTGATGTATTGGCCTAATATTTTGACCTGTCTATGTGTATTTGATGGCTTTCTCGCTCACAAGACAGGTGTCGCCACCTACCATGACTTTTGCACATGTTTTTCTCAGGAGGGGTTTGATATATCAGTCTGAAATCGGGCTTATGTATATATCTCTGATAGCTTAGTTATATACAAGACTGGTGGTGCCAGCTACAATCTTTTAAGTGTTGTGTGCACCTATGCCAGATATTCAGCAGTGATGTTTGTGTAATTGTTTCTTATTCAAAATGTTTAGTACTTGTATAGTTCATATACATGAAAAGTAATGGTCCAGCATTGAAGCATTATACCTGGTGTATTTCCCAATGCACAGGTTCGCATTAGGCCTGTAGGCCTTGTTGGTTTTTAATAACAAATTAAAGAAAAATAGAAAAAGAATTTGTAAGTTGATAATAACAGGAAATTAACTTGCAGTTACCGATGATATAAGAATCTTGTTTCGATGGATAGAATGTCACGTATTCCAAATAACACCATGCAGTCACCTATGGTATTTTTCAGTTCAATTTTAATGATAAAAAAGTAAATCATATTATTCATTACTAATCATTAGGGATCATATGAAGAAAATTAATGATAGACAAAGATGCAGTTGATAATATTATTATCTAGATTCCGACTGTGTCTATAGTTAGTACATTGATGTGAAATTAGTCCAAAATGAATATATTACTTTTTTTTTTAATATAAATAAAAGCCATAAAACCAGGTACTTATGATCATTTTTTAAATGTGTGAATTTTGTATATTCTGGATTCTCAACATCATTGTTTGGTGAAAACTGAATAAATACCAGACATGGTGCGAATACTTTGCAATTGTATTTAAACACGAATATGAATATGTACTCCATAATAAAATTACTTTCATAAGAATGGGAATTCAGGTAAAAATGAAAGTATATGAATACCAGTGCAAATACTTTCAAAATGTATTAATGAATGCATTCATGAATATATTCTATAATATTATTTTAATAATCATTTCAGTTATATTTTATTTGAAAAAATCATACTATTCTCTTGTTATTTTTAATAAAAATTATATTTAGGACAATATTTGTAATTTTTTTAATAAATAGTTAAAACTCTTATATTATATGTTCTGCTTATAAGTTATATGGCCAAGTCAAAATCTGTGTGACAATCGCACTTCATTTGTTAATAAAATAAATGAAATTAATCCTCTTTCCTATCTCCAAAGGTACTATCAAAATCATACATAAGCTAAACAAAAACAACTCATAATACAGCTTATTTTTATAACCACATAAAACCAGCATGTGCCTCATTTCTAAATCATATTTTTTTATCATATATAACAGCTGAGCGCCATGACCCATAGGTCCCTTGTTTTTATTTTGGCCTTACTGGTTTACACTGAAAACTAAATTGTACAATTCTTTTAGCTCAGTTGACTGAAAGTCATCTGCAATATAATAGTGATCACCCTTTGTAAGTCATCAGTTAAAAAGGTACAAATTGTAATCATAAAGCCTGGAATCATGAACCTCTGCATCCTCAGAGGTCCTCAAAAGTTCTCCTCAGAAACCTGAAATTAGGTCACTGTGACTTTTATTCTAGAGTTACAGAAAATGTTTAACTTCCTCCCCCTCCCCCCAGAATAATTAAAAAATATACCCAAATTGCCATTGTCATCAAATTTGGAGTGCTTATGGGTCTTGATGAACTTAAGCTAATATACATGGTAAGGATGCCACCTACATTATCTTAATTTGTTGCCTGTGCAAGGCTATTGTCAACATGTCAGTCGGCTGAGCGTCACGACCCATGGGTCACTTGTTATTAGTCACAACTTGACTTTGTAGGTACATGAGGATTATGACTGTATGCTGAATCAGACAAATATTGGTCACAACAACAACAAGTACTACGTCATTCAGGTCTTGAAGATGGGCATTCATTACTACACATGGAACCGCTGGGGACGTGTGGTAAGACATACCTGGTTCTCTTGTCAGTTTGAATAAGTTTATTATTCACGAGAAAGAATTAAACTTTTAAACTTCATTACTTTAATTATGATCTCTTCATTATTAAAAAATCAAGATGAAATTTCTATGTTTTTCTTGCATGGTTTTATAGATTTAAATTTATTAATATTTTTGGAATAGGAAGGCTGTTGACAAGTAATTTGGCACAAATTTGAAATAAAGATCAGTTTTAGACTAGTAAGCATCCAAATAAGGGGTTTCATCTGTCATCTTATTGTCATCACAATAAAATGAAATATTTAATTACCCTTTATTTCTTCAAGGGTAATTCATATTTCATGGTTTTATGAATTTCTTTCAGTCCCTTACTTAAGATAATACTATGTACTAAGAATAACTGCTGAGAAGAAAATATGAAGTAGAGTCCTTAGGATTCTCAGTAAAAAAGCTCTGTGCAGTTGAAGAAAAAATGAATGAAATATTACAACATAATTATTGGCCATAACAGGGTGAACCAGGACAGAATTCTCTGAAGGGTCCAATGTCAGCAGATGCCGCAATTGCAGACTTCAAGAAAAAGTTCAAAGACAAAACCAAGAACAACTGGGATGACCGTGCTTCATTCAAACCAGCAGCAGGAAAATACACACTGATTGAGATGGATGACGAGGCTGACGAAGAGGATACAGCAAAAACTGCAGCAAAGGTAAATAAACAGCAGCAGAGGTGAGGTGTAAATAAACAACAGCAAAGGTGAGGTGTTTATAAACTGTAGTCAAAGGTAAGGGGTTAATAAACAGCAGCAGAGGTGTGTTGTTAATAAACAGCAGCAAAGGTGAGGTGTTAATAAACTGCAGTCACAGGTGAGGTGTTAATAAACTGCAGTCACAGGTGAGGTGTTCTCAAACTGCAGCAGTGAATGGTGGGACATTAAACAACAGTGAAAGGTGAGACATTAAATAGCAGTGAAAGATGGGACATTCAACAGCAGTGAAAGTTGAGACATTCAACAGCAGTGAAAGTTGAGACATTTAACAGCAGTGAAAGGTGAAACATTAAACAGCAGTGAAAGGTGAGACATTCAACAACAGTGAAAGGCGAGACATTCAACAGCAGTGAAAGGTGAGACATTAAACAGCAGTGAAAGGTGAAACATTAAACAGCAGTGAAAGGTGAGACATTCAACAGCAGTGAAAGGTGAAACATTAAAAGCAGTGAAAGGTGAGACATTAAACAGCAGTGAAAGGCGAGACATTCAACAGCAGTGAAAGGTGAGACATTAAACAGCAGTGAAAGGTGAGACTAACAGCAGTGAAAGGTGAAACATTAAAAGCAGTGAAAGGCGAGACATTCAACAGCAGTGAAAGGTGAGACATTAAACAGCAGTGAAAGGCGAGACATTAAACAGCAGTGAAAGGTGAGACATTAAAAAGCAGTGAAAGGAAAAACATTAAAAGCAGTGAAAGGCGAGACATTAAACAGCAGTGAAAGGTGAGACATTCAACAGCTGTGAAAGGTGAGACATTCAACAGCAGTGAAAGGTGAGACATTAAACAGCTGTGAAAGGTGAGACATTCAACAGCAGTGAAAGGTGAGACATTCAACAGCAGTGAAAGGTTAGACATTCAACAGCTGTGAAAGGTGAGACATTCAACAGCAGTGAAAGGCGAGACATTAAACAGCAGTGAAAGGTGAGACATTAAAAAGCAGTGAAAGGAAAAACATTAAAAGCAGTGAAAGGCGAGACATTAAACAGCAGTGAAAGGTGAGACATTCAACAGCTGTGAAAGGTGAGACATTCAACAGCAGTGAAAGGTGAGACATTAAAAAGCAGTGAAAGGAAAAACATTAAAAGCAGTGAAAGGCGAGACATTAAACAGCAGTGAAAGGTGAGACATTCAACAGCTGTGAAAGGTGAGACATTCAACAGCAGTGAAAGGTGAGACATTAAACAGCTGTGAAAGGTGAGACATTCAACAGCAGTGAAAGGTGAGACATTCAACAGCAGTGAAAGGTTAGACATTCAACAGCTGTGAAAGGTGAGACATTCAACAGCAGTGAAAGGTGAGACATTCAACAGCAGTGAAAGGTGAGACATTCAACAGCAGTGAAAAGTGAGACATTTAACAGCAGTGAAAGGTGGGACATTAAACAGCAGTGAAAGGTGAGACATTAAATAACAGTGAAATGTGAGACTTTAGAAAACAGCAGCAAAAGAGGCATTTAAGGTGAGATATAAGATTTTTGGCAAACCCAGTGATAAAAAAAAACCTATCCAAAATGATGGTATGGATGTTGTTGTCTATTCCAATATGGTCATTATGGTGTTTCAAGACAGGTTCCATGGAACAGAAATTTTATTATCAATCTCGTGTTTCATTTGTTGACAGTTCAAAAAGTTGATTCATGTATCAATATTGGGGTATGTTTGTACATGGATGGATAATCTTTATTATGTTATCTCTTCTTATATTTATTGGCAGTTGGATGAACTTAATTCATGCATCAATATTGGAGTATGTTTTTATATGATGAATAATCATTTTATTTATATCAATGTCCCCTTGTATTTGTTGATAGTTGGATGAACTTGATGGTGTTAAAAAGGTGATTAAGCCGAGCTCTCTGGATGCATCCACTCAGAGTCTGATGAAACTCATCTTTGACAATGACATGTTCAAGGAGGCAATGAAGAGCTTTGATATCGGTAAAATAACATCTTAGTAAATACTTATTAAATACAGTTGCAAAAACAAGAGTTAATAGTCTTTATAAGTGAAAACACCAAAAAATAAAGCCAAAACCAGTGTACTTAGACCATATAACCTTAATGCTTCAGTTTGTAATGTTTGGCAACCTGAATTATATTAATGAAAATTAAAAAAAAAATGCTTTATTCTCAGTGCATCAAGTCTAAACTATTTGTTAAAAACAAATCTAAAATATAATAAGCTACATGTAACAGGGTTAAACATGAACCAACATGGCTTGCATACTAATCTATCATTCTGCTGCTTTGCAAGTAAAACAGGCTTAAAGGTAAGGCCAGTAACAGTAAGAACGCATTTATGGACACTTTTGACACATTAAAGACAAAAATATATGATATCTAGTTTTAAATTTTAGCATGGTGGATTTTCCCTAAAATGTCCATTAAAACATGTTGTGGTATTTATGGACATGTTTGTTTGTGTATGCCTTGAACTACATTTATTCTGTTTACTTGATGCAGATGTAAAGAAGATGCCTCTGGGGAAACTGTCAAAGACTCAGATTGCCAAAGGTTTTGAGGTTTTGGAGGAGATTGATGATTGTGTGAAGAACAACAAGAAATCTCGTCTGACTGAGCTAACATCGAGATTCTACACTCTTATCCCTCACGACTTTGGCCGACAACGTCCCCCGATTATCAACGACCAGGAGACGGTCAGACAGAAAATGGATATGTTATTGGTAAATTATTTTGTATTTTTGCTTAATATCTTTATTGATTTGTTTGTCATGTACTTAGATGAACACAGTTTGACCAAAACCATTGATAAAACTGCATCCTTGGTAGAATGTTTTAAGTAGATAATTTTGAAGTATACTGTAAACAGTCTATGTGTACATAGCTTCAGTTGTTTTTTAGGGTCAATTTCTTTATTTACACCCTTCCCGATGGGCTACTTTGGATAAAAATAATTCCCCCAGCCAGGAGAATCACATTATTGATTTAAAGGCAGAGTTGTATGAATTGTATTTTTTAAAGTTGTGATACACCTGTTCTATTACATTTGGCAATTTTAATATGGCATTTTCTGAAAACATTTTCCAGATCTTGCATAGATTTATTGATATTGGCACATGTAAACTCATAGTGAGCTCTTTTGTCCTGTGCCTATGGAAGGTTTATCTTTATTTGTGGATTTCAGGACACAGTAACACAGTTGAGTGATTTTGTTGCAGGTTCTGGCAGATATTGAATTAGCTCAAGCCATGCAGAAAGACAAAGACAAGAAGGCCGCGGAATCAGTAAGTGTGCACATGGTTTTAATCTGTGGAAACTGTATTAGTTTATTGCCGTGGTTACTGTAAATTTGAAATACCACATATGCAGTATCCTGGGTAATCGTTCTTGTAAAGTGATAGTGCAGAAGGCCAATCTATCAGGGTAAATCATACACCTACCTGAACAAATTTCATTCAGTGATGTCATTGTTTGTACAGACTCTTCTTTTATCCTGATTTAAAACCCACCCCACCCCCAGCAAATTTCAAGGATTTTTTAGGTCCTGTCTGAAAAGAATTTCAAGGACCTTATTTGAATAATTTTAACTTATAAATTTGATTATATCTCACATTCCATCAGGAGACACAGTTGAAAGTCGAGGCAAATCTGCTAATCTTATGCAGTGATTATACAGTTATTGAAAAAAAATTAAGAATGTCTGAAAACAAATGAATGCATAGAATCAAATAACATGCCTATAGGTAGAACAGAAAATAGAAAAAAACAGACTTACAACTGCCCTGAAAAAATAGTGTTGTTCCTATGACTTTTGAAATGTATTGTGTCCAGCTCTTATACATCAAATTACTCCATGGTTGGGTACTTAAATAAAGTAGACTTAGTTAACATACTAAAAGGTATATACTAGTGATATAAATAATTCTAGACACCTGAGTATGATATTACCTGCATTCTTTAATGTGACTGCAGAGACAGAAAAAAAACCTAAGTGATCTTTACTTTTTTATACAAATAGCTTTTTTAGGTGTTTAGAGGTGTTATATTTTTTCCTACTGTGCTGTCTTAGAGCAGCCAGGCTAATCATTATATTAAAAATGTGATCACTTCTGTCGTGCAATGGAAAACATATGTCTATTTAATTAGGACACGGAGGAGCTGGAGAACCCTCTTGATGAAAACTATAAACTGCTGATGTGTGATCTTGAAGTGCTGGGAGCAAAATCCAAAGAAATGAAGGTAGGTTAATTAATTAATCAGCTATTTCCTTTTATAATTCAGGTAAAAATCCAGTTTATATACCTGACACTCCCCCACTGTGTACCTGTAGTCTATTCATTATCCCCTCGCAACAAAGTTACGTCTCCATTTGTGTGTCTTTCTTTCCATCCATCTTTCTGGAATTGTGAACCAATTTTAAGCCAAGCCATTTGACCAAAACCTTTCATCTTTCACAAATGGCTCACCCACCCACAGATGAAGAACTGTTTCAATTTTTAGGTCACAGTGTCAAAGGTCAAAAGACCCAATTCTTGAAAAAGCTTGTGGACGCAATTTAAGTCAAACTTGGACCAAAACCTTTCCTCTTTCAAAAATAGCTCAACCACCAATGGAAGAAGAAGCCTATAGAGTTTGAGGTCACAGGGTGAAAGGTCAAGGTCACAGAACTGCCCTCCTGATTTTTACACTGTGTTTTACACCCAGCATAATTAAACTCCTGTGCCAGGGGATGTTCCTTTTGTGGTGCCCTTGTTTAAGTGTAAAATGGGTCCTTTAATTTTGTTTCATTACATATTTACAGGGCTGTAAATTCTTTCTGACCATTCAGATTTGACTGAATATCTGTTCATCAGTGAAAATATATGTCACATCACTCAAATGAGCTGTCAAATGTTGATTATGGCAGGCTCCAAGAAGTGCACTCACATGAAGTTTATTGGCCAGGAAACAAACGTGTAATAACACCATAATCACACAAGCTGTTATCATTACAAAAGTGACCACTAACATTGACTGTCAAATCCAGTCTCAAGACCTCTGTCAAAAGACAAATCTTAGGCCAAAAAAAATTATTTGTTTCTCAGGCACTTTTTTTCTAGAAAATGAACTGTGAACCTCTTGTGGTCCTCTCTGCAGGTTATTGAGGATTATCTGGCTGCCACCGGAGGAGGATGGAGGAATCCTAAAATCCAGAAAGTCTGGAAGGTCAACAGACATGGGGAGGTAAGCGGCTTGTTTTACTGTGGTTATTTATTCTTGTTGGTCAACAGACATGGGGAGGTAAGCGACTTGTTTTACTGTGGTTATTTATTCTTGGTGGTCAACAGACATGGGGAGGTAAGCGGCTTGTTATACTGTGGTTATTTATTCTTGGTGATGTTTATCAATGTACTAGTTCTGTGCATTGTAAAGGTTCCATTTCGTGATGCCACTGGTTGTACTGACTCTCTTGTTTTATAATGATCTGACCTCATTTCTCTAACACATTAAGTTACTTAATTGCTTTTGATACAATGATATGTTGTTTTAATATAAAATAGATGCAAAAAGCTGACTGTTAATCACTGCAGAAAAGCATAAGGAAGAATGGGCCATATCACTTCAGTCAAGGCATTTAACTTGGCATCCCCTAGAGAATGGAATGAGAATATTTTCAGCTCTGATGAATTAATATCAAATTTTGTTCAAAATCATTCTGCAAAATATGTTCTTTAAGAAGGGTTAAAATATTGAAGAACATTTGTTAAACAGTTTCTTAAATATCAAGATCATCAATGATTACTTTTAAGAGTATATCAATGTCTTTTTTACTACTAATACACATTTAGCTAAAATGTTTTATTAAAGAGGATATAAAAATAACGTTACAAATGTCTTTTATACAAAACACATTGTAAGTATACATTTGTATGTAATATTTGATATTTTTACTTTTTACCCCTCAGCCCTTAGGCTGATGGGCTATTGTCGTCACCCAAGCTGTCCGTCCGTCCGGCATCCGTTAACTTTTACCTTGTGAGCGGTATATCTGGAAAAGGATTCACCATCAGAATTTTATTTCCTTGGTAAAGATGTATATAGACAAAATCTCGGTCAAGTTGGAAGATGGGTGACCTTGATATATTTTTCTACAATTAAGAGCTGATTATAGAAAAACACTTAGATGCTTATTACTCAGGAACCATTTGGTGGATTTTCACAAAACTTACTTTGATTATTCGGACTGATAGTCTGTACCTGCTACACAAGTTTGGTGGTGCCACCTACAATTTCTAATTTTTATTGAATTTTTATCAGATTTTTCAACTTTGGGCTTATGAACGGGATATCTCTAAAAGGATTCACCGTCAGAATTTTATTTCCTCGTTAAAAATGTATATCGACAAAATCTCGGTCAAGTTCAAAGATGGGTGACCTTGACCTATTTTTCTACATTTTACAGCTGATAATAGAAAAAACATTTGGAAGCTTATTTCTCAGGAACCATTGGATAGATTTTCACAATACTAAGGTCATAGGGACTGATGATCTGTAACTGCTGCACAAGTTTTCGAGCCCACCTACAATTTCTGATTTTAAATGAATTTTTACCGATTTTTCAACTTTTGCCTTGTGAGCGGGATATCTCTAAAAGGATTCACAATAGGAATTTTATTTCTTTGGTGAAGATGTATATTGACAAAATCTCGGTCAAGTTTGAAGATGGGTGACCTTGACCAACTTTTCAAGGTCACAGAGCTTATAATAGAATAAAACTTAGAAGCTTATTTTTCAGGAAGCATTTGGTGGATTGTTATGAATCATGGTACATACCTCTCCATTTTAAATTTATAACTGAGACATGTACAGATATACATCCATGTGAGAACAGATATTTAGTACTTGTTACTGTTACCACCTTTAAACACTGTTCTTTTGGCTGAGGGCTTTTGTCAGCTTCTGCTGATATTCTAGTCTCATTTCAGTGGTGACTTGCCTCTTGAAATCACCATTACTACATATACATATAATCATAGGTAAACCACTACAATAATAATAAATACATATCAATTATTGTCTATAATTATATGTAGAAATGGTAATTTCAAGGGCCTGTGATCATAATGTATAATGTATGAAGAAATTTTCTTTTTCTGTACAAAATCCTTCATTTTCCTAGGGAGACAGATTTGATGCTCATGACAAACTTGACAACAGAAAACTCCTGTGGCATGGTACGAATGTTGCTGTTGTGGCGGCCATCTTGAAGGGTGGTCTGCGTATCATGCCCCACAGTGGTGGCCGTGTTGGGCGGGGAATCTACTTTGCATCAGAAAACAGCAAATCGGCAGGATATGGTGAGGAATATAACAAACTTTAATTTCTGCAGGTTTCGTGCTTTGTAAGGTATCTCAGTTCAGCTGATTTTAAGTCAACTGAGCATCAGGGGTGAAATTTCAATTCTTCTCTCCATCTGTGTATTTGTTAACAGGACACAGTTTGCAAAGTCTAAAGCTAAACATACGTAATTTTATAAATTTATTTATGGGCAAAATCTGAGAACAATGTGAGACTGGTCACTGTAGCCTAATTTTTTTCCAACTACATTCACTTGAATCAAATATTGCCTCCTGGGGCAGCTTTTAACAATCTGTACTATAAATGTTAGTTTGACTTTTTGTATCCTTGCTCCAATTTACATTGAGGTCAAAGTGTCACAAGATGTGTTCATCAGCTGGGCTAGATTTACCCCCAACTCACTTGTGGTCTTTTCTAAATGAACGCCAGACCTTGACCCCCAACTCACTTGTGGTCTTTTCTAAATGAACACCAGACCTTGACCCCCAACTCACTCGTGGGTCATTTCTAAATGAATGCCTGACCTTGACCCCTGATTTACTTGTGGGTCATTTCTAAATGAATGCTGGACCGTGACCTCTGATTTACTTGTAGGTCATTTCTACATGAATGCCTGACCTTGACCCCTGATTTACTTGTGGGTCGTTTCTACATGAATGCCTGACCTTGACCCCTGATTTACTTGTGGGTCATTTCTACATGAATGCCCGACCTTGACCCCTGATTTACTTGTGGGTCATTTCTACATGAATGCCCGACCTTGACCCCTGATTTACTCATGGGTCATTTCTACATGAATGCCCGACCTTGACCCCAGATTTACTTGTGGGTCATTTCTACATGAATGCCTGACCTTGACCCCTGATTTACTTGTGGGTCATTTCTACATGAATGCCCGACCTTGACCCCTGATTTACTTGTGGGTCATTTCTACATGAATGCCCGACCTTGACCCCTGATTTACTTGTGGGTCATTTCTACATGAATGCCCGACCTTGACCCCTGATTTACTTGTGGGTCATTTCTACATGAATGCCCGACCTTGACCCCTGATTTACTTGTGGGTCATTTCTACATGAATGCCCGACCTTGACCCCTGATTTACTTGTGGGTCATTTCTACATGAATGCCCGACCTTGACCCCTGATTTACTTGTGGGTCATTTCTACATGAATGCCCAACCTTGACCCCTGATTTACTTGTGGGTCATTTCTACATGAATGCCTAACCTTGACCCCTGATTTACTTGTGGGTCATTTCTATATGAACGCCTGACCTTGCTTTGCAGTACGCTGTGCTGGGAATACCGGGATCATGTTCCTGAATGAGGTCGCCCTGGGTAAGGAACATCACATCACCATGGATGACTGGACACTGACAGCCCCACCAAAAGGCTGTGATTCCATCGTAGCTAAGGGACGCACAGAACCAGGTAAGATTTGTCAATATTTTATTGACATTTTAATTGGTACTATATCCATCAGGATACATTGTCTAGTAGCTTGGAATTTACCAAAAAATTTTGACCCATTTATTGATATCATGAATTAATCTCATCAACCGCTGTATTGCTAGGCTTATAAAGGGCTGATGATGTGTACGGATGTTTCTCCTGAAAACCAGCAGTAGTTTTCTGTGCTTTGAGGACAGTGTATATATTATAGCTATTAATATTTATAGAAATATGAGCTATTATGATTATTAATCTACTTAAATAGATGTTATGGTGTACTTCCTCTGAAGTTTAAATTTCAAATATAACTGCAATAGGTGACAGAGAAATTCAGACAATTCATTGTAGTGTGACCAAGCTATTTGATAACTGCCCTGGTTATTTTGTGTTCAGATCCAAAGAAGGACACACAGATTCAGCTTGATGGCAACAAGGTGGTTGTGCCCCAAGGAAAGCCCATTTCCCAGTCTAAATACGCGAGCAGCAGCTTCTCACAGAGCGAGTACCTGGTCTACAAGGAGAGCCAGTGCCGCATTCGATACCTGCTCAAGATGTCCTTCTGATTTCATGGACATCGTGGACACTCTGTGCCATAAACCTGTACCTGTGTTTTGTCATCACATGAATTATAAACGTGCATTGTTTAAGTGTAGTGCAATTATCGGTAAAGTGTGAATTCAGTGCAGCTAGTATGTTTTATTGTTAGTGATATGTGACATGAATAAGTAAGATATATCCTCTGTCTCATTCAGACCCCCTCTCTCCTTCACTATATGTATTTTGTGCGTTTGTTTTTCAAAAAGATATCAGGGTAAATGTAAGGTAAATGTAAGGTAAATGAGTGTAGTGATAGGTTTAATTAAGATGCAGTAATATTTCAAGTATAAATTTACTTATAAACATTAAAGCAAGGGACCACTTGTGAAAAGAAAAAAGCTGAGTTTACTTGTTTTTAAATGTATTTTTGAAGTTTATTTATGAAAAGTACCGTAATTGTTTGGTGACAATGGATGTGCAATAAGATGAGTTGTTTTGCCATTTACACTTTACATACAAGTATTATGTCTATCTCTGGCAAACTTAGATCATTACATTAATATATGGTTTGTCATATTTAGCTGTGTACTTATCTGTCAAATTTGTAACATCTCCAGTTCTCTCCACTGGAATTTTCATCTGGTGTAAAGGTTAGGGTCCCTTTTGAATTATCTCATTTATCCATTTCTTGACCACCCGTTCTCCCCTCACCCCTCCCCCCATTTTTTATAATTTTTTAGCCCTCAGCCCTTAGGCTGATGGGCTATTGTCGTCACCCAAGCTGTCCGTCCGTCCGTCCGTCCGGCGTCCGTTAACTTTTACCTTGTGAGCGGGATATCTTGAAAAGGATTCACTGCAAGAATTTTATTTTTTCGGAGAAGATGTATATTGACAAAATCTCGGTCAAGTTCGAAGATGGGTGACCTTGACGTATTTTTCTACGTTTTAGAGCTGATTATAGAAAAAACACTTAGATGCTTATTACTCAGGAACCATTGGGTGGATTTTCACAAAACTTACTATGGATATTTGGACTGATGGTCTGTACCTGCTACACAAGTTTAGTGGCGCCACCTACAATTTCTGATTTTTAATGAATTTTTATCGGATTTTTCAACTTTGGGCTTGTGAGCGGGATATCTCGAAAAGGATTCACTGCAAGAATTTTATTTTTTCGGAGAAGATGTATATTGACAAAATCTCGGTCAAGTTCGAAGATGGGTGACCTTGACGTATTTTTCTACGTTTTAGAGCTGATTATAGAAAAAACACTTAGATGCTTATTACTCAGGAACCATTGGGTGGATTTTCACAAAACGTACTATGGTTATTTGGACTGATGGTCTGTACCTGCTATACAAGTTTGGTGGCGCCACCTGCAATTTCTGATTTTTTATTGAATTTTTCTTGGATTTTTCAGCTTTGGGCTTGTGAGCGGGATATCTCTAAAAGGATTCACAATAGGAATTTTATTTCTTTGGTCAAGATGTATATCGACAAAAATCTCGTTCATGTTCGAACATGGGTGACCTTGACCTACTTTCAAGGTCACAGAGCTTATAATAGAATAAAACTTAGAAGCTTATGTTTAAGGAAGCATTTGGTGGATTGTTATGAATCATGGTACATACCTCTCCATTTTAAATTTATAACTGAGATATGTACAGATATCAACCATGTGAGAACAGATATTTAGTAATTGTTACTGTTACCACCTCTAAACACTGTTCTTTTGGCTGAGGGCTTTTGTCAGCTTTTGCTGATATTCTAGTTTTTATACATCTGTACTGCCTTTTTTCCCCCATTTCATTTACTATTAATACAATGTAGTGTGCTCTGTGACAGGGGACTTGTTAAGATCATGTGATATTTGATGTATAACATTACACAGGCCTGTTAATAGCAAGACATATATTCAAAGGTACACATGCACAAATTTAAGGTACAAAGATTTATAGAAAAAGCATATGTAGTTAGTGTCTAATAACAGTAGCCTGTGATAGTGATGCATGATAGATATTTTGAGGATTTAATATTGTGTGTTGTAAAATTTTTGAGTTTACTTAAATTTTGTTGTATTTTGGTCTTTGATCACAGAATGGATAATAAAACCCCTATATATATATATTTTTTTTTTACTAGAGAGCCAGTAAAGATATTTATTTAATATTGCCAAATGTTGTTCAAAGTATGGTAGATGTATACAAAAACAGTGGTTCCTTTTATTTGTTTTTGAATGACATTAAACACATAGAGAAATAGAGCATTTTGTAAGAAATCTGAATTTGATTGACTGATCATTTGGATAAATGACACCAAAAGAAAAATCACAAACTAAATATCCAAATTTGATCTGAGTATCAAAATTCCTGGCAGATGAAAAATTTATAATTTATAGATATAAGTATATATTTATATGAATAATAATTGAATGACAGTGTCTTTTATGCTTTTTGTAGACTTCACTGCCATAGTTGTAATATTTTGGATGCAGACAGGTGTAATACTTAGACAGTTCTTTCAAGTCTCTGTGTTAAGATATTAAATATTTATTTAAGAGATTAAGAAATATATTGTTGTTTCTTCAAGTTGATTTAGAATAAAAGTTTGACATATACTGATGAGGAGCCATGTTCTTGTTTTATACTATACTTCTCAAGCTTGTCACTCATATGCAAGCTCTTATGCAAAAACTGAAATTTTATATCATAAGTCTGAAGAAATTTTAATTTGAAATTTTGATCCTATCTACTTGTTTGACTACATTATGCATTATATTATAAACTTAAGATTTCATAATTACCATTAAACTAACGAAATAACCAGTGATACCCCCCCCCCCCCCCCCCCCCCCCGATTTTCTGGATCCGCACCTGATTACGGCCCATTCCCCTCTCCTTTCTCCGCCCCTGCAAATACCATTTGGGTAAGCATGATTGTTTCAAAGATCCCCCTTTTGAGCATGCGAGATCTCCTTGTGCACAATAAACCCTGTCCCCGCGCGGAGGTTGTCTTTTGAGAAAGGATCACCAAGATTGATTATTTCAGGCAAGTGACCGCGAATTGTGCTAAAAACCCTGCATAGAGCCCTCCAGAGAAAGGCGGGTCCCGGCATCACACACTCTATGGCCGTTGTGTTACCATGCAGGCCCAAACGCACAAAGAAAAGGGACACACCTATTGGGGCAAATATTTAAATTATTAATTATGCATGTAATACGTAAATATTGCAAATATAAGTTGGCGGAATCTCTTCTGACACACCACGATTATATGCATGGCGAAGATCACGGCAATCCGTACTGTGGTATCAGAGGATATACGGAAAATTACAAAAATCGCCTTACGCTATTATAATATATAGATTATATTAGAATTATTGTAGGCCTATATAGGTTGGTTGTCTATTATGAGTGAATGTTAAGCACTTACCTCTCTGAGACAACATTACAGTATGTGAACATAGTTTAGAGCAACAGAAAACTGTATATATATTTTTAACGGTATATAAGCCTATATTCGATAATGATAGTAATAATAATAATAACAATAATAGGCCTAATAATGATTATAAATAAATTATTATTGTTATTATTATTGTTCCTTTATTTTTAGGAACAGAAATAGATAATAATAAAGTAACATATTATTACTAAACGATTCGAAATGTGTTAGCCAATTGAAATTAAATTGGTAAAAAAAAAAGAAATTCTATGGGTAAGTAATCACACACAATTAACCATTTTCTATAAATATATACACATCATAATTTAAATATTAAAAAAATACCAATTTAAATTAATAAATATACATTTATGTTACATTTGTTCAATTAACTATTATACCTGCTATATATATATAAATATATAAATAAAATAGTTTTATCATATTTCTTACATAATATATATATATATATATATATATATATATATATATATATATATTATGTAAGACATATGATAAAATGATTTTAAAATCATTTTCATATATATTATATAAAAGTATGGAAATTGTCTAATATATATTTATATATCAGAGATGGGTCCTATTACATAGGTTTTATTCCTGTTACTATTAGTTCTTAATCCATCTATAACAATTACTATTACAACATTTTCCATCTATTACTATTAGTATAACTATTACTTGGCTTCTGGTACTATTACTATTACTTTACTTTCAAACAGTGATATGAAAATATGCTGACCAACCCCATACATTATCCAACCCCCATGCAGTTGGTGATACTTTAATATATGTTCGTATATTTAAATTGCAACTTCAGGAATTTTTGTTCTCCATTAAAAATGTAATTAATTAGTTTTAAATCCTATGGTAGAATGCGCAAAATTCAGCTAAGTTCAGCATTATCCCTAGCCAGTTGATGGTCAGTCCAACCCAGTTCCGGTATGTTCATATTCACCACGGTTAAAGACACATGGTTCATCTTGCTTGCAACATTCAAATTCAACCTATTCATATTCATCAAAACACACAAGTCTGTGAATTTTGTGGCTACCACTTAGTTACTGCATCTCCTTAGATTAGCACATTTTAATTTATCTTGAGCAGGTGTTTTATTACACGTGAAAAACACAATTACACTACATTTTTAGCCCTTTTATGTGTTTCAATGTAATCAAACGATCCATCCCTAATATGTTTTGGTCAAGTGGTTGTAATAAGTTCAAGTAATTGCTATTATTCTATTACTAAGGGTTCTATAAAGATTACTGTTACTATAACAGGTTAAAATTTCTTGTCTATTACTATTAATATTACTATTACTTTGAAAACCTGTAGTTTTTTATTATTATTACATATTACTATTACCCCATCCCTTATATATATATGTGTGTGTGTGTGGAAAATGTATTTACGTGCAAATAAAATATTATCTTTCAAATATCTATATTAAAAATAGCATAATTTAGGCATTATGGATATCCATTTTATATTAATCTATAAATATGTGTAAACAGTATATACATGCTTGTTTGTATGTATGTATTCATATATATTATATATATATATATACATATATTATTTACATATATATATTTTTATATTAAATATATTATATATTTTATTTATAAATATATTTAATTTATTATATATATATACATATTTTGGTATTGTATATTTTTAATTATATATTTATATTTTATATATTACATTAGATATGTATATGTATAATATATATTATATATTTTATATATAAGGCTATATATTTTCCATATTTTATGTAATATTTATAATATATTTTATATTATACAAGTTTATATTTTTATATAATATTTTGATATATATATAATTTTATATATATTTCTTATATTTTATATATTTTAAATATATATTTTTAATATTATATTTGTGTATATATATTTATATTCGGTAATATATTTTATACATCCCCTGAAAATAATATATAATATTTTGACTGGTTGGATTAAAATATTTATCAATATTATCAGTGTGTGTGTCAGTTCCAGAAATATTGCTTCATGTAAGATCGCCGTCAAATATATTTCAGAGGATCCTCACGTCATAATGTAAGATCAGGGGGCTTCAGAGGCTGTTACTCTTATCAATGCTTTTAGTGTCATATTGCTCTACTTCAATAAAAACAAATCCTTTGCTATTGAGTTCCTGAAGCGCGCACAGTAATCAGTCATGTGAACGTCACGTCTGGAGACCGGAAGTAGAACATGTCTCCAGCTCACGCAAATTCACGCACTTGATGAACGAGACTTACGCTCCCTATTAGCATATAGTCTTGTGAAATTGATCAGTCCCAAATATCACCGCCTACGTCACACAATGCTGACACGGCATACACGTGCGAGTGACATGACAAGTGCAACCGTACTTCAGAATGGACATTTGGTCGGTTGTCGAATATAACTTAAGTATTTGGACATGCAATTTGAATGGGAAATATACAGAATCATATGGAAATTCCTGGAAACCATGTGATTCGGCCAAAATTCGGCCATTTTTTCTTACACGGCCAAACGATTTTTAGACGGCCAGTGGGAGTTTTAAACGGCCAAATTCGAGAAATCTGGCCGTGAAATCGGCCAACTGGCAACCCTGACGCATGGATCAAATGACGTCAATGCAATGTCAGCCAATGGGCTTGTGGATCAGGTGTCACAGTGTTAATGATTAGCTTTTCCTGGAAACTTGTGCAGCAAGTACTTGTCAGTTTATACATCATTCAGTGAGGCTCACTCACATGAGAATTAGCTGAATGCTGCGGTCTTTTGCCTGCTTTTATATTGTGTACTATAGTTTAAGGCTGCATTTCATCACGCATTATTTGGTGTTCAAAGAAATCGCTCTCCTCAAAAGGCAAGACATGCACTTCAATTGATTCAGACACAACAACAGTAATACAAAATGGTTCGCAACAGGTACATATTGTATCATAAATTGCGAAGTGATACTGTTATTTTCAAATCTTGCTTTATTCGCCCTAATCCACAAGAAAGCTAACCATTTCAGAGATACTGGACCAGAGCATCTGCCGCTGGCACTTGAAAAGTGACCAGCGCATGCAAGACTGACTGAGTGACCTTGTTTGTCTGGTGTGACGTCACACGTCATGCCAGCCCAGCAGCTGCGTGCTGCAGCACTTAGCTTGGCAGATTCCGTAAAGAGCGCTTGATCTCGCCAATATATTTTGGTTTTATCATTAGTTTTTCTAATAAATATGGTCGGACATCACGCACCAAATGTTAATTTGAGATATATGCTACAGGAAAAGCGACTTTTTTTTGTGATTTTTGGCCAAATCATTTCATTTGAGCTTGAAGCAGGAACATTTATTCATTACTGATTACTACCATATGACACATATATACTCACACACAACTGGGCTCAAAACATGGATGACCAAGGAGACCTGGAATTTTACAGTGAGGAATTTCTGTAAACAACGTCAGAATGGATAACGGTAGTCACAGGCTTTTTATTCCATTTTGGTCCATTTTATGGAGAAAATTTAGAAATGATCAAGGTGAAACAGCCTATAGGCTATAATTTTATAGATGCCACTCCAAGCCAAGCGCAAAAGTATCAAAGATGCAAGATCCAGAGCAGCTCCAGACCCCCGACAGAGGGCAAGAACAGAAGACAGAGGAGGCAGCAGACCAGCAGCACCCGTGCTTACCCAGCAGCAAAAGCCTGAACACTCAAACCACCAGCAAGCATTTTGGCCTAGTCTAGAACCCTTACAACAAATAATTACAAAGCATAATCTTAGTTTCTTCATCAGCAAACTTTACAATGATGAGGCAATGAAACAATTCATTCTTTAATTTTTGACTTGAAATTTCAGTTGCATTGTTTTCCATAGATTTATGAAAAAAACTTAAAAGCTACCGATGTAAATATATTCTTATAATCATATAAGATGCTTTGTACATTTTTTTCAAAATTTAAGCTCTCCAATTTTAAATAACACCCTTAATTTTAAAACAATCGATGAAGCCATTTCTTAGGAATCTGATCAAAAGTTACTGTTCAAAACAATATCGTTGGTAACTAAATATGATAAAGTGCAACCGATAAAGATACCTTAGATTAACAGGCATAACTTTGAGAACAACACATGAAGCAATATTCATTTAAATTGATGTTTTGTAGGATATTCACTGAAAACTGAACTTGTTAAGGTCACTGACACTCTTGTCTATATTATGAATGACACTGTCATCTATATTATGAAACTGTGACAATCGTCTATAAATTGATTGACACTGATGTCTGTATTATGACTGTTGTCAATATTATGACTGACACTGTCATCTATATTATGAGACGCTGACAGTCGTCTATAAATTGATTGACACTGATGTCTATATTATGACTGAAACTGTTGTCTATTTTATGACTGACACTGAAACTGTCATCTATATTATGACATCTATATTATGACTGACAATGACACTGTAATCTATATTATGACTGACACTCATGTCTATATTATGACTGAAACTGTTGTCTATATTATGACTGACTCTGAAACTGTTGTCCATATTATGCCTGACACTGACACTGTCGTCTATATTATGACTGACACTGAAACTGTCGTCTATATTATGACTGACACTGACACTGTTGTCTATTTTATGTTTGACACTGACGTATTTATTAAAACTGACACTGACATCTATATTATGATTAACACTGACACTGTCGTCTGTATTGTTACTGACACTGACACTGTCGTCCATATTATGACCGACATTGTCGTCTATATTATGACTGACACTGACACTGTCGTCTGTATTGTTACTGACACTGACACTGTCGTTCATATTATGACCGACATTGTCGTCTATATTATGACTGACACTGACACTGTCGTCTGTATTGTGATTGACACTGACACTGTCGTCTTTATTATGACTGACACTGACACTGTCGTCCATATTATGACTGACACTGACACTGTCGTCTATATAATGACTGACACTGACACTGTCGTCTGTATTGTGACTGACACTGACACTGTCGTCCATATTATGACTGACACTGACACTGTCGTCCATATTATGACTGACACTGTCGTCTGTATTGTGACTGACACTGACGTCTTTATTATGACTGACACTGACACGTTTTGTTGTCTATATTATGACTGACACTGACACTGTTGTCTATTTTATGTTTGACACTGACGTATTTATTATAACTGACACTGACATCTATATTATGATTAACACTGACACTGTCGTCTATATTGTGACTGACACTGACACTGTCGTCTGTATTATGACTGACACTGACACTGTCGTCTATATTATGACTGGCACTTGTGTCTTTATTATGACAGACGCTGTCATCTTTTTTCTTTTGTATATATGTTTTCATGCTGATTTAAGAGAGCGTTAATTTGATTTATGTTAATTTTCAGAGTTTGTACCAACCAAAATTTTTTTGTATTTATATATATAAATATAACTTAACGCTGTGAAAACCGCTGTCAGAAAGAATAAAGAGACAATCCTATATGAACTTCGAATCTGTGTGTTACATTATTATTATTGTTGTTGCTTTTGTCTTTTTCTTATTATTATTATTTTATATCTAGATTTTTAAGATAAATTGAAGCAAGTAGTTTTAGTATACTCAGTGCTTGTATGAATACAGCGGGGTATCGAGCTAAATCATGTCAATTTCATCTAATCATGTCTATACGAGGGTTAACATAATGATAATGGTCAATTTAGCAGGAAAATTATGTGAATATAAGGAAATATGTGATTTTTATTCTCTGTGTGATCAAATCAAAGTGTAAAAATTATAAAAGCTGTTTTTAAATAATCATATATGTATATAAAATAATCTAATCTTTAATTTAAAAAAAAAAAAAACTTATCAAATTTTTCCGTTACAGATTAAAGCAATGGTTCTACAGTCAAAATGTCCTGCATGCGCCGTCCGCACGTTAGTGTTCTTCTCTTCAAACAGATGTCAGCACCTGAATAACAATAACGCTGTGTTTTACTTTTTTCGGCATAGGAGGCTTTTTTAAGATCTAACAATACTTCCACCAGAAATTATAATGCTTTTATATACATTGTTTGGTTGATTAGTTGGCTTGTTTTGTTAGATATTTATCTGACTGCATTGTACCCTAAATTTCTCTGAAGGGTAATGCAACATCCAAGGAACAATCAATTAAATTTGAAGGCAATCCAGATCACCAAAATATGGCTCTTTCAGGGGATTCTGTACCCCTGTGATTTGTTAAACATTGTAATTGGTTCATCCCGGCAAGAGGCGTTCACTAGTACATTGTAATTTTCTTATCCCGGTCAAACTTATCTGGTGACAGACATTTTGCGTTCTCGGTACGAAGCAGTCTCGGCACGAACCGCGGACATGTCGGCACGAGCCATACAGGCCACGACACAACATGTTGAAGCAAAGGTAATGTACAAAGTTAATAGGACAGGAAATGGATTGATTCACAACCGTTTGCAGAGAAAGATGAACGCACGAAACTTGTGATGAAACAAGCCCGTGCGCTCACGCTTTGGAAAAAGAAAAAAAAAAAGATTTACGAGATAATAAATCAAAGGCTGCAAGAATATCGAAATGAACTGTTAGTTAAAGAGGATAAAGACCTGGGGGAATTTGAAAAGTGGCTAGAGGGAGTGTATGGCAAAGGTGCATGGTCTCTCGGAAAGTGAAGAAGAAGTAGCAAAACAAAAAATACAGCCAATCATAATTCATATATGTGTAGTGAATTTAGGCTTTATTAAGCATCTAACTTTATGTTTTGTTTACTTTAACTTTTGTATAGGAAATATCCAGCTGTGTTGTGTGTAGTGCCTAAAATTTTGCTTGTTTATACATCTTGGATTGCTCTTTCGATTTTTTGGCAGGTGGCGCCTCCTACATTTATGTTAACGCTGCAGACATTCAGGCTTATATCTCAGGACTGATTGGACATATCCTACTGAAATTTTGCATGTGTGTAGATCTCACATAGCTCTTAATCATACACAAAATTGGTGGCGCTACCTGCCACCATTTTTGCACAAGTCCTTCTGTTTGTCTGCTGTGGGATAAAATCACCCATATACATGTAGTGTTTTGACTTTTCTGCTTAAAATTTTGCATATGTATACAACTTGGACAGCTTTCTGGATTTTGTGGTAGGTGGCGCAACCTACATACACATTTTGGCTGCAGACATCCATGCTAATATGCAACACACCTCACTCTATTTCTCCTTGCCACTCAATCCATGCCTCACTTCACCCGTTCCACACTGATTTTGGCGGATACCCGTAGTCGCTTATCGACTACCCGTATTCTAGTTTTATATTGTACTTGTGTAGTGATATGTTATTTATATTGTACTTGTGTGGTGATATGATATTTTATATTGTACTTGTGTGGTGATAGGATATTTTATATTATACGTGTGTGGTTATATGTTATTTTATATTGTACTTGCGTGGTGATGTTATTTTATATTTTACTTGTGTGGTGATATGTCATTTTATATTGTACTAGTGTAGTGATATGTCATTTTATATTGTACTTGTATGGTGATATGTTATTATATATTGTACTTGTGTTGTGATATGTTATTTTATATTGTGATATTTATAACTGTGATATTTGCAAATAACTATAATCAGCTTATGTGTGATGTAAATAAAATGTTTGTGTGCAGAACTTGTTGGGTTCTGCGTTTTCATAATATATTATTGAGTAAAAGCATTATACTATAGAACAATAATCTGTACATTATCTGAATCTAGATATTGAATTTTTTATTATCTTCCAGGCAGGGCATGAACATCACATTCAAATTTAAATAAATTAAAAAAAAACTTTGCAATTTGCAGTACCACACACTTTAGTTTGGGGTATAGGCCACACCCCCTTATTACACTTTGACAGCCTACTGCACTCGAGGACCACGCCCCCACATTATTGTGGCCAGCCTGCTGCAGGCAGCCTTCCAGGCACAGGTTTTCCTGGAAAGATGGGTCCCAGTTGGCATGGTTCTCATAAGTAATTCATATCCATAATTTTGCTATAAATTATCAAATCAATTGAAAAACTGTTGTTCTCCTGAAACAAAAACAAATCTGACAGCATATTTTTCATATGAAAATACAAATGTTTGAAACCTGATTGTGTTACGGAACCTAATAACAACAGATCACGTAGTCCTAACGAGCATAAAGTTTGTTATGGGGATAAATAAAAATCAGATTCTTAAGACTATATAAAATCCGTTACAAATTTCAAGAAGATCTATAACTGCTGCAATTATCGGAAAGGTCCACGAACTGACTCACCCTCTTCCGTTTACGCTAGAATATATCTCTCTCTTCCCTCCCGGCTCTAAACACAGCCCCTAGTTTATAGCTTCTCACCCCAAAGTCTAGAAACATCTATTTCACGAACAATCCAAAGAACCCAACAATACATAATACACACGCGCCAAAAGAACAAAACAAGACACCCGCTCATAGAGCGCGTCCAGCCCAGAAAGTTCCAGATTAGCATGAGCGCTGTGTTTCAATACGTCAGACCCAGCAAGTGGGCCGGGCGAACTCGCACGTGTCCGATGGCAACGAACTATGTTTACGCTACAGAGACACAGGCAAGACTCCTGCGCAGAATAAAAGAGACACCTGTAACAACTGATATACCGATCTACGGCTCATCAGGAGACTGGACGGTAGTGAGCGTCACCGTGTTGTTGTGTAAGAGACTATTTTAAGACAAATCCAGAGGGCGCAGTTTTAGCACAAAGTGATGTGAAAGAAAGGGCGGGCATTTCAGCATACACCAGTCCTGTCCTCTAAAGTATCCTGTTTTGAATGTCTGGAAGGTATATACAAATTTAACAATCTTCTGATATAGTTCAGCATTATTACATAGTTCTGTCAAATAATGTTACGATTGCGGAGGTATCATAAATAAAACATGTGAGTGGAAGTTATGGGGGACAGAGAGAGAGAGAGAGAGATGTCGAGCAGAGAAACTGAGTTCACACAAAATGAAGCGTCAGATTCCAAAGTCAAGGGGGGGGGGGGGGGTTCGGAAACACGCCAGCCTGCACTTTTGAAAATAAACATAAAATGGCGCAATACTTGCAAAGCATGTCTATTTTTTGTTACATTGAGAAACGATTCCGCACAGAGAAAATATCATGATGTGCTCTATGAAATTAATTAAGTAAATAAACAAATGAAAACTTTCGGACAAGGTTTTGATCCATAACTGATAGATCTATAAAAAAAAACCACACTTCATCAGTTTTTAGCTCAGCTGACTGAAAGTCATCTGAGCTATTGCGATCACCCTTTGTTCGGCGTCCGTCTGGCCGTCCGTTGACAGGGCACAAATCGTAACCACTGGACCTGGAATCTTCTAACTTGACATCGAGAGAGGTCCATAAAAAATTTTCCTGGAAACCTGAAATTAGGTGTCTGTTACCCATAACCTGTGAGCTATGGGGCTCCGAAGGACCCCCAGAATAATTAAAAATTTAAAACAAAAGCTTCAGTATCTGCATGAATAACTACTGCCTTGACCACCATGATTCTTTGAATGAATATTGATCATTGAGTGTTCCGTCAGATCCTGCAAACTGGTAGCGACACCTGTATTTTTTCTAATTTTTACGATTTTTTTTCTCTATTTTTGATACCTTCAAAGAAGCTGTCATCTGTTAACAGGGCACAAATCGTGACCGCTCGACCTGGAATCTTCTGACTTGACATCCAGGGAGGTCCATTAAAAATCTCCTTGGAAACTTGATTTTAGGTCCCTGTCACCCATATCCTCCGAGCTATGGGGCTTTTAAGTACCCCTCAGAATAATTAAAAATTTGATACAAAAGCCAGAGTATCAGAAAACTAATGCATGGATAACCATGATTCTTTGCATGAATATTGATCATGGAGTGTTCCATCAGTTCCTGCAAACTGGTGACACCACCTGTATTTTTCTAATTTTACAAATTTTTTTCTCTATTTTTTTATTTCCTCAAAGAAGCTATTATCTGTTAACAGGGCACATATCGTAACTGCTGGACCTGGAATCTTCTAACTTGACATCTTGACATCAAGGGAGGTCCATGAAAAGTCTCTGTGGAAATATGAAATTAAGGTCTCTGTTACTCATATCCTCAGAGCTATGGGGATTGTAAGTACCCCTCAGAATAATTAAAAATTTGATACAAAAGCTCAAGTATCTGAATTACTGATGCATTGATCACCATGATTCTTTGCATGAATATTGGTCATGGAGTGTTCCATCAGTTCCTGCAAACTGGTGGCGCAACCAGTATTTTTCAATTTTATACAATTTTTTTCTCTCTATTTTTTATACCTTCAAAGAAGCTGTCATCTGTTAACAGGGCACAAATCGTAACCGCTGGACCTTGAATCTTCTAACTTGACACCAAAGGAGGTCCATGAAAAGTTTCTATGGAAATCTGAAATACAGTCTCTGTTACCCATATCCTCCTCGCTAAGTACCCCCCCCCCCCCCCCCCAGAATAATTAAAAATGTGATACAAAAACTCTGCGTTAGTTTCAAGAGAACTCCTCTGAGACCCTTGGACTGATCTTTCCGAAACCTAGCATAGATGTTCCTTCACCTATGTTGTTGTGCCTAACAAAGACACATGGTACCACCGGCAATCTTTTCTGTGCAGTATGAATCTGGGTGTCTTTTAGATAACAGCCAATATCTCAGGAGTGGCTCTATGTATTGTGCTGAAAGATTGCATGTCCATAGATCTCGGATCTCTCTATCTCTTAATTGCGACTGGTAGCGCCACCTACAATACTTTTTGCGTAGTGTCCATCTGTGCATTTGCCATCTGTTCGTCTTAGTGGTTCTTCAATGTATGTGGTTGAAATTGTGCATGTTCATAGATAACCAACACCTACATCTCATAAAAAAGACTGGTGGCACCGTCTGCAGTTATTTTCGCAGGGCATTCATCGGTATAATTGCTTTTGGTGAAAACTGGAATGGTTCAAGATATTGGTCTGAAATTTGGCATGTCCATCCATCTTGGAAAGTTTTCTGGTAAACCAGACAGATGGCACCACCAGGTTTTGTAGAATAAATAAATGCCCTTTTCTCAGGAGTGACTTGCCATATTTGCCTGAAATTGTCCAAATATAGATCTTGGACTCCTCCTTCTTGTACTCAAGACTGGTGCAGCCATCTGCAATCATTTTCCTGTTGCATCCATCCGTACATCTGCTTTGGTTGAAAATTGCTGAGACATGGTATTGGTCTGAAATTTGGCATGTCCAATCATCTTGGAAAATTTTCTCGTAAACCAGACAGGTGTCACCACCTACCTTCCTGTTTCTGTAGAATAAATTATTTTTTTTTTTCTTAGGAATGGTGTGCCGTATTGGCCTAAAAATATGCGTGTCCATAGATCTTGGCCTGCTCCATCTTGTACTCGAGACTGGTGGCGCCACATCTGCAATCGTTTTCCTGTGGCGTCCATTAGTACATGTGCTTTTAGGGAAAATTGCTTATATCTCAGGAATGGTTCAAGATATTGGTCTGAAATTTGGCATGTCAATCTGTTTTGGAGAGTTTTCTCTTAAACCAGACGTTTCATAAAATTCATGATTTTTTGGGACTCTGGCAGTCATCTTTCTCATTGTTTAACATTCCTTGAATTCAGCTGAGCGTCATGGCCTATGGGCCATTAGTTATGCAATATGTTCACTGTTGAAAAAAGTCATGTTCAGTATGAATGAGAATGGGATGTATGACTTTAATTCAAAATAGACACCACATAAAAACATTTATACGTGACGTTACCACTCACATGAGAACATAATAAAGCTTAGATCTGTTTCAGACCAGTACATTGACTTCTGAGATGTATGAGTTTTTTTTACCCAAAATAGATGCAGGGATGGTCGCCAGGCAAAAACAATTAATTGTTGCCGAGAAAAAATGTCCAAAATCTGTGAGTTTACAAAATTTCAGGCAAGTAGGCCTATATCAAACGACTCCTTAGAGTTGTGTCATTTTATTTTCATGCAACGTCAGCGCACAGATTGGCGCCACACAAATATGATTTGTATAGCACCACCAGTCGAATGCACATGATTGAATTAACTAGAATCTATATCAAACCTGGGATGAATTCAGATTTTTCAATTCCAATTTAAGAACTTTTATGAAACTTCAATTCCAGTTAAATTCAATGTGCTCGAGAAAAATATCAATTCCAATTCAATTCAAATAATTTTATTCAATCCTAATTCAATTCGTGATTCAAAAATTTGCAATCATTTGAATACACAGGTTCTGTTAAAAGCACAGGGACTGTTGAAACCTTTACAATCAGCCTATAGGAAGTTCCAAAGTACACAGACTGCTCTGTTGAAAATCTTCAATGATCTGACTCTCCAACTCGATCAGAATAAAAATGTGGTTGTCAAGGATTCAACCCCAGGTCATTCACACAACCCGAAGTTCCTTGCCCCAGGTTCTTTCATGCCTTAATGATATGGTACAGCACAGTATCACAGTTTCATACAAACCAGATGAAGACAGGATAACAAAAAAAAACTTTATTAACTGTATTTACAGCTTAATAGTAAAATTGTCTATGGGCGTCTTCCCCTCTGAAAAGGTGACCTCAACGGATGGAAGACCACAGTGGGGGTGGAATATTCCAGGAATACCACACTGGAAAGAATGAAGGAAAACCCCATTTAAATATCTGATTTTTTTCATTTACTGGTTTTGACTTTGACATAACTGAATAACATCCAACTTTATTCCATTTGTTATATATGCAAAGCAAGTTACAACAGCGTCCTATCTATGGATATTTACTGTATTTAATATGAAAGGACAAAAAAAAAAACTAACATTAATAGGGCGACAATATTAGATGGTTCTGGAGAATTTTCCCATGAATAGTATTGCATATAAAAGAGGGCTCACCATATATACTGGGTGATATGGTAGGGTCCAACAGGAACTCCAGATACAGACTCAAGTGTCCCTGGTCCTCTCTGGTATAGCACTGGTAGTTGAGCCGTTGGTAGATGAACGGACCAAGTCGACAAGTTTTGGTAGCAGTAAAATAGGTCTCTGTAGTACAGCTTTCCTCTGTGTTAAACACTGATGCATCAGCTTGAACAGAACTTAAAAAAAGTTCAGAAAGTTTATAAAAGTTGACCAAGATAATTCCTTCACTTGGAATTAGTCAAAAATTCCTCTTTCTGTGACAAGGGACCCACAGGTAAACTTGGTGCTTAGCTCACAGCTCAGAGCACCCATCTGGACACTAGCTGTGTCTCTGGTCAACTGTTTTCTAGTTCGTCTCTTGTGCCCCAGCAAAATATTCAGCAGAAAAATAAACCAGAACCAGTTTACAGTTATCTATTGTGGCCCTTACAATCAACTTTAGTTTCAACAAACATGTGGACAATATCCCACGGTTCGGTGGTCAGCTTTCAGGTAAGCGGGGGTCTCATAATAGGCTGTTTTGACCAGGGCATGAAAAAGACTTTCACCCAGAGCAATAAAGGGAGACTCAGGCTTGTAGTAGGGGTAAACTCTTCAGGGGGAATTTCCACATAAGGGTGGTACATCTGCATATATCTTAAAACAATAGTAGGAGGGCTTAAAGTGAAGAGATAAATCATGGCATGGAATATATATTTAGCAAACACAATATTCTGTGACAGTGGTATCCTGGTGCTCTTAGCTCTCAGCGCAGCTTTGACAGCATTGAACAAGAGACCCTTTTACAGAGATGTACTGAAATCTTTGGAATCACTGGCTCAGCACTTACATGGGTTAAGTCATGGGTTAATGTCTGGTCGACTACAGTCTGTTCGCATACATGGTGTGAACTCTGAGCCTCAGGAGCTTAAGTGTGGTGTTCCACAAGGGGCCGTCCTTGGACCACTATACATCACCATGTACACCATGTCCCTTGGTGATCTTCTGCGTGCACAGGATGCTAAGTACAATCTGTATGCTGGTGATACTCAGTTGTATGCGCTATTTGAGGTTGATCACGCCAAAGAGTAAGTTAAGTATATGGAGGCAGTGATCCAGCAAGTGAGAGCATGGATGAGCCAGAATAGGCTCAAGCTAAACACAAACAAGACTGAGCTTCTGGTTATATCTGACAAAAAAATCTCGAGGTCCTGAAGGAGGTGAAGCTGAAGGTGGGAAGTGACATCATCTCACCAGTCACCTCAGCCAGATATATACTAGTACATTTCCATATGTACACAACTTACGTAAATTAGGTGTCAACAATTACGAGTTTTACCATTTCATGTGGTAAAGTATAGTAGCCAGACAGGTTTTAGTCCTTTATTAGTTTTACTGGTCATTTGTTCCTTATGATCAGGTAATAAAGCTTTGTTTGGATTTCAAATGAGTGGCGATTATTATTATCTAGTGCAATTAATATATATGCATATATCCAATTTTGGGTTACGGAAAACAATTATGTTCTCATAAACATGGTTAGTGGGGAAAGGGGGGGGGGGGGGGGGGGAGGTGATCACAATTGCAAGATCACCCTAACAATAGCAAGGTTAACAAATTTGGTGCATGTGTAATATAGTTTTACTAACTGTAGTCATCAAAGACCAGAAGTCTATGGGAAGAATTTTACTATTCTAGCTGTTGCTTGTTCTGTCCAATGAAATAGGCCTACCGTTAGACCCACTGGTCACCACATAGATAACAGCTGGTCAAAGCAAACCAGGCCAGCAGAGCAGCTCCAGGCACACAGAATGTGCACATCCAGATTAGGCACATCCTAGAAAGTCACTGGTCCAGAACAAGTCCGTTCAGTTTTATCTGATCACATGCTCTATGGCACAGCAGGATATTCGAAGTAGTAGAAAGCAATACATATTACTCTGATACTTTGCTTCTTTTATCATTATTGTTATAGCTCAGTTTAATATGTATTATTATTACTATTACTTTTATAATTTCTATTACTATACATCATATTATTATATAAATATTCTCCCATCTCTGGTGTGCTGAAACTGCTGATACAACAAATCAGGAAAGTGAAGAAGCATTTCTGACTTTAAGCAAATGCTGCAAGTCTTATTTTAAAACTGACCTTGAGCAACTTCCAATGAGCGGCTCTTTATATAATATGAGAGTTGGTACTTTTGTCATCAATTTAGATCAATTCAGTGTAACCTGTAAACTTCAATTCCAATTCAATTCAAATCCATTTAATTTCCACTTTTTTCAATTAAATTCAATTCCAGTTGATTCAGTTTTCCCTTCAATTCAGATTCAATTTCAATTCAATTCAGAATTGACCCCAGGTCTGATCTATATGCATAGACATACACAATTTCAGTCCAATGCATCAAGCTTCTCCTGCATGAGCCTGCGCGATATTAACGCAAAATATCCGAACGAATGGACGCCACTTGTTTAAAACCCATCTAAATTGAAATAACGTCACAATATGACTCCACAAAACATCATTATCGGTATGTATTTTGTCATTTTACAACAGGAAATTTCCATAAGAGTAAAAATGTCCGTATATTTATTACAGTTACCTATTTTTTTTTCAAATAATGGAAGTATTTCTGCTTTCCTTATAGTTTTGGAATATAGCTCACACTGTCAACACATACATATTCTAAGAACTAGAAAGGTGGAACGAATAATTAAGTTTCTCTGCATTAATACCATATCTTTTTTTTCAACACACTTTATACATCAACATCGTTACTATTGACTTTTAACGGTAGTGACTGTCAATGAACGATGTTAAAACAAAAAGGTGGCAGGATGGATGTAAGATCTAAATTCTTCAAACTGGCATTGTTATTCAGGAATTTCATAGTTTTTATAACGATCACTGTGTTATGTAATTAAAAAAAATTTTAATATTATATAAGAAGTCTGCTTGCTTTAAATTATAATGTTGCCAGTGATTACCTTTAATGTAATTCAGCACCGTTATCCTTCTTCAACGCCGTTATATTTTGAAAATAGACATAATTTCAAGAGCAAAATGACTTGTTAAATCATATTAGAAAATGATTTTATCCCCCATATTTTATAATTACCGAGGTAGATTGCTATATTTTCCTTCTATATATTGCATTATACCTTCTGTGGATTGCGGTTGTATTTTGTTTCAGGATTTAAACGTTGCTCAAAAAATTAAAAATGCGCATTTTACAGGCCGGGTTAAAATATTTTTATAATAAAATACATCGTACAGGTGAACTTCACTTATATTTTCTAAATTAATTATGTGGGACCGTGAAATTGGTATGTAAATGTCCAATCTTTCATAACAATTTCCAAGCATTGCTTTTTCATCTGAGCTATAGCGATCACTCTTTGTCCGTCATCCGCCCGTCCGTCCGTCTGCCCGTCCGATAACCGGGCACAAATCGTAACCGCTCAACCTAGAATCTTGTAACTTGACATTCTGAGAGGTCCATGAAAAATCTCCTTGGAAACCAGAAATTAGGTCTCTGTTACCCATATCCTTTGAGCTATGGGGCCCCAAAGTACATCCCAGAATAGTCAAAAATTTCACACAAAAACTTCAATATCTCATTAATTACATCAATGATGGTCATGATTTGGTGACGCCACCTGTATTTGTTTGTTTTTTTTTTACGATTTTTTTTCTCTATTTTTGAGACCTTTAAAAATGTGAACATCTGTTAACAGGGCACAAGTCGTAAAGACTGGACCTAGAATCTTCATTCTTGACACAGTGAAAGACCTATGAAAAGTCTCCATGGAAACCTGAAATAAGGTCTCTGTTACCCATATCCTTTGAGCTGTGGGGCTCCCAATAACACCCCCCCCCCCCCCCCAGAATAATGGAAAATTTGATAAAAAAAACTGCAACATCTCAATAACCACAACGCTCATGGTCATGATTTTTGGCATACATATTGATCATGAGGTGTTCCATCAGTTTCTGCATCAGTCCATCAGTTTTTTTTTACGAATTTTTTTGTCTATTTTTGAGACCTTTAAAGTAGTGGTTATCTGTCAGCAGGGAACAAATTGTAACAACTAGACCTAGAATCTTCATTCTTGTCATGCAAGGAGGCCCATGAAAAGTGTCTGTGGAACCCTGAAATAAGGTCTCTGTTCCCATATCCTTCAAGCTATACACCCATTCTCAATAAAATTGAGCAAATAGGAGTGTAACATTTCGAAAAATGAAAGTGAATGGACACAGAATTTACGTGTTATACTCGACAGAAAATGGTTCTGGCTATAAAAATCTGAAATAGTATCAACATCAAACGAAAAACCTTGATTTTACAGGTGGATTGAGAAATTGCGACAAAATACATTTCAATGTACCTGTAACATACGTGAAAGTAGTTCCTGTTTAATATCCAGCGTAAATACTAAACTATATTTAAATATTATAAGTTAATGGTGTCATGTCTAAATGCATATTTATTTTCCAGTAATAAAAAGAGCACAACACAAACGCTTGAGTCTTTTGCGTTTATTTTGAACAAACTTGAAAGTATCGTAATTCTAACTGCAATGAAACAAGGTTAAAACATTAAAAATTACCGGTCCTGTCATTTAACAAGGTAATCCTACAAAAAAAGGGACATGCTTGCCAATGCTATATGTTTCTCTAGCTTACGAAGCAGGCAGTATGGATATTATACAGAAACCTTAGAGACAGCTGATCAGCTTTGTATACAGTTACAAATTGTAACGTTTGTTTCATCTTTGCAATAATTTTAAACAAATTAATATTTTTGTTGTAAATTGCTCTATATAATTACAAGAACGGATATAATGGTTTAAAAATGATAAAATTTCTCATCAGTTATATGAATAATACTAGTAAGATTACTTAATCATTATTTTAGCTATAAGCACTCGTATCATTTTCACAAAATTAGAAATACCTGTGCCCTGATACTGTAAAGATAGACATATATAAGTATAGTGAACTCATATTAAAATGTGTTGCTATTTTTCCTTTAAATGTTTGAAAATATACCTTCTTCTTCATTAAAGAAAGAGATAAAAGTTGTACATCTGCTGTCATTAAACATATAGTAACAGTAACGAATGTTACTTGTATATAGATTCATCTTTTCTATTGCATATCTCTCAAAATTGACAAATATGCTGAATTTTACCCATATAACCTGGAGAAATGAAGGTACAGAGTATATATATATATATATATATATATATATATATATATATATATATTCGCATATATGACTTAACCTATATTATAATACAGTAGTAAAATACGTGACATCAAGAGACAATCTTGCAAAATCTAAATACAAATACAAACTGCATATGTCTTCTCTAGAGCAGCTCGATTCTGATAGGGTTAAAAAGCAAATAAAAAATATATGGAATAAAATGTACAAAGTCTAGACCTGTGATAATGTTGCCAATTTAGGTAACGTATGTTTCAGTGTCTAAGTATATTTTGAGAAGATGCTCTCTATTCTGCCACGAACTGGTCCTTCGAGTTTGAACATTCTTTGGGACTTGCCTGATGGCACAAGTTCTATTTTACTGAGGATGTCTTCTTTCTTTCGCCAAATAACATCGCTGGGTTTTGGCCACCGAAAGAGACCTTTACGTTCCTCCATAAAAAACACTTCATAATCGCCGTCATCTGTCCAGATCATTCTGTTGGATCTGACCGATGTACCACATTCCTTCATAGATTGCGGCGACCAAATCACCAACCTCATATGATGTACATGTATCTTTCTTATCAATATTTGCTTTGTTTTTCTTCTGGCTTTGCATTGCTACCTCTCTCCATGAGCTACATTTATTTTCTGTGATGCAAATTCCACAGTAACATGATGTATCTTTCACAAGTAGCTTTTGGCCTTGGCTCATCGTGACTGAATGCAGTTTCATGGCACCTTTGATTTCGACTGCCTGAAGGTTTGTTGCTCTTGACTCGCAATCATTCTTGGCAACCCAGAAAAAGGTCACTTCCTTCATGCTAGAGTGAGAATCTGCCCATTCAAAGAAGTCCCTGGCATCTTGTATGATTGCCTTACCACACGTAAAATTTTGCTTGGTCCGCTAGTATTTTAGTTGTCCCACCCAGACCGCTACATGGCCTTTTTCCATGTCCGGCCTCAAAATAGTTCCAGGTAGCTGGATTTCCATAGATGGTCTTATTGCTCTGTATAACGTGGAAGATATAACGATTCCGGTACTGATTGGTTGGACTATCTGTCCAGTAATGCACATATCGTACCTCCTCACAACCAGGTAAGGTGAGTTTCTTGTAGAAGCTGTTGAGGATGGCTAAGACTGTTGCAGATGAATGTGACAGTTCATCAGATACAGCTACATAACTCTTGTGCTCCAACTCTCCATTTTCTTCGCGTCTGTAGTACACTACAATGGGGTGCAGGGTTACCATAGACTGGTTCCAGTAAGCACTCTGTACTTCGTTGCTACTCTTGCACGAATAATTTTCCGCAAAGTCCATTTGCACTATTATTTCTCCAGGAGGAAGGTTTTGTTTTAGGGTCTTTATTTGTTGATACTGTAATGCTACTCTTTCAGCATGTTCTTTGAATTCTGAAAGCTCCTTCTTCCAAGCAGAAAGGAATTGATCTTTGCTGATCTCTCCCTGAACAACCCTCATCTTTTTCTTGCCGTCCCCCATCGTAACTCTTTTCCAGGTTGAATACGCAACAGTTTCAGGCAGCTTTTCATCATTTATCTCCATTCTTTCTCGTATAAATACATCTGGGTTCTGAGTAATGTTCATTCCTGATTTCTTAAAAGCTGACAATTTCAGGGCAAAGTTCTGATGTCTTGTGCAAAGGCATGCTTTTCTGCTGAGAAAGTTTGCTGTGAGAATGTACGGAGGTCTCATTCTACAGAAGGTAGCAAGAGAAAGTTTGTGTGTCGGATTTTCCGAAAGATATTTTACAAAGAGGTTTCCTAAGTAATCAGTTAAAATCCTTTTCTGGATTTTTTCGCCGTTTGTTTTTATGAAATCACGTTTACAAGGTTGTATACGGCAATTGTCTTCACGCTTTAGAAATTCTACCACATTTTCCTTCAGCTGTGCGACAACCCTTCTGTGTTTCTTGGTAGAAAAATCTATACCCTGCTTGATGGCTTATACCGGCTCACTTCAGCCTCCTCGCTAAATCGTTTGATGCAGCGATATTTTTTAACTAGCTTTCCAGCTACTGCAGTACACCAACTTTGCGTTTGCCTTCTGCAAGCCTTTCAACCTATCTCAGCGATCAAGACATTGCTGAAAAGATGTTGCTTTCGTATATTCTTTGCTTGATCTTTATTTATCCCTGCCTTTTTCATCGTGTGTTCCGTTTTTCTACGTGAGGTGACAGGAATCTGTTTATGTTTAAACCTTTGTAGTTTCTTCTGTGTACTTTTCAGTTTTCTGGTGAGTTTTTCATTGACTTTTTTAACCTTATTCAGCGTCTTAGCCAAGGTCCTGCTTAGACTTTTTCTTGGTCCATTTCGCCGCAGATTAGGTAATTTTACAACAATGGATCCATAAGAACCAGAGGCTTGTGAGTCATAACCACTTGAATTATTGTTGCCACTGCAAGCTGGCTCTTCAAATGCAGTTTCCAATGCAGCTAACTTTTTTTCTGTACACGTGCTTTGATTGTGTTATTTCTGTTTTTACGTTTTCGGGTGCTAAGCTGAGCGACAGGAACATAATTCCGTTACTGTCTGGTTCTCTCTTTGGCAAGGTATGATTCACTCTCTTTCTTTTTTTTCTTTCTCTGTAATTATTCTGGATTTCCGCGCGGGTGAGAGCCATTATCACTCTGAAAGTAGTTGTTTAAACCATAAATATCCGTCACCACAATATAATAATAATCATTGTTTTTCTCTTTAAATGAATAATAAAACTGTTAAAAATGTAATTTTTTAGTATTTGGTTCCACTTTAATATATACATTTGGCTTCAATCAAGTAAAATTTGCATGAAACATATTTTTCATCATCTATTATTACAATCAGTTAACTCATTTCTAAACTGGTTTTGATCACATATTGCATTAATTAAACCGGAGAAACTGGCCGAAAATACATTTCTGATATTACACAATGCATGTTTAAACATGTTATGAATACGAACATACGAGATAAGCAACAAACATTCCATAAAAATAGTTTTAAACATACATTACTAAAGGTAAAGTATTTTTTCATCAATTATTATAATCAGCTAAACTCATTTCTAAACTGGTTTTAATCACATATTGCATTAATAAATCCAGAGAATATGGGCGAAAATACATATTTGATATTACACAAAGCATGTTTTAACATGTTATGAATACGACCAAACGAGATAAGCAACACACATACTTTAAAAAATGATTGAAACATACGTTACTAAAGGTAACGTATGTTTCCATTGGAACTGGCAAGAAAGGCGGGAAAAGTTTCACTGTTACATGCCATTTTTGAATTATCAAGTGATAATAAATGCCAATTCACAGAAATCCTGAAAGAAAATAAGCTACGAATGAATTATGATGAACTGAACCTCAAAGATTACGGACCTGCTCCAACTGCTTTCGAATTATGACCCCCAGAGAAAAAAAATGCACAGCTGAAAATGGACGGACTTGTCTAAATCACGTGATGAAGTAAGCTGGTCAGATGACATGCCAAACATAGGTCTAGCATGCATTGTTGTTCAAGTAATACCACGTGCTTGATGTTACTGGTAACGGTTGTTTCAACAACGTATGTTACACATTGGCAGAATTGTCAGGATATGCAAGGATTTTTTTTATGAAACTTGTAGACAGCGATCCGCGTAGGCTACCTCATGCACTGTATGAATCTTTGATCATTAAAGGCCTTTTCAGAAAAACCTTGGTAACGAATGTTACATTCTTATATATAACCTCATGACTGAGCTGCTATTAGATGGACTCTGGCAGCACAAACGTGGACAATATTCATAAAGTGTTAATATTCCCCTTATATGTAACTAAGAGATAAAACAAGCGATTTAAAGCTACACATTTATGCTTTCATCCGCTCAAAATAGTGTAAATAATTCATGGTCACGTATGTTTCACGAAAACTGGCGACATACGCATTTTGGACAGCCTGAAGGCAAATCAAGATCTTTCGCAGACGTCTCAATTTCCCAAACGTTATTGACACATAGTGCTTGCATTTTGAGTGTGTTAAACTCCTGAGGGCAAAGCTTTAGCAGTTATATGTGGTGGTTGATCGTCCCAATGAAAAATGGCGACAGTAACGAATGTTACATTTTGGCATCTTTAAGGTGGCAATTTAAACATAATATTTATAAAGACAAACTCTTGTTAGTATTAAAAAGTCTTGATGTGTTGCACTGGTAAAGCACAAATTCCCGGCGACATCAACTGTTCAGTTTTATTGAGAATGTGCCGTTAGGACTCCGAAGTATCCCTCAGAATGATTGACAATTTGATACAAAAGCTGAAGTATCTGAACAACTAATGCAGAGATCACCATGATTCTTTGCATGGATATTGATTATGGAGTGTTTCATCAGTTTCTTTAGACTGGTGGTGCCACCTATATTTTATTCAATTTTCCGAATTTTTTCTCTATTTTTGAGACCTTTAAGGATGCTGTCATCTGTTAACGCGGCACAAATTGTAACAACTAGACCTAGAATCTTCATTCTTGTCAAGCAAAGAGCCCCATGAAAAGTGTCCGTGGAAACCTGAAATTAGGTCTCTATTACCCATATCCTTCAAGCTATAGGACTCCGAAGTATCCCTCAGAATAATGGAAAATTTGATACAAAAGCTGAAGTGTCTGAACACCTAATGCAGAGATCACCATGATTCTTTGCATGGATATTGATTATGGAGTGTTTCATCAGTTTCTTTAGACTGGTGGTGCCACCTATATTTTATTCAATTTTCCGAATTTTTTCTCTATTTTTGAGACCTTTAAGGATGCTGTCATCTGTTAACGCGGCACAAATTGTAACAACTAGACCTAGAATCTTCATTCTTGTCAAGCAAAGAGCCCCATGAAAAGTGACTGTGGAAACCTGAAATTAGGTCTCTATTACCCATATCCTTCAAGCTATAGGACTCCGAAGTATCCCTCAGAATAATGGAAAATTTGATACAAAAGCTGAAGTATCTGAACACCTAATGCAGAGATCACCATGATTCTTTGCATGGATACTGATTATAGAGTGTTTCATCAGTTTCTTTAGACTGGTGGTGCCACCTATATTTTATTCAATTTTCCGAATTTTTTCTCTATTTTTGAGACCTTTAAGGATGCTGTCATCTGTTAACGCGGCACAAATTGTAACAACTAGACCTAGAATCTTCATTCTTGTCATGCAAAGAGGCCCATGAAAAGTGTCCGTGGAAACCTGAAATTAGGTCTTTATTACCCATATATCCTTCAAGCTATGGGACTCCGAAGTATCCCTCAGAATAATGGAAAATTTGATACAAAAGCTGAAGTATCTGAACACCTAATGCAGAGATCACCATGATTCTTTGCATGGATACTGATTATAGAGTGTTTCATCAGTTTCTGCAGACTGTTGGTGCCACCTATATTTTATTCAATTTTTCGATTTTTTTCCCTCTATTTTTGAGACCTTTAAGGATGCTGTCATCTGTTAACGCGGCACAAATTGTAACAACTGGACCTAGAATCTTCATTCTTGTCATGCAAAGAGGCCCATGAAAAGTGTCCGTGGAAACCTGAAATTAGGTCTCTATTACCCATTACATATACTTCAAGCTACGGGACTCCGAAGTCTCCCTCAGAATAATGGAAGATCTGATACAAAAGCTGAAGTATCTGAAGTTCTGAACTACTATGCAGAAATTACCATGATTCTTTGCATGGATATTGACCATTAAGTGTTTTTATTAGTTTCTGCAGACTGATGGAGCCATCTGTATTTTTTTAAGTTTAGGCCTACGCATTTTTCCTCTATTTTTGAGATATAAATACAGACACAATCTTGGCCTGTTGGTTAATCTGTTTGATGCTTTAGCTGAATGGGTATATACTACGATTCAGATGATAAAATTTCCTTTTGCGAATCTCTTCCCAGTCAGCTGAGCGTCATGACCCATTGTACACTTGTTATTTCCATGTTAGACTTAAGTTATTTTTAGATGTTGTACCTGAAATATGGGACGTTTTTTCGGAGAATGACCCATAGGCTAGAGGCCTATAGCGAATTACATTTTCAGCCTGGTTGTTTGAACTTTCTTCATGCGATCTTTGAAGCTTCTTTTTTTACAGATATACTGATTTGACCCAGGCTGAACAGAGTGTCCTAAAGCTCCGTTTCGGTGGTCTCCCGGCCATGACAATGGACTCCTCAACTACTTTTTTCTACTGACTGGCTCAATGACAGACTTAATATACTGTAGCCTAATAATAATAATAATAATAATAATAAACTGTTTTGACGATATCGGCGGCTATTTAGGCCTATATGTGGATAGGCCTGCCGTACAGTTAAATAATCCATATTTAAATACAAATGCTTTTGTTTTAATCAAACGCCAAAACTGTATTACCTTAACATTAAAATCAATATTGCCTTTTATGTCTTAATAAGGACCTGTTTGTAGGCCTATTTATTAGCTTAATTATTTTTTTTATAAATTAACATTTAACGTTTGTTAATGACAAGTAGGCTAAACGAAATTAAAGTGATTAATACAATTAAGCCATTAATATTTTATAAAAGAAAACTTTATAATAGACCACATAAAAGTTGTGTAATTAAGCCTACTATCATAATATTTTAGTATCAGGTCTATAAACAGCGCTATACCAACCAAAAGAAGTATTCGCTCATCGAGCAGCTACAGGTTGCTGCGGTCAACTATACAATGTGGCCTATTTTTAATACCAGTCGGCCACAATACTGACATGCCTGTCTTCTAAACTAACATAACACATCGATCTGAGCAGTAACGACAATACAAATAATTCCATTCAAGCAATATCCAGCGAAAACAAATTTGTCGCCACAACTTGGCACGTAAAATTTCCATAGCAACCGAACGCTACAAACTTGAACCCAAACGAAGTGCACAATATCCCATCAGTATTTCCGGTATTGCGGGCATGCGTAGCTGTACCGGAAGTGGTTCAGTTGTGTGAACAGGCATTGGCAGAAGATGAGTTCTAGAAAAGGTACGAAGTAAGACAGAATTTCCGATCAGATGTCCAAAATGTATGCTAATTGAACGCCGTGTAATAACTGAGTATTATTTCGTTTCAGTCCTGGCCATCCAGGCCCGCAAAAAGCGGTCCAAACCCAAACCACGGGTGAAAACTGACGATAAGAAAAGGTAAGCATGTCCATTCAAACTCTCTTGGGGACATGCTTGTCGCATGGTCTCGTTGATATTTACAGAGTTCATGTACTGATCTTCCCAAAACCGGTAAAATAACACCCACAGACAAAATGCAGTTTAGATATCGTTTATTGTTATTCGAGTCTCATAGTAATGTACGATGACCTCAAAGCTTTGAAATGAATGTCTTGGCCGGTCCCCCTTAACACCCAAAACACCAGTGTTTTGGGTATCTGTGACGAAACACCCACTTCACTTCGAACCTGAACCAAAAACGTAACACCAATCGATAGATAATCATCTGATGAATATATCTCTGCAATGTTGTTTCATAAATTCATGTCATAAAGATAAAAACGAGTGTTTCGTGTCGTGGTCGGTTCACCGGCGCCCACGGCAGCTGTTTATGCCAGCTATGACCCTGCCCCCTAGTGGCGCAAGTCGCAATCAAGCAGCGCACTTGTCGATTGTACAAAACACTATTGCTTTCTTTAATTTTACAGAAAAGATGATGATTTATTAAATGATACAAGTGTTTTGCTTCAAATTCGAATTTAAAAGGTGTTTCGTCACACGTACCCAAAAAGGTGTTTTGGGTGTTTAGGCGGACCCTGTCTTGGCTAATGTTTTTTTTTTAGTTGTATCAGTTTTTATAACGTTTTCACATGTTCAGTTTAAAGAGAACAATAGTTACCTACACAGTCAAATATCAGCAGGGCTGGCAGAATAAACCCATTTTTTCATAGTTTTTTAGTTACAGGTTTGTTGATGAGTGGCAATGTGAGCATTGCTTTTATATACAAATTTATGAAATTTTTTTACATTAGTAAAAACAATTTAACAAAATACTCTTGATTCTGACTGCTTGTTGATATTTATATTTGCTCATAAAAAACATTGAATGTTGTATTAGATGCTCTTTCTTCCATAAAAAATTGCCTTTAAAAATGTTGAAGCAACATCTTGAGTCCTACAAGGCTTATATATTGGGAGGATTCTGGTGCATGAATCTAAGCATAATTTGACAGCTACCTGCATAATGCCACATATATTTACATTTAGTGTAAAACTTCATGGTCTATGCAGTAAATTGTCCAGACAAATAACCTCTGTGATGGAAGAGGAGCATTTAAACACAAAGTTTACAACTGGTATCAAAGAATTCAAGCTGAACTGCTTGACAGAGTTAACGTTGATCATTTATTGAACAGCTAGGGCATGAACAACTAGCTGCTTGTACAGCCTTTTATTCTGACAAGATTTTGACATCATTAGCAGTGTTAACAAAATTATGTATTAAATATGTAACACAGTTTGAGTGTAGTATGCTTTATGGTGAAATATCCAAAATAAAGCTGATATTTTTTGTCTGATTCAGTATTTTTTTTTTTTGCTTTATCTTTACAGAGTCACTTTAAGTGTTATACATAGCCTTTCTGTTTTACTGACTTAAACAATATCAGGCTTTCATAGTTTTGTGTGCAGTCTTTCATCATTTTTGAAGAATGGAAAAGTCCTCTTTTTTGGCCACTGTTTTCTTTCTTAATGCGTAGTAAGACTGCAGCAAATAGACACCAATATTTTACAATAATTAACTTTTACAGTTTACTGATATTCCTGTTAAAAAACTGTTAATGCATTGTATTGTGCCTTGAGAATATGAATATGAGATGATTCACCAATCACATTCACAGTAAATAGGGGAAGTTCAAATGTAACCTCTAAAATAAATGAGGCTTCTATGATCAGATCATTGTTTCACAGGGTTGGCAAGTTTTAGGTAGGAAGGTTTTAACCAAAGGTTATAATCAGGTTAAAACTACCCCCATAAAACAGGTTATAGGTACCTAAATTTTAGGTGTATTTGTGACTTATAAATTTATAAAACTACCAAAATGGCTGGGCTGATGCAGTCATAAGGCTTTGCTTGGCCCTTGAAAGTTTCAGTTTTTAGTAATGTCCAATTCCTGTTGTCTGGGACCATGCAGTCTTCTGAGAGCCTGTACAGGTTTCTGAACATGAGACCATATTTGTGTGGTACATTGTCGTAGGTATTGTCATTGCCTGAGCCCCTTGTCCTGATGAGTGCCTTGCTACCTGGAATGATATAATAGAGCCTCCAGTTTCCCTCTATAAAGGCTGGGTATCAGAGGGGGAGGCAATACTTGATTAGATTGATTATTACTATTTACTATTTAATAGGGTGATGTGGTCATTAGACCCACTGTGGTCATATCCTGCTGCTGTTTCCTGGTAGATGTTCATGTGCACTTTCATACATGACTAGGATGATGCAATCAGAGGCTCTGTGCTGGCACTTTACTAATTATAATGTTCACCTATCAGTAAATATACCTTTTAAGATATGTGCATGGTTTACCATTGTTAAGTTATTAATTTTGAACATCTTCTGATTAATCTGGTGCTTACTTTGTGTAGCATTCACCATGGGTTTAATTAAGTATGAATATTCTTTGGCTATTCAGTTAAGAAGGAAAGCTAATTGTGTTGAAACTTTATTCAAGTTCATAAATTTCTCATGTAGACATACTGCAAAATATGAATTCTTAATTTTCTCATTTACACAAACTGCAAAATTTATCACTTTCAAGGGCAACTGATAGTCTGATAACAAGGCTTTATCCAGTTTATCTCTCTTTACTGATGTTTATTTCCTAGAATTAATTAGTTGGCATTTTCCAGTAAATTTGAAGTTTGGGTTATTGAAATAGACACCACTTATTGAAGATAAGAAATCTTCGATAATTTAAAAAATCTTCAGACTTAAGAAATGATTTTATTATATTTCAGTTTTACTTTTTTGTCAGTTTTCATGCTTTGATATAACACTGTTTTTTTCTGACATATTTGAAGTGATGTCTGTCATGTCAGCTTTTACCAAAGGGTTATCACACAGGATTTGGTCTTTCCTGGTCATGAGTCTCATCAAGTTCTTTATTATGAGTACCTGTTTCCATTCAGATTTTACTTTCAATACAGGGATTATAATGTAAAATAATTACACTTTACACAAATTCACACAGTATTGCTGAAGAAGTAAGTAATCATTGAAATCTAGTAAATTATAGAAAATTGTCTGGTGTTTTTAATGTACCTCTCAACAGGGTCACTTGTAGTAATTGGTGGTATACATAAATTGGTTTTGGTCATAATTAGCAAGCCACAGGATCTAGTATTGGTTGCCAAAACAAATATAAGCCCCAAGCCACTCTCAGCATGACAGCTGTGTCTGTTTTGCTAGGAGTTCAGTGATAACAGGGAGGGGTCAGTTGATGGACAGCTATCCATAAGGATCAGGTGTCCCTGTACATAAGCTTAAATTGTTGATCATGAACAGAATATTTATACCTGAATTATATGAATTGATACCTTAATATATGTTTATTACATTGAGGTAGTTATTTGTCTAGAGACCAGTGTTCTAAAAAAAAGATAATGTATAAGGACACTGAGGTTCCACAAGTTGGTTTTGGCTGACACTATATCTTAAATGATTATGAATGTTTCACCATGGGCAGGGGCAGGTACTTTTATCATAGAATATGTTGGCCACATCCAGTGATTTGCTTATGATACTTAACATTAGCAGTAAGAGTGATAACTTAAGGAACTCATGGTCACAGATATTCTTGCATGGTGGATTATGTAAAATTGCATCATGTGCTGGGAGTGGGTTTAATTTCTCTGTAGAAAAAACCCAAAAATTATGTGCTGATTAAAAGTGCTGTAAACAAGTGTCCCAGAAACTGTTGGGGTACTGGTACTATACTAATTACTGGGGATGGGGGGGGGGGGGGTATTTAGGAAGTGATTTTGAAAGATGAAGCTTGACACAATTAATAAGAACTTATTTTATTTTGAAATTATCCTGTGCCTGCAGTTCATTGATTGAGTTATATTGGATCATGTGCCAGATTGTACCTAGTGATACATTTTCCAGGAAGGTCAATTTATCTGACACCCATTTATTTGCCATGAAAAATGTCATTGTTTTATCAGAAACAAGGTTCGTGTGACCCATCTTGAGGCTGTTTACATACCACAGACTGAGGGCTATATTTACTGATACAAACTTCTCCTGTTTGTAGTTTTTTACATGTCTTGCATATAGACATATGGTTTATCTTTCAATTATTTGTGGTGGGTGATATCGGTGATTTCATTGTCTGTGATCTTTATTTCATCTCTGTGCATCTTATAGTCATTATAATTTTGTCTGAGGGTCTCTCCCAGATGCTTACTACAGTGATATATCTTATATGCTCTTGTCTCTATCCTTGGGATATAATCTCTCAGGTTGTTTCCACATATACTGCTGAGCTAGTGTGTATTTAAATAGATGCAGGTGGTACAGAATATGACCAGGTTTTAAGTGCCGTTGGACTGTGGTATACAGTCTGATGAGGAGTTGATTTGGTGTTATCTCTGGGTTTTATATTATCTCTGGGTTTGAGTGATGTCAAGAAGTGCTTATTTGATACAGATACATATGGAACACCCAGGAATTTCTCACTCAGTCCCGGAGAACACAGGTACAGCATTGTGGAGACCAGATGCTGCTCAGCTTGGCATCCCAGGCAAAGCAGTAATGGTATCTGAGCACTGCCTAAGTGCTGACAAAGCCAGCCGGGCCTAATCACTGCCTACAAATGTGGGTATTCTGACCATTAGGTACCTGTTCTGGACACTTCTATTGATCGCGGACTGGTGGTTTGGGGACAGTCTATCCCGGGGAGGGTCACTGTCCAGGTGGGAGTCCATCATCTGCCAGGAATCATCATATGATAATGGGGAATTAGTTTTGTGGTTTGTTCTGTGGTGTACTCCTGCTGTGTATTTTGTTTCATAAGGCAGCTTTATAATACACAAGGACAGCTGATTGGCTGTGTACTTCTAGTGTTGGAGAATTAGATGGGTTCCATGTTCCTTCTCCTATAATATTCTATATTATTTGATCAAGTAGAATTTACTTAAAATTCAGTGAAACCTTGTTGTGTCGAAGGGACCCTCAGAAAACGTTTTCACATCCCAGGTTTGACACAAGTGGGTTTTATTTGGTAATAATTTAACTAGAGTTGTTCTGAATATTGACTCTGTAACTTCGACGTTAGTGGAGTATTTTACTTAAGTCAGTTTGACACAACGAGGTTTCACTGTATATACAAAACAGCTGTGGTGAATAGCATTGCAGAGGCCAAAGCTGGTTGTCAGTTTTTAGCTCAGCTGACTATAAGTCATCTGAGCTATAGTCATGGTCCATTTTCCGTCGTCCGTCCGTCTGTTTGTCCGTCCGTCCGTCTGTCTGTCCGTCTGGATGTCCGTCCGTAAGACTGGCACGTTTCGACACCGTTGGACCTACGAATCTGAATTTCGGCATACAGTTAGATGTCCCCATAATCTCTTACCATGCCAAAAATTGGGTCAATAGGACTTCGTTCCTTTGAGATATTAAGGAAAAACCTCAATTTTTTATTAGAAATCTATTTTCACACTTCAGGACTGCCTAATATCAAAACCACTCATCTGGTTTTTCTTCATATTTACCATAAATATTCCTCTATATAGTTCCTATGTACATGCCAGATATTAAGTCAGTATTATATAATTTAAAAAAGTTATTGGCCCAAACATAATGCACTTTGTAAAAAAATCAGGAAGATATTTTGTCACTTAAGACCCAAAGTGTTCAAGGTAGGGACTTTTTTCCAGTAATACAACTTTAATTAATCAAAATTCAATTGTATACCAAAAATTAGATCAAAATCTGTTAAATTTTTTTAAATATTGGCAAAAATATAAAATTGGTACCTTAAATTTTGCCCAACTTTGGCCATGGCACAGTTTTTTCCTGTAAGTACTGTGGATTTAATTTTCACACCATGTATACATAAGGATTTAATCTGTTAAAATCTGAAAATAAAAGCTGCAAAATTAGGCTAGTTATTGAATTTTTTTGGAGGCTCTTGTTGTATTCCCTTACATTGTCAAGCAGTCCACTTTGATGACTGTAGGTCATTCAGTGCACATCTCTATGCTCCCCAGGCTGTTGACATAATTTTAGATGTCCCCAAAATCTCCTACCATACCGAAAATTGGGTCATTAGGACTTTGTTCCTTCGAGATATTAAGGAAAAAAACTCTGTTTTCCATAAAAAAAAAGCCATTGTTACACTTCAAGGCTGCCTAATATCAAAACCACTGATCTGTTTTTGATCGTATTTAGTATTCACATTCTTTTATACATTTTCTATGAACATACCAAAAACTAGGTCAGTATTGAGTATTATTTTGAAGTTATGGGCCAAAACATAATGCAATTTTTTAAAAAATCAGGAAATATATTTACTCACATGAGAATTGCTGAACCTAGAGACCTTTTTTCAGGAATATAACTTTATTTAATCAAAATTCAATTGTTTACCCAAAATTAGATCTGAATTTTGCAAATTTTTCAAGTTATTAGCATAAATAAAAAACAATACCTTAAATTTTGTCCAACTTTGGCACTGTTGATTTAATTTTCCCAGCATATATGCATAAGGATTTAATCTTTTAAAATCTGAACTTTCAAAAGAAATTGATTGGAATGAATAGCTTTTATTCATGTTTTCACACACCATGTCAAGTGTTGTTTACATCTAGCCCACCTAGTAGTACAGCCTTCACTTGCATTATGTAACCCACCCCAGGCAGCTTACCTTGGCCCAGCTTGGCCACTACTAGCAGGCTTCCCCTCGCCCTGCACTCATCCCCCCCCCAGCTGGTGCATAAACTAGATGAATGTTATAATTTTTCTGTATTTTATTTTATTCTTGGACATGCTACGTTTTAGATTTTGTATTGAACCACCAGGGTTACAATGATTAAAGTGTACATTTAATTGTGTCCACAAAGTGGTGTATTGCTGTGAAAGTCTGGATGTTCATGAGATAAGTAATTCCTTACTTCAGAAGAGTAAAAACTTCACCAGGTGTGAAATTGACTATTAATTCCAGTAATTAATTAAAACTGGGATAGTAATTAGCACAATGATATTGTTTGTCCCTCATTCAACCAACAGTGTGTATACTTTATTTGAAAAGATGTTTTATTTTGTCAAATTTACTTTTATTTTATTTTGGTGAATAAAATTAAGCATGTCCTGAAAACTCCAATATGCAAAACTTTTTAATAGTGATTCAAGAAATATTCTTGTAGATGCCATGTTGTGGCATTATTTTCTTTTAAAATCAGTTAAAACATTTATGATTTAAAAATAATAAAATATATGTGTATGCATAATATGACCCTATGTTTTTTACTCTGTATATATAATGATTGCAACTTTTGCAACAATTCTAATATTTTAACTTATATTTTCAGGTTTTTTAATTAAAAATTTATAAACCTGTAAATAAAAAAATGATACAGATAAAAACTTCTTAATGGAAAAAGTGGATCTGCTTAAAAAAATAGGATTATATATAAACTTAAATGCATTATTCTCTTGAAAGTGAAATAAAGGTATTAGTCCATTCTGTCCACTTGCCTGTCTATCTGTAAATTTTCATATGCAACACAGTATCTCAAAACTTTTACTGTTTTTCTTCATGACAGTCTTGTCAGAGTATTAGTTTGCAATCATATATTTAGAACTTTACTATAACCAAGTAGGAGGGCCCCTTTCCTCTTAGCTTTTCATATTCTTATATAAATGAAAAACATTACAATAGAATATTTCTACATCCACCTTCGTGCTGCCCTCACTTTTCCCTTCTTCGAACCCCATCCCAAAGTCAGCCTCAGTAAGCAAGAACAAGATGAATCAGATATATTCATACTTTAATGTTTTGTATAACTATTCGTCCATAGGTACCTATGTACATGCCAGAAATTATGTCAATATTGTGTAATATGTAGACATAGTGGGCATCACAATAATGTACCTTGTCAAGACTAAAGAGATATTGTGTCATACAGTCACATATTCATAAATCACTTCATCAGCATAGTTAATCATAACATCATATCTGTCAAATTGAACGCTTGCAGACTACCATACACTTTAGATCCTTCAACAAATAGCCTTATCATCTACTACTGCTTATTACTGCTGTCATTGCATTCATATTTGCTCAAATTTATCACAATTTTCAACCCCTCCTAAATAAATAAAAAAATAAACCACTTTATTTGACTATTAATCCATCAGTCAGGTAATTTCATTTATCATTTACTCACATATTACATTACATTCCTTTATAATAGCCCAACATGTACATGATATTCATAAGCTTTATCGACTCGATATAGTATCACAGTGGAGAAACATTTATAGTCCAATCACGATCAGCTGAGTGCCGTGACCCATGGGTCCCTTGTTATGAACACATGATGTGCCAAAGTTAAAACTAAAGGAGTGAGTTAACTAATATTAAAAATCTTATGTAGTCCAGAAACCCGTTTCCTTTACTTAACAGGGTGAATGCAAACCAAATATTTTCATGCATAAGTGTCTGTTCATGACTGAGATGTCCCCGCAAATTAGGTGTGTTAAGTAGTGCTCTTAGTAGACAGTAGACTGGTCCCTGCCCCTGGAGTTTTTTGTTTGTTACCTGTTTAAGGGTTTATGTATAAATTGGTCCCCAGGGAAATTCAGACAGCAGTTATTGGTAAACTACAGCCTGTCAGGTCATAACTTGTCAGGTTTTGGTTTGTATTAAATATTGTACTCTCCTGGCAGCTTATCAAAACCTGCGTTTAATCCAACCAGGGTTTGTCATGTTCACACATTCTTTGTCTGAGGGTGTGTTTTATTGTACTTTGTATTTAATTTTACATCAGTTTTACTTTTTTTTGCTCTGATTGATAACATTGTTTATAATGTCACAGTTACACCAAGTATCTTGTCAAAACCTACATTGTTAACATAAAACCAGGAGCAACACATTATGTATGATCATTTTCCAAGTGTGCTTTGCAAGTTTGCATGTTTTTTACGTGCTGTTTTGTTGAAGTCTGATAATATTGTTCATCATGTCATCCCTGGCGGTTTGTCAAAACCTTTCTTGTTGTTGAACAACCATATGTGGGTCATCCTGGTTTATTCCTTTTGTGTTTTTGCTTTCCTTCATCTTAAATGTGGGTATTTAATTAATTAGTAACCTCTCTTGCTGATGAGAACCTGCCTTCCCTTTATATAACCAGGTCCTTGCAACCTGACCTCATCTGTCATGCCAGTATGAAGGTCCACAGGTCTTTTTCTTGACCGTATGGTAACTTTTGTTTTGGAGTAAATGGTGACCATTCACTGAGGTTATTTATGGTAACTTTGTTTTTGGTTAAAATGTAATCATTCACTGAGGTTATTTATGGTAACTTTGTTTTTGAGTAAAATGTAATCATTCAATGAGGTTATTTATGGTAACTTTGTTTTGGAGTAAAAGGTAATCATTCACTGAGGTTATTTATTATGAAACAGGATATCTCTTGTGATGCAGCAATTTTGAATGTGCATTGGGTCTCCCCCTCCTTCTCCTGCTTGCTAAAGACGCCCCCAAATCTTTTCAGTACATTCCTTTACCTAATTAGGCTTGGTGATAAGTTTTACACAGTTTGAACTGGGACACCAGGTGTCTTCAGGCAGCACTGGTGCTGTTCATTCCAGGGAAGGTTACATTTAATTCATGATATCTTATTTTTTATCATTTATAAACTTAGTTATATTTACATTCATATTTATTCATATCCTGAATACATCATTTTGGATTAACTTTAAGGTGTGAGCTAACATTGAATATTTCCCTAGCCTTTAGCTCTCTTTTATGTTATTAATGTTTCAACTCATTTGCATTAGGTGTACAGGAATGTCAGTTAATTGTCCAGGCCTGGTTTTAGTTTCCTGGCTCTGTCCTTAAACGGTAGTCTTCATGACAGAGAAAAAGCTTCAGTGCTGAAGATGAGCTGGAATCACTCCAAATATATGTACTTAGATCTAAATTAACATTTACGGTGGTGGCATTCAGCAGTAGTCACAAGGCCCCTCAAGGGCCGCCTGTCAGAATACCTACTTTTAGTCTAGAACTGTTAGGAATGATGTAAAATGTGTTCTGTCTGGGATGATTGTCCATATTTTCCCATTAATCCTTTAAAATTGAACTTTTTATAGAGAGTCTGTTGCAGCACTAACTTTCAGAATCAGTGTCAGTGTATCAGACTTGCTGCACCTTGTATCATATTTGGAATTAGGCTGACCTGGGTTTCATCATCCGTGTTTGAAACCTTACAAGTACCCTGTGACTGTGTCAGCTTGTTAAAAGTGTTGTTATTTGTGAAAAGCATGGATATTCATTATCATTGTTTATATGGGGTTTATATAGTAATTAATCAGATAGCCCACAGGTTGATCCCACACAGATAACAGGCAGCCCCAGGCAGTGCCACCTGGAGGGGATATAGTTAACTAACCAGCTGGTGACCTGCAGTGTGGGGTCAACTGTGTTAGCACCAGCTGGGGCTCAGGTGTGCTGCATGAAGTGTAACCAGTGCTTGGCTGGCAGGCTGTGTTGATCTGAATGTAGGGCTGGCCAGGTGTAACTAGTGCTAGGCTGGCAGGCTGTATGCTGATATGTAGGTCTGACCAGGTCAGCATGTTGCACAATCAGGTATTGGTTCTCTTTTATCATGACCTGAACTGTGAGCCAGGTGTTAGTACACCTACCACCTCCAGTATACACATACACAGGGAACACCTACCACCTCCAGTATACACATACACAGGGAACACCTACCACCTCCAGTATACATAAACACAGGGTAGAGCGATGATACCTACTGTTAAAGTTTACTGGAAATTAACATTGAGTACAGTGTAGCAGTGATTCAGTGAAACAAATAGAGATCTGACAGCATCTGTATTTGGCCATTCATATGATCAAGGATTATGCTCATCATTGAATTAAATTCATATTTCAAATTCATGTGAAAGATTAATAACATATAGGCCGTTATTCAGAAATCACTCTCATCTCTTCTGACTTTGATATCAGATCAGATAAACATTAATGCCTTGGGCACTGAGGCAGACATATAGGGGTATATTTTCTTTTCTGATTAATAAGAATATTACCAGTAGGAATCCTGTTTTTCAGAGATGGCAGAAAAATGGAAGAAAATCACAAAATTGGAAATGCTACACAGAATTTCTCAGGTGGAATATTAGACATTTGCTGATATCTAAAAGCACATTCAAATTTCAAATGATAACCTTGGTTATTTAATGAATATAAACACCAAATAAATGGCTACCAAACACTTATGTCTTTTACTTTGACAAAATATTATGTGCCAATTGTCCATAAAGCAACTGAGTATAAGGCTTTTAAAGCAGGAAAGCACCATAGTTGTATAGTTTGTCATTCAGACACCAGGTGAAGCTTCTCGCAAAAAAATTAATTAAAAGCCTGCTGCCATTTATTAGTTAAATCTTAGCAAAAAGTGTTTTTGACTTGACATAGAAATTAGCATGCCTGTTACTGGGGACTCAAATAACTGCCAGTTGAATGCTGTGAGGCCATGTGAAACAAGGATCAACATGTTGACTGGTGGCTGTTGTGAATACATATTCATGTAATTATGTAATCCTGGTTCAAGGGCCCCATAGACAATTAGTTGGGCTCTAGAACAAGGTTTATAGCAAATTCTACCAATCAGTTCACACAGAACCTCAGAATTTCATGAATATTTCATAATAAATATATATTTAATGAAAATATTTGGCCAAATATTTCTGTAACAATCTATACAGAGAGGAATGTATTTTCAAAATTCCCTCATAATATTACTTGAAAGACTGTTCAGCACAATTCAGGATCTAGAAAACAACATATGACATAATTGGTTCATGGATATGTCCCGGACAAACACCTGTCCAGCGGGATTAAAGGTCCTACCAGGACAGTGTCTGATTGGAGTTTTGTCCTAGGAGAAATCAGGTCCAGGTTTATGCTAACATGTCCAGTCAAAGTGTGTCCTAGGACACAGTAATGAATCATTTGATACAGATTTCTGCTATGTTAATTACATATTGAACCACTGAATGATATATATGCAGAATTAAAAAGTTACCTTAAATAGATCCTGAATCACTGAATAAATCCTTCAATTTAAAGAAAAATCTCTATAAAATTTTACAAAATACGCCAAAATTGCCAGTTGCATGATGTACAGGTTGTCAGTTGTTGTTTACAATGTGGGAAGCCTGCTAAAACAGCAGACAATCATAAACCAAACATGTCCAACAATGAAATCTGACTGCAAATCTGACAAAGTAGAATTTTGCAGTTTTATGAGAAAATGATGGCATTGCACCACATTTTCTCACCAACACTATTCATGTTCCACACAGGTGCAGTTGACTATCTCTGCTCATACTATTTTTCTGTTCGTCAACATGGGGATGTGTTCTTGGTTAACTTAACACTTGTAGATAAATAAGTTTATTCATCCTTCACAGGGGTGTTATGAGATCTTTTATTTGTAGTAATTATCTGCCATTCATTAATTAATATGTACACAGTGTAAGGCAGAAATCTCATAAATTGTACAATTAAGGCATGTGAATAGCTCGCTTTATAAGAACCTTGCTTTGTTTTATTAAAGAAAGAAATTCTCTTGAATCATCAGTGTGGCAGTAAAAAGTCATATTATAAATATGAAAAAATTCATCCTGCAGTTCCAGGGTATGGTTGTTGTTCATTATGTTTATTGTCAAGAACAGCAATACCGCAATTACCAGGGCATTTTTTAAATATTCAGTTAAAAAGTTCCAAGGAATAACTAAGTGTTAATTAAAATTCCATATCACGATCTTTGGTGCAGGGTTTGCCTCCCCGTATCAGACGCGTTTTTCATTCAGTATATTGATGGTGAATAATGACAGGTGAACTAATCTGTCTTTCTTGTGGACAACACAAGCTGCCAATTTACTTCAGTATCCTGAATGTGACGAGAATCATACTCTTCGGGTGCATCATCATCCGTCCCCGTATGTGACGGTGACTCTTGTCCAAGTGCTGTGTCAGTTGGCTTCAAGAGCAAGCAGTGTAAACAACATTCAGCTTTTCATGTGTAATCTGTAATTTATTGTTTATAATCTAATGATACTGTTGATTTGCTATGATTAAGACGTAGCCCTGTGTTTCCTGGTTAAAGCTTTGGATGGAACTGAAGGTTTCAGGTAAGATCCACATCACTTAGAACACATGCCTGACTCCTGTATTTTGCAATTAACTCTACTTGTATATAGGTAAAGGCAGATTCTCCCCCTACATCCTGTGGTGATTATATAAAGTGCTGCTTTGCAGATTTAATGATATAAATAAAAATATGAAAAAGAAAATATATACATGGTTGATAAATGATACACTTTATTGTTTTTTAGTGATCAAGATAATCATTTTTATATTAGCAAGCATTAGAGGTGATTATTTTCTGATTATGGACAGTATTTCAGAGATGATTGTGAGTTTAGTTAACTTGTCACTCACCAGATGGCAGCAAGGGCATTCCTGGTGGAGCACATGCAGGTTCAGCAAACACCTCCATGACTGTGCCATATAACTCATCTGCCTTTAGATATATATTACCAAAGGTTCCTAGCAGAAAGAAATGATAGTATGTTAAGGAGCAATCAGGGCTTGTGTGTTCACTGAACACTTCAGTGATGTCGGACACAGGAAAACTATGTGACAAACAATCCTAGGTCTTAGTTAAACTAAGTGTTTCTGATGCTGTCAGCTCAGGGAAGAATTGAAATAGCATGTATTTTTAAGGTTTAGTGATTTTCAAATGTAGTACACAACTTCCTACTTGTACCAGCCAATCACATGGCAGCCTTTTCTCTGTTTACTGTCTCTGTTTTCTGCTTTATATTCCCATGTCATAACACCAGAGTAGGTAATATATGATGTCCTGCTACTCAAGTTTGACAATTATCAGCAGGTAGGTATTTCACATAATCATACAGGTATAAAAATATGCCCTTAAAGGGCAGCCCTTTCCATACCTGTACTACAGCTAGGAACTCCATATATAGTCTATAGACTATATATAGTCTGTTTATTGGTGTTATCACACAGCAGGTATGACTATAGTGTGTTTATTGGTGTTATCACACAGCAGGTATGACTATAGTCTGTTTATTGGTGTTATCACACAGCAGGTATGACTATAGTCTGTTTATTGGTGTTATCACACAGCAGGTATGACTATAGTCTGTTTATTGGTGTTACCAGTGATTTACAATCCTTGAAAACTGTTGTTGATGGCCACTTGTAGAATTTTAACTTTCACCATATATCATCAGTTGATCTACTTTTGAGCACCTGACCTACAAAATGCAGCCTGAAAAGTTTTATAATGTAATCTGGTTGTGATGTTCACATATATTCAGCTTGTGACTCTGGAGTAAAAAAATGAGCATATGTGTTACCTTATAATTCAGAGAGCACTTGTCAAGAGCCCTTTGATGGGAAGGATTTGCAACTAATTGTTATTCTGAGATTACAGGGCATCTTTATACCCACTTCAACTTGGAAGTGTTTACCTGGAAACTTACATTTTACAGGTGTAATTAGGAACATCTTGGTTTATTCTTTACTGTAGATGTGATTACCAGGACCTGGGTTGGTTCTGTATCCTAGAATATGTTTCCACAGTTTTGGGCTGCAAACTCCAAATTATTCAAAAGTAAGAAAAGCAACTCCAGGAAAAATGATTTGCACATTGACAATGAAATGAGAGGCAGATGCCATTGTCAATGTAACACAAGGAAGTTAAGCCATTCGTTTGTTATATCAAGGAAGATGGGCAACAAGAAACAGCTGCATATCACGCAAGTACATTTCATCAGGGGTGTCTGTATGGTCATATTTAAAAAAAAAGTTGATATAGTGATAAGCTGGATGGTGATAATATGCAATGGTCAAGGGGGAGAGATGCCCTAGGATAATTTGTTTTAAGTATATGTGCAGCTTTTTCAGTTGAGGTTTTATTTGTTCTTTATTTTATATGCTTAATAATAATTAGGAAGTGTGGCACCTTATTACAGTACCCTAGGAGTCTCCCACTGTCAGTCAGCCCTGGTTTAAATACACAGGAATGTCACTGGTTCCTCCGTGAAAGACCAGCCATGTTTATCACTGTCTGCCATCTTCAGTCTCACAGTGATAAAACCACCCAAGGCTTCAAATGTTCAGGGTGAAACCAATGTCAGGTGGCTTTATTTCTGAGGGTCTCTTATTGTTTTGAGACTAGGTATGAGGCCTTGCACAGTTCTGCGAAGATGTTTTAGTGTTCATTATATTGGGTGTCACCCAGTACTATACTGTACCCATATGTAATGGAACAAGTTTGTTTTGAAGAGAAACAAGTTAAAACTGCGAAAAACTTGCAAAATTGATAAATTAAAATGTACTATATTGTGACTTTATAATTAAAACTAATTTAACTGGTTTTAATATATGTGGGTAGATAAATAGACTGGTGATTGTAATAATTTCAGAATGCAAAACTGCATTGGTATCAAAACTTACTCAGAATATCTCTGCCAGTTGTTTTAGAATTAGCTTGAAAACAGCAGTGCTATTTGAATTTCAAAATTAATTCAGGCGAATCTGTGAATCTCTCACATCTATAGGTGCCTATGGATCTCTTGTAGAGGCTGGGGCATTGTTCAAACCAGTAGGGCATGCTTTTCAAGTGGTATGGCTTGATTGCTCTGTATTGACCTAACTTGACAATGGCAGGTGTGCTTGTATTCAATATTTAATGGCTTAGGTGACAGCAGGGATTATTATGTCTTTTAAGACTTGAGATCTTTTTTTGTGAAGGGGGTATTTTTGTACTGATTTTTATATGGGGGGGGGGGGGGACTAGTGAGTTGGACAAATAGGGAGGAAAAGGGCTAGAAAGCAGGCCCTCAAGAAGGCCAGGATAATACCTGGATAAATTATGTGAAATCATCTTCTGATAGTTTAAATCATTTTAAATAAATAATTAATACATAACACAGCAGTCCTTTTTGGCGTCCTGTTGCAGGTGACAAGTTCATTCATCTTGTCAGAGTGTCAGAGATATCAGCACAACAAAGACTGAATTACCGTACATGGACACATCTAAGGAAGCCAGGAACATTCCTGTGTGTTTGTGATGATTAGTCATCTTTGTTTCTGTCTGCTTGCTTTATTGTTAGATATATGATGATAGACAGTCGCAGGGAAATTCATTGCTGGACACCTGTTATGTATGGAGCAGTAATCACAATGTCACATGTTGTGGCTGGGTGACTGGAGATGTGCCCTGTGATTGATTGTAATGTCAATACTGGTCCAGCCCACAGACAGACTGGAATGGGGCTGAAATTTCTGCTTTATCAGCTTCATGAACACACAAAAATCCCCCAGTGACCTGTAGAAGTCTGTTAGTTCATGTGACACTGATATTTTGGCTTCATTTTCTAAATAACTCTTTGTCAGGTGATTTGTATCATCACATGCACAAAGATGAAGTAATTTATGTGCAGTGAAATAATTCAGTGATAATTATTATGTCATCTTCCCCGTCTTAGCTTTACTTCCCTTAACACAAGATCACTATTGAAAAAAAGAGGAATGGTATTGGCTTGATATCACATGGTCACAGACATTGACCTTGTATCACATGACCAGGGATTTTGGCACATATCACATGATCAGAGGTGTTGCCTTGATATCACATGATCAGTGTAAATACAAGATCACATGATCAGAGATATTAGCCTTAAATAACATGATCACATGGTCAGGGGTATTAGCCTTATATAACATGATCACATGATCAGGGATATTAGCCTTAAATAACAAGATCACATGATCAGGGGTATTAGCCTTATATAACATGATCACATGATCAGGGGTATTAGCCTTATATAACATGATCACATGATCAGGGGTATTAGCCTTATATAACATGATCACATGATCAGGGGTATTAGCCTTATATAACTAAATTTATAAATAAATCCACTTTTAACTCTATTTAGGATATCTTAACCACAGGCAGTCTAACAGAAAAAAAACAGACAAGACAAAGACACAGGGGATAAATGATCTCCATCCAATTTTGAAGTTGATTGAGATAAAAAATGCAGCAAAAATTGTAAGCGTCCCTAAATATATGTTGTGTGAAGTATTGTTTGATTGATTGTCCTCTACTGGGGTTAACCTGACAAAAATGTCAGGTGTATAAATGTTGCCAGAGGTGCTGTTATTGTTCACTATTTAGATCCAAGGATCATCAGGTATAAATACCAAGTACTAACAGAACAGTGAGCAGAGGTAATGATGTAATCAGGGTGAATCAGACCTAAAAACCAAGTATGTATACAAAACACGGAGTAAGGGTGTGTCTGAGTACAGGGCGAAGCCAGCCAGAGAGAGGAAGGGGTTTATATACAGGCCTGTGTAAATATATCCACAGTGATATCACAGAAATACACACGCTGCTCTTAATTGGCACATGAGGGGTCTCTGTCATGTACAGTAGGAGTCCTGGATACCTGGTACAAGTTGGCGACTCTGTTCCCCTGGTCCTCATGGTCCAAGGGGACCCATGGCTACTACAGCAACAAGGGGCTGTTATCGCAGTGGACCAGGCTGTTCCTGAGACTACCCAGCATCACACAGAAAGGTCAGGTCAGAGAGTTAGGTTGTAGGGGCTCAGGGTGCCAGGATCACAGACTGTACCAGTTTACTGACAGACTTAATCCATGGCTGAATACATACGTCATATACTAACATACCAACATGTTGAACGTGGCTCAGGCTGGTGCTATGCTGCAGTGAATGGTCATCCCTAGTTAAATCAGTAGTCATCCTGTCACAGGCAAAATAAGTGTTCATGTGAGAGATGTCATCTTTACTGAAACTTAACATACTCTATGGATGTCCTCAGCTTTGTTTAATCTTTTGTAAAAAGTTGAAATATAATTAAAATATAGTCCCTACTTTTAAAGATTGTTCAAAGTCGGGAAGCAGTGATTGTACGACTACCAGGGGTGATGAGCTGGATTTGCTGTCCACCTTAATGTTTGTTTTATTACTCTGTTCCAACACCCCTGTCACCTAATTATTCACAAATTTTTTAAAAATATATATATATTTTTTTTCACTGCAATTTAACTGTTATCAATGTGTTAATGTGGCATTTTATGATTATTTAAATAAACATCAACTAAATATCATTACTTCATGATGCAAGGACATGGTTGAACTGTCTAGAAAGAGCTGCAAAAAGGATGGTGTAGGTTCAAGTGGCCAGTTCTGGTTATGCATATAATATTGGAAGATGTGTGACATAACAAAGGTGTGACATACAAATACCACTGTGATGTCATCACTACAAATTGTGGAATGTTTGTAGTTTAAGATGGTCAGCTAAGGTTATCACTGATATGCAATAACACCATATATTTGTTCAGTCATATTTTTTTCTGAATTAATTATTTGGAATCCATACATGGGAGACTATTATTTTGCTGTTAGATATTTGCTACATTTGTCTTACTTTTCTCTTGAGTTTAATAATTTATGGTTTAGTACATTGCATAAAAATATCAGGAAAAAAAACAAGAGGACAAGGCTAGGGAAATGGAGAAAAGGTCTTTCGGGAATGGACCAGTGGAATATCAGTTAGATTTCGGTGTGTATCTGGCACATGATTGGGATTCAGGAATGTCATCAAGGAATATTCACAAATATACAGTTACATATATAAAAATGAATCTGGAAATAATGGCTGAATAAGTTAATGCAATCACAGTTTTGGGAGCATCCCACAATAGCACCCCCCCCCCCCCCCAGCATGATGGATCATTGCATTTCTAAGAATTCAGATTTTTAGTTTATCAGTAAGATGACTTTCAACATGTTTGTAAGGCAAATAACTGCCTTTATTATTGATACAGTAATCATTGCAACGGTTGATTTTTACCTGAATATTTTGCTTTAAACGGAGAACATGCCTAGTTTTTGTAATTGGTAATACCTGAAGTTAAATGTGGACTTGAATTCCAATGCTAATGCCTTCAGATTCATTATGTAATCTCAAATACAGTGCTCATTTAGGGCTCACACAGATTTATTTATGGTTTCTATAACAAGTTTTAATCCAGTTTTTAGCTTGGCTGTTTTGTGTGTGCCTTGTACATAATGTGAAGTGGTAAGGATTGCCTGAAGGGAGTGAGGCAGTATCAAACTTTATGTCCTGGTCATACCGTGCTGGACCAGCCTCATCAAAACAGCTAAAATTTCTTTTTTAATTGTAAACACAAAGACTGATGGTCTCTAATAGTCAAAACAGCTGAAGAGGAAGACTTTAACATTCATTACATTTTGAATATTTGCAGCTTAATGGTACTGGTCATGTGACAACCATTCATTTTAATCCAGTAGTGATGTGACAGAAAATATTCATTGTCTCATTAAATCCTGGAAATAAACCAATATTCTGACAAGTCAGGTACCAGTGTATCTGAGGAATGTGGTGGGACATTTAAAAGTGATATTTCTGATGTAATGAAAACCTTTCGAGAGAACAATAAGATGATTTAGAACAACGCTGGCTGCTGAATTATTGCTTCCTGCTCTTTTGTTATCTGTGGCTGAATTTTTGGTTTATAAAATTATATTTATACAAGCTTATGTTGTGACAAAGAATAATGACAGCTTTGTGTTTCAGCTGTTTATGATAGTTTTGTTTATGAGCAATTATTTTATATCAATATTTGTATCCGCAAAAATGAAGTTTTGCGGATACTGTGTTTTTGACCTGGTTCCGCCGCCACCATGTTTGTTTCCGGAATAGAACTCTGAGACTACTGGACAGATTTTTCCGAAACTTTACTTGGTTATCAGGTCACATGTGAACTGGTGCCAAAATATTTTGCGTTGACATCTGACCTTCCCTCTGTCCAGTGCGTCAATCTGTGTATGTGTTTTGACACATTAATCCACATAACTTCGGACTCATTTGACCAATTAGGAAAAAAATGTTGCACAAATGTAGCCCTTGGATAGCTTTAAAACATACATAAAAAATGGTGGCGTCACCTGCAACCATTTTCTGCACAGTGTCCATCTGTTCATCTGCTTTGGGATAAAGTCACTCATATCTTTGAAGTGAATGGACTTATCCATCTGAAAATTTGCATGTATATTCATCCTGGATAGCTTTCTGGATTTTATGACAGGTGGCTACATTCACTTTTACACTGCAGACATCCAAGCTAATTTCTTGGGAGCCGTCTGACCGATTGGGCCAAAATTTTGCATGTGTATAAATCTCCCATAGCTTTTTATCATACGCAAAATTTGTGGCTCCACCTGCAACCATTTTTGCACAGTGTCCGTCTGTTTGTCTGCCGTGGGATCACTCGTATCTCGGCCAAGGTTTGACTTATCTACCCTAAATTTTGCAGTTGTTTACAACTTGGAAAATATTTTTCTGGATCTTGTGACAGATGGTGCCACCTTTATACACATTTCTGCTGCAGACGTTCATGCTTATATGCAACACACCTCTCTGTTTCCCTTCGCCACTCAATCCATGCCTCACTAAACCTGTCCCACTCTGGTTTCACATCATCCATGCTTATATGCAAAACATCCTATCTAGTTCCCTGAGCCACTCAGTCCATGCCTCACTTCACCCTTCTTACTCTGATTTCGGCGGATATACGTACTCGCTTGTCGACTACCCGTATTCTAGTTTATTTATGGTCTCTCTGAATTTGATATAACAAATGTTAAAAATTAGCTCTTTAATCAACATCTACCTTATTTAACAAAATAAACATTATGACAGGAGATATTAAAAAAACTGGCATATTTTATAGTTATATACATGCATTTAGAAATATCAGCATGCTCTTTACTCTAATTTTATAAAGAGATATCTTTATGACAGGTGGCGCCACCTACATACAGATTCAAGCTGCAGACATCCATGCTAATATCTCTGGTTTGATATAGCCTCCTGAAATTTTGCATGTGTATAGATCTCACATAGCTCCTTATCATACACGAAACTGGTGGTTCCAGGTGCGACCATTGTCGCACAGTGTCCATCTGCTATGGGATAAGATCACTCACATCTCAGTGGATTGACTTATCTGCTTTAAAGATTGCTTGTGTATACATCTTGGCTTGTTTTCTCTATTTTATGGCAGGTGGCGCCACCTACATTCATTTTTACACTGCAGGCAGCCATGCTAATATCTCAGGACTGGTTTGATGTATCGGCCTGAAATTTTGATGGGTATACATCTTACTTAGCTCTACAACTTAGACAAATTTGGTGGCCTAACTTACAACCATTTTTGCATTATGTCCATCTGTTTATCTGCCTAGGGTAAAAATCACTCATATCTGAGCAGTGGTTTGACTTGTCCACCTGAAATTTTGCATATGTATATGTCAAGGTAGAGATTGCAATCTGGTAGAATCGGAGTTTCTACCAGTAGAAACTATGATCAGAGTCTCTGCTGGTAGAAACCGCGATCGGAATTTCTACAGGTAGAAACTCTGATCCTACTAGTAGAGATTTCGATCATGGTTTCTACCAGTAGGAACTCCGATCCTACTGGTAGGAACTTCAATTCTACTGATACTATACTGGTAGAGACTCCAATCACAGTTCCTACCTGAAGAAACTTCGATCCTACTGGTAGGAACTTCAATTCTACTGATAGTCCAACCAGTAGAAACTGCGATCCTACCAGGCCAGTAGAAACTGCGATCTTACTGGTAGGAACTTCAATTAATGATAATTAAGCCAACCGTAGAAACTGCGATCCTACTGGTAGGAACTTCAGTTCTATAGATAGGAACTCTTTGGTGCAAATCCCAAAATATGTTTCTGTGGTTGTTTAATAATATTATATATTTATTTAAATATTGAATATGTGAATTTTCTTAAAAAATTGTGACTTTATTTCTTATGCCTTTTTCCCCTTTAAAAACCTGTTAATTTATTTCCTATTTATTTTAAGTATGTCACAGGCAAGGAACCATTATGTTGTAAAATTATTACCCTTGATGTTTGTTCTTCAAACAAAATAATTCACTAAGTGGGAAAGATAACAGGCAAGTATTGATAAGGTGTAAAATGTTTACCTTTAATTTTACCTTTAATGCATGTTCTTGTAACCAAACAACTCACAAGGTGTGAAAGCTGTCACAGTTAAGGTGTTAATTAGTTGTGTAATGATCAGTCGCAGTTTCAACTGGTAGAAACCACGATTGGAATCTCTTCCAGTGGGATCGGAGTTTCTACTGGTAGAAACTCTGATCATGGTTTCTACCAGCAGAGACTCTGATCGTAGTTTCTCCCAGTAGAAACTTGATTCTACCAAATCGCAAACTCTACCCTGACATATACATCTTGGATAGCTTTCTCTTTCAAATAACAGGTGGCGCCACATACAATCATGTTTACGTGGCAGACATCCATGCTAATATGCAACACATCTCATTTATCTTGCCACTCAGACCATGCCTTACTTCACCCATCCCACTCTGATTTTGGCGGATACACTTGTTGCTTTTTGACTACCAGTATTCTAGTTTATATGTACATTCCTTGGATTTGGGATCAAAATATTAATAATTGTATTGCCAGACATAGTCTGGAGATACTATGGTTTAGGCACGGTCGGGCCGCCGCCGCCGCCGCAGAGATTTCTTTTGGACACAATAACTCAAAAAATATTTCACGGATCTTTACCAAACTTGGTATATGTATAGATATGGGTGAGAGGACAACGCCTATTCAAAATGAGGTCATGACCTCAACTAGAAGAGTGACCTTGACCTTGAATAGGTTCAATTTTTGGGAAAATCACACAAATTCTTAAATATCTCAAGAAAACTTGCATGGATTGATCCCAAAATCAAGTTGATCAAAGATCATGGATAGGGTTGTCATGTTCCAGAAACAGGTGGCGCCACCTGTTATTCTTTTACTTGTTTTGTGCCGTTTAATACCCCATCATTGCCATTTATCAGTACTGTGAGCATTATAAGTCAAAAACTAATGGACAAATTTCTTTCATATTATGCAAATACATAGATATGGGTTATGGGATGATGTTTATTTAATTCGGGGTCATGACCTTTCCTATGAGAGTGGCCTTGACCTTGAATATTGCCATATATGGTGAAAATCACACAAAATCATTAATTTCTCAATAAGGGATGCATGCATTGGTCCAAAAATCAACTTGACTGAAGATCTTGGATAGTAATGTCATGCATCGGAAACAGGTGGCGCCACCTGTTATTCTTTTACTTGTTTACGTGCCGTTTAATACCCCATAATTGCCACTTAACAGTACATTTATAACCTATGAGCATTATAAGTCAAAAACTAATGGACAGATTTCTTTCATATTATGCATATACATAGACATGGGTTATGGGGTGATGTATATATAAATTGGGGTCATGACCTTTCCTATGAGAGCGGCCTTGACCTTGAATATTGCCATATATGGTGAAAATTACACAAAATCATTAATATCTCAATAAGGGATGCATGCATTGGTCCAAAAATCAACATGTTCAAAGATCTTGGAAAGTATTGTCATGTACCGGAAACAGGTGGCGCCACCTGTTATTCTTTTACTTGTTTTGTGCCGTTTAATACCCCATCATTGCCATTTATCAGTACTGTGAGCATTATAAGTCAAAAACTAATGGACAAATTTCTTTCATATTATGCATATACAGTAAAACCTGAGAGTTAAGACCACCTGATGTGCCACAACAAAAGCGGTCTTAAGTCACAGGTGGTCCTAAGTCTCAGATGGCCTAAGTCTCAGCATGAAGCGAACAAAGAATATTAAGGCATATATGTCAGTGTAAACATTTATTTATTTATTATAAAAATTACATACTGGATATATATATATATATAATCAAAATATTCACAACAATATTTACAAGTTAACAACAATATTTACTTAACACAATGAATCAATCTTGCCCTGCTTAACAAAGGGAATCTTATTTATAATTATCAAAGAAAGCCGGTCCTTTTATAACTTTATTAAACAAGCCTTTGTCAAAGGCTTTGAATAGCCTGTTCATCATATTGCATATATAAAATCCCAATAAACTTCAAAGCAGGTATGAAGGGATCGATCATTAGTTTACAGGTGACTGCTCACGTTATCAAACAGTCTCTCTATTATTGGTACTATGGTACTGTAAGCATTGATGAATATTCTAATAATGTTATCGAAGCAGGGCGTCAGTTTGTCGTCGTCACGAACTGACATAATGTCAAGTCAAAATGTGTGTGATAAGCAATTACAGTTGATCGCTTACGTAATGACAAACTTACTTTCATGACTCACTTTTTAAAATTAATTCCGCGCAAATGTTATTTACCCATCGCTAAGACTAGTTATGAACTCCGGTCAACGACCGCAGCGTAGTGAATGCGACCGCGGTGTCAGAAGAAATACAACGGGAGTTCTGTTCGATGAATATTAATGAGGGATTTCCCCTAGGGCACGTGAACACTTTACCGTAAAGATGTTTTAGACAATCGTTAAACAAATACGATGTATTCAAAGACGGGCTGTGCTAAAAAAAGTAATGGTACACTGGCATCAGAATTAAAGAATTGCGTCGTTTTACGTTCCCTCGCAATTATCGCGGAACTTTCATTTTTGGAGAAAGATTAAAACCACGCGGGCCCTGGGCCATTGACACCTGGAGGGGTATTGTGAATTGATGTCCAATTCACCGCGGGGAAAGTAGGTCACCATTGCCACAGGTCTGCACATTCACGAGACGGTCAACGGCACGGTCGTTTTAGTCTAAACTTGGGACGCCAGGTGCCACTACCGCTACACCAGGCGGTCGCTTAACGGAGGTAAAGACCAGCGACCGGCCACATTTGAGCGGTCGGTGGTGGCGTACCACAAACGGTCGCTCAACACAGGGGCATTAAAGAGTGATTAAGCTCGGTGCATTCATTTTCCGGTCGTAAGTCACAGACGGTCGCTGGCGGCAGTGGTCGCTTGGTTCAGGTTTCACTGTACATGGATATGGGTTATAGGATAATGTTTATTTGAATAGGGGTCATTACCTTTCCAATGAGTGGTCTTGACCTTGAATATTGCCATATATGGTGAAAATCACACAAAATCATTAATTTCTCAATAAGGGATGCATTGATTGGTCCAAAAATCAACTTGAACGAAGATCTTGGATAGTGTTGTCATGTACGGGAAACAGGTGGTGCCACCTGTTATTCTTTTACTTGTTTTCGTGCCGTTTAATACCCCATCATTGCCACTTAACAGTATTGTGAGCATAATAAGTCAAAAACTAATGGACAGATTTCTTGCATATACATAGACATGGGTTAGGGGATGATGTATATTGAAATTTGGATCATGACCTTTTCTATGAGAATGACCTTTTCTATGAGTGTGGTCTTATATTAATTGTTGCTGAAGATGGGGGGCCTATTCTTAAAGGGGGGGGGGGGGGATTAATTGTCTGGGGATACTATGGCACCTGCGGTGCCAAGAAATATCTAGTTTTGTATGGTTTCTAAATGTGCCTGCCCTGATGTTCGAGACATAAATTGATGTCAAAATTCTGCTTCCTGTTGTCAGCAGCGTCTGCACCTTGCTGCAGTCTCTCAGGTGGTTACTCTCTCCTGTGTACAGTGATCCAGACTGGGCTGTGACAGCTGACATCACATATATTTTACACTTTACAGTTTTTTCCTGTGTGTTGAATGGTCTGAGTGGAAGGGTACACTCATATAGTAAATTGAACCATCTGTGTTTCCTGTTTAAACATTGTAATTGGTTCAACTGGCACATGAGCTATTATAAGACGGTTACTCAACAAACATTAGTCACCTAATATGCTTGATGTTAAAGTTGTCATATGACAGAGCGAGTACTAAAAAAATACTTCAAAACATAACCACTAATAATGATGGTACATTTTTATGCACTTTTTATGATGCTTCAGTTTGTTACATATAAAAGCCCAGGCTGATATTTAGAGAAACTCTTTTTCAAATGCTGTTATGATTAGAACCATACAAAGGGGAAGGGTTTGAGGGAGGGTGACCCACTTTTGGATATCTTTTTTCCTTGGCCCTACTATCTTACATCCAGTGTTTGCTGTATGACTGGGTTCAGGGGGCGGAAGTTCAGCTACTGCTGTGACTGTGCTGCAAAGCATGACATGGCTGAACTGAGGTGGGTTTTTCATGTACAGTTAGGTCTGGTGTGCCGGAAGATCTCAGTTCCTTGATATAAACAAACAGTACTCATGTTAATGGTTTGTTATTTAAAAGTTTATTTTGTTTTCTCACAGTTATTTTAAAAATCTTGCTATTACAAGCAGGATTTTATATAATTTTAAGTTCACATGTTTCACACTGCCATGCCTGGTCCCCTTTTTGTGCTGTGTGTCATCTTGCCCATAATCCTGGTTATGGAATTATCTTTTGTTCTGGCATAAGATTGACACTGCTACACTTGGATACTCCACTCCAGCTTCGTAGCAGCCTTTGATTGACAGGTATCAACCATGATCTTTGTATACTTCTTATTCAGGAATTGGCTTGTTGTTCAGAGACATCAGATGTTTCAATTCATGAATAGTCCACCAGATACCAGTCATGACAGGATAACGTCAGTCCACATTTAATCCAGTTCACAGTAAATCCACATTGAATCCACTGCATTTCACACATTCATGGCATACAGGTCTTCATGGAAGTTTGAAATTGACTGCTGTCATGGACACATGTTTAGGTAATGAATAAAATACAAAATTGTCAGGCACCTTGAACCTTGTTAAAGTCTAAAGACTGACCTTTTTAGCCCTCAGCCTATACAGACTAATGGCTAATGTCATCACTTGACATCTGTCCAATGTATATCTGTCCGTCCCTCTGTTTAAAAGTTGAATTGTACCCCTATATTGAGTCCTACCAATACCAAAGGCTCCAATAACTTATTTCAAATTATACGAATCTGCAATTGTCACCAGTTGAATCATACCAAGTTTGCTATATAACCCTCTAAATATTATATAACCCTTTAACTATTAATCCCTTGTTTTACAAGACCTTCTGTTGTGTAAATATATAGTGTAATTATTACATCTGTACTTTTTGTTTTAGCTGTATCTGTGTATGGAACCTTAGATGAGCTAATTTTAACATTAAATAAACAGAGGCTTTTCAGCATTTAAAAAAAAATCGTTGCCATGTGACATTAAATGGCATAAATTACTGTATCTTATTACCCATATTTTTTCAGCTTTTCCAGGTTAGTCCATAAAATCTGCAGTGTGGGCAATCAAATTTAGTTGTGGCTAAGAACAGTGATTTTCCAACATTATTTTCATTAAAAATAACATTTATTACCACATATCATCATTTTGCGGCTGCACATGGTCTAATGGCCCCATCCCATGTTCGTAAAATACCTGGAAGGCTCCTTCACTGGGGGTTGAAAAACCCAAAACCTTTTACCATTATCGCAGCCATGCTCAAATTTAGGTTCAACTGTTAGAGTGCATAATTTGGTGAGTGAATATCGATATCTGTCATGGCATGAAAATGGCCATGGTTTATGACTGACTCAGAAAAGTTTGTTAATGTACATAAGCCTGTTTAAAATTTAAATCTTATATTTTATAAAATTAACATTGAGTAAAAGTAATATACAAATATGCAGTATCATTAGATATACATTCTTAGTATTCCTCTTTCCTCTGAGTCTCTTGTACATGTTTGATTTTAGCCTAACCTGCTTTTCATAGCCGCATCCCTTGTCGAGAAAAATTAAGATTTTCAGCTATGAGTCTAATTTTATGGCCAAGGCAGATCTATGGTACTCAGTTTCAGAATAGGCTGACCTTGTCAGGATGAGTATTAATTCAAGCAACTGACCCAGTTCTTTGAATTCGAGGGTTCTTTGTCATACATGTATCATTGTGATCATCATTGTATCCGCCAAAACAGAGTTTTGCGGATACTATGTTTTCAGCTGGTCGCCGCCGCCGCCGCCGCCGCCGCCACCGCCGCCGCCGCCGCGTAGGTGTCCGGAGAACTCCTCCGTAACCCCTGGGCGGAATTTTCCGAAACCCGGGATTATGTTCGGGTCACATGTGAACTGCTGCGCCGCGATTTTGTTTTGACCTCTGACCTTTCCTTTGCGCTCTGCGTCCGTTTGTGCGTCTGTTTCCACACATAAACCCACATATCTCGGGAACCGTTTGACCGATCAGGAAAATTTTTCTGCACAAATGTAGCCCTCGGAGAGCTTTATTACATACACCAAAAATGGTGGCGCCACCTGCAACCATGTTTGCACAGTGTCCATCTGTTCGTCTGCCTTGGGTTAAAATCACTCATATCTCTGCAGTGACTTGACTAATTCACCTGAAATTGGGCATGCGTAAACATCCTGGATAGCTTTTCTGATTTTATGACAGGTGGCGCCACCTACATTCACGTTTACGCTGCAGACATCCAAGCTCATATCTTGGGAACCGTTTGACCGATCAGGAAAATTCTTTTGCACAAATGTAGCCCTTGGACAGCTTTATAACATACACCAAAAATGGTGGCGCCACCTGCAACCATGTTTGCACAGTGTCCATCTGTTCGTCTGCCTTGGGTTAAAATCACTCATATCTCTGCAGTGACTTGACTAATTCACCTGAAATTGGGCATGCGTATACATCCTGGATAGCTTTTCTGATTTTATGACAGGTGGCGCCACCTACATTCACGTTTACGCTGCAGACATCAAAAGTCATATCTCAGGAACCGTTTGACCGATCAGGAAAATTCTTTTGCACAAATGTAGCCCTTGGAGAGCTTTATAACATACACCAAAAATGGTGGCGCTACCTGCAACCATGTTTGCACAGTGTCCATCTGTTTGTCTGCCTTGGGTTAAAATCACTCATATCTCTGCAGTGACTTGACTAATTCACCTGAAATTTAGCATGCGTATACATCCTGGATAGCTTTTCTGATTTTATGACAGGTGGCGCCACCTACATTCACGTTTACGCTGCAGACATCCAAGCTCATATCTCAGGAACCGTTTGACTGATCAGGAAAATTTTTTTGCACAAATGTAGCCCTTGGAGAGCTTTATAACATACACCGAAAATGGTGGCACCACCTGCAACCATGTTTGCACAGTGTCCATCTGTTCGTCTGCCTTGGGTTAAAATCACTCATATTTCTGCAGTGGTTTGACTAATTCACCTGAAATTTGGCATGCTTATACATCCTGGATAGCTTTTCTGATTTTATGACAGGTGGCGCCACCTACAATCAAGTTTACGCTGCGACATCCAAGCTCATATCTAGGGAACCGTTTGACCGATTGGGCCAAAATTTTGCATGTGTATAAATCTCACATAGCTCTTTATCATACGCAAAACTGGTGGCACCACCTGCAGCCATGTTTGCACAGCTCCCATCTGTTTGTCTGCCATGGGATAAAATATCCATGCTAATATGCAACACTTCACCCGTTCCACTCTGATTTAGGCGGATACAAGTAGTCGCTTGTCGACTACCCGTATTCTAGTTTTTATTATACTTAATTCTGCCACTAGGTGACATTACTAGTGGTTATTCTTGGGAACAGATGTACAGAATATTGTAAATGTAATCCTTTCTCTTCATCTTGTTGTCCAGTTCCCCAGAAATAAAATAGAATTTCAGAGAAATCTTGTACACAGTCACACAAACAAGCAAGCAAACAGACAGACTGATAGACACACATATTTTGTGTGTGTGTTTAATGATTACTTTATTATGAATAATATGTTTAAAGGGATAAGTATAATTAATATTTAGAACTTTGCATGTTATATCTTATATGGTAACCCGTCATCCATAACAATGCATATACATAATTGTATCCGCCAAAAAGAGTTTTGCGGATACTATGTTTTCAGCTGCACGCCGCCGCCGCCGCGTAGGTGTCCGGAGAACTCCTCCGTAACCGCTGGGCGGAATTTTACGAAACCCAGGATTATGTTCGGGTCACATGTGAACTGCTGCGCCCCGATTTTGTTTTGACCTCTGACCTTTCCTCTGGGCTCTGCGTCCGTTTGTGCGTCTGTTTCCACACATAAACCTACATATCTCGGGAACCGTTTGACCGATCAGGAAAATTTTTTTACACAAATGTAGCCCTTGGAGAGCTTTATAACATACACAAAAAATGGTGGCACCACCTGCAACCATGTTTGCACAGTGTCCATCTGTTCGTCTGCCTTGGGTTAAAATCACTCCTATCTCTGCAGTGGTTAGACTAATTCACCTGAAATTCGGCATGCGTAAACATCCTGGATAGCTTTTCTGATTTTATGACAGGTGGCGCCACCTACATTCACGTTAACGCTGCAGACATCCAAGCTCATATCTCGGGAACCGTTTGACCGATCAGGAAAATTTTTTTGCACAAATGTAGCCCTTCAAGAGCTTTATAACATACACAAAAAATAGTGGCACCACCTGCAACCATGTTTGCACAGTGTCCATCTGTTCGTCTGCCTTGGGTTAAATCACTCATATCTCTGCAGTGACTTGACTAATTCACCTGAAATTCGGCATGCATACACATCCTGGATAGCTTTTCTTATTTTATAACAGGTGGCGCCACCTACATTCACGTTTACGCTGCAGACATCCAAGCTCATATCTCGGGAACCCTTTGACCGATCAGGAAAATTTTCTTGCACAATTGTAGCCCTTGGAGAGCTTTATAACATACACAAAAAATGGTGGCACCACCTGCAACCATGTTTGTATAGTGTCCATCTGTTCGTCTGCCTTGGGTTAAAATCACTCATATCTCTGCAGTGACTTGACTTATTCACCTGAAATTCGGCATGCGTACACATCCTGGATAGCTTTTCTGATTTTATGACAGGTGGCGCCACCTACATTCACGTTTACGCTGCAGACATCCAAGCTCATATCTCCGGAACTGTTTGACCGATTGGGCCAAAATTTTGCATGTGTATAGATCTCACATAGCTCTTCATCATACGCAAAACTGGTGGCGCCACCTGCAGCCATTTTTGCACAGCTCCTGTCTGTTTGTCTGCCATGGGATAATATCACTCATATCTTGGCAGTGGTTTGATATATCTGCCTAAAATTTTGCAGGTTTATACATCCCCGACAGCTCTCTTGATTTTATGACAGGTGGCGCCACCTGCATTCTAGTTTATGCAGCAGACATCCAAGCTCATATCTTGGGAACCCTTTGACCGATTGGGCCAAAGTTTTGCATGTGTATAGTTCTCACATAGCTCTATCATACGCAAAACTGGTGGCGTCATCTGCAACCATTTTTGCTCAGCGTCCATCTGTTTGTCTGCCACGGGCTAAAATCACTCATATACATGTAGTGGTTTGACTTATCTGCCTTAAATTTTGCATATGTATACAACTGGGACGGCTTTCTGGATTTTGTGGTATGGGGGGCAACCCACATACACAATTTGGCTGCAGACATCCATGCTAATATGCAACACTCAATTTCCCTTGCCACTCAATCCATGCCTCACTTCACCCGTTCCATTCTGATTTAGGCGGATACATGTAGTCGCTTGTCGACTACCCGTATTCTAGTTAACTGGTTGTTGTTAATATATCATCACGACACATTACTTAATTTGCACAAGTCCTTGAAATACAGTAGAGCATCGCTCATCTGAAAAGCTTAGGGGACAAGGTTTTGTTCCAATGAACTATTGTTCAGATAAATGATTTCCAAGAATTCCCAATGATTGCCAAATACTGGACATTATCAGGTATTGACAGACACAAATTTATTAAATAAGCCGAAAATGAACTTTTTCAATAACATTTTTGTTACCAGGTATATTTTCCACCAATTTAATAAATGTACCATGTAAAATACATTTACATAATATGCCTCACTTATCCCTGCTAAACTTTACACATTTGCTTGGAATCAGATGAATTTCTATACATACTTTTCTAATTTTCAGTTCTAAGTTTCAATTTTGGATTAATAAGAAATTTTAGATAAATGGTGTGAAGCAGGAGTATTATAAGTAAATAAAATATGTTACAAGCTATGAGCATAGCATGCATTAGGATATAGATTATGACTGTAACGAGGCATTGCCGTGATCAGGGAATCTGTGGGAGGATGAGCAGGTGGCCTTTCAGTCTCTTTGTTGATCACCTTTAACATTAATTCATATGCAGGCAGATTAATTAATTTCTTGTTTTATTGTCAGGACTTTATCATTTACCTGAACAGTATACAATAGAATACTTCAATCTGTCATTTTATTCCTAATTTTGCTTGAGGCAATCCAATCAGCCTGGAGAGTCATGCCAATAACAACTGAAAGCATGACTAATAAAGAATATATTAAATAAATAAATGAAGGTGGGTTTTGACATTTCCAGGGATGATTGGCATTTCATGTCAATAATTGGAGCCAGATGTAGTCACTGTTAACTGTTATTTATTTCAATAATTGTATTCCCAGACAAAGTCAGGATAAATGTTGTAGGCACGGTCACGCTGCCACCGTGCAGAGATTTCTTTTAGGTGAGATAACTCAAGAAATATTTCACGGATCTTTACCAAACTTGACATGTGCATAGATATGGATGAGAGGACAAAGCCTATTTAAAAAGGGGTCATGACCTTTACTAGGAGATCGACCTTGACCTTGAATAGGTTCATTTTGGAGAAAATCACACCAATTCTTAAGGTAGCAGGACTGGTCAAAATCCTAAAAATTGGTGTTTTTTCAATAAAAGGCATACGTAATATTGAATACTGGGCGGATCTAATGCAGCAGAGCACATTTTGGGTCGCCGGTTGCATTTTGTGGAAAAGGGGGATTTCTATTCAGTAAACACCAAGATGTGTTGACAGGGTGTTTGTAAACTAACTCCAGCCCTGCCACAGGCCTGTCAATCACTCTGCCCCCAGCCCTCACCTGGGTCAGTCAGCCAATCGAGAGGTGCAAGAGTTAAATTAATGCATTGCCAAGTACCACCGTGCAGGAGGTGGCAAGTACTGACGGTCGATGTTTTTTTTGCCCAATCTAATTAGCTTAGCATACAACTGATCAGCGTTGGAGAGCAACCCTAACCCTAGCTAATTAGTGTGCAAACAAAACCGTCCTTGTGAATGATCTGTTAGTGTCATTGGCCTTTCTGTCCTTTGTCGGGTATGTTCCACCGAAACACAAATTTTCACTTGACATCATGTTATTTCTGCTATATCCTGAGCCTATCGACAGATACGTAAAATTACTTTTTAATAAGCTGCTTCATATCCCACCCATAACGTCTATGATATTCATACTGCCAACACCGCAACAAATAAATATTACGCCAATACCAAATGAAACCACGAGGGGCCGACGCTGCAAATCCCGAATGCCACTTAAAAAACTGCAGCAGTTGAATAATATCAAGAAGTCTCAGCGGGCCAAACTTATGGCCAGCGACGATGAATCTTCAGATGACGGCATCTCTATGTTTACGCATGAAGGAAAACCGGAAGCCAATACCTATCGACTTTGGCAGTGTTAATTATCAACTAAACGCGCTATTGCCAGCCGCTGTTGTACTTCCCTCCAAAAGACAGTAAGTCCAGATTTCACATATGACTTGTATGTGTATGCAAGATTTAAATATAAACTTTTTTATTTTACATGGATTGTACAACTAATTATAATAACTAATACGAGGCACTCTCCATGACACGGATGTTGGCGCTCCGTAGTCAGTAAATATATAATTTATTTTATACGAGATTTGTATGATCGTGATAAACTCGTCTCTATTGTCAACTCCCAAATACCTATAATGTATGTAAACCGTGTTAAGTAAATCAATCTTCGTTCTCCTTGAATGACCATAGATCCCGCTCCCCTTGTTCCTGTGTAAACACGTGGTTACCTGTTAGGCCCGGCTACGCACCTGTTCAGCTGCGGGTCCCGGTTGTCGAGTGCTCAGCGCACTTTGGCACTCGGCCAAAACTGTAAGCTCCGCCTACTAAAGTCCATGCACGTGGTGTTTGACAAGTCGCTGGTGTGACAGGACAAACTATTATCGTTTTAATACGTTTTTAAAGCAACATAGTCAATTAATCCATGTTATTATAGCATGGTTTGATAAGAACCACCGTCTTGACCAAATTCATGTGACTGTCAACTTGTAGTTGTGGTTAGTTACGTGTGTAGGACGAATGATCTCTACGAATATAGTTTTTGGCCATTTTCTCGAAACATCATTTCACCTGAACACCTTATCTTTAGAGCATTATTTCTCTGTAATCACTTGTCCGAAACATACCATCTTTGAAATATATAATTGTTAATGTGTCTTCTAAAAAGTGTTTTTTCATTTTATGCCTATACTAAATTTGAAGGATTTTATTAAGGTAAAAGTAAAAAATGAAATGATTTGTGAAGATTTCAAAATTAAATACTCTGTAAAATCGTAATTTTTAAACTTAACTCACCAAACAAAAAAACGCCTGGGGATTATTATCTAAATTCTCGATTTATTTAAGAAGATTTTCTGTATCTGCTTTAGTTGTGCTGGAATAAACGATTTTTTGTTAAAAATTAAAATTAAATATAAGTTCTTACAAATTCAAACCTGTTTCTCAGAAACAAAGTTTTTTATCACCAAACTATAGAGAATTTTCTTAGCTTTCAGAAAATGTATACTTTAGGGGGTATTAAAGCATTAGATTGTTCCATGCAAAGGAAAAACTGAAAAAAAGTCAGGTCAGGTGGGGGGGACCAGTCCTGCCACCTTAAATATCTCGAGAAACCTTGCATGGATTGATACAAAAATGAAGTTGACCAAAGATCTTGAATATTGTTGTCATGTTTAATACCCCCATCATTGCCACATGACAGTACTGTGAACATTATAAGTCAAAAACTAATGGACAGATTTCTTTCATGTTATGCATATGTACATAGATATGGGTTGTGTGGTGACAAATATTTAAATAAGGTTCATGAACCTTCCTATGAGAGTGGCCTTGACCTTGAATATTCCCATATTTGGTGAAAAATATTGTTTCTCAATTTGAAAGATCTATGGAAGAAACCATGGTAATTTGTCAGGTATCAGTATATATACTGACACATATATGGTGCTGAAGATGGGGGGCCTATCCTTAAACAGGGTTGGGGTGGGATTACCTGTCTGGGGATACTATGGCTTCTGCCACGCCAAGAATTTCTAGTTGATCAATATTTTCTTGTGGCAGATTATGAGATTGGGAAAACTGCTGCTTCACATGTTGCTTGTATGGCCAAGCCAAGGTGTAATGTTAGCCTTTCATGGTTTCTTGTGAATAAATTCTTCATCAGATTTCAATTCAAAAGCTGGGTCTGTGATTATGTATGACAGGTTCATGACCTGTTTAGCTTTACTTATAAGTTAATGTGTCAGTGAATGATAGATGTTATAACAAGTGGACGGATTTGGCCTTCTGCAGACTCATCAAAATAAGCTTAAACATGTATATAAAGGTATGGTGACTATAATGCATGTTGGGATCTCTTGTATGCATCTTTGTATATTATTCATAAACTTATATTTATAAATTTTCTAAATGTTTTGTCCGTTTTGGCATGTCTTATTCACATGTCTTAATTATGAATGAACTGCTCGTTCCCTTTGAAGACTCCCTTCAGTCAAAACATGGATTAAGTTCACTTTTTTCTCTTTTTGGGCAAATTAATTTTATAATATTAAAAATAATTTTATGACCCCTCCCTTAGTGTAACAGTGTTTGCAAATATTTTACCTGAATATAAGCTAGTTCTGTTTGTTTTGTGTGTAACCACTGTCAACTTTGTGAACCAACAAGTCAGAAATGGTGCTGAACATTATCATCTGTCCTTACAATTTGTTCATGGGAACATGTCAGTAGTTGAGTTAGAATTTTAACCCATGTTGATGGGTATGAGGCCCTGGAGTGAAGTCTGTTACTACAGACAGTCAACCAAGTATGTTAGTCTCTGGAGGCCCTGGCCAGTCAATGTCCAGTCCTTGATGAGGAGCGTGGTTCTGGTAATGAATTTATAGGCTCACCATCAAGTGTCAATACCCGCTTACCATCCCACAATGAAGATCTTCCATAAGGCAGAGAGCACTATAAAAGAGTTGAGCTGGGGAAGCGGCTCTCATTTGCATCCTGTTTGGCCAGTGATACGGCTTCCTGATGCTGGAGAGTCTAACTGTAATCAATGAATGGATCAGTAAAAAGACTTGGCTACAATATCTTCTGTCATGTTATGAATTAGTTTCCTATCCTAGCTCGGCTTGCTGGCAATTTTAGATATGGCTGCCAGTATTTGAGTGGGTATCATGGCCAGCTGACAGTTCATGTGTTTGTAAAATTACGTAATCATGATGGTGAGTATGATGTAAAAAACATGGCCCACCATGTATGGATATCTGACATAATCGGCGCTGGCACAGTCCTTGCAGGAGCTGACCTTCCCGCCAGCAGCATGCACGGATAAAGAAATATGTTGTTCAGGCTGCTGCGAGTCACATCTTTCTCACATTGTTAGACATAATCGTGTTTATAGTGGATCAGAAAGCCACAAGGACGACTGCTAGGCCATCGGCCACCAATATGCCGTCTTGGAGCAGGTAAGGACGACACTTTCAGTTTCATGTTTTATATGCTGTCTGTAGTGTGTGGTGCTGGTGGATTAGAGTCCAGCTTTCTTTGTGTCCCGGGTGATGTCTTTTCAGGGTTGTCTGTAGACATTAGGTTGCAGTCCAGGATGGTCTGGTCTGATATTGGGCAGCAGTATGCTTCTTGGCTGTCAGTCTTTGTACAGCACTGTCTGTGCTGTCCCAGGGCTGCTATGACTGCCTCAGGATCTGTCTGGTAGCCTCTCCAGTCACCACCAGCAAGATCAGTTTAAACTTTAAACCTATTTGGACACCAGTTTACCTGATCCAGCTTTTCTTAATTTGGATACAGCCTCAGATCCCAGGGGAGTTACCTATCAATCAGATTGTTGAAATTTGTGTATCATGGTAAGGCTAATTTCCTTTATTGTTTAGCTTATGTGACAGTGTATTCTAATATGTCATTTAACTTTGGTGGCAATATTTCGTTCCAGCCCAGTTACGATAAGAACAAACTTTAATGTTCTCAAAGAAAGTTATCAAGTGATCTGTCTCTGCATTGAGAAAATTTGTGGTGTTTATGACCCACCTGGCCTGTGTTGACCTGAAAGCTGATGTGTAAATTGTACTTCCTGAAATGAAAAAGAAAATATACAAATAACCTAAGTGGACATTTTGCTTTTATGATGGTGATTGCTTATTAATAGATCATTTCATATTTGTTGATACTTTTTTCAAAACCGTTCCTACAGCACTGACACACCTGTGTTGTGTAATATGTTGGCATTCCGCTAAGTAATTGTCATTAGTGATCATGGAAGGATTACCCTGTTACAGAACTGTTATTGTACCAGGAGATGTTGTTCCAGTTGTTACTTCTTCGTGTTTTGCCTACCTTGTATTTACTGTACAGTTTCTTCACATAACGGTACAGTACTGTTTGTGATAGATTATGTGCAAATGATAACGGTTTTAAGAGAGAGGGATATACGGTTATGTGATGATATGATATCAGCACAGCCAAAAGAGAACTAAAAAGGGAGAAGTATGATGCAGACTGTATTGTGGTATAATGGTATAAACATAGTCAGGAAATAAGAATAATATAATGTTGTATGCAGTGTGTTGACACTCAATAAATGCTCAATGTTTGTAATTGCCGAAAGATCACTGGAAGCTTCCCCGACACACACACACAAAAGCCCACACACCTACACAGACTTGCACACAACCATACACCCACAACTGAGCAATAATGGGGAATGGGCAGTGGAGTATATGACATTGAAAATTAGGTCAAGGAGCAAATCTGTGACCGAGGATATATATATTGTGCCATAGGTTAGGTTTTGAAAATGAGCCATATTAGCGATCTAGCCTTAACATGGACAGAGAAAGAAAAAAAAAATGGGGAGGGGGGGATTTGAAATCTGTAGTTTTGCACTTTTTTGGACCTATGAATGCCCACCTAAAAACAGTTTTGAACCAAATATTGATATATAAATACCCTATCAACCCCTATTTAAGCCTCCCCTTCCAACACAAAGGGGAGGGGGCTTCGCTAGAGAATGTTTGCTTTAGGTATAAATGTAGTACAGAAAACAGTGTTATCTATTCTGTTGCAATTTTTATGCTGATAGACTTGTCAACAGGGTCTAATTAAGGAATAACAGTTCAGGGGTTCCTGTTTATTTTATAAATTCGCCTGACTTTGAGGTAACCCCCCCTGGTCCCTGTAGAATATCAGAAATGTTCATACACTATCACAGTCATCTTCATCAACATAATGTTCATCGAAGTAAACATGTATGGTCCTGCTGTCAAAGATACCTGAACACAGTCATTTAAATTCAGGGTTTGTTTGTGAATAATTCAAGGAAATGGTCCTGAAGCATTTTTAGCTCAGCTGACTATAAGTCATCTGAGCTATAGCCGTGGTCTATTGTCCGTCGTCCGTCCCTCCGTCCGTCCCTCCGTCCGTAGATGTGGCACGTTTTGAAACCGTAAGACTTAGGAATCCAAAATTCAGCATAATGTTAGATGTCTCCAAGATCTCCTACCAAGCCGAAAAATTGGGTCTTTGCGACTTTGTTCCTTTGAGAAATTAAGGAAAAACCTCAAATTTTTATTAAAAACCTATTTTTACTCTTCAGGACTGTCTAATATCAAAACCACTCATCTGTTTTTCCTCATATTTACCATAAATATTCTTCCATATAGTTCCTATGTACATGCCAGAAATTAAGTCTGTTAAGTATGAATTCTTTAAGTTATGGGCCCGAACATAATAGACTTTTTAAAAAATCAGAAAAAATATTTACTCACTTAACATGAAAAATTTTGAAACTAGAGTCTATTTTCCCAAGTATATAACTATGTTTAATTAAGATTTAATTGTTTACCCAAAATTAGATCTGAATTTTGTAAATTTTTAAGGTGTTAGCATAAAAATAAAATCAGTACCTTAAATTTAGCCCATGGCACGTTTTTCTCCTGTATGTACCATTGATTTAATTTTCACAGCATGTAAACATAAATATTTAATTTTTTTAAATCTGAAATTTGAAAATAAAAGCTTGAAAATTAAGCTAGTTATTGATTTTTTTTTAGGCTCTACTGTAGTCATTTGCTTTGATAACAGATTACAGATGCAGGGTCCCACTCCAGGTCACTGGAAGTCAGGCTATGCCAAGGTTTCTGATTTGTTACAGTCACTGGGGGAGACCCCCTGCTGTGACAGGTGTACAGTTATTCTAATATCACCACCCCAATCCCCCCCCCCCCCCCCCCCCCCCCCGGAAACCCAACCCACTAAGTGTAATGCAGTAATTGTTATTGTTTTCACTGTATTTCCTAAATTGTAACACTGTTTCCACTCCAATATACAAAAACTTTCCTTAAAAAAGTAATTCAAGTGTAATCCAGAAGATGCCATGTTGTGTTAATGTAGCATTTTTAAATTTTCTTTTAAATGATTTTAATAGATATAATTGAACCTATCAGTATGCTTTAATTTATAAAATATGAAGCACATTATGGATAAATAAAGACACAATTGAAAATTGTGAAATCTAAATCAAGTATTATTTTTAGATATTTATTGTTTTGCAGATTTAAAAGATATATTTTTGTGGTAAAAAATAAATAAACATTTGTATGCATGGTGTGGTGTTATATGACAAGATTGAGATTTATGATGATGCAATTGAAAATTATGAATCAACTTTTATATTCAGATGTATCTGTTTTATTGGAAATGTATAGAAATATAAACTTAAATTAAAAAAAAGTTGATGTGATAAAAAAATTAGGATTTAATACAAACATTTGTTCATTATTTTCCTGCCACAGCAGAATTTGAGATCAGGCTTTGTTTGCCCTGTTTTATGTTGTTAATTAGTTATATTTCATCTGTATACATTTCATAAAAAAATACACATATATTTAATAATATATATTTTACAAAAAAATAGATTCAATTAAACAAATTTGTAAACTACTGAAATGTCAACAGTTAATCAAAAAGCCAACTGATGATCATGGTAAAGTACAGATCATTTGTTCACAAACTGCTCACATGCTTCAGTTTCAACATTAGGAAACACATGGTCAGGTCACAAAATATTATTTGCAACAATTTCTTGCTCATCGATACAAACCAATCATATAAACCAACCATGGCCTTTATTACCTCTTCCTCTTACACTTGATCTCCATTTGATATTATTTTAGATTTTTACCTTCAAGGTCAACTTCAGCTGAGCACAGTGACCCATAGGTCCCTTGTTTGTTGTACTGGTATGATATATGATAGTTCCATTACCATTCACTGATAGATGTTAAGCTTAAACATTGTTGTCATTATTGATAAAAATTAAAAAAAAAACATCTTGGTAAAGTCTACCCAGTCTGTGTTATTTTCATGTTGCCATGGGCAATATTTATTTGTTGAATGCTGTGCCTAAAGCTCAAGTACATTGTAGTCTTTGTGACGTGCGCTGGACTGGAGCTTACGATAGCATACAAATTATGAATCAAGGAGTTGTTTTTTGCAAAATGTTTAGGACATAATTGTCTTGCAGTAAATTGTTTATGGTCTATTGTACTTGTTCATAAGATTGTCTGTAGACTAATACCATTCCAGGGTCAGCAGTTACAGGACAGAGGCTTTTCAGGAAACCTGTGTGCTCTACTTATTTTATTATTGTTCTTTTAATTTTACATTGATTGCTCCATCAGGGACCACCAGGGGCTGTGCAGGAGACCATTAGCCGTTTATAGTATCATGTAATCAGTTTTACTCTGGTTTTACTCCTTTGCTGCACAAGCTTTCCAATCCATCCATGGAAAAAGAGAAGTTATATCAAAATAACTTGTGTTGGTACCAAGTGACTTGCATGAATTGTTAAATTTAGTCTTGGACATTCCAGGGGAAACATTATGCAGCGTAAGTCTGTTAATTCAAGATTTAAAATTTGGTTTTATATGAGATTGATATCTGTTCAGAGTTACATTTTTGTCTCGTCTATAATACATTGGACAGGGCACTGTGGAAGACCGTCCAGAAATTTGGTTTCTCATATCTGAATAAAATGCATGTTGCAGCATGCAGTGCTAGCAATTAAAAATTTTATTTTATTATCAGGCATCAGCAAAGGTCAATTACTGCCTGCCTTCATTCTAAAAATAGCTCAGCTGATGATTCATATAGGCTTCATGGTGAGTGGTCTTTAACAAGGTATGGTTTGTAGTTGCCCCTCTTGCAATATATTAGCCTTCAGGGATCAACATACGCAGGAGTAGCAGGGTAGAAGTGGGTTATAAAAATCACTGGTCCTAACAGGAACACAAGTGGTCCTCAAAATTTATATTATTTATTCATTTTAACAAAGTAATACCTCAGTAAACAAAATCAAATCACATTTAAGCTGCACACTGTATCCTGTAAGATATCACATCATAAACGGCCTTTATTAAATAAGTTGTTTTTGTGTTGACTTGGTTTCAAAGGGAGCTCTCTAAACACTGCTCAGTGAAACATCTTCAATCATTAATATTCACTTTGGTGATCCCTGCCAAGGGCATGGCCTGAAAAAGTTACTCTACCAGAGGGGGCAAGTTCAATCACAAGTGCACTTTCCCACATGGTATTTTTATTCACCTCCAGCAAGTTTTTTATGGTGTTAATGTTTGGCCCTGGAGTCATGTCATAAGAACTATTACAGTTTTCCCTTATAGCCATATTTGCAGTATGCTTTTTTGCCAGTTATCTGTTTACAAACCTTAATTTATTCCTTTAACTTTAAGCAAAATTACCATGTAATTCTGAATTTAACTCATATAGAAGAAACTGTCTGAAATTAATTTCCTGGAAATTGTCATTGAATCAATAACAGCAGATCAAGCTTGCCACATTGTTACAGCTGGTGATGATGGCTCCTTCCTGATAACATCAGTATGTGGATAATCACCCTTTACTTGGTTGCTCATAATTTAATAATTATTGTGATGTAAATTGGCTTACTGGTAAACAAGAACAGTATTTCTAGTGTTGTGGTCTTTGTTGTGTACTAACTGTTGCAAAAAATATTTATTACTTACCATTATTATTAATAAAACAGTTTTGCTCGTGAGGGGGGACATCAACTTCTGAGTTTAAAGTTCCCTGGTATAATCCCCAGCAGGGTCTGGTTCTTGTTTTTGAATTGTTTGATCAATCAGTTAATGTTATCAGATACAGTATTTTGCTCATTTGCACATATGTTAGAAAATGAAGATAAATACTTATGAAGAAATGAAGAAAGAAAACAGTTTAACTCTTTTTTAAATTCCCAGTAAGATGCCTCCTTTGCAGTTGGTAGTGCAATAAAATGTGACAATTTAATGTCATTTCTTTGATGTTTTAGTCAAGATCAACCCTTACACATAAATATACATGCACATATATCATCAGTCACTAAGCCTGCTACGGCTTTCATTTCTTATAGTACAAAATGTTTTATTGGCTTTTTTTCTCTTACAGGGTATTTTTATTTATGAAGCATTGCTTTTGTAAAAACAAAATCAGTTTTCTACAGCTTAGGCAGATATAGGCTGGGTTAATCATTGTTATTAGTTTGAAACGAGACGAGAAGGTGAATTCTATTTTTCTTCTTGGTCTTCAAGTCAGATATTTTTGTTTTCATTTGACAGAATTGTCATGAGAATATGTTACAACACTTATTATATGCAGGATATTACAACACTGTTATAATGAGCAGGATTTTACAACAGTTTTTACAAACAGGATTTTTACAACTGTTACAAAGAGCTAGTTTTACAACACTTATTATGAGCAGGAATTTACAACACTTGTTATGAGCAGAATTTTACAACAGTTTTTATTAACCGGATTTTTAGCTCAGCTGACTATAAGTCATCTGAGCTATAGTCGTGGTCCAATGTCCGTCGTCCGTCCGTCTGTCCGTCCATCCGTCCATAGATGTGGCACGTTTTGAAACCGTAAGACCTAGGAATCCAAAATTCGGCATAATGTTAGATGTCCCCAAGATCTCCTACCAAGCAGAAAACTGGGTCTTTGCGACTTTGTTCCTTTGAGAAATTAAGGAAAAACCTCGATTTTTTATTAAAAACCTATTTTCACACTTCAGGACTGCCTAATATCAAAACTACTCATCTGTTTTTCCTCATATTTACCATAAATATTCCTCTATATAGTTCCTATGTATATGCCAGAAATTAAGTCAGTATTATATAATTTAAAAAAGTTATGGGCCCAAACATAATGGACTTTGTAAAAAAATCAGGAAAGATATTTGGTCATTTAAGACCAAAAGTGTTAAAGGTAGGGACTTTTTTTCAGTAATACAATTTTAATTGATCAAAATTAAATTGTATACCAAAATTTAGATCAAAATCTTCTAAATTTGTTTAAATATTGGCAAAAATATAAAATTGGTACCTTAAAATTTGCCCAAGTTTTACCATGGCACGTTTTTTCCCTGTAACTGCTGAGGATTTAAATTTCAAAGCATGTTTTTGTTACCATTTCAACTGTCAACACCAAAAATTTGAAACCAGTTGTTCAAAAATTGTAGATGTTATTCAAGTTTTCAAGCATCATGTCACATATTGTTTACATTAAGCTAGTGTTATGCAGTTTGCTAGAGCTCAGCTCCCTATCTTCAGCTCTCAGTTCCTAAAATTTGGCATACAATTAGATGAAAATCCCCTACCATGCCAAGAATTTGGTCACTAGGACTTAATACCTTCGAGATATTAACGAAAAACTTCATTTTTCCATTAAAAACCCATTGTTACACTTTTCTATACATTCTCTAAGCACATGCCAGAAATGATGTCAGTATTGCGTAATTGTTTTAAGTTATGGGCCCAAACATAATGCACTTGGTTAAAAAATCAAGAAATATATTTACTCCCTTTACAAGGGGATTGCTGAAGCTAGAGTTTTTTTTGTCAGGGATGTAACATTATTTAATCAAGATTCAATTGAATACCCAAAATTATTTCTGAATTTTTCAAATTTTATAAGTTATTAGTATAAATATAAAATTAATACCTTAAATTTCGCCCAACTTTGACCATGGCACGTTTGTTTCCTGTGAGCACTGTTGATACAATTTTCATATCATGCACGCATAAGGATTTCAGCTTTTTAGTTTAGAAAGCTGAAAGAAATTGGCCAAAAATTGTAGCTTTTATTAATGTTTTTATGAGACCATGTCAGACCTTGGCTCTTTCAAGCCCCTCTTGAGTCACCTGTATTATGCATGCTTGACGCGAGGCATTCACTGGGGCAGCCAGGCAGCTTATGGCAAGCCACAGTTGATCCAGGTGTCCAACCCAACTCATCTAGTAGTGTTAACCAACAACATTACAATAAACAATAAATTAAATAATTTTTAGCTCAGCTGACTATAAGTCATCTGAGCTATAGTCGTGGTCCATTGTCCGTCGTCCGTCCGTCTGTCCGTCCGTCCGTTCGTCCGACCGTCCATAGATGTGGCACGTTTTGAAACCGTAAGACCTAAGAATCCAAAATTCAGCATAATGTTAGATGTCCCCAAGATCTCCTACCAAGCCGAAAAATTGGGTCTTTGCGACTTCGTTCCTTTGAGAAATTGAGGAAAAACCTCAATTTTTTATTAAAAACCTATTTTCACACTTCAGGACTGCCTAATATCAAAACCACTCATATGTTTTTCCTCATATTTACCATAAATATTCCTTTATATAGTTTCTATGTACATGCCAGAAATTAAGTCTGTTAAGTATAAATTCTTTAAGTTATGGGACCAAACATAATTGGTTTTGTAAAAAATCAGGAAAAATATTTACTCACTTAACATGAAAAATTTTGAAACTAGAGTCTATTTTCCCAAGTATATTACTATGTTTAATTAAGATTCAATTGTTTACCCAAAATTAGATCTGAATTTTGTAAATTTTTTAAGTTATTCGCATAAAAATAAAATCCGTACCTTAAATTTTGCCCAACTTTGACCATGGCACGTTTTTTAGCTCAGCTGACTATAAGTCATCTGAGCTATAGTCGTGGTCCATTATCCGTCGTCTGTCCGTCTGTCCGTCCGTCCGTCCGTCCGTCCGTCCGTAGATGTGGCACGTTTTGAAACCGTAAGACCTAGGAATCCAAAATTCGGCATAATGTTAGATGTCCCCAAGATCTCCTACCAAGCCGAAAACTGGGTGTTTGCAGCTTCGTTCCTTTGAGAAATTAAGGAAAAACCTCAATTTTTTATTAAAAACCTATTTTCACACTTCAGGACTGTCTAATTTCAAAACCACTCATCTGTTTTACCTCATATTTTCCATAAATATTCCTCTATATAGTTCCTATGTACATGCCAGAAATTATGTCTGTATTATTTAATTTAAAAAAGTTATGGGCCCAAACATAATGCATTTTGTAAAAAATCAGAAAAGATATTTGATCACTTAACACAAAAAATGTTAATGCTATGGACCTTTTTTCCAGTAATATAACTTTAATTAATCAAAATTAAATTGTATACCCAAAATTAGATGAAAATCTTTTAAATTTTTTAAAATATTAATAAAAATAAAAAATTGGTACCTTAAATTTTGCCCAACTTTGACCATGGCACGTTTTTTTCCTGTAAGTACTGTGGATTTAATTTTCACAGCATGTTTTGTTAGCATTTCAACTGTAAACACCAAAAATTTGAAACCAGTTGATCAAAAACTGTAGATTTTAATCAAGTTTTCAAGCACCATGTAACATATTGTTTACATCAAGCTAGTGTTATGCAGTTTGCAAGAGCTCAGCTCCCCAGCTTCAGCTCTAAGTTCCTTAAATTCGGCATACAGTTAGATGTCTCCAAAATGCCCTACCATGCCAAGAATTTGGTCACTAGGACATTCGAGATATTAATAAAAAACTTCATTTTTCCATTAAAAACCCATTGTTACACTTCAAGACTGCCTAATATCAAAACCACTGATCTGACTTTAATCATAAATAATATACATATTTTTCATTCTCTATGCACATGCCAGAATGATGTCAGTATTGTGTAATTGATTTAAGTTATGGGCCCAAACATAATGCACTTTGTAAAAAATAAAGAAATATATTTACTCCCTTAACAAGAGCATTGCTGAAGCTAGAGATTTTTTTGTCAGGGATGTAACATTATTTAATCAAGGTTCAATTGAATACCCAAAATTAGTTCTGAATTTTTCAAATTTTATTTAGTATAAATATAAAATTAGTACCTTAAATTTTGCCCAACTGTGACCATGGCACGTTTGTTTCCCATGAGCACTGTTGATATAATTTTCATATCATGCACACATAAGCATTTCAGCTTTTTAGTTTAGAAAGCTGAAAGAAATTGGCCAAAAATTGTAGCTTTTATTAATGTTTTTTATGAGACCCTGTCAGACTTTGGCTCTCTCCAGCCCCTCTTGAGTCACCTGTATGTTGACCTTGTTGACCCATCATCAAATTATGCACGCTTGAGGCGAGGCATACATGGAATCCAGGCAGCTTATGGCAAGCCACAGTTGATCCAGGTGTCCAACCCAACTCATCTAGTAGTTTTAACCAAGAACATAACAAAAAACAATAAATTAATAAATTTTTATTGGTTTTTAATAACAAATTAAAGAAAAATAGAAAAGGAATTTGTTAGTTTATAATAACAGGAAATTAACTTGCAGTTACTGATGATTTAAGAATCTTGTATCAATGGGTAGAATGTCATATATTCCAAATAACACCATGCAGTCACCTATGGCATTTTTCAGTTCAATTTTAATGATAAAGAAGTGAATCATATTATTCATTACTAATCATTAGGGATCATATGAAGGAAATTAGACAAAGATGCAGTTGATAATATTAATCTAGATTCCTGCTGTGTCTAGTGTGTACACTGATGTGAAATTAGTCCAAAATGAATTTTTTACAGTTATTTTTTAATATAAATAAAAACCCTTAAAACCAGTTACTTATGATCATTATTTAAATGTGTGAATTTTGTATATTCTGGATTCTCAACATCATTGTTTGGTGAAAACTGAATAAATTCCAGACATGGTGCAAATACTTTGTAATTGTATTTAAATACGAATATGATTTTGTACTCCATTATAAAATTTCTTGCATAAAGAATGGGAATTCAGGTACAAATGAAAGTATATGAATACTCGTGCAAATACTTCCAAAATGTATTCATGAATGCATTCATGAATATATTCTTTAATATTATTTTAATAATCATATCAGTTATATTTCATTTTAAAAAAATCATATGATTCTCTTATTATTTTTAATAAAAATTATATTTGGGACAATATTTGTAATTTTTTTAATAAATAGTTAAACTCTTATATTATATGTTCTGCTTATAAGTTATATGGCCAAGTCAAAATCTGTGTGACAGTAGTACTCCATTTGTTAATAAAATAAATGAAATCAATCCTCTTCACTGTCTCCAAAGGTACTATCAAAATCATACATAAGCTAAACAACAACAACTCATAATACAGCTTATATTTATTACCACACAAAACCAGCATGTGCCTCATTTCTAAATAATATTTTTTTATCATATATAACAGCTGAGCGTCGTGACCCATAGGTCCCTTGTTTTCTGTTTGTACCATTGATTTAATTTTCACAGCATGTAAACATAAATATTAAATTTGTTTAAATCTGAAAGTTGAAAATAAAAGCTTGAAAATTAGGCTAGTTATTGATTTTTTCTTGAGTCTCTGTTGTAGTCATTTGCTTTGATTACAGATTACAGATGCAGGGTCCCACTCCAGGTCAATGGAAGTCAGCTATGCCAGGGTTTCTGATTTGTTACAGTCACTGGGGGAGATCCCCTCCTGTGACAGGTGTACAGTTATTCTCATATCACCATCCCAATCACACCACCACCCCCCTCCCCCCCCCCTCCTCCCACCTCCCCCCCCCCCCCCCCCCCCCCGCAAACCCAACCCACCAAGTGTTATGCAGTAATTGTTATTGTTTTCACTGTATCTCCGTCATTGTAATGCTGTTTCCACTCCGATATGCAAAAACTTTCCTTGAAAAGGTAATTCAAGGTGTAATCCAGAAGATGCAATGTTGTGTAATGTGGCATTTTTAAAGAAATCAATTTTCTTTTAAATGATTTTAACAAATATAATTGAACCCATCAGTATGCTTAAATTTATAAAATATGAAGCACATTATGGATAAATAAAGACACATTTAACAATTGTGAAATCTAAATCAAGTATTATTTTAAGATATTTATTGTTTTGCAGATTTAAAAGATATATTTTTGTGGTTAAAAAATAAATAAACATTTGTATGCATGATGTGGTGTTATCTGACAAGATTGAGATTTATGATGATGCAATTAAGAATTATGAATCAACTTTTATATTCGGATATATATGTTATATTGGAAATGTATAGAAATAAAAAAAATTGATGTAATAAAAAAATGAGGATTTAATACAAACATTTGTTCATTATTTTCCTGCCTCAGCAGAATTTGAGATTAGGCTTTGTTTGCCCTGTTTTATTTTGTTAATTAGTTATATTTCAACTGTATAAATTTCATTAAAAAAAATACATTTATGTTTAATAATATATATTATACAAAAAATAGATTCAATTGAACAAATGTGTAAACTACTGAAATGTCAACAGTTAATCAAAAAGCCAACTAATGATCATGGTAATATTACAGATCATTTGTTCACAAACTGCTCACATGCTTCAATTTCAACATTAGGAAACACATGATTAGGTCACAAATTATTATTTGCAACAATTTCTTGCTCATCAATACAAACCAATCATATAAACCAATCATGGCCTTTATTACCTCTTCCTCTTACACAGCATCTCCATTTGATATTATTTTGGATTTTTACCTTCAAGGTCAACTTCAGCTGAGCATAGTGACCCAAAGGTCCCTTGTTATTGATTTTAATAACAAATAAAAGAAAAATAGAAAAGGAATTTGTTAGTTTATAATAACAGGAAATAACACCATGCAGTATTTTTCAGTTCAATTTTAATGATAAAAAAGTAAATCATATTATTCATTACTAATCATTAGGGATCATATGAAGGAAATTAATGATAGACAAAGATGCAGTTGATAATATTAATCTAGATTCCTACTGTGTCTTATGTGTACATTGATGTGAAATTAGTCCAAAATGAATATATTACATTTATTTTTTTTTAATATAAATAAAAGCCAAAAAACCAGGTACTTATGATCATTATTTAAATGTGTGAATTATGTATATTCTGGATTCTCAATATCATTGTTTGGTGAAAACTATATAAATACCAGACATGGTGCAAATACTTTGCAATTGAAAATTAAATACGAATATGAATATGTACTCCATTATAAAATTTCTTGCATAAAGAATGGAAATTCAGGTAAAAATGAAAGTATATGAATACCAGTGCAAATACTTTCAAAATGTATTCATGAATGCATTCATGAATATATTCTTTAATATTATTTTAATAATCATTTCAGTTATATTTCATTTTTAAAAATCATACGATTCTCTTTTTATTTTTAATAAAAATTATATTTGGGACAATATTTGTAATTTTTTTAATAAATAGTTAAACTCTAATATCATATGTTCTACTTATAAGTTATATGGCCAAGTCAAAATCTATGTGACAATAGTACTCCATTTGTTAATAATATAAATGAAATCAATCCTCTTCCCTGTCTCCAAAGGTATTATCAAAATCATACATAAGCTAAACAACAACAACTCATAATACAGCTTATTTTTATTACCACACTAAACCTGCATGTGCCTCATTTCTATATCATATTTTTTTATCATATATAACAGCTGAGCGCCGTGACCCATAGGTCCCTTGTATTGGTTATTATAACTATTTATGCAATGCAATAAATTGTATTTGATGTTTGCAAATTAGTTAAAACATGGCATTTTATTGTAATGATTGTATCACCTGTATTGAGAAAATATTGATGTGTTTACTTCCAAACCATCCTAGGACTTAACAATTTTAAAAGTGTCCAAAGGTTGTCTTTTGATTGTAAAAATTCAGTGTGTACCTGGAGGTTCCAGTGAAAATATGTGATCTGATCTGCTAGTCGCTGTTTGTAGGTATTTATTTTGATTAGAAAAACAGACTCCCTAAATTCATGGAATCCCCCAAAAAGAGTTCCTTGGATTTATATTTGATTTAGTACAATTATCATACTATTCTTAATCATTTTCTGAGCATAAAGTTTGTACTATCTGGAATTTTCAAGGAAAGATCAGAAAATCTAATAAATTTCGCACAGATTGCCTGTGGTCATGATCGTCACTTAATCTATTTGACACATCATTAATGTCACCAGGTCACTTCCTTTTGCCCAGGGCGCATTTAAAAATATTGCCGGTTAACTGAATTGACTAGAAATATCCGAAGTTACCATGTGGATTTTCGCGGGAAACTGAAGTGGATTTGAGATCACTGATTTGCCAGAAGTCACTTGGCGCTCTGTTACCGTCAACTCACAACTGTCGAGAGGTCAGGAGTTCGTGCAATGCAGCTTGGGTGTGGAAAAAATGTGGCTGTTCCTTTTATCGTACACTGCGTACAACTGCTCAATTTAATATTCAAGATAATAAAGGGAGTGTACGCACAGGACAGAACAGCCTCCCGGAGCGCTACCTGTCTTGTACTCTTTGTGACAACGCATACAACAGCGTAGTTTCCATTGGCAATGTGGCTTCTTGGACGAGGGAATTCATCAAATAATACAAATATTACTGTTGAAATGGAATATTTTGTTATATTTATATATAGTAATAGGTGAAACAAGCCCATTTTATATCTCTGAATATCTTTGTTTAGACCAGTTGACGTGAAAATCAGTACCGCCGACCGTGTCCATTTTAAACTTCTGTTAGCAATATCCAAGTTGAGAGAAAAGAAACTGCAGGGGAATTTGACTTGAGAAAGGTGTGACTTGTAAGGTGGAAAGATGAAATTCAGACATTTTTGCTGCAAAAACTTTCATACATATACATTTAGTCCAGGATATTTTGGTGCGAAAGGAAAATCATACGCTCAAAACGTATTTTGCTTAACCTTTGCCGAATGAAATGCCCCCCCCCCCTCGTAATTGGTCGGTGCAAGTTTTTTTTTCAGAAAACTCTGACAGTAGTATTGGTATATTCGCGTGTCTGTCAACGTAAGATCTACCTCGTTTAATACCAGACGGTCGGACTTGAAAGCCTCGACTTCACATATATAAGCCTGGACCTCCAGCGACACGTGTCAAGCGAAGATACACGGAGGTCGGCAAATGAGGAAATTTGACCAGTTACGTCAGAGACATTGTGGGTCATTTATTAGAATAGACTCTTCATATTATATAATAAGGCAACCTGACATAAGCTGCCATAAATTACAACAATTACATGTCAAGAAAAAGAGAAGCTTCTAGAAGCATGCATATTTAACAGTGGTGAACTTTTGAAATATCAAATGTGTCAATAAACTTTATCCTGTGCGGCGACTCTTAGCAAACGTCAGCCTGACGGGGAATACCGAGAGCGCTTTTTCTTAAGAATAATTATAGCGGAAATCTGCACCAAAAAGTCTGGCGGGAAAATTGGGACACTTTTTTATTCTAAGAAGGCATGTATTTATTGCTTATTTTGGCATACAAATCACTCTAAAAACTTTTGAGTCGGCTGGAACAATTAGGGTCAGTCAGGTGACCGGAAACAAGAGTTTTTTTTTTTTGCCTAAATGTGCTGCTGATAAGCTATATGGCCAAGTCAAAATCTGTGTGACAATAGCACTCCATTTATTAATAAAATAAATGAAATCAATCCTCTTCCCTGTCTCCAAAGATACTATCAAAATCATACATAAGCTAAACACCAACAACTCATAATAAAGCTTATATTTATTACCACACAAAACCAGCTTGTGCCTCTTTCCCAAATCATATTTTTTATCATATATAACAGCTGAGCACCGTGACCCATGGGTCCCTTGTTACAAAAGTTATAATGAGCTGGTTTTACAACACTTATTATGAGCAGGAGTTTACAACACTGTTGTTGTGAGGTCAGGATTGTACAACAATAATTATTAGCAGGATTTTACAACATTTTTATTATGAGCAGGATTTTACAACACTGTAATTATAAGCAGGCTTTTACAACACTGTTACTATCAGCTGAATTTTACAACACTGTTATTATCAGTCTTCAAGGAACTGTCTCATCTGACAGCAAAGTATTTAACCATAAATGACTTCTTGATAACAACCTACTAATACAGCCATAGTAACCCTGTATGAAAATTCTCACATATTTTGATTTAATTGTCATGGTTCTAATTTTTAGCTCAGCTTACTTGCCCAAAGTGAGGAAATATGTAGATTTTGAGGTTACCTGGTCAGAGGTCAAGGTCACTTTAAAAGATTGTTACAATAATCTGAATGCTACAAGTTCAAGGATAATAAGTCATAAGATTTCTTGGTCACAAGGTCATTGGTTAAGGTCACAGGACAGTCATTCTGAAAAATTTCACTAAAAATTACCTTAAAGACAAATTCAGCTTCAGGAGCGTTGAGACCCATGGGTCCCTAGTTGCTAAACTAAATACATATTGGTATGGTCATTCATTTCTTTATGATGAGCAAATACGCCATGTGATTCTATAGTATACTGTGGTTGCCTTTTTGTTCGCGAGGGTTTTAATTTCGCGATATTCGCGAATGGGAAATAATCGCGAAAATGACACCCTCGGGAATAATTGGCTAATTGAGTTTGTCCTTCTGATTAAGTGTAGCCAATCCTTGAATGGGAATAGGTTAGAACAGTGAGAAATCTTAATATAAGTTACATCCATGCAGGTATAGGGAAAACATTCCCTTAAATTTGAACTAAAGAACCTGTGCTGTGTGTACGGGCCCATCCTTATATGAGGAGAATATCACAAGCTCATGAATTATTCTCAAATTATAATACAAACAGCAATGGCTTTACCAAAGATTTGATATAGGTTCTGGTGAGATTGCGAAAATGACACCCTCGCGAAACATTAAAAATGGAGAAATCACGAAATTTCAGCCTCGCGAATATGAAGCCAACCACAGTAGATTCTATTGATATCCATTACATCTCTGCCCCTGCAGTGTTAGGGATATATTATACTTTGGTACATACATTTCAGTGTTCATTTTGAAGGCTGTTTGTAAATATTTCCCATTTTCCAAGATAAATATCCTAAAATAGAGAAGTTAATGTGACATGAAGACATGGGACCTAGCCAGTGATGATGGAAGGCTGTCTGTAATCTGTAAGCTTTGCTGTATGCTGGTGCTATAAATAAACAGATTTATATCCATGTCATAGTTAGCCTATTGATTATCTTGTCTGCTATGGAGAAGAGAAAATACTGGGTAAATTTTCATTGTATTTAGACTGGCAGGCTGTTTTATTGGGCTTGAAAGTGTTGCTACAGCATACACTGACCCAAGGAACCTGATGGTTTATGACGTGCTGTGATGTCAGCCTTCACATAGAACCTCTCGTGGTGTGCAGACAATGGGCAGATAAGAGTCGCCAACTGTTCTCTAAAGTCTCGATGGTATTAAACCAAAGGCAGCGTGTCATCAGTTTATTTCTGTAAGCTAACTTGCTGTGTGGTTATGAGCAGAATCGCTGGTGGATGACTTTGAGCTGAAATAATGATTATTAAAATCCATGCTGATCGGCAGACCTGACCTGACTGTAACGGAGCTCCCCTGATTATGCAGGAGAGAGGCAGGGAAAGAAATAACTGGTATTCATGGTCTGTGCCAGCAGCGATATTCAAGTTTTATCTGCCAGTGGTTTCTGATTCATTAAGCCTATTGGGAATCATCCCTTCCTGTTACTGGGCTTGGCAATATTACCCCCTTCCCTTTTGGCAGAAGTTCCAGCTGTTGGGATATTTGTTTTGTAGTATCTGTTACTCTGTTGCTCCTAAGGCATGTGAAGTTGAGTTATTTTGAGTCCCCAGGAGGACAGTAGAATCTCAGACCACCTCTTTGCTGAGTCTCAGTAATGGTCATTGTGACACTTTCATATTTTCCAAACTACGTCCAATTAACCTGTTGTCAAAGCATGTAACTTTTAGCCCAGAGAATTAGAAGTCATTGTACTGCAGACATATTCTGACTTGATTGCTGCTGCCTGTTGTCATGACGCTTTGTTTTCTCCATCTAACCAACGGTAACAAATCAGACAAAGCCAAAATCTTAGTATTGGTCACTGGAGATGGTCAGTATTGAAATTTAGCATGTCAACTTTAGAGCCATAACCTGTGGACATAAATGTTTACAGGGCTACCAGAGCTAAGACTCCTATGAAAGGAATTTGGGGGCAAAATTCTGGGCCATACTGAAATCTTAAGTCATTATTCCCCTGTAGTCCAGCACACAATTTTTCTCAGAAAAAAAAATTTCAGGTAAAAAATAGATATTAAATTTGAATCCATCATTTAGATAAACATTATCTGCTTTCTCAGATGCCATTTCAGTTAAAAAAAATGCGAGGCGACTTAGGAATATTGTGATGAAGCCTGGGCTCAGAGATAAGGTTTAAAAGCCTGTATAATTTACATTGATTCAGTCAGAAGCATAGCCTGGTGGTCTGACATTAATTTCTTTGTTTGTTCTTAAATTGAATGACGGGAGAATCCCGGCTTGGAGATGACAACACCAGAGGACACACCTTAAATACAGTGCATGATTTCAAATGGTTGCCATGGTGATTATGTGATAAATGAGGCAATATCTGAAAAAATTACATTGCAGTATTAAACTCTTCCTTCATCAGTAATATTTGAATTATTTATGTCTAACATCCAGAGTAGCCAGTAAATCAGGTAAGAAATTAAATTCAGCTGATGTTTAATTCAGCCCTAGACAGGTGGATTTTGAGGAAAATCAGAGCTAGAGAAAGTATTCCCTTTTAAAGTTGTTAACTCTGCTGAATGTTCAGAGCTAGAGAAAGTATTCCCTTTTAAAGTTGTTAACTCTGCTGAATGTTCTTTGGTGCTGGAGTAAAAAAGATATATCAGGGCCATTTATGTGGTCCCATCAGCATATACTGGCCCAGTGCTTTGTTTATATCACCAGCTGCATGGATCTAGCATGTATACAAGGTATATCCACAGGGATGTGTGATGGGTATGTGTGTGAGAGAGATCTTCCTGGGATTTGGACATGTTATGGAATGTACACTGATGGAATGTCCAAGGATCCTGGAACCTTCAGGTGGAAATTATATACAGGATGGTGCCAGGTCGGTCCTTAACGTGCTATGAAAAGTGGCATGTTATCCTCCATACTGAGATAGCTAGCATCAGAAAGGGCGTTCAACATTCCTGGAACTCCTAAAAAAGTTATTCTTTCTGATAGTTCTGCTGATGAATAAAATCAAGCCCTGAGTCGAGTAATAGTAGACACATTTTATAATTTAATTATCATTTGTTTTGTGACTCACCAGTTTGCACAGAGAGAAAAATCCATGATGTTTTTTTCAATTTTAACTAGCAAGACCTCTCACATACTGTTCTGGAGTTCTCATGGATCAGATTTGTTTAGTAACTGTGTATTAAGTTCTTCTTTCAAGGGAATGTTTACTTAACCTGGAAGTACTTTATACATGACAAAGTGCATATCAGTACTAACGATATTGATTATGTGAGTGACATATAAATGCTACATGCTCAGACAGTAGCATTAGTGTATGTGTCAGTGTGCTGGATTTGTATATGAATCTCTGCATACCTGGGACAGCGCTGATTTCACTGATTTGCAAGTAACACATGGAAGCAAGTGAGAAGGAGACACTGGTGATCTTTCACTCAGATTTGTCTGCGCTATATCTGTTCCTGTGTGTTTATCAGATTTGTATTGATTGGCGGGAAACCCTCCTTTCGTGGGATATTTACTGCTGTCTGTTTGAGCTGTAAGGTGCAGACAGAAGGCAGACAACACAGAATCTAAACAGACAATAAGGCTTCCTGTATCTACAGGGAGTTGGGCAGACATTTATAGTGGTAACAGTCAGGTAAGGTCTCCTGGTACCATCACTGGAGACAGCATTATGGAGCTAGCGACACTTCCCGTTTCCCAGGTGTTCCCTGTGACAACATGAGGAGTGTCAAGTAAGTGACTCCAACAATTATCATTCAAAATGGCTGCTATTGTCAGCCCCCCAAAAAAACTGGCCTATTTGGCCAACAGTGTTTGTTCCCACCTTGTTGACTCACTGTTGTACCTGCCCCAGATAAATTGATTTCATTGGAGTATCACCTGTTAGTGTTTGAAGTATTTTACCAGCACATGGAGTGATTGTGATCACTGAGCTATCAGCCTTATAACTCCCTGAGCTTACTTTGAATACTTAGCTGTACTGTTGTTTCCAGTGTAGCCTGGACCAAGTAATATTTGACACATATTAAGATTGTTTACTTGTGACATTTAATGTAATTGCAAGTTTTGTCTTAATTTGTTACCCACATCTTGTGTATACAAGATTCTTGTCCAGCTGTAGGAATAAGGTATATGGAGTAACAATGACAGAAGTAAAGTTGTTGGATTTCCATTGGAATCTTGCAGAGCTAAGGGCTGAGCAATTATATTAGTGTCTGCAAGTCATGCACACCAACACAGAGAGTACAATCTCCCATGATAACAATTGCCATCTACCTCCAGTGTGTATTCTTATCTAGACAGGCAGCAAGGCTCACCACAGTTCTTGTTTACTGTTATATCTTCATGATCAGAAATGCACAGGATCTCTACCAAAAGTAAATTACAGGAACAGTTTGCATAAGGTCTTTAAGGATACAGTCATTATGTTGTATCCAGATTTATAGGACGTCATTTAGTATTGTAATCAGCAGAGATCCTGTAATTGCTAGTCGTAGTTTCTGTCCAGAATATCACTGTGTCCTTGACGAGGTCCAGGCAAAATGATAAACCTGGGCATACCATCAGGTAGAAAACTGTCACACAGCCTGTGGATAGGATAATCCCCTAATACCATGGTCAGACTCGGCTCCCGGCAGTCAACATAAAAACACATAATCTGTTTCTCTTGATGTAAGGGGCCCTGGGAGGATTAGCTGCCATTCACCATGGTTTAGATACTGTTCATACAAAATGTAAGAGGATACTGCTTCACAGCAGATGCAGATTTTTGGTTTTATTTCAGCTGATTTTATTTCCTGTATCACATTGCTAGGCTGTGTTACATTCAAGGTTCTGTCATCAGAGCTTTTATCATTACTGACTTGGACAGAGACTTATTATCCTTACGGTAAATCCTAGCTGTTTTAACAAAATCAGGTCTAACTTTAAATCCCAGCTCTGACTTATGCAGTATAAAATAATTTAATGAGTGCCTGGAAATGTCTAGGAGGACCTTTAGCTGGTATATTTCATTGTGCTTGGTGTTTGCGGTACATCACCAGATATTTTTCTTCCTTGTAGATACTCTTTCATGAGCCGGCCTGGTTTTAAATAAAGAAACATGTTTAATATACAGACATCCAGTGAAGAGAGAATTTTGTTATTTTAGATCTGTATATACATTTAAGTATCAGTTTACTGAAATTGTTTGTATGAGTGTTCCTGGATGACGGGGTTTATACCCGTAAACTCTTAGAGGAAGAACTGGGATTCTGAGATGTATTTCTGGTACAATCATAAAATGGTTATGTCAAATCAGGTAACAATTTAGATCATTGTACACTGTGCACACTTTTCTAGCATCTGATATGTATAATTATGACTCTTCTCATCAATAAATGTTTTCTTCCTGTATTTTGTCAAACACCATACTTTGAAGTATTTAATGGGACTGAAACAAGTTGGTTCATCCAGGTTGAACCGTAATACCTATTTCCATCATTATTGGTACATAATTTTTCATAGTTCAGTGAACTTTTACCTGAAAATACTGTAGTATCTGGTCCAGATACATGACAGCTGATTCATTTTGTTCCATGTAATCGTGGAATAGGCCACCACTTGAACTTATGAGATTTCCTGGTTGTAAATATTAGATTACTGAAAATCTATTACTTATTTGAATAAATAACCAGTGAAGAAATGTATTGCTGTTTCTGCTTCAGTCTGAGTCATGCTTGGGTCTGGTCCAGGTATGTAAGGTAGGCAGCAGTGATCCAGGTGAACCCCCCTCCCCCCAGTTCCTCAAGTACACATATTACCATGCCTACTGAAAGCCTGGCCAGATCTTGTTCTAATCAACTGTACTTCTCCCACTTGAGAGCAGAGGCTTGAATTGTCTTTAATCTCATTTCTATTGAAGGAGTCCAGTCATTGTAGCAGTAGTGGTTATTTTATACTCTAGCGATATGGACTTCTTTCTGTTTTATTGGTTGTATTTACAAATATGTTGCATTGTATAAAAAAACTTGCCTGGTGAGATTCCACAGGCAAAGATTTCTGATTTGATTGATGGAGCAGATGATGGAATGTTGTTTGTTTCTTATATAACTAAGGTATGCACAGTGAATAAAACAATCATTTCAGTGACATCTGTTGAATCAGTTTTCATCACATTGAAATTTCTCATCTGTTTTCAGTTGATCACTGCTGGGATTCTTAAATATTATATTTTGAAGTAAATTTTACTAAATCAGCTCTTGTATGTGGCACTGTTGAAATTAATGTGAAATACCTTTGCAGTTTTGCACATTAAGGGTGTTATTTTTTGGCTTCAGTAACAGGCAAAGCATCAGGTATTACTGTATTTTATTATCTGATCATTTCTTGACTTCTGACATAGGTTGGCTGCTGTCTTCAGCCTGAAATTTGGCAACATAAATGATCTAACTGCCTCATATAATTTGTGATTTAACATTAAATCCTGCCTGTACAACAACTCTGAGAACTGCATCAGAGTAAAAAATTCTAGCATCAACTAACTGAGGATTTCCACGTACTCTGTATGTTCTGTAACTTAATGTTTTTTTGAGTGCAGGACCCCTCAGTAAAAAATTTCGAGGGTTGTATATGAATTTCAAGACCCTGCCCTTAAATGAAAAATAATGTCCTAGCTCACCATACTGCATTTATCTTTCAGCTTTAAAACTGTGAAGAAAGAACCAGTACTGGCATTAGTCATTATTGTCAAATGTTATTTTTAAATAATAATAATTTTGTTGACTGATTTTCATGCTCTTTGGGAAAAAAATGGTTGTTTCCAATGCTGTGTGATGCTAAGAGAGAAGGAAATGTACTCAAGTTATGCTGTTAAAGGGATACCTAAATAATATCCATGTTTGTGTTTATTACTACTGTTAAAGGGATACCTAAATAATATCCATGTTTGTGTTTATTGTATCCCCAGACAAAGTCGGGGGATACTATGTTTTCATACCGGTCCCGCCGCCGCCGCCGCATATAAATCTTGTTGGCGCGATAACCCAAAAAATATTTCACGGAACTTTACCAAACTTGGAATATGTATAGATATGGGTAAGAGGACGACGCCTATTTAAAATGAGGTCATGACCTTTATTAGGAGAGTGTCCTTGACCTTGAATAGGTCCAATTTTGGGGAAAATCACACAAATTCTTTAATATCTCAAGAAATCTTGCATGGATTTATCCCAAAATCAAGTTGATGGAAGATCATGGATAGGGTTGTCATGTTCCAGAAACTGGTGGCGCCACCTATTATTCTTTACTTGTTTTTGTGCCGTTTAATACCCCAAAATTGCCACATTACAGTACTGTGAGCATTATAAGTAAAAAACTAATGGACAGATTTCTTTTATATTATGCATATACATAGGTATGGGTTATGGGATGATGTTTATTTAAATTGGGGTCATGACCTTTTCTATGAGAGTGGCCTTGACCTTGAATATTGCCATATATGGTGAAAATCACACACGTCTCATGATATCTTCAGTGTTGATAGCCAAATGGATTTCAAACATAACTTATGTATGGCCCACCACTAAAGTAAGAACCCTATAGGTTCTAGGGTCATGAGGTCAAAGGTCAAGGTCACTGGACTGGCATCTTAAAAGATACTGTGGATGCATTTTAAGCCAAACTTTCATCCCAGGTCTTCCATCTTGAATCTATAGCTCACTTGCCAATAGTGGATGATCCATATCAATTTTGGGGTCACAAGGTCAAAGGTCAAGGCCACAGGAGCTATCTGTCAAAAAATTAGTTTCTGGATGATAATTCCTGCTTTTATTGATGTATTGATTTCAAACTTGACTTATATATGTCCCATTGAAAAAGCAACACTCCAATTGATTTTGGGGTCATGAGGTCAAAGGTCAAGGTCACAGGACACATCTTTAAAAAGATGTGGATGCATTCTCAGCCAAACATTTCATCTCAGACCTTGTCATGAGGTCAAAGGTCAAGGTCACAGGAAACCTCTTTAAATAGATTGTGGATGCATTTTCAGCCAAACTATTCATCTCAGATCTTTCATCTTGCACATATAGTTCACCTGGCAAGAGTGGAAGACCCCTATCAATTTTGAGGTCACAAGGTCAAAGGTGAAGGTCACAGGAGCCATCTGTCCAAAAATTAGTTTCTGGATGATAATTCCTGCTTTTATTGATGTATGGATTTCAAACTTGACTTGTATATGTCCCATTGGAAAAGCAAGACCCAAATTGATTTTGGGGTCATGAGGTCAAAGGTCAAGGTCACAGGACACATCTTTAAAAAGATGTGGATGCATTCTCAGCCAAACATTTCATATCAGACCTTTCATCTTGAACATATAGTTAATCTGCCAAGAGAGGAAGAACCCTATCAATTTTGAGGTCACAAGGTCAAAGGTGAAGGTCACAGGAGCCATCTGTCCAAAAATTAGTTTTTGGATGATAATTCCTTCTTTTATGATGTATGGATTTCAAACTTGACTTGTATTTGACCCATTGGAAAAGCAGGACCCGAATTGATTTTGGGGTCATGAGGTCAAAGGTCAAGGTCACAGGAAACCTCTTTAAATAGATTGTGGATGCATTTTCAGCCAAACATTTAATCTCAGATCTTTCATCTTGCACATATAGTTCACCTGGCAAGAGTGGAAGACCCCTATCAATTTTGAGGTCACAAGGTCAAAGGTGAAGGTCACAGGAGCCATCTGTCCAAAAATTAGTTTCTGGATGATAATTCCTGCTTTTATTGATGTATGGATTTCAAACTTGACTTGTATATGTCCCATTGGAAAAGCAAGACCAAAATTGATTTTGGGGTCATGAGGTCAAAGGTCAAGGTCACAGGACACATCTTTAAAAAGATGTAGATGCATTTTCAGCCAAACATTTAATCTCAGATCTTTCATCTTGCACATATAGTTCACCTGCCAAGAGTGGAAGACCCCTATCAATTTTGAGGTCACAAGGTCAAAGGTGAAGGTCACAGGAGCCATCTGTCCAAAAATTAGTTTCTGGATGATAATACCTGCTTTTACTGATGTATGGATTTCAAACTTGACTTGTATATGTCCCATTGGAAAAGCAAGACCCAAATTGATTTTGGGGTCATGAGGTCAAAGGTCAAGGTCACAGGACACATCTTTAAAAAGATGTGGATGCATTTTCAGCCAAACAATTCATCTCAGATCTTTCATCTTGCACATATAGTTCACCTGCCAAGAGAGGAAGAACCCTATCAATGTTGAGGTCACAAGGTCAAAGGTGAAGGTCACAGGAGCCATCTGTCCAAAAATTAGTTTCTGGATGATAATTCCTGCTTTATTGTTGTATAGATTTCAAACTTGACTTGTGTATGTCCCATTGGAAAAAGCAAGACCCGAATTGATATTGGGATCATGAGGTCATAGGTCAAGGTCACAGGACACATCTTTAAAAAGATCAAGGCCACAGGACCAACATCTTCAACAAGATTTTGGATTGTTAGATGGAAGAAACAATAAATATGCCAAGTGTCAGTATATGCTGCTAGAAATGGGGGCCTATTCTTAAAGGGGGGGGGGGGAGGCCTACTATGTCTGGGGATACTCTGGCACCTGCGGTGCCAAGAAAGGTCTAGTTACTACTGTTAAAGGGATATCTAAATAATATCCATTTTTTTGTTTATTATTACTGTTAAAGGGATACCTAAATAATATCCATGTTTATGTTTATTACTACTGTTAAAGGGATATCTAAATAATATCCATGTTTGCGTTTATTACTATTGTTAAAGGAATCCCTAAATAATATCCATGTTTGTGTTTATTGTATCCGCCAAAACAGAGTTTTGCGGATACTATGTTTTCAGCTGCACGCCGCCGCGGCCGCATAGGTGTCCGGAGAACTTCTCTGTAACCGCTGGGCAGAATTTTACGAAACCCGGGATTATGTACGGGTCACATGTGAAATGCTGCGCCCCGATTTTGTTTTGACCTCTGACCTTTCCTCTGCGCTCTGCGTCCGTTTGTGCGTCTGTTTCCACACATAAACCCACATATCTCGGGAACCGTTTGACCGATCAGGAAAATTTTTTTGCACAAATGTAGCCCTTGGAGAGCTTTATAACATTAACAAAAAATGGTGGCGCCACCTGCAACCATGTTTGCATAGTGTCCATCTGTTTGTCTGCCTTGGGTTAAAATCACTCATATCTCTGCAGTGACTAGACTAATTCACCTGAAATTCGGCATGCGTAAACATCCTGGATAGCTTTTCTGATTTTATGACAGGTGGCGCCACCTACATTCACGTTTACACTGCAGAAATCCAAGCTCATATCTCGGGAAGCGTTTGACCGATTGGGCCAAAATTTTGCATGTGTATAGATCTCACATAGCTCTTCATCATACGCAAAACTGGTGGCGCCACCTGCAGCCATTTTTGCACAGCTCCTGTCTGTTTGTCTGCCATGGGATAAAATCACTCATATCTTGGCAGTGGTTTGACATATCTGCCTAAAATTTTGCAGGTTTATACATCCCCGACAGCTCTCTTGATTTTATGACAGGTGGGGCCACCTGCATTCTAGTTTATGCAGCAGACATCCAAGCTCATATCTTGGGAACTGTTTGACCGATTGGGCCAAAGTTTTGCATGTGTATAGTTCTCACATAGCTCTATCATATGCAAAACTGGTGGCGTCACCTGCAACCATTTTTGCTCAGCGTCCATCTGTTTGTCTGCCACGGGCTAAAATCACTCGCATACATGTAGTGGTTTGACTTATCTGCCTTAAATTTTGCATATGTATACAACTTGGACGGCTTTCTGGATTTTGTGGGGGGGGGGGATGGGGGGGGGGGGCAACCTACATACACAATTTGGCTGCAGACATCCATGCTAATATGCAACACTCAATTTTCCCTTGCCACTCAATCCATGCCTCACTTCACCCGTTCCACTCTGATTTAGGCGGATACACGTAGTCGCTTGTCAACTACCCGTATTCTAGTTACTACTGTTAAAGGGATACCTAAATAATATCCATGTTTGTGTTTATTATTAATGTTAAAGGGATATCTAAATAATATCCATGTTTGTGTTTGTTACTACTGTTAAAGGGATACCTAAATAATATCAATGTTTGTGTTTATTACTACTGTTAAGGGATACCTAAATAATACCCATTTTTGTGTTTATTACTACTGTTAAAGGGATATCTAAATAATATCCATGTTTGTGTTTATTACAACTGTTAAAGGGATACCTAAATAATATCAGTGTTTGTGTTTATTACTACTGTTAAAGGGATACCTAAATAATATCCATGTTTGTGTTTATTACTTCTGTTAAAGGGATACCTAAATAATATCCATGTTTGTGTTTATTACTACTGTTAAAGGGTTACCTAAATAATATCCATGTTTGTGTTCATTTCTCCTTTTGTACACAGGTCAATTAGAAATTTGTATTATATGCTTTTGATGAAGATAATGGTTTCTTACATTCAGCATCTACCACAGTTTATCCACAAAATACAGTAAAGAATATTTACAAGAGAATGTTGAGATACTTTTTAACTCAGGGCATTGGGGTAAATAGTTGTCATCTTGTTAGCTGTTAATGATATACTTGACGTGCATCCATTAGATATGCCTGAGGCTGTGTTTCTGTATTTATGCTGAGGCTTTGTACTATGTACCCATGGATTCATAGTCAATCAACTGTCATTCCCCCCCCCCCACACACACACACACACACTCACAGAACATTCAGAACACTGGAAGGTAGCAAGGTGTGTAATTTGTGGTTACAATGGACACAGGAAGGAAGTTTTGTAGTGTATAATTCATGGCAATGATGAACTCAGGAAGACAGTCTGTAGTGTGTAATATTTGGTTTTGATGATCACAGGAAGGTAGCAAGGTGTGGAATTCATGGCTATAATGAACACAGGAAGGTAGTTTTATAATGTGTAATTCATGGCTATAATGAACACTGGAAGGTAGCAAGGTGTGTAATTCATGGCTATAATGAACACTGGAAGGTAGCAAGGTGTGTAATTCATGGCTATAATGATCACTGGAAGGTAGCAAGGTGTGTAATTCATGGCTATAACGATCACTGGAAGGTAGCAAGGTGTGTAATTCATGGCTATAATGCACACTGGATAGTAGCATTAAGCAAGGTGTGTAATTCCTGGCTTTGATGAACAAGAAGGTAGCAGTTCAGTTTCGGTATGGGATATAAATACACAGTATATAAATTATTTTTGGTGTCCCAGGGCTAGCAGGAACAGTGCAGGATAGAAACTTGATGTCTTTTACCTGTGCCTTAATATATTAAATGTCTGATAAATTTATAAAACAATACTGTTTGCAAAGTTATGTACAGAACTGAAGCACTGTATATATAGTTCTAACCACTGAAGTGGCAGGTCACTTGTAAATTGTAATGTTCAGGGTATATTATATTTATATATAACTATCCTGGTCTGTCTTCCAGGGCTAAGAGTATCTAATCTCATACACTTAATCAGATTAACCGCTTGTGTAAGATTCCTTTACATAAGTAAACCAGGACCAAAGATTGGCACATATTCAGTGAAGGCTAGTGATAATGAAACTGCCAGAGGCAGCTGGTTGTGACGTATTGTATCAAGAAGGAACGGGAGGTAGGACTAAGTGGAGGTAGAGTAATTGCTGTTGTAGTGCTGTCATGGCCAGCACTGATCCATCAGTCTGCCTTGTACTGCATCTTGGTCAGCAGTACCTCCCAGAGCAGCTGTTTCTGGCAGGCCAGGACCCTTACTTAGCTTACTGTGTGTAGATACAGGCCAGGACCCTTACTTAGCTTACTGTGTGTAGATACAGGCCAGGACCCTTACTTAGCTTACTGTGTGTAGATACAGGCCAGGACCCTTACTTAGCTTACTGTGTGTAGATACAGGCAAGGACCCTTACTTAGCTTACTGTGTGAAGATACAGGCCAGGACCCTTACTTAGCTTACTGTGTGTAGATACAGGCCAGGACCCTTACTTAGCTTACTGTGTGTAGATACAGGCCAGGACCCTTACTTAGCTTACTGTGTGTAGATACAGGCCAGGACCCATACTTAGCTTACTGTGTGAAGATACAGGCCAGGACCCTTACTTAGCTTACTGTGTGTAGATACAGGCCAGGAGCCTTACTTAGCTTACTGTGTGTAGATACAGGCCAGGAGCCTTACTTAGCTTACTGTGTGTAGATACAGCCCAGGACCCTTACTTAGCTTACTGTGTGTAGATACAGGCCAGGACCCTTACTTAGCTTACTGTGTGTAGATAAAGGCCAGGACCCATACTTCGCTTAATGGGTGAAGATACAGGCCAGGACCCTTACTTAGCTTACTGTGTGTAGATACAGGCCAGGACCCTTACTTAGCTTACTGTGTGTAGATACAGGCAAGGACCCTTACTTAGCTTACTGTGTGAAGATACAGGCCAAGACCCTAACTTAGCTTACTGTGTGTAGATACAGGCCAGGACCCTTACTTAGCTTACTGTTTGTAGATACAGGCCAGGACCCTTACTTCGCTTACTGTGTGTAGATACAGGCCAGGACCCTTACTTAGCTTACTGTGTGTAGATACAGGCCAGGACCCCTTACCTTGCTTTCTGTGTGTAGATACAGGCCAGGACCCTTACTTAGCTTACTGCGTGAAGATACAGGCCAGGACCCTTACTTAGCTTACTGTGTGTAGATACAGACCAGGACCCTTACTTAGCTTACTGTGTGTAGATACAGGCCAGTACCCTTACTAAGCTTACTGTGTGTAGATACAGACCACGGCTCTTACTTTGCTTACTGTGTGTAGATACAGGCCAGGACCCTTACTTAGCTTACTGTGTGTAGATACAGACTACGGCTCTTACCTTGCTTACTGTGTGTAGATACAGACCAGGACCCTTACTTAGCTTACTGTGTGTAGATACAGGCCAGTACACTTACTTAGCTTACTGTGTGTAGATACAGACTACGGCTCTTACCTTGCTTACTGTGTGTAGATACAGACCAGGACCCTTACCTTGCTTACTGTGTGTAGATACAGACCACGGCTGTTACCTTGCTTACTGTGTGTAGATACAGGCCAGGACCCTTACTTAGCTTACTGTGTGAAGATACAGGCCAGGACCCTTACTTAGCTTACTGCGTGTAGATACAGGCAAGGACCCTTACCTTGCTTTCTGTGTATAGATACAGGCCAGGACCCTTACCTTGCTTTCTGTGTAAAGATACAGGCCAGGACCCTTACTTAGCTTACTGTGTGTAGATACAGACCACTGCTCTTACCTTGCTTACTGTGTGTAGATACAGACCACAGCTCTGACCTTGCTTTCTGTGTATAGATACAGGCCAGGACCCTTACCTTGCTTACTGTGTGTAGATACAGACCACAGCTCTGACCTTGCTTTCTGTGTATAGATACAGGCCAGGACCCTTACCTTGCTTACAGTGTGTAGTTACAGACCACAGCTCTGACCTTGCTTACAGTGTGTAGAAACAAACCACCCCTCTGACCTTACTCACTGAGTGTTGATACAGACCATGGCTCTGACCTTGCTTTCCCTGTGTAGCTACAGACCACTGCTCTTACCTTGCTTACTGTGTGTAGATACAGACCATGGCTCTTACCTTGTTACAGTGTCACTGTGTAGATACAGACAGTGCATTGTCTTCTCTTCTTTTCAAACATTGATGTAGACTGATGCCTAATAGATGTTGAAACATGAATGACATGGTTGTCAGAATGTCATACAGCCTAGTAAAATGACTAACGAACTCTTTATATTTGTCACAATGTATACGGGAAACCCTGGTTTAAATGACCAATCCAGTAAAATAATTACCATACCCTTGTGGTTCTGACGGCCATCCCAGTGATCACCCTGCCATAGTCACTTCATGGTTGGTCAGAATGGTCTGACAAACAGCTAAGTCAAATGACCACCCTACTTTGATGACCATTTAGTTGCTTGGACATACAGCCAAAGTCTTTTTAGCTCAGCTGACTATAAGTCATCTGAGCTATAGTCGTGGTCCATTGTCCGTCCGTCTGTCTGTCCGTCCGTCCGTCCGTCCGTCCGTAGATCTGGCACGTTTCGACACCATTGGACCTATGAATCTGAAATTCAACATACAGTTAGATGTCCCCAAAATCTCCTACCATGCCGAAAATTGGGTCAGTAGGACTTTGTTCCTTTGAGATATTAAGGAAAAACCTCAATTTTTTATTAGAAATCTATTTTCACACTTCAGGACTGCCTTATATCGAAACCACTGATCTGGTTTTCTTCATATTTACCATAAATATTCCTCTATATAGTTCCTATGTACATGCCAGAAATTAAGTCAGTATTGTTTAATTAAAAAAAGTTATGGGCCCAAACATAATGGACTTTGTAAAAAAATCAGGAAAGATATTTGGTCACTTAAGACCAAAAGTGTTAAAGGTAGGGACTTTTTTTCAGTAAAACAACTTTAATTAATCAAAATTTAATTTGTATAACAAAAATTAGATCAAAATCTGTTAATTTTTTTAAAATATTGGCAAAAATATAAAATTGGTACCTTAAATTTTGCCCAACGTTGGCCACGGCACATTTTTTTTCCTGTAAGTACTGTGGGTTTAATTTTCACAGCATGTACACATAAGGATTTAATCTGTTTATATCTGAAATATGAAAATAAAAGCTGCAAAATTAGGCTAGTTATTGAATTTTTTTGGAGGCTCTTGTTGTATTCCCTTACATTGTCAAGCAGTCCACTTTGGTGACTGTAGGTCATTCAGTGCATATCTCTATGCTCCTCAGGCTGTTGGCATAATGTTAGATGTCCCAAAGATCTCCTACCAAGCTGAAAACTGGGTCTTTGCGACTTTGTTCCTTTAAGAAATTAAGGTAAAACCTCAATTTTTTATTAAAAACATATTTTCACACTTCAGGACTGCCTAATAAAAAAAACCGCTCATCTGTTTTTCCTCATATTTACCATAAATATTCCTCTATATAGTTCCTATATACATGCCAAAAATAAGTTCTGTATTATACAATTTATAAAAGTTATAGGCTCAAACATAATGCATTTTGTAAAAAATCAGAAAAGATATTTGATCGCTTAACACAAAACATGTTAAAGCTAAGGACTTTTTTTCCAGTAATATAACTTTATTTGATCAAAATTAAATTGTATACCCAAAATTAGATCAAAATCTTTTAAATTTTTTAAAATATTAGCAAAAATAAAAATTGGTACCTTAAATTTTGCCCAACTTTGGCCACGGCACGTTTTTTTCCTGGAAGTACTGTGGATTTAATTTTTACAGCATGTACACAAGGATTTAATCTGTTAAAATCTGAAATATGAAAATAAAAGCTGCAAAATTAGGATAGTAATTGTATCCGCCAAAACAGAGTTTTGCGGATACTGTTTTCAGTCCACCGCCGCCGCCGCGGCCGCCGCGTAGGTGTCCGGAGAACTCCTCTGTAACCGCTGGGCGGAATTTTACGAAACCCGGGATTATGTTCGGGTCACATGTGAACTGCTGCACCCCGATTTTGTTTTGACCTCTGACCTTTCCTCTGTGCTCTGCGTCTGTTTGTGCGTCTGTTTCCACACATAAACCCACATATCTCAGGAACCGTTTGACCGATCAGGAAATTTTTTTTGCACAAATGTAGCCCTTGGAGAGCTTTATAACATACATAAAAAATGGTGGCACCACCTGCAACCATGTTTGCACAGTGTCCATCTGTTCGTCTGCCTTGGGTTAAAATCACTCTTATCTCGGCAGTGGTTTGACATATCTGCCTAAAATTTTGCAGGTTTATACATCCCTGACAGCTCTCTTGATTTTATGACAGGTGGCGCCACCTGCATTCTAGTTTATGCAGCAGACATCCAAGCTCATATCTTGGGAACCTTTTGACCGATTGAGCCAAAGTTTTGCATGTGTATAGTTCTCACATAGCTCTTTATCATACCCAAAACTGGTGGTGCCACCTGCAACCATTTTTGCTCAGCGTCCATCTGTTTGTCTGCCACGGGCCTAAATCACTCATATACATGTAGTGGTTTGACTTATCTGCCTTAAATTTTGCATATGTATACAACTTGGACAGCTTTCTGGATTTTGTGGGGGGGGGGGGGGGCAACCTACATACACAATTTGGCTGCAGACATCCATGCTTATATGCAACACTTCATTCTGTTTCCCCTTGCCACTCAATCCATGCCTCACTTCACCCGTTCCACTCTGATTTAGGCGGATACACGTAGTCGCTTGTCGACTACCCGTATTCTAGTTGAATTTATTTTGGAGGCTCTGGGTGTATTCCCTTACATTGTCAAGCAGTCCACTTTTGTGACTGTAGGTCATTCAGTGCATCTCTCTCCACTGAGTTGAGCTTGATCAGGCTGTCTGCAGTTAAAACCATACCACAGGGAGCCTTTTTATCTGGCAACCCCCGCTCTCCCCCCCCCCCCCCCCCCCCTCCCCACCCCCATTCTGTTGACAGACCTGTACTATGAACTAGATGAATCTTAAAATTAACATTTTTTTTCAGCAACGAGCAGTAACAATGGAGACCCCTCCCCCACACCCCTTCAACACACAGGACTAATAAACAAGATGAATCTTATAATTTTAGTGTTAAATAAATTCTTTTTGATGAGACTTGGACAATTTTGATTGTTTTAAAGAAAAAAATTAAGGAATTTAATCCTAATATTCAAATGTGATAAAATATTAGGATCTAATGTAAGTGCTAACTGACAAGATTTAAGAAAATATAAATACTTTGTAGCATTTCCTTCATATCTCTTAATGTTGGCAGGGCCTAGGTGTGAATAACACTGTTAACTTAGTATTAAAATTAGGAATATTGGTCAAACTTTGTTGGATTAATTTTTAACTCATATGGCCATATATTTAACTTTTGAAAACATAATTACCTTCACACATTATTTGTTTATGAAATGTTACTTTTATATAACACTTACCGTAGGCCTATTTGTTCCCTTGGTGCATCACTAAATTGTTTTTCTCATGTCCATTATTCTGTAATTTACAGAGTTTCATTTTAGCAGGGCCATTTTCTCATAGCTTTTCTAATGATAATATACATGAAAAACCAAAAGAAATAAAAATATTTTGCAGTTAGTAATATTTTCCAAAATTCAGCTGAGCGATGTGACCCATGGGTCCCTTTTTTAGATTTTAAGAATTCTTTAATTCTGTTGACAGTTTATAAGATAGACTACCTTTGTCTATACAACAGAAAACCTTATGGCTGTTGTGCAACATTCCATATACAGTGCTGGTTTTATCACAGTAAAGCTGACTTAATTGTTAGTCTTTTAAAATTGATGTCATGATGAAGTTACCTTGTGGTTTGTGTCCTGTAGGTCAGACCGGTCCGATGCTCCACATCGCGTTCCATCAGTAGTAGAAGAGGAAGAGGAGATCCTGGGCTCCGATGATGACGAACAGGAGGACCCCAAGGATTATTGTAAAGGTAACGTAAATCAGCCTCACACCTAGCTTTTGGTAGACAATCACCTAGGTCATATACTGTAGTTTGTTTCACATTCATTTCTTATTTTTCAGTGTTTGGCAAGGGTTGCATTTTTGCACTACAGTCACCTACAGAGAACTTATTCATTATATTTTAATTATTTAATATGCATGCAAAAACCTAACATTGTGATGAGGACTCGAGGGAATTCATTATTGCTCAATATTGGCAGTTAATTTAACTTATATTATAAATAAGATAAATCTTTGATTTACAGATCTATAAATAAATAATGGTTTTTTTAGCTCAGCTGACTGAAAGTCAACTGAGGTATAGGTATGGCGTTTTGTCTGTTGGCCATCCAGTCTTTCGGGCGTCCATTAGAGACTGACCAAATTGTAACCACTGACAATAGATGCTTCTAAGTTTTTATCCATAGAGGTCAATAAAAAAATCTCATTGGAAATCTAAAATGAGGTCTTGGCGACCTATATTCTTTGAGCTATCTGGCTTGTAAGTACCTCCAAAGAATAATTAAAAATTTGATACAAAACCTCCAGTATTGGGATAATTAATGCATGAATTGTCATGAATCTTGCCTTGAATGTTGTCCATGACTAGTTTTGTCAGTTCCCAAAAACTGGTGGCGCCATCTGTATTTTTTTCTAACTTTTACTTTTTTTCTGTGTTTTTTTTTTTAGACTATTAAATGACAGCAATCATGTCAGTTTCTCAGCTGTGTCCAGAAACCTGGTGTGTTTATTGATCACAAGTGGAAGCCCTGTATTAATCAGACTATCTGTCCGTCTGTCTGTCTGTCCGGCCATCCATCAGATGATGACTCCAGTTTGGATTTACATTTGGATTTCAAACTTACATATGGCGAACCACAAAAGCATGAACCCTGATGACTTTCGGGTCATCAGGTCAGAGGTCGGGGTCAAAGGACCCACTTATTTAAAAAGATTGTGGATGCATTTTAAGTCAAACTTTTCATCCCAAACCTTCCATCTTGTGCCTTTGACACTTCAAGCGTGTATAATACTCATTAGATGCCACTGAAGCTTTGGTATAAATGACTGTTCACCTGTTTAAATAATGTATCTTTTCATGAAAGCTTGATTTTCAAATAATTTCCCTTCATGAATACAGTGAATATGAAGCTGTCACAAAAAAAACCAACCACAGTGTGAAAGACATGGGGATGGTACTTTAAATTATAGTTTTCTCAATTATAGTTGTTACCAGCAGACTTCACTACCCTTGCTCAAAATTTCATTCAAATCATAATGGGTGAATACACTAAAACACATGGCTGTTTATTGCTTTAGCGAACATTTGTGTGGTGAACCTAGTTTATGGTTGACCCTTCACACTAACTAGGGCACTGAAGTGCTTTGACAGGAGAGACATTAAAGCAAATGGCGGCAAATATAACTCTGGACAACTGATTAAAACTTGTATTTCATAATTCTGAAAAGTCCAGAAAACTATAAAGTTATATTTGTAATATATTTGTTTCTCCCTTTTCTAGATTTTAGTCTCATACTGTAGGAGGAAGGAATGGCAAGTGGTCCCTGTTCCTCTGTAAGTCTGTACTTCAATCCATCTGATTTTCCAAAGTTTTTTCACTTTGGAATTGTAAGCTACATGATGCAGGACAGATATGTATAGTCATCTACAATGTGTTCAATACAAACACATTATGTTTCAAATGCTGGTTATAAATAGGATCATCATCCCTTATAGTGATGGTGTGTTCATTGCTTAGACCACTCTGACAAGGAGCAGGTTCACCCATAACAATATCCCGTGCTTTGGGATATGATTTTATGGCTTAATTTTCCCTTGTGTAACATGGTTTCGTGAAAGCTAATGATGGCTGGCTGTGCGGTGGTCCAGGACTGTGGGAATTTCTTAATTTATGCAAATCTTCTGGGTAAACGTACTTCAAATGATCTTACCATTTTATGAGAGTATGAATAATCTGGAAAAAAACACTCTGGCTGATTGTCCTAAAAGTGAATGTTAGTAACTTGAAACATTTGGGAAACCTGGCAAATAGTCCTAAAAGTGAATGTTAGTTTGAAATAACTGGAAAACTGACACATAGTCCTAGTAGTGAGTATTAGTTTGAAACAACTCCAAAACCTCTAGTTGATTGTCCTAAAAGTGAATGTTATTTAGGAACAACTGGAAAACCTTTGTCAGATTGTCCTAGAAGTGAAACAACTTGGAAACCTGACAGATTTTCATGTTTATTTGTAGGGTTAAATTAAATTAAACTTAAATAAGTAACAGCACCTTTTATGTGATTATTGTCAGGTTTAAATGTCAGGTTTAATTAAATTTAACTAAAACCTAACAACAACTTTAATGTAATTCTTGCACACAGTGATGTTTGGTGCATGGTTTAATTAAATTTAACTAAAACCTAACAACAACTTTAATGTAATTCTTGCACACAGTGATGTTTGGTGCATCTGCATGTTTGCTAAACTGATTAATTAAACATCAAACAAAATGTCAGGTGTACTTTGTAAACAGTTTCATGCAAACCAAGGGGTATGCTACTTCTACATTTCTGCTAAACTATATTGCATTAAACTTAAACAATACATCAGTAGTGCCTTTGTTCACAGTTACTGCTCACAGGGAGATATTTGCTACATTTGCTGCTGGCTGTGTACTTTGTGATCTGGCATGGAGACTGTATGTGTTTTAAGTGTCATCGTTAACACTTATCGATCACGACTTGCGGTGATGCCGTGAGGAAGGAAGAGGCTCTTGGGATGGATGAGCTGTCTGAAATATACTTTTACAGGGTTTCTGATGCCCACATTCACTACAGGCAGGGCCAGTCTAGCTGGAGGTCTTATTGATCTTTGTCTTGACACTGAGATCTAACAGTGTTATGAGAGACGTGGTGTTTAAGTGGCCAGGCTTTATGGGTCTGTTGTTTTACTTTCCTTTATTTGTTGAACCTACAGTGAATCACCTTAAGATTAGTTGGTTGTAGCCATTTTATTTAATCAGAGGGAGTCACTGTGAGAATTTGAAATTTCTACACTTCTACTTGCCAGCATTCAACATCTAGGGCCCTGGACAGTCAAAAGGTAAAACGCTCGGGTCTCTCAGCTGGCCCCATAGGTTCAGTCATCGACATGGCCATGAGAATGGGTCGTAGTGGCCCGTCTAAGGCTGGTGTTTTTTTCTTGGTTCTCCGATTTTCTCCTCCTAAAGACACTGCAGAAAGCCACCACTTTAGCCATGGAAAGTGCATAAATTAGTTATAATAGTTATTTGTACAATCCATTTAAATTAATAAGTTTATATTTATTCAGTCTAGTCTTTATGCAGTAAAGATTATATTACAAGTGATATCAATCCGTATTAAGAGACAACCTGCTACATGGAAGGAAAACCTGCCACATGTAAGACAACATGTTACATGTAAGGACAACCTGCTACTTGTAAGGACAACCTGCTACATGTAAGACAACATGTTACATGTAAGGACAACCTGCTACATGTAAGACAACATGTTACATGTAAGGACAACCTGCTACTTGCATCCTAGTCAAACAACAAATCACTGAGCATATAAATATCTGTTTGTCAGAACAGCATTCATGCATTCTTGTCCAATTGGTTGAGTAACTGGGGATTCGGTGCAGAATTAAAATATGAGTGTGTACATGTGAAAATAATCACCATAAACATGCTGTGTGAGATTTTATTACTATTAGTAAGCCAGAGAACAGCTGAGGACTGTCACAAATGCTCTAATGGAACAGAGACATTTGATTTAGATTATAAGTATACAGACTATTAATAGTAACAGATAGTTCACTGGAGTTACTAGATTGTAAATTACTTTGTGCCAATTCTGTCTGAGACCAATTAACAGTCTTATTTTCTATTTATGTCCATACTGTCCCTGAACTATTATTGGCTGTGGAGGTTGTTAAAGCCACATAGGCAAGGATTATATAGACAAACCACTATTGGGAGTCCTATTTAGCTCAGCTGACTGTAAGTCATCTGAGCTATGGCGATCACTCTTTGTCCATCTTCCATCCAGCCGTCCGGCCATCCGGCCGTCTGTCCGTTAACAAGGCACAAATCGTAACCACTGGACCTGGAATCTTCTAACTTTACATCAAGATAGGTCCATGAAAAATCTCCTTGGAAACCTGGAATTAGGTCTCTGTTACCCATATTTTTTGGTTTTAGGGCTCCGAAGTACCCCCTAGAATAATGAAAAATTTGATACAAAAGCTCAAGTATCTGAACAACTAATGCATTGATCACCATAATTATTGAATGGATATTCATCATGGAGTGTTTTATCAGTTTCTGCAGACTGGTGGCGCCACCTATAATTTTACAATTTTTTACAATTTTTTTTCTCTATTTTTGAGACCTCAAAAGATGCCGTCATCTTCTAACAGGACACAACTTGTAACCGCTGGACCTGGAATCTTCTCACTTTACATCCAGAGAGGTCCTCGAAATGTCTTCTTGGAAACCTGGAATTAGGTCTCTGTTACCCATATTCTTCGAGCTATGGGGCTCCAAAGTACCCCCCCAGAATAATGAATAAAATTTGATACAAAAGCTCAAGTATCTGAACAACTGATGCATTGATCACCATGATTATTTGCATGGATATTCATCATGGAGTGTTTTATTAGTTTCTACAGACTGGTGGTGCCACCTGTATTTTTTCGATTTTTTAACCATTTTTTTTTCTCTATTTTGAGACCTTTAAAGATGCCATCATCGGTTAACAGGGCACAAATCGTAAACACTTGACCTGGAATCTTTTCACTTTACATCCAGTAAGGTCCATGAAAGTCTCCTTGGAAACCTGGAATTAGGTCTCTCTTACCCATATTCTTCAAGCTATGGGGCACCGAAGTACCCCCCAGAATAATGAAAAATTTGAAACAAAAGCTCAAGTATCTGAACAACTAATGCATTGATCACCATGATTCTTTGCATGGATATTCATCATGGAGTTTTTCATCAGTGTCTGCAGACTGGTGGTGCCACCTGTATTTTTTTCAATATTTTACTATTTTTTTTTATCTATTTTTGTGACTTTATAAGATGTGGTCATCTGTTAACAGGGCTCAAATTGTAACAACTAGACATAGAATCTTCTCACTTTACATCCAGAGAGGTCCATGAAAAGTCTCCATGGAAACCTGAAATTAGGTCTCTCTTACCCATATTCTCTGAGCTATTGGGCTTATAAGCACCCCCTATCATAATTAAAAATTTGATACCAGTGCAGGGCACAAATCATAAACATTGGACCTGGAATCTTCTAACCTAAAATCTAGGGAGGTCTATGAAAATCTCCTTGGAAACGTGTATTTAGGTCTCTGTTACCCATATTCTTCGAGCTATGGGGCTTATAAATATAAGCACCCCTCAGAATAATTGGAAATTTGATACCAAAGTAGGGCAAACACTTGAACCAAGAATCTTCTTACTTGACATCCTGAGAGTTCCTCAAAAGGTCTCCCCCGAAACCTAAAGTTGGGTCACAGTGAATTATATTCTCAGAGTTTTGGTGTATGTTTGAGCACCCTAGAAATAATGCAAAATACACACAAATTGCCAGATTCCTCATGAAAGGCTGGTTGGTTTGTCATCAGATTTGTTGTGCTTATGGGTCTTGATGAACTTAAGCTAATATGCATGATCAATGATGCCACCTACATTACCTTAATTAGTTGTCTGTGCAAGGACATATTGTCAACATGTCAGTAGGCTGAGCGTCATGACCCACAGGTCACTTGTTTGAAGACACAGTGCCATATATTCACACATGAATGTCATGGCCACAGAAGTCCCCAGTAAAGCAGCAGTGATGTAACAGATTCATTTTAATGTGTGTGGACTCAGATTTAATGTCATAATCATTTCACTATCAAGCACACTATCAAACCTGTTGGTGAACCAGTAGTCCACAGAAATAAAACTGGATTCTTTGGCTTATTCACAACTGCTGATCGTTAAAGTACCAGCAGACGTTACATGTCAGGCTACATTTCATAAATGCTAGGTATTGCAAAGAAACATGGGGAAACTTCCAATCCTGTTATACCCTGCTCTCATTGATAAGAACAATCTTGGCCTTGTGCCAACACTGTGGTGGGCATTTACTACAAAGGCAGCCTTTGCAAGCTGTACATAAGTGAAATGAATTAAAAAGATTGTAACATGGCAGCTGTATAAGGGCAAAATTAACAAGTGTAGGCACAATGACAAACCAGAACTTGTTCATCCTTTTAGTGATTGGCCGTATATCAAGAACATTCTTTTTTTTCTGCAAAAAATGCCTAACACAAAAAAATGGTTGCAGCCATCAGTTTTGCCATGTGACTTCCAAGCCAGCCAGAAAGGTGTCTCCATAGACCAGTGTTGTTAGTCTGACCCCATCAGTATATTATAGGACCCTGTGACCAGAAGCCTTGAAATGGTCACACAAGATCAGTGAGGTTGCAGAGATCTCACACGACCCTCTGCTATATGACTTAAAAATGGGGAAGGCCAAGCTATCAAAAATGTATGGGGGACCCACTTTATTTTCTGATGGAAGTTATTAATCTGTCTAGCAGCTGAATCCGTGACAGGCACTGTTTATTGTCATATTGTGCATCCCTAGACTGTTATAAAACCAGAATTAATACTCCAGGATGTAGTACGTGCTACACGTCACTCTGGAGGGATGTAGCTGCTGTAAGTGGACAGTTATAGTGTCCACTTCCTCATAGCTCTGCCTGGGCTTTAGTGTATTGATGTTTACTGCTCAAATGCTTTAAATGAAACGTTATTCCTTGTACCCATAGACGCGACGTAACTCGGTTCTAGCTCTTATCAATAAAGCCCTGTAAAGTCTGTATGGTGAATCCCTGATATTTGCATATTAGGGCTTAACAAGGCGCCTGACGATTCCATCGCATTTGCATATCAGGCCGTCAAGTCTCCGGTGAATGACATCCATAACAGTGGTCCCATTAGCAACAGACAGCTCAACCCGTTTGGTATCATTCGCACTGAAATCATATGATATAGCTCTGCTGTTTGAACATACAGTCCATGGGCCAAATTTGAGTGCATGTTGGGCAATGTCACATCAGTTTAGTACTGTGTATTTGTTAGTGTTCAAGTAATACATGAAGGTCTTGCCACTGTTAAGTTGCCAACACGCTGAACGTTGTGATCGTTTCAGTCAGCTGGTACATGAATAACATGCATGTGGACCTAAATATCTCACACTGATTGGCTGAGCTAGAGAAACATTTTAAAACCGGCCTGCTGCGATAAGTGGTGGTCTAATAAACGGTGACACACTGACTCACTGAGGCTGAGGGTTATATATAGTGTTAAAAATCTTGCCGTACTCAAATAGCCGAGGTCCTAAACATATTAAGCCTGGTTAAATGGGAATATATATAGCAAGCTGGAAGCCCACAATAGGCGGTTACTGAATTAACTATGTTGTTTTTTTAAAGATTCTGGGAAAGACCACTATAATTACTCCTTGCGTCACTGGGATTGACCTTAGTTCAGCGAGGGGGTGATGTGTGGCGCTGACTGTCCGGAACGGTCCAAGTTTACCAGTCGATGAAATAAGAGGGTCAGAGAGTAGTAATTAGTTATGTAACTTGCCGCGTGCGACACTTAGTGCGACACAGTGCGACACAGAGCCATTTCATTGACTGGGCCAGTCTAACTTCCTCACACAGACCGTCAGCACAAGTCATGGTCTGTTATTACATAGATCTCTTTATCCTAATACACCATAGGTCATACACTATATTCCTTACCTCAGAAAGGAGGAATACATATGCTTTCTTCTGCTGTTCACTTGTAATATAATACATGACTTATATCTAGTTAATAGACTGAACACCTATACATGTGTATGTGTACAAATGAAATAGGATAACCTCTTGTGCTGAACTGACAACTGCTGTTCAACCTGATGATACACAGTGATGATATCTGAGGCAGGGCTGTAGTTGATACATTAAGTATACCAGCTGCAGTTACTGTTCAGTAAATAGATACTGATTTTAGGTCATGTTAGACAGGCTAGAGGTTATTATTATTGTTATGGATTTGTCATTCCTTGTATGTCCATCTGCCATAAAATACAGTGATCGTGTCTGATTTGGTCTCCTCGATATAACACTAAAACCATCATATAGGTAACATGAGTCAGGGCAGTTACTATGGGTGATTCACCATTGGATACCTATAGCGATGTGGTTTATTAATGATTCAGATCAAGGAGATCACTGTATCCTTGTGGACCTTGTAATATTATTTTTAGCCAACCTGTGAGCTTATGCGATGGTCCGGCGTCGTCCGTCGTGTGTCGTGCGGTGTGCGTCATGCGTCGTCTGTACGTTAACCATACTTATCTCAAAAACAGCAGGAGCTAGCATCACCAAATTTTATGCAAATAATCAGTCATCCAAAAAACTATATCGGATTTTGTTTATTTTTTTTCTAACTGCATTTTCTAAGATTTTATAGGGAAAAAGCTAAAAAAGCTTTAAAAATCTTCTTCTCAGAAATTGTCCAGCCAAATTGTTCAGTATTTCACAGAAATGTACCTTGGAACAATCTCTCTCAAGTATGTTCGAATGGTTCCAGTTTGGAGATTTTTTGCCGAGTTACAGGAAGTTGAACTTAGTCATCTGTGCAAAAAAGCATACTAAACCTAAAATCTCAGAAACGGCTAGAGCTGTAATCACCAAATTTTATGTTTGTTGTATATGTCAGATCTGATTTTGAGGTATTGGTGGCGCCACGTACATTAATGTGTTTTTTACAAGTGAAAATGTAATTTTAAACTCTTCTAGCTTATACACTGATTTATGATGAAACTGTTAAGCTGATTGGTTTAAACTTTACAAGAATTATTCTATGGTAGGGTTCTGCCAGTTTTATAAGAATAGATTGGGTAAATACAGCTTTTAAAAAGCATTGTAGCCAATTGAAAAAGGCTTTCTGTATTTGAAAACACATTTGACAACTTGCTGAGTTTCAGCAGCCAAGTCAAGAGGTCACTCAGTACAAACAGGTGGGGTCCAGACATCACCATGGCAACTGAGCTGGCTCAGGGGGGGTGTCTAGACAATGTGTCTAGACGTCTAGACACAGCGTCTAGACGTCTAGACACAATGTTTAGATGCAGAATTCCCAGATTATTGGAACTATATCTTTCAACTGTTTGAAAAAACTTGGTTTGCATTTTAAGCAAATCGGGTTTATCATCAGGTCACATGTGAACTGCTGCACCCTCATTTTTGGTTGATCTCTGGCCTTTTCTCGCTGCCCAGCGTCCATTTGTGCGTCTGTTCCCACACATAAACCTCAGGAACCGTTTGACCAATCAGGCAAAAAATTTTGCACAAATGTAGCCCTTTGATAGCTTTATAACATAAACTAAAAATGTAGGCGCCACCTGCAACCATTTTTGCACAGCGTCCATCTGTTCATCCGCTTTGGGATAATATCACTCATATCTCAGCAGTGGTTTGACTTATCTACCTGAAATTTTGCAGGTTTATACATCCTGGACAGCTTTCTAGATTTTATGACAGGTGGCACCACCTACATTCACGTTTACTCTGCAGACATCCAAGCTCATATCTGGGGAACCGTTTGACCAATTAGGCCAAAATTTTGCATGTTTATAGATCTCACATAGCTCTTCATCATAGGCAAAACTGACGGCGCCACCTGCAACCATTTATGCACAGCATCCATCTGTTCATCTGCCTTGGGATAAAATCACTCATATCTCAGCAGGGGTTTGACTAATCCACCTGAAATTTTGCAGGTTTATACATCCTGGACAGCTTTCTCGATTTTATGACAGGTGGCACCACCTACATTCAGGTTTACTCTGCAGACATCCAAGCTCATATCTCAGGAACTGTTTGGCTGATTGGGCCAAAATTTTGCATGTGTATAGATCTCACATAGTTCTTCATCATAGGCAAAACTGGTGGCGCCACCTGCAACCGTTTATGCACAGCTCCCACCTGATCATCTGCCTTGGGAAAAAATCAATCATATCTCAGCAGTGGTTTGACGTATCCATCTGAAATTTTGCAAGTTTATACATCCTGGACAGCATTCTTGATTTTATGACAGGTGGCACCACCTACATTCACATTTATTCTGCAGACATCCAAGCCCATATCTCAGGAACTGTGCGACCGATTGGGCCAAAATTTTGCATGTGTATAGATCTCACATAGCCCTTCATCATAGGCAAAACTGGTGGCGCCACCTGCAGCCATTTTTGCACAGCATCCATCTGTTAATCTGCCTTGGAATAATATCACTCTTATCTCAGCAGTGGTTTGACTTTTCCACCTGAAATTTTGCAAGTTTATACATCCTGGACAGCTTTCTCGATTTTATGACAGGTGGCACCACCTACATTCATGTTTACTCTGCAGACATCAAAGCTCATATCTAGGGAACTGTTTGACTGATTGGGCCAAAATTTTGCATGTGTATAGATCTCACATAGCTCTTCATGATAGGTGAAGATGGTGGTGCCACCTGCAACCATTTATGCACAGCATCCATCTGTTCATCAGCCTTGGGATAAAATCACTCATATCTCAGAAGTGGTTTGACTTACCCACCTAAAATTTTGCAGGTTTATACATCCTTGACAGCTTTCTCGATTTTATGACAGGTGGCGCCACCTACATTCATGTTTACTCCGTAGACATCCAAGCTCATATCTCGGGAACCGTTTGACCCATTGGGCCAAAATTTTGCATGTGTATAGATCTCACATAGCTCTTCATCATAGGCAAAACTGGTGGCTCCAACTGCAACCATTTATGCACAGCGTCCATCTGTTCATCTGCCTTGGGATAAAATGACTCATATCTCGGCAGTGGTTTGACTTATCCACCTGAAATTTTGCAGGCTTAAACATCATAGACAGCTCTCTTGATTTTATGACAGGTGGCGCCACCTACATTCAGGTTTACTCTGCAGACATCCAAGCTCATATCTCGGGAACCGTTTGACCAATTGGGCCAAAATTTTGCATGTGTATAGATCTCACATAGCTCTTCATCATAGGCAAAACTGGTGGTGCAACCTGCAACCATTTATGCACAGCGTCCATCTTTTCATCTGCCTTGGGATAAAATCACTCATATCCCAGCAGTGGTTTGACTTTCCACCTGAAATTTTGCAGGTTTATACATCCTGGACAATTTTCTTGATTTTATGACAGATGGCACCACCTATATTCATGTTTACGCTGCAGACATCCGTGCTAATATGCAACACTCCTCACTCTATTCCCCTTGCCACTTAATCTATGCCTCACTTCACTCATCTTATTCTGATTTCTGCGGATACACATAGTCTCTTGTCAACTACCCATATTCTAGTTTTAAAATGTCCTAGTCTGAAACTTGCAGGTCAGAAATGTCCATTTTGCAGAAATCATAATGACTAAGGTAGATATGCAGGACTTAAAAGGATCAGTATTATATTTAAAAATAAACCTCCATTCATACTCCTAAACTTTGAACAGGTTCGCATTAGGCCTGTAGGCCTTGTTAATTAGGATACTTGATGTGGAATTACCTTAGTAAGCAGAAACATGTCTGTCATCATCTCATCAAAACATCTTACATTAAAAGCTGACAGCATCATTAGTCACTCATTTATAAAAATCAGCATGATCAGATGGCCTTGTCAGTTAATGTCTTGACCAGTGTATTACTGCATCTTATGTATGATCAGATGGCCTTGTCAGTTAATGTCTTGACCAGTGTATTACTGCATCTTATGTATGATCAGATGGCCTTGTCAGTTAATGTCTTGACCAGTGTATTTCTGCATCTTATGTATGATCAGATGGCCTTGTCAGTTAATGTCTTGACCAGTGTATTTCTGCATCTTATGTATGATCAGATGGCCTTGTCAGTTAATGTCTTGACCAGTGTATTACTGCATCTTATGTATGATCAGATGGCCTTGTCAGTTAATGTCTTGACCAGTGTATTTCTGCATCTTATGTATGATCAGATGGCCTTGTCAGTTAATGTCTTGACCAGTGTATTACTGCATTTTATGTATGATCAGATGGCCTTGTCAGTTAATGTCTTGACCAGTGTATTACTGCATCTTACGTATGATCAGATGGCCTTGTCAGTTAATGTCTTGACCAGTGTATTACTGCATCTTATGTATGATCAGATGGCCTTGTCAGTTAATGTCTTGACCAGTGTATTTCTGCATCTTATGTATGATCAGATGGCCTTGTCAGTTAATGTCTTGACCAGTGTATTACTGCATCTTATGTATGATCAGATGGCCTTGTCAGTTAATGTCTTGACCAGTGTATTACTGCATCTTATGTATGATCAGATGGCCTTGTCAGTTAATGTCTTGACCAGTGTATTTCTGCATCTTATGTATGATCAGATGGCCTTGTCAGTTAATGTCTTGACCAGTGTATTACTGCATCTTACGTATGATATGTAGTGATTGAGCATCTTCCAATGAACCAGAGTAAAAGTTCTACTCAAGACCCAGAAACACCGTGGTTTGAACCAGATCTGGTCATCATGCAATACTGACTTCAGTTACTTTTACATTTATGATATTTTAGGCATGACGTTCACATCCTTTTATAACTTATTTGGTCACTGTTACTTAATTTGGAGAAGTGCAAGGTTTGTTGTCAGTTTCATTATCATTGTATGTCTGGGCCCAGATCCTGATCTGGACCAATCAGCACTTTGGGGCCAATCAGCAATTTCGATTTGGGCTGATCCAGATCAGGGTTTATGTTGTACTGAATCCCCATCAGGAATTGGTCTGGACCAGTTCTTAATTGATCTGGACTAATCGCTGATTGATCTGGAACAATTCTGGATTGGTCCAGACCAAATCCTGATCAGGATTTTGACCAGTCCAAACCCCAATCAGGATGTGGTCCATTCCAGATCCTGATTCAGCCTGAGTTGACACAATACAAAATAATGCCTTCAAGTTCAGCACACCTCTGATTAAATCAAGAAAAATTCACCTTAGTCGGTTGAACAACTGAATATTAGTTCGACTGATACCTGACATGAATTAATTAATGGACAAAAAAAACAATACTACTGATTTTTGTGTCATAACTTAACCTTTGTAAAAACATAATTTAAACTTTGTTAAAATTTGTAATATAATAAACTTGATGGATAAAACATTTTTACTAGCTTGTATTACTTACATGCATCATGTATGTATGAATCAAATAAGTAAATTCTGTATCTAAAATAAACAAAAACATTTTTTTTAATATAAATTTTGATTGATTTGAAAATTAAAAAGCACCTTGCGGACAGGAAGTTAGAAAGTAGATACAGTTATGATCTTGATCAGGGGTATGGGTAGTCTTAACCTTCAACTCATTAGACAGGAAATCATTCTCTTTGTTATTAATTGTATCCCTAGACAAAGTAGGGGGATACTATGTTTTCATACCGGTCCCCCCGCCGCCGCCGCCGCATATAAATCTTGTTGGCGCAATAACCCAAAAAATATTTCACGGAACTTTACCAAATTTGGTATATGTATAGATATGGGTAAGAGGACGACGCCTATTTAAAATGAGGTCATGACCTTTACTAGGAGAGTGTCCTTGACCTTGAATAGGTCCAATTTTAGGGAAAATCACACAAATTCTTTAATATCTCAAGAAATCTTGTATGGATTTATCCCAAAATCAAGTTGATGGAAGATCATGGATAGGGTGGTCATGTTCCAGAAACTGGTGGCGCCACCTATTATTCTTTACTTGTTTTCGTGCCGTTTAAAACCCCCAAAATTGCCACCTTACAGTACTGTGAGCATTATAAGTCAAAAACTAATTGACAGATTTCTTTTATATTATGCATATACATAGGTTTGGGTTATGGGATGATGTTTATTTAAATTGGGGTCATGACCTTTCCTATGATAGTGGCCTTGACCTTGAATATTGCCATATATGGTGAAAATCACACACCTCTTATGATATCTCCAGTGTTGATAGCCATATGGATTTCAAACATGACTTATGTATGGCCCACCACTAAAGTAAGAACCCTATAGGTTCTAGGGTCATGAGGTCAAAGGTCAAGGTCACTGGACTGGCATTTTAAAAGATACTGTGGATGCATTTTAAGCCAAACTTTCATCCTAGGTCTTCCATCTTGAATATATAGCTCACTTGCCGGTAGTGGATGATCCATATAAATTTTGGGGTCACAAGGTTAAAGGTCAAGGCCACAGGAGCTATCTGTCCAAAAATTAGTTTCTGGATGATAATTCCTGCTTTTATTGATGTATTGATTTCAAACTTGACTTATATATGTCCCATTGAAAAAGCAAGACTCCAATTGATTTTGGGGTCATGAGGTCAAAGGTCAAGGTCACAGGACACATTCTTTAAAAAGATTGTGGGTGCATTTTCAGCCAAACATTTCATCTCAGACCTTTCATCTTGCACATATAAGTCATCTGCCAATAGAGGAAGACCCCTATCAGTTTTGAGGTCACAAGGTCAAAGGTGAAGGTCACGGGAGCCATCTGTCCAAAAATTAGTTCCTGGATGATAATTCCTGCTTTTATTGATGTATAGATTTCAAACTTGACTTGTATATGTCCCATTGGAAAAGCAAGACCCAAATTGATTTTGGGGTCATAAGGTCAAAGGTCACAGGACACATCTTAAAAAGATTGTGGATGCATTTTCAGCCAAACATTTCATCTCAGACCTTTCATCTTGCACATATAGTTCACCTGCCAAGAGAGGAAGAACCCTATCAGTTTTGAGGTCACAAGGTCAAAGGTGAAGGTCACGGGAGCCATCTGTCCAAAAATTAGTTCCTGGATGATAATTCCTGCTTTTATTGATGTATAGATTTCAAACTTGACTTGTATATGTCCCATTGGAAAAGCAAGACCCAAATTGATTTTGGGGTCATAAGGTCAAAGGTCACAGGACACATCTTAAAAAGATTGTGGATGCATTTTCAGCCAAACATTTCATCTCAGACCTTTCATCTTGCACATATAGTTCACCTGCCAAGAGAGGAAGAACACTATCAATTTTGAGGTCACAAGGTCAAAGGTGAAGGTCACAGGAGCCATCTGTCCAAAAATTAGTTTCTGGATGATAATTCCTGCTTTTATTGATGTATAGATTTCAAACTTGACTTGTAATTGACCCATTGGAAAAGCAAGACTCCAATTGATTTTTGGGTCATGAGGTCAAAGGTCAAGGTCACAGGAAACCTCTTTAAAAAGATTGTGGATGCATTTTCAGCCACACAATTCATCTCAGATCTTTCATCTTGCACATATAGTTCACCTGCCAAGTGTGGAAGACCCCTATCAATTTTGAGGTCACAAGGTCAAAGGTGAAGGTCACAGGAGCCATCTGTCCAAAAATTAGTTTCTTGATGATAATTCCTGCTTTTATTGATGTATGGATTTCAAACTTGACTTGTATATGTCCCATTGGAAAAGCAAGACCCAAATTAATTTTGAGGTTATGAGGTCAAAGGTCAAGGTCACAGGACACATCTTTTAAAAGATGTGGATGCATTTTCAGACAAACATTTCATCTCAGATCTTTCATCTTGCACATATAGTTCACCTGCCAAGAGAGGAAGAACCCTATCAATTTTGAGGTCACAAGGTCAAAGGTGAAGGTCACAGGAGCCATCTGTCCAAAAATTAGTTTCTGGATGATAATTCCTGCTTTTATTGATGTATGGATTTCAAACTTGACTTGTATATGTCCCATTGGAAAAGCAAGACCAAAATTGATTTTGGGGTCATGAGGTCAAAGGTCAAGGTCACAGGACACATCTTTAAAAAGATGTTGATGCATTTTCAGCCAAACATTTCATCTCAGATCTTTCATCTTGCACATATAGTTCTCCTGCAAAGAGAGGAAGAACACTATCAATTTTGAGGTCACAAGGTCAAAGGTGAAGGTCATAGGAGCCATCTGTCCAAAAATTAGTTTCTGGATGATAATTCCTGCTTTATTGATGTATAGATTTCAAACTTGACTTGTATTTGACCCATTGGAAAAGCAAGACTCCAATTGATTTTGGGGTCATGAGGTCAAAGGTCAAGGTCACAGGACACATCTTTAAAAAGATCAAGGTCACAGGACCAACATCTTCAACAAGATTGTGGATTGTTAGATGGAAGAAACAATAAATATGCCAAGTGTCAGTATATGCTGCTAAAAATGGGGGTCTATTCTTAAAGGGGGGGGGCCTTCTATGTCTGGGGATACTCTGGCACCTGGGGGCCAAGAAATGTCTAGTTAAAGATCAGGATTTTGGCCAGACTGAATCCCGATCGGGATCTGGTCTGGACCAATCGGGAATTGGTTCAGACCAGATTCCATTCGGGATTTGGTCAAGCCTAAATCCTCATAGGGATTCGGTCTATTGGTCCAGATTGAGATCTGGGCCTTGATGTAAGGGTACATGCAAAATGGGTCCTAAACAAGTCTATAGTAATAATATTGACCCATTTCTGGAATACCCTTACACAGGGAATGTAAAGTTATTTAACCCACTGTCATTTATGATGTTGATCCAAAAGTAAAGTCTTAATGCATTACTCAAGTCTGCACTGACTATTCAGTGAATAATTTGCGAATATGAATGAGAAATTTGTTGGAAATCCTGTCAAATCACAGATGGTGAGCCTGGCCAATGACAAAACCTGCTTCATTAGAATGAAGTCATTCAGGTTGTGAACGGTTGTGCCTGATTCAAACTGTGTTTTGGTAAGGAATTAATTAAACAAAAAAAAGTAAATATTGAAACATTTGTAATTTTCTCTGTCATGTGATGTTGATTGACTGTGGCTTTAATATACAATTAGCATATAAAATTTCAAGAATACAAATTTCTAACATTCCAGCCTGGCGTGGGAGTTGTCCCATGGTCGGTCTGTTTTTTTTTCATTGTTTTAATGTAACACTCTTGTGGGAGGCAGTGAGGAAACTTTGGATTTAGAAAAAAGAGTGAGGCACTTGAATAAATCTGGTTTCTGATTGACAGTCTTGTATGGTTGAGAGGTAGTGAAACTTGTTTAAGTTGATGAGAAGTCAAGGACAGGAGCCTTGTGTTCCTTGGAAATGTAATTATTATAAAATCATTTTTATGTGTGTAAAAACGGAAGCTCAATCTGATCCACAAGCACTCTCTGCCCACTGAATCACCGCTTCAGGGAGTGTGACATTTCAGATTGATTCTCTACAGATTTTACAGGGCAGGCTCATTGCATACTATGGACAGATTTGACTAAATATGACATTATGATTTTGTTCCTGGGAGGTAGCTCCTTTCCATAGGGCAGCCAAAAATAAAAAAACTGAAAAGCGCAGGGTAGCTTGTTGCAAAAGCAGAGTAGCTGTTACCTAGCAATGTAAAATCAGAAGTGTTGGATGTTCATGTATGATACCAGGTTCTGGGTATGCCTCTGGGATCAGTTTTTCCTGGTACATGCATGTGTTCATCAGATCAGTGCTGGTGTATTAAAGAAAGATTTGTATCTGCTACTCGAGGAGACCATATTTAAAATCCACCAGGGATGCAGTGTTTGTGGCTGTCTGCAGCGCTGCCTACCATCTTAATCAAGCATGATCCCATACGCCCACAGGATCAATATTATTTATTTGCTATAATCAATCTTGCAGGAGCTGACTTTGTTCCAGACTGTGGTATATAATGATTTTTTGCACTGCCTTATTTTCCTTGGTGTTGTGAGACTAGCAAGTATGGAGTCCCATGTCTATAAAAAACCTGGCTTGATTTTATCTTGATTGTCATATGCATGTCAGACGCTGAGAAATGATTAATCAGGCAGAGCTCTCTAAGTCACATTGTACGGCCACCTGAATAAAACTCTTAATGGATATGTGGATGGCCTTCTGCTGATTACTTGCATGCCTCCAGATTACTACAAGGCCTTGTGTTTGTTGATAAAAAATTCCTTTCCTATTTATGAATTTTGCCTGTTGATGGAGCTGTCATGCATGATCCTCTCAGTAAAATGAGTGATATGTATATTGAGTTGCCTCATTAAAAAAAAGCATGGCTAGCTCGGGAAATCCTCTTTAATGTTACAGCATGAATTGAAAGTACCTTGCTTGTTGTCCCCCACTTCTGCGGAACTGGGAACATTGCTTTTGGCTTGTCTGTCTGTCTCTCTGTCCGTCCGGTTTTTGTTTCCATGCGATTACTTTCCTAAATATTATCCAATTTCATTAAAATTTGGGTCAGTGATTGCTCTCATGCATACCTTGGTTGGGATTGGTTTTGGAGTGTCTATCTGAAAAATAATTCATGCCAGCTCAAAATAAAAATATCAAATTCTCGTCCAATTTCTCAATGTGTTTAAGTTTTAATGTTCACCTGGAGATGTCTCTGAATGTCATAGTGGATCTGTTTAAGTTTTCATGTGCCCTCAAGATTTCTCCACATGTCATAAATTTGGTTGCTAATCAAGCATGAAACACAACAAGAGCCCAAATCGGGGGACATTAATTCCACAAATTTGCTTGTTATATTTCAGATTTAGGGGCATAATATATCTGTGAAATGTGCGTATAGGTCACAGGGCTATTATATAATTTTGTATATTTATGCCCCCGCCACAAAGTGGCCGGGGCATATAGTTTTACCCATGTCCGTCCTTCTGTCCTTCCGTCATTCCAAAATCAAACAGTTGTACGGACTTTTTTCGCAATGCCTGCAGATATTGGCCTGATTTTTGGTATGTGGGCAGATATAGACCAGTTACAGATCGAGTTTGCGTTTCGTCCCGGTTGACCTACTTTTGACCATTTTACGGCTCCTAAACTTTGAAAATTTCATGAAATATAGAAATTTCATGACAAATACACATGTACGGACTTTTTTTCGCAATGCCTGCAGATATTGGCCTGATTTTTGGTGTGTAGGCAGATAATGACCAGTTACAGATCGAGTTCGCGTTTTGTCCCAGTTGACCTACTTTTGACTGTTTTACGGCTCCTAAACTTAGAAAATTTCATGAAAAATAGAAATATTCATGACAAATACACATGTACGGACTTTTTTTCGCAATGCCTGCAGATATTGGCCTGATTTTTTGTGTGTCAGCAGATAATGACCAGTTACAGATTGAGTTCGCGTTTCTTCCCAGTTGACCTACTTTTGAACGTTTTACGCCTCCTTAACTTAAAAAATTTCATGAAAAATAGAAATATTCATGACAGATACACATGTACCGACTTTTTTTCGCAATGCCTGCAGATATTGGCCTGATTTTTGGTGTGTGGGCAGATATAGACCAGTTACAGATCAAGTTTATGTTTCGTCCCAGTTGACCTACTTTTGACTGTTTTACGGCTCTTGAACATAGAAAATTTCATGAAAAATATGAAATTTCATGACAGATACACATGTACAGACTTTTTTTCGCAATGCCTGCAGATATTGGCCTGATTTTTTGTGTGTGGGCAGATATTGACCAGTTACAGGTCGAGTTCACGTTTCGTCCCAGATGACTTACTTTTGACTGTTTTACGGCTCCTGAACATAGAAAATTTCATGTAAAATATAAATTTTCATGACAAATACACTTGTACAGACTTTTCTTCGCAATACCTGCAGATATTGGCCTGATTTATGGTGTGTGGGCAGATAATGACCAGTTACAGATCGAGTTCACATTTTGTCCCAGTTGACCTACTTTTGACCGTTTGACAGTGCTCTAACATAGAAAATTTCATAAAAAAGTGCACATGTATGGACTTTTTTTCGCAGTGCCTGCAGATACGGGCCTGATTTTTGGTGTGTAGGCAGATAATGACCAGTTACAGATCGAGACTGTTTTGTCCCAGTTGACCTACTTTTGACCATTTGACTGCTCCTGAACATAGAAAGTTTCATGAAAAATAGAAATTTTCATAACAAATGCATATGTACTGACTTTTTTCCTCAATGCCGGCAGATACCACCCTGATTTTTTATGTGTGGGCAGGTAATGTCAGTTACAGATCAAGTTCGCGTTTCGTCCTGGTTGACCTACTTTTGATTGTTTTACGGCTCCTAAACATAGAAAATTTCATGAAAGACAGAAATTTTTATGGAAAATGCACATGTATGGACTTTTTTTCACAATGCCTGCATATACTGGCATGATTTTTTATGTGTTGCTTGATAATGACCCGTTATAGATTGAGTTTGCATTTTGCCCTTGTTGACCTACTTTTGACCATATGACACCTCCTGAACTTAAAAAATTTTTCAAAATTTTACAAATGTTTCAAATTTGCCCCAGGCGGGGGCATTCGTGTCGTTCTGACACATCTAGTTCATGTATAAAAAGCCTGCAGTTTTGGCCTCTCTTGGACCTTGTAACAATTATATAACTTCTAATGTAACACTAACTCCTAGAGGTTAAAAATGTCACAAGGGCAGGATACTGGTTGGCTTTGTATATCACCTTCAGGCTTTATGTATATCACCTTTTTGTTTGACTTCTATGAAGCCAAAGTTGTTCTGTCCAACAACCTCAGACAAGCTTTTGGACACCGTAAATTGCCACAGAGTATAAGAGAACCTGACAAACACTGTCTGTTTTATATGACATGCTTATTAGTCCCCGTTGTAGGAGGAAGGACTACTAAAATGTCTGTCCTTCCATCTTTCAGTCCCTCCTACTGTCAGTCCTTCAACAGTTACTTTAAATTTGAGATAATCTCAGAATTGTGTCTATCCTCAGAGGATAGGTTACATTCCTGTTTCATTGTTTTTCAGGTGGTTACCATCCAGTGAAGATTGGAGACTTATTCAATTCCAGATACCATGTAATAAGGAAGCTTGGATGGGGCCACTTCTCCACGGTCTGGTTATGCTGGGACCTGCAGTAAGCTTTTTATCATGAAATAATCTGCTGCATGTCCTCTAATATTGTATGGTTACAGATGGTAATATCTCCAAGTAATGCATTCACTGAATAAAAAATACCATTTTAATACTGATCCCATGTGGTACTTTTTCAGCATAGATTGTTTGAAAACCTGGGCATGTTTAATCAAATGATAAAAAGATCCCATGTGTAGATTTTTTGGCAGTTTAGGAATGTACACCATCGGGTAGCTTGTCATCATTTAGAAGACCAGCATCCATCTGTATGCAGAGCAAGTAATACAACACGCCCTGCCATCAATCAACCTCAACCTCAGCATTTTGAATATTTCATCACAAAAACCTGTCACACTGTACCATGAACTGGTATTTGTACGGGACTCCTTGGTTCAAGGAAACTTGTCTGGAGGGCATGGCGTTGTAGTGTGATCACTAATTAATTGAATTAGTTCAGAAGACCGAGGAGTTGGTGGGGAGAATATTGTTAGGGAAATTAAGCACAATCAGTAAACCTCCATTTTGTTTGTCTACCTTATTATGAGCAAGGATTGCCTCAGTGGATGTGTCATGACAGTCTGAGGTGTGCTCTGTGAGTGCTCAGGTGTAATGTGAGTGCTCTGGCAGTGAACTTCCAGTGTTTTACCATAGCATGATGGTGTTCTGACTCTGTGAATGTTATATTGGTGCTCTGGTGCTCTATCAGTGCTCTGGTGCTCTATCAGTGCTCTGGAAGTGTTCCATGAGCCTGTTTAAAAGTCTTCCCATGGATTGATGTTACCACAGCTTCACTGATGTTAGAAGATTCTAGTTCCTGTCTTGACCTTTCAGTGTTGCTATATTTGTACCTGTTGCAGATTGACCCAGAATGACTACCTTACACGCAGAGTTTAAAACTAGCCAGATTACCTTGTGACCTACTAGTCTTTAGTCAGCATTAAACATGGTAGCTGTAGGTCAGATTGTTTGATCATTTGTCAGAACTGGTTGGCTTTAAATCTCAGCCTGATTAGATCTGATACCCTGCAGAAACACTGCTGCAACAGATATAAATAAGGATCACAGACTCCTTTAACTGTCTGCTGTTACACAATATTCCATTAATGATTTATGACTTTGAAGCCCAGTTTCTTTTTACTGGTGACCCTGTCAGAACCCCTGAGTGCTTCCAGTTGAGTTGAGGCAGGCATTCAGTTTACAGTCCAGCTGACTCCAGCCAGATATAACTGAACATGAGGCCCTTGATCTTCAGCTCTTCTTATTTTTGTTCTTGACACAAAGATCTTTGGATGTTAATGCCATATATCAGGATTTAGATGAAGCTTATCAAATGTCTCTTGATATGTGTAAATGTGCACAGTTGTGAGGTTTTGTTTTGTAGCTGTCAGCTGTTTCCTTCACTGTCTTTTCAGAATATAATTACACAAATGCAACCTTGTCCCCACTTTTAATCTGGTTGCTTCAGTTACCTCAGGTTGGATTGGATGGGCAGACTTTCTTAAACCTTTAGAATTGCTCGAAAGCGAGCAAACTGCAGCATGAACTAACAACAATACACATTTTATAGGAACCCCCCTCCCACAAATTCTTGTAAAACCTTGTTTCCTATCTGGATCTGCTAGGTGGGTATGATTTGATGGTGATTTCTCTCCGGATCAGTTTGGAGGGTATGATTTGATGGTGTTTCCTATCTGGATCTGCTGGGTAGGTATGATTTGATGGTGATTCCTCTCTTGATCAGCTGGGTGGGTATGATCTGAAGGTGATTTCTCTCAGGAACAGTTTGGAGGGTATGATTTGATGGTGTTTCCTTTCTGGATCATCTGGGTGGGTATGATCTGATGGTGATTTCTCTCAGGAACAGTTTGGAGGGTATGATTTGATGGTGTTTCTGGTTCTGCTGTGTAGGTTAGATATGACGGTGATTTCTCTCCGGATCAGTTTGGAGGGTATGATTTGATGGTGTTTCGTCTCTGGATCTGCTGGGTGGGTATGATTTGGTGGTGTTTCCTCTCTGGATCAGCTGGGTGGGTATGATTTTATAGTGTTTCCTCTCTGGATCAGCTGGGTGGGTATGATCTGAAGGTGATTCCTCTCTGGATCTGCCAGATGGGTATGATCTGTCTTGCATTCTCGTTTCACAGAGGAACAGGGTGATTTACCACAGTTGGGGAAGGTGCTGACTTGAGTGTTTCTCCACGCATCCTTGCACACTGTATAAGATATAACATAGGCTGTTGGAGGCGATGTTGATTTATAATTACACAGGAATGATCACACATGTAATTTTTGCAGTATTTCTTATCATGGTTACTATTTTTTGGCTATTCAGTTGCTGGCAGTACACTGTATTCTCCTTTATATGGCCATTTGGTATTATAAATAATTGGAAATATTTGATATTATGTTTTACCAATTGTTACATATTACAAGACTTTTCAGTCTTGAATTAATTTAATTTTACTAATGCAGGGACAAGCATTTAGGGCATAAATTATGATAAATGTTTCTGGAAAAGGTATGTATGGACATTAATATTGCCATTATTATTGTGGCAATTGCAAACTTTATCTGTCCCGAAGGTTATTTATAAATCCAATGGCTACCTCTGAATAGGTTGTCATGACATCAGCTAAATACCAGCTCAAACATGCATTCCCCAGGTAAATTAGGAGGAAGTTCACCAGTGCCTCTCACTTGCAGATGCTAATATAAATTTTTTTCTTCCAATCTTCTCTCAAAGGTCAATTGTGTGGAAAATTTGTGCATATTTAATAAGGTCAAAGGTCACAAGATGTACGGTTGATGTATTATGCACTCATGTGGATCTGTTTTTCCAGTCAGGATAAAGTCAGGGAGTTAAAATAAATGCTCAGACCAGGGGAAAATCAGGGGATTTGATTGACCCGAAGGAGAAGGTGGTCAGTTTGTTATATTTTGTCTCATATCCAAGCAGAATATATAGAAGAAGATTGGCTATCATTGCTTTTAGTGTGTTACTTTCATAAAAAATCAAAATAATTATCATGGAATATTTAAAAAATGATCAGGGAATATTTATTTTATTGAATGCTTGGAACCCTGTTAAATACATTTTGATAATCCTTACTTAATATTACTATACCAGTATCTGCATGAAAAAGGCAGTTGTAACTGTAAGCATATATAACCTTTTGTCAGGGTGTATTAGCTATACACCATGAAGTGATGACAATCAGTAAAACAGCCTGGATAATATTAGTGTTTGTAGATCCACTGACTAATCTTTGCCCAGTCCCATGGTGGGCTGGCCTTTGAACATACCCAAGTCTGTGTGGGACCAGATGGCCTGAGACATGCTTTGTTTGTGGAATTATTTGGTTTCATTTTTACTCCTGATCATCTGATGTCATACCTCTCTCATGGACATCAGCAACCAGTGTGGAAGTGTGGACCTTCAGTGGACAAACACTGTTTCACAATATTTTTTTAAAGGATCGGTCCATGGTCTGTTGGTGACACTGTCTATTGAATGAGGATGAAGGTATCCATACAATAAGAATGATATGTTATTATTAAGCCTTCTGGATTTCAAGTTTTATATGCACAGGGTAAGGAATAATCCAGAAGTCATAACCTGTCATTAAGACATTAGAGCGAATCTCTGAGGTTTAACAAGATCACACCAGTATGCCATTGAGGCACAGGTGGGGTTCAAACCAGGGACCTTCATCTCCAAAGTCCAGCACCTTAGCCACTATGTTACGTCCTACCCCACTCATGCCACTGTTTCACAATTACATAATTTAATGTGAGGAAGAGGAAAAACAGCTTTGTCTTGTAATTTAGCACTCCCTTTAAAATTCTTCTGTGTATCACCTGTACAAAAAGCCTATACACATTCTATCACTGTTCTTTCTTCCTTGTTTTACAAGTGGTACCACATTTACAGAAGGCTGTTACTCTGAGATTGAGAGGGTACCTGCTTATGTAGCATGTTGGACTCCATTCTGAAACATTCTTAAATCTTGAGACTATTTATCATGACCTTGTGTAAACAGATGAGGTTTTTAATCATTTCTCAATTATTCGTGAACTTTAAAGTCACTTGTAAAAGAATAGAAGTATTAATGCCATAACTTCTATTAAGAAGTTTTTGTAGACAAAGCATTAATGTTGTGGACATACAAGGAGGAAGGGTGTATCTGTAAGCAGAGGGTTCCCCAGCGGGCATAAACAGCCACCTGCAGGCGTAGCTGTGTTTGGTTACCAGCGGCTAAATGTTGACTTACTCTGTTTAACTGGAGCACCCAGTCTTCATAGACTGTACTGATGGATCACCATAAAGCATCATGTATAAACTTTGTAGACTTTTTTTGTGCAATATCCAGTAATAGATAGAGAGCCAAGTAATAGAAAGCTAGCCCACAGTCTGCCGTTAAGTCACTGGTAGTGGAGTGTGAGACACACCAGTAATGGACTGTAGGCTTCGGCCAAATGATTTGTCCAGCTCTGTTATTTTAATGGAAGTAGGGGCCCTCCATTTGCAGTACTTATTGAAATGTAAAATGTTTAGGATTCCTGGCACACTTCAAATATAGTTATAGCATTTACCTCATGTATATTCAGAAATCCAGTTTACCTTATATATATTCAGAAATCCAGTTTACCTTGTGTATATTCAGAAATCCAGCTTACCTGGTGTATATTTAGAATCCAGATTACAAAAGTGTCTGTCAAAGGTAATTGACACGATTAATTAGAGAGAATAAATCTGTGGCTGATGTAATTTCCAGTGTAACTGTGGTATGAAATGTGAAAAGCTGGAAGCGAATACTTTGCTGAAATATTTTAGATAAAATGTTTAACTTTATAATATAATCTGAAATGGAGTCTCCTTTAAACATTTTCATCGTTAGGGGAAATAATATTGGAATGTGTCATAAACTATCATGGTTCTTTTGAATGTAGCTTTAATGAGAGAGATAATATTAGAATATTAAGTTAGTGGCATATTCCTGTGGAATATTGGTACTAGTACCGCAGACAACTGGTACATGACGTCTGATTGGTTTGAAATATGACTTCCTGCAGCGGGAGGCTCACAGGATCATCACCAGCTCATGGAGGACATCTGTGTTAAAATTAAAGTCATCAGGTTGCTAAGGAACCAGATTTAATAGGTCGTGTATACGAACCTCTAGAGTAGCAGGGAAGTCAATAATGAATATCCTGTCCCGAGTCACGGCTTGTTTATGTTTTAAGAGCATCCTAAGTTAAACGAGCTGCTCTCTCAGTCTTGGACGTAACATAAAAATAAGAACTTCCTCCCCTTTAGTTACAGTCTTTTTATTTGCAGAAATGAATCTGCTGCATATATTATTAGCCTGTGCAGGTGATGCATTTCATAATACTAGGATTTTCTTTCTCTCCTTTCGCTCTTTTGAATTCTTGAATATTGGAGCACTGCCAGACCTATCCATCTAAATGTATCACTTAGAAATCAGTGAAAATAATAATTGCAGTTATACATCTGCGAGAGAACCATTTCTATTTGTCAGTGACCCTGCACATGCCCTTCCCAATATCCACTTACAAATTTACTCCCACATGATTTGCTATGGTGGGTTTTAGTGTAGAAATAGGTCAAAGTCATAATCATGGAAATTTGAAAATGAATTCATCTAAACCTGATTGAAAACTCCATGAATCGCTAGACCCCAGTCTTTATGTTAAAAGCAGTTGTACATGATAGTTAGGATAGAACTAGATAGATGGAACATTTTATAATAATAAATTGATTGGCATATCAGACATTTATAAATGTCACGTCTGGGCTGCTCAAAAGCTGCTTGGCTGGACACTGGTTGGTTGACGCCAGACACTGGTTGGTTGACCCAGCCACCAGTTTGAGCGTTTTCAGGTGTTTGTGGCCTGTAGACTAGACTGTGGCAGTGCTGAAGCTGTAAACTAAACGAACTGCTGACTTATATCATATTGTGTATTTGACCACCCCCTGGTCCTGAAGGACACAAACGAGTCTGCTCATACTGGAAAGTGACTTGAGGCCAGTTATCCTTTGTTGAATTGGATCTTTGTTTTTATTATTGCTTCCTGACTACAAACATACAAAGTGTATGAGCATAAACCATGATGATGATTCTGCTCTGTTTTTGAGATCTAGAATTTTTCTCTTTTTCTGAATGTCCTCTTCTGAGTTATTCATTTACTTTTAGCAAAGCTGGCTCTGAGGTTTATATAAATACTATGGTGACAGGTGCACAGGTGCATTAATAATATTTGTAAAAATGTTGTTATGACAACAGGAGACTATAAGAAAGGCGAATGTTAGATTTGACATTCAAACTGCATTTGCTAAAGGCAATAAAACTCCCACTAAATATCCATTTGCAAGTACATGAAAAATCCAACTGCTACCTCTTCTCTACATGCTAGGATGTTTATAGATAACTTCAGCTGAGGACCATGACCTGTGGGTCCCTTATTCTTTATAACATCTAAGGCTATCATTAAATTTAAAAATAAATCCTACAATATAAATAAAAGAAATTTTGTTTCATTTTCAGGGGCAAACGCTTTGTTGCACTAAAGGCAGTGAAAAGTGCAGCCCACTACACAGAAACAGCTCTAGATGAAATCAAACTACTGAGATGTGTAAGTGGATTTGCTGATACATATTGAAATTTGTAGTTATCATGAAACAATTAGCTTTTTATACATGACTACTACATAATGATATTTTATTCAGAACGAGAAAACATTTTCCAAACCCAAAAGGCCAATTGGTCCCTGATCCTTTATAATTTGCAGAAATTATTTCAGGTAATTTTTATATGTTGTTTATTTGCTTAGAATGTAAGTCAAAATTATCAGAGCATTGCAGATAGCCAGTTTCAGAATGCTTGTGCATTCATACGGGCATTAGGTTAACATATTTTGATGATGCCTGACAGTTCAGCTGTGTGGTTGGTAGCATTAAAACTAACTATGTACATTATATTTTGAGTAATATGCAGTCACAAAAATGGTGTATTTGCACACTACTCACATTTTTTTAAATATGCTAAAAGAGCTTGACACCCAGGCGGGCTAATCAAGATTTGGAAGGCTTTCAATACAGCTCTGTTAATCTGGTGAGAAAACACATTCAGTTGCTGTGTGAAAATTCAAACCATTTTAAAATTGATTAAAAACAGGTTGCATTTGTCATGTGAAAGACTTAGGAAAAGTTGAAAGACAGAGGAAAATTGACTTTATATTGATCTTGGCATTAATTTGTCATTTACATTATTTACCGCATAGAACTATTAAACTGCTACAGGTCAGGCCAGGTGTTTAGAGTCTGACATCAGACATTCAAAACAGTATTCCTTTGTAAATTGTCCTGTTTTGATGATTGCAGGTACGAGAAACAGATGAAGCTGATCCTTTTAGAGAGAAAACTGTACAGTTGTTGGATGATTTCAAGATCTCAGGCGTTAACGGTACTCGTATCCTTAACCTGTCAATCATGGACATGCTGGTGCATGATGGGATTAAGTGGCTGTGTAGAGGCACATCAAAGTATTTGCAGATCCCCTGTTAATTTAGTAAATATAATATTGTCATATTGTTGATATATATTTAATAGATCTGGCAGGTAAATCACATGATGCCCTGATATAGTTACATATAATTACCCTGATTTAATTACAAGTACACATATTAACTTGCCCATTTATAGCTCAGCTGACTAGAAGTCATCTGAGCTATAGCGATGATACTTTGTCCTTCGGCTTTCCATCTAGGTGTCTGGTCATCCTGATGTCTGTCCCTCAACAGGGCACTTTTTTAAACCATTAGACCTACAAATCCAGAATTTGACAGAGTAAGATGTCCCTAATTTCTCTTACCAAACCTGAATCTTGGTAAATGCAATTTTGTTCCCACGTGAAATTAAGGAAAAACCTCAGTTTTTCAGTAAAAACCTATTGTTACACTTCAAATCTGCTCACTATGAAAACCAGTTGTTAATCTATTCATATTTCATAAAATCATTCCTGCATATATTTCCTATGTACATGCCAGAAATTAGGTCAGTCTTGCGTAAATCTTTCCTCACATAATGCACTTTGTAAAAAATCAGGAAATATACTTAATCACTTAAAATGATATTTGTTTAGCTAGACAGCTTATTTCAAGCATATATCTATATTCAGCTTAGTTTAATAGTATACCAGAAATTAGTTTAAAAAATTAGTTGTTAGTATAAATGTTAAATCATTACCTTAGATTTTGCCCAGCTTTGACTATGGCACATTTTTGTGGCGGGGGCATATAGTTTTACCCATGTCCGTCATTCTGTCCTTCCGAAATAAAACAGTTGTACGGACTTTTTTTCGCAGTGCCTGCAGATATTGGCCTGATTTTTGGTGTGTGGGCAGATAATGTCCAGTTACAGATCAAGTTCGTGTTTCGTCCTGGTAGACCTACTTTTGACCATTTTACGGCTCCTAAACTTAGAAAATTTCATGAAAAATAGAAATTTTCATGACAAATATACATGTACGGACTTTTTTTCGCAATGCCTGCAGATATTGGCCTGATTTTTTGGTGTGTAGGCAGATAATGACCAGTTACAGATCGAGTTCATGTTTTGTCCCAGTTGACCTACTTTTAACCGTTTCACAGTGGTCTAACATAGAAAATTTCATAATTGGTGCACATGTACGGACTTTTTTTCACAATGCCTGCAGATACAGGCTTGATTTTTTGTGTAGGCAGATAAAAACCAGTTACAGATCAAGTTCTTGTTTTGTCTCAGTTGACCTACTTTTGACCATTTGACTGCTCCTGAACATAGAAAGTTTCATGAAAAATAGAAATTTTCATAACAAATGCATATGTACCAACTTTTTTTCCTCAATGCCTGCAGATACCACCCTGATCTTTTATGTGTGGGCAGATAATGACAGTTGCAGATCGAGTTTGCGTTTCATCCCGGTTGACCTACTTTTCATTGTCTTACGGCTCCTAAACATAGAAAATTTTATGAAAGACAGAAATTTTTATGGAAAATGCACGTATGGACTTTTTTTCACAGTGCTTGCAGATACTGGCCTGATTTTTGGTGTGTTGCTTGATAATGACCCTTAATAGATAGGGTTTGCATTTTGCCCTTGTTGACCTACTTTTGACCATATGACACCTCCTGAACTTAAAAATTTTTTCAAAATTCAACAAATGTTTCTAATTTGCCCCAGGCGGGGGCATTCGTGTCGTTCCGACACAACTAGTTCCTGTATGTACATTCGCTTTTATTTTCATATTATAGACAAATAAGGTTTTAAGCTAATAAAATTTGAAAGGAATTGGTGAAAAAGGGTAGCTTTTATTCAAGTTTTCATACACTGTCAAGTGTTGTTTACATCAAGCCAACTCAGCTCCAGGCATCTTCCTTGACTCTAGGCTTCCCCTCTGCCCCCCCCCCCCCCAAAAAAAAAAGGATTTGTAAACTAGATGAATGTTATAATTTTCTATTCGAGACTTTGCTACATTTTGGATTTTGTATTGTATCACAAGGGGTTACATTGATTAAAGTTAACATTTAATTGTGTACACAAAGTGATGTATTGCTACAAAAGTGTGGATGTTCATCAGATGAGGAATTCCTTACTTCAGAAGAGTAAAACTTTGGGTTCTTTTTTAACATGTGTGAAATTGAATATTAATTTCAGTATTAAATCATAGTTGAGATAGTGATTAGCATAATGATATTGCTTCTCCCTCATCCAACCCACAGTGTTTACCTGATTTATAAAGGGAATTTTTCATCAAATTTACTTAATCTTTTATTAAGTTAATAAAATTTTGCATGTACTGAAAACTCCTGTGTACAAAACTTTTTTTAATAATGATTCACAGAAAAATCTTGAAGATGCCATGTTGTGGCATTCTGTTTTTAAGTGATATTAAAAAACATCTTTAAAATTAAGTTTAAACATTTTTTTATTTAAATCACACAGTACAGATGCAGTGTGTACCTAATTGATATGCTTTAACAAGTTTAGTTAATGCTCATTTGAAATTTTATTTCAGTTAATAACTTAAATGTGTAATATTATGCTTCAACTCATGTCCATTATTCTATAATTTGCAGGGTTTTATATGTTCCCAGTGGATATATTATTATACATATTCCAGTCTCTTAGCTGAAATACCGACACTTTTACAGATACATGTTTGTGATCATGAGAGGCATCTTTCATACAGTCCATAAAAGTGCACAGTCAACACAACCACTATAATTATAATCAAATATTCTCAGAATCATTTTCAGTTGAGCACTGTGACCCACAGGTTCCTTGTTATCCCTTTTAGTGGCCTCTGGATTTGATAATATTCACCTGTTCAGTGGTTAGTAGATAATTGAAAGTACAAAATATGAAGACTTAACACATCAGGTAGCATAAAGTTTCAATAAGCCCAGGCTGAGTTTACAAGGAGATATTTAATGGAACAGTGAACCATGCTATATGGTCAGTTGTCATTCTAACCTTACAGGAGCTGATGATGATGATAATAAAATCTGTGATAATCTTTCTTTAACCATTATGATGATGATGATTATTATAAAATCTGTGGTAATCTTTCTTTAACCATTATGATGATGATGATTATTATAAAATCTGTGATAATCTTTCTTTAACCATTATGATTATGATGATTATTATAAAATCTGTGGTAATCTTTCTTTAACCATTATGATGATGATGATTATTATAAAATCTGTGATAATCTTTCTTTAACCATTACGATGATGATGATTATTATAAAATCTGTGATCTTTCTTTAACCATTATCATGTCATGATCTTTCTTTAACCGTCACCAGATGTGTGCATGGTGTTTGAAGTTTTAGGACACAACTTGCTGAAGCTGATCATCAGATCTAATTATCAAGGAATCCCCATCCCCAATGTTAAATGTATAATAACACAGGTGAGTAAACCAGACACAGTACATGTGGTCTCATAGAAACACTAAAGTATACCAAACACGGTACATGTGGTCTTATAGAAACACTCAGTTGTAGGTATGTTTTATACCATATACAGCACAGTTAATCCCCAATGTTTAATGTATAATAACACAGGTGAGTAAACCAAACACAGTACATGTGGTCTTATAGAAACACTCACTTGTAGGTATGTTTTATACCATATATAGTACAGGTTATCCCAATGTTAATTGTATAATAACACAGGTGAGTAAACCAAACACAGTACATGTGGTCTCACTCACTTGTAGGTATGTTTTATACCATATATAGTACAGGTTATCCCAATGTTTAATGTATAATAACACAGGTGAGTAAACCAAACACAGTACATGTGGTCTTATAGAAACACTCACTTGTAGGTATGTTTTATACCATATATAGTACAGGTTATCCCAATGTTAATTGTATAATAACACAGGTGAGTAAACCTAACAAAGACATGTAGTCTTATAGAAACACTCACTTGTAGGTATGTTTAATACCATATACGGTACAGGTAATTCCAGAGATAAAATGTATAAATAAAAAGACAGGTAAGTATACCAAACACAGTACATGTGGTCTCATAGAAACACTCAGTTGTAGGTATGTTTAATACCATATACAGTACAGGTAATCCCAGAGATTAAATGTATAAATAAAAAGACAGGTAAGTATACCAAACACAGTACATGTGGTCTCATAGAAACACTCAGTTGTAGGTATGTTTAATACCATATACAGTACAGGTAATCCCAGAGATAAAATGTATAAATAAAAAGACAGGTAAGTATACCAAACACAGTACATGTGGTCTCATAGAAACACTCAGTTGTAGGTATGTTTAATACCATATACAGTACAGGTAATCCCAGAGATATAATGTATAAATAAAAAGACAGGTAAGTATACCAAACACAGTACATGTGGTCTCATAGAAACACTCAGTTGTAGGTATGTTTAATACCATATACAGTACAGGTAATCCCAGAGATAAAATGTATAAATAAAAAGACAGGTAAGTATACCAAACACAGTACCTGTGGTCTCATAGAAACACTCAGTTGTAGGTATGTTTTATACCATATACAGTACAGGTAATCCCTGAGGTTAAATGTATAACAGACAGGTGAGTATGTTCTATACAGTAGAGTAAACATGGTCTCACAATAATACTCAGTTGGAAGTATATTCCAGACTATACTATAAACAGTGCTGTTGTTAAATGTACATTTAACATTCAGTACAGTACAAGTGGTTTTACAGTCATACAGTTATAACTGAGCACTTTCTGTACCATAGACGGGTAGTCCCGGTATAATATCCAGTCAGTAGTATTATTTAATTCATGGGGTCATAAAGTATTATTTATTGGAATGTTACAGAAATATTTAAATGATGACATTATTTATCCAATGAATCTGTAAGAGATGTAATGACTGATTATTGTGCGAGTTATTGAAAATGTAAATGTAACAGCCTGGACTCCCGTTTAAATACTGTGCATTATCTCAATTATTCAGGTCAGTCTAAGGTAATAGTATCCAAACTTGTCAGTCTGCAGTAAAAATCGTCAATTTGTATATAACATTACTTCCTGAATAATCATTTGCAAACATTGATGACTTTTTTTCTCTCATGGTTTTTGCATGTTTTTTCTTACATTTTTGATAAAGCACTGCTGTCATTTTGTTCTGCAGGTTCTTCAGGGGCTAGCATATTTGCATTCCAAATGCAAAATAATTCATACTGATATCAAGCCTGAGAACATTTTACTCTGTGTTGATGACAATCATATACGAAAGTTAGCAGCGGATGCTGTGGAATGGCAGAAACTGGGCATGCCCATGCCTGGATCAGCAAGTAAGTTACCATGGTAATGCAATACAGGACTTTGTTAAAGTGATGAAAATATGATTATTGGATATGCCTAAACTTGTTTCTGTTTTGCTGAGGAGAAATTAATAATTTTAAAATATCCATGTATTAAGATTCAGGTCAAGTGGTCCTACAAAACCAGGTGTAAACTCTACTTCATGTGTGACTGATCATGACTAAGGAGGCCAGGAAGGAGGCCAGTTCTTGTGTCCCTGGCAACAGTCATCCTTTCTAGTGATACCAGTTCTTGTGTCCCCGGAAGCTGACATCCTTTCCAGGAGGGCTATTTCTTATGTCTATGGCAATTGACGTCCTTTCTAGGAAGGCCAGTTCTTATGTCAATGGCAGTTGACATCCTTTCTGAGAAGGCAAGTTCTTATGTCTCTGGCAGTTGACATCCTTTCCAGGAGGGCCAGTTTTTATTTCTGTGGCAGTTGACATCCTTTCTAGGAAGGCCAGTTCTTATGTCTATGGCAATTGACGTCCTTCTAGGAAGGCCAGTTCTTATGTCTCTGGTAGTTGACATCCTTTCTAGTAAGGCCAGTTCTTGTTTTTATGGCAGTTGACGTCCTTTCTAGGAAGGCCAGTTCTTATGTCTATGGCAATTGACATCCTTTCTAGGAAGACCAGTTCTTATGTCTATGGCAGTTAACGTCCTTCTAGGAAGGCCAGTTCTTATTTCTCTGGTGGTTGACATCCTTTCTAGTAAGGCCAGTTCTTATGTCTATGGCAATTGACGTCCTTTCTAGGAAGGCCATTTCTTAAGTCTATTGCAATTGACGTCCTTTCTAGGAAGACCAATTCTTATGTCTCTGGGGGTTGACATCCTTTCTGGGAAGGCCAGTTCTTATGTCTCTGGCAGTTGACATCCTTTCTAGGAAGGCCAGTTCTTATGTCTATGGCAGTTGACATCCTTTCTAGGAAGGCCAGTTTTAATGTCTCTGGCAGTTGAAATTCTTTCTAGGAAGGCCAGTTCTTGTTTTTATGGCAGCTGACTTCCTTTCTAGGAAGGCCAGTTCTTATGTCAATGGCAGTTGACATCTTTTCTGGGAAGGCCGGTTCTTCTGTCTCTGGCAGTTTACATCCTTTTCAGGAGGGCTGGTTTTTATGTCTCCGGTGGTTGACGTCCTTTCTAGGAAGGCCAGTTCTTATGTCTATGGCAATTGACGTCCTTTATAGGAAGGCCAGTTCTTATGTCTATGGCAATTGACGTCTTTTCTAGTGAGGCCAGTTATGTTACTGGTGGTTAACATCCTTTCTAGGAAGGCCAGTTCTTATGTCTCTGGCAGTTGACATCCTTTCCAGGAGGGCTAGTTTTTATGCCCCCGGTTTATGTCCCGGTTGACCTACTTTTGACCGTTTTACGGCTCCTTAACTTAGAAAATTTCATGAAAAATAGAAATTTTCATAACAAATGCATATGTACCGACTTTTTCCCCAATGCCTGCAGATACCACCCTGAATTTTGGTGTGTTGCTTGATAATGACCAGTTACAGATCGAGTTTGCATTTTGCCCTTGTTGACCTACTTTTGACCATATGACACCTCCTGAACTTAAAAAAATTTTCAAAATTTAACAAATGTTTCTAATTTGCCCCAGGCGGGGGCATTCGTGTCGTTCCGACACATCTAGTTATGTCTGTGGCAGTTGACATCCTTTCTTGGAAGGCCAGTTTTTACGTCTCTGGCAATTGACGTCCTTTCTGTGGAGGCCAGTTCTTATGTCCCTGGCAATTTATATTGGGAGTAGTATGTTACAAAAACATGGAAAATTTTTACTTATCTTTGAAAAAATTGTTTAAGGTCTTATAATCATTTTAAAATTTCATATAAGTTGTTTCCCACTTTTTGTCATGGACACCATGCAGTGGTTACCCAACTGCCTTCTGCTTACCAGTGAGAATAGAATATACTAACTTTGTTTGTCAAAGTTAATCATTATGTTGTCATCAAATGTGGAAGGTATTGAATATTTTTCTTTTAAATTTCAGTAAGTACAGCCCCAAAAGAAAAGGTAATAGAAACGGGTAAAATGTCTCGGAACAAGAAAAAGAAATTAAAGAAGAAGATGAAACGTCAGCAGCAGTTGCTGGAGCAGCAAATGCAACAGCTTGAGGAGATAGATCAGGTAAAACTCGTTACAGTTTATATTGCAATCACTTCATACCTGAAGGAGACAGATCAGGTAAAACTTGTTTCAGTTAATACACCAATCACTTCATACCTGAAGGAGAAAGATCAGGTAAAACTTGTTACAGTTAATACACCAATCATTCACACCTGGAGGAGATAGTACAGGTAAAAGTAAACTTTTATAATTAATTTACCTGTTATTACAAACCTGGAAGATGTGAATCAGATTCAGATTACAGAAAGCATTATGATTGATATACCTGTTACTTCATACCTCAGGGAGTTGGACCAGGTAAAAATTATCTTCACAAATCTGTCATGGCATTAGTTTAAGGAGTGAGCCCTGGTAAAAAATACTAGAGCACACCTATCACTACATTAACATAATGACTTTGATCAGGTAAACTTGCCATTATAAATGTGTTGCTGCATTAATGGAAAGAGTTGGAACAGGTATAAATTGCCATTTAAATCTGTTGGTGTAGAAGTTGGAGTCTGATGAGGTAAAATGTTGCATGAATGATCTGATGTTTAATAGAGGCTTCTGCCAAGATTGTTACAAACATTAAATTGACCAGAAGCTGAGAAAACCACCATCCAGGACCTGCAGGTGTCCATACAGGCTATGGTTATATTACATCAGGATCTATATTGATTCATATAGTACAAGAGTCTTTGGTAGATCAGTCCCTATTAGGTCTCAAGTTTAGGCACTGATTTCTAGTGTTAGTATTGAGGTTGTGTGGAACTTACCTAGGTGGACTTCACTTGAAAAAATAATTCAACAATGATTGGTAAGAAGTGTGTTATTTTCACCTGATCAGTGGATTCTGAGTTATGATATAGGTTTCTTTAGATGTCACATGGAGTTAATACTGTTCTCCAGGTAGGTGTATTAATTCATGGATGTAAAAATGAAAGGAGTTATTTAAAACATGTTTCATAATTAGATAGATCTGTATCCCCAGCTGCCAAGGTTTACTGCTGCTGCCAGGGATGGCCATTCACCAGTGATGTAGGGACCATGACTCGGACTTGTACTCTGACTCTGAGGTCAGGACTTAGAGATATTTTATTAGATGGGGACTTGAACTATTTCTTGAACTCCTTTCAGTTTTACCTCTATGATTATTAAGAATGTCCTTGCAAGTCCAGGGATGACTTCAGGAGCAGTCAGGTTTCTTCAGGCAGGTTTAATCACATCACTGTTGATTATAATACAGTATATACAGGGTTCAAGCAAGCAACAATCAGTCTGAAGTGATTCCCTCTCAGGACTCCGCTGGTGTCTCAGTCATTCTGTAAAGGTAATGTTATAAAAAACTCTCACTGGTCCTCGGGTAAGCAGCTGGTAAGTGACGTCATTACAGTTTCATTGCCTAATTAATTAGGTAATATAATGTATGAAGAGATGCAAAGAATATTCAAGTATTTGAATGATGAAATGAGACACCAGTATTAATAAATTCTAATCTATAGCAGTTAGAAAAGTTCAGAGAGCAGTCACTGCTAAGTATGAAATTGCTTACCATGTTTGATGGTAGACCTTAGGGCTTGTGGTAAGTAATAGCTAAATTTCTAATTTTCTTAAAAATGGTGTTATCCACATATTTTGCTCAGATTTCAGTAAACTTTACACCTGAATGTGTGCTCTTTTTGGTGTTTTAGTGGACATGACCACTGTGTCAGCTTCACTGTTGATTCTTCCCTTCAATCTACTGATTTCAGTATAGAATGATATCACAGGTCACTCTGTTTATGCAAGATCAGCCCCCTTATTATGTGTGAACCAGAGGGTTTAGAAATGGCTGCCTGATTTGTGGCTTTAAGGACCATGTGCTGCATATAGGACTCAATGCATTGAAGTTCTCTTTCTCTCTCTGTTCGATTGGATGATGATTGTATGGTATCATTTATTTATTTCCATATGTATGGACTAGTAATGATACTGTAAGTCACAAGTGCATGCTTTATAATAAGCCTAAAATACCAAATAAACAAGGATATTTAAATGTCTTGACAGTAGTTTAGTTTCCCCTCTATGTGATTATAAACTACTAATATCAACTTTATTTATATTTTGTTTTATCAATTACCATATGACCCATTATTTTGTTTCAGATACCTGTTTGTTAAAACCTGTGCACAGTGATTAAACATGATGACATTCATGTAGTGAGAGTTGCTGACTTCTAGTTTAGAAATCATGCATTCTCCTTCCAGTTACCATGGCTATCCTGAAAAATTATTTCTTCTCTTTCTTTCTGTCAAATTACTCAAATTTTATGAATTATTTGGTGAAATTTAGAATTAAACAACTATTGATAGTCTGTGAATATCAGACCACGAGGCGTTGAGACAAAAGCTAGTTTACGTCACTGTGAGCAGCTCTTACTGAATAATATTATCTGATAGAGTCCGTGCGTTGCCATGTGTTGTATATGGTCATGACTGAGTCTTTGGTCCAATAGGCTCAAACGGATGAACCTAGGAATGATGAGCCAAGTGAAGGTGACGAAGGCAAGTTGGCTGAAGATGCTGCCAGAGTTGGGGACCAGCAGTCCACAAACACTGAGGTTAGAGCTTTGAACAGAAAGCAGTTGTTGATAGATGAGACCCCTGTGAAGGGTTTAGATGTTAGTGAACAGGTTCCCAAGGCTGTGTGTGGGGTTGATGAAGGGTATGATGATTTAGACAGCGCAGAATCCAGCCTCACCTTAGAGTACGAAGCATCTCAAGGCCAGACTATCATTCAAGCAGCAACAGGAACTGCAAGTAAAGCAGCAAGACCAAAAACATTGCTCAGAACAGCCCCATCAATGGAACAAGGGACAAGCTTACTGCCAAACCAGCCAGTAACACCAGAGTTTGAACTATCTCCAGATTTGTCTCCACTAGTGATGAAAGAAGGCCCAAACCAGTCTGTGCAGACCCATAATAAAGTAGAAACACCTGACTGTATACAGATGAATAAAGCAAAACCTGACAGACCTGAATTAGCAAGTACAACCTTTGATGAAATGCCTCTCTTGCATGAAATAATGGACTGCAGGCAAGAATTAATTACTGAAATGTCAGAGTGGGAAATAGATGATGATAAACAGGAGTTTCCAAGAGAAAAACTTACACTCATAATGAATATTGCAGGCTTAGATGGGTTTGTGATGTGTCAAGAAATATCAGAGACAGAATCAGGTACTGAAGAGGAGGAGACCAGCTCGTCAGAAAACAGTATCACACAAACAGATGAACAATGTCAGCAGTCATCTCTAGCTCCCAGGTCAGCTGTTCTGCAACACTCAACATCAGGTACAGATCCAACAGATGAATGTGGTTCTTCAGCACATCCTGAAGAGGAGCCCACAACCAAGCCACAACCAGGTGGTGCTGACACTAACACTAAGCAGGCCAGTAAGAAGACCAGTGACAAAGATCTCAAGAAAAGCCACAAGTTAAGAGGTCATTGTTTAAATCCTGATGCCCCAGTCATAGAGGTCTCGCCCGTGAGACCAGTGGTTATTGGTGCCAAAAATGAATCAAACACTGTAAAAGATGGTGTTGAGGATGTTGATATTGAAATAGATTTTGAAAATCTTAAGAAAAAAGAAGAGGAGATGGAAGATGGAGGTACAAGTGATGAGGAGGATGCAGCCATAGAGATGATGGGAGCTGCTGAAGTAGAGGTGGTCATGTGTGAAAGCTTGGATGGCCAGGACGAAGAGGATACTGGAAGCTTCACAGATACTGCCAGCGGACCATCTGTGACTGACAAGTCCAGTACAGATTCCATGATAGACTCCAGCATAGGGTCAGTCACTGATAAATCCAGCTGTGCAGGATCTATAACAGATAAGTCAAGCAGTATGAGCTCACTAACAGATAAATCTAACAGCTCCTTTGTTGAAGAAGAAGAAATTGACAGCACGTCAGCTGCTGATGTAGTAGTGATACAGTCCCCACTTGAGACAGACTCAACCAAGGAAACTGTTGAGGACCAACCGGTCCATGTAGAGAGTGATTGTAGTAGCAAGGGTACACCTGTCTGTGTGGAGGATTGTGATAAAACTAATGATGCTGATGAGGTGAAGGAATGTGATGAAACAGAAAATGCATGTCACAGAGTTGGTTACCAGGGCAACAAACAGGAGCAGGAAGAGGAGTCTGCATTGGCTGTGTCTTTGTCCCAACAGGATGTACTAAATTGCAATGATGAAACAAAAAGTAAAGATTTACTTAATGACAAAAAGATGAACATAAAAACAAAAGTTTCAAATGAAAGTAGAGAAAGTGACAAGACTGGAGAATGTCATGTGACAAGATCAGATCCTGATGATGTGGATTCTTGTTTGGTAGAACCAGAGGAAGAACAGTTGATCAAAGGCTGCAAGTCTGGAATAGACATCAGGAGTGACAAAACCAAACCTGAGGATATCTGTCACAGTGAGGCTGTTGGACAGGAGGAACCTGTTGATGATGGGCTGAATATCTTACCGGACTCACACACTGGGAAAAGACAAATGGGAGAGCAAGGGAGCACCTTGGATGCCAAAGATTTCCAGGGTGTCCGCACTGAAGGGTCCTTTACAGGGTATACCCTCAGTTCCTGTACTGCTTTGATTGACGAATTGTGCTATGGACAAAGAGAGTTGTCTTCGGCCAGTCAACTGGATGATCTACAGCACAAGCCAGTGTCAGTGAATGCAGATGAAAACCAAGAGGTGATACTCCAGTTGGAGCAGGTGCATTATGATTTCTGTCAATGGCACGATTGGCATGGCACCACAGACCTGGATGTTCCGTTTAGTTCTTCATCTGATGGGGAATACGAGGAATGTACAGAATGCCCCGCAATGGTATCCAGTTTGATCCCTCTCCCTCCTAATGTCCCTACAAATCATCACATCCCTCTTACTTATAACTTCTACCTCTCAATGTCCCTACAAATCATCACATCCCTCTTACTGATAACTTCTACCTCTCAATGTCCCTACAAATCATCACATCCCTCTTACTGATAACTTCTACCTCTTAATGTCCCTACAAATCATCACATCCCTCATACTGATAACTTCTACCTCTCAATGTCTCTACAAATCATCACATCCCTCATACTGATAACTCCTACTTCTCAGTGTCCCTGCAAATCATCACATCCCTCTTATTGTTAACTTTTACCTCTCAATGTCCCAACAAATCATCACATCCCTCTTACTGATAACTTCTAGTCTTCTACCTCTCAATGTCCCTACAAATCATCACATCCCTCTTACTGTTAACCTTTACCTCTCAATGTCCCAACAAATCATCACATCTCTCTTACTGATAACTTCTAGTCTTCTACCTCTCAATGTCCCTACAAATCATCACATCCCTCATACTATTAACTTTCACCTCTCAGTGTCCCTACAAATCATCACATCCCTCTTACTGTTAACCTTTACCTCTCAGTGTCCCTACAAATCATCACATCCCTCTTACTGTTAACCTTTACCTCTCAATGTCCCTACAGATCATCACATCCCTCTTACTGTTAACCTTTACCTCTCAGTGTCCCTACAAATCATCACATCTCTCTTACTGATAACTTCTAGTCTTCTACCTCTCAATGTCCCTACAAATCATCACATCCCTCATACTATTAACTTTTACCTCTCAGTGTCCCTACAAATCATCACATCCCTCTTACTGATAACTTCTAGACTTCTACCTCTCAATACCCCTACAAATCATCACATCCATCTTACTTTTAACTTTTACCTCTCAATGTCCCAACAAATCATCACATCCCTCTAACTGTTAACCTTAACCTCTCAATGTCCCTACAAATCATCACATCCCTCTTACTGTTAACCTTTACCTCTCAATGTCCCTACAAATCATCACATCCCTCTTACTGATAACTTCTAGTCTTCTACCTCTCAATATCCCTACAAATCATCACATCCCTCTTACTGTTAACTTTACCTCTCAATGTCCCTACAAATCATCACATCCCTCTTACTGATAACTTCTAGTCTTCTACCTCTCAATATCCGTACAAATCATCACATCCCTCTTACTGTTAACCTTTACCTCTCAATGTCCCTACAAATCATCACATCCCTCTTACTGATAACTTCTAGTCTTCTACCTCTCAATATCCCTACAAATCATCACATCCCTCTTACTGTTAACCTTTACCTCTCAATGTCCCTACAAATCATCACATCCCTCTTACTGATAACTTCTAGACTTCTACCTCTCAATATCCCTACAAATCATCACATCCCTCTTACTGTTAACCTTTACCTCTCAATGTCCCAACAAATCATCACATCCCTCTTACTGATAACTTCTAGTCTTCTACCTCTCAATGTCCCTACAAATCATCACATCCCCCTTACTGTTAGCTTTTACCTCTCTGTGTCCCTACAAATCATCATATCCCTCTTACTGATAACTTCTAGTCTTCTACCTCTCAACGTCCCTACAAATCATCACATCCCTCTTACTGTTAACCTTTACCTCTCAGTGTCCCTACAAATCATCACATCCCTCTTACTGATAACTTCTAGTCTTCTACCTCTCAATGTCCCTACAAATGATCACATCCCTCTTACTGATAACTTCTAGTCTTCTACCTCTCAATGTCCCTACAAATCATCACATCCCTCTTACTGTTAACTTTTACCTTTCAATGTCCCTACAGATCATTACATCCCTCTTACTGTTAACTTTTACCTCTCAGTGTCCCTACAAATCATCACATCCCTCTTACTGATAACTTCTAGTCTTCTGCCTCTCAATGTCCTTACAAATCAACACATCCCTCTTACTGATAACTTCTAGTCTTCTACCTCTCAATGTCCCTACAAATCATCACATCCCCCTTACTGTTTACTTTTACCTCTCTGTGTCCCTACAAATCATCACATCCCTCTTACTGATAACTTCTAGTCTTCTACCTCTCAATGTCCCTACAAATCATCACATCCCTCTTACTGTTTACCTTTACCTCTCAGTGTCCCTACAAATCATCACATCCCTCTTACTGATAACTTCTAGTCTTCTACTTCTCAATGTCCCTACAAATGATCACATCCCTCTTACTGATAACTTCTAGTCTTCTACCTCTCAATGTCCCTACAAATCATCACATCCCTCTTACTGTTAACTTTTACCTTTCAATGTCCCTACAAATCATCACATCCCTCTTCCTGATAACTTCTAGTCTTCTGCCTCTCAATGTCCTTACAAATCATCACATCCCTCTTACTGATAACTTCTAGTCTTCTACCTCTCAATATCCCTACAAATCATCACATCCCTCTTACTGTTAACTTTTACCTCTCAATGTCTCTACAAATCATCACATCCCTCTTACTGATAACTTTTCCCCACAGTGTCCCTACAAATCATCACATCTCTCTTACTGATAACTTCTAGTCTTCTACCTCTCAATATCCCTACAGATCATCACATCCCTCTTACTGATAACTTCTAGTCTTCTACCTCTCAGTGTCCCTACAAATCATCACATCCCTCTTACTGATAACTTCTAGTCTTCTGCCTCTCAATGTCCTTACAAATCATCACATCCCTCTTACTGATAACTTCTAGTCTTCTACCTCTCAATGTCCCTACAAATGATCACATCCCTCTTACTGATAACTTCTAGTCTTCTACCTCTCAATGTCCCTACAAATCATCACATCCCTCTTACTGTTAACTTTTACCTTTCAATGTCCCTACAGATCATCACATCCCTCTTACTGTTAACTTTTACCTCTCAGTGTCCCTACAAATCATCACATCCCTCTTACTGATAACTTCTAGTCTTCTGCCTCTCAATGTCCTTACAAATCAACACATCCCTCTTACTGTTAACTTTTACCTCTCTGTGTCCCTACAAATCATCACATCCCTCTTACTGTTAACCTTTACCTCTCAGTGTCCCTACAAATCATCATATCCCTCTTACTGATAACTTCTAGTCTTCTACCTCTCAATGTCCCTACAAATGATCACATCCCTCTTACTGATAACTTCTAGTCTTCTACCTCTCAATGTCCCTACAAATCATCACATCCCTCTTACTGTTAACTTTTACCTTTCAATGTCCCTACAGATCATCACATCCCTCTTACTGTTAACTTTTACCTCTCAGTGTCCCTACAAATCATCACATCCCTCTTACTGATAACTTCTAGTCTTCTGCCTCTCAATGTCCTTACAAATCAACACATCCCTCTTACTGATAACTTCTAGTCTTCTACCTCTCAATGTCCCTACAAATCATCACATCCCCCTTACTGTTAACTTTTACCTCTCTGTGTCCCTACAAATCATCACATCCCTCTTACTGATAACTTCTAGTCTTCTACCTCTCAATGTCCCTACAAATCATCACATCCCTCTTACTGTTTACCTTTACCTCTCAGTGTCCCTACAAATCATCACATCCCTCTTACTGATAACTTCTAGTCTTCTACCTCTCAATGTCCCTACAAATGATCACATCCCTCTTACTGATAACTTCTAGTCTTCTACCTCTCAATGTCCCTACAAATCATCACATCCCTCTTACTGTTAACTTTTACCTTTCAATGTCCCTACAAATCATCACATCCCTCTTCCTGATAACTTCTAGTCTTCTGCCTCTCAATGTCCTTACAAATCATCACATCCCTCTTACTGATAACTTCTAGTCTTCTACCTCTCAATATCCCTACAAATCATCACATCCCTCTTACTGTTAACTTTTACCTCTCAATGTCTCTACAAATCATCACATCCCTCTTACTGATAACTTTTACCTCTCAGTGTCCCTACAAATCATCACATCTCTCTTACTGATAACTTCTAGTCTTCTACCTCTCAATATCCCTACAGATCATCACATCCCTCTTACTGATAACTTCTAGTCTTCTACCTCTCAGTGTCCCTACAAATCATCACATCCCTCTTACTGATAACTTCTAGTCTTCTGCCTCTCAATGTCCTTACAAATCATCACATCCCTCTTACTGATAACTTCTAGTCTTCTACCTCTCAATGTCCCTACAAATGATCACATCCCTCTTACTGATAACTTCTAGTCTTCTACCTCTCAATGTCCCTACAAATCATCACATCCCTCTTACTGCTAACTTTTACCTTTCAATGTCCCTACAGATCATCACATCCCTCTTACTGTTAACTTTTACCTCTCAGTGTCCCTACAAATCATCACATCCCTCTTACTGATAACTTCTAGTCTTCTGCCTCTCAATGTCCTTACAAATCAACACATCCCTCTTACTGATAACTTCTATTCTTCTACCTCTCAATGTCCCTACAAATCATCACATCCCCCTTACTGTTAACTTTTACCTCTCTGTGTCCCTACAAATCATCACATCCCTCTTACTGATAACTTCTAGTCTTCTACCTCTCAATGTCCCTACAAATCATCACATCCCTCTTACTGTTTACCTTTACCTCTCAGTGTCCCTACAAATCATCACATCCCTCTTACTGATAACTTCTAGTCTTCTACCTCTCAATGTCCCTACAAATGATCACATCCCTCTTACTGATAACTTCTAGTCTTCTACCTCTCAATGTCCCTACAAATCATCACATCCCTCTTACTGTTAACTTTTACCTTTCAATGTCCCTACAAATCATCACATCCCTCTTCCTGATAACTTCTAGTCTTCTGCCTCTCAATGTCCTTACAAATCATCACATCCCTCTTACTGATAACTTCTAGTCTTCTACCTCTCAATATCCCTACAAATCATCACATCCCTCTTACTGTTAACTTTTACCTCTCAATGTCTCTACAAATCATCACATCCCTCTTACTGATAACTTTTACCTCTCAGTGTCCCTACAAATCATCACATCTCTCTTACTGATAACTTCTAGTCTTCTACCTCTCAATATCCCTACAGATCATCACATCCCTCTTACTGATAACTTCTAGTCTTCTACCTCTCAGTGTCCCTACAAATCATCACATCCCTCTTACTGATAACTTCTAGTCTTCTGCCTCTCAATGTCCTTACAAATCATCACATCCCTCTTACTGATAACTTCTAGTCTTCTACCTCTCAATGTCCCTACAAATGATCACATCCCTCTTACTGATAACTTCTAGTCTTCTACCTCTCAATGTCCCTACAAATCATCACATCCCTCTTACTGTTAACTTTTACCTCTCAGTGTCCCTACAAATCATCACATCCCTCTTACTGATAACTTCTAGTCTTCTGCCTCTCAATGTCCTTACAAATCAACACATCCCTCTTACTGTTAACTTTTACCTCTCTGTGTCCCTACAAATCATCACATCCCTCTTACTGTTAACCTTTACCTCTCAGTGTCCCTACAAATCATCACATCCCTCTTACTGATAACTTCTAGTCTTCTACCTCTCAATGTCCCTACAAATGATCACATCCCTCTTACTGATAACTTCTAGTCTTCTACCTCTCAATGTCCCTACAAATCATCACATCCCTCTTACTGTTAACTTTTACCTTTCAATGTCCCTACAGATCATCACATCCCTCTTACTGTTAACTGTTACCTCTCAGTGTCCCTACAAATCATCACATCCCTCTTACTGATAACTTCTAGTCTTCTGCCTCTCAATGTCCTTACAAATCAACACATCCCTCTTACTGATAACTTCTAGTCTTCTACCTCTCAATGTCCCTACAAATCATCACATCCCCCTTACTGTTAACTTTTACCTCTCTGTGTCCCTACAAATCATCACATCCCTCTTACTGATAACTTCTAGTCTTCTACCTCTCAATGTCCCTACAAATCATCACATCCCTCTTACTGTTTACCTTTACCTCTCAGTGTCCCTACAAATCATCACATCCCTCTTACTGATAACTTCTAGTCTTCTACCTCTCAATGTCCCTACAAATGATCACATCCCTCTTACTGATAACTTCTAGTCTTCTACCTCTCAATGTCCCTACAAATCATCACATCCCTCTTACTGTTAACTTTTACCTTTCAATGTCCCTACAAATCATCACATCCCTCTTCCTGATAACTTCTAGTCTTCTGCCTCTCAATGTCCTTACAAATCATCACATCCCTCTTACTGATAACTTCTAGTCTTCTACCTCTCAATATCCCTACAAATCATCACATCCCTCTTACTGTTAACTTTTACCTCTCAATGTCTCTACAAATCATCACATCCCTCTTACTGATAACTTTTACCTCTCAGTGTCCCTACAAATCATCACATCTCTCTTACTGATAACTTCTAGTCTTCTACCTCTCAATATCCCTACAGATCATCACATCCCTCTTACTGATAACTTCTAGTCTTCTACCTCTCAGTGTCCCTACAAATCATCACATCCCTCTTACTGATAACTTCTAGTCTTCTGCCTCTCAATGTCCTTACAAATCATCACATCCCTCTTACTGATAACTTCTAGTCTTCTACCTCTCAATGTCCCTACAAATGATCACATCCCTCTTACTGATAACTTCTAGTCTTCTACCTCTCAATGTCCCTACAAATCATCACATCCCTCTTACTGCTAACTTTTACCTTTCAATGTCCCTACAGATCATCACATCCCTCTTACTGTTAACTTTTACCTCTCAGTGTCCCTACAAATCATCACATCCCTCTTACTGATAACTTCTAGTCTTCTGCCTCTCAATGTCCTTACAAATCAACACATCCCTCTTACTGATAACTTCTATTCTTCTACCTCTCAATGTCCCTACAAATCATCACATCCCCCTTACTGTTAACTTTTACCTCTCTGTGTCCCTACAAATCATCACATCCCTCTTACTGTTAACCTTTACCTCTCAGTGTCCCTACAAATCATCACATCCCTCTTACTGATAACTTCTAGTCTTCTACCTCTCAATGTCCCTACAAATGATCACATCCCTCTTACTGATAACTTCTAGTCTTCTACCTCTCAATGTCCCTACAAATCATCACATCCCTCTTACTGTTAACTTTTACCTTTCAATGTCCCTATAGATCATCACATCCCTCTTACTGATAACTTTTACCTCTCAATATCCCTACAAATCATCACATCCCTCTTACTGATAACTTCTAGTCTTCTACCTCTCAATGTCCCTACAAATCATCACATCCCTCTTACTGTTAACTTTTACCTCTCAGTGTCCCTACAAATCATCACATCCCTCTTCCTGATAACTTCTAGTCTTCTGCCTCTCAATGTCCTTACAAATCATCACATCCCTCTTACTGATAACTTCTAGTCTTCTACCTCTCAATATCCCTACAGATCATCACATCCCTCTTACTGATAACTTCTAGTCTTCTACCTCTCAGTGTCCCTACAAATAATCACATCCCTCTTACTGATAACTTCTAGTCTTCTACCTCTCAATGTCCCTACAAATCATCACATCCCTCTTACAGTTAACTTTTACCTCTCAGTGTCCCTACAAATCATCACATCCCTCTTCCTGATAACTTCTAGTCTTCTACCTCTCAATGTCCCTACAAATCATCACATCCCTCTTACTGTTAACCTTTACCTCTCAGTGTCCCTACAAATCATCACATCCCTCATACTGATAACTTCTAGTCTTCTACCTCTCAATGTCCCTACAAATGATCACATCCCTCTTACTGATAACTTCTAGTCTTCTACCTCTCAATGTCCCTACAAATCATCACATCCCTCTTACTGTTAACTTTTACCTTTCAATGTCCCTACAGATCATCACATCCCTCTTTCTGTTAACTTTTACCTCTCAGTGTCCCTACAAATAATCACATCCCTCTTCCTGATAACTTCTAGTCTTCTGCCTCTCAATGTCCCTACAAATCATCACATCCCTCTTACTGTTAACTTTTACCTCTCAATGTCTCTACAAATCATCACATCCCTCTTACTGATAACTTTTACCTCTCAGTGTCCCTACAAATCATCACATCTCTCTTACTGATAACTTCTAGTCTTCTACCTCTCAATATCCCTACAGATCATCACATCCCTCTTACTGATAACTTCTAGTCTTCTACCTCTCAGTGTCCCTACAAATCATCACATCCCTCTTACTGATAACTTCTAGTCTTCTGCCTCTCAATGTCCTTACAAATCATCACATCCCTCTTACTGATAACTTCTAGTCTTCTACCTTTCAATGTCCCTACAAATGATCACATCCCTCTTACTGATAACTTCTAGTCTTCTACCTCTCAATGTCCCTACAAATCATCACATCCCTCTTACTGTTAACTTTTACCTTTCAATGTCCCTACAAATCATCACATCCCTCTTACTGTTAACTTTTACCTCTCTGTGTCCCTACAAATCATCACATCCCTCTTACTGATAACTTCTAGTGTTCTACCTCTCAATGTCCCTACAAATCATCACATCCCTCATACTGTTAACTTCTACTTCTCAGTGTCCCTACAAATCATCACATCCCTCTTCCTGATAACTTCTAGTCTTCTACCTCTCAATGTCCCTACAAATCATCACATCCCTCTTACTGTTAATTTTTACCTTTCAATGTCCCTACAAATCATCACATCCCTCTTACTGTTAACTTTTACCTCTCTGTGTCCCTACAAATCATCACATACCTCTTACTGATAACTTCTAGTCTTCTACCTCTCAATGTCCCTACAAATCATCACATCCCTCTTACTGTTAACTTTTACCTTTCAATGTCCCTACAGATCATCACATCCCTCTTACTGTTAACTTTTATCTCTCTGTGTCCCTACAAATCATCACATCCCTCTTACTGATAACTTCTAGTCTTCTACCTCTCAATGTCCCTACAAATGATCACATCCATCTTACTGATAACTTCTAGTCTTCTACCTCTCAATGTCCCCACAAATCATCACATCCCTCTTACTGATAACTTCTAGTCTTCTGCCTCTCAATGTCCTTACAAATCATCACATCCCTCTTACTGATAACTTCTAGTCTTCTACCTCTCAATGTCCCTACAAATGATCACATCCCTCTTACTGATAACTTCTAGTCTTCTACCTCTCAATGTCCCTACAAATCATCACATCCCTCTTACTGTTAACTTTTACCTTTCAATGTCCCTACAGATCATCACATCCCTCTTACTGTTAACTTTTACCTCTCAGTGTCCCTACAAATCATCACATCCCTCTTCCTGATAACTTCTAGTCTTCTACCTCTCAATGTCCCTACAAATCATCACATCCCTCATACTGTTAACTTCTACCTCTCAGTGTCCCTACAAATCATCACATCCCTCTTCCTGATAACTTCTAGTCTTCTGCCTCTCAATGTCCTTACAAATCATCACATCCCTCTTACTGATAACTTCTAGTCTTCTACCTCTCAATATCCCTACAAATCATCACATCCCTCTTACTGTTAACTTTTACCTCTCAATGTCCCAACAAATCATCACATCCCTCTTACTGATAACTTCTAGTCTTCTGCCTCTCAATGTCCTTACAAATCATCACATCCCTCTTACTGATAACTTCTAGTCTTCTACCTCTCAATGTCCCTACAAATGATCACATCCCTCTTACTGATAACTTCTAGTCTTCTACCTCTCAATGTCCCTACAAATCATCACATCCCTCTTACTGTTAACTTTTACCTTTCAATGTCCCTACAGATCATCACATCCCTCTTACTGTTAACTTTTACCTCTCAGTGTCCCTACAAATCATCACATCCCTCTTCCTGATAACTTCTAGTCTTCTACCTCTCAATGTCCCTACAAATCATCACATCCCTCATACTGTTAACTTCTACCTCTCAGTGTCCCTACAAATCATCACATCCCTCTTCCTGATAACTTCTAGTCTTCTGTCTCTCAATGTCCTTACAAATCATCACATCCCTCTTACTGATTACTTCTAGTCTTCTACCTCTCAATATCCCTACATATCATCACATCCCTCTTACTGTTAACTTTTACCTCTCAATGTCTCTACAAATCATCACATCCCTCTTACTGATAACTTTTACCTCTCAGTGTCCCTACAAATCATCACATCCCTCTTACTGATAACTTCTAGTCTTCTACCTCTCAATGTCTCTACAAATCATCACATCCCTCTTACTGTTAACCTTTACCTCTCAATGTCCCTACAAATCATCACATCCCTCATACTGATAACTTCTAGTCTTCTACCTCTCAATATCCCTACAAATCATCACATCCCTCTTACTGTTAACTTTTACCTCTCAGTGTCCCTACAAATCATCACATCCCTCTTACTGTTAACCTTTACCTCTCAATGTCCCTACAAATCATCACATCCCTCATACTGATAACTTCTAGTCTTCTACCTCTCAATATCCCTACAAATCATCACATCCCCCTTACTGTTAACTTTTACCTCTCAGTGTCCCTACAAATCATCACATCCCTCTTACTGTTAACTTTTACCTCTCAGTGTCCCTACAAATGATCACATCCCTCTTACTGATAACTTCTAGTCTTCTACCTCTCAATGTCCCTACAAATCATCACATCCCTCTTACTGTTAACTTTTACCTCTCAGTGTCCCTACAAATCATCACATCCCTCTTACTGTTAACTTTTACCTCTCAATGTCCCTACAAATCATCAACCTCCTCTTACTGATAACTTCTAGTCTTCTACCTCTCAATGTCCCTACAAATCATCACATCCCTCTTACTGTTAACTTTTACCTCTCAATGTCCCTACAAATCATCACATCTCTCTTACTGATAACTTCTAGTCTTCTACCTCTCAATGTCCCTACAAATCATCACATCCCTCTTACTGTTAACTTTTACCTCTCAGTGTCCCTACAAATCATCACATCCCTCTTACTGTTAACTTTTACCTCTCAGTGTCCCTACAAATCATCACATCCCTCTTACTATTAACTTTTACCTCTCTGTGTCCCTACAAATCATCACATCCCTCGTACTGATAACTTATACCTCTCAATGTCCCTACAAATCATCACATCCCTCTTACTGTTAACTTTTACCTCTCAGTGTCCCTACAAATCATCACATCCCTCTTACTGTTAACTTTTACCTCTCTGTGTCCCTACAAATCATCACATCCCTTGTACTGATAACTTATACCTCTCAATGTCCCTACAAATCATCACATCCCTCTTACTGTTAACTTTTACCTCTCAGTGTCCCTACAAATCATCACATCCCTCTTACTGTTAACTTTTACCTCTCTGTGTCCCTACAAATCATCACATCCCTCGTACTGATAACTTATACCTCTCAATGTCCCTACAAATCATCACATCCCTCTTACTGATAACTTCTAGTCCTCTGCCTCTCAATGTCCCTACAAATCATCACATCCCTCTTCCTGTTAACTTTTACCTCTCAATGTCCCTACAAATCATCACATCCCTCTTACTGATAACTTCTAGTCTTCTACCTCTCAATGTCCCTACAAATCATCACATCCCTCTTACTGTTAACTTTTACCTCTCAATGTCCCTACAAATCATCACATCTCTCTTACTGATAACTTCTAGTCTTCTACCTCTCAATGTCCCTACAAATCATCACATCCCTCTTACTGTTAACTTTTACCTCTCAGTGTCCCTACAAATCATCACATCCCTCATACTGATAACTTCTAGTCTTCTACCTCTCAATGTCCCTACAAATCATCACATCCCTCTTACTGTTAACTTTTACCTCTCAATGTCCCTACAAATCATCACATCTCTCTTACTGATAACTTCTAGTCTTCTACCTCTCAATGTCCCTACAAATCATCACATCCCTCTTTCTGTTAACTTTTACCTCTCAGTGTCCCTACAAATCATCACATCCCTCTTACTGTTAACTTTTACCTCTCAATGTCCCTACAAATCATCACATCTCTCTTACTGATAACTTCTAGTCTTCTACCTCTCAATGTCCTTACAAATCATCACATCCCTCTTACTGTTAACTTCTAGTCTTCTACCTCTCAGTGTCCCTACAAATCATCACATCCCTCTTACTGATAACTTCTACCTCTCAACGTCCCTACAAATCATCACATTCCTCTTCCTCTCAATGCCCCTACAAATCATCACACCTCTCTTACTTTTAACTTCTACCTCTCAATGTCCCTAAAAATCATCACATTCCTCTTACTAGTAACTTCTTGCTTTTGGATAAATCCTACCAGACTTTATTCTTTCTTGTATTAATTCACAAGGATTTAAAATAATTTTTTTACTTGCATAGAAAATACTAAAACTGCTTAGTTTCTACTTCCACCTCATGCTTCACTATAATATGATGTCATGAGAAACTCTGCCAAATAAACTAGCAGTAGTATCATAACTGCCTTATTGCTGGCAAAATTACTTCAGAGAACCATACATGCATTTTCTTCAGTAGAACCTACAGATGATTTCCATTGCCTGATTGGGCTTTCAGGTGAACATCCCGAATGTATGATTCCCGCATAGAGTTAACATCTTGGCTGGGGAGGGGTGTTTTTGAATGGGGCAGGTGCCAAGGGCCTGACAAGTATTATGTTTTGCACTGCTTTCCAGTTAACTTGCAACACTAGCTTTTCCAGTGATGCATTGTAACGCAGAGACAGCTATGCGGTTATTTGTTAATTTCTAACTGCATGTTGTTACTCATTAATACTTATTAACAAAAAAATCTTGAAATACACCAATTTCCAACTATAGTAATAGTATCACAAAGCAGTCTTGCTGCACCTCGGCATGTGTGAGTAGGAGTGACTCGCATCACAACCTACAAACAGAGGAGTGTGATAAGATGCAGGGATAGCTTGATGTTACAGCTGATGCCCCATGAGACAGCACTGTCTAATTTTAATTTTTATCAGGAATATATTGTTTTCTCCTTAGTCTTTATGCAGAAAGTTATGAATGGATTTTGATGAAATTTTGTTAAGGGTTAGGGTAGCACCTAGGAAAAATAAAAACAATTCGGAAGTAATCTGGATCACCATGATATATTTTTACTTTCCTTTGACCACAGAGGATTATATACCATTATGACATGGCAATTCCTTTGATCACAGAGGATTATATACCATTATGACATAGGGAAATTCCTTTGACCACAGAGGAATATATACCATTATGACACGGCAATTCCTTTGATCACAGAGGATTATATACCATTATGACATAGGGAAATTCCTTTGACCACAGAAGAATATATACCATTAGGACACGGAGCAATTCCTTTGACCACAGAGGATTTTATACCATTATGATACAGGGAATTTCCTTTGATCACAGAGGATTATATACCATTATGACACAGGGAAATTCCTTTGACCACAGAGGAATATATACCATTATGACACAGGGCAGTTCCTTTGATCACAGAGGATTATTTACTATTATGACATAGGGAAATTCCTTTTACTCAATTCAAAGGTACTCAATTCATAGTTGTTTAGGCCAGCATTTGTTAGTGCCAGGTGAGCCTGAACAGGGGAACCAATTTCACTGAAGTGTGACATTGTGAAGGATCACAGGGAAGCTTGATCCCAGGGGTTGAGATTTGGGGGGGGGGGGGTGTTCAGATATTTGTACGACTACATCAACATTTTCTTCAGAAAATTTTATTGAATGCAAGTGCTGTTTTACCACCCTCCTGATATTACCCTTTGATATTTGAATGGAAGACTGGCCCTTGTATAGGATGTACTTTTATGAAAGGTGAATGACATTTTAGAAACAAACAAAATTAATATTATTGATTAAAGACATTGAAATGTACTTGCTGGTAATTTTCATGTCTGTAGATTTGTTTCATGCCTTTGTCAGCTTTCACTCGGTGCCACAGTCTTTCCACATAAACACATCAGTAGATGAGGAAACATGAAGAGGAGAAAGATGTTTTAATTTCTCTAACTAAATTAAAGACAAATGGATTTCATTAATTAATATTTACCTGAAGACTTACAGAAGATTAATAAAGAAGATAGTTTTTATAATATAACAAACAAGCCTCTCCTGCAAGCCACTGACAAGGCAGCAGCCTGGCACAGCAGACTCTGTATGGTAGGATGAACTTGACTTTTTAAATAAGGCTCACCATTTCCTCACTTAGTCAGGTCTAGTACCTATATATATGACAGTAATGTCAAACAGTATTAAAATGACATAATTTGATAAAGGTACCGGTAATGCAATTTAACTTCTAATGCAAATTTGAGTACAGTGTCTTTTAACAGAGTAAGCAGTTTTACATACCTGTACAAAATAATGGTTTGTTCTGTTTTGTTTTTAATTGCTGTGCTTGTCATGAATATTCATGAGACTCTGGTTTATGATGTTGTGGACGAGATCACTACTAATAAAGATTGAAGGGTTTTATTACACAAAAACACTGAATTTTTTACACTTTATGCGACTTCTCTTTTCCCTTGATGGAAAAGCTTCCCAGAATTACATCTAAGGAACATGTAATTGCCTTTTGTCAGTTTTGATTTTTGTGAACACTAGACTAAAATCTGAATGATTTATATTTAACCAAGTTAGGTCTTATAATTTTGATATTCTGGTAATTTGTTGTTGTTAGAGTCGTTTTGCTCTTCATTTAGATTGTATTTAAGAGAAGTTGTTGTATTTTGCATGCTTCTATAATACAGAACAACTCAGGCTGAACATTCTCACATTCTCATAGATTATAGGGATTTTGCTAGACCAGCTTTTGGTGATACACTTTCTTTTTACTGCATGTGAAGATAGTCCTAAAACGACGGGATTCTAGATTGTTACCAGACACTGGGATTGTCAGATATGGAGTATCCCAGCATGCTAACTGTGTGTTATCAGCAGCCACACCCTGCCCTTGTTTAAACTAAGCTCACCCATGCCCTTATTGCTAGCAGTGTTTTTTTTTTCTTGCATGAGACTGAGACTTTGCTGCATGCTATTTTAGGGTGACACCCCGGGGACACCTTCTGAGAGCATGGACGTTGAACAGCGAACTGAACCTGCACAACCAGCTGATCAGGTAGGATCGCTTGTTGTAACCCTCTCTTATTACATGCCAGGCATCCACTGAAATTCCAAAACACTTGTCCTTTGGATACTTGTGCTGAAGCACAGTGAAAACCCCACTTCATATTGAGGCTGAAAAACGGATATCAATTGGTAAATAATCATATGTGGAATATGACCATGTTGTGGTATGTCAAATAAACTTTACAAAACATTGTAGAAAGGATGTTGTTTCCTGATTATCATATAACAAAGAATGTTAAAGATTTTGACAAAAGAATGTTAAAGATTTTGACCTCAGAGCCTTTAGTGGCTTTTTATCAAGAAACAATTTCCACCCATTAATTATACTTTATATCCTATTTGTCACATGACCAAACAAACTGTTTTGGTCATGTGACACGGGTATGTAGGTCTTCAATAGGCTGAAGGAAAGCAACATGATGTTGATAAAAGCTCCTGATAAAAAGACATCAGATGCTCTGATGTGAGAATCTTTTGTATGTTTTGTTTGACCAGGACACTGGTTTCTTATGTTAAGTAATGATAATTATGATAATTAACGAAAAGTACACCAAAAACTACTGAAATATGTACTAAAAAGAACCCAAAATTACATTTGGTACACTTTCTGGTGTAATTTTTAGTACATTTTTTGTATTTTTTTTGTATACATTTGTGTATTTTTCAGTTAATTTCTGACTGATTCAATAGGACATTAAAAGTGTGAAAAGTACAGAAAAGTACCGAAATGAGTACCAAAAGTACCCATAAATTACATTTGGGACACTTTTTTGTATACTTTTAAGCAATTTTCAGTACATTTTTGTATTTTTTAAAAGACTTTTCTGTATTTTTAAGAATAAAATTCTCGGACTAATTCAGTAGGACATTAAAAATTTGAAAGAAATTTTTGGGTACTATTTGGTACACATTTCAGTACTTTTCAGTATACTTCTCAGTATACTTTTTGGTACATTAGTTAAGTATGGTATTGGCTTGGGGCCACCTGGCAGCAGCATCAGAGACTAACTGATTGCAACACAAAACAATCCCAAGTTCACTTTGATTCCCGTATTTATTAAACGATTCTGTATTGATATATTCCACAAATGATTATTTAAGGATTGGTTCCAGTAAGTCTTTCATATGCAGTTTGTGGGTGCTTCATGGTGTCCTATCACAGGCACACAAAGCAATTGTAGTTTGGTGTTTCTATAAACTGCATGCCAGAGGTCATCTGCCATACAAAATACTTTTATTCTGTCCATTTAAATCAATGCGGCTGATGCATGCAAAATTAAGATATCCATTGCTTATAGTGGATTCTGTTTTAACTTGGTGTATACACCTTTTCAGTTTTAAAAGGTGTGTGAAAGTTCATTTACAAAACATATATGTTTGGTTTGGTTTGTCAAGATTGGATTTGAGGTGTATACGTAGTTATATATGTTATGGTCTGCCATCATTTTTTATGCCCCCGCCACAAAGTGGCCGGGGCATATAGTTTTACCATGTCCGTCATTCTGTCCTTCCGTCCTTCCGTCATTCAGAAATCAAAGAGTTGTACAGACTTTTTTTCGCAATGCCTGCAGATATTGGCCTGATTTTTGGTGTGTCGGCAGATATAGACCAGTTACAGGTCGAGTTCACGTTTCGTCCCGGTTGACCTACTTTTGACCGTTTTACGGCTCCTAAACTTAGAAAATTTCATGAAAAATAAAAATATTCATGACAGATACACATGTACGGACTTTTTTTCGCAATGCCTGCAGATATTGGCCTGATTTTTGGTGTGTGGGCAGATAATGACCAGTTACAGATCAAGTTCACGTTTTGTCCCAGTTGACCTATTTTTGACCGTTTGACGGTGCTCTAACATAGAAAATTTCATAAAAAGGTGCACATGTATGGACTTTTATTTTGCAGTGCCTTCAGATTCAGGCCTGATTTTTGGTGTGTAGGCAGATAATGACCAGTTACAGATCGAGTTCTTGTTTTGTCTCAGTTGACTTACTTTTGACCATTTGACTGCTCCTGAACATAGAAAGTTTCATGAAAAATATAAATTTTCATAACAAATGCATATGTACTGACTTTTTTGTACTGATAATGACAGTTACAGATCGAGTTTGTGTTTCATCCCGGTTGACCTACTTTTGATTGTTTTACAGCTCCTAAACATAGAAAATTTCATGAAAGACAGAAATTTTTATGGAAAATGCACATGTATGGACGTTTTTTCACAATGCCTGCATATACTGGCATGATTTTTGGTGTGTTGCTTGATAATGACCCGTTACAGATCGAGTTTGCATTTTGCCCTTGTTGACCTACTTTTGACCATACAACACCTCCTGAACTTAAAAAATTTTCCAAATTTTACAAATGTTTCTAATTTGCCCAAGGCGGGGGCATTCGTGTCGTTCCGACACATCTAGTTTTTTTATACGCCCTTCATATGATGGGAGTATTATGGTATGCCCACTGTCCTTCCATCTGTTAACGTTTAGTGTTGCAGTGATAACTTCCTGGGGCTTTGATGGATTTTTGTGAAACTCACCATTAGTGCTTACTAACAGGTTATCTCACCCAAGATCTGTTATGAGCAACGTCCACACATATAAATCTTGTGAGTGAGTAAACTAAAAAAAATATTTCAGATCTTTATCAAACCATCTGCAATGATTTTGTTGTGACTTCTTTGTGCAAGTCTTTGGATACTGGGACATCGGTGATGACAGAAATTTGGAGAGCTCTCAACTCCGGGGACACTCCATCCTTCACTTAATCCCTGCCCCTGTGATGTCAGCAGATACAGTTAGCTCATTGTTGTCTGCCCATAATACAGTTCTCAATGATGCAGAACCATAACTATTTATACGAAGATCATGAAATTTATGTGGCATGTAGCTAGTTAATGTTCATGGATTTTATTGTTTTTTCTGTATTTTTATCTGCCTTTACACATGGAGATATGTAAATATAAAAATATCCTGCATGAATAATTATGGAAGGCTTCCTATAGAAAAACCATTAGATGTTACTGGCCTGAATTTGTGTCTGTTCCCTCATGTGAAAGGATTGATAAAAATAAAGTGATGTGATTATCAATTTAATTTGAAGTCCCTTTATATTCACTGCATATGGACTTTTATAATGTGCAGCTTGTCACTTTGACAAATATATTGAGCCATTCACTGTTTAAAATTGTCAAGTAATGGGTAAACTGATAACATTGAAACATAACTAATAAAGTATAGTGGTCTCTCCCAGTTTATCAGACTGGAGTGGCTCAGATGTGATATAATTATTCATAGCCAGTTAAAACAACATGGTAACCTAGCAACACTACTGTCCTGCAGATTGATGAATATGAGCATGTTTTGTGACATCAGTGGCGTGTGAGCCTCCAAATGTTTAAAAAAAATCACCACATGGAGTGGCTGGTGATCAGCTGTCATGCACTAGTGTGGTTCAGTTATCATATAAATAGAGATGTTTAAAAAATGATCTGCTGGTAATGAAAAAAGGGACTTTTCAATTATAATTTGTCCTTGTACAACAATGGATTGGATATGCCTCACAGGTTTGATCATTAATAAATCAGTAATGTGTTGCTTTTGTACAATGAATTGGATTAGCTCACAGGAATATTCATTCATAATTATAATCTGAATCTGAATGTCTCTGTTCACTAGCCCAGTTAAATTTAAACAGAGATTTCCTTAAATATTTGTATAACTGGCTTGCCTTCATGTTTTTTTCCTGTCCCCATGCAAATAAACCTAAAATCTGGAATACTTTATTACAGCTATAGACCATTCGTTGCCATATGATCACCTTCTACCTCATTCCATAGACAGTGCCCCCTCATGGCCTTTAATTAAACCTTTGAGCTGTGGCCCTGAAACATGACAATTTATTTCATCAGCCTGTCTTTCATCACAGATTCACTTTGTGGCACAAAATATTACTTGAGGATCCTGTTGAAAATTATCTTCTGCCAACATTTCTTTGACAAAATGAAATGAATTAATTTCTTACTGACTGGTCAAAAACGGATTTATTAAAACCTGTTAAATCATTTCTTATTTATTTTTAATTGATTTTCATAGAAAGCTGATTTATAACCCCATTTAAAATCCTTCATAGTTTTTGGCTCAGCTGACCATAACTCAGCTGAGGTACAGCAGTGGTCCTTTACTGTTGTCTGTCCGTCTGTTAGACCCCCATGTTTTGAAAACATTGGACTTACAAATCTGAAATTTGACATACAGTTTGATGTTCCAAAGTTCTCCCAGACCTGAAACTGGGTCAATGCAACTTCATTCCTCAGAAAAAATTATGAAAAAGCTCCCATTTCAATTGGAAACCTATTGTTCAAAACCAATGGTGTTGTTTTGTTCATATTTGGCATTAATATTCCTCTATATATGGCCTCTGTGCCAGCTAAGAATTAGGTCACTAATGCCCAATTTGTAGGTGTTATACATGTACCACAACATAATGTAACTTGTCAAAACTGGAGAAAAGATATTTACTCACTTAACATGGTCACTGTTTAAGCTAGAGAGTTTTCTCCAAGCATATAACTATATTCAAATTGTATATTTAATTGTTTCCAAGAAATTACATCAGAATTTAAAAATAATTTATGAGCTTAAATGTAAAATCTTTACCTTAAATTTTGCCCTACTTTGACCTTGGCAAATCTAAACTTGCAACACAATATCACAAAAACCTTACTGGTATCCACTTCTGATGTCAAATGTCAAAATAAGAATTATGATAAACTTAACTACCTGAAAGTGCTATTGTAAAATTAAATTTGTTGAGGATATTGAAATCTGTTATTTGAAAGAGATAAGGTAAATTTTGAAGGGAGAACTGCCAGATTGGTGAATGCTTGCAGCATTATTAATTTCTATAAGTGCAGGCAGACCTTTGTTTAGTATAATTTTGGTACACTTAATCATTCATGGCCTGTCACCTCTTCATGTCTGTCAGGATTTTATTAATTTTGTCACAGTCAAATTAAGCAGCGCACCATGGCCATTGGTCCCTTGTATGAAAATTGTAACAAAGTTAATGCAAAATGTGCACATAATTATTAAGTACTATTCAGAAAATTAAATTGCATATAATGAGAATAAAATATATGTATATTATTTGATTTTGGCAATAAGGTGAATTTGTTTTATTGTTATTCTAATGAGATCACAAATGATCTTTTGTGTTCATTCTATTATATTAATGTGAACATAAATATCATTTGGCATCATAAGCACAATGGTGAGAGGTGGTTTGTAACTGCTGAAAGCCATGCATGCTTGGTGTTGCTCTGCTTGTAATGTTTGATATCCCTAGTGTAGCATGGATTATGTATTCATCCAGAGTCCACCAACAGAGCCGGCCAATGACACAGAGTCTCAGGGTGCACAAGAACCTCAACCGCCAGAAATCTCTCCTCAAAACGAGGTAGGAAAACTCTAACAGTTTGTCAACAGTTCTTCAGCAGATTTCAAGATGACTCACCAAGTTGTTCAGTTGTTTTATGGAAAAGGGAATGTTTTACTCTCATGATCTTGCAAATGTCTTTTTCTTTAATGTAATTTGGCCAAAGAGGACGTAAATTTGCATTAGAGCATAACAGCACTTACTAAGTATTACATTACTAAGGTTCCATGGGTATGATACATGAATTATTTAAAACTTTTCTAGTGAAGCTGACATAGTAGTAACCCAAAGCTGCTGGAATTAGCATTATGTTATAAAACACCAATGTTTCAGTGCCATCTGTTGCTTGATTGTGGTACTAATTTTTTGATTGGTCGCTTGGTGTTACACGCTGTGTAATGCGGTCACTTTTTTGCATTGTTTTGGTCTCAGTGTGACTTGTATATTATGTCATCAGTGTTTCATTGATTTGTTTACAGTTTGTTTTTTCTTTTATTGCCAGTTAAGCAGTTTCTCTCTCCTGATTTACAGGGCATCTTTAGTTACTCCTCTGCACTTTTCATTTGTGAGGTTTCTGGTATTTATTTAAATTATTCCATAGTGGATTAATATGTAAACAATTTTAATTATATATATTTTGTTTATAATTTATTTGAAGTATTGTAAAATTTGAGAATCCAGAGAAAAACACCCAGCCTGGTGAATGGAGAATCTAAACTCTGTACTCATTAGAAATCCAGGGCCAAGGTGGGTTTTCATGACTAGAATAGTGTCCAATGGGAGGTTTTTATATCCCATGCTCCTTTGCTTTGTCATGTGATAGATATCCCATGATGCTCCAGTATTCTCATGATCTTCTCTCAGACAATTTGTATGGATGATGTTCAACTTGCAGTCAAAAGAAAGCATTTTTACCTGGAAAAGTGTTGGGTATGTAGGAGATGAAGGAGAATATCTTCAGTGTCTTTTTTTAAGTCTTGAGGCTGCTTACAGTTCTGTTTGATCTGTTGTTCAACACAAGGTATAATTTGTTGCAAGGCCTGAGCAACACTCTTTCATTTTTTTTCTGTGGTAGCACAGGGTATTATCACTTGTGTCTTACTTGTGTAAATTAAACATAAGTTATTCTCAATTTTGTCATCATGTTTCATTTTTAGACAAAACAAATGAGATTCCATTCAGCATCAAAATTATCTGTTGTGAATTATTTTACTTTTTGATGATTCTACTCATGGTTAAAGTATATAGGGTTGTTTTTAATAAAAATGTCACTGGATACATTAATGATAATGCTTGAGACTTGTATGCCATATGCTGGTGTATGTAGCCATGTCTTGGTCTGCCGAGTCCTTTCCATTGCCTTTTTGTGTGTCCTGCTTGCTGCCTGGGGATGTGGACCAAACAGCAAGTGGCGGAGCCCCGGGCATCCACCCTGGCTAGGCAGCAGGGCCATCTACAGGTCTGTTTAGGTACTAAATTGGTGATGGCTCACTGAGGCCAATTCTTTTGACTTCTAGCACAACTGCATCACCTTGCACTGACAGCATCACCCTTTCTTTGTTAGGGTGTTTTGTGTATTGTTTAACTTGTTAAAAATTACCAAAGTTAGGGTGGATAATGGGATTTGCATTTTACATGAATCCAGTACTTTTTGTTCACCTCACATTTGAATAGTGACTGGGAATTATTGGCTATTTTTGTGCCATGGACCAATATGTTGTTTTTGTATGTTTATATTGTAAGTAAAACTTTCTTTGATATCTGCCTATTTCTGTGTTACTGCTCTGCTTCAGTGTCTTGATCATAAAACTACTTTGATTGTTCTTTGTCAGTTTGACCATTAAAACTTTTATTCACAATTTCAGTTAAAACAGCTCAGCTTGGTTGTTATGCTTCTGTTACTCATTATAGATGTCACCTGGTTATGTGGAGGTTTAACAGTAGCTTCAGCACCTGAAATAATTACAATCAATTTAGATAAAACATATAAGAAAACTGCAATCATTGAGCAGCACAAACTCTCCTGTGATGTCAGTGCTCCGGAAGACGGTGATGAGGAGAGGTACAAAAACCAGTGAATGTCAAAGACACAGGCTGCAGGATACAATAAGGGATTTGTACAAGTTCATTCATACTTCTCTGTCTGTTGACTTGTGTTTAGTCTTGTGGTTTGAATTGGAAAAGCAGCCATTATAAGGATAGGTTTGATTTGTTGGACTGCGGCCTCTGATCAGGAGGAAGAGAGAGGCCTTCTTGTAACAAAAGTATCACTATCTGCATTCTTCATGGGAGTAAACAACCTGACATTCATTAAAGTCTGCTGACTAAACAACCTAACATTCATTAAAGTCTGCTGACTTCCACAATTATTGTAGATAGACATGTCAAGTGGAGCTGGTTGTTAGGTCAGTGTTGATACATTATTGTCGATGTTAGCGTATACTTAGAAGTTCCTTTATGAAATCCCTTGTGTTTATTAGGGTCTAGATTTAATTTCAACATTGTATCATTACATGAATAAAAAGCTCAGCTTTAAATTATTTCTAAGTAGTGTTCAAAATTATTGTTCAAAGTTTAACATGATATTTGTTTTAATTTGCTGGATTCAAGATCAAAGTTCACAATAATGTTATTACAACTGTTCAACAAGATTTAAGTGCAACGTGATATTTACCTTTACAGGAGCAAGCTTATATGGATTGATGAGTTTTATTGGTTATCAATATTTAGGTTAAAGATTTATTTTTCAGAGAGATCTTTTTAATTTCTTCTGACCATTAAATGTCCAATACAGCTGATTTCAAATTGACCTTCAGTTAGATTAAAAGACACAGGTGACTGCACCTAATAATCAGTTTGACAATTTAAATTCAAGTCTTAAACCACACATCCTGTGCCCTGTTGTCGCTCCATTGCTGTCAATGATGGAGACTTCTGATGATTTTCTTAACAATTCCAGACGTTTTTTTAGTATTTCTGTTGTTCTGCAGGATGTAAGTTCAAAGTTCAGCTTTCATAAATACATGATATTATTACTACTGTCCTACAAGATTATAGTTCACCATAAAATCATACCACTACTTTCATACTTTGGGGCCAGACTGTTAAACCATATTATCATTTAACTTGAAGGCAATAAATATTCTTTTTAAAAAGTTTCTACATGAAATAGCCTACTAATTAATGGTACCAATGGAATTATCAGTGAAAAGTATACCTGAAAACTGGTACATTGCAATGTACAATACTGGCATGTCAGTGTGACATTTGATCAGATATCATAGGTATCTGTTTGTTAATTGATGCTTAACATTTATTATATTGTATCATGGTATGTATGTTATAAACTGTTTGATGATACAATTGATAATAACTGTAATTCAGGTAACATGTTTAATATGGGGTAAGATGTAGTTGTAAAGTCTAAGATACAAAACCAGCCTCAAAGGCAAATGGAGATAATATAATAGAACCTCTTGACATCTACCCTATTGTGTTAACAAAAGATTATGACTTCTAGGTTATGCATATAAGCCCTTTAATTAATCTTTTTTGTCATGTTGATACCTTCACCCTCATTCAGTAAACTGCCACCAACTAGCAAATGTCTCTGCCAAACCAGAACGCAAGCAGTCTTTTGCGTTATCACCATTCTTTATTTGCCATTTTTTTAAGAGAGCATGTATTGAGCCAGTTTTGTAAGAGAGCATGTATTGAGCCAGTTTTGGTCATGTTTTATTGTTACTAAATATGTGCACACAGTATTCAAGTTATTGGTTGTTTTGACAGAGATTGTTTCAAACCACATTAAGTTGGTTCTGTTTTAAATGACACTGACATGTAACTTGATGTTTGTTATTAATTGTTTCACACTTTGGGATGTTATTTTCCTGACAGGGTTTATCATATCTCTGATCAGTATTGTGGATTATATTTATCATTGTTTTTCATTATTCCATTATGGGAGTTGGACACTGATTTAAGTTAAACCTCTGTGAACATCAACTAAGAAGAATGAATTTTTTATGGAGGTTATGTTGAGTTTTCTCAGAGATGCACTTATTGATATATTTAGTTCTCTCACTAAGTATTCTCTTTAAATTTTTTTTATTGTTTTATTGTTTTGTTCATTCATTTTTAGCTCAGCTGACTTAAAGTCATCCGAGCTATAGTTATGGTCCATTGTCCGTCATCCGTCCTTTCCGTCCGTCGGTCCCAGTGTCCATTAGACCTACTAAAAAAAAATTTGGCATATTGTTAGATGTCCCCAAGATCTCCTACCAAACTGAAAACTGCGACTTTTTTCTTCAAGAAATTCGGGGAAAACCTCAATTTTCCATTAAAAACCTACTATCACACTTCAGGACTGCCTAATAACAAAACCACTCATCTGTTTTTCTTGATATTTACCATAAATATTCCCCTATATAGTTTTTATGTACATGCCAGAATATAGGCCAGTATTACGTAATTTATAAAACTTAATGCACTTTTTAAAAAATCAGGAAAGTATTTACTCACTTAGCATGATAATTGTTTAAGCTAGAGTCTTTTTTTAGGTTTATATCTTTATTTAATCTAGATTCAGTTGAAAATAAGATGATATATAGGCTTAATTTGATAATATATGAACCAAATCATTGATAAATAAAGGTGCAATTTATAATTTTGAATTCTGAATCAAGTGTTATTTTTAGATATTTATTGTTTTGCAAATTAAAAAAATATATTTTATAAAAAAAATAAATGTGTGCATAATATGATGTTACCTGACCAAATTAGCTATTAACAATGATGCAATTTAGAATTGTGAATCAACTTAAATATTCATATATATATATATATATATATATATATATATATATATATATATATATATATATATGCTATACTGTAAAAAATGTATAGTAATATTTATGAACTTGAAAAATAATTGATGTGTGCAAACATTTGTTCATTATTTTCCTGCCTTGGTAGAATGGGAATTAAAATGATTTGCTTTGTTTTTCCTTCTCTTGGCTGCTTTTTAAATATTTGATAATTATGAATTACTTTTATTCCTGTAAGCACCGTTGAATTAAATTTCATATTCTATATGTATATGCAAGGGTATACATGTTTAGCTCAGCTGACTGTAAGTCATCTGAGCTATAGCGATCACTCTTTGTCCGTTGTCGGTCCCGCCATCCGTCCGTCTTTCTGTTAACAAGGCACAAATCGTAACCACTGGACCTGGAATCTTTTAACTTTACATCCAGGGAGGTCCATGAAAAATCTCCTTGGAAACCTGGAATTAGGTTTTGTTACCCATATTTTTCAAGCTATGGGGCTCCGAAGTACCCCCAGAATAATGAAAAATTTGATACAAAAGCTCAAATATCTGAACAACTAATGCATTGATCACCTTGATTCTTTGCATGGATATTGATCATGGAGTGTTTCATCTGTTTCTGTAGACTTGTGGTGCCACCTGTATTTTTTCAATATTTTACTATTTTATTTATCTATTTTTGAGACCTTAAAAGATGCGGTCAGTTGTTAACAGGGCACAAATCGTAATGACTAGACCTAGAATCTTATTTCTTAACATGCTGAGAGGTCCATGAAAAGTCTCCATGGAAACATGGAATTAAGTCTCTGTCACCCATATTGTCTGAGCTATGGGGCTCGAAAAGTACCCCCCAGGATAACTAAAAATTTGATACAAAAGCTCGAGTATTTGAACAACTAGTGCATGGATCGGCATTATTCTTTGCATGCATATGCATCATGGAGTGTTCCATCAGTCTGTTGGTGTCACTTGTATTTTTTCGATTTTTTCTCTGTTTTGACACCTTAAAAGATGCTGTCGTCCCTTAACAGGGCTTAAATTGTAACCATTGGTCCTAGAATCTTGAAACTTGACATCCAGGGAGATCTGTAAAAGTCTCCTTGGAAACGTGAATTAAGGTCTCTGTTACACATATTTTCTGAGCTGTGGGGCTTATAAGCACCCCTCAGAATAATTGAAAATTTGATACCAAAGTAGGGCACAAATCATAACCATGGGGCCCAGAATCTTCTAACTTGATATCCTGAGAGTTCCTAAAAAGTTCTCCCCAGAGACCAGAAATTTGGTCACAGTGACCTATATTCTCAGAGTTTTGGGGTATGATTGAGCACCCCAGAAATAATGCAAAATACACACAAATTGCCAGATTCCTCATGAAAGGCTGGTTGGATTGTCATCAGATTTGTTGTGCTTATGGGTCTTGAAGAACTTAAGCTAATATGCATGAACAATGATGCCACCTATCTTAATTAGTTGTCTGTGCAAGGACATATTATCAACATGTCAGTCGGCTGAGCGTCATGACCCAGGGGTCACTTGTTATAAAATACAACTGTATACATTTTATAAAATAGAAAAAAATGTTGGTCTAATAAAAAAAAAAAGCAATTAATTGGCCAAATGTGTAAACTGCTGAACTGTCAACAGCTTATCAGAAAGCCAACCAATGATCATGGTAATAGTATAGATCTTTTATTCACAAACTACTTGCATGCTCAAGGTTCATCATTAGGAACCACATAATCAGATCAGAAAATATTATTTGAGATAATTTCCTTAATCTTATCAACCAACCATGGTCTATAAAACCTCTTCTTCTCAGACTTTATCTCCATTTGATATTATTTTAGATTTTTACTGTTATGGTCAACTTCAGCTGGGCACAGTGACCCATGGGTCCCTTGTTTAGCTGAATATGTTATACCAGTTTCAGTTTTTTAAAGTTGCTAATATGACTCCCCCCAAGTCAGATTCATACAGAAATAATATGGTCATCCTTACCAGATTGTGTTTGTAATTTAAGCATGTTACAGTCCTAGGTGTTGCTATATTTATCTTGAGGCACATTTGAACATGCACCTCATGTTGCCTTATATTAATCTGTATAGGTGTCTGTTTGATGCTCTCATTATGTCTTCCTCTGTCTCTATGTGGCCCTTTCTTTGGTTCTCATGTGTCTTGAGTGGTAATGTAATCAAGTAGTTTGATGTATTATGAGATTATGAAAGATTTCATCTTTTACTTATTTTTCCTTCCTTCAGGTGGCAACTGCCCCATCATCATCAGAGGACACAAATCACAGTGACTGTCCTGCTAAAGCTGAGCCCATGGAGCAGAACGGGACAGGGGGTGGTGAATCTGCCAACTGTTCAAGTCCTGACACAGCCCCTGCAGAAAAAACAGAAGCAGTCACTGAAAATCAAGTGAACGACAGCTCTGACACATCTCCTCAACCAGACAACACATCACATGTCAATCATCCTGAGAACACACTGCACAACTCATCAGGTAACACATCACATGTCAATTATCCTGACAACACACAGCACAACTCATCAGGTAACACATCACATGTCAATCATCCTGACAACACACAGCACAACTCATCAGGTAACACATCACATGTCAGTCATCCTGAGAACACACAGCACAACTCATCAGGTAACACATCACATGTCAATCATCCTGAGAACACACAGCACAACTCAACAGTTAACATATCACATGTCAGTCATCCTGAGAACACACAGCACAACTCATCAGGTAACACATCACATGTCAATCATCCTGAGAACACACAGCACAACTCATCAGGTAACACATCACATGTCAGTCATCCTGAGAACACACAGCACAACTCATCAGGTAACACATCACATGTCAGTCATCCTGAGAACACACAGCACAACTCATCAGGTAACACATCACATGTCAATCATCCTGAGAACACACAGCACAACTCATCAGGTAACACATCACATGTCAATCATCCTGAGAACACAGCACAACTCATCAGGTAACACATCACATGTCAATCATCCTGAGAACACACAGCACAACTCATCAGGTAACACATCACATGTCAGTCATCCTGAGAACACACAGCACAACTCAACAGGTAACATATCACATGTCAGTCATCCTGAGAACACACAGCACAACTCATCAGGTAACACATGTCAATCATCCTGAGAACACACAGCACAACTCATCAGGTAACACATCACATGTCAGTCATCCTGAGAACACACAGCACAACTCAACAGGTAACATATCACATGTCAGTCATCCTGAGAACACACAGCACAACTCATCAGGTAACACATGTCAATCATCCTGAGAACACACAGCACATGTCAGTCATCCTGAGAACACACCGCACATGTCAGTCATCCTGAGAACACACAGCACAACCCATCAGGTAACACATGTCAATCATCCTGAGAACACACAGCCCAATCATCAGGTAACACATCACATGTCAATCATCCTGAGAACAGACAGCACAACCCATCAGGTAACACATGTCAATCATCCTGAGAACACACAGCCCAATCATCAGGTAACACATCACATGTCAATCATCCTGAGAACAGACAGCACAACTCAACAGGTAACACATCAACTGTCAGTCATCCTGAGAACACACAGCACAACTCAACAGGTAACATATCACATGTCAGTCATCCTGAGAACACACAGCACAACCCATCAGGTAACACATGTCAATCATCCTGAGAACACACAGCACAACCCATCAGGTAACACATCACATGTCAATCATCCTGAGAACACACAGCACAACTCATCAAGTAACACATCACATGTCAGTCATCCTGAGAACACACAGCACAACTCATCAAGTAACACATCACATGTCAGTCATCCTGAGAACACACAGCACAACTCATCAGGTAACACATCACATGTCAATCATCCTGAGAACACACAGCACAACTCAACAGTTAACATATCACATGTCAATCATCCTGAGAACACACAGCACAACTCATCAGGTAACACATCACATGTCAGTCATCCTGAGAACACACAGCACAACTCATCAGGTAACACATCACATGTCAATCATCCTGACAACACACAGCACAACTCATCAGGTAACACATCACATGTCAGTCATCCTGAGAACACACAGCACAACTCATCAGGTAACACATCACATGTCAATCATCCTGAGAACACACAGCACAACTCAACAGTTAACATATCACATGTCAGTCATCCTGAGAACACACAGCACAACTCATCAGGTAACACATCACATGTCAATCATCCTGAGAACACACAGCACAACCCATCAGGTAACACATCACATGTCAATCATCCTGAGAACACACAGCACAACTCATCAAGTAACACATCACATGTCAGTCATCCTGAGAACACACAGCACAACTCATCAAGTAACACATCACATGTCAGTCATCCTGAGAACACACAGCACAACTCATCAGGTAACACATCACATGTCAATCATCCTGAGAACACACAGCACAACTCAACCAGACAACACATCACATGTCAATCATCCTGAGAACACACTGCACAACTCATCAGGTAACACATCACATGTCAATTATCCTGACAACACACAGCACAACTCATCAGGTAACACATCACATGTCAATCATCCTGACAACACACAGCACAACTCATCAGGTAACACATCACATGTCAGTCATCCTGAGAACACACAGCACAACTCATCAGGTAACACATCACATGTCAATCATCCTGAGAACACACAGCACAACTCAACAGTTAACATTTCACATGTCAGTCATCCTGAGAACACACAGCACAACTCATCAGGTAACACATCACATGTCAATCATCCTGAGAACACACAGCACAACTCATCAGGTAACACATCACATGTCAGTCATCCTGAGAACACACAGCACAACTCATCAGGTAACACATCACATGTCAGTCATCCTGAGAACACACAGCACAACTCATCAGGTAACACATCACATGTCAATCATCCTGAGAACACACAGCACAACTCATCAGGTAACACATCACATGTCAATCATCCTGAGAACACAGCACAACTCATCAGGTAACACATCACATGTCAATCATCCTGAGAACACACAGCACAACTCATCAGGTAACACATCACATGTCAGTCATCCTGAGAACACACAGCACAACTCAACAGGTAACATATCACATGTCAGTCATCCTGAGAACACACAGCACAACTCATCAGGTAACACATGTCAATCATCCTGAGAACACACAGCACAACTCATCAGGTAACACATCACATGTCAGTCATCCTGAGAACACACAGCACAACTCAACAGGTAACATATCACATGTCAGTCATCCTGAGAACACACAGCACAACTCATCAGGTAACACATGTCAATCATCCTGAGAACACACAGCACATGTCAGTCATCCTGAGAACACACCGCACATGTCAGTCATCCTGAGAACACACAGCACAACCCATCAGGTAACACATGTCAATCATCCTGAGAACACACAGCCCAATCATCAGGTAACACATCACATGTCAATCATCCTGAGAACAGACAGCACAACCCATCAGGTAACACATGTCAATCATCCTGAGAACACACAGCCCAATCATCAGGTAACACGTCACATGTCAATCATCCTGAGAACAGACAGCACAACTCAACAGGTAACACATCAACTGTCAGTCATCCTGAGAACACACAGCACAACTCAACAGGTAACATATCACATGTCAGTCATCCTGAGAACACACAGCACAACCCATCAGGTAACACATGTCAATCATCCTGAGAACACACAGCACAACCCATCAGGTAACACATCACATGTCAATCATCCTGAGAACACACAGCACAACTCATCAAGTAACACATCACATGTCAGTCATCCTGAGAACACACAGCACAACTCATCAAGTAACACATCACATGTCAGTCATCCTGAGAACACACAGCACAACTCATCAGGTAACACATCACATGTCAATCATCCTGACAACACACAGCACAACTCATCAGGTAACACATGTCAATCATCCTGAGAACACACAGCACAACTCATCAGGTAACACATGTCAATCATCCTGAGAACACACAGCACAACCCATCAGGTAACACATGTCAATCATCCTGAGAACACACAGCACAACCCATCAGGTAACACATGTCAATCATCCTGAGAACACACAGCACAACTCATCAGGTAACACATCACATGTCAGTCATCCTGACAACACACAGCACAACTCATCAAGTAACACATCACATGTCAGTAATCCTGAGAACACACAGCACAAGTCATCAAGTAACACATCACATGTCAGTCATCCTGAGAACACACAGCACAACTCATCAGGTAACACATCACGTGTCAATCATCCTGACAACACACAGCACAACTCATCAGGTAACACATCACATGTCAATCATCCTGAGGACACACAGCACATGTCAGTCATCCTGAGAACACACCGCACAACCCATCAGGTAACACATGTCAATCATCCTGAGAACACACAGCACAACTCATTAGGTAACACATCACATGTCAGTCATCCTGACAACACACAGCACAACTCATCAAGTAACACATCACATGTCAGTCATCCTGAGAACACACAGCACAATTCATCAAGTAACACATCACATGTCAGTCATCCTGAGAACACACAGCACAACTCATCAGGTAACACATCACGTGTCAATCATCCTGACAACACACAGCACAACTCATCAGGTAACACATCACATGTCAATCATCCTGAGGACACACAGCACAACTCATCAGGTAACACATGTCAATCATCCTGAGAACACACAGCACAACCCATCAGGTAACACATGTCAATCATCCTGAGAACACACAGCACAACTCATCAGGTAACACATCACATGTCAGTCATCCTGAGAACACACAGCACAACTCATCAGGTAACACATCACATGTCAGTCATCCTGACAACACACAGCACAACTCATCAAGTAACACATCACATGTCAGTCATCCTGAGAACACACAGCACAACTCATCAGGTAACACATCACGTGTCAATCATCCTGACAACACACAGCACAACTCATCAGGTAACACATCACGTGTCAATCATCCTGACAACACACAGCACATGTCAGTCATCCTGAGAACACACCGCACAACCCATCAGGTAACACATGTCAATCATCCTGAGAACACACAGCACAACCCATCAGGTAACACATGTCAATCATCCTGAGAACACACAGCACAACTCATCAGGTAACACATCACATGTCAGTCATCCTGACAACACACAGCACAACTCATCAAGTAACACATCACATGTCAGTCATCCTGAGAACACACAGCACAACTCATCAGGTAACACATCATGTGTCAATCATCCTGACAACACACAGCACAACTCATCAGGTAACACATCACATGTCAATCATCCTGAGGACACACAGCACAACTCATCAGGTAACACATGTCAATCATCCTGAGAACACACAGCACATGTCAGTCATCCTGAGAACACACCGCACAACCCATCAGGTAACACATGTCAATCATCCCGAGAACACACAGCACAACTCATCAGGTAACACATCACATGTCAATCATCCCGAGAACACACAGCACAACTCATCAGGTAACACATCACATGTCAGTCATCCTGAAAACACACAGCACAACTCATCAGGTAACACATCACATGTCAGTCATCCTGACAACACACAGCACAACTCATCAAGTAACACATCACATGTCAGTCATCCTGAGAACACACAGCACAACTCATCAGGTAACACATCACATGTCAGTCATCCTGAGAACACACAGCACAATTCATCAGGTAACACATCACATGTCAGTCATCCTGAGAACACACAGCACAATTCATCAGGTAACACATCACATGTCAGTCATCCTGAGAACTCACAGCACAACTCATCAGGTAACACATCACATGTCAGTCATCCTGACAACACACAGCACAACTCATCAAGTAACACAACACATGTCAGTCATCCTGAGAACACAGCACAACTCATCAGGTAACACATCACATGTCAGTCATCCTGAGAACACACAGCACAACTCATCAAGTAACACATCACATGTGAGTCATCCTGAGAACACACAGCACAACTCATCAGGTAACACATCACGTGTCAATCATCCTGACAACACACAGCACAACTCATCAGGTAACACATCACATGTCAATCATCCTGAGGACACACAGCACAACTCATCAGGTAACACATCGTATGTTAATCATCCTGACAACACACAGCACAACTCATCAGGTAACACATCACATGTCAATCATCCTGAGGACACACAGCACAACTCATCAGGTAACACATCACCTGTCAATCATCCTGAGAACACACAGCACAACTCATCAGGTAACACATGTCAATCATCCTGAGAACACACAGCACAACCCATCAGGTAACACATGTCAATCATCCTGAGAACACACAGCACAACCCATCAGGTAACACATGTCAATCATCCTGAGAACACACAGCACAACTCATCAGGTAACACATCACATGTCAGTCATCCTGACAACACACAGCACAACTCATCAAGTAACACATCACATGTCAGTAATCCTGAGAACACACAGCACAACTCATCAAGTAACACATCACATGTCAGTCATCCTGAGAACACACAGCACAACTCATCAGGTAACACATCACGTGTCAATCATCCTGACAACACACAGCACAACTCATCAGGTAACACATCACATGTCAATCATCCTGAGGACACACAGCACATGTCAGTCATCCTGAGAACACACCGCACAACTCATCAGGTAACACATGTCAATCATCCTGAGAACACACAGCACAACCCATCAGGTAACACATGTCAATCATCCTGAGAACACACAGCACAACCCATCAGGTAACACATGTCAATCATCCTGAGAACACACAGCACAACTCATCAAGTAACACATCACATGTCAGTCATCCTGAGAACACACAGCACAACTCATCAGGTAACACATCACGTGTCAATCATCCTGACAACACACAGCACAACCCATCAGGTAACACATGTCAATCATCCTGAGAACACACAGCACAACCCATCAGGTAACACATGTCAATCATCCTGAGAACACACAGCACAACTCATCAGGTAACACATGTCAATCATCCTGAGGACACACAGCACAACTCATCAGGTAACACATGTCAATCATCCTGAGAACACACAGCACAACTCATCAGGTAACACATCACATGTCAGTCATCCTGAGAACACACAGCACAACTCATCAGGTAACACATCACATGTCAGTCATCCTGAGAACACACAGCACAACTCATCAGGTAACACATCACATGTCAGTCATCCTGACAACACACAGCACAACTCATCAAGTAACACATCACATGTCAGTCATCCTGAGAACACACAGCACAACTCATCAGGTAACACATCACGTGTCAATCATCCTGACAACACACAGCACAACTCATCAGGTAACACATCACGTGTCAATCATCCTGACAACACACAGCACATGTCAGTCATCCTGAGAACACACCGCACAACCCATCAGGTAACACATGTCAATCATCCTGAGAACACACAGCACAACCCATCAGGTAACACATGTCAATCATCCTGAGAACACACAGCACAACTCATCAGGTAACACATCACATGTCAGTCATCCTGACAACACACAGCACAACTCATCAAGTAACACATCACATGTCAGTCATCCTGAGAACACACAGCACAACTCATCAGGTAACACATCACATGTCAGTCATCCTGAGAACACACAGCACAACTCATCAGGTAACACATCACATGTCAGTCATCCTGACAACACACAGCACAACTCATCAAGTAACACATCACATGTCAGTCATCCTGAGAACACACAGCACAACTCATCAGGTAACACATCACGTGTCAATCATCCTGACAACACACAGCACAACTCATCAGGTAACACATCACGTGTCAATCATCCTGACAACACACAGCACATGTCAGTCATCCTGAGAACACACCGCACAACCCATCAGGTAACACATGTCAATCATCCTGAGAACACACAGCACAACCCATCAGGTAACACATGTCAATCATCCTGAGAACACACAGCACAACTCATCAGGTAACACATCACATGTCAGTCATCCTGACAACACACAGCACAACTCATCAAGTAACACATCACATGTCAGTCATCCTGAGAACACACAGCACAACTCATCAGGTAACACATCATGTGTCAATCATCCTGACAACACACAGCACAACTCATCAGGTAACACATCACATGTCAATCATCCTGAGGACACACAGCACAACTCATCAGGTAACACATGTCAATCATCCTGAGAACACACAGCACATGTCAGTCATCCTGAGAACACACCGCACAACCCATCAGGTAACACATGTCAATCATCCCGAGAACACACAGCACAACTCATCAGGTAACACATCACATGTCAGTCATCCTGAAAACACACAGCACAACTCATCAGGTAACACATCACATGTCAGTCATCCTGACAACACACAGCACAACTCATCAAGTAACACATCACATGTCAGTCATCCTGAGAACACACAGCACAACTCATCAGGTAACACATCACATGTCAGTCATCCTGAGAACACACAGCACAATTCATCAGGTAACACATCACATGTCAGTCATCCTGAGAACACACAGCACAATTCATCAGGTAACACATCACATGTCAGTCATCCTGAGAACTCACAGCACAACTCATCAGGTAACACATCACATGTCAGTCATCCTGACAACACACAGCACAACTCATCAAGTAACACAACACATGTCAGTCATCCTGAGAACACAGCACAACTCATCAGGTAACACATCACATGTCAGTCATCCTGAGAACACACAGCACAACTCATCAAGTAACACATCACATGTGAGTCATCCTGAGAACACACAGCACAACTCATCAGGTAACACATCACGTGTCAATCATCCTGACAACACACAGCACAACTCATCAGGTAACACATCACATGTCAATCATCCTGAGGACACACAGCACAACTCATCAGGTAACACATCGTATGTTAATCATCCTGACAACACACAGCACAACTCATCAGGTAACACATCACATGTCAATCATCCTGAGGACACACAGCACAACTCATCAGGTAACACATCACCTGTCAATCATCCTGAGAACACACAGCACAACTCATCAGGTAACACATGTCAATCATCCTGAGAACACACAGCACAACCCATCAGGTAACACATGTCAATCATCCTGAGAACACACAGCACAACCCATCAGGTAACACATGTCAATCATCCTGAGAACACACAGCACAACTCATCAGGTAACACATCACATGTCAGTCATCCTGACAACACACAGCACAACTCATCAAGTAACACATCACATGTCAGTAATCCTGAGAACACACAGCACAACTCATCAAGTAACACATCACATGTCAGTCATCCTGAGAACACACAGCACAACTCATCAGGTAACACATCACGTGTCAATCATCCTGACAACACACAGCACAACTCATCAGGTAACACATCACATGTCAATCATCCTGAGGACACACAGCACATGTCAGTCATCCTGAGAACACACCGCACAACTCATCAGGTAACACATGTCAATCATCCTGAGAACACACAGCACAACCCATCAGGTAACACATGTCAATCATCCTGAGAACACACAGCACAACCCATCAGGTAACACATGTCAATCATCCTGAGAACACACAGCACAACTCATCAAGTAACACATCACATGTCAGTCATCCTGAGAACACACAGCACAACTCATCAGGTAACACATCACGTGTCAATCATCCTGACAACACACAGCACAACCCATCAGGTAACACATGTCAATCATCCTGAGAACACACAGCACAACCCATCAGGTAACACATGTCAATCATCCTGAGAACACACAGCACAACTCATCAGGTAACACATGTCAATCATCCTGAGGACACACAGCACAACTCATCAGGTAACACATGTCAATCATCCTGAGAACACACAGCACAACTCATCAGGTAACACATCACATGTCAGTCATCCTGAGAACACACAGCACAACTCATCAGGTAACACATCACATGTCAGTCATCCTGAGAACACACAGCACAACTCATCAGGTAACACATCACATGTCAGTCATCCTGACAACACACAGCACAACTCATCAAGTAACACATCACATGTCAGTCATCCTGAGAACACACAGCACAACTCATCAGGTAACACATCACGTGTCAATCATCCTGACAACACACAGCACAACTCATCAGGTAACACATCACGTGTCAATCATCCTGACAACACACAGCACATGTCAGTCATCCTGAGAACACACCGCACAACCCATCAGGTAACACATGTCAATCATCCTGAGAACACACAGCACAACCCATCAGGTAACACATGTCAATCATCCTGAGAACACACAGCACAACTCATCAGGTAACACATCACATGTCAGTCATCCTGACAACACACAGCACAACTCATCAAGTAACACATCACATGTCAGTCATCCTGAGAACACACAGCACAACTCATCAGGTAACACATCATGTGTCAATCATCCTGACAACACACAGCACAACTCATCAGGTAACACATCACATGTCAATCATCCTGAGGACACACAGCACAACTCATCAGGTAACACATGTCAATCATCCTGAGAACACACAGCACATGTCAGTCATCCTGAGAACACACCGCACAACCCATCAGGTAACACATGTCAATCATCCCGAGAACACACAGCACAACTCATCAGGTAACACATCACATGTCAGTCATCCTGAAAACACACAGCACAACTCATCAGGTAACACATCACATGTCAGTCATCCTGACAACACACAGCACAACTCATCAAGTAACACATCACATGTGAGTCATCCTGAGAACACACAGCACAACTCATCAGGTAACACATCACGTGTCAATCATCCTGACAACACACAGCACAACTCATCAGGTAACACATCACATGTCAATCATCCTGAGGACACACAGCACAACTCATCAGGTAACACATCGTATGTTAATCATCCTGACAACACACAGCACAACTCATCAGGTAACACATCACATGTCAATCATCCTGAGGACACACAGCACAACTCATCAGGTAACACATCACCTGTCAATCATCCTGAGAACACACAGCACAACTCATCAGGTAACACATGTCAATCATCCTGAGAACACACAGCACAACCCATCAGGTAACACATGTCAATCATCCTGAGAACACACAGCACAACCCATCAGGTAACACATGTCAATCATCCTGAGAACACACAGCACAACTCATCAGGTAACACATCACATGTCAGTCATCCTGACAACACACAGCACAACTCATCAAGTAACACATCACATGTCAGTAATCCTGAGAACACACAGCACAACTCATCAAGTAACACATCACATGTCAGTCATCCTGAGAACACACAGCACAACTCATCAGGTAACACATCACGTGTCAATCATCCTGACAACACACAGCACAACTCATCAGGTAACACATCACATGTCAATCATCCTGAGGACACACAGCACATGTCAGTCATCCTGAGAACACACCGCACAACTCATCAGGTAACACATGTCAATCATCCTGAGAACACACAGCACAACCCATCAGGTAACACATGTCAATCATCCTGAGAACACACAGCACAACCCATCAGGTAACACATGTCAATCATCCTGAGAACACACAGCACAACTCATCAAGTAACACATCACATGTCAGTCATCCTGAGAACACACAGCACAACTCATCAGGTAACACATCACGTGTCAATCATCCTGACAACACACAGCACAACCCATCAGGTAACACATGTCAATCATCCTGAGAACACACAGCACAACCCATCAGGTAACACATGTCAATCATCCTGAGAACACACAGCACAACTTATCAGGTAACACATGTCAATCATCCTGAGGACACACAGCACAACTCATCAGGTAACACATGTCAATCATCCTGAGAACACACAGCACAACTCATCAGGTAACACATCACATGTCAGTCATCCTGAGAACACACAGCACAACTCATCAGGTAACACATCACATGTCAGTCATCCTGAGAACACACAGCACAACTCATCAGGTAACACATCACATGTCAGTCATCCTGACAACACACAGCACAACTCATCAAGTAACACATCACATGTCAGTCATCCTGAGAACACACAGCACAACTCATCAGGTAACACATCACGTGTCAATCATCCTGACAACACACAGCACAACTCATCAGGTAACACATCACGTGTCAATCATCCTGACAACACACAGCACATGTCAGTCATCCTGAGAACACACCGCACAACCCATCAGGTAACACATGTCAATCATCCTGAGAACACACAGCACAACCCATCAGGTAACACATGTCAATCATCCTGAGAACACACAGCACAACTCATCAGGTAACACATCACATGTCAGTCATCCTGACAACACACAGCACAACTCATCAAGTAACACATCACATGTCAGTCATCCTGAGAACACACAGCACAACTCATCAGGTAACACATCATGTGTCAATCATCCTGACAACACACAGCACAACTCATCAGGTAACACATCACATGTCAATCATCCTGAGGACACACAGCACAACTCATCAGGTAACACATGTCAATCATCCTGAGAACACACAGCACATGTCAGTCATCCTGAGAACACACCGCACAACCCATCAGGTAACACATGTCAATCATCCCGAGAACACACAGCACAACTCATCAGGTAACACATCACATGTCAGTCATCCTGAAAACACACAGCACAACTCATCAGGTAACACATCACATGTCAGTCATCCTGACAACACACAGCACAACTCATCAAGTAACACATCACATGTCAGTCATCCTGAGAACACACAGCACAACTCATCAGGTAACACATCACATGTCAGTCATCCTGAGAACACACAGCACAATTCATCAGGTAACACATCACATGTCAGTCATCCTGAGAACACACAGCACAATTCATCAGGTAACACATCACATGTCAGTCATCCTGAGAACACACAGCACAACTCATCAGGTAACACATCACATGTCAGTCATCCTGACAACACACAGCACAACTCATCAAGTAACACAACACATGTCAGTCATCCTGAGAACACAGCACAACTCATCAGGTAACACATCACATGTCAGTCATCCTGAGAACACACAGCACAACTCATCAAGTAACACATCACATGTGAGTCATCCTGAGAACACACAGCACAACTCATCAGGTAACACATCACGTGTCAATCATCCTTACAACACACAGCACAACTCATCAGGTAACACATCACATGTCAATCATCCTGAGGACACACAGCACAACTCATCAGGTAACACATCGTATGTTAATCATCCTGACAACACACAGCACAACTCATCAGGTAACACATCACATGTCAATCATCCTGAGGACACACAGCACAACTCATCAGGTAACACATCACCTGTCAATCATCCTGAAAACACACAGCACAACTCATCAGGTAACACATCACCTGTCAATCATCCTGAAAACACACAGCACAACTCATCAGGTAACACATCACATGTCAATCATCCTGAGAACACACAACACAACTCATCAAGTAACACATCACATGTCAATCATCCTGAGGACACACAGCACAACTCATCAGGTAACACATCATATGTCAATCATCCTGACAACACACAGCACAACTCATCAGGTAACACATCACATGTTAGTCATCATGAGAACACAGCACAACTCATCAGGTAACACATCACATGTCAATCATCCTGAGGACACACAGCACAACTCATCAGGTAACACATCACATGTCAATCATCCTGAGAACACACAGCACAACTCATCAGGTAACACAACACATGTCAATCATCCTGAGGACACAGCACAACTCATCAGGTAACACATCACATGTCAATCATCCTGACAACACACAGCACAACTCATCAGGTAACACATCATATGTCAATCATCCTGACAACACACAGCACAACTCATCAGGTAACACATCACATGTCAATCATCCTGAGAACACACAGCACAACTCATCAGGTAACACATCACATGTCAGTCATCCTGAGGACACAGCACAACTCATCAGGTAACACATCACATGTCAGTCATCCTGACAACACACAGCACAACTCATCAGGTAACACATCATATGTCAATCATCCTGACAACACACAGCACAACTCATCAGGTAACACATCACATGTCAATCATCCTGAGAACACACAGCACAACTCATCAGGTAACACATCACATGTCAGTCATCCTGAGGACACAGCAGAACTCATCAGGTAACACATCACATGTCAATCATCCTGACAACACACAGCACAACTCATCAGGTAACACATCACATGTCAATCATCCTGAGAACACACAACACAACTCATCAAGTAACACATCACATGTTAGTCATCATGAGAACACAGCACAACTTATCAGGTAACACAACACATGTCAGTCATCCTGAGAACACAGCACAACTCATCAGGTAACACATCACATGTCAATCATCCTGAGAACACACAGCACAACTCATCAGGTAACACATCACATGTCAATCATCCTGAGAACACACAGCACAACTCATCAGGTAACACATCACATGTCAATCATCCTGAGAACACACAACACAACTCATCAGGTAACACATCACATGTCAGTCATCCTGAGAACACACAGCACAACTCATCAGGTAACACATCACATGTCAATCATCCTGAGAACACACAGCACAACTCATCAGGTAACACATCACATGTCAGTCATCCTGAGAACACACAGCACAACTCATCAGGTAACACATCACATGTCAATTATCCTGAGAACACACAGCACAACTCATCAGGTAACACATCACATGTCAATCATCCTGACAACACACAGCACAACTCATCAGGTAACACATCACATGTCAGTCATCCTGAGAACACACAGCACAATTCATCAAGTAACACATCACATGTCAATCATCCTGAGAACACACAGCACAACTCATCAGGTAACACATCACATGTCAGTCATCCTGAGAACACACAGCACAACTCATCAGGTAACACATCACATGTCAATCATCCTGACAACACACAGCACAACTCATCAGGTAACACATCACATGTCAATCATCCTGAGAACACACCGCACAACTCATCAGGTAACACATCACATGTCAATCATCCTGAGAACACACAGCACAACTCATCAGGTAACACATCACATGTCAGTCATCCTGAGAACACACAGCACAACTCATCAGGTAACACATAACATGTCAATCATCCTGAGAACACACAGCACAACTCATCAGGTAACACATCACATGTCAGTCATCCTGAGAACACACAGCACAACTCATCAGGTAACACATCACATGTCAATCATCCTGACAACACACAGCACAACTCATCAGGTAACACATCACATGTCAATCATCCTGAGAACACACAGCACAACTCATCAGGTAACACATCACATGTCAGTCATCCTGAGAACACACAGCACAACTCATCAGTCATCCTGAGTACATGCAGCACAACTCATCAGGTAAACCTCTATCAGCGGCTCACAGAGACCTTACATATCATTTGTTAGCTATGCCAGCTTTGATTTTCTAATATGGATGTGTTCTCATTAAGATTTTTACAAATGTTAATGCTCTCTGGTCGAGTCAGTCATGTGATACATTATATCAATGAATCTAAATATGTGCTGTTCCAATCATGGCATGCACCAAGCATCCCACAGAGCTACTCAGCTGGTACACTCGCGCAGCGCAACTGGTGGCTGCTGATATATATCGGACTCAGGTGTCCATTCATGACAGGATTTTGGGCCAAGCATGACTGTCCCTGTCCACATTTAGCAGGTGTCTGCTCACAACAGGTCACTTTCAGTAGGAAATGGGTTGGGACAATGGGGTTGCTTTCATACATTCAAGGTGTACGCTCATCCTGGTGTCCCCTCAAGGCTTGTCCTGCCGTACATGAATATATAAGATATAAGTAATTAGTAACTTGGACAAAAAAACTTTTCAGCTGCGAAGCAGTTCAGGTGAAAACCCTCTTCTTTCATACCTTTTATTTCAGTGATTCCTCTTTCACAACATTTAAATCATTAAAATTACTGCATCCTTGGCTTTTTTACTGTGATGACATGCCCCACTACCACACTGTTATGTGATATATAACAGTTTTAAAATTTTATTTCAGAATCCACTGAACCATCATCACAATCACCCAATCGTAACAAAAGTGGGCCGGCAGAGAAACCTACCCAGCTGTCCCTAGAGAGTCCATCAGATCCACCTGATAACACAATTAGTTCACCCAGCGAAGATAACAACAGTGCTGAGGTGGTTTGTAATGGCCACTCATCAGCAGCAGACACGCCCACCAGCCCTGACCAGGACGATCAACATCTGACAAAGGAATGTGAGGATAGGAGTAACCCACAGAACAGCAGCGGGAAGCGAGAGAGAACCGCATCTACAGAGAACACCAACAGTGAGAGCTCAAAGTCAGAGAGTAACACAGGTAAATAGGTGTACCTGATAAGCATTAATTTATATAATACATGGAAAGCATATCATAGAAACATATCTGTGCAAGAGCAGCTATGGTTTTATGTCAGTCCCGCCGCCGCGGCTAAATCTTGTTGCACGATAAATAAAAAAATATTTCACGGATCTTTACCAAACTTGACATGTGCATAGATATGGGTGAGGGGATGAAACCTAGTGAAAATGGGGTCATGACCTATACTAGGACAGTGACCTTGACCTTATATAGGTCCATTTTGGGGGAAAATCACACAAATTCTCAAATATTTCAAGAAAATTTGCATGGATTGATCCAAGAAGCAAGTTGAAAGAAGAACTGGGATGAATATCTCGCCCCTTTGAATACCCCCATCATTGCAACTTGACAGTACTGTGAGCATTTTAAGTCAAAAACTAATGGACAGATTTCTGTCATATTATGCATATATTTAGATATGGGTTATGGAATGAAGTATATTTAAATTGGGGTCATGACCTTTACTATGAAATTGGCCTTGACCTTGATTATATCCATATTTGGTGAAAATCTCAATAAGGCATGCATGGATTGGGTCGAAATACAAATTGACCAAAGATCTTTGATAGCTTTGTGTTCTGCAGGAGACAGGTGGCGTCACCTGTTGTCCTTTTCTTGTATTTGCGCCTTTTCTTACCCCGTTTATTACCACTTGACAGTACTGTGAGCATTATAAGTAAAAAAACTAATGGACAAATTTCTTTCATATTATGCTCATACATAGATATTTTATGGGATGAGGTATATTTATATTTGGATCATGACCTCTCCGTTGAGAGTGGCTTTGACTTTGGATATTCCCATGGTGAAAGAAACCATTGTGGCTTGCCAAGTGTCAGTGTATGCTTCTGAAGATTGGGGCCTATTCTTGAAGGTGGGGCATGGGGGGGGGGATAATTGCCTGGGGATACATTGCATCGCAAATGTTTAGTTACATGTAAAATTGACAATATATATATAACAAAAATTATGCACTTTGCCATTTCTGTTTTGTGTCATGCTTGATGCCTCTTATTCATCCAGTATATAATATACTTTGTTCAGCAAGAGGAACATAAATATCAGTGTTTAATTTAATTTATTTCTGTGTTTAAGGTGTAAAATACCCAATAAAACCAGACCCAGTGAAGGAAGTGTGTGACATTCCAGTCAAGATTGCAGATTTAGGAAATGCTTGTTGGACAGTAAGTTGAGTCAACCATGTCGTTCAATCTGTGTAATATTTGAAAACCTAAGGTCCATATTGATCATGGTCTGTCATTTCAGCCAATAGATTAACTGATCCAGACTTCTAAATGCTAATAGAGATTTCCGGTGGAAGTCTTTTATTATGCTTGGGGCAATACACTTAAGATGATAAGATCATATTAAATCTTCATGAGATTTAGAAATATTTTGATGGGTGATATATGGAGAGAATTTGTAGCAGAGTGCATGACAAATCTGTCTTAGTGTTTGTAAGTAAGCTACAGGTCAAGACTAGCACAGCACAGAGCTCAGTAGGTCTCAGACTTGCATTTAACTTGAATAATGTTACAACATAGGTTTGATCATGAGAGAAGCAGCAATTAAACAGTAAGTTGTGTTTGTCGATGCTTTAGTTGTTACCCTATTCAAGCTACCTGAAGCCTTAAACCTATATCAGAATTTAGATCTAAACAAAGATCATAAATGGTCATATAGCAGCATTAGTTAGACCACTAGTTAAGTCTAATTTTATTACTCTCCTTGCAGTACCACCATTTTACAGAAGATATTCAAACAAGGCAGTATCGCTGCCTGGAGGTGTTGGTGGGTGCAGGGTATGGAGCTCCTGCTGATATCTGGAGCACGGCCTGCATGGTGGGTACAAATACTCACACGTTCTCCTTGAGTTATCACACACACTATGATTTGACCCATGCAGAACACACACTATGATTTGACCCATGCAGAACACACACTATGATTTGACCCATGCAGAACACACACTATGATTTGACCCATGCAGAACACACACTATGATTTGACCCATGCAGAACACACACTATGATTTGACCCATGCAGAACACACACTATGATTTGACCCATGCAGAACACACACTATGATTTGACCCATGCAGAACACACACTATGATTTGACCCATGCAGAACACACACTATGATTTGACCCATGCAGAACACACACTATGATTTGACCCATGCAGAACACACACTATGATTTGACCCATGCAGAACACACACTATGATTTGACCCATGCAGAACACACACTATGATTTGACCCATGCAGAACACACACTATGATTTGACCCATGCAGAACACACACTATGATTTGACCCATGCAGAACACACACTATGATTTGACCCATGCAGAACACACACTATGATTTGACCCATGCAGAACACACACTATGATCTGACCCATGCAGAACACACACTATGATTTGACCCATGCAGAACACACACTATGATCTCACTATTAAATGCTCCAATTATGTATCACATTACTTGTGTTCTATGACCTCCAATGACCCCTGTACTTCCTACATTGTCTCCTATGATTTCTTATATTTCCAGCATTTAGACCATAGACTCCTATATTTTCCTATATTTTTTTTCACTGCACATATCATGCTTCCAATATAAGTGTTATTTTTTTTATTGAAAACATTTTGTAAACTGTGCATGTTAGTCATTCAGTCATACAAGTACAGCCTTCTTAACCAGTGCATGTTAGTCATTCAGTCATACAAGTACAGCCTTCTTAACCAGTGCATGTTAGTCATTCAGTCATACAAGTACAGCCTTCTTAACCAGTGCATGTTAGTCATTCAGTCATACAAGTACAGCCTTCTTAACCAGTGCATGTTAGTCATTCAGTCATACAAGTACAGCCTTCTTAACCAGTGCATGTTAGTCATTCAGTCATACAAGTACAGCCTTCTTAACCAGTGCATGTTAGTCATTCAGTCATACAAGTACAGCCTTCTTAACCAGTGCATGTTAGTCATTCAGTCATACAAGTACAGCCTTCTTAACCAGTGCATGTTAGTCATTCAGTCATACAAGTACAGCCTTCTTAACCAGTGCATGTTAGTCATTCAGTCATACAAGTACAGCCTTCTTAACCAGTGCATGTTAGTCATTCAGTCATACAAGTACAGCCTTCTTAACCAGTGCATGTTAGTCATTCAGTCATACAAGTACAGCCTTCTTAACCAGTTAAACAGACCTTAAGAAGCTGCTCGGAGAATAAGATAGTTTTGTTAATTTTCCCTGTAAACAAAGATTGTGCAGGGAGGCCGCCTGTATTTTTCTATATTTTATCTCCAGGATGTTTTTCTTTAGGAGCCTGGTAGCAACTAGGGCCCTGTGTCAGCTGAAAAATTAAACCCGCACCTGCCCCCCATCATGCCCCGTTAGCCCTCACCGCAGTCAAGGAAAAAAATTCAGCCTGCCCCGCAGTTTCTATGATTCTTTCAACCTGCACCTGCCCCGCCCCGCATGTTTCAAGTTTCAAGCCTGCAGTCCAGCCCGCAAAATAATAAAAAAAAGTGTTCGGAACCCTTCATTGTTCTGTGGTAAACTATCTCGGTGGAACAAAAGTGTGAAAGGGAGGGGTGGCTCATCCCGAGCTTCTGTGTGTTCTGGCAACAACAGTATATTAAACTGAAAAAGCAAAACTGCGGCATAAAAAAAAATTATTGCCTGAGCAGTAGACGGGTGATTCACTATTAGCATAACCTAAGCTTTCTTAAAATTTTTATTATGTAAGTGTACATATATTCAGTTTGCTGTCTACAAAAACTGTGAAATGTTCAGAAGTCAGTATTTGTGGGACTAGGTGATAGTTCAGTGTGAACCTTTCAACAGTAGACAATACCAGAATATACATCCACTGCAGAGAACAATGGCAAAAGAAAGGTAATATATATGTTACAAGTTTTGCTGAAAGTATGTTGTTTAAAGTGTGCAATAAGTTTCCACATGCCAGTTGTCAACCCTCCACCCCCTTCCGTTTTCAGAATTGTTTATGGATAGGATCTCTGAACTGTTTGATTCTCACTTTACCTATGTTATCTGTTAACAGGCATTTGAACTGGCCACGGGCGACTACCTATTTGAGCCTCATTCTGGGGAGGATTATTCTCGTGATGAAGATCACCTCGCACACATCATAGAACTCCTGGGCCCTATCCCCAGACACCTCGCTCTGGCTGGGACGTACTCACGAGAATTTTTTAACAGGAGAGGTAAGTCGTCTCATAGCTCATTAGAATGAAACTGGAGCTTTGTCAAAAGACTTTGTCTGTCTTCCTACTCGTCAGGCCAGGGTTCTGTTGACCTTCCAGTCATTTCATAACAAAAATGTCACACTAAACAAAAAACATTTGTCCCAAGGCTCAATGAACACTGCTCACTGGGTCAATAAGAACCAGTTTGTGTTTTCTTTTTGTAAAACCTCAAAGAAACAGGACAGGATTCCACATGCCTCCATATCCTGCATCATGGTGTTGAAACCTTAACATTTGGTGTGAAAGCACCGTTAGTTATGTCTCCCCTCCCATAGCGTGAGAAAGTGTCTGACGTAGTCATCGTCGTCCGGCAACGTCGTTGTCCGGCATCATTGTCTGTGTCATTCCTTGTGAACAGGAAAACTTTTGAACAACTGAGTATATTTTCATGAAATTCGACTCATGTAATGTTTCTACCAAAATCTTGGAAGTGATAAAAAACAGTGACTTTGATCTTCATCCTCAAGGTCCAGTAGGCTGATATAGAAATTTTTTGTGAACCCGCTAACTTTTGCAATCTTGCATATTTTTTCCCAAATTTGGGGATGGGAAGGCCAAGAGGGAGGGGAGACATATGTCTGTTTTTGCATTGCAAAATCAACCTCATTCTAGTTTCAGTCTGCTTTTACAGTGTTCAGTTATTATCCTTGGGTCTTTTTTTAAGGAAAGTGCAGCTTGACCCTAGTTCAAAAGGAGAATCCTTATATGATGACAGTTGAAACCAGTGGTCCCTTGTTCAGGCTGGTAACAATTGAGAGACTTAATTGTTTAGGGCACTAGAGGTTGCATGTTTATGAGGACTTAATTGTTTAGGGCACTAGAGGTTGCATGTTTCTGAGGACTTAATTGTTTAGGGCACTAGAGGTTGCATGTTTCTGAGGACTTAATTGTTTAGGGCACTAGAGGTTGCATGTTTCTGAGGACTTAATTGTTTAGGGCACTAGAGGTTGCATGTTTCTGAGGACTTAATTGTTTAGGGCACTAGAGGTTGCATGTTTCTGAGGACTTAATTGTTTAGGGCACTAGAGGTTGCATGTTTCTGAGGACTTCAAAAAATATAAATCAGGTGCAGTGCTCCATTATATTTGTAGACATGCTGGATTTTTAAGATTATTTATTTTTATGAAAAGCTTCAACCTAATTATCAGATCTCTCTGATTCAGACTTACACACAAACTCAGTATAGGATGCAGGTACATCAATATTACCTCAGTTTGAGAGCTTGGGGTGTATTTATAACTGAATTTCAATAAACTATTAATTTCTTCTATTTTCCTGTTCATTTTCAGGAGAGCTTAGAAATATCACCAAATTGCGACCATGGGGACTGTTTGATGTACTAACAGAAAAATATGAGTGGGACCCAATACAGGCCCAGGCTTTTGCGGACTTCCTGATACCGATGCTAGAATTTGATCCTGAACACCGAGCAACAGCAGAGGAGTGTCTCCGACACCGATGGCTGACAGAGGATGCGTAATATTAAATTCTCCTGGTCATCCCCAGCCAAATATTGCACTGATTAAGCCCTCCCAAGCGTGTGTGATAGCAGGGCAATCCAAGCCGACTAGAAGATGAGGATTGAACTCTGCACCTGGTCATCCTTCTCAGATGACCTGAAATTGACAGAAATTGTACAGATGTAATATAATTACACTAAGGGACTGTCATGGTCGTCAGTACTGCCTAAATTGAACAAGTTATTTACCAGACAATGACTCTGTAAAGGAACCTTGGATGGTCTTGTGCCCATAATTCATTTGCCTGTGTTGATGCCCCCCCGACCTGGTATTATCACTCACTTGTACATGTTCTAGTGTACATGTTCAGTTTCAGTTCAGGGTATTCTTTGTAGTTATGCCACATTCTTACTTGATGAATAAATGTTCATCTAGTTGTTAAGGTCAATGAACTCGGTCTGATTTGTCCCATAGAATAATCAAAAGTGTAGATTTAGAACAAACCAGACTGGAATCATGCACAACATTTATCTTTTGTCATCTACAGAGCAGCCCTTCCATGTGTATGGATTAATTTTCCAGTTTTCTGTACCTTTTGCTGGGTAAAGCACGTTCAGTGGCACTAAATGATTTAAACCAAGTAAATATCATACAATGACACTTTATTGGTAAGTATGTCCTGGGCTCAGAAATATTTACAACAGCTTGACGAATCCCAGCAACATGTCATTACAACAGAACTTCATCAATTTTGTGATTGTTTTCCCCATCATTCATCTTGTATATTTCACAGTGTATGAATAAACCAATACCTGTATGTCTTCTACAGTCAATAGAGATGTTGTGACATTTGGGAGTTCTTCATGATCAGTACACTTCATTAGAATGAGCTGCATGATTACATTATAAGTCATGTGACAATAATTGGTCATGTGGGGCAATGCATCTCACACAATGTGGTTATTTCATTCCTTCACCTGCAACAGTCAGTCTCAATTGTTTTATGAATATTCCATTGTTCATAATGAAGCACTATATCAGGCTCCATCTGGAAATATTCTGTATAAACAACATTGATTCTGCTAGACGTCAGGTTCACCTAATAGTAATATGTTTATCAACAAATTGGATTAGTTTCAAATACAGCCACCAGGGAGACTTGGGTGGTGATGATGTGGTTGTAGGTCAGTGTGGCACACACCATGCTGCATGTTCGTGTGATGTAATGATAAAGAGGACTTCCATGTAGAGCACATTTATGTTGTTTTACCTGTGAGCTGGTAGTTTTGTTTTTTTTTTTCTGACAATATATAACAGCTAAAGTAACCACCGACATTAGCAGATTTCATCATGATAGTCTTTCATGTGCTTTGTATTACATATTATGTGATCATTCTACATTAAGTGAATTTATTTTTGTACTTGTAAAAATTATCAGCTTGAACTTGTCTCCTCCACATTAACATTTAGGTAAATGGCACCATATATCTCAAATACAGACTTTGGCAACTTTTGTATAACATATAAATGTTATTCCTAATAACTGTGGCCAGAAAAACACATTGATGTATTCTGATGAAATATAAGTCTGACAAATCAGGCTAGATAATATATTTTGTTGGTCTTTGTAATGATGATATGGGAATGGATATATATTTGTTGGCTCAAGTTTGTATGACGCCTATTAATATTCATAAATTTAAATTACATTTATATTTAAATATAAAAATAAGACTTCCAATGGTTTGGTATTGAATGAAATGCAGTTGCTGGTATGTGTATTGCCCCCCTTGCACTTATGTCGTAATGAGGTAAATGTAGATGTTACCCTTCAGTGATCACATACCAGCACACAAAAACACACACACATACACACATGATGAATTATCCTTTTGCGTTTTCTAAGTATAAACTTCACATTTTGTCATCACTAAAGGTGTAACAACTTAACAGACATGACCGGCTTTAGATCAGTAATACTACTGTATATAAGAGTATTTTGAGTTATGTTGTGTCATAAAATTGGTGATAGTCTCCCAGTGTACATCTTTCATTTTGTGCTCTAGGAGTGCATGTTCATCCTATAACAGCTTATTATTTATTTGCAACATGATTAAATGTGTATATTATTTTCTTAATTTACAACTGCTATATGTATTTGTTGTATATGTATATTCATAAACAAGCCATATATGATAGAGCATATGCAACTATGATAGTGTACTAGAGAGGTGGGAGGAGTTGGACATCTTTGGATAACATAAAGGGTTGATATATGTCCCCATGTATCAGTGATTAATGTAGTGCTTCCCTAGACATTGACATTAACAGATGATCCCTATTCCAGAAAACTTTGACAAGTTAGTCAAGTCACAAATTATTAATAACAAGTTTTTCACTGCAGGTGGATGGAACACTTCATGTGAGCGTAGTCTGCATTTAACCTGTCATAGGTTTCTATTCAGTCATCAAGGTAAATGTTTTAAATGCTGGTTCAAATTGACCTCACATCAAAATGCCTGAGTGACAAGTAATTTTTGGATGACTAGCCTAGGTAGTGCCATTTATCCAGGTAATGTCTGGCCGGTCTGTTTCAGATGAACCTTGTTGTATGTCATGGAAACGGGCAGAATATATACCGAATCCATCAAAAATTGTTGGCGTTTACAAGGGTACATTGGTGGAGAGCTTGGTGGAGTGCTGTACACTTTGCATACTGGTTGTTCAGTAACCTCTTTAATACATTTGGAGAGATGTGTGAACACTGCAGATACAGATGTGTGCATTTGGCAGCAGAGATATGTGATAGCATTGTACTTTTGAGGTGCCAGATGGCTGCAAATACTGTATAAACGGGTGCAAGTGATTCACAATTTTAAGGAAGCGCTAAAAGACATTGCCAAGGATTTTACAGTTGTGCCAGAGCCTGCTAAATTACACTTAGTTTAACCAAAAGTGAAACTTTTTTTAAAGACATTTTTTATACCTTTTAACAGTGGCTCTGGAGAATAGTCAGCTGGCTTACTTTTATGTAGGCCTTTGAGTATGGCAAGTTAGGGTAAGTATCCAAATAAGTCATTTTGTGCACGGTATTGAGATCCATATAACTAAGATCCATATATACAACTGACAAATGTATGTGCACCAGGTCACAGATTCTTGTGAACCAATAACATATTTCTGTGTACACCCTGACAGATTTGTGTGCACATTCACAGATTAATTTACCTATATGACATGACAAACTTTGCCCCAATTTGATAAACTGAGAAACATAGACGTTTATTTATAAAATGGTGCTAGTGATGAGGGGTATGACAAAGCGATGCTCAGATAATGCTCTTTATTTGGGCAACTTGCCGAACATTCTAAATTAAATGTACTGCTTTACAGCTACAAGAATCGTTTGATTCAGTGTGAAGAGGTGATGTTGATATTTGATGTTTTATTTCATACTGTATCGAATACCAGTATATTACTCAAATGTAACCAAGCCTAGCCTGTGGCGTGAATCTCTTGCATGGGGTCTAAGGGAAAGGGGTTGGGTGTTGGAGGGTGGGATATTCATAATGAAATGACTCATTAGACACACCAATAATTTACAATTTTGCAGTGAAAGTAATTGATGGTCCTCTCTGCACAGATGAAATAATGAGACAGTGACTGTTGATCTGCTGTGAATGTTACATAATGAGCAGGGTGTTGTCACTGATGTCATCTGGTCATGCTGTTCGATGGCAGAATGGCCTGTACATTGTTCAACTTCATCAGTGTTTGTTTGTGTTTTCTAGGTGATGTAGGAGGAGAGATTTGGCACACCTGTGCCAAGGAGTTTGTAATAAAACCATTTAACATTTTCCTTTTGCAGTCATTTTTCATGGTTTGGTTGTAATAGAACAGGTTAAAGCTGGATGCAGTGATGTGGATTATAAGTTCCGTGTGTAATGCAAAATAAATTTAGAATTTGTATAGTAAATAAATGTACCACTAATCGGATAATAAAAATCACACCTGTCACGCCAAGTGTGCCTTTGAGGAAACAAGTGATGTTCATTTGTGAGAGCATTGTAAAGCAACTAAAAGGCCAAATGTCCATAAGAGGCAGCAACTGGTGGTACATAATAAAACTAACTGTACAGGTCCCATGTCCGTTAAAGGAGACGGGCAAATGGTCGGTCACTTTAACATAATGTACCTTTTGAAATGTTGAGGTGTCTATAAAAGGGATAGGCACGCAGAACCAGTGGTTATCAAACTGTATATTGAAGCGAAGTGTTCGACAATGAAAACTAGGCAACCATAGGTGGAGCGCTTGCCGGAAGTTGAAATGACAGACAGACGGACCGACAGAACATATTTATAAATTCTATCAATTGTATGTCTCTTACAGCGATTGCTGAGGAGTTGTGGCATGTAGAATGAAATATATCAGACAAAATAACAAGCAACCAGACAAAGCTATTAGATTTAAACGAGGAAATGCTGCTCTTTCACAGTAAGCAAAAATGGTAATTGCTATTAATGAGTAGTAGTCTATAATAATGGTAACATATGATGGACAGATAAACAGTGATAAAATATATAAAAATACTATCACTTAACAAAATATAATTAAAAATGACGGAGTGGGGAGATTTTGCAACACTGAACTTGTCAAGAGTTCTGTACAGATTGTGATTTACAGATAAAATCACATTATGTCAACAGATCTGATTTTTTTCGGATAGAAATGTTTACTTATCTGATATGAAAATTGTTCTATGAATATTGATAAGTACACAGGGTATATAGGTTTTGATACAATACATCAACATGTTAATCAAGGTTTGTATTATGCCTGCGCTAGGGAGATAGGCAGGTAGCTTACTGATAGATGTCAGTATCGGCGTTTTATATGTGTACAGGTAATACTGCAGCAGGTGAAATAGAAAATAGGTCTCACCAAGCAGTCTGAGGTGTAGGGTCCGTAGGATACGGAGTATATTTATAATAATAAAAATAATAATTTATTATTTATATAGCGCTCATTATATGTATTGAATCATGTCATAAGCGCTTTATATACATGTAAAAACATATCGGTTGTCCTATATTTCACATAAAATACGAAATAGGTATATATTTTACGTACAAATAAAAACATATCATCAGTAGTCCTATAATTTCACATAAATAACAGTATATTTATATATAGAGCTTTCAGGGGGTAAGCGTCTCTGACGCTCGGAATCTCTTACGGAAGCTCGGTTCTGAGGGTCAAAGCGTCCGATGGGACGCCCGAATTTCTGGCTTTTGCACCTTGTACCGTCGTTGACCATTACCGGCTGCCTAAAACGAACTCGTCAGCTGTGTAAACACCGCGCTTATAACTGAGGCTTACATTTCGCTATGGGCAAATATTCATATAATGACACAATTTCTAATATAATATGATAATTACATAAAATATGGAAAATGTTCAATTTTACATAACCCTTCAAAATATCATCTCCCCTTGCAACGCTCTTAACTCAGATGGGACTCCCCACAATTTTAAGCTCAGCTGACTGTAAGTCATCTGAGCTATAGCGATCACTCTTTGTCCGTCCGGCCGTCTGTCCTTTAACAAGTAACAAATCGTAACCACTGGACCTGGAATCTTCTAACTTTGCATCCAGGGATGTCCATGAAAAATCTCCTTGGAAACCTGGAATTAGGTCTCTGTTACCCATATTCTTCAAGCTATAGGGCTGTGAAGTACCCCCCAGAATAATGAACAAGTGACCCATGGGTCATGACGCTCAGCTGACTGGGAAGAGATTCGCAAAATGAAATTTTATCATCTGAATGGTAGTATATACCCATTCAACTGAAGCATCAAACAGATTAACCAACAGGCCAAGATTGTGTCTGTATTTATATATCTCAAAAATAGAGAAAAAATGCGTAAACTTAAAAAAAAATACAGGTGGCTCCACCAGTCTGCAGATACTAATAAAAACACTTAATGGTCAATATCCATGCAAAGAATCATGGTGATCTCTGCATTAGTTGTTCAGATACTTCAACTTTTGTATCAAATTTTCCATTATTCTCAGGGATACTTCGGAGTCCTATAGCTTGAAGGATATGGGTAACAGAGACCTAATTTCAGGTTTCCACAGACACTTTTCATGGGCCTCCTTGCATGACAAGAATGAAGATACTAGGTCCAGTTGTTACAATTTGTGCCACGTTAACAGATGACAGCATCCTTAAAGGTCCCAGAGAAAAAAATTTAAAAAAAAATCGAAAAATATAGGTGGCACAACCAGTCTGCAGAAACTGATGAAACATCTCATGAGCAATAAGTATGCCAAAACCATGACCATCAGTGATGTAGTTAATGAGATTTTGAAGTTTTTGTATGAAATTTTTTACTATTCTGGGGGGTATTTTGGGGCCCCATAGCTGGAAGGATATAGGTAACAGAGACCTAATTTCTGGTTTCCATTGAGACTTTTCATAGGTCTCTCACCGTGTCAAGAATGAAGATTCTAGGTCCAGTCTATACGATTTGTGCCCTGTTAACAGATGTTCACATTTTTAAAGGTCTCAAAAATAGAATAAAAATCGTAAAAAATCGAAAAACACAGGTGGCGCCACCAGTCTGCAGGAACTGATGGAACATCTCATGATCAATATGTATGCCAAAAATCATGACCATCAGTGATGTAGTTAATGAGATATTGAAGTTTTTGTATGAAATTTTTTACTATTCTGGGGGGGGGGGGGGGGTACTTTGGGGCCACATAGCTTGAAGGATATGGGTAACAGAGACCTAATTTCTGGTTTCCGAGGAGATTTTTCATCGACCTCTCAGAATGTCAAGTTACAAGATTCTAGGTCAAGCGGTTACGATTTGTGCCTGGTTAACAGACAGACGGACGACGGACAAAGTGTGGTCGCTATAGCTCAGCATGACTGAAAGTCAGCTGAGCTAAAATTCGATACAAAAGCTCAAATATCTGAACAACTAATGCATGGATCACCATGATTTTAAGCATGGATATTGATCATGGGGTGTTACATCAGTACTGCAGAATGGTGGTGCCACCTGTATTTTTCGATTTTTTACGATTTTTTCTCTCTATTTTTGAAATCTTAAAAGATGCCGTCATCTGTTAGCAGCGCAAATCTTGATGACTAGACTTAGAATCTTCTGTCTCGACATGCAGGGAGGCCCATGAAAAGTCTCTTTGGAAACCTGGAATTAGGTCTTTGTTACCCAAAACCTGTGAGCTATGGGCCTTCCAAGAACCCCACCCCCCGAATAATAGAAGCTTTGATACAAAAGCTCTGGTATCTGAACAACTAGTGCATTGATCGGCATAATTCTTTGCATGCATATGCATCATGGAGTGTTTCATCAGTTTCTGGTGACTGGTTTTTATTTCGATTTTTTACAATTTTTATTTCTCTATTCTGAGACCTTAAAAGATGCGGTTGGCTTTAATAGGGCTCAAATTAAATCTTCAAATTTGACATGCAGGGATATCTGTAAAAGCCTCCTTGGAAACGTAAATTAAGGTCTCTGTTACCCATATTTTCAGAGCTGTGGGGCTTATTAGCACCCCCTCTCAGAATAATTGAAAATTTGATACCAAAGTAGGGCACAAATCATAACCATAACCCAGAATCTTCTAACTTGACATCCTGAGAGTTCCTAAAAAGTTCTCCCCAGAAACCTAAAATTGGGTCACAGTTACCTACATTCTCAGAGTTTTGGGGTATGTATGAGCACCCCAGAAATAATGCAAAATACACACAATTTGCCAGATTCCTCATGAAAGGCTGGTTGGATTGTCATCAAATTTGTTGTGCTTATGGGTCTTGATGAACTTAAGCTAATATGCATCAACAATGATGCCACCTATCTTAATTAGTTGTCTGTGCAAGGACATATTATCAACATGTCAGTTGGCTGAGCGTCATGACCTACGGGTCACTTGTTTAATGAGAGTCCCGGACTCTTAACATTTTCTTCCTTTGAAGAAAATATATAACTATATATATATATATATATATATATATATATATATATATATATATATATACTGACACTGAGATAAAAAAAATGGAAAGCTGTTAAAAGGGAGCCACAGTTTTCATGGGAGCTCATTTCTTGAGAGATGTAATTTCGGTCCATTTAACACAATGTACATCAATATATCAGATTGGCAAATTTCTGGGTTGGGATAGGGTATAGGAAGAAAAATTATACTATTGCCAGCTGCAGGAAGAAATTATATACTATTGCCTCCCGCGAACTTTCAGTCCCGAATATTCCGTTCTAAAGGAGGCGGTCATTTTATTTTAAGCTCAGTTGACTGAAAGTATCTGAGTTATAGCGGTCTGTCTGTCCATCCGTTGACAATGCACAAATCGTAACCGATCTGGAAACCTCTCAATTAATATCCAGGGAGCACCTTGAAAAACCTCCTTCGAAACCTGAAATTTGTTCACTGCATGTTTCGGCACCCTTGAATAATAAAAAAAATCTCAATAATTAATACATGGATTGCCATGAACCTTGCTTTGAATATTGATCATGCCTAGTTTCATCCCTTCCTTTATAGTGGTGGCGCCACCTGTATTTTTTCGATTTTCACGCAATTTACCTATATTTTTAGACTTCCAATTTACAGCAAGGTGTCAGTTTCTCATCTCTGGTTTCATTTAGTTCCTTTGTTTTTAGACTGCCAAATTATACTGTTACTATCATATACTTAACTGTGGATTCATCCTGTGTCCTGAAACCTTGTGTGTCATATATAATAATCACCCTGTCGATTCCGTCTTACTGCTTTTCATGCTGCCCGTCTGTCCACAAATTTGTTTCCCGATGATAACTCCAGTTTGGATTGACATATTGGTTTCAAACTTGACTTTTACATGACCCGCCATAAAAAGTAAGAACGTTTTTGATTCTGGAGTCATAAGGCCAAAGGTCAAGGTCACAGGTCCCTCTTTAAAAAAATTATTGTTGATACATTTTTAGCCAAACTTTTCATCGCCAACCTTCCATCTTCTACATATAGCTGATCTGCCAATAGGGAAGAACCCGGTTGATTCTGAGGTCGCACAGTAAAAGGTCAAGGTCACAGGTGCCATCTGTCTAAAAATGTGTTTCTGGATGATAACTCCAGTTTGGATTGACATATTGGTTTCAAAGTCGACTTATACATGACCCGCCAAAAACGTAAGAAACCTTTAGATTTTGGAGTCATGAGGTCAAGAGCACTGGACCCATTTCTTCAAAAAGATTGTGGATGCATTTTAAGCCAGACTTTTGATCCCGAACCTTCAATCCTGTACATATAGCTGACCCGCCAAAAGTGGATCAAAAGGTCAAAGGTTATAGGATCCACATTTTGTAAAAACTCCTAAAAATAGCCTCTTACACAAATTCAGCTGAGCGTCGTGACCCATTGGTCCTAGTTTATAACTAGTTTATAACCTTACAACATAGTTAATGAAGTTCATTGAGATTAGCAAGGGTTGTTTCATTTGTTTTATAATTTCAGACGAGATTTCCTGGCTCAATATCTAGTACATATGGGACTTGCTAGGTTCAGGTACTGTCTCAAGCCTTATGGGGGACCGTGGTATGGTATTACTCGGGTAGTGGTCCACCCACCTCATCGTTTGTTTGCTGTGCGCAATAAAGGCATCACCTGATTTTGACTTTTGAGGGACTGTTCTCTTCACAGTTAGACTGATTACCTATTTGATATGTTGCAAGTCCAGTGGTGGAGCACAGCTGTAGTGCTGTAGCTCAATGATTAAGCACAGCTGTAGCAAGCTCCAGACTGGCCCAGGCCAAAGCCTGATTTAGACAGAGATGACAGGATAAAACACCTTGAGAATAGACATTCTCTTAAATTTAGGAAAGTTTCACCTTACTTTTAGACAACAGAAACATTTAAATCTGCAGTGTCATCAGTGGAACATTTAATTTAAGCCATTAAAAACGTTTGTTACACAATTAGTAATTACTAGGGAGCTGAGTACAACAAATGCCTTAAACGAAAAATGAATTATTGGAATTATTGAAAGAATAACATCGCCTTCACTGACAAAACTTCGTCATTGTCAAAAAATGAATTCTGTTGCACTGTAAAACTTTTCTCGTTTGTCTAAAAAGCAGTATACATGTTGTTAAATAAATAAATGATTATGTTGACGAATGACAGTAAAGTGTTGCAACATAAAATTGCAATATTACCTACATAATTATAAATCAGAATAATCAAATTTTAAATCTTATTTACAGAAAATTGAAATACTTTGTTAATATAAATTTGTTAACAAGGATTTGATCATTTAAAGGTTTGCCAAGTCTAGTCGGTCCAAAGCCTTTATGTTGAAACAATCATAACTTTGGCCTGCCTTGAATTGAATAGGCAGGAATTTATTCTTTTTGTTGTAAATGAAATCCGGATCTAGGCCAGACTTAATCCTGATCGGGACTGGTCCACGACTGGTCCAGGTCGCGGATTGGGCTTTGACACACACACACACGCGCACGCCATAATCACTTTAATTTGAAGTGCGGCAGCTTTGACATGTACCGCATTTCACGTAATAAGCGCCGTGCGCTTTCAAAATAAATTCTTTATATTCTTTACACCCCTTCCAACAAAGTCAAAGAAAGTCTAGGAGATGAACAACGGTTGTTTTCATTTGTTTATAATTTCAGACTTGATGGTGTTTTACCTTGAGTGGCTCAAGTTCTGGTGCATCTGGGTACTGTCTTAAGCCTTATTGCCCCCCCCCCCCCCCCGAAAAAAATGACACTTTTGTTTGACATCCCAGGTATATAATAATCTTAACCTTAGAGCATCATATGGGATGAACACTTATAGTAAATTACGTCTCTGACAAAATATTGTTACTGTATACATTAATCGAATCCAGAATCGAATCGAAAGGCATTAATCTTGAATCAAAGACCCCTTCAATCAGAAATTCACAGGCCTAGTAGGCCTAAATACGGTATGGACGATTCAAATCCAGAGTATCCATTTTCATGTGGTGCTGTTTTAAGCTAAAGTAAGAGCTGTTTCGAGGATTCCGGGGACACAATTATGTGCAAATGTAGGGAAACTTTACTTTTGCTAGCCAATATTTATGTTCTTGGAAAACCGTGACATAATTTCACGTCATCAAAATCATCAAGCGAGTTTGGAAAATAACGGTGACCGTAAGTACTGCCTGCACTTTTTAGGTGAGAGTGGCTGGCTCATTCCTTCCGTATTCTAAAAGAGAACCTTCAAAAATCCATGGGGAGTACTCGATCATTATGGTAGGGGCGCTCATTGCGTCAGGTATGGTATGCGTGCCAATCGATTCTGTTCATTTATCACCTCCACGTATTATTCTCCATCAGGGTTGTGCGAGCCGAGTAGACACTATAGGGCAGTATACTCGTGTATCTTTATCAAATTTTACATCTCCCAATTTATCATGTGTGAAGCCTATTCAAAATGAGGTCATGACCTCTACAAGGAGAATGACCTTGACCTTGAATAAGGCCATTTTTGCAAAAAATCGTAACAAAATATTTCAAGAATGATTGCATTGATTGGTCAAAACATATTAGGTTGACCAAAGATCTTGAATAGCTTTGTCTTGTACTGGTGATGCCACAATAGATTATCCTTTTCTTGTTTTTTTTTTCATCTGTAAATACCCCAATTATTGCCACTTTACAGTAGTAAGGGCTTTAAAATTAGAACAACAAGGGACCCATGGGTCACGGCGCTCAGCTGATCATAATTGGACTATAAATGTATCACCATTGAGATACTATTTTGAGTCGATAAAGCTTATGAATATCATGGTCACGTTGGGCTTTTATAAAGGAATATAATGTAATATGTGAGTAAATGATATATGAAATCACCTTACTGATGGTTTAATATGGAGTGAAATATAGTGGTTTATTTTTTATTTATTTGGGAGGGGTTGAAAAAAAGCAATTTATTTGAGCAAATATGAATGCAATGACAGTATACTAAGCAGTGGTATAATGATGATAAGGCTATTTGTTGAAGGATCTACAGTGTATGTAAGTCTGCCAGATTTCAATTTGACAGATTTAAGGTAATGATTAACTATGCTGACAAGGGGATTTATGAATTTGTGACTGTATGACATGATATCTCTTTGGTCTTAACAAGGTACATTATTTTGATGCCCACCACATCTAAATATTACACAATATTGACATAATTTCTGGCATGTACATAGGTACCTATGGACAAATAGTCAACAGTACTCAAACACCTGGCAGGTTAAAATCTAAAATATTATGAAATGTCGATAAAGTTTAAGAGGAAGAGGTACTCTAGGCCATGGTTGATTGATATGATTGAAGAAATTGCTGCAAATAATATTTTGAGATCTGACTATGCATTTCCATTGGTGAGATCTGACTATGCATTTCCATTGGTTACCTTTTTGATAAGCTGTTGACAGTTCAACAGTTTACACATTTGTCTAATGAGATCCAATTTATTTAGTAAACCTTTTTTATCAATTTTATGATATGTATACAGTTGCCATAACGTCCCTATACACCACAGATGGGATGACTTGATGGGGGGGGGGGGGGTATTGTAATGATCAGAGTTACAATGTCTCTCTGTAGATATTTTCTTAGATTATTAAATTTTATGCTATGGCCATAGAACTATTGTGCCAAGTAGCAAAGACTCAGTGGGGTGAAGAAGGGGATGGTGAGAGTTACAACACCCTTGCATATGCATATAGGATATGAAATTTAATTCAACAGTGCTCACAGGAAATAAAAGTTTATTCATGATCATTAAATATTTAAAACAGGCTGACAGACAGAGAAACAAAGCAAATCATTTTTCCCATTCTATTGAGCCAGGAAAAATTAACAATATTTGAATTAATTCCTTTTTTATTACACCATTTTTATCCAGATTTACAAATGTTACTATACATTTACAGTATAACATATACATGTGATTGTGAATATTTCAGTTGATTCACATTTCTAAATTGCATCAACATTTATAGCTAATGTATCAAGTTTTTCTGTCAACAGAATGGGATGGAGGGGGGAAGGGAGACAATTAGGTTTAGCAAGAGAGAGAGAGAGAGGAGAGAGAGAGAAAGAAAGAGAAAGAAAGAGAGAGAATTGGAAAAAGCAGGAGAGAGAGAAAAAGAGAGAGCTAGACTGGCAGAGAGAGAGAGAGAAAGAGAGGCTCTCTGGTAATTACTGCCTGACCCAGCCTGACCCACACACTCACAGGGGCAGCAGGTCAGACTTGAAGGTGTTATGTAACAGCTAGTACACTGCATTTATACTGACCTGATGTAAACAATCATGCCATGGTGCTTGAAAACTTTAATGAAATCTACACTTTTTGATCAATTGGTTTCAAATTTCAGATTTTTAAAGATGAAATGCTTATGTGTACATGCTATGAAAATTAAATCCACAGCACTAACAGCAAAAATCTGAATATTTTTATTTTTTTTAATCGTATCAGAAAAAAAGAAAAGTATTCTCAGCTATGAAAGCTATTAAAAATAATCCAAGGATCAAAACACCCAATATATTATACCAGGAGCAAACTGGAGTTGGGAATGTTTGATTTTATTAACTGAAATAAAGGAATGAGTAATAAAATTTTGATTATTTAGCCAGTATCATGTAACAACTGATACAACCATGAGTCTTAATGTCATTAGTCAAACATATTAACATCTTTAATGAGCACTTGTCTGAGTAATATTTTAAATTTTGACATATTTATTTATTTTTGAATTTTGTAATAAAAATAACCAACAAGTTAAACACATGGAAAAGACCTGAAAATTTAGATTAATTTAATATAATCAACTGCATCCTTGTCATTCATTATCTTGCTTCATATGAAACCTAATAGTAAACAACAATTGTATTTAATTATTTATTTTTCATTTTTATGGTTGAAAAGAAAAATACCCAATGGTGACTGCATGGTGTCATTTGAAATACATTTTTGGCCATCCATGGAAGATACATAAATGATCAATAATTGCAAGATAATTCCCTGTAACTCATTAACTATAAAATTCCTTTTCCATTTATTTTTCTTGAAGTTCTTATCATAAACCAATAATTAAAAAAAAAGTTTATTGTTATTTTTATGGCCAAAACAAATACTAGAGGAGGTGGTTGGACAGTTAGATCCAGCTGAAGCCACCAAGAGCTGGCTGGCTGCAGAGTTCCTCGCTTCCAGCATGCATAATTGGCCTGAAAGGTCAATGTTGGAACATATAGAGGGGTTTCAGTACAGCCTAGGTGTGACATGGTCTCATAAAAAGTTTAATAAAAGCTAGTTTTTGATCAATTCCTTTTAAAACTTCAGAATTTAGAAGCTAAAATCCTTACGTGTGCAAGAAATGAAAATTTTATCAACAGTGCTCTCAGGACACAAGAGTGCCATGGTCAAAGTTGGGCAAAATTTAAGGTACTAATTTTATATTTATACTAATAACTTATAAAATTTGAAAAATTCAGAAATAATTTTGGGTATTCAATTGAATCTTTATTAAATAATGTTACATCCCTGACAAAAAATCTCTAGCTTAAGCAAATCCTCTTGTTAAGGGAGTAAATATATTTCTTGATTTTTTAAAAAGTGCATTATGTTTGGGCCCATAACTTAAAACAATTACGCAATACTGACATCATTTCTGGAATGTGCATAGCAAGTGTATAGAAAAATATGTATATTATATATGATCAAAGTCAGATCAGTGGTTATAATATTAGGCAGTGTAACAATGGGTTTTTAATGGAAAAATGAAGTTTTTCATTAATATTTCAAAGGAATTTAGTCCTAGTGACCAAATTCTTGGCATGGTAGGGGATTTTTGAGACATCTAACTGTATGCTGAATTTAAAGAATTTAGATCTGAAGCTGGGGAGCTGAGCTCTAGAAAACTGCATAACACTAGCTTGATGTAAACAATATGGGACATGGTGCTTGAAAACTTGAATAAAATCTACAGTTTTGGATCAACTGGTTTCAAATGTTTGGTGTTAACAGTTGAAATGCTAACAAAAACATGCTTTGAAAATTAAATCCACAGCAATTACAGGAAAAAAACGTGCCATGGTCAAAGTTGGGCAAAATTTAAGGTACCAATTTTTATTTTTGCTAATATTTTAAATAATTTAAACGATTTTGATCTAATTTTGGGTATACAATTTAATTTTGATTAATAAAAGTTATATTAATGGAAAAAAGGGCTTAGCTTTAACAAGTTTTGTGTTAATTGTTCAAATTTCTTTCCTGATTATTTACAAAATGCATTATGTTTGGGCCCATAACTTTTTTAAATTATATAATACAGACCTAATTTCTGGCATGTGCATTGGAACCATACAGAGGATTATTTATGGTAAATATGAGGAAAAACAGATGAGTGGTTTTGATATTAGTCAGTCCTGAAGTGTGAAAATAGGTTTTTAATAAAAAAATTGAGGTTTTTCCTTAATTTCTCAAAGGAACGAAGTCTCAAAGACCCAGTTTTTGGCTTGGTAGGAGATCTTTGGGACATCTAACATTATGCCAACAGCCTGGGGAGCACAGAGAGCTGTACTGAATGACCTACAGTGACCAATGTGGACTGCTTAATTGACAATGTAAGGGAATACAACAAGGGCCTCCAAAAAATTTCAATAACTAGCCTTATTTTGCAGCTTTTATTTTCAAATTTCAGATTTTAACAGATTAAATCCTTATGTTTACATGCTGTGAAAATTAAATCCACATTACTTACAGGGAAAAAACGTGCAGTGGCCAAAGTTGGGCAAATTTAAGGTATCAATTTTTTATTTTTGCTAATATTTTAAAAAATTCAAAAGATTTTGATCTAATTTTGGGTATACAATTTAATTTTGATTAATTAAAGTTATATTACTGGAAAAAAGTCCTTAGTTTTAACATGTTTTGTGTTAAGTGATCAAATATCTTTCCTGATTTTTTACAAAATGCAAAAAGTTTGAGCCCATAACTTTTTTAAATTATATAATACAGACCTAATTTCTGGCATGTACATAGGAACTATATAGAGGAATATTTATGGCAAATATGAGAAAAAAAACAGATGATTGGTTTTGATATTAGGCGGTCCTGAAGTGTGAAAATAGTTTTTTTTTTAAATAAAAAACTGAGGTTTTTCCTTAATTTCTCAAAGGAACGAAGTCGCAAAGACCCAGTTTTCGGCTTGGTAGGAGATCTTAGGGACATCTAACATTAAGCCGAATTTTGGATTCCTATTAAGTCTTACGGTTTCAAAACGTGCCACATCTACGGACGGACGGACGGCAAGACAGACGGACGGTAAGTTGTCGAATGAGATCGAAAACAATGACTTCAAGTTGACCTAGGCCTACATGCATGGTCAGATTAAATGAAGACAGAGTTTTGAAAATGTGGCTCTGTATATTCTACAGAGCCTCGACTGGGTTTAACACATTTCATCAAATGCCTATTCAGTTGTGTTTGGTTACCCGTCGAGATCAGCGAAACGGCGCTGGGCTGGCAAGCGCCAAGACCAAAGAGTGTAATAACACGTTATGACCAGAACTGCGACGTTCAAGAGAGTGCTGACACCTGTGGTTCGTACCTCTAACTATAGTATAGGCCTTTATAAACCTCTTCAACATGTCAACAGTAACTGTGACACAATATCAAACATTCATTTTCATTTGTTCTCTGTAAATTTTAGAGTTATCACATGTTAGAGGGCATTCTTTCTGCATATTATATACAGACTCTCGCTAAACAGACCCTCCATGGATTTGACGGCGAAAATATTCCAAGTAATAAAAATATGCCAACTTCAAAGACGTTGTACCCGCTACTGCGGTAAATTCAGTAGCTAAGCACCTTGTTGTAGCAACAACAGCCGGCGATCACTACGCACTTCCGGGGATTTTTTACCTTTACCAGAAATAGGAAGTAACAGGTATTGCGTCTGTCAAAATGTCAATATAATAATCAAATTCATTATTCATATCTTACGGGTCTGACTCAGCATCTGTGGTGTAGAATTTAAACGTGTTAGAACTTTATTGTGTCTATGCATTGATAACGCTTCGGTGTGTTGTTAGGCGCCATGACAGAAAGTTTACCAACTTGTTAGGGACAAATACTGAGAGCAAATAAAGTCATCCCGAGGTAAGTGACATTCCAGTTTTATAAACCCCAGTTTTCTAATATATTTCAATATTCAATAACAGCTTATGTCACCGTAAGTAAATCCTTCGGTTATAAAGAAGAGCTGGTATTTTGAATAGTGTTCTGTTCCGATTGGGCCTTCACTTGAGTCTGCACTACAGATATCCGTATACTTGACTACAGGCCACTGTGCATTGTGTATACTATTTATCTAGCCATGAAAACATGTCTGACAGGCCTTTTTAATAAACTGATGGGGGCCCGAACTGGGAATCTCTCTAAAAGGCATAATTGAACACTCGTTCCAAGGGTGTTATCAAAATAATGGCTTAGTGCTAATAGTGGTACTGCCACTGGTAGTATTGAAAATAGATAAATTTAAGAAGTCATGTTTAACTTGGCTTAGGAGTAAATCAAGTAGGCACCTATTCTATAATCATACTGAGAATCAAGACCATGTGTGTGATGGACGTGGCTCATGTCAGTGTGTTGGGTCAATAACGTGTCAGTTGGACTGGCGCCAGATGGACGGGTCACAGTTAGACAGTCCCATCTGGATGGGTTCCAGTTAGACGGATCTCAGTTGGACGGGTTCCATTTAAACTATGTTATAGTTACTGGACATTACCATACAATTAAGTAGTCATGAATTTGAAGCTTTATGAAAAAGCAAAAATATAAGCATATTTAAAACTGGATATCTGTTTATCTAAAATGGTTAAAAGCGGCATAATCACCTATAAAGCATGTTGAGTTAACACAAAAAATAGCTTCTACCCTTTAAAATAAATCCATTTGCCAAAATATTGCTTTGAAACCATTTGCTTACTCCTTTAAAAATAGTGAAACGGGGGCGATTGCAGGTGTCAGCATGAACATAGTGCATGATGCCATGTGCAGCGCGGAGCCACAACATGTGTCAATCAGGAGATGCCCCGACTTACTTGGCCTAAAAATATAATACATGTTCCCGCTGGCTGAACACCGTGTGTTGCCCCTCTTAATTGGACCTCCGGTTACACAGCCTTGTCAGGTTAACAGACACACTTTGTTAAATACCAACACGCACAGTAATAACAAGATGTTTAACAGCCATATACGAGGAAATGAGACAGTGTGCTGGGGTGGTTCTGCTGGGAAACCTCTTTGTACAGCTAATCTGGACCAGGGCTGGGGCCAGGTACATGCAAAAGTACCCAGGTACAGGTACAGGTACTTGCAAAATGGTCAGGTACAGGTACAGCATTATTGTAGAGTACCTAGGTACAAGTACTTAAGAAAGTACCTAGGTACAGGTACATTTTAAAGATATTTGAACTAATGATAATTGCATAAATTTCTTGTAGATATGCGATAATCTTATAATCAGTTTTTATAGATTAACTTCATGACATGAACAATAATACATACATAATTAGAAGTAACAATAAACATGTTCATTGCAGTAAGTCACACTGAGGAATGTTTTGAGAATTAAGAGCACCTGCATTTGATGCTTGAGCAGGGACTTTTTTTCTGTGAAATGGAATGCTCTGCTTTTTTTGGCATATGTTTAGAGTTCAGTTACACAATATGTACCTTCTTCACTTCTTCGTTTATCCTTCACCAATGTTCTTTGTATACTAGACAACAGGTATCTACATGGGGCATGTGAGCAACACTGTCCATATCCATCCATACCATATCTGTTACACCGCTCAGGCAATAACTAGGGTTTTTACGCCGCAGTTTTGCCTCTTCGGGTACCCCCCTCTTTGCACTGAAGTCGCCAGAACTGACACGCCAGCCAGCCAGGTCCGGCCCGCCCTCGCTGACCGTCCACCACCGGGGGATCCCCCAGTTATTCCCAGGAGCCTGAGCCTAGCAACCAGCCAGTAATGTCCGAGCGACATCGGCCTACCCCTGGACTACCATAAGTCCTGCCCTGAGCCTTGTACCTTTCGACCAGGTACCGTGTTCGTTCGATCGGAGCCTTCTCGGGTGCCTTCACTGGTGCTTGTGCCATCATGCTTGAGCCTTGTCCCTGCTGGTCCTAACCGGACCCCCGGTTTTTACGTCTCGGAGCCTTGTCCCTGATCCTTTTGGGATCCCCTCAACTTTTATCCACCAAACGGCTGGCTCAACAGGGCCTGGTTCCATTCTGCCGGCAACTGGCTGGCCTACTCTTCTATCGAAAAACAGTATGGGGTCTTTTACGTGCCATCCCCTTCTGGACACGGGACCGCCATTTTACGTCCTCATTCGATGGACTGCCCGTATTTTACTTTTGCAGTCGGGCGCTGCAGAGCTCCGGAGCCTTTCTACCCCTCCCCCACTTTCTCTAGTGGGGTGATGATACTGGGGTTCCGATTGCCACTGATTTTTTGCCAGTCGAGCCACATTTTGAGGTCTTTATAGAACTTCTCTTGCTTCACCTTTTCGACATAGCCTTTGCTCAACCTTAGAATGTGGTCTTTCACATATTCTATTTCTGCCTTCTCGTGAAGCACAGATACTCGGGTTCGAGGAGGGAGTCTCAAGGCCGTCCTTAAGGCTCTGTTTTGAAGCAGTTGAAGTGTCTTAATGTGGTGCTCTTTGGCTGAGATCAGGGCTATGCAGCCGTACATCATTACCGGTCTGATCCAGGCTTTATAAAGATATATCAAACTTTGGGTTGTCATGCCACCTGACCCTGCTTTTAGTACTCTTAAGCAGTTTAGTCTCGCTTTGACCCTTTGTTCCATATCCTTTATATGAGCCGCCCATGTGAGTCTCTTATCAACCGTCAGCCCCAGAAATTTTATCTGGTCTGTGAATTGAATTGGTTCCCTGGCCAATTTCAGTTCTGGCGCTTTGCCGGCCTTACTGCCTTTCAGGTGCCTACCGAACTTGCAAGCCTGCATTTTAGTCGCGTTGACTCTTACCCGCCATTTGGCGCACCATGCGGTCACTTCGTCTAGACCTGCCTGTAGCCTGGGTACTGCTCTCTTGCATGTGTCCATAGTGCAGTATCGTCCGCAAATTGGCTCGTCGCCCCCGTGCGGACTCCCCCTTTCTCGGACAGGCTAGGCATGTCGTTGACGTATATGACGTAGAGCAGCGGGCTGAGAGCTGAGCCCTGTGGTGTGCCGGCGGCGGGTTCGATCTCGTGCGACTTAGCGTCATCTACTCTGACCCATAGCATCCTGTCTCTTAGGAAGGATGAGAGGATCCTCACGATGCGAGCCGGCAGTTTAGCCTGCGTTGCGATCTTGTACCTTAGACCATCCCGCCATACTGCGTCGAAGGCTTTCTCGACGTCTAGGAATACTCCTATGGTTTCATATCCTTTTCTCTCTACCCTTTATATCTGATAATGCCACAATGAACTTCCTGTGTAGATGCTGGAGGTAGCCAGGCCAGCATGCTACTAGCCATAGCCCAGTTCAACCTTAAAGGTTGCTTAGATAAAAGCTTAGTAATCACCCCTGCCTGGATAAGGGTGACAGCTCAGTACACTTTCTTGATCCAACCTGATGTCCATTTCCAGTAACAATACCTGTAATCCTCAAAACTGTGAATTGTGCACCTAGGTACAAGTACCATTACCTGGCCCCAACCCTGTTCTGTGTCTACATTGCATGGGCATGAGGGCAGCCCTTTTCCTATCCTTTGTCAGTTGCCTGATACTTGTGCTGATAATGTCACAATGAACATTCTGTTTAAGAGGCTGGAGGTTGACCAGCTTGCTAGCCCCACTAGCTACAAAGACAGCATGGATCAATGCTTTGTAATTACCCCTGCCTGAGATAGGTAACTGTCCTGACAGGGGTGACAACATTGTTCATGCTATTGACCCAAGCCTGGTGTCCATTTCCAGTATCACATTTGTACCTGAAGTACCTTATACCAGGTACAGGTACTTTAGTTCCAGGTACAGGTACAAGGTACTTCCTACTCATGAAAGCCAGGTACAGGTACTCTGAATTGTGTACCTAGGTACAGGTACAGGAAACTGAATCTTATGTGAAAACTGAAATAGTTTTATCCCCATCGTTATCTGTATTTTCAATCACCAGAGTTACAATAATGAATCATCATGCATTCAAATGTTAAATAAAAATCCAAGAGTCTAATTTAACAGCCAATGTGCAGTCCACTTGTTGGACCAACTTATAATTTATATACATCATACATATGCAATGTATATCAGCTAAGTTTTTGGTGAATTTGTATTTTTAGACATATATATCACATTAATCCATGTTCTGTCACAATGTCAGTTAAAAATTATGCACATTTCTGAGAAACAGGGGTAGATAGACAGTTTGGAAACGATGTACCATAGCTTGGATATATGATAGAAACCTGCACCTCAGACACAGTCACTGCACATCAAAGGGAAGCTTTCCTGTAACAGGGTCACTTGATAATTACTAATTGTTTGAATAACGGAACTAAAGCATTTCATTTCATAATGATTGTAAAGGCAAGATATTTCATAGGTGCAATTAAAACAGCAGATTACATTTTGATAAGTGTTTAAATAAGCTGTTCTTCCTGTTTCATAATTTCGTAGGCATACATTCAAAATACTACATACTTGTTTGAAATATAATAAGACAAAAAGACAACAAAACACCAGTGATATTGCAAGGTAAGGATTATTTAAATGAGTCTTCGTAATGCTTGCACATGATGTTAGCGTCGTCGATCAGCCGGATGGTCTATGCGAAGAAGCGGTTCATCCTTCATGCAGGATGTTTTAAACTGCTTCATATTTTCATATATACATCCAGAATACTATATTTAAAATATCATGCATTTATTAGCCTTTGTTATATCTTTAACACATATGTTATTGATAAAGCGTCTGACTGGAACCTGCCAAACTGGGACCTGTCGGACTGAGACCCGTCCAGATTGGATAAAAAAGATCTGACCTGTCTATCTGACACCCATCCATTTGGGATGACACTGTTGGGTCTTCTAAAAAATCAACTTGTGTACGTGTATTTACAATAAAAATATCTGTGATTATGCATTCCAAGTGATTATTTATTTTTCAGGGTAATGTCAAGTGTGAATTAACAGTGATGCACATACACAAGATATGTAAAAGCATCACTGTGATTAGTGTAAAAAGTACCAGCGTTTTAGAGTTCTAATGAAAAAAGTATTATTTTTTCCAAGACATTTGAAGACATAGTTTTTTTTTTATTTCTTCCAGTGATGATGGGGGAATCTGGATTTCACTGGAAAGTAACAGTGAAACAAAAAGAGTCAGATAATTGATATATTTTTATTTCCTCATAATAAAAAGTAAATCAAAATGACATTTACTCCACATACCATAATAATAATCTATGAATATGTCAAAATACAGACTACTCCATTTATTCGCTGATTTTGGGATTGAGACAAAGGTTGGCTTTAGGTGAGGGTGGCTGATCATCAACAGTGTCGGTGTCATATGCAAATGTTAGTTGGCTATGATGACAGTTAGGGATTGGTGCTACATGTACATGAACACACGACACAGACAAGCAAACCAGTTTATTTCCTTTCTTTCCTGTATTGTTTATACCGCATACCAGTGTTGATTCCTAAACTGTTGCTGACTTGTTGCACCAGCAGAAGCATTTAAGAGACATCCATTTCATTATAATTGGTCTGTTTTTGATGTGTCAGAGGTCAATGTGTCAGAGATCCAAACATGTTGCCAGCAATTCTTGATAGTTGTTTGGCTTATGGTATCCTTCATGCGTTTAATCCGGTGAATTGTATCACTTAAAAAGATGGTCGTTGATTCTTCTAAGCTGTTTACAGACTGTGGCTACTCAATGATATTAACTTATTACAATTACATGACAGACCATCCAGCTGGCCCGGTAGGTGGCATATGAAACTCGATGTAGTACTCCCTCAGACCCTCATACCAATAAACTGGTGACAGGCAGATTTCCAGGCATCATGTTTGATGGAAGATAGCGAGTTTGGTGGATAAGAGAGATAAATATAAAGGAGGGAAAATGGATATTTGTCAATAGTGAAAGCAGAGTTTGGCAGATAAATTTACAGCATTTTAACGAGGGCAGGCTGTATAATTATATTGAAAAAAAATGCCAAAATGATCCATTAAAACATCTTTTGGACTGCCACCGTTGTTTTGTTTTGTCTAAAATGAACAGCAGACACACAGTACACTTAATAGAACATGGCCTATCCATTTTATTTTTTGTATTTTTATATATATTCCTGCCAGTGAAATTGAGTTTAACCAAGTGTTGCATGCCTGCTGGAAGAGTGGATTTTTTTCCAGATTTCCATGAGATACCCTGTACCTGTACACCCATGTCTGCTGGTTAATCTCTTATAACATATTTCTTATAACACAGAGCAGTTTGATTGGAGTATCGAATGATACCCAGTTAATAATGACATCAAGGGCGCATCTAGAAATTAAGAAAAGGGTGTGTGTTTAAATTTTGAACTTCAAAACTGGGTAATCTCTGACATGCAAGGCAGCTGAGAGGGAGCAAAGCACCTAACAGATGGAGGGTCGGGGGGGGTGGGGGTGGGTGGGGGGGGGGGGGTGTCATTTGCAGCTGAAAGTGTATTAGATATGTTTAAATGATTGTGTTTTGATTTTATCTGTGAGAGACCTACATTGAGTAAATTACCCTTGGCAGGTGATAAATGGATTCTCCCATCTGTTGTCAGGATGTGAGTAATATTACAGGACCATACATCATAGGATGTCTCTTCACACCTTGTCTTACCTGTTATCAGTGGTCAGTGACCGTCCTACACTGCCAGTATCAGCTGGCTCACCACACAGATAATGTGTGACATGGTTTATATTAAATCTTAATAACCAGCCCAGAATACATGTCTGATATGAATTACTTTGTTCAGGGGTTAATGTAATTCCCCAGTCGTACTCATGCCTCGGATAAAAACCTAAAATTGTATAATAGGAATTAAATGTTCTTATTTGTCCTTTATGAGTAATGAGGGTGAAAGAAGCCATGTTTTATTACAGGTCTCTGTATTCTGAAGCCTCATGTTTTTATACTCCCGTCAAATACAACGGGCATATTTTGGTATACCGACTGTCTGTTAACTTTTAGTGTCTCCTCAGTAACTTATTGGGGCTTTGATGGATTTTCACATAACTTACGATAACTACTTACCAACAGATTATCTCTCCCTTGTTTGATTATGGGCAACATCCATGCATATTTAATAAGGTCATGGGTCAATAGGCTTCTTTGTGGTGTTGCAAAGATAATTTAGGAAGAATATGAAGGATTTTGATAAAACTCATCAGAAATGTTAATCAGTTATAAAATTTCTTGCCTGAGTTTGATTTCCGGCAAAATCCATGCATATTTAATGAGGTCAGAATTCACCGCACTATGGAGGCACCTTGGTGACTTACCAAAAATCCTATGGATTTTTATGAAACTCATTATACACATTTACCAATAGAGTTTCTTACCTGAATTACCTTCTCATCAAAATTCACTCATATTTAATGAGGTCAGAGGTCACCAGATACACGATGGGCATATTATGCACGTTTGCGGTACTCTTGTTTAGGTAGTTTTTAGGATACAACAGTCATAGCAAAGTCATAGCACTTAGTCCTGAGAGGGAATATGCATGACTTTATTCTAAGCTCAGCTGACTGAAGGTCAACTGAAGTATAGGAATGGCGCTTTGTCTGTACACGTCAGGCTGTCTGGCCGCTTGGGTGTCCATTAGTAGGGCACAAATCATAACCCCTGGACCTAGAAACTTCTTAGTAAATATCAAGGGATGTCAGTATAAATCTCCTTGGAAACCTGAAATAAGGTCAGTAAAACCTATATTCTTGCAGCTATATTCTTCACCCCCCCCCCCCCCCCCCCAAATAATTACAAAATTTGTTACTAAACCTCCAGTATCTTAATAATTAATGCATGGATTGCCATAAATATTGCCTTGAATATTGACCATGATTTATTTTGCCAGTTCTGGAAAAATGGTGGTGCCACCCGCATTTTTTCTGTTTTAACAATTTTTACTATTATGGAGACCTTCAGATGACAGCAATCATTCTAGTTTCTCTACTGTGGTTTCACCTTGTCTCCTGAAACCAGGTATGTTTTATGAACATGACTAGTTCCTTCATTTGCAGAGGCTGGTGGTGCCACCTGTATTTTTTTTTTCTCCCATCAAATCACAGCAATGTCAGTATTTAGATGTGATGTTATCTAGTGATACAATTATCGATCATAATTAGTTTCTTCAGTTCCTGAAGACTGGTGGCACCACATATTTTTAGCTAACCTATGAGCTTATGGGATGGTGTGGCATTGTTTATCGTACTGTCAACATTGATATTAAAAGGAAATTTTATAGTATATATGATGCAATTTTATTTGGGGCAGTTCTTAATGTGATTTCATCTGGTGTCCTGAAACCTTGTGTGTTATTTTGTCTCTGACTCTCAAGTTAAGCTGGATCAACTGTTCTTGAAATCAGGTATTAGCTGATTAAGATATTTTTCCTTATATAATATTTATTTTTGCATATTTTATAAATAAAGATTTTCTGGTACAGGTTCTAGTCTTCTAATGCTGTAGGTTCAAGGATAGTAACTTCTCAAATTTTTGGTCACAACTGTGATTGGTTAGGTCACAGGAACCAAATTTAAAATTTGAAAAAGCTCATAAATATCCTTTCAATCAAATTCAGCTGAGCGTCGAGACCCATGGGTCCCTAGTTCTATATAACAGACATGTACATTTCCAGTACCTTAACTGCTCTGTGATATGGCCACAAATTTTGTTATACTGGCCTAAACATTTGAGTGAAAAACTGATCATGGGAATGCATATCTTTTGATTTTAATTTGCATAAATTCTGATTTGTAATATCAATTATTTGTTTTGTGCTAGCTGGAGGGTTTTGGGAGTTGATTCAGATAACGCATTAGATAGTGAGGGAGGTGATTTGTTATAACTGGGAACCAGACATTGGTCAGGGTTTGATATGGCCGTACTAATTACACTTCCTGGTTAAAAATTGTGATGTGTACCAAGGGATGACATCTCAGTGTCGACAGAATAATACTTGACACTGGACATTTGGCAGTGTTCCTTTGTGGTCTCCCTTCTGCTCTCACACAGAAACTGCAAATCATACACAATATGGCAGCGCGTTGTAACATGCACGAGAAAGGCTTAGCACATCCCACCTGTGCTCCATGCTCCTCATTGCTTGCTAATGTGTGGCTGTGTGCCAGACAATCCACTTTAAAGGTCTGGTCCTTGTATTCAAGGCGTTGGCTCCATACTGTCTGCACTGGCTCCTGTATAGACTGTTCAGATATTATACTCATGATGTTCTGAGCAGAGTTGGCAAGTTTGAGGTAGGAAGGTTTAAACCATAGGTTATAATCTGGTTAAAACTGCCTGCAGTCTGCCCAACATTAAATTGGTTTTAGGCAGGTTATAGGCACCTCAAGTGCCTGTTGCACTGCTTATAGCTACATATCAGTACCACACCACTTTCAAAGTGGCTACCAGGTCTTCTCTCGACAGTCGCTCGCTCTCCAGTTTTGTTCTGGTTCCTGATGTCACAAGTCCTGCCAGACTCCTCAGCCAAATAGCACCACTATCCATCTGCTCTGCTGTCACAAACATTAAACCACAGTGGACACGCCGCCAGGCACAATACGTGGGAAAACTATTCTGAGCGAACTACACAGACAGACATAGACATGCGAGTGCCAGCCAAACACCTTGCTAAGGATATCGTTGTACAAGATCGGCTTCTTGCAACGAAAAAAAAAAGGAACATCAAAGGTTCTTGCGTTCTACATGGATCACTTAATGACTTAGATGTCTATATCAAACACCATGTGCTACTCCTAAGTTTTTAACACTAATGGCTCAACATGATATTACATACAATAAATATAAAAATCTGCAAAACAATTATTTGATCATAAACTCTATACCTAAATATATACAAAAAGTCACAGACCTCTAGTGACATATAGATCTGTCTGTAATGTTCTCTCTTGCAAAAAGACCTGTCCAAAATGTCTGTGTCCGAAATGTCCAACATCCCTTTGTCCTTAATGTTACCTGTATAAGTGTATCAGTAACATAAAATGTTATGCAAACGCCAGTTTGCATAATGGCATTCAGAGATAGGAGACCTACGGCTAAAACTGACAGAGAACTGTTTGAATGGAAAATAAAAAGTGTTATTTTCATTTGTTGTTTTTTTCTATATCATGTTTTAAAAATTAATTTTAATAAAGTGTTCCTCACTTTTAATTTGTTAAGCCTATTTCTTTTATCTATTTAAGCCTATAATTCAGCTGTGTAACAATAAATCATAGTTTAACTGTAAGTCACATGTGTGGCTAACTTAAACTAAGGTTTTAGACAGTTTAAGGCAGTTTCAGCGGGTAGCCGGGCAGGTTATAACCTATTTTAGGCAGTATAAAAGTGGTAGTTTTAACCACACTAAACATTCACTGGAAGTTGAGTTATAATCGGCTACTTTTGATAACATTTAATCATTTGATAATATTCATGTACCTAACTTAACTTTTGATGCCATTGATCCAGACAATGTTGACAGCTAGAACTATTGTGGTTGTGTATAGAAACAGTTAATAATGTGTTTAATTCTTTTAGCTTCACATTAAGTCAGACCAACAGAAAAGGAGAATATTCTTTAAGATCAGATAGCTCGATCAGATACCTAACCTGTTAAAGTCCGCTAAAATATGCTAACACAGGATATATGACCTGTCATCATATGAAAGTAAAGCCCCCCCCCCCCCCCCCCCCCCCTTAGTAAGGGAGGCATACAGTGCTGATGAGTTTATTTATATATTCATTTTTTGATAAGGCAGAGGCTTCTCTTGCAATGGTTTAGGGATCGCAAGTTTCAAAATATTTTAATCATGGTAAATTTTTAGTTGAGCAGGCCTTGAAATTTGTGCAGGACCAGTTTAATTTGAAAGTAGTTTTATGAGTGATCCAATGAAATGTTATTTGTTTGACTTTGCCAGTTATTATTAACAGGATCTGATCCATATCAGGTTTTCATCTGAATCCCACAAATGTTTTATTTTTGTAATAAAAGAATCATCATATCATCTAGTTTATTCCCATGTGATAACTCTCTGTGAAATAGAAAAATGTAAAATAAATATCTTCAAAGCCATGGTACTTTTTTTTCAAACATGTTACAGAAAACAGGGTTTTATAAAAAAAAAATGTATGGATCCAGTAAAATCCTTTGGGGTCTGGTTTATGTTCAGCCTTGGGAGTTTTAAGCTCTGTTAAGTATCATTATTAATGAAATAATTATTTAAATTCCAAAGTCACTGTAATTTGCATGTTGGTTGTCCTTTAAGCCTACAAAAAGTACATCTTCCCATAAAATATGGATGTTTATACCCCAGAACTTCTTATTCAGTCAAAATGACTTGATTATAAAGTCTCTTCCAGAACTCATTACAACAACATTTTTCAGGAGAGTGTGTCCATGACAGAGCATCATGGAGGCTGCAGAAGAAGTGCCAACTGACCAAGAAACAGCCTCCCAGCAGGAAGATGCTGGGGCAGCAGAGGCAGAACCTGCTGCAGAATCAAGTAGACCAGCATCCCAGGAAGCTGAGGAAGACACTGAACCGCCTGTAGCAGCAACAGCTGAGTGTGCAGAGCAGGACGACCAACAGGTTGCTGTAAAGGCTGATTCAGCAGCTGAGGCAGCCAACAGTACAGCGTCAGGCTCAAAACCCAGCACTCCAAGCCAGTCTCAATCTGGGAGGAGGAGCACAGCATCCTCAGGAAAACGACGGAAAAAAGATGAGGAAGATTCAGATGTGCACAAAGTTTCATTCACCGTCACCATCGCAATGGCAGTGCCCACTGGTAAGTGTCTTCAGATCCATAACAACCGTCATGCCAAAAATACTGTTGATCAAATGACACTTTCTTTTATCATGTCTCATTGTCTTTTGCTGATGTTTTTGGGCTGTTGATCATCTAAGTCTGTGTTCTTCCTTTTGACTGTTATCTTCCTGGATCATGCCCTGTGCCTTATTTGTGTACAGCGGCTGTTGAACATATCATCTTGTGACTCCTGTGACTTATACTGGGATTTGTCCATGAAAGATAAAAAAAAGGTACAGAAATGGACACATAAGAAATACTTAATAGGCAGATTGTAATACCTTTCATAGTTATATGAAAGTTACAGGGATATAACTGATAGATATCATAATCATATTAGAGCCTTTAATCTTTAAAATTGTCTTTTTCTCTCTTTCTCTCTCTTTGTCTTGCTCTCACACTTTCTCACTCTGTCTCTTTCTCTCTCAGTCTTGCTCTCACTCTTTCTCTCTCACTCACTCACTCTCTCTCTCTCATTCGCAACACACACACACACACACACACACACATACTGTGTACCATACATGCCAGTTACAAGTCCTTGTAGATAAAGTTATATGCGTGCCCTGTAGACGAGACAATCAGCCTGTTACACCTGAGAGAATCTCCATAATTGATAAGGTGCCTGGTGTACCGTGGTGTGTCTGTCACAGGCATGTATTGTTTGCTGTACCTTTGTTTACCTGTGTGCACACAACATAACATATTTCTCCGCTTCTATAGTTCTTGGTAACAAAGTGTCTGACAGGCATCCATTGATTATCCAAAGTTTGAGCCTAGATGAAATTGTAGTTTCCATGGCAATTAATATATTTTCATGCCCAACATTATATTTGTAACCATGACTGTGTGTTTGTATGTAACAGTGGCATTTTAATATTCTATTTGAACCAATATTTGATTATATTTCTGGGAGATTATCGAAGCTGTAAAAAATGTTGGTAATAACAACATTAATTGGGAGTTTTTGTCACCAAAGTGGTTGTCAGCTCCTCTTGACAGTTTGCCAAAACTTTAAACATTTAAAATATCTATTATAATTATTGCTCATTCTTCCTATTTGTAAGAGTATGCAGAGTTCTGCTGTGCTAGGTGATTTTTGGCAGAGTAACTTGAACCTGAACTTAGTCATCTACCAAAATAAGCATACTAAAATAACAGTCTCAGAAATGGCTGGAGCAATTATCACCAAATTTTATGCAAATGTTTGGCACATGAGTCATATTTGAAATTGAGGTATTGATGGCGCCATCTGCATAAAACTTTATTGTATGCGGGTCAATGATCATCAGTACTCTGACATTAACCCATAATTTCACAGGAACAGCAAGAGCTAGCATCCCCAAATTTTATGCAAAAATCAGTCACATGTTAAATGTTATGGAATTTATCTTATTGTTGCACCACCTGCATTAACTTACATTTTAGGGAAAAGCTTTGAACCCTTTGAAAATTTTCTTCTCCGAAATTGTTCAGCCAAATTGTTAAATATTTCACAGAAATGATCCCTAAGATGAGTTCTCTCCAGGTTGTTTAGATGGGTTTTGTTTGATGAATTTTTGCAGAGTCACAGAAATTTGAATTCATATAGTCATTTGGCCAAATAAGCATACCAACATATATATCTCAGAAACGGTAGGAGCAAGAATCACCAAATTTTGTGCAAATGTTGGTCACATGATTCATATTTGAATTTGAGGTTTATGTGGCCCCACCTTCACCAAGCTGATTTTTACTGGCCAAAAAGTCACAGTTAAGCCTCTTTCAGCCACTACATTAGAAATGTTTTATGATGAAACTGTCACCAGAATGGTTTCATTCTTCTCAAACATTATCCTACTGTAGGGGTCTCTCATTTGTGTAAACATAGATCTGGTTCATTGATTTTTTGAGTCATTGAAAGCTGAAGTCGGTCTTGTATCAGACTGAGGGGATGCAACAGTCTTAAAATCTGCAAAACTCTCATTTCAAATTCTGTATCATTGCACAAAAATGACTTTTAGGTGGCCTTGTTCATAAATGATTTTTGGCAGAATTGTTGGACCTTTGTCTTTGGACCACTTTATTGGACTGTGGGATAAACAAAGCTAGTAGATTTATTGTATTAACAGACTGAGCTCTGTGGGTACACAAGCAGAACTGTACAGGCAGCACAAATAATTGGGTGTCCATATCCAACTTCGGGTAAGATAGATCCATGGATAGAATGTATCTGTATTCTGATTTAGTTTTCAATAGGCATCTGTTATTATCCTAAAGAATTTAATAAAAAAAATCATGAATATGTCAGCTTATAAAAAAAACATTGTAGCCAAAGTCTTTCAGTGTGTGTAAACAGATTTACCAACAGGCAAAGATTGTGTCTGTGTCTATAAATAGCTTGACAGAGTGCCAACTGTGTCAGATTGGGTGACAGGTCAAGTCTCAGTCTGTAGCTATTTATAGCTTTGCCAGACTGCCAAATGTATTAGGCAACAAGTCAAGAGTTCACTCAGTGCAGTAGCTGCAGCTGACAATTTGTTCCAGTTCACTCAGGGCAACTACCTGCCACAGCTGAGCTTGGTCAGCCCAGTGCACATGACTCTAGAGAAGTTGAATATATCAGCCTGAAATTGGGCATATGTTTACATCTGGGATAGCTTGCTGTATGCAAGGCTGGTGGCACTACCTACATTATTTCGCACAAACTGTGCTTCTGCTTATTTCTCAGAATTGTTTTGATATATCAGCCAGAAATTTGGCAAAAGACAATCATTTTGTGTAGGTATTTCAGGAGTGAGGTTTGTGTAATTGGTGCTTATACTCAAGATCTATATATGTGCATTGTACATATACATGTGACATGTGTACTTGAAAAGTAATGGTCCAGCATGGAAGCATTAGACCTGATGTATATCCCATTTCACAGGTTCACATTAGGCCTGTAGACCTTGTTATTTTATATTTATTGTTTGAATATGCATTTCATTTTTATCACAGTCAGAATGCATTGTTAAATGTCTTTGTTGTTTTGTGTATAGGCTGGTCAGATACCGCCAAGTGTGTCTGCCAAGATTGCGGCTTGTGCATTTCATTTAATAGATATATCTGTTATCTAAAGGCTGTCAGTTTGTATTAGTCTGAGTAATGTTCCCATGATTCCCTTAGAAACACAGTGCAGTACTTCATATTCTCCACCCATACTCATAGAGCTTGACATTCCTGTTGTTATATGGGGGATCTGTTTGGAGAGGGCTTAGTGCCTAAGTGTATGGGGCTCCTGGCATCAGCTTCACATTGGGATAAGTGTTCTATGGAGGACATGAACGAGGAATGATTAAACTCCCAGGAGCTCACTGTCCATGGAACATCTAAGATTTTCAGTGAAAATGTTCTGTATTTCATAAAAAATATTTTGACAATGAAAAGTATATATGCATGTGTCATTTGTTGCTGTATTGTCCCACAATTAATAAAAAGTTTGTATTTAGTGCCAAATTAGATTCACAGCACTAACACACAAACACACAGAAAAATACAGAAGACACACTCCCTCGAAAACTAATCTTCAATTTCTTTCCCAGCCCCTCATCTCTCGCATTTAAGATTTTCTAAACCTTACAACATTATTTTATTGTTATTTGTTATGTCTCCATTGTGTCTCACTGAATATTTTTATCAAAGAGAGAATGTAAAAAATGTTACTGTAATTTTAATTTTTTGTAAAAATTGACACTTAAGTTCTTTCTTATGTAGTTTCATCTATTTACTCTAATGTTTGTACCTGTAAAACTAGGGACACACCCTTATGATAGCAGCGAAATACAAATACTTGATCAGATATGTTACCATAGCAATATCATGGTCATACCATTCCCAGCTTGCTGTGTCTGGCCCTTTTGGCAATTAGTTTCAAGCAGCTCCATATAACCCACATTTATTTTAGGTAATTTTTTCTTATGAATTGTATTGAACTTTAAAGCATTAAAATGTGACCAAACATGTTCAGGTGGTCACTCATCGCTTTGGCATCATTTCACTATGATACATGCACATGTATTAGTCAGAGTAATGTTCCTATGATTCCCTCAGAAACACCATGCTGTACTTCATATTCTCCACCCATACTCATAGAACTTGACATTTCTACAGTAAAGATGTAAATAAAGTAAAACCTTGCCTTAAGATCATCTCTTAAGAGACTACCACCTCAAAATAATGTCCATTTTTCAGGGTTCCACTATTTGTTTTGCTCTTTATATAAAAACCTCACTTAGATGGCCACCTCGAAATGCAACACCTTTATCAAGGTCCCACTGGTGGTCATAATTTCAAGGTCTCACTGTATTTCCTGTACCGGTAATTACGAATGAGAGGTATTATTACAAGGCAGACAAGTTGCCTTTAAGGAATGTGGCAGTGCTAAACAAGGAGATATATTAAACACCTCTCCTATTTATCCTGTCAGATCGTGATCAATCTTTCATTAGTCTACAATGAATGAAATACAGAGCTAAACAACCATTGTTGAGGCAGCTGTCAGAAGTACACACAGGTCACTGATTTAAAGACACCCAAAGCAAAGTCTCATCATGTCATTGTGCAACATGTGTGAGAAAGTGATATTGAGCCTAAGTTTGGTCTGGTGCATGATCACAAACCCTGTGTGGTTACAGGAATACTTGCACAATTGATCACTTCTCTAACCATTCACATGTTCCTGCTGTCACCTGAGATACCGTCAGATCATTGTTGATGATTGTTTGCTGGGACATTGATTAACATTCAAACAGGAACTTTACAGTCAGTGTAACCATGGTAGTTAATGTCAATATCACCAAGATTTTGATGGTTTTCTTTTTATTTTCATATATTAAATAAATTACAGTTGTCTCTGCCTTATGTATTTTATGCATGCGGCAAACACCACTAACACAGCATAGATGATAAAATGTCATTTAATTATGATGAAAGGTAAAAAAGTGAACATGACAAATATTACAAACAGCAGGTTGACCACCTGCAAATAACCTTATCATATTACAAGTATGTTTAGAATGAACTGTAACTGCCAAACAGATAGGTTACCTGTCCCTTATTGATTTTACTAATGTATAATGCTAGACTGGTTTGCTAGAGATGACCATTAGATTCTGAGAAACAGACCAGAAGACCTACAACCTACAGCAAAGTGACTGGTTGTCATAAGGCAATATTGCACCAGTAAGCTGAAGTGAGTATAAAGGTTGGGTACAAAGTTTCAGCAAAGAACATTAAGAGAAAGAAAGTAACAGAAAAAGGGGTGGTAGGAGGGGTTAGGGAGGTTAAATCAATCATCTTAGCTAAAAGTGGGCCATGACATCTTCCTGGTCCCTCATAGCAAATATGAAAGGTCATGTGACTTAGAATCACATGACCTGTCTTGTGATGACACAAACAAAACTGAGGCTGCCAAAGGGGTCAGAGGAATGACTGATCAGAAATGTTAATCAATAAAATATTTCGCCTAAGTTCAATTTCCAGCAAAATCTATGCATATTTAATGAGGTCAGAGGTTACAGCACTTTGGAAACACCTTGGTGAATTCCCAAAAATCCTATGGATTTTCATGAAACTCATTATACATATTTACCAATCGAGTTTTTCACCTGAATAACTTCTCATCAAAATTCATGCATATTTGATGAGGTCAGAGGTCACCAGATACACGACAGGCATATTATGCACGTTTGCAGTGCTTTTGTTTTTGTTTGTCGGGAGTATTATGTTTGATGAGTCTGACCCTTAAAGTTTAAACCTTTCATTTTACACCAAATGTTTTCCCCTCAAGGTTTCTGTCACATCTTCTTGATAAGCTAGTGAGCAAAATTGCAGGTGACAAGAACTCCTGTTACGCCAAGAAAGGCACAGTCTGATTTTATACTTTATATCGAGGTATTCATAAAGATCAAGTATCCCCAAATAACTGAATCATATCTTGTTACACCAAGAAAGGCACAGTCTGATTTTATACTTTATATCGAGGTATTCATAAAGATCAAGTATTCCCCCAATAACTGAATCATATCCTGTTACACCAAAAAAGTCAGTCTGATTTTATACTTTATATCGAGGTATTCATAAAGATCAAGTATTCCCCCAATAACTGAATCATATCCTGTTACACCAAAAAAGTCAGTCTGATTTTATACTTTATATCGAGGTATTCATAAAGATCAAGTATTCCCCAATAACTGAATCATATCCTGTTACACCAAAAAAGTCACAGTCTGATTTTATACTTTATATTGAGGTATTCATAAAGATCAAGTATTCCCCAATAACTGAATCATATCCTGTTACACCAAGAAAGTCACAGTCTGATTTTATACTTTATATCGAGGTATTCATAAAGATCAAGTATTCCCCAATAACTGAATCATATCCTGTTACACCAAAAAAGTCACAGTCTGATTTTATACTTTATATCGAGGTATTCATAAAGATCAAGTATTCCCCAATAACTGAATCATATCCTGTTACACCAAAAAAGTCACAGTCTGATTTTATACTTTATATCGAGGTATTCATAAAGATCAAGTATTCCCCAAATAACTGAATCATATCCTGTTACACCAAAAAAGTCACAGTCTGATTTTATACTTTATATCGAGGTATTCATAAAGATCAAGTATCCCCAAATAACTGAATCGTATCCTGTTACACCAAGAAAGTCACAGTCTGATTTTATACTTTATATCGAGGTATTCATAAAGATCAAGTATTCCCCAATAACTGAATCATATCCTGTTACACCAAAAAAGTCACAGTCTGATTTTATACTTTATATCGAGGTATTCATAAAGATCAAGTATTCCCCAATAACTGAATCATATCCTGTTACACCAAAAAAGTCACAGTCTGATTTTATACTTTATATCGAGGTATTCATAAAGATCAAGTATTCCCCAAATAACTGAATCATATCCTGTTACACCAAAAAAGGCACAGTCTGATTTTATACTTTATATCGAGGTATTCATAAAGATCAAGTTTCCCCAAATAACTGAATCAGATCCTGTTACACCAAAAAAGTCACAGTCTGATTTTATACTTTATATCGAGGTATTCATAAAGATCAAGTATCCCCAAATAACTGAATCATATCCTGTTACACCAAAAAAGTCACAGTCTGATTTTATACTTTATATCGAGGTATTCATAAAGATCAAGTATCCCCAAATAACTGAATCATATCCTGTTACACCAAAAAAGTCACAGTCTGATTTTATACTTTATATCGAGGTATTCATAAAGATCAAGTATTCCCCAATAACTGAATCATATCCTGTTACACCAAAAGAGTCACAGTCTGATTTTATACTTTATAGCGAGGTATTCATAAAGATCAAGTATCCCCAAATAACTGAATCATATCTTGTTACACCAAAAAAGGCACAGTCTGATTTTATACTTTATATCGAGGTATTCATAAAGATCAAGTATTCCTCCAATAACTAAATCATATTGAAACCTTAATTTATGATTTGTACCATTTAGTCAAATGACATTCATCTGTTGGTTGTAGATAATCCAATATTGATTTATTTTTCATTCACATAAACCAGAAATTTCTGATCTTAGACTGGTTTGATCAGTAAATATGGCAGTTGTCAATTTGCCTTTGGAACCCAGCAACTTGGATTCTGGAATCCAATACTAGTTACCTGGAGGAGACATCTCACTCTGAGACATTAAAACTCTGATGTGTTGTCCTCTGAGACATTAAAACTCTGATATGTTGTCCTCTGAGACATTAAAACTCTGATGTGTTATCCTCTGAGACATTAAAACTCTGATATGTTGTCCTCTGAGACATTAAAACTCTGATGTATTGCCCTCTGAGACGTTAAAACTCTGATGTGTTGTCCTCTGAGACATTAAAACTCTGATGTGTTGTCCTCTGAGACATTAAAACTCTGATGTGTTGTCCTCTGAGACATTAAAACTCTGATGTGTTATCCTCTGAGACGTTAAAACTCTGATGTGTTGTCCTCTGAGACATTAAAACTCTGATGTGTTGTCCTCTGAGACTTTAAAAACTCTGTTGTCCTCACATTTTAAGTTTTGATTTTCTGGTCTGCTGTGAACATTTACCTACATACATGTCTCAGTATACTTTATTTTTACTGACATACATTCACATTTTTAATTATATGATGTTATCACAAACATATGTGTAACCCCATGTCTGTAGACTGTTACGGTCTCTTTCGTATGGTAAATCTTACCGGCCGAACCATAACACAAAACCTCAGACACGTATTCTCAAATAAACGCAACAAGGATTTAAGTGCAAAAATGGTGCTCTATTCATCTATATACAATATTTACAACAAAGAATAATCAAAGAGTTAATACATAATAAATCCCAAACAAAGTCACGCAGAAGTGGAAAATCTGTGCAATACCAAGGGGTCCACAACAAGTCCCACACCCGAATAGTGCTGGGGTACTGGGGTAATCCTGACCCCACCGATGGTGTTCTAAATACCAAACACCAAGACTACACATCTCCTGTACTCCAGGTGTAACACAGTACAAGTAAAAAACACCCTGCAGCAAATAAGAAGTAGGTTTTAAACCCTTGCCTTATATTCCACACAGTGTTGCAGTAATCAGTATACCTGATAACACATCACGTTAAGTTATAAATTCAGTCTTCAGTATTATGCAATATAAACAAAAATATAAAAAAATATTTCCATCTGGTGTTTCCAACAAAGTTATGCATCAACTATCCATTCCACAAGCATGGTATGAAGTAATATCCATCAAGTTACAGTTATACAATAATAAACACCATTACTGTATCATGAATTAAAACACACAAGACTAGTAATCCCAGGACAATATCAGCAAAGGGATAACAGCTCAAGAGTACATCTCAGGTATAAATCAGTAGGCCTCTGTAATCACAACATATATCTAATAAACACTGATATACCCTGACAGTTCAATATCAGTTATGTTACCAATCGTAAGATTACAACGGGTGTTTCCCTACTCAGCTGACTGCACAGTAGCCTGCTCCTGACATTCCAGTACAACCCTGGCTCTCCACATGTACCTGTAATCCATACACAATACCTAGTCACAGCATAGATCTGACCCTGACCTACCAATGATCATGGAATTACAATTAGTAACTCTATGTCTCCAAAATATAAGCTTTCACAGAGCAGTAATAGAAACAAATAGGATATCCAGCGTAGCTTGACAGCATCAGAGCTTATCACCTGTATAATATATACGTTATACTCCTACGATATACCACTACGTGCTTCAGCACAAAGCTGCAACCTACAAATGCATGATATAAACAAAGTTACCTTTTTAACATATAAACCTCGTCTTTTACCAAACTGCTCTGTATTTTACTCCGTTTTGTGACATGCACAGTCATGATGTTATAGACAATTTTCAAATACAAAGTTTCATGAACTTTCAATATAAGCTGTTATAGCAGTAGCTCACCTTAAAAAAGCATGTAATATGATAAATATACAAAAGCATGTATTGATATACAAAAGTATGTAATATGATTAATAAGTTTGTGATTATAACCTATCAGACACAATATTCTACACTGACATTCTGTCTGACATTGACATTTCCCTCTATCAGAACTGACGAGTTGGCACAGCACGCCATTGAGCCCCATGTGCCTTCCAGAAAGGACAGAAATGACCACTGTCTTGGGGAAAAATACCCCAAATAATTTTCCAGTGTAACAATTATTTATCATGTATAATTTTTGGCTATACTGTAAAAACTCTAACAGCTACCTCAAAGCTTCCAATGGAGATGTCAGCTTATGAAACATTACATAGTCAGTCTCACCAAATTATGTATTAGCATACATATACAAGTACATACAGTTTTTTACTATTTTTATGTTTCAGTTGAGGATGAAGAACAAGGTGACGTGAAGGATGCGAGCAAGAAGAAGCGACGTATTGTAGAGGCCCCGCGTGCTCAGAACTACTACCACTGTGAGTATCAGCTCCTCCCGCACGATGAAGAGCCGGTCAGGACTGACGTCGTCACGTTTGGTATGGCTGCCAAAATATACACAGAGAGGCAAGAACCAAAGGTACTCAAAACTTGGAAAGATGGCAACCTCACCTGGATGGCATGGACACATTGGTAATTTGTTGTTTACCTTACAGGTTGTTTAGTTTAGATTATCTGTTATACCTGTCAGTTTTGTCTGTGGAATTGAATAATAAAAGTTGAACAATGTATGAATGCTGTTTGTTTAAACATAATGGTTTTCCTTTACTTATTTCAGTCGGTTTCTCCTTGTATTAATTTTGATATCAGAGTGAACTTCTGTGCTTCAGTTTCACAGTCCACTCCTGGTCCACTGAGCTATGTTTCAGCTTTAGATTAAGGACTTGCTGTTCCTGTTAAAATCTTAGCTATTGATTTGCAGCATTCATGCACAACCAGCCTCGGCTGTGTGTTTTACAGTATAGGTGCTGCTGCAGTCAGCTTAGTGGCTGTTCTTTGTTCAGGGAGAGTGTAGGTAAACATCTTGCTCATTTCCAGTCAGTCCAGCCAGGAGGAGAGTGTATGACACAGGTTTTAATGTACATACTGGATAATTTTGTATTCATGAACACTCTAAATTTATGTTTATCCATTATTGATACCACCCTCATTTTTTTCTATTGACTACAGATCACTATGTTGGAAAAAGCACACAATGCCCCCTGTTACACTGTGTAACACCAAAGGCTAATTTAGACAGTATCTCCCCCTTCACCCCCCTAAAAAAATCTTTTGACTAAACTTATCGCTTACCAAGAATCAATCTGACTGTAGACTTAATGCCAGGGAAGTGCATTTCAGTAAATGAAAGAATGTACGAGTAGACCTCTCTCTTATTTAACTGGTGTAAAACTGAAGTGAAACTTGGTACTTTACATAAAAAGCTCTACTTTTCTGTATATTGTGTTTCTTTTGATTAATGTTGTTGTGTTATATAAATAATCCATTGTAATTTCTTGATCACTTTAACATTGCTATATCATTTTGATTTTAGACACAAACGTTGTATGATAAATTATGTGGTTCTCCCATGCTTATGGATGACTTTACTTTTATTGACTGGTGTACTACTGCTAAGTGTAGCTGGTCTGTAGTCTATCACTTGTTTACTACTGCTAAGTGTAGCTGGTCTGTAGTCTATCACTTGTGTACTACTGCTAAGTGTAGCTTGTCTGTAGTCTATCACTTGTGTACTACTGCTAAGTGTAGCTTGTCTGTAGTCTATCACTTGTGTACTACTGCTAAGTGTAACTGGTCTGTAGTCTATCACTTGTGTACTACTGCTAAGTGTAGCTTGTCTGTAGTCTATCACTTGTGTACTACTGCTAAGTGTAACTGGTCTGTAGTCTTTCACTGGTGTACTACTGCTAAGGGTAGCTTGTCTGTAGTCTATCACTGGTGTACTCCTGCCAAGTGAAGTACTTCAGAAGTCTTTCACTTGTGTACTACTGCTAAGTGAAGCTAGTCTGTAGACTTTCACTGGTGTACTACTGCTGAGTGTAACTTGTCTGTAGTCTTTCACTTGTTTACTACTGCTAAGTGTAACTGGTCTGTAGTCTATCACTTGTTTACTACTGCTAAGTGTAGCTGGTCTGTAGTCTTTCACTGGTGTACTACTGCTAAGGGCAGCTTGTCTGTAGTCTATCACTGGTGTACTCCTGCCAAGTGAAGTACTTCAGAAGTCTTTCACTTGTGTACTACTGCTAAGTGAAGCTAGTCTGTAGTCTTTCACTGGTGTACTACTGCTAAGTGTAGCTGGTCTGTAGTCTTTCACAGGTGTACTACTGCTGAGTGTAGCTTGTCTGTAGTCTATCACTTGTGTACTGCTGCTAAGTATAGCTGGTCTGTAGTCTTTCACTGGTGTACTACTGCTAAATGAAGCTATTCAGTAGACTTTCACTGGTGTACTACTGCTGAGTGTAACTTGTCTGTAGTCTATCACTTGTTTACTACTGCTAAGTGTAGCTTGTCTGTAGTCTTTCACTGGTGTACTACTGCTAAGGGTAGCTTGTCTGTAGTCTATCACTGGTGTACTCCTGCCAAGTGAAGTACTTCAGAAGTCTTTCACTTGTGTACTACTGCTAAGTGAAGCTAGTTTGTAGACTTTCACTGGTGTACTACTGCTGAGTGTAACTTGTCTGTAGTCTTTCACTTGTTTACTACTGCTAAGTGTAACTGGTCTGTAGTCTATCACTTGTTTACTACTGCTAAGTGTAACTGGTCTGTAGTCTATCACTTGTGTACTACTGCTAAGTGTAGCTTGTCTGTAGTCTATCACTTGTGTACTACTGCTAAGTGTAACTGGTCTGTAGTCTTTCACTGGTGTACTACTGCTAAGGGTAGCTTGTCTGTAGTCTATCACTGGTGTACTCCTGCCAAGTGAAGTACTTCAGAAGTCTTTCACTTGTGTACTACTGCTAAGTGAAGCTAGTTTGTAGACTTTCACTGGTGTACTACTGCTGAGTGTAACTTGTCTGTAGTCTTTCACTTGTTTACTACTGCTAAGTGTAACTGGTCTGTAGTCTATCACTTGTTTACTACTGCTAAGTGTAGCTGGTCTGTAGTCTTTCACTGGTGTACTACTGCTAAGGGCAGCTTGTCTGTAGTCTATCACTGGTGTACTCCTGCCAAGTGGAGTACTTCAGAAGTCTTTCACTTGTGTACCACTGCTAAGTGAAGCTAGTCTGTAGTCTTTCACTGGTGTACTACTGCTAAGTGTAGCTGGTCTGTAGTCTTTCACAGGTGTACTACTGTTGAGTGTAGCTTGTCTGTAGTCTATCACTTGTGTACTGCCGCTAAGTATAGCTGGTCTGTAGTCTTTCACTGGTGTACTACTGCTGAATGAAGCTATTCAGTAGACTTTCACTGGTGTACTACTGCTGAGTGTAACTTGTCTGTAGTCTATCACTTGTTTACTACTGCTAAGTGTAGCTTGTCTGTAGTCTTTCACTGGTGTACTACTGCTAAGGGTAGCTTGTCTGTAGTCTATCACTGGTGTACTCCTGCCAAGTGAAGTACTTCAGAAGTCTTTCACTTGTGTACTACTGCTAAGTGAAGCAAGTTTGTAGACTTTCACTTGTTTACTACTGCTAATGGTAGCTGGTCTGTAGTCTATCACTTGTGTACTACTGCTAAGTGTAGCTGGTCTGTAGTCTTTCACTGGTGTACTACTGCTGAGTGAAGCTTGTCTGTAGTCTATCACTTGTGTACTGCTGCTAAGTGTAGCTGGTCTGTAGTCTTTCACTGGTGTACTAATGCTAAATGAAGCTATTCAGTAGACTTTCACTGGTGTACTACTGCTGAGTGTAACTTGTCTGTAGTCTATCACTTGTTTACTGGTGCTTAGTGTAACTGGTCTGTAGTCTATCACTTGTGTACTACTGCTAAGTGTAACTGGTCTGTAGTCTATCACTTGTGTACTACTGCTAAGTGTAGCTTGTCTGTAGTCTATCACTTGTGTACTACTGCTAAGTGTAACTGGTCTGTAGTCTTTCACTGGTGTACTACTGCTAAGGGTAGCTTGTCTGTAGTCTATCACTGGTGTACTCCTGCCAAGTGAAGTACTTCAGAAGTCTTTCACTTGTGTACTACTGCTAAGTGAAGCTAGTTTGTAGACTTTCACTGGTGTACTACTGCTGAGTGTAACTTGTCTGTAGTCTTTCACTTGTTTACTACTGCTAAGTGTAACTGGTCTGTAGTCTATCACTTGTTTACTACTGCTAAGTGTAGCTGGTCTGTAGTCTTTCACTGGTGTACTACTGCTAAGGGCAGCTTGTCTGTAGTCTATCACTGGTGTACTCCTGCCAAGTGAAGTACTTCAGAAGTCTTTCACTTGTGTACTACTGCTAAGTGAAGCTAGTCTGTAGTCTTTCACTGGTGTACTACTGCTAAGTGTAGCTGGTCTGTAGTCTTTCACAGGTGTACTACTGCTGAGTGTAGCTTGTCTGTAGTCTATCACTTGTGTACTGCTGCTAAGTATAGCTGGTCTGTAGTCTTTCACTGGTGTACTACTGCTAAATGAAGCTATTCAGTAGACTTTCACTGGTGTACTACTGCTGAGTGTAACTTGTCTGTAGTCTATCACTTGTTTACTACTGCTAAGTGTAGCTTGTCTGTAGTCTTTCACTGGTGTACTACTGCTAAGGGTAGCTTGTCTGTAGTCTATCACTGGTGTACTCCTGCCAAGTGAAGTACTTCAGAAGTCTTTCACTTGTGTACTACTGCTAAGTGAAGCTAGTTTGTAGACTTTCACTGGTGTACTACTGCTGAGTGTAACTTGTCTGTAGTCTTTCACTTGTTTACTACTGCTAAGTGTAGCTGGTCTGTAGTCTTTCACTGGTGTACTACTGCTAAGGGCAGCTTGTCTGTAGTCTATCACTGGTGTACTCCTGCCAAGTGAAGTACTTCAGAAGTCTTTCACTTGTGTACCACTGCTAAGTGAAGCTAGTCTGTAGTCTTTCACTGGTGTACTACTGCTAAGTGTAGCTGGTCTGTAGTCTTTCACAGGTGTACTACTGCTGAGTGTAGCTTGTCTGTAGTCTATCACTTGTGTACTGCCGCTAAGTATAGCTGGTCTGTAGTCTTTCACTGGTGTACTACTGCTGAATGAAGCTATTCAGTAGACTTTCACTGGTGTACTACTGCTGAGTGTAACTTGTCTGTAGTCTATCACTTGTTTACTACTGCTAAGTGTAGCTTGTCTGTAGTCTTTCACTGGTGTACTACTGCTAAGGGTAGCTTGTCTGTAGTCTATCACTGGTGTACTCCTGCCAAGTGAAGTACTTCAGAAGTCTTTCACTTGTGTACTACTGCTAAGTGAAGCAAGTTTGTAGACTTTCACTTGTTTACTACTGCTAATGGTAGCTGGTCTGTAGTCTATCACTTGTGTACTACTGCTAAGTGTAGCTGGTCTGTAGTCTTTCACTGGTGTACTACTGCTGAGTGAAGCTTGTCTGTAGTCTATCACTTGTGTACTGCTGCTAAGTGTAGCTGGTCTGTAGTCTTTCACTGGTGTACTAATGCTAAATTAAGCTATTCAGTAGACTTTCACTGGTGTACTACTGCTGAGTGTAACTTGTCTGTAGTCTATCACTTGTTTACTGGTGCTTAGTGTAACTGGTCTGTAGTCTATCACTTGTGTAGTACTGCTAAGGGTAGCTTGTCTGTAGTCTATCACTTGTGTACTACTGCTAAGTGAAGCTAGTTTGTAGACTTTCACTGGTGTACTACTGCTGAGTGTAACTTGTCTGTAGTCTTTCACTTGTTTACTACTGCTAAGTGTAACTGGTCTGTAGTCTATTACTTGTTTACTACTGCTAAGTGTAGCTGGTCTGTAGTCTTTCACTGGTGTACTACTGCTAAGGGCAGCTTGTCTGTAGTCTATCACTGGTGTACTCCTGCCAAGTGAAGTACTTCAGAAGTCTTTCACTTGTGTACCACTGCTAAGTGAAGCTAGTCTGTAGTCTTTCACTGGTGTACTACTGCTAAGTGTAGCTGGTCTGTAGTCTTTCACAGGTGTACTACTGCTGAGTGTAGCTTGTCTGTAGTCTATCACTTGTGTACTGCCGCTAAGTATAGCTGGTCTGTAGTCTTTCACTGGTGTACTACTGCTGAATGAAGCTATTCAGTAGACTTTCACTGGTGTACTACTGCTGAGTGTAACTTGTCTGTAGTCTATCACTTGTTTACTACTGCTAAGTGTAGCTTGTCTGTAGTCTTTCACTGGTGTACTACTGCTAAGGGTAGCTTGTCTGTAGTCTATCACTGGTGTACTCCTGCCAAGTGAAGTACTTCAGAAGTCTTTCACTTGTGTACTACTGCTAAGTGAAGCAAGTTTGTAGACTTTCACTTGTTTACTACTGCTAATGGTAGCTGGTCTGTAGTCTATCACTTGTGTACTACTGCTAAGTGTAGCTGGTCTGTAGTCTTTCACTGGTGTACAACTGCTGAGTGAAGCTTGTCTGTAGTCTATCACTTGTGTACTGCTGCTAAGTGTAGCTGGTCTGTAGTCTTTCACTGGTGTACTAATGCTAAATGAAGCTATTCAGTAGACTTTCACTGGTGTACTACTGCTGAGTGTAACTTGTCTGTAGTCTATCACTTGTTTACTGGTGCTTAGTGTAACTGGTCTGTAGTCTATCACTTGTGTAGTACTGCTAAGGGTAGCTTGTCTGTAGTCTATCACTTGTGTAGTACTGCTAAGGGTAGCTTGTCTTTAGTCTATCACTTGTGTACTACTGCTAAGTGAAGCTAGTTTGTAGACTTTCACTGGTGTACTACTGCTGAGTGTAACTTGTCTGTAGTCTATCACTTGTTTACTACTGCTAAGGGTAGCTGGTCTGTAGTCTATCACTTGTGTACTACTGCTAAGGGTAGCTTGTCTGTAGTCTATCACTTGTGTACTACTGCTAAGTGAAGCTAGTCTGTAGTCTTTCACTGGTGTACTACTGCTAAGGGTAGCTTGTCTGTAGTCTATCACTGGTGTACTCCTGCCAAGTGAAGTACTTCAGAAGTCTTTCACTTGTGTACTACTGCTAAGTGAAGCAAGTTTGTAGACTTTCACTTGTTTACTACTGCTAATGGTAGCTGGTCTGTAGTCTATCACTTGTGTACTACTGCTAAATGTAGCTGGTCTGTAGTCTTTCACTGGTGTACTACTGCTGAGTGAAGCTTGTCTGTAGTCTATCACTTGTGTACTGCTGCTAAGTGTAGCTGGTCTGTAGTCTTTCACTGGTGTACTAATGCTTAATGAAGCTATTCAGTAGACTTTCACTGGTGTACTACTGCTGAGTGTAACTTGTCTGTAGTCTATCACTTGTTTACTGGTGCTTAGTGTAACTGGTCTGTAGTCTATCACTTGTGTAGTACTGCTAAGGGTAGCTTGTCTGTAGTCTATCACTTGTGTACTACTGCTAAGTGAAGCTAGTTTGTAGACTTTCACTGGTGTACTACTGCTGAGTGTAACTTGTCTGTAGTCTATCACTTGTTTACTACTGCTAAGGGTAGCTGGTCTGTAGTCTATCACTTGTGTACTACTGCTAAGGGTAGCTTGTCTGTAGTTTATCACTTGTGTAATACTGCTAAGGGTAACTTGTCTGTAGTCTATCACTTGTGTACTACTGCTAAGTGTAACTTGTCTGTAGTCTATCACTTGTGTACTACTGCTAAGTGTAGCTTGTCTGTAGTGTATCACTTGTGTACTACTGCTAAGGGTGGCTGGTTTGTAGTTTATCATTTGTGTAATACTGCTAAGGGTAACTTGTCTGTAGTCTATCACTTGTGTACTACTGCTGAGTGTAACTTGTCTGTAGTCTATCACTTGTGTACTACTGCTAAGTGTAGCTTGTCTGTAGTATATCACTTGTGTACTACTGCTAAGTGTAGCTTTACTGTAGTATATCACTTGTGTACTACTGCTAAGGGTAGCTGGTATGTAGTTTATCACTTGTGTACTACAGCTAAGTGTAGCTGCTCTGTAGGCTTTAAATGGTGTACTACTTCTGGCAGTGAAAACAGTTCTTGTAGCTTTACTAAAATTAACCTTCTTTTACACAGTCATCGTGTACAACTTACAGAAGATATACTACTGAAACTATTCAAACACAAACTGGACCTGCGAGTGTGGGACACAAAAGAGAAAGTTTCAACACGAGCCCGCTTTGATAGACCAAAGGCATTTCGTCTTCCACAAGCAAAACCAGGTATAAACATGTCTTATCTTTTGTGATGGCCTTTTTATTCTAACAAAATTTATTGGTAAAAAAAATTCCATAAGATTTACTGTGGTTACCTTATCATTTTAAGCTGTTGATAGATTAGCAGCTGTTGATAGACTGTGGAATCAAACCACATGTTTAAGAGTGCTTCCCAGCTTACTAGGAGCAATAATTTCAGAAGCTACCAATAGGTGGCAAAACTTATGATCACTATACCAGAAATTCCAATCATATCGAACACAAAATGTCACAGGGATTAAAATATATTTTTTATTCATAGACTCTGCAAATACAATTTTTTTCAAAAGTCTTTAAGGAGAACAATATTATTATAATGCTATATTAATGCTTTGCAAATTTAAAAAATATATTTTATGAAAAAAAAAAGAAATATATCTCTGTGCATAATGTGATTTTACTTGACTAAATTAAGTATAAATGTTGATGCAATTTAGATTTGTGAATCAATTTAAATATTCAGATATATATGATATACTGTAAATATATAGTAAAATTTATAAACTTAAAAAAATGACTTAACAAAAGAAAAAATAGGATCTAATGCAAATAATTGATCATTATTTTCCTATCTCAGGAGAATGGAAATTAATGTTATTTGCTTTGTTTTCCATCTCTCTGCCTGTTATTAAATATTTAAAAATAATTGCATTTAAATCAAATTTTAACCTTTACGTATTTGCAGAGGTGCTGTAACTCCCCCAGTCATTGTAAGCACCATTGCATTTAATTTCATATTCTGTATTTATATCCAAAGGTGTTGTAACCCCCCCCCCCCCCCCCAGTCATTGAGCCCTTAGTCCTGAGCACTGAGGATAGTATTTTTATTGCAACTTTAGAAAATCTATGGTGATGCAGTTATAACTGTCACAGTCAGCTGAGCGCCGTGACCCATGGGTCCCTTGTTTGTTTTAAAACGTCATTATTTATTAATGACTTTTATCTTTAATACTTCAATTACATCATGTCCATCAAGACCAGTCTCATATTTCATATATTTGTCAATAGCATTTTGTGGTCCAACCAGGTCATGTGAATCAAGAGTTCATAGTATTTATAAAAGCAAGGTGAATATCACATGGGTTATTGATGGTCACAACATTCAACAATTGTTTTTTTGTTTTAGGAGAAGATCCTGAGAATATAGGTGGAGTCAAGTCTATGGTGCTCAAACAGAGTCGCAGTTACGAGAAAATGCAGCCCAAACGATCCTACATCAATCGACCTTTACCCTCAAAAACTAAAATCACACAAAAGGTCACATCTACACCAGCACTACAACCGTCAGACACACAGAAAGGTATCGTCAACTCTGTTGCCACTTGCTGGTGCTCCTTTAAACTACTGTAAAAATTATTTCATTTAAATTAATCTACATCAAACATGATATGAAATAGGACTCAAGATACTTTAAACTTATAGTAATTACAGTAATATCATAATGTTTTGATCTCAGTACTTTGAAATAAAGAAAGGTCTGTAATTACATAAATGATTTATTTAACTGGATTAATATCTATATAGACATACATATACTGGATTATTGATTAATTTCCTCACACCAACCTAAAGATGGGTCCAGAGCTGAGAAGAATATAAAACAGAGGAAGATCAAAGGGATGGAGATTGAGGTCCCAGTGAAGTTATCAGATTACATAGACTCAGCAGGCCATGCACCCGGCAAGGAAGTACTGCCCGCCTCAGCCCAGCTCATGGCCCCCATCCCTCCTACCAGCTCAGACAGCCAGCCAATTAGGTCAGAATTTAATTGATTAAAATTGACAAGTTATATAATTAAATATTACAAAAATGACATTTTGTTTCAGTGTATGTCTAAAATGTATAAATATTAAATGCTGGCAGCTTGTATTATTGTTTTCTTAGGTTTTGGTCCACCAACTAACAAAAGCTAGAGAAAACGATCTCCAGCTATTGACCATTTCACAGAGCAAAACCTGTGTGAATGTTAATACTATAATAGGCTCTCCTGCCCTGAACAGGTTAACATACCTTTGTCGTAGTGTTTAAAGTGCTTTAAATGTACTCAAGTACAAGTACTTTGCTTTGAGCCGAGCAAGAATCCTTCTATTTTGAAATCTATTCAAGAAAAAGTTATTTACAAAGTATTCAAGTAAAAGTACATTTTTAAAGGATTACCTTTTGTCATTTAAATTAATTTTTACTTTAATTAAATACATTAATGAGATAAATATCTTGTTGTGAAGTGCTGTCATGGTGCAAATGCCATCCTTTAAACCTACTATGACACACACACACACACACACACACACACACACACACACACATATATATATATATATATATATATATATATATATATATATATTCAGTATTAAGATTCTACGGTCCCTCAAAAACCAAGAGTTAAACCTGAAAATATTGTAAATAATTTTTTTTTATTTGCGTGAAATCAGGTCATATAGCCATTTGGCACGACTGGCCGGGGTAGACTTGGGCGAAGGGCAGGATGATATGAATGATGACGGGCCAGACCAGTACAGCAGTGCCTCCAAGAGGAAAGTGACACCTGGTGGCAAACTCAGTACTATGTCAAAGAGGTCAGCAGAGAGGTCTGGAGTACCCCAGACGGCCGCCACAGACAGTGAGTCAAACATGATGTTGCACCTGGTTTCAGCAAGCCACAGATTAAATGTCAGTCTGTGTGTGTCACGTACTCAGTCTGATATCACAGATTAAATGTTAGTCTGTGTGTGTCACATACTCAGTCTGATATCACAGATTAAATGTCAGTCTGTGTGTGTCACACGTATTCAGTCTGATATCACAGATTAAATGTCAGTCTGTGTGTGTCACACGTACTCAGTCTGATATCACAGATTAAATGTCAGTCTGTGTGTGTCACATACTCAGTCTGATATCACAGATTAAATGTCAGTCTGTGTGTGTCACACGTACTCAGTCTGATATCACAGATTAAATGTTAGTCTGTGTGTGTCACATACTCAGTCTGATATCACAGATTAAATGTCAGTCTGTGTGTGTCACACGTCATCAGTCTGATATCACAGATTAAATGTCAGTCTGTGTGTGTCACGTACTCAGTCTGATATCACAGATTAAATGTCAGTCTGTGTGTGTCACACGTACTCAGTCTAATATCACAGATTAAATGTCAGTCTGTGTGTGTCACATACTCAGTCTGATATCACAGATTAAATGTCAGTCTGTGTGTGTCACACGTATTCAGTCTGATATCACAGATTAAATGTCAGTCTGTGTGTGTCACACGTACTCAGTCTGATATCACAGATTAAATGTCAATCTGTGTGTGTCACGTACTCAGTCTGATATCACAGATTAAATGTCAGTCTGTGTGTGTCACAGTACTCAGTCTGATATCACAGATTAAATGTCAGTCTGTGTGTGTCACACGTACTCAGTCTGATATCACAGATTAAATGTCAGTCTGTGTGTGTCACATACTCAGTCTGATATCACAGATTAAATGTCAGTCTGTGTGTGTCACACGTACTCAGTCTGATATCACAGATTAAATGTCAGTCTGTGTGTGTCACACGTACTCAGTCTGATATCACAGATTAAATGTCAGTCTGTGTGTGTCACACGTACTCAGTCTGATATCACATTATGAGTTATTTCTTACTAGGGTAAATAAATCTTATGATCTGCTGCTGCTGATGATGATATTTAATGACATATCTATCTATAAAGTATATTTGAGCTTGTTTTGCAATACATCCCATCCTTGAAGCCTCGTATCCATGGTGAACTAGCTTGATTCATGGTACCGGCTGCCATGGTAGAGCACAGGGCTGACAGCTGGCTGTTAGGACACGTGGTTGTATTTATTTTCCCTATATAACATCTATAAAACACCTGAGGTTTGGGCCTCTTTTAAATAATTTTCAAAATAAATTCTGATATTAAACTTTTTTTTACCTGAGAATTTGTTGTTTCTTCAGTCAAACTTGACCAAGAAAAAGGGGGCTTGTGTATCTCCTTTTTTAACCATCCTGGCCCGAATGCAGTGAAGCCCAAAATACCCCACCAAGCAGTCCCAAACAAGCATTTGGACTACATCTCTTTGATTGGCCATAGATTTAAAACAAATTGACCAATACTGTCAATTTTATTGGGAATTATGCTTAACATACTTAAAAATCAAACAATGGGGTGTTTTTGATACTCCAGCACATGATGGCTAGAGCCAACCAGAGAAAGCCAGACCATTTAATACTCTCCTTCAGGTTCAGGGCTTGGTGACCCCAGGTCATGTAAACAAATAGGACCACGTGACCTTAAGATACACAATTTTTTTTGCCCCCTATTTACATGAAAGCAAACTATAATTGCATGAAAGCACTATCAGAATTCAAAGTTACAGGACCCTATCACTAAAAATTAATATTTCTGAGCCCTATAACTATCCCATTATCTAGTGCGGTATACCTGACAGTGGCCACTGTTAAAAATCAAATATCATTCTGCAATTATTCTAAATTTATCTCACTTTCCTACATGTGAGGCACTATATTTACTAAGTACTAATATCTAATACCCCTGATATGTTATTAAAGACCAAATAGTGTGGGAGACATATCTGATATGCTCTGATTATGTCAGACTTAGAAAAAAAGCATGATTTTCAATATAGTTTTGGTGTCTGGGTCTATCCAACCTGGACAGTCAGGTTTATAATAAAATATGCTGAAAAGTACTCTGGAAGTACAGTGTCATGGATACCTGACTCTAAGAAATTGAGGAAACAAGAGTCTGTAGTCAATATTGTTGCCTGATGACTGTCTTCATTTCCAGTGCCTGCATGCATGGTGTCTGGGCAAAACAGCAATTCTGAATTCAGTCACTCTTTATCTTCACTCAACATTTAGAAAATGAGTTTCTGGATCTGAAAATACATCAGATTATTTCACATTATTAATAAAAGATGAAAATATAATGATGTGTCAGTGTTATTACTGCTATAAGTATAACTATACATACAAGTATATATATATATATATATATATATATATATATATATATATATATATATATATATATATATATAACAAACAATATACATATGAACATATATATATGCATATATATATATATATATATATATATATATATATACACACAATTACTGGTGACAGTTAATCCATGCTGTCAAATAAGGAAAATGCTAATCATGGGAAATTATTTGAGCCTGCTGTTATACAATACTGCACATACTGGCCATATACCATTGATTTTTATTCAGTGAGGCCATAAAATTCACCAAATGACACATTTTAACAACACCATGTTTTTTTGCAATGAGTCAACATGCACAAAATCCATGTAAAAATAAAACATGATATACAGAAACATGTTATGTCAAGATATTTGGCAACTTCAAATTTGGCAAATAAATGGGGGGCAAACAAATGGGGGTTTATTAATAAATAAATAATTATATATTTACATATATATATATGTTTGTGTGTGTATGCCCAGTCATGAACCAAAAGTAGAAAAAAATTAATTCCTCTCTTCTACCCCCCCCCCCCCCCCACTTGTTCCCCTGTTCCCTTATCATTCTGCCCCCCCCCCCCCCCCCCCAATACGGCCATTCACCCTAAAAGTCATCCACACCACTCCCAGTGAAATGCCGACACAAATCTGGCACCAAAAAGTGTTGTTTACCTATTGAAATCAGCCCTAGAATTGTAATTCAGTCTTGTTATGGTATGAAGATAGAGTGACAGTTCATGTTTCTTACCTGTCAGGAATCCGCTTCCCAAAACCAAGTTTTTCTCATAAAAACAGCCTGGAAATAAAGAATATAGTACTTGAATAAGCTGAAAAGACTCAGAATATCAGTTCAGGCACAATTTTGTGGCAGCGATCAGCCTGTATTATCACCCACATTGTAAAGACAGGTTTTTGTGAAGGACACGTGGTTGTATTTATTTTTCCTATATAACATCTATAAAACACCTGAGGTTTGGGCCTCTTTTAAATAATTTTCAAAATAAATTCTGATATTAAACTTTTTTTTACCTGAGAATTTGTTGTTTCTTCAGTCAAACTTGACCAAGAAAAAGGGGGCTTGTGTATCTCCTTTTTTAACCATCCTGGCCCGAATGCAGTGAAGCCCAAAATACCCCACCAAGCAGTCCCAAACAAGCATTTGGACTACATCTCTTTGATTGGCCATAGATTTAAAACAAATTGACCAATACTGTCAATTTTATTGGGAATTATGCTTAACATACTTAAAAATCAAACAATGGGGTGTTTTTGATACTCCAGCACATGATGGCTAGAGCCAACCAGAGAAAGCCAGACCATTTAATACTCTCCTTCAGGTTCAGGGCTTGGTGACCCCAGGTCATGTAAACAAATAGGACCACGTGACCTGTTAGGTTTTTCATGGTTGGCCACAGCCTAGGGAGAGCTCTGCAGTCTTAATGGGGAGACTCTGCCCAAAGGTCATGTTTCACTCACAAAGAGTGTCTTTCAGGAGTTCCTGGGTGGTATGACCCAGCAATGGGGATGACACATACCAAGGATCCCCCAGGTGTGGTTCACCCAGCCTAGTTGACACCAGGATTCATGGTGTGATGAAATAAGTTCAGTGGGCATGTTATTTATAGAGTTCTAATCTTTAAGAGAATAAATGTCTATTTCAGATATAATCTGGTCACTTGATGAGACATATTTTGTATAGAGGACAGCATCAGTATAATTGATTACAAAGGCCACATTGACTGGGACAGTCTTTTACCTATAAAACTTCATTGTATATTGGACTGGATGGTTATTATGTCTCCCGTCCCATGGGGAGAGACATGTTTGGTCTGTTGTTGGCATCAGCAAGCGTAGTAGTTGTTGTCTGTGTCATTTCTTGTTAACACGATAACTTTTGAACCACTAAACATATAATCTGAAATAAACAATAATAAAATTGTGAACCCCATAACTGTTTAAGTATTGCATATTTGATACACAGGTTGTTTCAGCTGAGTTCCTGGTTGAGTTCGAAAACTGGGACCTTGACCTGGATTTTCGAAGTCAAATCAGCAGAATTATTGCTCATTGTTTCTGTTATTTCTTGTGAATGTGGTACTGTTTGCAGCACAGCATAATCTTTCCTCAAATTTGATTTACAATTCTCAAACAGGATGGAAACAGGTGACATTGATCTTCATCTACAAGGTCAAATCAGCTGAAATTGAAATTTTTTTGTGAACACTATAACTTTGGAACCATTCATTATATTTTCATGAAATTTGATTTGTGGATTGTTTAATCTTGGATAGAGTTTGAAAACTGGTGACCTTTACCTATATCTTCCAGTCTAAATCTTCAGAATTCTAAGATTTTTGTGAACCCCACAACTTTTGAAGTTGTCCATATATGTTTCCTCAAATTTGGGGATCGGTGCGTATTAAGGGGAGATGTTTATCTGTTTTTTGTGAAAAACTGCAAAAACAAACTCATTCTGGTCATTCAGTTGTTGCTGGTTTTCGTGCAGGTACAACTTTAAGTCAGGGCAGCCCAGCCAAGCCGGGGACACAGGGCTCGTCTGTCAAACCTCGTCGCAGCAAGCGGGCTGAGGCAGCAGCAGTGGCAGCAGCTGAGCAAATAAAGAAGTTTGGTATCTGCTGTATACCAGTCAGCATGGCCAGACTGTTTGCAGGTATGTAGTATTATCCACATCTTGCCATCCATCCTTTAAAGTTAGTAACAGTAATTTTACACACTTAAGTGTCTTTCACTGTCAGTTAATTTCATGACTTTAGAATTTATGTTCAGTACCAATAATTTGATGACTTTACACTTTTTGAGGTACAGCATCATTAATTTTTAAAAAGAGATTCATAATTAGTAATGCTTATTTCTTTACAGATTTTAAGTTTCAGTATCAGTAATTATGATGACTTTACCTTCTGTTAAGTTCAGTATCAGTAATTCTTATGGTTTTTCAGTTTGTAAATTTCAGTGTCAGTAATTTTGATGATTTCCTACAGGTGTACAGATAATCACAGAACGTATAGAGAAACCTGTGCCTGGTGTGGAGGATCTTTTACTGACTGTCAGTAATTTTGATGATTTCCTACAGGTGTACAGATAATCACAGAACATATAGAGAAATCTGTGCCTGGTGTGGAGGATCTTTTCCTGACTGTCAGTAATTTTGATGATTTCCTACAGGTGTACAGATAATCACAGAATGTATAGAGAAACCTGTGCCTGGTGTGGAGGATCTTTTACTGACTGTCAGTAATTTTGATGATTTCCTACAGGTGTACAGATAATCACAGAATGTATAGAGAAACCTGTGCCTGGTGTGGAGGATCTTTTACTGACTGTCAGTAATTTTGATGATTTCCTACAGGTGTACAGATAATCACAGAACGTATAGAGAAACCTGTGCCTGGTGTGGAGGATCTTTTCCTGACTGTCAGTAATTTTGATGATTTCCTACAGGTGTACAGATAATCACAGAACGTATAGAGAAACCTGTGCCTGGTGTGGAGGATCTTTTCCTGACTGTCAGTAATTTTGATGATTTCCTACAGGTGTACAGATAATCACAGAACGTATAGAGAAACCTGTGCCTGGTGTGGAGGATCTTTTCCTGACTGTCAGTAATTTTGATGATTTCCTACAGGTGTACAGATAATCACAGAACGTATAGAGAAACCTGTGCCTGGTGTGGAGGATCTTTTCCTGACTGTCAGTAATTTTGATGATTTCCTACAGGTGTACAGATAATCACAGAACGTATAGAGAAACCTGTGCCTGGTGTGGAGGATCTCTTCCTGACGGTGTCCCTCAATGGTCCCCTGATGTCAGAGGAGCAGCGATGTAAGCTGAATCCCCTCGTCATTAAGGTACATTCAGCAACACAGATGCCAGCTACTCCACTGTCATATGAAGAGTTGCAGCAGAGGTAGGGGTTCCCTTTTGCCTCTTTAGCTATTATCCAGTATATTTTGCTTCTTCTAAGTTAGATTATATCAGTGTATGTTATTGACTTATATTTAATTTCCATTATGTTTTGGGTACTTACAACAAAAGACATAGGTATACAAATCAACCAAACCATGGTTGCAAGGGCTATCAATGTCACATGCTGGACGTATGCACTGCTTTACTTTTACATCATTTGTATGCATTTTTTTAGATACTGATGGCTGACGTTTAAGACCAGTGTTTGTATTATTTTAGGTGCCAGCCAGCTTATGTTAAATACAAGTTCTACAAAGAACCAGAACACGTCAGTATGGGGCGAGAACAAGATGAGAGTATATACTGGGATGATTTCAGTGTTGTTCTTACAGGTGAGTTATACAAAGTCAATAACATGCCACAAATTATCCCATACTGTTTTGTTTACTCATGTTTAAACCAGATATTTTTGGCTGTTGTGCACCATATTCTGAAAGCCAGATATTTAAAAAAATGTATAATTAAATATATCTAGTGGTTATTTTTTATGTTTACTGCCAAAAATACATATACTCAATTCACAATAGAGATTTCAAAGGGTGGCTTAGGTTATATATTAAACATTAGTGTCCATGATTTTACAGGTACTATCGAACCAGCAGAATTGAAAGAATACCTTAGTGGGCCCCTGTTGGACATCGAGGTACATGATCGTAACAGAGTTGTGGAAAAGAAGAAGTTAACAGCCACGTTGTTTGGAGAGGACCTTGAGGATGAGAAGATTAGCAATGTGGGCACTGTGTCAGGTGTGGAGCTTATTACAGCAGAACATGGGGTTTTCACAAATGAGTCTTATTCGAAAATAATGTTTATTAAACTAGAGTATGCATTCTCAGGAATACAGGCCAACAGGCGGTCCCAAATGTGGGATGCTTCTCAAAATGTGTTTGCATTCTCTTATACAGCCCATGGTGCCAGGTTAATTCATGCATAAGTGAGGCACAACCACACCAAAATCTAATTGATTCTTTCTTGACTCGTTCCCTAAATGCCCTGTAAATTTCATAAGATTCGATTTATGAATGCTTGAGTTATGTTGTGAACAAACACACACACACACACACACACAAACATGAACAGGAATTAAAGCATATCCTCCTGGTGGAGTTATGATATATCTGTTTTAGATTTTTATGTTGTACAGCATACAGTAATGTCAGTGTAACATGAATGTAGAGTGAACGTACAGCATACGGTAATGTAAGTGTAGAGTGAACGTACAGCATACAGTAATGTCAGTGTAGAGTGAACGTACAGCATACAGTAATGTCAGTGTAGAGTGAACGTACAGCATACAGTAATGTCAGTGTAGAGTGAACGTACAGCATACAGTAATATCAATGTAACGTGAACGTACAGCATACAGTAATTTCAGTGTAGAGTGAACGTACAGCATACAGTAATGTCAGTGTAGAGTGAACGTACAGCATACAGTAATGTCAGTGTAGAGTGAAAGTACAGCATACAGTAATGTCAGTGTAGAGTGAAAGTACAGCATACAGTAATGTCAGTGTAGAGTGAACGTACAGCATACAGTAATGTCAGTGTAGAGTGAACGTACAGCATACAGTAATGTCAGTGTAGAGTGAACGTACAGCATACAGTAATGTCAGTGTAGAGTGAACGTACAGCATACAGTAATGTCAGTGTAGAGTGAACGTACAGCATACAGTAATGTCAGTGTAGAGTGAACGTACAGCATACAGTAATGTCAGTGTAGAGTGAACGTACAGCATACAGTAATGTCAGTGTAGAGTGAACGTACAGCATACAGTAATGTCAGTGTAGAGTGAACGTACAGCATACAGTAATGTCAGTGTAGAGTGAACGTACAGCATACAGTAATGTCAGTGTAGAGTGAACGTACAGCATACAGTAATGTCAGTGTAGAGTGAACGTACAGCATACAGTAATGTCAGTGTAGAGTGAACGTACAGCATACAGTAATGTCAGTGTAGAGTGAACGTACAGCATACAGTAATGTCAGTGTAGAGTGAACGTACAGCATACAGTAATGTCAGTGTAGAGTGAACGTACAGCATACAGTAATGTCAGTGTAGAGTGAACGTACAGCATACAGTAATGTCAGTGTAGAGTGAACGTACAGCATACAGTAATGTCAGTGTAGAGTGAACGTACAGCATACAGTAATGTCAGTGTAGAGTGAACGTACAGCATACAGTAATGTCAGTGTAGAGTGAACGTACAGCATACAGTAATGTCAGTGTAGAGTGAACGTACAGCATACAGTAATGTCAGTGTAGAGTGAACGTACAGCATACAGTAATGTCAGTGTAGAGTGAACGTACAGCATACAGTAATGTCAGTGTAGAGTGAACGTACAGCATACAGTAATGTCAGTGTAGAGTGAACGTACAGCATACAGTAATGTCAGTGTAGAGTGAACGTACAGCATACAGTAATGTCAGTGTAGAGTGAACGTACAGCATACAGTAATGTCAGTGTAGAGTGAACGTACAGCATACAGTAATGTCAGTGTAGAGTGAACGTACAGCATACAGTAATGTCAGTGTAGAGTGAACGTACAGCATACAGTAATGTCAGTGTAGAGTGAACGTACAGCATACAGTAATGTCAGTGTAGAGTGAACGTACAGCATACAGTAATGTCAGTGTAGAGTGAACGTACAGCATACAGTAATGTCAGTGTAGAGTTCTTTGTTTATACACCTGAGTATTTATTCATTTTACCGTGACAAAGTTTTGCCAATACACAGTCTTTTTGATGTGTCCAAATGATCAATTAATATCTGTTAATATTATAAATATACTAAGCAAAATTTTCCTTATAGCAATACATTTGAATCCAAACATCATCTCTAAGTACTTTTTCTACCTAAAGGACGGAGGACTGCTCACAATGCGTTCAGCGGTCGTGACCAGCCTTGGGACCCGTACGGCGTGGCAAGGTTTGACTTGTCGGAGCTGTTGCTGGGTCAGAAGTTGCTCTACCTGAAGGCTCCCATCCTGCCCTGCTCCATGCCCGACGTGCTCGGCATCAGAGACGGGAAGGAAGACGGAAAGTTGGTGGGCGTGACCGGAGCACTGGATGGACCAGGTGATTTGATGTTGGGCACCCTGTTTCATATTCAGGAATTTTACTGAATTATTGTATTAGTTTAATTCTTTGTAGAAACCAGCATTCATGAATAAACCTGTCATGTCAGAATTACATAAGCTTGCTAGTTGAGAATTTGACACTGAAATGAATGATGTAAAGTTCCTTTCTCAAGGATAAATTGAAATACAAATTATGACTTTATAAACCCTTGTACCTGACAGTACTCATAACCCATGGAGGTGGCATGATGGTTAGGTCACTTGACTTGTGACCACACGGCTGTGGGTTTGCGTCCCATTCTTAACACACTGTGCGCTAAGACTCCTGACCAAAATCTTAACCACATCGTGCCCTCCCTCAACCTAGGAGTGAATGGGTACTGGTCAAGGGCGGCAGGCAAATGTAAAAAGAAAAACCTTATAGTGCCTGTTATGACTTCTACAAGCTAAAAGAATGAACAGGCCAAAAAGACCAGGAAGGCAACATGTAAAGTCGGATGAGACTGACATTGTCAGTGATATCAGACTAAAAATTCCTACCTTTACCTTAATATCATAACAAGCGTGACTTATCCTCCTAATCCTTGCATGTGTAAACACTTGAGCTCCCAGTTGGTAAAAAGCATAATTGCAGTAATAGTGTTATTTCAGTGGAATATACGGTATCACCATAAGACAATGTGATTTTAAAAAAGTGTTTTAATTAAGACAAACTTCAATGTATAAGAGCCGGTTGTTTTATTTCCAGTGGATCAACCCATGCCAGCTGGTCATTACATGGAGTCGTGTTCTCAGCTCAAAATCAAAGTAGAGCTGGCATACCCACTCGGAACCACAAAGGTCAAGGCCATCACATCAGATACAGAATTTATACAGGTGAAACTTCTGGTCTATGTCCCTTAAGAATTTACAGGGTTTTTTTTAGCGAACCTGTGAGCTTATGCAATGGTGTAGTGTCATCCATCGTGCTTTGTGGGGTGTGCGCCATGGGTCGTCTGTACATTAACCATAGCTATCTCAAAAACGGCAGGAGCTAGCATTACCAAATTTTTTGCAAATAAACAGTCATCTGAAAAAATCTTTGGAATTTTGTTTATTTTTTTCTAAATGTATTTTCTGAGATTAAATAGGGAAAAAGCTAAAAAAGCTTTAAAAAGCTTTTTCTCGAAAACTGTTCAGCCAAATTGTCCAATATTTCACAGATATGATCCCTGAAACAATCTTTCTCAAGTTTGTTTGAATTGTTCAAGTTCAGAGATTTTAGGCGTTGTTACAGGAGGTTGAACTGTGTCATCTGTCCAAAAAAGCACACTAAAATGAAAATCTAAAAAAAACGGCTAGTGCTATCATTACCAAATTTTATGCCAATGTTTGTCACATGTCATATCTGAAATTGAGGTATTGGTGGCGCTACCTACATTGATCTATTTTTTACAAGTGAAAATGTAATTTAAGACTCTTCAAGCTTATACACCGTTTTATGATGAAACTGTTAAGCTGATTGGTTTAAACTTTACAAGAATAATTCTATGGTAGGGTTTTGCCAGGTTATAAGAATAGATTTGGTAAATGCAGCCTTAAAAAAAGCAGTGTAGCCAGTTGAAAAAGGCTTTCTGTGTTTGAAAACAGATTTGACAACATGCTGAGTTTCAGCAGCCAAGTCAAGAGGTCACTCAGTACAACCAGGTTGGGTCCAGACATCACCATGGCAACTCTGTCTGGTGTCCAGACAATGTGTCTAGACGTCTAGACACACCGTCTAGACACATGGTCTAGACGCAGAATTCCCAGATTAGAACTATTGGATCTATATCTTTCAACTGTTTGAAAAAACTTGGTTTGCATTCTTAGCCAATCTGTGAGCTTATGCAATGGTGTGGTGTCGCCGTCGTGCGTCATAGCTATCTCAAAAAGAGCAGGAGCTAGCATCACCAAATTTTTGCAAAAAATTTGTCATCTAAAAAATTCTATCAGATTTTGCTTATTTCTTAGCTTACTGCATTTTCTTAGATTTTATAGGGAAAAAGCTAAAAAAAAATTTAAAAAATTTGCTGAAATCATAATGACTAAGGTAGATATGCAGGACATAAGAGGTTCAATATTAAATTTTAAAAATAAACCTCAATTCATACTCCCAAACTTTGCACAGGTTCGCATTAGGCCTGTAGGCCTTGTTTATCTTTCACAGTCTATCACAGTCCATTTGTTTCATTGATTTATTCATCTTGTGTTTCTGTATGTCCCTTTTTATTTGACAAACCTGCATGAAACTTGCAGTAAACATTTAAAGCAAAGATTTTCCATTTGCTGTAAAACACAAATATTTATTTGCTGTGTTTGTGTGGAAGCTTGTAGGTACTTTTGAATACTAATTATGGTTTGGTGGCTCAGATATGGTCCTCATATATTCACATGGTTCATTATATGTTGTTCACTGATATATCACTGCATGGATATATGTTGTTTTTCTATAGCCACAGTGTCCCTTTGGTCGGCTAGTCTTCAGGTTTGACTACAAGAACACGGAGTTCCTCCAGCGCCTGCAGTCCCTCATTATGGACATTAATGCTGTAGCCCTGCAGCTCAGTCACCTGCCACAGCACATCATAGAGGCTGCGCTGTCCACATACAAGCTCTCACTGTATGTTCACTATGTCCACATACACACTCCCTGTATGAATATGTCCACATACACACTCACTGTATGTTCACTATGTCCACTTACACACTGTATGTTCACTATGTCCACATACACACTCACTGTATGTTCACTATGTCCACATACACACTCACTGTATGTTCACTATGTCCACATACACACTCACTGTATGTTCACTGTGTCCACATACACCGTCACTGTATGTTCACTATGTCCACTTACACACTGTATGTTCACTGTGTCCACATACACACTCACTGTATGTTCACTGTGTCCACATACACACTCACTCTATTTTCACAATGTCCTCTTACACACTGTATGTTCACTATGTCCACATACACACTCACTGTATGTTCACTGTGTCCACATACACAGTCACTGTATGTTCACTGTGTCCACATACACTCACTGTATGTTCACTATGTGTATAAACTGTCATTGTATGTTCACGCTGTCTGTGTACAAACTCTCACTGTATGTTCATGCTGTCCTGGTACAAACTCACTGTATGTTCAGTTTGTCTATGTACATGCTGTCTACATACAGACTCTTATTGTATGTTCATACTGTCTACATACAGACTCTTATTATATGTTCATGCTGTCTACATACAGACTCTTATTGTATGTTCATGCTGTCAACATACAGACTCTTATTGTATGTTCATACTGTCTACATACAGACTCTTATTTGTATGTTCATACTGTCTACATACAGACTCTTATTGTATGTTCATACTGTCTACATACAGACTCTTATTGTATGTTCATACTGTCTACATACAGACTCTTATTGTATGTTCATACTGTCTTCATACAGACTCTTATTGTATGTTCATACTGTCTACATACAGACTCTTATTGTATGTTCATGCTGTCTACATACAGACTCTTATTGTATGTTCATACTGTCTACATACAGACTCTTATTGAATGTTCACGCTGTCTACATACAGACTCGTATTGTATGTTCATGCTGTCTATGAACAAATTGTCACTGTGTGTTCACACCATCACACTGTATGTGTGCACTATCTGTCTTTGTTTACACTATCTTACACTGCATGTGCATTGCATCTCACTAACGTACCGGTACTGTCTCACAATCTTTGTGTACACACAAACTCACTGTATGTTAACACTTTATCTCTAATACACTGTACTTGCATGTCATTTCACTGAGTGTATGTGCATTTAGTGCCATATTTATTGTATGATCTCCCATTTTATTTTTCTCACATTTGTATATTACTCAGATTTACATGAATACTTGCTTGCAAAGAATTTTTTATAATGATTTGTCTTTTATTTTGTGGTTACTGTTGTTTAAGTCAGTTATATTGATAAACTACAAAATACACTTGCATAAATAATATGCATGAAATCTGGAAGTTAAAAGTAGCCAGTAAAGATGTTTTGCCATATTTTCATTTTGATAAGTGTAATTTCTTAGATATCAACTGATAAAGTTTCATAAAATGGTGTTACATGATGCTTTTCTAGTGTATTTGAGTTATATTAAAGAAGTGTGTTGATGGAAAAGTTCCTGTTTTGTCCTGCAGAGAGCAGCAGCGGAGTAAACGCTTGGACATTGTGACAGGGTTCCACTTGATGGACGGGACAATGCACCTGTTTATCCTTGAAGGACTGACTGACCAGGCTGTCAACAGACTCTGGACAGCCCTCCCCAAACCAGAGAAACAAGGTAATCTCAGGCTCCTTATTGAGTGCCCAGGGGTACATGTTTTGAGTAATTTTAGTTCACCTATTAGACAATAAGAAAATATATGTTTACATTTTCTACTAATTATAGACAACAAGAATAAACTTTACAGCTACTTCTAATACCAGCTTCTGTCCTGTGGTCTAATCCTCTCACACCTCTCACTGACTCTCTGTGGTGAGCAGCCACTGTTTATTTTAGAGCATCATGATAAATATTGATCTGAGAATGGAGGTTATGTGTTGTATTTTCAGATGTTGAGGTTCTTCATAACTCTGACTTCGGCTTCAGGGAGCGCCTGTATGGACCACTCGATGTGGATCTGTGTCGTATTAAACTGCATGAACCACTGTCTGTTATTGTACAACAACCACTGCTTTATGTACGAGACATGGTCCCTAAGCCCTGCTTTGATGCCCTGGTTAAACTGGACGAGGTAGGTCTCACTGTTAGTCATATCTTACCTATAGTTAAACTTAAAGTCATATTCAAGATATATACCAGGTAACTAATTAAAATTCTCTAGTGTAGTATCTGCTTCTATTTTTACCTGCTTTTTATCCCCATTTGAAACAGATGGGCGGATAGGTGATTTTTAGCGTTAGATACAATTGACAAATCCAAAATGTTTTTTTAAACGTACAAGCTATTTAAAAAGAAAATAAATTGTATTTCAATTGGAGTGATGATTGGGATATATTATTTAAGGCTGTCAGGTCATGGTATGTTCTTTTATAGTGTATAACTTTTTTTATTCTTTCCCTTTAGAGATAAAGGAGAGAAATGTCAATTTCGAAAAATGTGCTGTTGACAACAACTAGTATCAGATACATTTTGTGTCCTTAGTAAAGTTAGAATTTCAAAAAAAGAAATATATGCTGGTCATACCCATACTATTGAACAATGCTGAAAAGTGTGAAGAAAACAATACCCATTGAAAGGAAATTTGAACTATTCATTTGATGAAATTAGGATAAAGACAACAGGTAATATTTTATCTTTATGTGCAAAAATAATATTCTTTTGAAAAATGTCTTTGGATCTTATGAAATCCACCTCTGGTCATTCTTCCAGTTGAGTCGCAGCACCAAGCTTCGTGATGCCGTCAGAAATAATTTGTTCCCGAATTCTGAGATGGTGGTGTCCATGAGTCGAGAGTTTGGGGTCCCGATCACTACAGAGGATGTGGAAGGTTAGTAGGAATCTGTGTAAATTTTACAGTATTTTATAAAAAAAAGTGATACAAGTTGAGCTTCTTCAGTGAAAAATTGGAATAGAGTTGACTGAAAGGAGAATGCATGAATATGGAAACTTGGACTCAGATTGACAAGTAAACATATATTTTTTGTGAAATTATTTGTTTTAATTATGTGAAAAGTATTAAAGGTGGATCATTCTATGTTTGTTTTCTATTTAATTTGCATTATTAATTTTTTTTTATCTTTTGGTCTTCCAAGTATATTTAAGAGTATTTACTGCAAATATTGTCTTCCCAGTCATAATGAAGATTAAAATGATATTTGGGAACAGATTTTGTCAGTTATATTTTCCTGGAATTTTCTATCCTTGCCACAAAGCTTGAAAAAGAATAAAGTTTGATATATATTTCGTAAATTACATGACAAAGAAAGTTAAAATAAAATAATAATGCCCAGAATGTCTGCATGTAGTGTTAGGCCTTTGGGAATCCATGACGTCACATTTTTTTTCCAGAATGCATGATGTCACATGTTTCAGAACTCCAGGGTCCATAATGTCATGTTATGTTTCAGATCTCCAGGGTCCATAATGTCATGTTATGTTTCAGAACTCCAGGGTCAGCCTCCGGTGTTTGAGATCCCAGAGGAGCCAGTAACCGAGGGACCGCGTACCAGCCGTATGTGGACACCAATTGACAACCTTAACGAGAAGTACCTGAGGGAGCTTGATGAGCGGGAGAAGCAAGGTCCACCGACACACTTCCTTCAAGAAAACATTGCAAGTATCCATCAGATAGTGACACTTTAATGTTACATAGTTTAAGATCTGCTAAATTTTAAAGTCATGTCCTGTAATTGGTGGGAGCTATTAGCTAATGAGGTTGAGAGTGGTTGTTAGATAACTAAGCTAAAACAGTAGTCCTTGTTAGTAGAACACTTTTCTTGATCAATTTCTGAATGCATTTTCTTATAAATTGAATTAACTCACATTTTCATTCATGTACACTTGATTTCAAGCAACATCTCACTCTCCAGATCAGTGGGCCATTACTGTAACCAAAATCCACAGACCAAAGCATTCTTCATGTTTATTTGTGTATGTACATGTTTACCTTTTGGTTTTTCTTCAGGATGATGTACATAAAGTGAGTGAGCTGAATCGTATTGAACGCAGCAGGACAGTTCCAGCACGGCTGCGAGCCAAGGTCACAGTTCCTCACAACTACAGTACACAGTCCCTGAACTCCACAGAGCTTGCTAAACAGCTGCTCCGACAAGAACTGGCAAAGGTAATTAATAAGTACAACCTTTAAAAGAATGAATCTAACTGACTGGACGTAATTCCAAAGCAAAATAAACAAATGACAATGACAATTTATCATATATTGTTTATATTTTACAGGAGCCATGTTTTTTTTTTTTCACATTTTTTCTCTAAGACCCAGACACTAATCAGTCATGTTTTTTCTTACAGGACCAAGACAGTGTTCATTCATGTTTTTTACCACAGGACCCAGACACTCAGTTCAGCCATGTTTGTTTTCTCACACAGGACCAGGACACGCGGTTCAGCTACTGCCAGGATTACCAGCATTCCATGACGTTGGTGCCGGTGGATGTGGAGGCGTTGAAGAAGCAGGAGGCTCAGGATTCTCAGAAAGCGTGGAAGACACCACAGGGCTGGACGTACCCGGGCAGGAAGACCATGCTAGAAGGAAACAGCCATCATAAAAAACCGGACCAGGCTCGTATAGACGAACTCAAACTGGTGAGGACTTGTTTATAAATTGCTCTCTACATAAAAAGCCTGACCAGACTCATACAGATAAACTCAAACTGGTGAGGACTTGTTTATGAATCAGACACTCCACATAAAAAACCTGAACAGGCTCGATTGGAAGATCTCTGGTGAGGACTTGTTTATAAATTGGACACTGACCACATAAAAAACCTGAACAGGCTCGAATGGAAGATCTCAAACTGGTGAGGACTTGTTTATAAATCAGACACTGACCGCATAAAAAACCTGACCTTGCTTGTGTAGACAAACTAAAACTGGTGAGGAGGACTTGTTTATATGTCAGACACTCCACATGAAAAACCTGACCTGGCTCATATGGACAAACTAGACTGGTGAGGAGTTTATTAGTCAAACACTCCACATGAAAAACATATAGTCAAACTCAAACTGGTGAGGAGGACTTATTTATAAGTCAGACATTGCACATGAAAAACATATAGACAAACTCAAACTGGTGAGGAGGACTTGTTTATAAGTCAAACACTCCACATGAAAAACATATAGACAAACTCAAACTGGTGAGGAGGACTTGTTTATAAGTCAGACACTCCACATGAAAAAACCTGACCTGGCTCAAATAGACAAACTCAAACTTGATGAGAAACTAAAATACGTCCATTAACCAGATGCAGCAATAAATCCCTGACTGAAGCATGACATTCTGTTGCAGTGTCCAAATCATTATTTACTGCCTAAAGGTGACTCAGTTGGTCATCACAGTACATAAAACAATCATTCAGCATCAACATCATTATGGTCCATCTCTGTGTTTTGATGGGACTTCAATTGAACTAGACAACTATTAACAAATTTAAAGATTGTCATCATGTAATCCATGACTCACCATGACTCATCTTGTAATGATATTTTGGTTTTAAAATGTGTTTAAGTGTGCATAGAAATTGGCTGTTGTTGTAATTGTTTAGAATAGGTGTGTGGCTTGAATAAACGTGCAGCCATAAAAAGAAGATTTACAGTACTTAATGATTGCGCTTTAATAGATAAATTCCTGAGGTTGTTGTCCAGCTTTTTATCCAGAGGGATTGCGATTAGTTTTATTCTGATATTGTTATAAATGATGGTAATTTGTGATTTGTTTAATGATTTCTAACCTAAGAATTTAGGGTGTTATATAAAAATGGTTTGCCATGATATTGCAATATCTGATTTTACATTACAGCCATGGAGAGAAAACACTTTACATTTGAACAAGCTGGAGCCCACCCTTGACAGAACACGTTACACATGGTCTCGTAGGAAGACAGACATGGATTTATGGAGAAAACCATCCTTGTTATTTGGAACAGAACCAATCACAATCCATCTAGCAGGCCAGAAGGCTAAAAATGAACAGCGACAAGCACAGTTGGTAGAACACGGTCAGTGGCAATCTCGGTTAGTAGTGGATGATCCAAGGATGCAGTTTCATCGCTGCGGCACACAGACTGAACTGACAGATACAGGCTTCAAATCTTCCAATCAGCTGACACGCCTTGAAGGTCTGCTGAAAGACGGCCCTAGAAAATTTGCATTTAGGAAACCTGGACTCAGCCTGCAGCAAGTTCCTCCCCTTAATGTTGTTTTGAATCCAAGTGTGGATACAGCAGCAAGGACAGCAGGTGCCACAGTGATAGCATCTCAGCTCGATGGAGAGAATCAGAAGATGAGGGGTTTCATACCTGGCCCATTTTCAGAGTTATCTTGGACAGTGGATAAGAACAAGATACCAGTGCATGATTATGAGCATCAAAAGTTTATATGGTCAAAAGGCCATGATTTTAAGTGAGTAGCATTCTCAAATACACTATGTTGTCATAATTATAATAGTTACATGATATATAGATTAATTCACTGGTTTTCTTAATTATAATAGTTAAACATTAATCATACAGATGTATAAACATAATCTTACGTGTAGTATACAGATGTATATAAAACATCATATAACATAATATTATACAGATGTATATTAAAACTTGACCAAATCTTTTTAACCATTCATTTCTTAATAATCCAGTTCATTAAATTGATCTTGATTAGTTACATTAATATTGAAATATAGAGAAACTTACATTTGATGATATCACCTCTGGTATAAACTTTTCAGGTGTGGAGATATGGCAGAGTCAAATTAAAGGTGTCAGTTTCATAATTTCATCTTCCATGAAGGACTTAGCATTTATATGGTTTTACACAATAGTGGTCTACTTAAGGTCATAATGTAGAATCATGATGGTGCTTACTTATTGTGTAGATATTTTTCCGTTCTAATTTAATTTTTAATATAGATATTAAAAGATTAGAGCCCTTCTTGTAAAGGCTTGTTTTTATATGGAGTTGAAAAAAGTACCCCTCTTCTTGGACCATGCAATGCTGATTATAATGACAGAATGTATTCATAGATAACCCGTGCTAATCCCTGCCAGTGGGCAAGCCATACCGAGCATCATATCCTGACTAATTAGTGTGTTACATATCTGTGCTTCATTGGTCAGAATTAAAAATTCATGCAATTGTCCTAACACTTAACACTTTAACATCTGATAGACCACTATAAGCCCCTTCACGTGACATCCCCTCATATGTTTGTAACGCACCAAAAAGCCCTCGGATATGACACTAAAAACTCCCGGTTTTAGCTCGGTTTTGGAGGAAAAATTAACGTTAGACACGATTAATTTCGGTTCTGTACGGTCCCAGGATACCCCTACCGTAAAGTTTATTTGTTTTATTCATTTACCTGGGAAATTCTCATAAATATTCATAAATTCTAATTTAGACTCTGTTGGGAAGCCAATTGGTTGAATGGTGTCGGCAAGATACACCCGGTATGTCAACAAATGCGATGTTTTAACTGAATGTACCACATTGTTATGACAATAAACCATACCAAACTTCCACAAAAGATTGGTATCTATCTAAATTATTATCATCTTTTACTTAAAATGTGAATATTTCAAATTTTCTATGTTTATGTTGCCTGTTATGAAGGACGAGCGATGTCATCAATATTCAAGATGGTGGCCATCGGACTTGCCGCTTGATAGACATTGTGCTTTGACAGGTTTCAGAATATGTTTTGAACAAAATAAATATAAAATAATGTTCAAATAACCTTAATTACTTAAATTTGAGAATTATTGCTTATGTCATTAGACATAAGATGTCTGACATCGTTTTGACGCTGGATGACCATTATGCAATGTGAGGATCCCCCTGCACTTGATCTGTCACGGGCAACATAAAAGTGATATACACTTTACCGGGAGTACCAAAACGATCAAAGTAAACATTACAAAGGGGTGTTAAGGTGTAGAAATGTTAGATTTTACCATTCTGTTAGACTTTTGGCGATTTTCCATTGTGTTTTATACATATTTGATGAGTAAATCTGTCAGTTTGTTTTTATTTTCACCTTTCTTTGAAGTTCACCTGGTCTTAATTAGTTTTCCATACCTGAACAGGTAGGATGTGGCAATTTGATCCTTATTTTAAACCAACATAATATTTCATGCTAAATATACAATTATTATTCATAAACATTTCTTGGAACAAATCATATTTGGTTTTGTCTTATTTATTTCAGCACTCCACACCTTCATTACTTTAATAATCTTAATCATATTTCATTAACCTGTTTTACCTAGATCTTCCATGACAATACACCTGGTACTGGCGGATGATAATTCCCTTATTGGTCCTTAATTCTACTATGTCTTTACTGGGATATACTGCAGACATTCATGTACAAATATGCTAAAACAAAAAAGACACTATACGTACCTGAATTTACCTGATTCTATTAATAGGTATATGTGAAATTTATGATTGATTAAGTCATTAACCTCTGTAAAAGGTGTTAAAATTTTCATCGGGATCCACCAAAAACTTATCAGGTTATCAATCAGTGTGTCAAACTTCAGAGTGTGAGAAACCTAAAATTAATCTGAACAGTAAGGGGGGTGTTTTGTGACAACCAAATACAAACAGTAAAGGGTTAAAGGAAGACCATAGGGGCTTTGTGATATCCTACTATAATTTGAGGATTTTGGTAAAAAAGTGTTTTTACACTTTAAACATTGCTGTTACAAATGCCTGTGCCACCAGACTCGTCTGACTTTCTGTTGTTTATGTGTTGTAGTGTGTACCACAAGGAGAGAAGTGTACTACACAAGCGCCCTCTAGTTCCTCTCAACAGTGATGAGCGTGATAACCACTTGTTCCGTCTGCCGAGCGATTTTGAGAGAACTCAGATCTTAACTAAATCCTTGAACACTACTGGGAAGCAAGCCGAAGCACCAAGTTTTATTGACATGAAGCAGTCCAGACAAACCACAGATATATCTTTTGATAGTGGAATTGGTACTTTTGTTAAATCTGAACCAGAAACTAAACCTGTGATATCTACATAGCACCATAATCTGAGTACTGTGACTGTAATACACAAGTGTGCACAAATGTTTGGGATTGGATTTTTATGAAAATTTTAAACACCAAACCAGCAGTAATACTAAGTATTTTTTATATTTGTGACTTGTCAATGTACCATTGGCTTAACTGACATTACCATTCTGGATATTATAATAACATATCTTGCCGTTATATTAATGTATCTGATATATACAGTGTATGGATTATTTTCTCACTTTTTTTATACACTGGACGTAATCAGTATTATTATCCTTCCACTGTACGAGAGGTTTATCACTTATATTTATAAATGTTGTCATTGTTGGAAACTTTTTAAATTGCATAAATAACACACACATATGAGATATACATTCTGAGTGAAATTTTAAGATTGTGTAATACTTACACTTAACCACTATGTATGCTGCAGGTTTATACACCAAACTGCAAATCTGAATATTCAGGAAATATTACTAACATTTTAATGAATGAAGAATGGACCTTCATTCTCATGCATGTTGTGTTACTTTGATGCTATGTGGCATAACACTGTATTACAGTGGTTAAGGCATTGACCTTCACAGCAGATGATGCCTAATCCCTCATTGGATCTGTTGGAGCATCATCAAAGTAAACAGTGAAATCTCAACAAAAACTCAGAAATTCACTGCAGGTTATGACTTTGATTATTCTAAGCCCTTGTGTAACAAAATCCTGACAACATAAAACTTAAAGTCGCGGGACTGGTCACTGAGTATGACCTATATATAATATATCATAAAAACAAATTATGATGAATTTAGCCAGTCCAGCCACCTTAACAATGTCATATCATTCTTATCCTATGGTTATCCTAACATCCAATAGATGGCGCCACCAACAGGCCATGACGAAATATCAGGGTAACAAATGTAGGCAATAATACATTTTGATACTTGTATTTATTAAACTCTGATTTAACGCATCCTTTAAAAACTTGGTAATTATTATACAGAGTGTTATATCTGTGATACAAGACAAAACCAGCTGATAGTTTTTATCTGTGATATTGCTTTAAACAATCAGATATGCATACCTTTCTTAGTCAAGTTGTAGTAAGAGGAAATAATCACCAGAATATGTACAGGAGGTATCTTGAAAGCTATGAATATTTGACATTGTCAGGAATCCTGAGTAGTTGTCATTATCTGGATATTGAGCTGTTGACTTGGTAGTTGACATTGTCCAGATGCTGAGTAGTTTACATTTTCAGGATATTGAGTAATTTACACTGTCGGGTTACTGAACAGCTGACATTAACAGTGTGTTTTCATGGTCAATGTTGTCAATGATAATTTGCCAGTATTACTTCTTTACATTGGATGCTCCTGTATTGCATTGTACAATATGTTTACTGAAGAAAAACCATTTCCTCCTTGCAGTATGATGCAGGTACTTAGTATAGATGTATGAAACCAGTATAGCAACACACATTTTTCATAGAGGTGTGAACTGCTGTTCTTTCAGTATTTAGTGTCTTTCTTATCAGTAATGGTTGTGCCAAATTTTAGTAATTATATATTATTAATAACAATTTATGTACAGTTGAAAGCAAGAGAATCTGTGATATTGAATAAAGTGGCACTCATTTCACAAGTATTTGTTATTTTGTTACCAAGGCAACCAGAGGAAGCAGAGGGGAAGAGAAAGAATGGAAAAAATGTAGAAATTTCAGGAAATTTTTAAAAGTTTATGGGAAGTAATTGTTTGATGTAGACAGACAACAGTATGCATGTATTCACTTTGTTCAATTGAGTAAAAACTTCAAAATGACTGGCCTTAGAATGCTATTACATCCCAGTTGCATAACACTTTTCTTTCTTTCAAATCTTTGTTACAGCTGCAGTCAATTATCTTTTTTACATTGTAATGTTTGGAAGGCTATGGGCTGACAAAGTGTCCTCATGGGTATGAAAAAAAGCCACGTTGATGAATATTCATATAAAACGGTTTTGAAACTCAACTTGTCACAAGACGTCTCATGACATGAAAAGTCCCATTCTTTTCTAATGCATGTATGGTTTTTAGCTCAGCTGACTGAAAGTCATCTGAGCTATATCTATCACCCTTTGTCCGGCGTCCGTCTGTCTGTCCGTCCATTAACAGGGTACAAATCGTAACTGCTGGTCCTGGAATCTTTTCACTTGACATCCAGAGAGGTCCATGAAAAATTTCTTTGGGAAAACCTGAAATTAGGTCTCTGTTACCCATTTTCTTTGAGCTATGGGGCTCCAAAGAACCCCCTGAATAATGGAAAATTTGATACAAAAGCTCAAGTATCTGAACAACTAATGTATTGATCACCATGATTCTTTGCATGGATATTGATCATGGAGTGTTTCATCAGATTCTGCAGATTTGTGGCGCCACCTGAATGTTTTCAATTTTTTTACAATTTTTTTCTCTATTTTTGAGACCTGAAAAGATGTGGTCATTTGTTAACAGGGCACAAATCATAACCACTGTACCTAGAATCTTCTAACTTGACATCCTGAGAGTTCCTCAAAAGCTCTCCTCATAAACCTGGAATTAGGTCACTGTGACCTATATTCTCTGCGTTACAGTCCATGTTTGAGCTCCCCAGAAAAAAATGCAAAATACACACAAATTGCCAGATTCCTCAGGAACTGCAGGATGGATTGTCATCAAATTAGGTGTGCTTATAAGTCTTGATGAACTTTACATAACATGCATGAACGATAATGCCACCTACATTATCTTAATAAGTGGCCTGTGCAAGGACATATTGTCAACATGTCAGTCAGCTGAGCGTCATGACCCATGGGTCACTTGTTTTTATTTTTTACGATTTTTTTCTCTATTTTTGAGTCTTTAAAAGATGCGGTCCTATGGTAAATGGGGACAAATCGTAATGACTGGACCTAGAATCTTCCATCTTAACATGCAAGGAGGCCCATAAAATGTCTTCTTGGAAACCTAAAATTAGGTCTTTGTTACCCAAAACCTTTAAGTTATGGGGCTTCGAAGAAAATTTGATACAAAAGCTCAAGTATCTGAACAACTAATGCATTGATCCTCATGATTCTTTGCATAGATAGTGATCATGGAAAGTTTCATCAGTTTCTACAGTCTGGTGGCGCCACCTGTATTTTTTTCGATTTTAACGATTTTTTTCTCTATTTTTGAGACTTCTTAAGATGCTGTCATCTGTTAGCAGGGCACAAATCGTAACAACTGGACCTAGAATCTTCTCTCTTGACATGCAGGGAGGCCCATGAAAAGTCTCCGTGGAAACCTGGAATTAGGTCTCTGTTACCAATATCCTCCCGAGGGATAGGGCTCAGAAGTACCCCCCAGAATAACTAAAACTTTGATACAAAAGCTCAAGTATCTGAACAACTAAAGCATTGATCCTCATGATTCTTTGCATAGATATTGATCATGGAATGTTTCATCAGTTTCTGCAGATTGGTGGCGCCACCTGTATTTTTTCATTTTTTCTTTATTTCTGAGACCTCAAAAGATGTGGTCCTTTCGTAACAGGGCACAAATCCAAACGACTGGCCCTTTAGGTCTCTGTTACCCATTTCCTCCGAGCTATAGGGCATTCAGTATGCATCTGTTAAATTTTTCATATATTCACAATTTTCTTTTTGTGAAAAGTCAGCTTAAAAGCATTTTGTTTTGGGAAAATTTATTTCAAAGCTATTCGAAGTAGGGACCATTTCTGCGACAGTTGGCAGCACTGGCTAGTGCCTGGATGTCCAGGTCACTGGCCAAGATTGTGTAAGCTCTATTAATATCTTTGGCACAGTGCCAGGATTGGAAGAGGCCTTTGTGCTGCAGTCTGACTTCTGTAACAGTTTGGTGTGGGGTTTTTATGGTAAGTTCATTGTATTATTTTAAACAAGTCAATGCAAGTCTGTTTATTAAAGTTATTTCAAGTAGGTGAAAATTGGTCATATCTCAGGAGGGGGTCAAGGTATTGGTCTGAAATTTTGCATGTTCATCCAAAAGTTGTCACGTAAATCAGACAGGTGACGCCACCTACCTTCCGGTTTTCATAGAAAAAATTAATGCCCATTTCTCAGCAGTGATTTGCAGTATTGGCCTGAAATTATGCATTGTCTCCTCCATCTTATACTCAAGACGGGTGGTGCCATCTACAATATTTTTCCTATGGCCGCCATTTGTACATGTGCTTTTGATGAAAATTGCTCATCTCTCAGGAATGGTTCAAGGTATTGGTCTGAAAAATTTGGCATGTCCAACCATCTTTGAAATTCTTCTCATGAACCAGGCAGGTGGCACCACGTACCTTTCTTTTTTAACGAACCTGTGAGCTTATGCGATGGTGTGGCATCATCCGCCGGCCGTCGGCCGTCGTCTGTACGTTAACCCATACAATCTTGAAAACGGCAAGAGTAAGCATTACAAAATTTTATGCAAAAATTAGTCATCTAAAAAACTCTATTGGATTTTGCTAATTTTTTGGCTAACTGCATTTTCTTAGATTTTATAGGGAAAAAGCTTAGAAACCTTTAAAAATCTTCTTCTCCAATACTTTTCAGCCAAGTTGTCCAATATTTCATAGAAATGATCCCTTGAACAATCTCAAGTTTATTCAAATGGTTCAAGTTCGGTGATTTTTGGCCGAGTTACAGGAAGTTGAACTTATTCATCTTTCCAAAAAAGCATACTGAAATTACAATCACAGAAATGGCTGGAGCAATCATCTCCAAATTTTATGCAAATATTGGTCACATGAGACATAACTGAAATTAAGGTATTGGTGGCGCCACCTGCATTAGCCTTTTTTTGTACGGGGGTCATCAGTGCCCGTATCACAATGAGGGCTACGAAAAACTTCTTCTCTGAAACCATATGGCCAAATTGTTTAATATCGCACAGAAATGATCTTACGGTAGTGCTTTCTGAAGTTTGTTCAAATGATCTCAGTTCAGTGCTTTTGGCTGAGTTATAGGAAGCTGAATTTAGTCATATGCCATAACAGCCCATTTTAGCTCAGTGGCTACAAAGATCTTCTTCTAAAAAACTACCGAGTCAAATTCTTCAATCTTACAAATGAATGATCCCTAGATATTGATAATTTAAATTATTTCATATGGTTTAGATTAAGTGATTCACTTAGATTTTATAAAGGAAAAGTTAAAAAAGATATAAAAATATTCTTCTCCGAAACTGTCAAGCCAAATTGTCCCATATTTCACAGAAATGATCCCTGGAACAATCTTTCTCAAGTTTGTTTGAATTGTTGAAGTTCCGAGATTTTAGGCGGTGTTACAGGAGGTTGAACTTAGTCATCTGTCCAAAAAAAGCACACTAAAATTGAAATCTCAGAAACGGCTAGAGCTATCATCACCAAATTTTATGCCAATGTTTGTCACGTAAGTCATATCTAAAATTGAGGTATTGGTGGCACCACCTACATTGGTCTGTTTTTTACAAGCAAAAATTTAATTTTAGACTGTTCTAGCTGATACATTGTTTTATGATGAAACTATTTAGCTGATTGGTTTAAACTTTACAAGAATTATTCGATGGTAGGGTTCTGCCAGTTTAATAAGAATAGATTGAGTAAATGCAGCTTTATAAAAGCAGTGTAGCCAATGGAAAAAGGCTTTCTGTGTTTGAAAACAGATTTGACAACATGCTGAATTTCAGCAGCCAAGTCAAGAAGTCACTCAGTACAACCAGGTGGGGTCCAGACATCACCATGGCAACTGACCTGGCTCTGTCTGGTGTCTAGACAATGTGTCTAGCCGTCTAGACGATCGTCTAGACACATGGTCTAGACGCAGAATTCCAAGATAAGAACTATTGGAACAATATCTTTCAACTGTTTGAAAGAAACTTGTTTTATAACAAGTCAGCTGAAAAGCATTTTGTATTGGGAAAATTAATTTCAAAGTTATTTCAAGTAGGGACCACTTTTGTGTACAGATGGCAGCACTTGGTTTACCATTGGCAGATTGCCAGTGCCTTGATGTTGGTCATTTGCCAAGATGACGTCAGCTCTATAAATTTTGGCACAGTGCCAGAATAGGAAGAAGTTCATTAACTTTTACTTATAACTTTGGCAGACTGCTCACTGCATCAGATTTGGCACCAAAGTTCAGCCTGGATCTATTTATAGCTTTTGCAGACTGCCAACTGTGTCAGATTATGCAACAGGTCAAGAGTTCACTCAGTGCAGCCAGGTACAGGTCAAAAGTTTACTCAGTCTAGCCAGGTGCAGGTCAAGAGTGCAGTAGCTTGAGGCAGCAATTTTTCACAGTTCACTCGGGGGCAACTGCCTAACTCACTTAAGCCTCGTCAGCCCAGTGCATCAAACTCTGGGGAAATTTGATGTATTGGCCTGATATTTTGACCTGTCTTTGCGTCTCTGATGGTGTTCTTATTTACAAGGCAGGTGGTGCCACCTACATTGACTTTTGCAGTGTATGCGCCTGCTTATTTCTACAGAGGAATTTGATACATCAGCCTAAAATTGGGCATGTTTATACATATCGGGTGGCTTTATAGTGTACAAGACTGGTGGCGCCACCTACAATAATTTTTGCACAGTGAATGTCCCTGCTTATTTCACAGGAGGGGTTTGACATATCAGTGTGACATTCGGCATATGTATATATCTCTTCGTTGTATACAAGACTGGTGGTGCCAGCTACAATCATTGTATCCGCCAAAACAGCCTTGGGATAAAAACACTCATATCTCTGCATTGGTTGGACTAATCCACCTGAAATTTTGCAGGATTATACATCATTGACAGCTTTCTTGATTTTATGACAGGTGGCGCCACATGTGCTTTGGGTGAAAATTGCCCGTATTTCAGGAGTGGGTCAAGCTATTGGTCTGAAATTTGGCATGCTCATTCAGCTTGGAAAGCTGTCACGTCAACTAGACAAGTGGCGCCACCTTTCTTCCATTTTTTGTAGAACAAATTAATGCCCTTTTCTCAGGAGTGTATTTCAGTATAGGCCTGAAATTGTGCATATCCATAGATCTTGGACTCATCATTCTTGTACTTAAGACTGGTGGCGCCATCTGCAATTGTTTTCCAATGGCATCCATCTGTACTTGTGCTTTTGGTGAAAATTGCTCATATCTCAGGAGTGGTTCAATGTACTGGTCTGAAATCTTTGAAAATTTCCTCATAAACCAGACAGGTGGCGCCACCTACCTTCCTGTTTCTGTAGAATAAATTAATGCTCTTTCCTTAGAATCGGTGTTCCGTATTGCCCTGAAATTGAACATACCTATAGATCTTGGACTCCTCCATCTTGTACCCAGTGGTGCCATCTGTACTTGTTTTCCTGTGGTGTCCATCTGTACATTTGCTTTGGATAAAAATTGCTCATATCTCAGGAGTGGTTCAAAGTATTGGACTGAAATTTGGCATGTAAATCAATCTTGGAGAGTTTTCTCATAAACCAGACAGGTGGCGGCAGGTGTTTCCTTTGAATAAATTAATGCCCTCAAAATTTTAGTGTACTATATTTAAGAGTGGTGTGATATAAGACTTAATCATTCCCTTACTTCACCTATACCACTCTGACTTCGGCGGATACACATTGTTACTTGTCGACTACTCGATTTCTAGTTGTTTCATGCATCTATGCACATAGCCTAACAGTGGTTTGACGTATCTGCCTGAAATTTTTCATGTCCATACATCTTTAATGGCTTTCTCGTACGCAGGACTGGTGGTGCCACAAATCATTTTTGTGTTGTGCACACCCATGACACATTTCAGCAGTGACTTTTGTGTAATTGGTGCATGCACTCAGGTTCAAAATGTTCAGTGCTTGAATTGTACATGTCACACATGTACTTGAAAAGTAACGGTCCAGCATGGAAGCATTATACCTGGTGTATACCCCATTGCACAGGTTCGCATTAAGCCTGTAGACCTTGTTCAAAATTTATAACGGAAATCTGATAGGAAATGGTTTAATTTCATTTACTTGACATAGTATGGGGACCCTGACAAAAATATGCATGTTACCTTCCTAAGTTTGGGTTTGCTGCTGATAACTTATGTCAAATCGAATAAAAACCTCGAAATTAAGGATGACATCTTTAAGACATCAGAAAATGATATGGCTCGTCTGAAATCTTCTTAGAATTTAGAAAGCAAGTTACAAAACAAATAATTAATGAGAAGTGATAAATTTGCAAATAGAATCATCCAGAATCACAGCAAAACACTATAGGCAGCTGACAAATCACAACAAAACACGAGGCAGCTGACAAATCACAGCAAAACACTAGGCAGCTGACAAATTACAACAAAAAATTAGGCAGCTGACAAATCACAAAAAAACATCAGGCAGCTGACAAATCACAACAAAACGTAAGGCAGCTCACAAATCAGGTTGAAAGTTTATTCGTCCTCAAAGACTGAGCTGGCATTAGTAGTGCCGAGCCTCCAGGGTGAAGCACCGTACCATGCACAAATAACAGCACTGTGGCAAATGTATTCAGTAAATTAAAAAGGGATATTGCATTTCATACACATTAAAGATACACGCTTGTACACTGTGTACATATGTGAGTGCTTGTGAATTAAACGTGATTACCTCAAGTGATGGACTTGATGCTCAATTCAATTTGTTGTCATAATTTATTTTGTTTCTCGTGTACAACAGCATTGTTTTTTCATGTGCTACCTTTATTTAACAATTTTACTGTGTAATCATATTAACGTGATTCAGGTCTCTCATTTGATATTATCATATAATGTATATATAAACATTGTTGATAACGGGCAGGGGAACAATAATTTAATTCATAGATTCATATAGAAACAAAATTGTTAATAACATAAGCACCATTTCAAGTGTCTTATATGTTATATCATAATGTTTCTTTCAATTTAGAATTTTCTTTTTGTATTATTCATAAAAAATTACATGCTCAGTCATCAAGTGATTTGAGTAACGGCTTCAACGATCTTTATATTTGGATCTTTAGTTTGTTTAAAGCAGAATCGTAAAATGTAATTTTACAATATTTATGTGATACAGATTCATGTTATTGTTTACACTTGTGATATGAAAATGCTTTAAATAAACACCGAGGACGATGCATGCGTGGATGACGGATATTTATAACAAAGTATAAGGTGTCATGGCATAAATATATATTGGAGAACAGGCCGTAGCTCATAGGTGATTGAATATCTAAATAACTTCTATTAATTAGCTCACTGGCCTCCTGCCTGTAACCAAGGAAACAATCTTAGTGAATCAAGCCCCCTAGGTAGTATAGTCGGTTAATATGACTGTGACTTATATGATTATTTGTTTGATATATATTAATTTTATCTATAACAGTCAGCCCTGTGTACAATACATAGTTATATGTTAAAAATTGTTAAGAGTGAATACAGACAGATGATTGAGTAGAATCAATCCCAAGGAGAAAGTCAGTGCACAGTGAGTAGAGTCAGAGAGGGTCAGCGACGGTGAGTAGAGTCAGTAGTCACCAGGAGAGAGTCAGCGCACAGTGAGTAGAGTCAGTAGTCACCTGGAGAGGGTCAGTCGACGGTTAGTAGAGTCAGTAATCACCAAGAGAGGGTCAGTGGACGGTGAGTAGAGTCAGTAGTCACCAGAAGAGAGTCAGCGCACAGTGAGTAGAGTCAGTAGTCACCCGGAGAGGGTCAGTCGACGGTTAGTAGAGTCAGTAGTCACCAGGAGAGGGTCAGTCGACGGTTAGTAGAGTCAGTAGTCACCAGAAGAGAGTCAGCGCACAGTGAGTAGAGTGAGTAGTCAACAGGAGAGAGTCAGTGCACAATGAGTAGAGTCAGTAGTCACCCGGAAAGGGGCAATCGACGGTGAGTAAAGTCAGTAGTCACCAGGAGAGGGTCAGTCGACGGTGAGCAGAGTCAGTAGTCACCCGGAGAGGGTCAGTCGACGGTGAGTAGAGTTAGGAGTCACCAGGAGAGGGTCAGTCGACGGTGAGTAAAGTCAGTAGTCACCAGGAGAGGGTCAGTGGACGGTGAGCAGAGTCAGTAGTCACCCGGAGAGGGTCAGTCGACGGTGAGTAGAGTCAGTAGTCACCCGGAGAGAGTCAGTCGATGGTGAGCAGAGTCAGTAGTCACCCGGGGAGGGTCAGTCGACGGTGAGTAAAGTCAGTAGTCACCAGGAGAGGGTCAGTCGACGGTGAGTAGAGTCAGTAGTCACCCGGAAAGGGTCAGTCGACGGTGAGTAGAGTCAGTAGTCACCAGGAGAGAGTCAGCGCACAATGAGTAGGCTCAGTAGTCACTAGGAGAGAGTCAGCGCACAATGAGTAGAGTCAGTGGTCACCAGGAGAGAGTCAGCGCACAGTGAGTAGAGTCTGTAGTCACCAGGAGAGGGTCTTTTGACGGTGAGTAGAGTCAGTAGTCACCAGGAGAGGGTCAGTCGACGGTAAGTAGAGTCAGTAGTCACCAGGAGAGGGTCAGTCGACGGTGAGTAAAGTCAGTAGTAACCAGGAGAGGGTCAGTCGACGGTGAGTAGAGTCAGTAGTCACCAGGAGAGGGTCAGTCGACGGTGAGTAGAGTCAGTAGTCACCCGGAGAGAGTCAGTCGACGGTGAGCAGAGTCAGTAGTCACCCGGAGAGGGTCAGTCGACGGTGAGTAGAGTCAGTAGTCACCCGGAGAGAGTCAGTCGACGGTGAGCAGAGTCAGTAGTCACCCGGAGAGGGTCAGTCGACCGTGAGTAAAGTCAGTAGTCACCAGGAGAGGGTCAGTCGACGGTGAGTAGAGTCAGTAGTCACCAGGAGAGGTTCAGTCAACGGTGAGTAGAGTCAGTAGTCACCAGGAGAGGGTCAGTCGACGGTGAGTAGAGTCAGTTGTCACCAGGAGAGGGTCAGTCGACGGTGAGCAGAGTCAGTAGTCACCATGAGAGGGTCATTTGACGGTAAGTAGAGTCAATAGTCATCAGGAGAGAGTCAGCGCACAGTGAGTAGAGTCTGTAGTCACCAGGACAGGGTCTTTTGGCGGTGAGGAGAGTCAGTAGTCACCAGGAGAGGGTCAGTCGACGGTGAGTAGAGTCAGTAGTCACCAGGAGAGGGTCAGTCGACGGTGAGTAAAGTCAGTAGACACCAGGAGAGGGTCAGTCGACGGTGAGTAGAGTCAGTAGTCACCAGGAGAGAGTCAGCGCACAATGCGTAGGGTCAGTAGTCACTAGGAGAGAGTCAGCGCACAATGAGTAGAGTCAGTGGTCACCAGGAGAGAGTCAGCGCACAGTGAGTAGAGTCAGTAGTCACTCGGAGAGAGTCAGCGCACAGTGAGTAGAGTATGTAGTCACCAGAAGAGGGTCTTTTGACGGTGAGTAGAGTCAGTAGTCACCATGAGAGGGTCAGTCGACGGTGAGTAAAGTCAGTAGTCACCCGGAGAGAGTCAGTCGACGGTGAGCATAGTAAGTAGTCACCCGGAGAGGGTCAGTCGACGGTGAGTAGAGTCAGTAGTCACCAGGAGAGGGTCAGTAGACAGAGAGTGGAGTCAGTATTCACCAGGAGAGGGTCTTTTGACGATGAGTAGAGTCAGTGGTCACCAGGAGGGAGTCAGCGCACAGTGAGTATAGTCAGTATTCACCAGAAGAGAGTCAGTGGAGGATGAGTAGTGTCAATAGTCACCAGGAGAGAGTCAGTAGACAGAGAGTAAAGTAGTCACCAGGAGAGAGTTTGTGGACAGTGAGTAGGGGCAGTAGTCACCTGGAGAGCCAATAGTAAGTAAAATCAGTAATAAGCAGGAGAGAGTCAGTGGACAGTTAGTAGAGAGGAGAGAAGTAAAGACAACAGGAAAGATAGACAAATTGAGACAGAGTGATAATAAATTTCAGAAACATTTAATTAAAAGAAGAATGATCATTGTTTCCGCAAAAAAAAGCAGTTTTGCGGATACTATGTTTTTGACCGGGTTCCGCACCGCCGCCGCCGCCGCCGCCGCGTTCGTTTCCGGAGAACTCCCCTGAGACTACTGGACGGATTATTCCGAAACTTACACCAATTATCGGGTCACATGTGAACTGGTGCCTAACCATTTGGCCTTGACCTCTGACCTTTACTCTCTGCCCAGCGTCCTTTTGTGCGTCTGTTTCCACACATAAACCCACATATCTCGGGAGTCGTTTGACCGATCAGGAAAAAAAAAAATTGTACAAATGTAGCCCTTGGATAGCTTTATATCATACACAAAAAATGATGGCGCCACCTGCAACCATGTTTGCACAGTGTCCATCTGTTCATCTGCCTTGGGTTAAAATCACTCATATCTCTGCAGTGGTTTGACTAATTCATCTGAAATTCGGCATGCGTATACATCCTAGATAGCTTTCTTGATTTTATGACAGGTGGCGCCACCTACATTCACGTTCACGCTGCGGACATCCAAGCTCATATCTCGGGAACCGTTTGACCAACCAGGATAAAAAAAAATTAAACAAATGTAGCCCTTGGATAGCTTTATAACGTATACAAAAATGGTGGCGCTACCTGCAGCCATTTTTGCACAGTGTCCATCTGTTCATCTGCCTTGGGTTAAAATCACTCATATCTCTGCAGTGGTTTGACCAAATTACCTGAAATTCGGCATGCGAATACATCCCGCATAGCTTACTTGATTTTATGACAGGTGGCGCCACCTTCATTCACGGTCACGCTGTAGACATCAATGCTTATATCTCCGGACTCGTTCGACCAATCAGGAATTTTTTTTACAAAAATGTAGCCCTTGGATAGCTTTATAACATATACAAAAATGGTGGCGCCACCTGCAGCCATTTTTGCACAGCGTCCATCTGTTTGTCTGCTGTGGGATAAAATCACTCATATCTCTGCAGTGGTTTGGCTTTTCCACCTGAAATTTTGCATGTGTATACATCTTGGATAGTTTCTCGTTTAAATAACAGGTGGCGCCACCTACAATCATGTTTACGTAGCAGACATCCATTCTAATATGTAACACATGTAACTCTATTTCCCCTTGCCACACAATCCATGCCTCACTTCACCCGTCCTACTCTGATTTGGGCCATTTGTCTGGATGTCTCTGTGGCCGTCTGTAGAAACAGAATGGAACAAGTCTTAATCGGAGGAGGCATCAACGCCTAGTCTTATCAATATTACCAACGCCGAGCAGACGCCATCTGTAGCTTCTGTGGTCCAGGCGTAGAGCACAGGGCCCAAAGCCGGGAAATCGTGAGTTCCAATCTCAGCTGTCAAAGCCGTGAGAGTTTTCACAGTCGGCCCACACCCTGGGTGAGCGTAATTCTCACAACGTATGTCCTGTGTGGCGTTTCCAGTCCACATACTCGAAGAACACGCGACTAAAATATGAACATTTTTTTGCGCATATTTCGCGAATAACGAACGTCGATCCTGCGACATTCATGCGATATTCGTTCATATGGTGCGCGATTATCTTGCGACCGGCGATCTGACCGACACTCACACGCTGTGAGAAATGGCAGGAATTTTCAGGTTTGGCAAGTCAGTTTGCGCTGGATAAAGTAAAATCTGATTGGCTGAGCGTTTAAACAAACAAAGCTATGCCGGTGGCAAGCTTGTGTTGCACGGCAATACAGGAAACATGCAGACTGGGAGGATAACTGACCTCAGGCAAGTCAGTATAGAGACTGTGTTGAAAGTTGACGATTGCATCGTATGTTATCCAATGGGAGTGGAAAAAGTCTGTGCTACCGAGCGCTTTCCACAGCAAAGTGTAAAGTGACTGGTATCTCGAAGAACATCCGATTGCGTATGGTGATACCTGCAATGTGTTTGGTTAAATAATACGCAGGGGGATTTCCACACATACAGCATCGCCTGGTGTCCAAACCTGACTGCTAGCGCGGTTTAATGCAGCGGGTAGTGTAGCGAATGGTTGAGCGCTGCATATGGAGCGTAGTGTGCCCCGTGAAAACCCCACTTAAAATGGGACACTGTGGCGAACAATCGTGTGTCACTCACTAACGAGTGCGCCTGCTAGGGGTTTCTCGAGACTATGACCCAACAATGGAGATGACACACACCCAGGACCCGCAGGAGTGGTACACCGTGCCATTCTTAACACGCCAGGTCTCGTCTATGAAGGTGAAGGATTATTATTTCAATAGAGCTTGACCCTGTACCGAGGTTGACAACGAGCCTGGTCACAATCGCTATCGTGTGTAAGCGCCTGTCAGATGCGCCTCCAGATGCGCATAGTATTCACAGAGGTGTCTACCTCCACCAAAAAATCTTAAAAACAAAAAAAAAGTCTCTAGGCACCAAGAAGAAAATTGAAACAGAATCATTCAATTATTCATTATTTCACCCACTTGAAAAGATCAGGCTGCATGAAAACAGGACTGAAACCTGCACGTGACAGGGGAGGAAAGTAGGAAGGAACACATCGTAAAAGCATTATATTTTATTATACACTGTACCACGTGACTACAGAGTAGCATGTAATAATGTAAATATATAATCTATGTATGTTTCATTTCTACAGCAATATAAGCAGGAGTGATACAGCATCTGGACGGGAATGATAAAAACAAACAAACCATCGAGCTCATCTGGAGGCACTTTGTGAGATAACGTAATCCTTGTTTTGCCCCAAGTACATATTTTCATAACTTTCAAACATTTGTTAAATAAGTTTATATTAGGAATAAAAGCAGTAGAGAAGAATTACTTAATGAACAGTTATTTTTTTCTTTATCAGAACCACGGATGTTCATCGTTATCAAATATAACAAGACCCAATATATATATATATATATATATATATATATATATATATATATATATATATATATTTATATGGACTTTTGTAATTAATTGTGTAGATTTTCCCCAAATGATCACAGTGCTTTTTATATACTTTAAAACTTAACAGGTAACTTAAACATAACACAACGGTATTAATAATGGACACCTTCCACGCGATATGCGGTCTCTATTGTCCTGATGGATTGTCTGTAAGGAAGCTCCTGGCACATTCGGCTACAAACGGTTATATCAAATATAGTTGAATACGTTATCATAGAAATATCTGATAAAAGGTAAGGAACCAGCAGTTTGTACCCATATTGATATATATATATATATATATATATATATATATATATATATATATATATATATATATATATTATATATATATATATATATATACAATCATGTTATATATCACAGCTATTTTAGAGAAGCAATCCACAACGTCACATGACCACGGGCAAAATGAATGTTTGAGTGTTATATCGCGTATCAACGTGTAACTTGTATAAATTGTTGTAATAGACGACCAACAAGGATTAAAATGCTGGCGGTGGTATGATATGACACAAAAATAAATGGCGTCATCGTGGACGGTTTTAATATCACAGTCGCTGAATATGGTAAATAACTCAAATAAACCAAGGTCATATACACATGAGTATGCCGTTTGAAACAGTTCATTGGCTTCCGTTTTCCTGTATCGGTGAACGACTTTCACTTGAACATGTAAATTATTTTATGTCTCGTCACAACGGGGTATGATGATGTTGAGGATATATATATTTATATATATACAAAATTCAAGGATAAATTAAATTTTCAATCAATTAAATTAAATCGTCCCTTTCATACCAGCGTCTTTGTAACGTGACGCCCCCTGGTGGGGGAACGTTTGTGATCTCGCGCTGAGAGAACTGATAGGTCAGCAGTAAGTCTATGTTGAGCAGCATTTGGTCCAATCACTTTTCAGGATCCCGCTATGGTACATCCCGTTGTAGTTTGCTGAAACAAAATGAATATGAATTATTATTTCGTCACAGACAGCAGGCACACGGCATTTTTTTTTAATATTGGCGAGGATGGATTTTACACATGTCGTTATCTAATGTTGGCGAGGATGGATTTTACACGTCGTTATCTAATATTGGCGAGGATAGATTGTACACATGTCGTAATCTAATATTGGCGAGGAGAGATTGTACACATGACGTTATCTAATATTGGCGAGGATGGATTGTACACATGTCGTTATCTAATATTGGCGAGGAGAGATTGTACACATGTCGTTATCTAATATTGGCGAGGATGGATTTTACACATGTCGTTATCTAATATTGGCGAGGATGGATTGTACACATGACGTTATCTAATATTGGCGAGGATGGATTGTACACATGTCGTTATCTAATATTGGCGAGGAGAGATTGTACACATGACGTTATCTAATATTGGCGAGGAGAGATTGTACACATGACGTTATCTAATATTGGCGAGGATGGATTGTACACATGACGTTATCTAATATTGGCGAGGATGGATTGTACACATGACGTTATCTAATATTGGCGAGGATAGATTGTACACATGACGTTATCTAATATTGGCGAGGATAGATTGTACACATGACGTTATCTAATATTGGCGAGGATAGATTGTACACATGACGTTATCTCATATTAGCGAGGATAGATTGTACACATGACGTTATCTCATATTGGCGAGGATAGATTTTACACATGACGTTATCTCATATTGGCGAGGATAGATTGTACACATGACGTTATCTAATATTGGCGAGGATAGATTGTACACATGACGTTATCTAATATTGGCGAGGATAGATTGTACACATGACGTTATCTCATATTGGCGAGGATGGATTGTACACATGACGTTATCTCATATTGGCGAGGATAGATTTTACACATGACGTTATCTCATATTGGCGAGGATAGATTGTACACATGACGTTATCTCATCTTGGCGAGGATAGATTGTACACATGACATTATCTCATCTTGGCGAGGATGGATTGTACACATGACGTTATCTCATATTGGCTAGGATAGATTGTACACATGACGTTATCTCATCTTGGCGAGGATGGATTGTACACATGACGTTATCTCATCTTGGCGAGGATGGATTGTACACATGACGTTATCTAATATTTGCGAGGATGGATTGTACACATGACGTTATCTCATATTGGCGAGGATGGATTGTACACATGACGTAATCTAATATTGGCGAGGATAGATTGTACACATGACGTTATCTCATATTGGCGAGGATAGATTGTACACATGACGTTATCTCATATTGGCGAGGATGGATTGTACACATGACGTTATCTCATATTGGCGTGGAGAGATTGTACACATGACGTTATCTAATATTGGCGGGGAGAGATTGTACACATGACGTTATCTAATATTGGCGAGGAGAGATTGTACACATGACGTTATCTAATATTGGCGAGGATGGATTGTACACATGACGTTATCTCATATTGGCGAGGATGGATTGTACACATGACGTTATCTCATATTGGCGAGGATGGATTGTACACATGACGTTATCTCATATTGGCGAGGATGGATTGTACACATGAGACGTAATCTAATATTGGCGAGGATGGATTGTACACATGACGTAATCTAATATTGGCGAGGATGGATTGTACACATGACATTATCTAATATTGGCGAGGATAGATTGTACACATGACGTTATCTAATATTGGCGAGGATGGACTGTACACATGACGTTATCTAATATTGGCGAGGATGGACTGTACACATGACGTAATCTAATATTGGCGAGGATGGATTGTACACATGACGTAATCTAATATTGACGAGGATGGATTGTACACATGACATTATCTAATATTGGCGAGGATAGATTGTACACATGACGTTATCTAATATTGGCGAGGATGGACTGTACACATGACGTAATCTAATATTGGCGAGGATGGACTGTACACATGACGTTATCTAATATTGGCGAGGATGGACTGTACACATGACGTTATCTTATATTGGCGAGGATAGATTGTACACATGTTGTAATCTAATATTGGCGAGGATAGATTGTACACATGACGTTATCTAATATTGGCGAGGATGGATTGTACACATGACGTTATCTAATATTGGCGGGGAGAGATTGTACACATGACGTTATCTAATATTGGCGGGGAGAGATTGTACACATGACGTTATCTAATATTGGCGGGGAGAGATTGTACACATGACGTTATCTAATATTGGCGGGGAGAGATTGTACACATGACGTTATCTAATATTGGCGAGGAGAGATTGTACACATGACGTTATCTAATATTGGCGAGGATGGATTTTACACATGTTGTTATCTAATATTGGCGAGGAGAGATTGTACACATGACGTTATCTAATATTGGCGAGGATAGATTGTACACATGACGTTACCTTATATTGGCGAGGATAGATTGTACACATGACGTTATCTAATATTGGCGGGGAGAGATTGTACACATGACGTTATCTAATATTGGCGGGGAGAGATTGTACACATGACGTTATCTAATATTGGCGGGGAGAGATTGTACACATGACGTTATCTAATATTGGCGGGGAGAGATTGTACACATGACGTTATCTAATATTGGCGGGGAGAGATTGTACACATGACGTTATCTAATGTTGGCGAGGAGAGATTGTACACATGACGTTATCTAATATTGGCGAGGATGGATTTTACACATGTGGTTATCTAATATTGGCGAGGAGAGATTGTACACATGACGTTATCTAATATTGGCGAGGATAGATTGTACACATTACGTTATCTTATATTGGCGAGGATAGATTGTGCACATGACGTTATCTTATGTGACAGGAATACGAGTTTGATGAATTAAAGGATAATACAGAGCTGTTTCGGTCACATCTCATCATCATCGAATCAAACATACCAAAGGATTTATGACAGATTACATTTCCTAACGGAGAGATCAGCAAGATCCCACAAAGCATTAACTATAAATAGACTTTGTTGTAACTGTCATAGGACAGTTATGGATCTCCACCTATGGCCCCCCGTCCATCCCAACACCCGAATCTCAAATGTTTCATCCACCCGTATTAGTCTAAGAGGAACTGTAGTAATTCTTTCTTGAGTTTTCACAGATTAGCTGAAAAACGTACAGATTATTTTCATAATTTGCATATTATACACAAACTTTTAAAGGTATCACTACTAAACTTGCCCCTATGTTGTAAATGGCATATAACTGTAAAAGTTTCATCTTTCTATGTTATATGGTTTATCCGGAAACGTAGCCTAAATGAAAAGTAATGAGTCACCGATCTCATATGGTTCCATAAGTGAAGTCAAGGCGGACCCCCAGTAATAATGGGAACCAGATATTATGTTTTTTTATCCATTCGGACTCTTAAAGATAAGGATAAAATCGACATTGAAAATCCCAAAAAAGTGTTGAATAACCTTGAATAACAGGTGAGGTCACTGAAACTGGGTAAAATCACTGGGCCATATCAAGGTATATTATAGGTGAGTATTAATTAAATCGCATGAAAAAAATTACAGGATAATAATAACAAGAAGGCGAATGAGAAGAAGATGCAAAAAAAGAAGCAAAAAAAAAAAAACAAAAAACAAAAAACAAAACAAAACAAAAACAGATATCTCCACCTATCCATTTTCTACGGTCCAAAACATGGTCGTCTTAGTGAGACCTGTAAGTCAGCGATTCGTTTTATGTAGGCACTTACCTCCCCAGCTTCCCACCGTATATGTGGCAGCGGGTGAAGGCGAACTCATGTCTGCATCGTTGACCCATGGGACCTCTTTAGCTCGCATGAACGTTCCTTTACTGTCCGCTTGGTTGAAGCGTTCAGGGGATACGGAGAACCATGTCGTTCCCTGGTCTTCACTGGCCACGTAGGACTGTTTGTCCTGCGCGATGCCGTACAGTACCCCGCCCTCTTCCTGGTCATACCCAATCACGTTTACCACGTTCTTGTCCAGCGCTAAAATAAAGTGTAGCCGTTTATTTCTATACAGTTTAATATACAGTTTAATAGGAATGGGGTACCTACCGCTTTTGCTTCTCAGCGCCATCTAGCATTCAAATGTTGAACGATTTAGAAGTTATCCATTTTTTCGATTAAACTTTCGATTAGCTTTTATCATATTTCAGCTCAACGAAGTGAAACCTTATATATTTACGTTGGCAATCCAGTCAAATGTATAAGAATATACAAAGGAATTATCCAGTTTTTATGCCTTACGTAAATGTTATGCGTTCCACTAAATGAACACAAGATTACAGTAATTAATAATAAAGGCATGCTGAGGTACCCTATTGGCCCGAGGAAGATTTCCAAATATATGAAATCGCAAAAAATGACAGATGTCCTTCATATTGTAAATGGTTTTGACTCAAGTCGACTTTTAAAGTATTGCCAACCTTATTAGCTCCAATAAAAAAAATTAACATGGTGTCAGAATACTGTATAAATTATAATTTGAAGTGACATTTATTAAAAAAACTGCAGTCCGATGAGAAGTTCCAATGTCAGGAGGCATAACATCACTGAGAACTGCAGTCAAAGTATACAACACCGGTAGGGCAAGAAACCCGTAAAGCTTTGAACCTTCTAACTCAATGTTTTTCAATATAAACCAGATCCTTTCTATGAAGTTAAAGAAAATATTCCCAAAATTTATTTTTCCAATATCAGTTCCCAGAATTGGATTACTCTTTTGTAGATATGACATTCCATCCTGGTTTGTATGATTCTTATATGAGGAGAAAATGGAACACACAATTTTATTATTTAGTCAGTTTCGTACAAGGGAAATGAAGATGAAATTATTCTCAATTTCCATGGAAACAGAAACATTTCGACCACTTGCCTCTAAATGTAGTTCCGTCGCTGGCGTAGCACTGTAAACTGTTGTCAACACTGAAAACAAGCAGACTCACTTTAAATAAACATCCAAACAAAAGAAATCCCGTTTTATAAGGTTCATAGACATATTTAAGCTCGGGTTCATGAAATAAGCTTATCATTACAGAATTGTGTCTTTAAAAATTGAGATAATAGATAAACTGATGGGTTGTCTCCCTTTTACAGTTGCAGATCACACTCCGTTTAAAATCCCATTCACGTGCCTACATGGGATGGTGACTAAAATGACAAATATACTTCATTTTAGTTTTGTTTCTATTACCTTGGTATTGTTACCATAACCATGGTCTTGTTACCATTACCTTGGTCTTGTTACCATAACCGACGTCTTTTTAGCATTTCCTTGGTCTTGTTACCATTACCTGGGTCTTGTTACCTTGTCTTGTTACCATCACTAGTTCTTGTTTTATTACCTTAGTCTTGTTACCATTACCTTGGTCTTGTTTCCATTGCCTTGGTCTTGTTATCATTACCTTGGTCTTGTTACCATTACCAAGGTCTTGTTATCATTACCTTGGTCTTGTTACCGTTACCCTGGTCTTGTTACAATGAGCATGTCATCAGTATCTTGTTATCAATAGCTTGTTATCAGTAGCATGTTGTCATTATCTTGTTAACTGTACCTTTTTATCATTATTTTGTTAACAGTACCTTGTAAATATCAGTACCTTGTTATCAGTATCTTGTTATCATTATCTTGTTAAATGTACCTTGTTATCAGTACCTTGTTATCATTATCTTGGTAAAAGTACCTTGTTATCAGCACTTTTTTGTCATCAGTATCTTGTTATCAGTACCTAGTTATTGGTATCTTGTTATAAGTACCTCTTTGTTATCAGTGTTATTGCTATTGTAATATGATGAATGCTGTATTAACAAACAGAACAACCCCTACCTGTCAGGAATTTCATCACAGAAGTAAACATCTCCATTTACAGCCAGGAAACTTCTGCTGCTGAATTCTGTAAAAGGGAAAAGGCTCAGTGGTACATTTGTTTTGATGTGGTTTCATATCAGAGTGTTTATTGTTCTCCTATCAGAGTGTTTATTGTTCTCCTATCAGAGTGTTTATTGTTCTCCTATCAGAGTGTTTATTGTTCTCCTATCAGAGTGTTTATTGTTCTCCTGTCAGAGTGTTTATTGTTCTCCTGTCAGAGTGTTTATTGTTCTCCTGTCAGAGTGTTTATTGTTCTCCTGTCAGAGTGTTTATTGTTCTCCTATCAGAGTGTTTATTGTTCTCCTACCAGAGTGTTTATTGTTCTCCTATCATATAACTACTGTTTTGTATTTTTTGGAAAAATCTCAATAGTTATCCATTCTTTATTCTGTAACTATATTGCATCACTTAATATATGTATCACAATTTAAATCAAGTAGAATTTCATTAACAAAAAAGCCTATTGCCGAAAAAAAGCATGGCCATTTAAGTTCCAATATACAATTATAATAGATATATTTTTATAGACAGATATTTTTTAAATATCTGCAGGAGAGCGAGTTATTACCAGTAATAAAACATAATACTGTATAGTGAGAGGGTGTCATCGCCAGTAATGATACATGATACCGAAAAGTGAGAGCAAGTTATTACCAGTAATGATACATGATTCTGAATAGTGAGTGAGTTGTTACCAGTAAAGATATATGATACTGTAAAGTGAGAGCAAATTATTTCTTGAAATGATATATGATACTGTATATTAAGAGTGATTTATTACCTGTATTGATACATGAAACTGTGTAGTGAGTGTGTGTTATTACTGGTAATGAAATATGATACTGTATAGTGAGAGAGTGTTATTACTAGTAATGATATATGATACTGTATAGTGAGAGCGAGTTATTACCTGTAATGATACAAGATACTGTGTAGTGAGAGTGTATTATTACCAGAAATGATACATTTGACTGTATAGTTACAGTGAGTTATTAGTGGTAATGATACATTAGACTCTATTTTGAGAGCGACTTATTACTGGTAATGATATATGATACTGTATAGTGAGAGTGAGTTATTACCTGTAATGATACATGATAATGTATAGTGAGAGTGAGTTATTACCGGTAATGATATATGATACTGTATAGTGAGAGTGTGTTATTACTGGTACTGATATATGATACTGTATAGTGAGAGTGTGTTATTACTAGTAATGATATATGATACTGTATAGTGAGAGCGAGTTATTACCTGTAATGATACAAGATACTGTGTAGTGAGAGTGTGTTATTACTGGTAATGAAGTATGATAATGTATAGTGAGAGTGAGTTATTACCAGTAATGATACATTTTTCTGTATAGTTACAGTTAGTTATTACAGGTAATGATACTTTATACTCTATTTTGAGAGCGAGTTATTACTAGTAATGATAATGTAAAGTGAGAGTGAGTTATTACCTGTAATGATACATGATAATGTATAGTGAGAGTGAGTTATTACCGGTAATTATATATGATACTGTATAGTGAGAGTGTGTTTTTAGCGGTAATGATATATGATACTGTATAGTGAGAGTGTGTTTTTACCGGAAATGATATATGATACTGTATAGTGAGAGTGTGTTATTACTAGTAATGATATATGATAATGTATAGTGAGAGTGAGTTATTACCTGTAATAATACATGATAATGTATAGTGAGAGTGAGTTATTACCGGTAATGATATAAGATACTGTATAGTGAGAGTGTGTTATTACCGGTAATGATATATGATACTGTATAGTGAGAGTGTGTTATTACTTGTAATGATATATGATAATGTATAGTGAGAGTGAGTTATTACCTGTAATAATACATGATAATGTATAGTGAGAGTGAGTTATTACCGGTAATGATATATGATACTGTATAGTGAGAGTGTGTTATTACCAGTAATGATATATGATACTGTATAGTTACAGTGAGTTATTACTGGTAATGATACTTTATACTCTATTTTGAGAGGGAGTTATTACTAGTAATGATATATGATAATGTATAGTGAGAGTGAGTTATTACCTGTAATAATACATGATAATGTATAGTGAGAGTGAGTTATTACCGGTAATGATATATGATACTGTATAGTGAGAGTGTGTTATTACTAGTAATGATATATGATACTGTATAGTGAGACGAGTTATTACCTGTAATGATACAAGATACTGTGTAGTGAGAGTGTGTTATTACTGGTAATGAAATATGATAATGTATAGTGAGAGTGAGTTATTACCAGTAATGATACATTTTTCTGTATAGTTACAGTGAGTTATTACTGGTAATGATACTTTATACTCTATTTTGAGAGGGAGTTATTACTAGTAATGATATATGATAATGTATAGTGAGAGTGAGTATTTACCAGTAATGATACATGATAATGTATAGTGAGAGTGAGTTATTACCAGTAATGATACATTTTTCTGTATAGTGAGAGCGAGTTATTAGAGGTATTGATACATTATACTCTATTTTGAGAGCGAGTTATGACTGGTAATGGTATACAGTGGCGTCAATTTTTCTTCCAGGGTGGGGGGGATGACTTTGTATATTTATATATACACACACATATAACTTTTTCAGCATCTCTGAGTGACATATTCAACTATATATATATATATATATATATATATATATATATATATATATATTTAAATTTATGTATATATAAATGTATATATATATATGATTATGTATACACTTAATAATATTTCAAATAATTATATTTTAATAGAAAATAAGTTATTTTGTAATTGAAAGCAAGGTTTAGATATAACATTTTTTAGTAAATGGATCCAAAGTCTTTTATTCTTCTAATTAATATAATTCATTTGCAATATTATAATATTATTCTCTGAAAAGTGGGGGGGGGGGATGATTACATTGGCCATCCCCCCTTGCCAAAAAGTGAGGGGTATATATACCCCCATCCCCCCTATATTGATGCCCCTGATGGTATATAATACTGTATGTTGTATAAATTTGACACACAGGGGACAGGAAGAGGATTACAAACGTTCTTACCTGGACGTGCACTTCCAGACTTGTCCCAGATCCTGTAAACTTGGCACACCTCTGTAACAATTTATCAAGGTTTTTTTTTATCATAATGCATGGTTCATTATGCTCTGGTTACATTACATAATATATACATATTGAAAATAACGATTCATCAACAATATTTCATTCATAAATATTTATATATTTATATACCAGTATACCAAATTTATATATGTATATATGTATCTATAAATACCTTATCAGCAATAGCTGGTTTTTAATTAATCAAGGTAAATTTTAATTGCCACTGATGAGACAGTGACTGGATGATTAATGGCTGAGGCATTCTTTGAAGGGGTGTGTATCAGTTTACTATAGCTGTGATATGTTCAAAGTCCGGTAATCTGCATGGAGACCCTTGTCTATGAAAATTAATTTTTATATACTTTAGCTATTCCTGCACACTTTTTGCTTGTGCTGCTATAATCAGTCCATTTCCTATTTATTTTTTTTCACTGGATCAGCATCCGATCAGGATACCCCAAATCTTATTGTTTACATGATGGTCTTCATTGGAAATCTGTGGAAATCTATGATTGTTGTGACCCATATGACTATAAGTGCTGTTGATTAATTCCTCAAATTGTTTCATTGTTTTCCTTAATTGCCTGTTATTGTTTTCCTCAATTTTACACTAAGGTATGGCACTGAATTACAGTCATTTTTATCTAATATGCTAGTATATGCATAAAAGTCAACTTAATTGTGTGTAAGTACGGCTAACAAACAAATATGAATCAAAAGCATCATAAGTCTACCATACACACATTCATATAATGATCCATAATCGCCTCTGACACTGTCCCTAGCGGCCAATTCATAACTTGAATTAAATGTGTATGTTTTAATCAAATTAATGACGGAGCAGGACCTTGGTGACCTTATTAATTCTCCATTCCTTTTTTTCAGAAAAAAAATTCATTTGATTATGAACTCTCCCACAAAAAAGCAGGATGTATTTAAAGGCATTAGTCATTTGGAATTCACTTAAATTATATAAAATTTTAAAAAATATAAAACAATTGATAGAACTGCCAGATCCTTATCATATTTGATAAGATTATTTGTATGGGTTAAATCTAAAGTTTTCAGGGACACTTTTCATTTAAATAGCCTCTTCATGCTCATGTCATTTTTAGAACAAATTCCTGGTAACAGTTTGTTCTGGGAAACTTCTCCAACTGTCTGCACGTCATTGATAAAACATGTGAATATATAAATAGGATATTATAAACGCAATGCAGCTACATGTTCATGAACAAATCACCAAACTGACATATTAACAATCTAACAAAACACAAGTGTGAACTGGGGATTTTCATCTTTAAAGTTAAAAATTCAGCGATATTTCACTTACGCTCCGGCGTCATGTCATCAGACATTGTGCAGCCGTCGAACTTGGCTCTCACGGCCACTGCCTTTTCCTCTCCACCTTCGGGTTCCGTGAACACGAGACGTATATAACGGGCGTCTGTTGGCGCACTCACAGTGTGCAGGGCTGATGTTGTATACAGAGAAGGTGTCACGGTCACCTGTAAGAGAGTGATCAATCGGCAACAGTTAGCTGTTAAGACCACATAAAGGTCTGGCTAAGTAAGGGATAGACTATGAAACATAAGATGACCACATGCATGCCTCAATCACCTCTGTATTGACCCATTATGATACGTTTATGGGTAATTTCCCTGCAAAATATATAGGAAGCAGGTTTAATGTTCACCCATTTCTGTACATTTTTCTGTATGTTTATTAGCTTGTCTGCCTGAAATATACCTTAACTTTAAATGGAATAGATAATTGAATGTCGGAGGTGGTCTATCTGTGTGGTTATTTTTTGGGTAATATTAGCATCTGCTATTTTAGTAATGGACCTGGATGCTTTGTATAATTATGATGTGAGAAAAGGTACATTGAAATATGTTCCTTGAGTGGAACACTCAATAACAATACTAACCAAATACCCCATCTTTGCTTTAGACATCGTCATAGGATGCCATTTTATTTTTATTTTGAAACTGGAAAGATCTCAACTTCATTGGACAGATCTAGAGTCAAGCGATCATGTGACCAAGTTCATTCAGGATTCAATGGAAAATCAATGGTGCACACATTAGGAAAACTGAATGATGAATAACACGAGTATTTTATTTACAGACATTTGAACACATGAAAAATCATAAAAGGTGTTAAAATTATATTAAACGAAGAGTCAATTAGAATAAGAATGTTTGTACCTGTCTCCATTAGTTTCCATTTATTCATCACTAGCTGATAAACCCGGTATACCGGCCTTTTTACCGGGGTCGGGGAGATGAAATAATTATGAGGAGGAAATGGCTCATTTTTTTTTTATTCTAAGAGTTAAAAGAAAATATATAATTTCGGTAGTATACTGTCTCAATTAGATATGCATTTTTTTATATTCATTTTGCGGCGCTGCGCTCGTGGCAAGAAATTCATATACCGGTGGCAAGAAATTCATATACCGGTATATTTACCTTGAAGACCTGGTGAGTAAAGTTTACATCTGCGAACTGGAATGGGGCGCGGGGGCATTCAGGTTTTCGATGATCTTTTACTGGTTACAATTGTTGGACGTATAAAGAATGGTTTGATGTGAGTGAGACATGAAAGATGAATTAAATGTAAGTTTTAAGACAAAGAAACAAAGATACAGAAACATGCATACCTCGTTAGTAGTAGAAGCGGTCCCATGTGAAGTCGTAACCATTTTTAATCGTATCAGACCAATTTTGAGGCCTGGAAACTCCGCCTTCACCAACCCCAACCCCTTTTCCGAAAATGTGGACCTTGTATTAGGTTTTGTCATTAATCCCCCTTGGTTGAACTCGTCGTTTTCATAAAGCGAGAGTCATATGTTTTTCACATTTACTGACCACGCATTTGGGTCAGAGCCTAGGTCAGATGTTAGGTCAAAGAAGCCTAAATCCCTCAATACATGTAAGGAGGGTTATTCGAATGCACAATTGTCCTTTATCCTGCTCTGGAGGAGAATAACGGGTCTTTGGCGAAGGCGGTTCGGCTGTTTTCGGTGGTAGTCTCTACTCAAGTCAGAAAACACGCAAAAATCACTCAAAATCACGTGTACATCAAAATTTATTTATTCTCATATCGGTGAAGTCATTGCGGAACAATAACCTTTAAAATGAGATATGGCACAGTGTCATTCGCACCGTGGTTTCAGAGAACATTGCGAACAAAGGTGGACCGAATTCCTAGTATTAGATTATGATCAGGTCGCATATCTATGTCCAGGTATCTGCGCTAAGTCGATCTTAAGGCTGTTCATGAGCCAAGGAAGCGGGTTTCGAAATTCAGAGAGAATTCAATTATGGAAGAATTTGGTATATAGAATTTGATGTCACTTTGCATATGACAAGAGTGCATGTGACAAGAGCTCTTTGTGAAACATTAAATATATATGTAAAACAAGGCACATGATATAATAAAATCACATAAAATCACATGATATAACCTTTATATGAAGTGTGGCACCACCTGACCCCATCTTGTACCTACCGTTTCTCCCAGCTCCCAGTTGTACCCGTCATCACTGTACTTTATTTGGTAGGTCTTCACGCGTTCACTGCTGGCGTAGGTTGGGTACTCCAGGGTAACTTTTGTCACCCTTGTCACATTTCCAAAACTGACCTGCAGATATTTCTCGAAGTTGCCTGATCGAGCCGCAGACGTCCATCCTGAAGGATTCCAGATATACTTATATATTTTTAATATATATATTTTTGGTGCATTTTTATCACATTGTGGATTTGGAAATATGTGTTAATTATTCAAGGCGTTAATTAATATGCCTACAGCAGTTGTTGATGTGTACTTAAAATGAATGTAAAATAAAATTTCACCCAGTGTCAACAAAGATAGATCCTCGTAAAGCCCTGTCCGTATACTTGAGAACTGATGATCGATCCTTCCCGAAAAGGCAAGTCATGATGAATCAGCAGGATCTGCCGTGACCAAACTGCGGTTATCATAAACAGGCATAAAGCGAAATCTACCCGATCTACCCAAGAGACGGTGATCGTGGGAGAGGAGTAACTTATCCTTGTTTATGTGGATGAGTTATCCAGTTAGTTACCATGAACAAGACAAAAGACGGTGATCGTGGGAGAGGAGTAACTTATCCTTGTTTATGTGGATGAGTTATCCAGGTAGTTATCATGAACAAGACAAGAGATGGTGATCGTAGGAGAGGAGTAACTTATCCTTGTTTATGTATATGAGTTATCCAATTAGTAACCATGAACAAGACAAGAGACTATGATCGTGGGAGAGGAGTAACTTATCCTTGTTTATGTGGATGAGTTATCCAATTAGTTACCATGAACAAGACAAGAGACGGTGATCGTGGGAGAGGAGTAACTTATCCTTGTTAATGTGGATGAGTTATCCAATTAGTTACCATGAACAAGACAAGAGACGGTGATCGTGGGAGAGGAGTAACTTATCCTTGTTAATGTGGATGAGTTATCCAATTAGTTACCAAGAACAAGACAAGAGACGGTGATCGTGTGAGAGGAGTAACTTATCCTTGTTTATGTGGATGAGTTATCCAATTAGTTACCATGAACAAGACAAGAGACGGTGATCGTGGGAGAGGAGTAACTTATCCTTGTTAATGTGGATGAGTTATCCAATTAGTTACCATGAACAAGACAAGAGACGGTGATCGTGTGAGAGGAGTAACTTATCCTTGTTTATGTGGATGAGTTATCCAATTAGTTATCATGAACAAGACAAGAGACGGTGATCGTGGGATTGGAGTAACTTATCCTTGTTAATGTGGATGAGTTATCCAATTAGTTACCATGAACAAGACAAGAGACGGTGATCGTGTGAGAGGAGTAACTTATCCTTGTTTATGTGGATGAGTTATCCAATTAGTTACCATGAACAAGACAAGAGACGGTGATCGTGGGAGAGGAGTAACTTATCCTTGTTAATGTGGATGAGTTATCCAATTAGTTACCATGAACAAGACAAGAGACGGTGATCGTGGGATTGGAGTAACTTATCCTTGTTTATGTGGATGAGTTATCCAATTAGTTACCATGAACAAGACAAGAGATGGTGATCGTGGGAGATGAGTAACTTATCCTTGTTTATGTGGATGAGTTATCCAATTAGTTACCATGAACAAGACAAGAGACGGTGATCGTGTGAGAGGAGTAACTTATCCTTGTTTATGTGGATGAGTTATCCAATTAGTTACCATGAACAAGACAAGAGACGGTGATCGTGGGAGAGGAGTAACTTATCCTTGTTTATGTGGATGAGTTATCCAATTAGTTACCATGAACAAGACAAGAGACGGTGATCGTGGGAGAGGAGTAACTTATCCTTGTTTATGTGGATGAGTTATCCAATTAGTTACCATGAACAAGACAAGAGACGGTGATCGTGGGAGAGGAGTAACTTATCCTTGTTTATGTAGATGAGTTATCCAATTAGTTACCATGAACAAGACAAGAGACGGTGATCGTGGGAGAGGAGTAACTTATCCTTGTTAATGTGGATGAGTTATCCAATTAGTTACCATGAACAAGACAAGAGACGGTGATCGTGGGAGAGGAGTAACTTATCCTTGTTTATGTAGATGAGTTATCCAATTAGTTACCATGAACAAGACAAGAGACGGTGATCGTGGGAGATGAGTAACTTATCCTTGTTTATGTGGATGAGTTATCCAATTAGTTACCATGAACAAGACAAGAGATGGTGATCGTGGGAGAGGAGTAACTTATCCTTGTTTATGTAGATGAGTTATCCAATTAGTTACCATGAACAAGACAAGAGACGGTGATCGTGGGAGAGGAGTAACTTATCCTTGTTAATGTGGATGAGTTATCCAATTAGTTACCATGAACAAGACAAGAGACGGTGATCGTGGGAGAGGAGTAACTTATCCTTGTTAATGTGGATGAGTTATCCAATTAGTTACCATGAACAAGACAAGAGACGGTGATCGTGGGAGATGAGTAACTTATCCTTGTTTATGTGGATGAGTTATCCAATTAGTTACCATGAACAAGACAAGAGATGGTGATCGTGGGAGAGGAGTAACTTATCCTTGTTTATGTAGATGAGTTATCCAATTAGTTACCATGAACAAGACAAGAGACGGTGATCGTGGGAGAGGAGTAACTTATCCTTGTTAATGTGGATGAGTTATCCAATTAGTTACCATGAACAAGACAAGAGACGGTGATCGTGGGAGAGGAGTAACTTATCCTTGTTTATGTAGATGAGTTATCCAATTAGTTACCATGAACAAGACAAGAGACGGTGATCGTGGGAGATGAGTAACTTATCCTTGTTTATGTGGATGAGTTATCCAATTAGTTACCATGAACAAGACAAGAGATGGTGATCGTGGGAGAGGAGTAACTTATCCTTGTTTATGTAGATGAGTTATCCAATTAGTTACCATGAACAAGACAAGAGACGGTGATCGTGGGAGAGGAGTAACTTATCCTTGTTAATGTGGATCAGTTATACAATTAGTTACCATGAACAAGACAAGAGACGGTGATCGTGGGAGAGGAGTAACTTATCCTTGTTTATGTAGATGAGTTATCCAATTAGTTACCATGAACAAGACAAGAGACGGTGATCGTGGGAGAGGAGTAACTTATCCTTGTTTATGTGGATGAGTTATCCAGGTAGTTACATTGAAATGGACAAGAGATGGTGATCGTGGGAGAGAAGTCACTAACCCTTGGTTATGTAGATGACTTATCCAGTTAGATACATTGAAATGGACAAGAGACGGTGATCGTGGGAGAGGAGTCACTAACCCTTGGTTATGTAGATGACTTATCCAGTTAGTTACCATGAACAAGACAAGAGATGGTGATCGTGGGAGAGGAGTCACTAACCCTTGTTTATATAGATGACTTATCCAGTTAGTTACCATGAACAAGACAAGAGACGGTGATCGTGGGAGAGGAGTAACTTACCCTTGTTTATGTAGACGAGTTATCCAAATAGTTTCCATGAAAAAGACAAAAGACGGTAAGCGTGCGACAGTGACTTACCCGAGCCGCTTCCAGAGCGGGCGTCCTTAGCTGGGCGGCTTGAGTCTGGAGAGTGTGAGGAAGTGATCTGACAGTCTTTGATACTGCCGCCGACTTCCATTCCCAATGACTGCTCCGGCTGACAGCCTGAATGGTCGAATATGTGGGGAGGTCAAATACGAGTTATATTTTACAATATGCATCCTAGCATGGTAGCAAATAGTTATAAATCAAGGTTATACATATTTAGGATTAATCTGGAAATGTTTTGAACATGTTATTCAATAAAATATCTTGTTTTAAATTCCTCCTGCTCAAAAGAACAGTTAACTATCATATGAAAAGTTTTTTTTTAAATAAAAAGAAAAATGTGTTATAAATGGACCAATGTTACAGCAAGAGCATCGTAAATGTGCATAACACACTCGTATAACACGCCCGTGAGAAATTCTGATGATAAATATTCAGAGTGAGATTCATGAACATATCATTTAATATGGTCTGTGACGAATATATAATAAAAATATATTAAAATGAATTTTGATTATTTTTAACACTGCTGTTGTAATTTAAATAAAAATGGCAAAAGGGGCATGCTGAGCACATTGATACATAATGGACATATAAATAGGAGCAAGAAAGAGAAAAATAAAGTAAAAGGTCAATCAAGATCAACAAGCGGGGCAAAATCTCGTAAAAACGATCGTTTCCTTGCTTTAATGTAAAAACATAATGAGAAACTAGATTTATGCATTCGCCATGAGTAGGCGGGGAATCATACATGAGCGACAGGCGCATGAAATCAAATCCATTCCCTCTTATTTAATTAATCCTCTCCCTTTCAATTCTATCGGCACTTTTGCCTATCTGAAATAATGATGCTAGAGCCTAGAGCGGTTACGCTGGCCTTATACATCCAATTAAAATGCCTGACCCGAATTTTCACCGTTAATCCATTCTAATACTATTATTCCACAATCTTTTGCATTCATTTGCATTTGATATTAAGCATATTGAAAGGAAATAAAGATTTATTTTCAGATTGAAATCTTGATAAGGATATCTTTACATCCAAATGTAAACCTGAATTGTAGGTTCTGGTTGATGAGTAGATACTGTAATTTTTAATGGTTTAAACATTCTTGTTTTTTTTTGCGGACTGTCGTACCTTGTGATCCAGAAGGCCCCTCTACCCTGTAGGCCAGACTGTCCAGCTGAGTCACGAAGAAGGTCCCGGTGTCGTTGACGTGGTTGGCGCGCCAGATGATGTTGCAGCCGGTTTCATACGGCGTGGTGGCATCTGGCTGAACCACACCTTTCGGAAAGTCAGTGCTGACTGCAGAAACGTCCAGGGACACGGTGAAAGTAAACTTGTCAGTGAAGTAAAGACGCTCGAACTGGAAAGATTCATAAAAAAATCACCGAGTTTTAATCACTGTAATTGTGTGAATTGTGTTATTATAACTCTTTATGACCTTCTCGTCTTGTTTGTGTTTTTACTTACAATCAGTGTGCTATTAATTGAAGCTCTACAATGTAGGTTGTTTTTTCGTGTTGGTTTTACATATATATATATATATATATATATATATATATATATATATATATATATATATATATATATATATATATATATATATTTGAATGAAGAAAAGTTAGAACTCTTGGTATCAGCTTAAGATCTACAAAGTAGTATTTGTGTGTTTTGTCTTGTTTGGTACTCACGACCATCTGGATCCCCTCGAAGCCTGTGGTGTTTTTGACGGTCGGCACGAGTGTCATATTATCGGTGGTTATCGCTTTGAAGGAAATAAATGGCGGGAAGTACAAGGTCGCGGTGACGTTGTAACCTTCCGCCCTTGACAGGTTGTCGTGTTGCATTACACAGTCGATCTCAATTGTGCCACTGAAAAGAAAAATTAACCGCTATTAATTTACGAAGACATCATATAATTGTATGCATAAACGTGTGAAGGTTTCTCATGTTCGCATGTTTGAAACCTCGCCCTCTGTCTCTCTGTAAAGCATTACATAACGATTCATTGTTACACTGAGGTAACTGTCCGTCTCTCTGCTAAGCATTACATAACGATTCATTGTTACACTGAGGTAACTGTCCGTCTCTCTGTGAAGCATTACATAACGATTCATTGTTACACTCAGGTAACTGTCCGTCTCTCTGCTAAGCATTACATAACGATTCATTGTTACACTGAGGTAACTGTCCGTCTCTCTGTGAAGCATTACAGAACGATTCATTGTTACACTGAGGTAACTGTCAGTCTCTCTGCTAAGCATTACAGAACCATTCATTGTTACACTGAGGTAACTGTCCGTCTCTCTGTGAAGCATTACATAACGATTCATTGTTACACTGAGGTAACTGTCCGTCTCTCTGTAAAGCATTACATAACGATTCATTGTTACACTGAGGTAACTGTCCGTCTCTCTGTGAAGCATTACATAACGATTCATTGTTACACTGAGGTAACTGTCCGTCTCTCTGTGAAGCATTACAGAACGATTCATTGTTACACTGAGGTAACTGTCAGTCTCTCTGCTAAGCATTACAGAACGATTCATTGTTACACTGAGGTAACTGTCCGTCTCTCTGCTAAGCATTACAGAACGATTCATTGTAACACTGATGTAACTGTCAGTCTCTCTGCTAAGCATTACAGAACGATTCATTGTTACACTGAGGTAACTGTCCGTCTCTCTGTGAAGCATTACAGAACGATTCATTGTTACACTGAGGTAACTGTCAGTCTCTCTGCTAAGCATTACAGAACGATTCATTGTTACACTGAGGTAACTGTCCGTCTCTCTGCTAAGCATTACAGAACGATTCATTGTAACACTGATGTAACTGTCAGTCTCTCTGCTAAGCATTACAGAACGATTCATTGTTACACTGAGGTAACTGTCCGTCTCTCTGCTAAGCATTACAGAACGATTCATTGTTACACTGAGGTAACTGTCAGTCTCTCTGCTAAGCATTACATAACGATTCATTGTTACACTGAGGTAACTGTCAGTCTCTCTCCTAAGCATTACAGAACGATTCATTGTTACACTGAGGTAACTGTCAGTCTCTCTGCTAAGCATTACATAACGATTCATTGTTACACTGAGGTAACTGTCCGTCTCTCTGTGAAGCATTACAGAACGATTCATTGTTACACTGAGGTAACTGTCAGTCTCTCTGCTAAGCATTACAGAACGATTCATTGTTACACTGAGGTAACTGTCCGTCTCTCTGCTAAGCATTACAGAACGATTCATTGTTACACTGATGTAACTGTCAGTCTCTCTGCTAAGCATTACAGAACGATTCATTGTTACACTGAGGTAACTGTCCGTCTCTCTGCTAAGCATTACAGAACGATTCATTGTTACACTGAGGTAACTGTCAGTCTCTCTGCTAAGCATTACATAACGATTCATTGTTACACTGAGGTAACTGTCAGTCTCTCTGCTAAGCATTACATAACGATTCATTGTTACACTGAGGTAACTGTCCGTCTCTCTGCTAAGCATTACAGAACGATTCATTGTAACACTGATGTAACTGTCAGTCTCTCTGCTAAGCATTACATTACGATTCATTGTTACACTGAGGTAACTGTCAGTCTCTCTGCTAAGCATTACAGAACGATTCATTGTTACACTGAGGTAACTGTCCGTCTCTCTGCTAAGCATTACATAACGATTCATTGTTACACTGAGGTAACTGTCCGTCTCTCTGCTAAGCATTACATAACGATTCATTGTTACACTGAGGTAACTGTCCGTCTCTCTGTGAAGCATTACAGAACGATTCATTGTTACACTGAGGTAACTGTCAGTCTCTCTGCTAAGCATTACATAACGATTAATTGTTACACTGAGGTAACTGTCCGTCTCTCTGTGAAGCATTACAGAACGATTCATTGTTACACTGATGTAACTGTCAGTCTCTCTGCTAAGCATTACAGAACGATTCATTGTTACACTGAGGTAACTGTCCGTCTCTCTGTGAAGCATTACAGAACGATTCATTGTTACAATGAGGTAACTGTCTGTCTCTCTGTGAAGCATTACAGAACGATTCATTGTTACACTGAGGTAACTGTCCGTCTCTCTGTGAAGCATTACATAACGATTCATTGTTACACTGAGGTAACTGTCCGTCTCTCTGCGAAGCATTATATAACGATTCATTGTTACACTGAGGTAACTGTCCGTCTCTCTGCTAAGCATTACATAACGATTCATTGTTACACTGAGGTAACTGTCCGTCTCTCTGTGAAGCATTACAGAACGATTCATTGTTACACTGAGGTAACTGTCCGTCTCTCTGCGAAGCATTACAGAACGATTCATTGTTACACTGAGGTAACTGTCTGTCTCTCTGTGAAGCATTACATAACGATTCATTGTTACACTGAGGTAACTGTCCGTCTCTCTGTGAAGCATTACAGAACGATTCATTGTAACACTGAGGTAACTGTCTGTCTCTCTGTGAAGCATTACATAACGATTCATTGTTACACTGAGGTAACTGTCCGTCTCTCTGTGAAGCATTACAGAACGATTCATTGTAACACTGAGGTAACTGTCCGTCTCTCTGCTAAGTATTACATAACGATTCATTGTTACACTGAGGTAACTGTCCGTCTCTCTGTGAAGCATTACAGAACGATTCATTGTTACACTGAGGTAACTGTCCGTCTCTCTGCGAAGCATTACAGAACGATTCATTGTTACACTGAGGTAATTGTCTGTCTCTCTGTGAAGCATTACAGAACGATTCATTGTTACACTGAGGTAACTGTCTGTCTCTCTGTGAAGCATTACATAACGATTCATTGTTACACTGAGGTAACTGTCCGTCTCTCTGTGAAGCATTACATAACGATTCATTGTTACACTGAGGTAACTGTCCGTCTCTCTGTGAAGCATTACAGAACGATTCATTGTTACACTGAGGTAACTGTCCGTCTCTCTGTGAAGCATTACATAACGATTCATTGTTACACTGAGGTAACTGTCCGTCTCTCTGTGAAGCATTACAGAACGATTCATTGTTACACTGAGGTAACTGTCTGTCTCTCTGTGAAGCATTACATAACGATTCATTGTTACACTGAGGTAACTGTCCGTCTCTCTGTGAAGCATTACATAACGATTCATTGTTACACTGAGGTAACTGTCCGTCTCTCTGTGAAGCATTACAGAACGATTCATTGTTACACTGAGGTAACTGTCAGTCTCTCTGCTAAGCATTACAGAACGATTCATTGTTACACTGAGGTAACTGTCCGTCTCTCTGTAAAGCATTACATAACGATTCATTGTTACACTGAGGTAACTGTCCGTCTCTCTGTGAAGCATTACAGAACGATTCATTGTTACACTGAGGTAACTGTCAGTCTCTCTGTAAAGCATTACATAACGATTCATTGTTACACTGAGGTAACTGTCCGTCTCTCTGTAAAGCATTACAGAACGATTCATTGTTACACTGAGGTAACTGTCCGTCTCTCTGTGAAGCATTACATAACGATTCATTGTTACACTGAGGTAACTGTCCGTCTCTCTGTGAAGCATTACAGAACGATTCATTGTTACACTGAGGTAACTGTCCGTCTCTCTGCTAAGCATTACAGAACGATTCATTGTTACACTGAGGTAACTGTCAGTCTCTCTGCTAAGCATTACAGAACCATTCATTGTTACACTGAGGTAACTGTCCGTCTCTCTGCGAAGCATTACATAACGATTCATTGTTACACTGAGGTAACTGTCCGTCTCTCTGTAAAGCATTACATAACGATTCATTGTTACACTGAGGTAACTGTCCGTCTCTCTATGAAGCATTACATAACGATTCATTGTTACACTGAGGTAACTGTCCGTCTCTCTGCTAAGCATTACATAACGATTCATTGTTACACTGAGGTAACTGTCCGTCTCTCTGTGAAGCATTACAGAACGATTCATTGTTACACTGAGGTAACTGTCCGTCTCTCTGCGAAGCATTACAGAACGATTCATTGTTACACTGAGGTAACTGTCCGTCTCTCTGCGAAGCATTACATAACGATTCATTGTTACACTGAGGTAACTGTCCGTCTCTCTGCTTAGCATTACATAACGATTCATTGTTACACTGAGGTAACTGTCCGTCTCTCTGTGAAGCATTACAGAACGATTCATTGTTACACTGAGGTAACTGTCCGTCTCTCTGTGAAGCATTACAGAACGATTCATTGTTACACTGAGATAACTGTCCGTCTCTCTGTGAAGCATTACAGAACGATTCATTGTTACACTGAGGTAACTGTCCGTCTCTCTGTGAAGCATTACATAACGATTCATTGTTACACTGAGGTAACTGTCCGTCTCTCTGTGAAGCATTACAGAACGATTCATTGTTACACTGAGGTAACTGTCCGTCTCTCTGTGAAGCATTACAGAACGATTCATTGTTACACTGAGGTAACTGTCCGTCTCTCTGTGAAGCATTACAGAACGATTCATTGTTACACTGAGGTAACTGTCCGTCTCTCTGTGAAGCATTACATAACGATTCATTGTTACACTGAGGTAACTGTCCGTCTCTCTGCGAAGCATTACATAACGATTCATTGTTACACTGAGGTAACTGTCCGTCTCTCTATGAAGCATTACATAACGATTCATTGTTACACTGAGGTAACTGTCCGTCTCTCTGCTAAGCATTACAGAACGATTCATTGTTACACTGAGGTAACTGTCCGTCTCTCTGTGAAGCATTACATAACGATTCATTGTAACATTGAGGTAACTGTCTGTCACTCTGAGATGCATTACAGAACGATTCATTGTTACACTGAGGTAACTGTCCGTCTCTCTGTAAAGCATTACATAACGATTCATTGTTACACTGAGGTAACTGTCCGTCTCTCTGTGAAGCATTACATAACGATTCATTGTTACACTGAGGTAACTGTCTGTCTCTCTGTGAAGCAATACATAACGATTCATTGTTACACTGAGGTAACTGTCCGTCTCTCTGTGAAGCATTACAGAACGATTCATTGTTACACTGAGGTAACTGTCAGTCTCTCTGCTAAGCATTACAGAACGATTCATTGTTACACTGAGGTAACTGTCAGTCTCTCTGCTAAGCATTACAGAACGATTCATTGTTACACTGAGGTAACTGTCAGTCTCTATGTGAAGCATTACAGAACGATTCATTGTTACACTGATGTAACTGTCCGTCTCCCTGCGAAGCATTACAGAACGTTTCATTTTTACACCGAGGTAACTGTCAGTCTCTATGCGAAGCATTACAGAATGATTCATTGTTACACTGAGGTAACTGTCAGTCTCTATGCGAAGCATTACAGAATGATTCATTGTAACAATGAGGTAACTGTCTGTCTCTCTGCGAAGCATTACAGAACGATTCATTGTAACATTGAGGTAACTGTCTGTCACTCTGAGATGCATTACAGAACGATTCATTGTTACACTGAGGTAACTGTCCGTCTCTCTGCGAAGCATTACAGAATGATTCATTGTAACAATGAGGTAACTGTCTGTCTCTCTGCGAAGCATTACAGAACGATTCATTGTAACATTGAGGTAACTGTCTGTCACTCTGAGATGCATTACAGAACGATTCATTGTTACACTGAGATAACTGTCTGTCTCTCTGTAAAGCATTACATAACGATTCATTGTTACACTGAGGTAACTGTCCGTCTCTCTGCTAAGCATTACAGAACGATTCATTGTTACACTGAGGTAACTGTCAGTCTCTCTGTGAAGCATTACAGAACGATTCATTGTTACACTGATGTAACTGTCCGTCTCTCTGCGAAGCATTACAGAATGATTCATTGTTACACTGAGGTAACTGTCAGTCTCTATGCGAAGCATTACAGAATGATTCATTGTTACACTGAGGTAACTGTCAGTCTCTATGCGAAGCATTACTGAATGATTCATTGTAACAATGAGGTAACTGTCTGTCTCTCTGCGAAGCATTACAGAACGATTCATTGTAACATTGAGGTAACTGTCTGTCACTCTGAGATGCATTACAGAACGATTCATTGTTACACTGAGGTAACTGTCTGTCTCTCTGTAAAGCATTACATAACGATTCATTGTTACACTGAGGTAACTGTCCGTCTCTCTGTGAAGCATTACAGAATGATTCATTGTTACACTGAGGTAACTGTCTGTCTCTCTGTGAAGCATTACAGAATGATTCATTGTAACAATGAGGTAACTGTCCGTCTCTCTGTGAAGCATTACAGAATGATTCATTGTTACACTGAGGTAACTGTCAGTCTCTCTGTGAAGCATTACAGAACGATTAATTGTAACAATGAGGTAACTGTCTGTCTCTCTGCGAAGCATTACAGAACGATTCATTGTAACATTGAGGTAACTGTCTGTCACTCTGAGATGCATTACAGAACGATTCATTGTTACACTGAGGTAACTGTCTGTCTCTCTGTAAAGCATTACATAACGATTCATTGTTACATTGAGGTAACTGTCCGTCTCTCTGTGAAGCATTACAGAATGATTCATTGTTACACTGAGGTAACTGTCCGTGTCTCTGTGAAGCATTACAGAACGATTCATTGTTACACTGAGGTAACTGTCAGTCTCTCTGCTAAGCATTACAGAACGATTCATTGTAACATTGAGGTAACTGTCTGTCTCTCTGCAAAGCATTACAGAACGATTCATTGTTACACTGAGGTAACTGTCCGTTTCTCTGCTAAGCATTATATAACGATTCATTGTTACACTGAGGTAACTGTCTGTCTCTCTGTGAAGCATTACAGAACGATTCATTGTTACACTGAGGTAACTGTCAGTCTCTCTGTGAAGCATTACAGAACGATTCATTCTAACACTGAGGTAACTGTCCGTCTCTCTGCTAAGCATTACATAACGATTCATTGTAACAATGAGGTAACTGTCTGTCTCTCTGCGAAGCATTACAGAACGATTCATTGTAACATTGAGGTAACTGTCTGTCACTCTGAGATGCATTACAGAACGATTCATTGTTACACTGAGGTAACTGTCCGTCTCTCTGCTAAGCATTACAGAACGATTCATTGTAACACTGAGGTAACTGTCTGTCACTCTGAGATGCATTACAGAACGATTCATTGTTACACTAAGGTAACTGTCCGTCTCTCTGCTAAGCATTACAGAACGATTCATTGTAACATTGAGGTAACTGTCTGTCACTCTGAGATGCATTACAGAACGATTCATTGTTACACTGAGGTAACTGTCCGTCTCTCTGCTAAGCATTACAGAACGATTCATTGTTACACTGATGTAACTGTCCGTCTCTCTGCGAAGCATTACATAACGATTCATTGTTACACTGATGTAACTGTCCGTCTCTCTGCGAAGCATTACATAACGATTCATTGTTACACTGAGGTAACTGTCTGTCTCTCTGTGAAGCATTACATAACGATTCATTGTTACACTGAGGTAACTGTCTGTCACTCTGAGATGCATTACAGAACGATTCATTGTTACACTGAGGTAACTGTCCGTCTCTCTGCTAAGCATTACAGAACGATTCATTTTTACACTGATGTAACTGTCCGTCTCTCTGCGAAGCATTACATAACGATTCATTGTTACACTGAGGTAACTGTCTGTCTCTCTGTGAAGCATTACATAACGATTCATTGTTACACTGAGGTAACTGTCTGTCTCTCTGTGAAGCATTACAGAACGATTCATTGTTACACTGAGGTAACTGTCAGTCTCTATGCGAAGCATTACAGAAAGATTCATTGTAACAATGAGGTAACTGTCTGTCTCTCTGCGAAGCATTACAGAACGATTCATTGTAACATTGAGGTAACTGTCTGTCTCTCTGCAAAGCATTACAGAACGATTCATTGTTACACTGAGGTAACTGTCCGTTTCTCTGCTAAGCATTACATAACGATTCATTGTTACACTGAGGTAACTGTCTGTCTCTCTGTGAAGCATTACAGAACGATTCATTGTTACACTGAGGTAACTGTCAGTCTCTCTGTGAAGCATTACAGAACGATTCATTGTAACACTGAGGTAACTGTCCATCTCTCTGCTAAGCATTACATAACGATTCATTGTAACAATGAGGTAACTGTCTGTCTCTCTGCGAAGCATTACAGAACGATTCATTGTAACATTGAGGTAACTGTCTGTCACTCTGAGATGCATTACAGAACGATTCATTGTTACACTGAGGTAACTGTCCGTCTCTCTGCTAAGCATTACAGAACGATTCATTGTAACACTGAGGTAACTGTCTGTCACTCTGAGATGCATTACAGAACGATTCATTGTTACACTAAGGTAACTGTCCGTCTCTCTGCTAAGCATTACAGAACGATTCATTGTAACATTGAGGTAACTGTCTGTCACTCTGAGATGCATTACAGAACGATTCATTGTTACACTGAGGTAACTGTCCGTCTCTCTGCTAAGCATTACAGAACGATTCATTGTTACACTGATGTAACTGTCCGTCTCTCTGCGAAGCATTACATAACGATTCATTGTTACACTGATGTAACTGTCCGTCTCTCTGCGAAGCATTACATAACAATTCATTGTTACACTGAGGTAACTGTCTGTCTCTCTGTGAAGCATTACATAACGATTCATTGTTACACTGAGGTAACTGTCTGTCACTCTGAGATGCATTACAGAACGATTCATTGTTACACTGAGGTAACTGTCCGTCTCTCTGCTAAGCATTACAGAACGATTCATTTTTACACTGAGGTAACTGTCTGTCTCTCTGTGAAGCATTACAGAACGATTCATTGTTACACTGAGGTAACTGTCAGTCTCTATGCGAAGCATTACAGAAAGATTCATTGTAACAATGAGGTAACTGTCTGTCTCTCTGCGAAGTATTACAGAACGATTCATTGTAACATTGAGGTAACTGTCTGTCACTCTGAGATGCATTACAGAACGATTCATTGTTACACGGAGGTAACTATCCGTCTCTCTGCGAAGCATTACATACGGATTCTTTGTTACACTGAGGAAACTGTCTGTCTCTCTGCAAAGCATTACAGAACGATTCATTGTTACAATAAGGCAACTGTCTGTCTCTGTGCATTACTTGAAAATTCATTGTTTCACTGAGGCAACAGTCTTTATCTCTGAAAAGCATTATAGGAAGATTCATTGTTACACTGAGGCTAACTGTCTGTCTCTCTGAAAAAAACACATAACGATTCATTGTTACACTGAGGTAACTGTCGGTTTCTCTGCGAAGCATTACATACGGATTCAATGTTCTATTGAGGAAACTGTCTGTCTCTCTACAAAGCATTACATTACGATTCATTGTTACACTGAGGTAACTATCCGTCTCTCTGCAAAGCATTACATACGGATTCAATGTTCTATTGAGGAAACTGTCTGTCTCTCTACAAAGCATTACAGAACGATTCATTGTTACACTAAGGCAACTGTATGTCTCTGTGCATTACTTGACGATTCATTGTTACACTGAGGCAACAGTTTTTATCTCTGAAAAGCATTACAGGACGATTCATTGTTACACTAAGGTAACTGTTTGTCTCTCTGCAAAGTATTGCATAACGATTCATTGTGAAACTGAGGTTACTGTCTGTCTCTCTTCAAAGCATTACAGAATGATTCATTGTTACACTGAGGTAACTGTCTGCCTCTCTGCAAAGCATTACATAACGATTCATTGTTACACTGAGGAAACTGTCTGTCTCTCTGAAAAAAAATTACATAACGATTCATTGTTACACTGAGAAAACTGTCTGTCTCTCTAAAAAAATTAAATAACGATTCATTGTTACACTGAGGTACCTGTCGGTCTCTCTGAAAGCATTACATAACGATTCGTTGTTACACTGAGGCAACTGTCTTTCTCTGTGTATTACAGAACGATTCATTGTTACACTGAGGTAACTGTCTGTCTCTCTGCAAAGCATTACAGAACGATTCATTGTTACACTGATGTAACTGTCCGTCTCTCTGTGAAGCATTACAGAACGATTCATTGTTACACTGAGGTAACTGTCCGTCTCTCTGTGAAGCATTACAGAATGATTCATTGTTACACTGAGGTAACTGTCTGTCTCTCTGTGAAGCATTACAGAACGATTTATTGTTACACTGAGGTAACTGTCAGTCTCTCTGCTAAGCATTACAGAACGATTCATTGTTACACTGAGGTAACTGTCTGACTCTCTGTGAAGCATTACAGAATGATTCATTGTAACAATGAGGTAACTGTCTGTCTCTCTGTGAAGCATTACAGAACGATTCATTGTTACACTGAGGTAACTGTCTGACTCTCTGTGAAGCATTACAGAATGATTCATTGTAACAATGAGGTAACTGTCTGTCTCTCTGTGAAGCATTACAGAACGATTCATTGTTACACTGAGGTAACTGTCCGTCTCTCTGTGAAGCATTACAGAATGATTCATTGTTACACTGAGGTAACTGTCTGTCTCTCTGTGAAGCATTACAGAACTATTCATTGTTACACCGAGGCAACTGTCTTTCTCTGTGTATTACAGAACGATTCACACTGAGGCAACTGTCCGTCTCTCTGCAAAGCATTACAGAACTATTCATTGTTACACTGAGGCAACTGTCTTTCTCTGTGTATTACAGAACGATTCACACTGAGGCAACTGTCCGTCTCTCTGCAAAGCATTACAGAACTATTCATTGTTACACTGAGGCAACTGTCTTTCTCTGTGTATTACAGAACGATTCACACTGAGGCAACTGTCCGTCTCTCTGCAAAGCATTACAGAACGATTCATTGTTACACTGAGGTAACTGTCTATCTTACCAGAAAACATTACAGAACGATTCATTTTTACAATGAAGAAACTGTCCCTCTCTCTGCAAAGCATTATAGAACGATTCATCGTGCAACTGTCCGTATATCTGCAAAGCATTACATGACGATTTATTGCTACACTGAGCTAACTGTCCGTCTCTCTGCAAAGCATTGCATAACGATTCATTGTTACACTGAGGCAACTGTCTGTCTCCCTGCGAAGCATTACAGAACGATTCATTTTTACACTGAGGTAACTGTCCGTCTCTCTGCTAAGCATTACATAACGATTCATTGTTACACTGAGGTAACTGTCCGTCTCTCTGCTAAGCATTACAGAACGATTCATTGTTACACTGAGGTAACTGTCCGTCTCTCTGCTAAGCATTACAGAACGATTCATTGTTACACTGAGGTAACTGTCCGTCTCTCTGCAAAGAATTACAATACGATTCATTGCTACACTGAGGTCACTGTCCGTCTCTCTGCTAAGCATTACAGAACGATTCATTGTTACACTGAGGTAACTATCCGTCTCTCTGCAAAGAATTACAATACGATTCATTGCTACACTGAGGTCACTGTCCGTCTCTCTGCGAAGCGTTGCATTACGATTCATTGTTACACTGAGGGAAGTGTCTGTCTCTCTGAAAAAAATTACATAACGATTCATTGTCACACTGAGGTAACTGTCGGTCTCTCTGCGAAGCATTACATTACGATTCATTGTTACACTGAGGCAACTGTCTGTCTCTCTGCAAAGCATTACAGAACGATTCATTGTTACACTGAGTTAACTGTCTGTCTCTCTGTGAAGCATTACAGAACGATTCATTGTTACACTGAGGTAACTGTCTGTCTCTCTGTGAAGCATTACAGAACGATTCATTGTTAATTTATCTGAGGTAACTTTTAGCCTATAAAGGATGATAATCTTAATATAATCGTGTGTAGCAGCTGGGCTTTTACAGACCTTGATTCAGCAAGCCTTTCATGCGATTATTTCCATGAATAAGGATCAAAGCATTTAAACAAATTTTAATTGATCAGTCAAATACAGCTATGTAAACCTGCCCTGTTTCTGGTGCCTTGGTTCTTGCTTAAATGGCATGTGTATAGTGTACCTTTTACGTTTTGTTTGTTGGATTCGATTACTTTTTTTTATTATTCATGAAATAGACGCCAGAGCGGCTCGCTGAATCAAGATCTGTGAGAGCCTAGTGTGAACATCTGGCTGATCGTCGTTGTTGGTTTTGAACGCCTATCCCTAGCCCAGTGGACAGAACTGTAACATTTCACATTTTGAAGAATAGGTCTACAACCTGTCCATGGCACCGTCAATTGGATGAGCGTAATTAATGTCAGAAAACGATAATAATTATATTAATTGTTAAATCTTTCTGATCTCATATGCATTGGACAAGCAATAATCCAAATGTCACTGCCTGTTGGTAAGACACTACATCGATTCTCCGAGGTTCTGATACCACTATTTTACCTTTGAGCTGTCGCAAACCTTTCAGTCTGTAACACAATGCTCGTACCACTAGGATGCGTCTTGTCGAGGATTCCCCACATTAAATCTACCGTAGGTTTGTAGAAATCTGAGTTATCTGTCTGATAGGCCTATTTATTAAATGTTCGATACATATTGAACAAAGTCCTGAATATAAATAAAAACATACGGAGTTTGGTATGGGAGAGTGTTGTTGACATCAGCGGTAAGCGTAATGTTTGGCGTTTCTGTCCCGTCGCGCACCACGACCACCTGCTTGTCCAAAATAATGACAGAGGATCCGATGCGGGCCCCAATACTGAGCTTGTGGTCCGTCCCGTTATCGCTGATAGCAGCATCTGCCATCTGGACTTCTATCTCCAGCCAGAATGAGTTGTCCTCCTCCTTGAATTTGTCGATTCTGTAAGTCCTCCCTGTAATAGCACACATCCAAGATGAAGTGCTGGCGCTCAGTGGCAATCACTTCATAGAAAGGGTATAAAAATGACTATATTATGAAAAAAATGTAAAATAGACGAAATTTAAACCTTGCGAAAACTTGGGCAATATGATATAAAGAGTCGCAGGTGAGGAATCCTCAGTTCTATATATCAACAAATCACGATTTCGCTACGTATATCAATGATTCAAGGTTTCGCGCCGCACATCAATAATTCATGGTTTCGCTAAATATATCAATAATTCAAGATTTCGCTCTGTATATCAATAATTAAAGGTTACGCTCCGAACATCAATGCTATGAACATCAATATTTCAAGGTTTCGCTCTGCAGAATGATTTAGGCAAAACAATGATATATAGAGTCGTAGTTTAGGAGTCCTCAGTTCTGTATATCAATAAATCAAGGTTTCGCTCCGTACATCAATAATTCAAGGTTTCGCTCAGTACATCAATAATTCAAGGTTTTGCTCCGTACATCAATAATTAAGGGTTATACACTGTACATCAATAATTCAAGGTTTTGCTCCATACATCAATAATTAAAGGTTATACACTGTAAATTAATAATTCAAGGTTTCGCTCCGTATATTAATAATTCAAGGTTTCGCTCTGTATATCAATAATTAAAGTTGCTGCTCTGTTAATCAATAATTCCAGGTTTCGCTCCGTATATCAAGTATTCAAGGTTTCGCTCCGTACATCAATAATTCAAGGTTTCGCTTTACAGAATTCATGTAATGTTTCACAAACACTAATGTCAGTCTCGCCATGTTAAATAAAGCCGAGTTAATCCTTTTCTCTTTCCTCATGTTATTAGAGATTTAGAAACTGAATATATTTGATTTATATACACATTAAAATGTGTAAAAAATTAAATATACAAATAAATTAATAAAATACCTGTGTTGGTAATGATGCCTAGGTCTAGAAAGCCGTTGTCATTTTGAGATGTGCTTTTCGTGGAGTTGAAAGTCCTGATGAAGTCTAATTCTGGATGCGAGCCTAGACATGCCAGGTTATCGCCACTACTCAGGAATCGTATATCTCTCACTGTCATTACGGCTGATTCGTTCACTGGCAAGTCTATGTCTACCATCCCATACACGGAACAGTTCGCCGGAACTTCCACCTTCACTTGCACTGTGTAGATCTCACCAGGTCGCCATTCCAACGGCCCGTTGGTCACGTTCAGTGCCAAAGAGCTGTTGGTCTATGGGCAGAAGTTGCATAAAGAATATAAAATACAAATGTGAATTTTAAGGGACATGAACTCGATTGTCTCTAGAATGATTTTAGTGTGAAACGCCCACCCAGGATCCTACAAAGTACGCATACTCTCTTCAAATTTTGAAGTAAACTACCTGGTTTCTTTAGAAGCTGAAGTTGTCAATACGTAAAAATAGCCTCTTGCCTTTCTTAAATCATTATACACCATTTGTTAGCATGGTCACTTCTATCTTGCCAACGCAAATCATGACTGAGAATGTTTTCTTTCTCTTGTCATCGAACGTGTCCGATCGTGAGACTTGGAAAAAACTGGTCAGTCCAATCATATTGGACAACACACCACAGAAACTTAGACGTTTATAAAGTATTGACAGAATATTTTAAACATAATTAGATTGGTCCATATTGAATTTCCATCTGAATATTAAATAGGACAGATCTCAAGCTAACTATAATTTAACATCATATAATTAAATATAACATGGATTAAAAAAAGTACACTATTATTTAAGATTTCCTTTTTTCATTTTTTATGAATATATTTGTTATTGGACATGGACTTGGACTTGGGTTTCGCAAAGACTTGAACTTCCACTCCGACTCGGATAATGTGGATTCTACTGGTCTTATCTGCATCTATAACATTTTTTAAAATATTTTTTTTTTGCCATGAAATGTGTTTTAAAATAATGGCCCCTGCAGAGCATTCATGCCCGGTCTTCCTCCCTGTAAATAACATTTACGTGAGTAGTAGACGGTTACATACCGAGTCTGAGTAAGATTCGTTGAAGAAGCTGGTGACGTTGATGGCGAGTTGACTGACAAATATCTGGTCGTCGTTAATACGGACTGTGGAACTGAACCAGGCTCTGTCCCCCTCTGACAGGCTGCTGACCCGCGTCAACCGGGCGATTGCTTCAATACGGATCTGTAATAAAAATAATAATAACAAGATGTGGCGAAGACATTAGACCCCTGCCAGGAGGATCCTGTCCGTTGTCTATCGGTTTTCACACCTTCAACGTTCAACAACCCCAACCATGTTCAAACCGATCATCAGCTATCATAATGATGCCGCCATTATAATGGGACACAATCTTTTCAATCAGGATTTCGTTTATGGTGATCTAGATACGTAATACTTATGGCATTGTTTCTTGGGTGTTTTCCTAACCCTCCACGAGATTGAATTTAAATATATTCAGAGCTTTCTACGTAAATTCGCTGACGGACAAACCTGGGGTAGAGAATAAAACCTCTCGCCACCCGGCGGAGGTGTAATTACTATCTATCCTTAGTTCCTTTATGTGACGATGTCACACACAATAATGCAGGTAACGAGATGAAAGTTTTAAGTAATTATCCGGTCTCATGGATTTCTGTATTCTATGCATGGTCCTATGAACAATTCAGATGTACGAACCCATAGTTACGACAACGTCATCTATGAGGTTTTATCGGGGCACCCATTGCGCTGCTGTCAATTTTATGTATTTACCACATTAACTATTTACTAAACAACTGCCGTAACATGATATTTATTGCATTATGAAATGAAAAGCTGATATTAACTTGGAACTGTCAATGTAAAAAGAATTCAAATAAACTGAAAATACTAATCAAGGTCGATATCAAGTATGCACACAAGTATATTCTTTGCGAATATATATATTCTTTTATTCAATACTAAGATGTATCTATTGGATTAAATTAGTGAGTATTATATGACATATAGGGATATGTTTACATATCGGTACATTTTCATCTTTCTCTCTATATATATAACACAAATAAAGATTTCCAGCACTAAGCATTCATGATGGTTAAGGCAAGTACTGACTTTATCCGCCTCAGGGCCGCTTTCAATTTGACTGTGACACACAATGCCCAGGTCAAGGTTTCCAATATCGTTGTAATCTGAGCCTTGCCTGAAATTAAAAAAAACATGATATTACTTTAAATGGAAAATCGTACAGGTATAAATGTAAATGTGGCATGTAGTGGGTGTCCTTGAATGTTTATAACCTAAAATAGTATTCTGTAAATAACTACTTTACTAATATATACCCTTCGGCAGTGGTCTTCTTTATTTAACGACCATTAAAAGAAAAGATGGATGGAAAAATGCAATGTTCTTCCTTTGTTATAATTTCTTACTATCATAATCCTTAAATCCTATCTGGAGTGCTTAATGAATTGATCCGGTACAAACGTGTGGCAAATCATATGAACAGGATTATTAAAATGTTCATTATCGCTGAAGTTGGTCATAACCAGATCATGCCATTTCGTGCTGAAGGATTTTACATTCATTTTTATGATCACATATATCATACGCTACTGACAATGTCACCTGTTAGTTCATTTTCACGCATAAACACACCTTTTTTCAAAAGTGGCTCTAAAGAGATCTTTCTTGAAACATGGCAGGTTTGCCCCCACAAAAATGACGTCAGCACTACAAACTTCCATTACGCCGCTCTCGTTTACTGGGGTAAGGAACTTCACCATGAGCTTGTTTGCTGTGTTTGGCTGGGGTATCACGTCCAGATAGAATTTGACCGTCTCTCCTTTTGCTATCTGGTTTGTTGAGTCTCCATTGAAGTTTGGAGCTATGTTGAACTGGAAGGTAGGGATGGTAGCATTCTGTGGACAGACGAAAAAGACCAAAAGTAAGCCAAACGGCTAATACTTCAGTCCATTCATTCTACGCCCAATGTCTCTCAAGTTAATTGATATTATTGTTATTGTGTGAACATTTTTCTAGTATCTCATTATTTAATTATTTTTACGTATTCTTATCAAGACACTTTCTGATCGTGACAAACATACATTATGTGAGGATTAAATCATCATAGGGACAAACTACACAAAACTTACACTGGTATTGGTGGTGATAATTCCCGCTTCCACTTGTTTGACATCAGCGCCCTGCACGCTTTGCCCATTCAGTTCCACATCAACACTGAAGCTCAAGAAGTTGCCTGCTGTCACAAGGCTTGTATCGCCCGATACTTGTACGACTATCTCCACTGACACCGTATCGTTGTCGAAGATCGTGTCATTTTGATAGTAACCACTGTCCCCTGATATATAAAAAAGTCAGGACTGCTGGAGTAGATGCAGAAAATATATCAACGCATAATTTCCCACTCCCTTGACCTCACCAACCTGATTTATATTTAATTATAGCCTGCTGTGACTATGTATTACATTCCTGAGGCTCACGTTGCATACAGACACAAAAAGCAGAGCACATTTACCTTGTGTAATTACCTCCGCTTAGGGGCAGGGGTTATGTTTTTGCCGGCTGTTTATTTGTTTGGCTGCAATCAACATTACTCAAAAAGTTTTCGACGGACAAAAATTTTTGACAAAATTAACAGTTAAGCTCAGCAATGTTACATGGAACAATTGATTATACTATGGGGGTGATCCGGATCAGCATCGGGATCCAGGTATTTTTAGTGAAAGTTGCTGCATTTATGACAATGCCATATGGGGGTAAAGAGCTGCCTTGGTGGAGGTCTGCGCTCTCTGAGTGATTATCTAGTTTTTTATTATTTCTCCAATATAATTTGTTATGTGTGCATAATTGTCAAATGTTCATTTCATGATCAGATCCTTCATCATACTTCCCTTTATGTATTTTCATTCATAATTGTGAAGACCTAAAATATATTCGTTGAACAATCTCGTTCCAGCTAACAACATTTCCTTGAAAACATTTTCACTGTCGCCATGCTAATTTAATGGCGGTTTATTTGAGGATTAATATGTCATAGAAAAAGATATGGTTAACAGATTTCAGAGATTACCTGGAGGACATACAACGCTTGAGTACTTTCAACTGTAGTTATGTCAAAGCTACAGAAAAAGGGTAGAGACAGAGAGGGGCATCGATATAGGGGGCTGGGGGTATATATATACCATCACGTTTTACCAGGGGGGGATGGTCAATGTTATCATCCCCATCCCAATAAATATTGATGCCAGAGGGCCGAGAGGATACACCAAATTGATGCCAGAGGGCGGAGAGTATACACCAAATTGATGCCAAAGGGCCGAGAGTATACACCAAATTGATGCCTGTGGGCCGATCGAATTCACGAAATATTGATGCTGAATGCCCGATCGTCTCAACGAAATATTGATGCCTGTTGTCCCATCGTATTAACCAAATTATAATGCCGGATGGCCGATCTTATAAACAAAATATTGATGCCTGTTGTCCCATCGTATTAACAAAATTTTAATGCCGGATGGCCGATCTTATAAACAAAATATTGATGCCTGTTGTCCTATCGTATTAACAAAAATTTAATGCCGGAAGGCCGAGAGTATAATGATGCCTCTGGGGCAATCGTTTAAAAAAAATATTGATGCCGAATGCAAGATCGTTTTCACAAAATATTGTTGGCAAAAGCCCGATCTATAAAAAAAATATTGATGCCTGTTGTCCCATCGTATTCATGCACAAAAGATTGATTCCGAATGCCCGATCTTATAAACAAAATATTGAAGCCGGATGGCGGAGGGTATAAAAATGCCTCTGGGCCGATCACATTCTCAAAATATTGATGCCGAATGCCCGATCGTATAAAAAAATAATGATGCCTGTGTGCCAATTGTATAAAGAAAATATTGATACCTTTGGGCCAATCGTATAAACAAAATACTGATGCCTGATGTCCAATCGTTTACATAAAATATTGATGCCGAATGCCCGATCGTATAAACAAAATATTGATACCGGATGGCCGAGGGTATAACGATGGGGGAGGGACAATCATATAAAAAAATAATGAGCCTGATGCCTAATGCTGATCGTATAAATAAAATATATGAATAAAATATTGATGCCGGACGACCGATCGTATACACAAAATGCTGATGCCTCTGGGCCAATGGTATAAACAAAATATTAAAGCCGGAGGGCCGAGAGTATAACTAAAATATTGATCATGTAGGACCATGAGTAAAAATAAAATATTGATGCCGGTGGGCCAAGAATATAAAGAGATTTTTTTATGCCTGTGGGCCGATTGTTTTAATTTTGGGCTGGTTTGACTCAAATAATTAAGGCCGTGCTGCCCCCCCCCCCCCCCCCCCCCGTCGATTCTACTCGTCTGTGTAGGACTTAATCACTTTATTATTTGAAAAAAATACTCGATCAGTTCTGTTGAAATTTTCTTGTAGGGAACGTCAGTTTGATTTTGTTTATCAAGTTTATCTGAACACGTGATCACTTGTACAACATTTGTTGCCGAGGCAACGGCATTTCCCGCGTCGATTTATAGATCTGCACAGCGAGTGCCAAGGTCCATGTAAGATATCTGTAAGGTGCAACCACCCTACTTGCTGGTGAACTTTAAGACTTACGAAAGGACATTGTCAGCAGAAATAGATACGTGGTTTGTATGTCCTCCTTTGTATGACTCTAGAGGATCTGATTTTTTTTTTCATGTAACAAATGAATATTAAATGTCAAACCACCAGTCAAAACCCGCAACAAATCAATAGTGCTGAGGTGTATACGTGACACTGTACAATTACAGGTGTTACAGTATATATGTCGAAGGTGGAAGGTTAAACTAAAAATATTCGTTCAAAAGAGATGCAGACGAAAACGAGGTTTACAGCTTACACTGATGACCTCCCTTCCCCCTCCTACCTGATTTCCTAAAATAAAAATAGTTTAATTTCAAAATTTATCTTCACTCTCATGATTATATACAAGAACATTTTACCTAAACGTAGCACATATAAGCAGGGTACAAGTCCATAGACCTGGAGCAATATATTTTGTAGTTTTAAATATTGCTGCCTTGAGATTTAAGCTGAGTTTCAGGGCTAATGGGCTTCTTATTTCGGAGTTTCCACTGGGGGTTGCTCGTATTTGTCACTTAAATGCATGACAATTAAACATAAAACAGACATGCTTGATTGTTTTCCCGGTCTTCCTACTGTCAACTTTTACATGAAATGTTCTTACACAAACAGAATAATAACAGAAAAGTCTGGCCTTATATTTTAGGTCAAGAGATAATCCTTGCTTCGCATTTACTGGCAAGGTTCTGTTTTTTCCTTACATATCATGACCATCATAGATCAAGAACGTATCTCAAGAAAATCTGATTAGATATAGTGTGCTTGAGAATACTGACTGATCATCACCAATACGGTACGGGGCTTCTGAGTTCTGTAAAGTGGACATTTTGAAGCAATTTTCACCAAAAATATGAGGATTTTTTGTTCCTCAGAAACAGTTCTCTTATGTCTTGCATAATGAGGTCAAACTGTAGAGGGGTTCAATATATAATATTTATATTTCTTAAAACTTGGGATGTAAAATTTTAGCATGCATCTACTTGCAAAATTTTATCTGTAAAATGTAATGCACGGGGTAAAATAACTGATATGTTGAAGTCTTAAGTTAAACCTTGCATTTTACCGGGGTCCGTGGTCTCGACAGCACACAGGACTCAGCAGAGCACAAATCGTGATTTCGAGTAGCGGTTTCAGCAGAGGAGCCGAGAGATTGTTCATAGTCGAGCCCTATAACCCAAGCCTGGCGCTCTGTCGCTACTCTGCAGCTTTTCATAAATATCCTCAAGAAATGAATTTGGAAGTAATAAACTTTTGATATTTTAGATAAAATCTATTTGCTAAGTAATAAAAAAGAAATTTTGAAAAATGATAATGTATCACGAAAATTGGGATAATAAATAGATAAAATTAGAAAATTTTTAGGCAGTCTGACTTTAACACAATGTCCAAAAAATCACAAGTATCCACATTGCCATGTATTCACGAAACCTTTCTCTTCAGGGAATGATTTTTTGGAACAATGGAAAAAGTGTAATATAAGGAAACCATTTGATTATTATTAATAGGCCTGTATACAAAATCTTTGTAGGAATACTTTGCTTGTTAGCTCAAATAATAATATAAAGGTCTTACAATAAAAGAAAAAAAACTTCCTTGCCTCTACATAGATAAAGATAAGGGATGTGCGTTCATGATGCCAGATCAGGTAAGGTGACAGTAATCTCATAAAAAGGGCAACACGTATTACAGGCAAAAAAAAACGTGAAATGCTTTGGGTCTCTACAAAGGCGGCCTTGGTTTCCTTTCCGCACATATTTTACGTCCCTGGCTTTTTGTTTAAACACTACCTCAGTTGTTTCTGGATGTGTGTTAAACGTGGTATCCTCTCGTATAATGTTTTTAGAATGATGTCTCTAAATTTCCTATTAACCCTATATTTTGCGGAACTCTTGTTACTTGAAAACCCCTCTCTCTCTCTCTCTCTCTCTAAAACTCATGTAGAAAAAAATAACTTACCAACATTCGTCAGATAACCAAGGTCAAGTACGGCCTTTTTATCTCTGATTTGATCTGGATGCTTCTCTGTGTAGTTCGCTTTGGTCGTTGTATCCACACATGGAATGTTAAATCCCGCTTCAGCAATGCGGACGTTACATATACTCAGTCCGTTGTGCTGTGATGTCACCACAATGCGGTAGTGACCGATACTTTGACGGGCACTTTTGATGGTCGTCCGGTAGATGGCGTTCATGCCCATTCCGACCAGGCCGTCCCCGTGGGCATCAAATCTTGTTGTGTTAATATAAGGTTCAGCAGTAATCTACAGCAGTATATAATGGTATTAGTGTTGGGAAGTATCATGAGCTACCTCATTAATATTAGCATCAAATATTCACTCAATGTTTAATATTTGCAATATTATGGGTATACACTAAAACCTATTAAGTTAGATCTGGGTCATGAAGTCATGATTTCTAATATTTTCATATGAGGTCATATATAATGCAAAGTCATTCGGTTAGAAATCTTTAATAGTAGTTTTTATCCGTTGGTGAAACAGGAAAAAGAAGAATACCAATTCGTGCCAAACCCATCTAAATAAAGCCCGATATTATCAGGTAAGGGGTTAACAGAATTAAAACAATATCTGAGATCAGTTTAATCTGACAGGAACTATAGCCATTAAAGTAGGGTATGTTTTAAAATTTTCCCCAAACAATAATAAGGCATACCAATGGGTCAATAGCATTTGTTTTCCCATTTGAACTTAATGAGCCATACGACCGGGGTACTTTTTTTTATTTGACATTGAACAGTCATACCAGTGAATTGAGTATTTTAGTTTTTTTTTCAATTTGACACAAACAAGCCACGCCAGTGCATTAGGTATTTCAGTTTTACATTTGTCTATGAATAAGCTTTACCTGTGGGGTATCTTTCAAGACGTAGAGTGCGATCTGCCCCACCCACATCCGTGTTTCGCTGTACATAATGCCTGCGCTGACCCAAACATCGGACCCGTTCTGGAAGGCCACGTGGTCCTCGACCTTGACAATGATTCTGATGACAATCTTATTATCATCGGCGCCGTTGTAGTACCCAGTGTTACACACGCGGCCCAATTTGATAGTGGCTTTGTCATACACGGACGTATTGTTCCCTCTGTAGAATGAGACAGTGAAAGCATATGGCACACATACTTTAAACTGAACAATAAACAACTGTCAAATTGGGACACTCGACCTTCTATTATGAAATCATGATCTCTCAACAAATGGACTGTTTCATCCCTAGGATATAAATTTTTCACAAACTTATAACACTTTGGAATTTTTAGGCGCACCATTAATCAAGTAAGATAACATTTAGAGATACCCTACAGGGATCGTAATCCTCTTAAATGTTCACCTTTCCATCGGAAAAGTATTAATACAGGTTTGCCTTTCCCCAGAAAAAAATTGCCTCTCCGCTAGAGATGCATCCTACCATCATATAGAATAATCAAGGCCACACACACAATATTAACCTAATTCAACCATCTTACATACCATCCTATACAGGCACACTTACATGCAAAAAGAACTGGACGTTTTCAATAGTGACACATATCAGAAACACGATTTTGCAGTGACAATAAAGGAGATGAGCGCCTAAAAGCCGGAAAATTTAAGAAATTATAGACAATTGTATACAGGAAAATATAGGAAATAGAGGTAGTCGGTGAACACCACCTGTAAAATATTTCGTTTTTGTGTCATGTTTATTACTACTTAAGGTGTTATTAAAAGTGGTAATTTTCATACCTAATGGTGAACACTTGGCACTTTGATATAATTATAAGCAACAGAAATCATGATAACTAGAACGGTTCATATTGGCTGTTTAATAAACAGGTTTGAAACCTGTACTTGGTCACAGTGACCTAATTTCAGAACTGGTGGCAACTAGCTATAGTGCAATACAAAAACATAAAGACATTTGATGTGCATGCTAAGATATGCCCAAGATAGCTTTTGATCCAAATGGATAAACATGCCTTTAAATTCTAAAACTACACGTCAAGGTTACCCAAAAGTTTTTCATTTAGAGGGAGTCAAATTTCGCTACTTTCCACCGAATTTATAAACGAAAAAGGTGGCCCAGTCTATAGTGACATGACCTTGAGAGTAAAGTCTGTCTTAGAGGACCAGGGAATTCTTTTTACTCCTGTAATATAGGAATGTGATATTATATTGATGGCTACCAGTGTGTCTGTCTTAGAGGACCAGGGATTTCTTTTTACTCCTGTAATTTAGGAATGTAATATTATATTGATGGCTACCAGTGTGTCTGAGGTATAACCCCTCCCCCCTGGATTGGTGCCATTGTAACCTGTCAGTCAGAATTTGCAATACCAATATGGTTTACTGACTGTTGCATGTGGCATGGGTAAGCCAGAACGGTAGACAACCACACCAATAAAATTAAACAAGTGTTTATGGAGTATGTTAGATGGAAGAGGATATAAACAAAACTGGAGAAATCAGTGGTTAACTGGTAAGTAATGCTAAGCTAACTCATTTTTTTCAAACAAATGCAAATTAAAAATGTATCTTACCAGGTAACATTCATGTGCCCGTTTGACTTACTTGCTGGAGTAGCCAATTGAGGCGTTTACTGTCTCCCTCTGAAAACAAGGCATGTTTCGTCCGGCGAATAAAACTTCAGCCCGACACACGCTGAGCTGGGCCGTGTCGTTTTCAAACGGCAGAATAATCTCCATGTCCATGGGTGTGTAGGCGGCGTAAGGCTGTGTTGTGATCTCCATTCTGATGTCAGCCACCCCTCCCACTGGCACGTGGTCAGACCCAAAGGCATACGACAGGCTAAATGTAGGCGTTGTGTCGTTCTGCAAAAACAAAAATAGATATGCTGCAGGGTAAAGTATGGTATGATATTGTTGGTTTTTACAACAGTTGTCTATAACCCATAAGAAATAAGACCAATGATGATTAGATGGTGGCTGTTAATTGGAATATATATCATATCAATAAATACTGACAGGCTTCCTTATCTGGCGACTCTCTTATTTTGTAAATATTACCTCTACATGTAGTGCAATAAAGTAATTGTCAAGTGGCGTCAATTTATCTTCCGGGGGGGGGGGGGGGGGGGTTGACTTGCACATACACACACATCGTCGGTATGACACAATTTATACCCCCATCCTCCCCTATATTGACGCCCCTATAATTTTCAAACAGAAGTTTAACGAGCCTTATTTAAACATCAAATTATAAGACTGGATGATAAATTAATATTAATTAGCTAAGCTATAATAGATCAGTTAACAAAACCCGATGTACCTGATCACTTTAGTTCGAAGAACACCTTACCTCACTTTAAAGTCCTTTAAAACCATTCATATACACGGGTATGTCTTGAAAAGGTTTTTGTTTAAAATTATATTAACTCTGCTTAGAAAGTTATGTTTTCACACCGTTTGTTAGTTTTGTGGACAGGATTACCCCTAAACACTAAGACAATCAAATTTGTTGTAGAGTGACCATGGTTTATAAAAGTCCCCATTGAACTGAAGCCAATCCGGGAGAAGGGGGCGGCTGGGGGATTGATTAACCTTGGCTAAGGTTTGCGTTTACTGAGTATGTGATTTAAGGGGCTCTCACCGAACTTGTGGCGTTCTCAGGGCTGATGTTGACACCTTTTTGTCCCACCCACAGTCGGTTAAGATCAAACTGCACACCGACGGTGAGCCAGAACGGGCCTCCTCCAGCGCCGACCAGGGTGTGATTCAACACCTCAGCCACGATGCGGAACTTGATTTTGTCTTCTTCGCTGTTTGACTTATGACCTGTGTTCATCAGTTTGCCGAGGTCCCATAGCATGCGGTCATTATATGTACCGTTATTCCGTGACGACAGCACCGGCTTCGTGTCTGGCTTGCACGGAACGTTATCCCCAGTACTAATGATCTCCAAAGTACACAGGCGGAACACTGGCTCGGACTCGTTGAAGGGAGACAGGACTTCCAGGCTGTAGGCCGATTCAGAGTTCTTGGGTAATTCCATACTCAGTTCAAACATGGCGACTTGACCAACATACACGTCATCGCCGGACGACGGGCCTGACAAACTGAAGACTGGCGTTTCGGTCTGTAAAAAGAATTATATAAAACATCTAAAGACAGCAATATTAATTAACTATTGTTATAGAGAAGAAAATACTGTGATAACATTTTCTTTGCACTGGGATGTTGAATCGTTTTTTTTTCAGGTGCCAGATGTTTCATAAATAAGGGCAGAAGATATCACAATCTAAAACAGCATTTTATAAATGAGCCTTCGGACGGTATCATGAAGTCTAATGGCCTAAAGGAATGAGTGGAATATTTATTATTTTATTTAAACATATTGATACGAGGTAGCCCGTTCAGACAAGATTGTCTGATCTGCAACAGGGCCCTGTTGGGATATACAGTTTATACAATGTAAAAAAAAAAACATGTAACCTGTAATAAAAGTAGCTTAAGATGAAATTATGCAGCAAGATGTGTTATTAAACATGAAAATATATAACTATGACATGCAACGTAATTTACATAAAGATGTGATATCAAACATGAAAATAAAATCTATGTAGGACACATCGCCACATTTTCAATTTTGATCGGCCTGTTATATCTTTGGTGGTTGATATTGCTCTTAGTATCACTTTTCATTCCACTTCCGACAAAATCGACGACAAAATCGATTTTCTTTGACAGTGCTAGACTCTTATCTTCTGTCCTGGCACGGAACATGGTACAGGTATTAAAGATAACATGTGAATAAACTAGCCGTTTTATTAAAAAAAACAGCCTTTGGAAAGGTATCATTAAAAGTAATATTTACGTAATATATATATTTAATATTTGAAATAGAACAGGGAACTGGGAACAGAACCCGTGGAGACAGCCTGAAACATCTGGATCCCATTAATAATGCTAACAAGTGAAAGAGTAAATAAGATAATGACGCGCGGTTGCGGAAACCATCCCTCTCTGCCCTGCGGCCCAGTGACCAAACGAACTAACCACACAACCATCGGGGTTTCTTTTATGTCATCATCTAATTAGAGCTAAGTAATTAATGAGCCACACGTTCGAAACTTTCCAACACATCAAGAGAAAAAAGCAGGAGGCGAAGGCAGGTACACTGTAAAGGAACGCGGGCTGAAATAAAATTTCCTCGATAATGCTGCACTCCAGTGGTTCTGGTGCCTACCATGTTAGACTGCGTCCTATTGACAGCCGTGATGTTCAGTTGTCCAGCCCAGATCTGGTTGGTACCGATCTCTACTGCTGCCCCGACCCAGTACGTGGTATCGGCGTATTTCTGGTCTGAGCTCATCCGCAGCACAAATTCGACGCTTATCCTGTTCCTTTCATTGGTGTTTGTTGCTGGGTCACGGGTACCTGTCAGGTGTTACACAAGATTTTAATTTCAAGAAAGAGGAATTTATATAAAATTCAACCAGACACTTTTGATTTCTTTGTCCAGGAAACTATTAGTCATAATATGAAAGCCTGAAAATCATTCGTTTTTACGTTAACAGAATGAACAAATAACTATATGTCATTTTAAGTGCAGCAAACAAAACGTAGTGCAAACTAAGCTTTTATTATATATATTGATCGCATAATCACTATGTATAAGCACAAAACGTAGTGCAAACAAAACTTATTCTTGTATATTGATTGCTTAATCACTATGTATGCAGAGGTTTCCTTGAATATGGACCGTTGGCTTCAGATAACTCAAAATTTAAATTTTATAAAAATATTTTGATTCTTTGCTGTCCCTTTATTCTGCTCAAATACGGGGACTCTTATGGAATTCTGCCCCTGCATGTCCACAACAGCATATAGCCTGCTGCTGGATCCCCGTCTGTTACAGCTTTCACAGTCCTTTGATGTTTCAGAAACGCTGGCGACTGGGCGCTCGCTTTCACCCGAGTAATGGTAAACCAGTGTCAAAGTGAACTCTAATAACTGCATCTGACGCATCCTATGGCTACAGCAATACCCGGGTACGGATATGAAGCGTGTCATGACTACTACACAGAATTAGCTTCAGACTCTGCAATATGTTTTTCTACGTACTTCCGCATGGCTATCCTTCTGAATTAGAGTTTTGAAATGCCGTGCTAGTCTGTTACTTACAAAAAAGTAATGTAAATGGTTGACACCTTTTTAAAGGACTAGTTTTCTGCAGGTTCTTGTACACGAGCTTTCGGTTGCTCGGACCCCTTCCTCAGGTGTAAAATCTTGTATACAAGAACCTACACATAGCCAGTCTTTTAAAAAAGGTGTAAACCAATTTACATTACTTCCGAATGAGACGGAGGTTTGAAGTACGTTTGCCGTATACTCGAGAGACTATTATGAATGACAGTTAAGTAATATGTCAGTGGATTAAAGTTTCTAGAATGTGAACTCCATTTCCTTGCGATGCCATTCGGGAGATGATATATGTTCCAGTTATGCGTATAACAGAGACGCATTTCTCCATCTTGAATCTAGGTCTTTTTCTCGTAGGTGTTGCAGCAACTGTGTTCCCTCGCGTTCCTCGACAAGATTACTTTTGAAAAAATATATCATTTAGGTATTGGGCTACCTCAATCACAGACTGCTTGAAATATCCACTAACCGGTCGGGGTTCTCAAGGATGACGAAGGGCATGGTCCGTGGTCGGCAAAATATCGGTTTTGCGTCGACTTCATCGGACAGTCAAATCAGTCATGTGCCGCTACCAAGGATGCAAGGATATTACGCAGGACACCTTACAGATGGATTAACCATTGTATTATGAATACTTTCCTCCAACACGGCTTGTGTGCTGTTTGTAAGAGGAACGTAATGTCCAGGCTCTTCATCAGAACGACTGTACAACAAAACATGGAACACAGCGCATTCAGTATTTTCATCGTTACTTCATCTGGCGGGTCCCTGATCGACTCGATCGAAATCTCGGGAAGAAAATTTCTGTCGAATTATATTCGCAAGATTTTGAATCTTCTCTCCTGGTTTGTGTTTCCTTTTGGACACTGTCGTTCCAGTAATGGTACGGGTACAATTTCATATCTTCTTCAGGCAGAGCTATAACTGACGCCTCTTTGCGGGGTTCACTCTGCTAACAAAGTGTTAATAAATTTTTAAATACCAGGGTTCACCAAAGCTGAAAGAATACATTAGAAATTGAGAACGGGAACTTATTGGCACTCGCGAAATTCCACTGCGGTATTTGGCTTTGATCGAAGTTTATCGGTAGGGCTCTCTCTATCTCGCTTTTTTATGTCGCAAGCGATGAACAACCTGACGTTTCTCCTCCAATGTTTCCAGGCATGAAGCCTAGAATACCTTGGATCTTCTGGCAACGACCAAGCGCCAGAATGATCTGTGGCGATATCCACCCAGTTTTTGACATACACATTGAACGCAGCCATGTATCGTAGACAGGCATGAGAGCCGTAGCCAGTTCACCGTAAGATTTGTTTTGGTAGGTGGATATCTTCTGTCCGGTGAACGTCGTTATTTGTTTAAGTCAGATTTACTTAATTTACGTGGGTACACCCAAGAAGGTGTTATGGAGTTTAACCTGTTTCTGATCACGTCTCACCGGCATACAAGAGAGTACTTAGGCCACAAGCGTGGTAAACCCTGACTATCATCTGCAGAGAAAGGTGCTTGTTGTTCCAAACGCTTATGCTCAATCTGACAAAAAAATGGAGGCCTTGCCGATGCGCACGTCCAGAGCGCCCTCCATATACTGTTGGTGTTGTTTGTAGAGAGCCTAGATATGCCAACTTGTTGATCAGTGACAGAGAGTCGTCCTTTATTTTTAAGGCTGGTGACCGTGAAGGCGATTGGTTTCTTTCTTAATAATGCTGGTAGGTCTCCCACTGAGTGAGATACAAAGGCAGCACCATCTTTTCTTTTAAAGCACTTAGCCTTGCCGGGCTAAGCAACTTGCAAGAGCCTCTGTTGTGCAATCGGGAAAGCTCCGGGAAAGTTTGGTGTAAGAAAGAATAGAAGAAAACACCGAATAATGTAAAGGCTAGAACACACCTTGCTTACCTCCACAAAAATCATTAACTCTTCAGATCTAGAAGTTAGCACTCGCGAATAAATATGCATGGCAGCTATTTTGTTCGAATGTCTTGGTCGACAAATGCCATATGCAGAGACTTGCTTTGCTCAACGTACATTTAGGTAGGCCTACCTATTCGTAAAGCCTCCAGAATTTTCAAGTGGAAATATGGCGGCTGTTCAGATGCACTGCGCGAATTAAGAGCATTTTTCGCGGGTATCGTGATAAAACATCAACAAAACACGTGTCCACAGTTAATAAAAGGTGATGTAGGAAATATGCTGAAAACAATCTCCGACAATTTCCCCCTTGATTATAGCTTTTTAAATGGACTGTCTAATCGACCGTATATACAAATAATATACATTAAACGTTTATACATCAGATAAATAAAGTTCTATATGAGTGTTCTTCTGGTGTTTATAAATATTCCCTCGTTTCGATATTTTATTCTCCCTACCGCAAACCTGCCTTTTCAATTTATGCCGTTTTGGCTGATCGGTCATAATCTTGACTTGGATACGGTCCTAACCCCTCATTTAAATAACGGCTAAACCAGATTCAGACTGGCCTTAAGCTTGGTCGGAAGCTGGACTGGTCAATTAAGTCTCTGGTCCTGACCGGGATCGGTCTAATATATATATATATATATATATATATATATATATATATATATAATGAATGTATGGTAAGCAAAACAAAGTTATCATAAACTTACACCACTAGTAAAAGTGTTTAAATGGGCTCAATTATATAACTGACGATATAAACAAAAGATAATTCCTTGAACCTTATTCAAAAATAGAGTTTTTTTTGTTTCCTTGTGTCAGTATTACAAAAATCCAAACACATTTAACAAGGTCATTTCACGGCACGTCAATATGACCTTTCAACATCTGCGAATATGTATGCAACCAAACAACTTGGGTTATATCTTTTGTCAACATTGCCATGTTTACTAACACACTTCTTCCACAGAGGCGTTGTAAGAACTTTCCATTACAGGAATGATCTCGTGTTCATGGATTGGTACACAGAGTAAAACAGGAATCCCTTATAACCTATGGAAGAGGAGGTAAGTAGCTGAGTTTAATATATGATTACCTGTATTGATAACCGTGCCGAGGTCGATCCTGCCTCGTGCGTTGGTGAGCTTGGAATCACTTAAGTGTAATACATTGCGGAATTTATCTTTCCGTAAGCACTTATAGTTTTCGCCCGTGTCGGCGATTACCACACTACACACTGACATCACATCAACGGCGTTTAAAGGTGCAAAGGCATCGAAGGCTAGAGTTACTGACGGATATGGAATGTACATGTCCACCCTGAACTTCGCCGACGCGCCGATCTCGATCTCCGATGGGCCGGTGAAATTGAAGTCGGGCAGGCCATTATTAGACTGTTGTGAAAGAGATAAAAAAATTGGATAATTTGAAGGGAATAGATGAACGTTTTATCTTTATCTCTGAGAAAGGGTGTACCCATGAGCATACAGAAACATTTCTAGATCCTGTTTTAAAGTGCTCAACAACAGCTATCATTCAAAATATGACATGCATGTTAATTTTCAGACGTTAAAAGTAAACAAAAACATAGAAACACATTTCACAAGCTTTACAATTATTTTCACTCCAAATATTCACGTTAAAGTATTAATTTGACCAAAAAAACAGATAACATACTACACGTTGGACTGTCTTATACGTCCTTTTTACCCTTTGACAGGACATTGTTACGAGAGGCAAAGCGATTAATGTTTCAGGAGTTTTTAACCAGGTTTTCTTTCTGCGGACACTGCCCGTACCCGCCGCACCGAGAGTCATCTTCTGTTCTCTGATGACGTCACCGTCCCGGTACAAGAGACCAGAGTGGCCTGATACCTCCTAATTATTTAAGACCTGAGCCAGGTATAGCATGTTCTGCTGTGGGCGTACACTCACCGTGTCCTCCAGGATGGTGGTGAAAGAGGCCTGGCCGACCCACACTTCGTCCTCGTTGTTGTACTCTGCTCCGGCGCTTACCCAGTATGTAGACCCGTTCTGAGTCTCGTTGTTGTCAATCATGACGGCGTCCCACTCAATAACAATCATGGATGCGTCTGAATCGGTCGTATTTGATTCATTATTCGTTACATTGCCGAACTTAATGATGGCCCGGTCAATCTGCACGTTAACAAAGGTTAGCATAAACCATATGGAATATCAGCAGTTTCAAAAGTGAAAGCCAGTTGAAATAAACCATACAACCCAAGGCACAATTGAATTCATGAATAATGAATCAGCGACCTATAAACAATCCTAAAAATACCATATAATATATATATATATATATTTATATACTTGCATATTTTATAATATTCCTCAACACGCCAAACTATCAAATTGCAATATCCTTGAATTAACTGGCAAATACTGGTTGTGAAATATATCAGTACGCCAGGGTAAAAGTGTAGGTCAGTAGGGACTGTGATTTTACCATAAGATTATATCTGAATGTGGTAAATACACATTGGAAACACACAACGTACAACACGTACATTTGCACTACTGTTATCCTTGGACTCCTCCTGGATGTTGTCCCTCATGTCAGGACTCAGGTTGCTTCCTATAGACGTGATCTGCACTCCACACAGGATCATCACCGTAGTCTCGTTGTCTGGCGTGAACAGCTCTACAAGCATGTCCGTTGTATCTCTGGGGAAGTGGATGCCCAGCTTAAAGTGAACTTTGCTGCCGATATACATTGTCGTAGTGTTCTCAATTTTTTCAAGGTAAAATGTGACGTTGTCCGGAATCGCTTCCGACACTTGGAAGGACTGTGGAAAAGCAAGTTGCTGTGACAGTCATTGTGAAAACTTATTCTTATGTTTTTTTTTATTTGTTAGTTTATAATTTAATAATATGATTTTAGTAGTAAAAATAATTGAAAACATATATGAACTGTTTAAGAACGAAAACATATTAAAAAAATACTGTTGATTCATAAATAAGCACTTATGTAAGATTAAGCATAAGCGCTTCATAATATTTCCTAAAATATATAGTGTCGTATGGAACATTTGATTTCTGATTTTTATAAAGACTATCAGGGAATAACATTTTTTTTCTAAGGCTTCTGCCTCCCCCCTTCAACCCTTGTACTTCCATAACTTGTACTTCTGCAATTAAATTCCTCAAAGTAGACTCCCTCCCTAATAATTATATTTCTATTCATAATTATGATTTCCTAAATACACTAAGCTACGGTTACAAAATGGCGTATTTGGAGCACATTACCCTCCTCTGCCGTGAATGGATGAGATCGTCTTCTTGTTCTTGGGAAGGATTGGACCACTTGTCCTGCTCGTGTTTCGCCTCGCCCTCGATTCCCGCTACTAGGTCGTCTTCCGGGGTGACAATCTGTACCACAAGTTCCATCTTGGCGATAGCTGTTGTTGATTGCTGGTTGATATTCTTTGCTTTAACTGCCAGAGGATACCGCTGGGCTTGTTTGACGGCCGACTGTGCATTGAAGTACACGTCACCTGTGTTCGGGTCAATCCGGAAAATATCGCCATATGTCGTGTTCAGCGAATATATCACGTCTGCGCAGTCGCATGGTACCTCTCCCTGACACGTGACCTGTCTGTCGTCATCAGTGACCTTAGCATGATACACTGGTCCTTCCCGCTCCGTCTCAGTTGTGACAGGCACATCAACGCGATGTTCTAAAAAGGCTGGCGGGTAGTAGTCCACTGTAAAGAAAGTAAGACGCAGTTATATGTATTGTGTATAATGCAGGATTGAGCATAGTCAGAAACAAGGGAAAAGTTGATCTGTGGAACAGATCTAGAAAGTCCCAAGCCTGTTGTGGAAATAGGGGAAAAAAAGTTATGAATGCATGTATGAAACTCAGGATGGGTCAATGTCACTTATCAAGATTACCTCTGTGACCTTGAAAACTGCATGAAGGTCATCCATATTCACAATTTACCTAGCCCTAGGTGCATCAATGCTGCAATTTTACTGACTGTGCTCTAATTCTTTTCGAGGTATTGCGTTAATATCATTTCAGCATTATCGCCTCTGTGACCTTAAAAAATGCGTCAAGGTCATCCTTGTTCGAACTTGACCGAGCTTTTTACCAGGTGCATCAATGCTGAAAGTTTGGTGACTGTGCCTCGAATTCTTTTTGAGTAATTGCTTTAATATCATTTTATCATTATCGCTACTATGACCTTGAAAAATGCGTAAAGTTCATCAAAATTCACACTTGACGTAGCCCTTGATAAGATGCATCAATGCTGCAAGTTTGGTGACTGCACTTAAAATTCTCTTTGAGTTATTGCGTTAAAAAATGTGTGACTATCGGACGGACAGATAGACGGAAGGACGGACTTCCTCGCCTTCGGCGACGAAAAAGTCTTTGTAGGTGAAACCACAAACATATGCAATGAAAAAAGGTAGGGAAATTTATTGGAATAACTCGAGCAGCGCAAGTTCAGAAGTAACAAACGTACTAGTATTAATGTCACTGCCACATTCTTGATAACATACAACACAGGCACTGAATTCAGACACACATGTAAGATGATGGATTATTTGAAAAAAAAAATCCGTCAAGTATATTTGAAGTTAAACAGCATATTGTTACGAAGACAAATTGTTCAGGGGAAATACTGTTAGCAAGCTTCCCTAGCGAGACAGTTCGGTCCGCTTTTATGTCACCCCGTAACAATATAATCTTGTAAAAACCTTGTGTCAGGAAATGTAAACCTTGGTGGGTGGAGCTATTAGTCTCCCTTACTTTACTTAGATGACCAAGATACGTGAGCATGCAAAATTGATTTGTACCCTAAATGAAGTAATTCTCAGAATAGACGTCCTGAACCGAAATTAAACGTTTGTAGGTGGCGCCATCGGTCAACGACAAAACGCTATCCAAGTTCCAGATATGCAAAAAATTCAGGATAATACATCCAACCACTCCTGAGATATGTCCGATTTAAAAAAAAAAATAAAAGCACGGATGGATGACACAAAACAACATTCGTAGGTGACGCCAACAGGTATCCCAGGTCTAAGGATATGCAGAGTTTGTAGGTGACGCTAACAGGTATCCCAGGTCTAAGGACATGCAGAGTTTGTAGGTGACGCTAACAGGTATCCCAGGTCTAAGGACATGCAAAGTTTGTAGGTGACGCTAACAGGTATCCCAGGTCTAAGGACATGCAGAGTTTGTAGGTGACGCTAACAGGTATCCCAGGTCTAAGGACATGCAGAGTTTGTAGGTGACGCTAACAGGTATCCCAGGTCTAAGGACCCGCAGAGTTTGTAGGTGACGCTAACAGGTATCCCAGGTCTAAGGACATGCAGAGTTTGTAGGTGACGCTATCAGGTATCCCAGGTCTAAGGACATGCAGAGTTTGTAGGTGACGCTAACAGATACCCCAGGTCTAAGGACATGCAGAGTTTGTAGGTGACGCTAACAGGTATCCCAGGTCTAAGGACATGCAGAGTTTGTAGGTGACGCTAACAGGTATCCCAGGTCTAAGGACATGCAGAGTTTGTAGTTGACGCTATCAGGTATCCCAGGTCTAAAGACATGCAGAGTTTGTAGGTGACGCTAACAGGTATCCCAGGTCTAAGGACATGCAGAGTTTGTAGGTGACGCTAACAGGTATCCCAGGTCTAAGGACATGCAGAGTTTGTAGGTGACGCTAACAGGTATCCCAGGTCTAAGGACATGCAGAGTTTGTAGGTGACGCTAACAGGTATCCCAGGTCTAAGGACATGCAGAGTTTGTAGGTGACGCTAACAGGTATCCCAGGTCTAAGGACATGCAGAGTTTGTAGGTGACGCTAACAGGTATCCCAGGTCTAAGGACATGCAGAGTTTGTAGGTGACGCTAACAGGTATCCCAGGTCTAAGGACATGCAGAGTTTGTAGGTGACGCTAACAGGTATCCCAGGTCTAAGGACATGCAGAGTTTGTAGGTGACGCTAACAGGTATCCCAGGTCTAAGGACATGCAGAGTTTGTAGGTGACGCTAACAGGTATCCCAGGTCTAAGGACATGCAGAGTTTGTAGGTGACGCTAACAGGTATCCCAGGTCTAAGGACATGCAGAGTTTGTAGGTGACGCTAACAGGTATCCCAGGTCTAAGGACATGCAGAGTTTGTAGGTGACGCTAACAGGTATCCCAGGTCTAAGGACATGCAGAGTTTGTAGGTGACGCTAACAGGTATCCCAGGTCTAAGGACATGCAGAGTTTGTAGGTGACGCTAACAGTTATCCCAGGTCTAAGGACATGCAGAGTTTGTAGGTGACGCTAACAGGTATCCCAGGTCTAAGGACATGCAGAGTTTGTAGGTGACGCTAACAGGTATCCCAGGTCTAAGGACATGCAGAGTTTGTAGGTGACGCTAACAGGTATCCCAGGTCTAAGGACATGCAGAGTTTGTAGGTGACGCTAACAGGTATCCTAGGTCTAAGGACATGCAGAGTTTGTAGGTGACGCTAACAGGTATCCCAGGTCTAAGGACATGCAGAGTTTCAGGCCGATAAATCCAGCTACACCTGAGATATGTGTCATGTTCACCCGAGACGACCCTTATTGGCGCCACCAGTCTTGTGCACAAAAAAAAATACAAATCTTCAGCCATACTCCAACCACTCCTAAAATATGTCTGATTTTCACCCAACATAGAGACACGGATTGACGCCACGCAAAGAGGATAGAAGTGGGCGCAAGAAGTCTTATTTTCAAAATAAAGATATCCATGCAACTATCAGGGCAATACATCCAACCACTTCTATGATGTGTTATTTCCACAAAAAAAGACCAACGGATGTTTAACTATAAATTTAATCTGTTCTGTGGTCACTTAGTGTCGAGTCTAACACATTGCACTGGAAAGTGAAAGTACCATTTATCAGTATTACTTAAGCATGGAGAGTGTTTTTTTACTTAACCATGATTTTGAACGTGCTTACCATATATGTTGCAGGTCTCTCCTTCGTAGCATCCTCGGCACTCGCATCCTCCTCCCGGTGAGCAAACACCATTTACACAAGACACCCTGTAGAATCATAAAACATCCATCATTAAACGTTTAATTAAAGCATGTGTACCCTCCCCCGCCGGGGGTCTTGGCGTTCAGAATAACGCTCAATTTTACGTGCATACGAGATTGTGAAGAATGCTTCAGCATTATCCGCGCAATAAATTATTCAATTTTGCACAACCCTATTAGCACGTTGTGACGTTCTCTCATTCTCACACACGTTAAAGTTCATAAATCGGATAACTAAAATTTATGCCAATGATACATTATCGGTCTAGGATGTTCATTAATATGAGTAGGTCCAGGATGACAAAGAGCTTTTTACATTTAAGTCTTTAACTATGCAAATTCCTCTTGAAAATTTTATATTGTATTGTTTTTTGACTGGAAAAGTTCTTATCTAAGTTATCGTTTAAGCTTATCAATCCAACGTATCAATTTCATATTAACTTTATTGTAACATATATAAGTGTCATCAGGCAATATTTGAAGAAAATCGATTCAAGACAATAAAATAAAAAACATCATTTATACACTATTGTCACTGAAGGAACAAGCAAAATGCTTGGGAAATTTCTCCTCGACAAGAACTATAGATAACTGATATGATTTGTTTTTAAATTGTGCTATGTGCATGTTTATTTTGTTTTATATAATTTGTTACTTTTTATGTTTTAAATATTCATGTTACTGATAAGAAACAGGTTAATCGATGTGACAGAAAACGTAATAATTAAACATATTGAGTTTTTCAATTCAAATTAAGAATTTTAAATGTTAGGAACGTTTCAGTTTATTTCTTTATAATTTCCCATGCTAACAACAGATGTCGCCACGCGGCGTGTACACTAAAATGTACAGTAAAGCTTTTGGCTCGATTGCAGAACTGCCTGATGTTTGTTTTTCTGATCCAGCTGGAACAGCTTGAACAATAGCAAACGGTCAATTATATGTTCAACAAAAGTTGAAACACGCACATACTTTAAAAAGCAGGTTAAGACGGCATCTTGTACGAGTCAGTAATTATTCATTTTCATCAATGATTCTGGCAGATTCTAGCCATGATCTATAAAAGGAAAAGCATGAACACAAATGCAGATTCTACACAACAAACGACGACGGACACCTCCAGAGCCCTGGAGGGGAATTGAAGGGTGGTATCTAAATTGTTATCTAAAACAATGGCAGTCAACTCTATAGCCGTGGGCAGGATACAGCATGTGGTAAACGAAATAAATGGTAGTCAGCTCTAGAGCCTTGGGCGGGGTACTAAAGGTGATATACCACATACAATGGTGGTCAGCTCTATAGCTCTGGGCGGGGTACAGAAAGGTGGTACGAAATACAATGGTAGTCAGCTCTAGAGCCGTGGGCGGGGATACAGAAGGTGGTAAAACATACTATGGTAGTCAGCTCTAGAGCCTTGGGCGGGGTACAGCATGTGGTACGACATACAATTGAATTAAGCTTAAGAGCCGTTGGCGGGGTACAAAGGTGGTACGACATGCAAGGGTATTCAGCTCTAGAGCCGTCGGAGGGGTGCAGAAGGTGGTACGACATACAATGGTAGTCAGCTCTAGAACCGTGGGCGGGGTACAGAAGGTGGTACGACATACAATGGTAGTCCACTCTAGAGCCGTGGGCGGGGTACAGAAGGTGGTACGACATACAATGGTAGTCAGCTCTAGAGCCGTGGGCGGGGTACAGAAGGTGGTACGACATACAATGGTAGTCCGCTCTAGAACCGTGGGCGGGGTACAGAAAGGTGGTACGACATACAATGGTAGTCAGCTCTAGAGCCGTGGGCGGGGTACAGAAGGTGGTACGACATACAATGGTAGTCAGCTCTAGAGCCGTGGGCGGGGTACAGAAGGTGGTACGACATACAATGGTAGTCCGCTCTAGAACCGTGGGCGGGGTACAGAAAGGTGGTACGACATACAATGGTAGTCAGCTCTAAACCGTGGGCGGGGTACAGAAGGATGGTACGACATACAATGGTAGTCAGCTCTAGAACCGAGGGCGGGGTACAAAAGGTGGTATATCACATACAATGGTAGTCAGCTCTATAGGGGTACAGAAAGGTGGTACGAAATACAATGGTAGTCAGCTCTAGAGCCGTGGGCGGGGTACAGAAGGTGGTACGACATACAATGGTAGTCAGCTCGAGAGCCGTTGGCGGGGTACAGAAGGTGGTAAAACATACTATGGTAGTCAGCTCTAGAGCCGTGGTCGGGGATACAGAAGGTGGTAAAACATACTATGGTAGTCAGCTATAGAGCCGTGGGCGGGGATACAGAAGGTGGTAAAACATACTATGGTAGTCAGCTCTAGAGCCGTGGGCGGGGTACAGCAAGTGGTACGACATACAATTGAATTAAGCTTAAGAGCCGTTGGCGGGGTACAAAGGTGGTACGACATGCAAGGGTAGTCAGCTCTGGAGCCGTGGGCGGGGTACAGAAGGTGGTACGACATACAATGGTAGTCAGCTCTAAACCGTGGGCGGGGTACAGAAGGATGGTACGACATACAATGGAAGTCAGCTCTAGAACCGAGGGCGGGGTACAAAAGGTGGTAAACGAAATAAATGGTAGTCAGCTCTAGAACCGAGGGCGGGGTACAAAAGGTGGTATACCACATACAATGGTAGTCAGCTCTATAACCGTGGGCGGGGTACAGAAAGATGGTACGAAATACAATTGTAGTCAGCTCTAGAGCCGTGGGCGGGGTACAGAAGGTGGTACGACATACAATGGTAGTCAGCTATAGAGCCACGGGCGGGGTACAGAAGGTGGTACGACATACAATGGTAGTCAGCTCTAGAACCGTGGGCGGGGTACAGAAAGGTGGTACGACATACAGTGGTAGTCAGCTCTAAACCGTGGGCGGGGTACAGAAGGATGGTACGACATACAATGGTAGTCAGCTCTATAGCCGTTGGCGGGGTACAGAAAGGTGGTACGAAATACAATGGCAGTCAGCTCTATAGCCGTGGGCAGGATACAGCAGGTGGTAAACGAAATAAATGGTAGTCAGCTCTAGAACCGTGGGCGGGGTACAGAAGGTGGTACGACATACACTGGTATTCAGCTCTAGAACCGTGGGCGGGGTACAGAAGGTGGTACGACATACACTAGTAGTCAGCTCTGGAACCGTGGGCGGGATACAGAAGGTGGTACGACATACACTGGTAGTCAGCTCTAGAACCGTGGGCGGGATACAGAAGGTGGTACGACATACAATGGTAGTCAGCTCTAGAACCGTGGGCGGGATACAGAAGGTGGTACGACATACAATGGTAGTCAGCTCTAGAACCGTGGGCGGGATACAGAAGGTGGTACGACATACAATGGTAGTCAGCTCTAGAACCGTGGGCGGGATACAGAAGGTGGTACGACATACACTGGTAGTCAGCTCTAGAACCGTGGGCGGGATACAGAAGGTGGTACGACATACAATGGTAGTCAGCTCTAGAACCGTGGGCGGGATACAGAAGGTGGTACGACATACAATGGTAGTCAGCTCTAGAACCGTGGGCGGGATACAGAAGGTGGTACGACATACACTGGTAGTCAGCTCTAGAACCGTGGGCGGGATACAGAAGGTGGTACGACATACAATGGTAGTCAGCTCTAGAACCGTGGGCGGGATACAGAATGTGGTACGACATACAATGGTAGTCAGCTCTAGAACCGTGGGCGGGATACAGAAGGTGGTACGACATACACTGGTAGTCAGCTCTAGAACCGTGGGCGGGATACAGAAGGTGGTACGACATACACTGGTAGTCAGCTCTAGAACCGTGGGCGGGATACAGAAGGTGGTACGACATACAATAGTAGTCAGCTCTAGAGCCACGGGCGGGGTACAGAAGGTGGTACGACATACAAGGGTAGTCAGCTCTAGAACCGTGGGCGGGGTACAGAAAGGTGGTACGACATACAGTGGTAGTCAGCTCTAAACCGTGGGCGGGGTACAGAAGGATGGTACGACATACAATGGTAGTCAGCTCTATAGCCGTTGGCGGGGTACAGAAAGGTGGTACGAAATACAATGGCAGTCAGCTCTATAGCCGTGGGCAGGATACAGCAGGTGGTAAACGAAATAAATGGTAGTCAGCTCTAGAACCGTGGGCGGGGTACAGAAGGTGGCACGACATACACTGGTAGTCAGCTCTAGAACCGTGGGCGGGGTACAGAAGGTGGTACGACATACACTAGTAGTCAGCTCTAGAACCGTGGGCGGGATACAGAAGGTGGTACGACATACACTGGTAGTAAGCTCTAGAACCGTGGGCGGGATACAGAAGGTGGTACGACATACAATGGTAGTCAGCTCTAGAACCGTGGGCGGGATACAGAAGGTGGTACGACATACAATGGTAGTCAGCTCTAGAACCGTGGGCGGGATACAGAAGGTGGTACGACATACACTGGTAGTAAGCTCTAGAACCGTGGGCGGGATACAGAAGGTGGTACGACATACACTGGTAGTCAGCTCTAGAACCGTGGGCGGGGTACAGAAGGTGGTACGACATACACTAGTAGTCAGCTCTAGAACCGTGGGCGGGATACAGAAGGTGGTACGACATACACTGGTAGTAAGCTCTAGAACCGTGGGCGGGATACAGAAGGTGGTACGACATACAATGGTAGTCAGCTCTAGAACCGTGGGCGGGATACAGAAGGTGGTACGACATACAATGGTAGTCAGCTCTAGAACCGTGGGCGGGATACAGAAGGTGGTACGACATACAATGGTAGTCAGCTCTAGAACCGTGGGCGGGATACAGAAGGTGGTACGACATACACTGGTAGTAAGCTCTAGAACCGTGGGCGGGATACAGAAGGTGGTACGACATACACTGGTATTCAGCTCTAGAACCGTGGGCGGGATACAGAAGGTGGTACGACATACAATGGTAGTCAGCTCTATAGCCGTTGGCGGGGTACAGAAAGGTGGTACGAAATACAATGGCAGTCAGCTCTATAGCCGTGGGCAGGATACAGCAGGTGGTAAACGAAATAAATGGTAGTCAGCTCTAGAACCGTGGGCGGGGTACAGAAGGTGGCACGACATACACTGGTAGTCAGCTCTAGAACCGTGGGCGGGGTACAGAAGGTGGTACGACATACACTAGTAGTCAGCTCTAGAACCGTGGGCGGGATACAGAAGGTGGTACGACATACACTGGTAGTAAGCTCTAGAACCGTGGGCGGGATACAGAAGGTGGTACGACATACAATGGTAGTCAGCTCTAGAACCGTGGGCGGGATACAGAAGGTGGTACGACATACAATGGTAGTCAGCTCTAGAACCGTGGGCGGGATACAGAAGGTGGTACGACATACAATGGTAGTCAGCTCTAGAACCGTGGGCGGGATACAGAAGGTGGTACGACATACACTGGTAGTCAGCTCTAGAACCGTGGGCGGGATACAGAAGGTGGTACGACATACAATGGTAGTCAGCTCTAGAACCGTGGGCGGGATACAGAAGGTGGTACGACATAAAATGGTAGTCAGCTCTAGAACCGTGGGCGGGATACAGAAGGTGGTACGACATACACTGGTAGTCAGCTCTAGAACCGTGGGCGGGATACAGAAGGTGGTACGACATACAATGGTAGTCAGCTCTAGAACCGTGGGCGGGATACAGAATGTGGTACGACATACAATGGTAGTCAGCTCTAGAACCGTGGGCGGGATACAGAAGGTGGTACGACATACACTGGTAGTCAGCTCTAGAACCGTGGGCGGGATAAAGAAGGTGGTACGACATACACTGGTAGTCAGCTCTAGAACCGTGGGCGGGATACAGAAGGTGGTACGACATACACTGGTAGTCAGCTCTAGAACCGTGGGCGGGATACAGTAGGTGGTACGACATACACTGGTAGTCAGCTCTAGAACCGTGGGCGGGATACAGAAGGTGGTACGACATACACTGGTAGTCAGCTCTAGAACCGTGGGCGGGATACAGAAGGTGATACGACATACACTGGTAGTCAGCTCTAGAACCGTGGGCGGGGTACAGAAGGTGGTACGACATACAATGGTAGTCAGCTCTAGAACCGTGGGCGGGATACAGAAGGTGGCACGACATACAATGGTAGTCAGCTCTAGAACCGTGGGCGGGGTACAGAATGTGGTACGACATACACTAGTAGTCAGCTCTAGAACCGTAGGCGGGGTACAGAAGGTGGTACGACATACACTAGTAGTCAGCTCTAGAACCGTGGGCGGGGTACAGAAGGTGGAACGACATACACTGGTAGTCAGCTCTAGAACCGTGGGCGGGGTACAGAAGGTGGTACGACATACACTGGTAGTCAGCTCTAGAACCGTGGGCGGGGTACAGAAGGTGGTACGACATACACTAGTAGTCAGCTCTAGAACCGTGGGCGGGGTACAGAAGGTGGAACGACATACACTGGTAGTCAGCTCTAGAACCGTGGGCGGGGTACAGAAGGTGGTACGACATACACTGGTAGTCAGCTCTAGAACCGTGGGCGGGGTACAGAAGGTGGTATGACATACACTGGTAGTCATCTCTAGAACCGTGGGCGGGGTACAGAAAGATGGTACGACATACAATGGTAGTCAGCTCTAGAACCGTGGGCGGGGTAAAAAAGGTAGTAAAACATACACTGGTAGTCATCTCTAGAGCCGTGGGTGGGGTACAGCAGTTGGTACGACATACAATAGTAGTCAGCTCTAGAACCATGGGCGGGGTACAGAAAGGTGGTACGACATGCAATGGTAGTCAACTCTATAACCGTGGGCGGGGTACAGAAAAGTGGTACGACATACAATGGTACTCAGCTCTAGAACCGTGGGCGGGGTACAGAAAGGTTGTACGACATACAATGGTACTCAGCTCTAGAACAGTGGGCGGGGTACAGAAGGTGGTACGACATACAATGGTACTCAGCTCTAGAACCGTGGGCGGGGTACAGAAAGGTTGTACGACATCCAATGGTAGTCATCTCTAGAGCCGTGGGCGGGGTACAGCAGTTGGTACGACATACAATGGTAGTCAGCTCAGAACCGTGGGCAGGGTACAGAAGGTGGTACGACATACAATGGAAGTCAGCTCTAGAGCTAGTGGGCGGGGTACAGGTGATACGACATACAATGGTTGTCAGCTCTAGAGCCGTGGGCGGGGTACAGAAGGTGGTAAGACATACAATGGTAGTCAGCTCTAGAGCCGTGGGCGGGATACAGAAGGTGGTACGACATACAATGGTAGTCAGCTCTAGAACCGTGGGCGGGATACAGAAGGTGGTAAGACATACAATGGTAGTCAGCTCTAGAACCGTGGGCGGGGTACAGAAAGGTTGTACGACATCCAATGGTAGTCATCTCTATAGCCGTGGGCGGGGTACAGCAGTTGGTACGACATACAATGGTAGTCAGCTCTAGAACCGTGGGCGGGGTACAGAAGGTGGTACGACATACACTAGTAGTCAGCTCTAGAACCGTAGGCGGGGTACAGAAGGTGGTACGACATACACTAGTAGTCAGCTCTAGAACCGTGGGCGGGGTACAGAAGGTGGAACGACATACACTGGTAGTCAGCTCTAGAACCGTGGGCGGGGTACAGAAGGTGGTACGACATACACTGGTAGTCAGCTCTAGAACCGTGGGCGGGGTACAGAAGGTGGTACGACATACACTAGTAGTCAGCTCTAGAACCGTGAGCGGGGTACAGAAGGTGGAACGACATACACTGGTAGTCAGCTCTAGAACCGTGGGCGGGGTACAGAAGGTGGTACGACATACACTAGTAGTCAGCTCTAGAACCGTGGGCGGGATACAGAAGGTGGTACGACATACACTGGTAGTCAGCTCTAGAACCGTGGGCGGGTTACAGAATGTGGTACGACATACAATGGTAGTCAGCTCTAGAACCGTGGGCGGGGTACAGAAGGTGGTACGACATACACTGGTAGTCAGCTCTAGAACCGTGGGCGGGGTACAGAAGGTGGTACGACATACACTAGTAGTCAGCTCTAGAACCGTGGGCGGGGTACAGAAGGTGGAACGACATACACTGGTAGTCAGCTTTAGAACCGTGGGCGGGGTACAGAAGGTGGTACGACATACACTGGTAGTCAGCTCTAGAAACGTGGGCGGGGTACAGAAGGTGGTATGACATACACTGGTAGTCATCTCTAGAACCGTGGGCGGGGTACAGAAAGATGGTACGACATACAATGGTAGTCAGCTCTAGAACCGTGGGCGGGGTAAAAAAGGTAGTAAAACATACACTGGTAGTCATCTCAAGAGCCGTGGGTGGGGTACAGCAGTTGGTACGACATACAATAGTAGTCAGCTCTAGAACCGTGGGCGGGGTACAGAAAGGTGGTACGACATGCAATGGTAGTCAACTCTATAACCGTGGGCGGGGTACAGAAAAGTGGTACGACATACAATGGTACTCAGCTCTAGAACCGTGGGCGGGGTACACAAAGGTTGTACGACATACAATGGTACTCAGCTCTAGAACAGTGGGCGGGGTACAGAAGGTGGTACGACATACAATGGTACTCAGCTCTAGAACCGTGGGCGGGGTACAGAAAGGTTGTACGACATCCAATGGTAGTCATCTCTAGAGCCGTGGGCGGGGTACAGCAGTTGGTACGACATACAATGGTAGTCAGCTCAGAACCGTGGGCGGGGTACAGAAGGTGGTACGACATACAATGGAAGTCAGCTCTAGAGCTAGTGGGCGGGGTACAGGTGGTACGACATACAATGGTAGTCAGCTCTAGAGCCGTGGGCGGGGTACAGAAGGTGGTAAGACATACAATGGTAGTCAGCTCTAGAACCGTGGGCGGGATACAGAAGGTGGTAAGACATACAATGGTAGTCAGCTCTAGAACCGTGGGCGGGGTACAGAAGGTGGTAAGACATACAATGGTAGTCAGCTCCAGAACCGTGGGCGGGGTACAGAAGGTGGTACGACATGCAATGGTAGTCAGCTCTAGAGCCGTGGGCGGGGTACAGAAAGGTGGTACGACATATAATGGTAGTCAGCTCTAGAGCCCTGGCAGGTCGCGTACCACAAACAATGAAAAACAGTTAAAAGGCTCTTCATAGTACGCGGACACAAACCAGATAAATATATACGGTTATAAGATGCAGCCGAAGAAAGTTATGTTAATTATAGGCAAACCTGATAAATATATGGTAATTATAGACCATCGGGGTAAATATATGGTAACTATAGGGAAGCCGGGTAATTATGTGATAATTATAGGCAAGCCCGATAAATATATGTATTACAGGTACGTTGGGTAAATATATGGTATTATAGACACGCTTGGTTAACATGTGGTCATTATAGGCTGGCTGTGTTATTATGTATTAAATACTGGCTAGCCAGATATATAAGTGGTAATTATCGTTATGCTGGATATGGGAGAGGACGGTTGCTTGGTTCGAAAGACCCAAGGAGTAAAAATGTACGATTATACCATGACTATATTGGCTGTACTAAATTAAAAAAATGTTCACATATACAATGTGGACATGATTCGAGATATTCCTATATTTTTCTATTATAATATAAACAAATGCTTATATAAACATGGGTCATGACGCTCAGCTGACTTGTATGCCTTTTGGTATGCAAGGAGATTTACCAAGGACCAACCAGGATATTATGAAAAACGTTTCTGCGTCAAGCAGTTACAATTTGTGCCGTGATTACAAAACATACAATAAATAGATGCGTAAAAATAAAGAAAATTTAGATGGCGCCTCAAGTCTTCCACGGCTAAAATGGTTATTTATGTTAAATAAGCCTGCCAAATTCCAGAAAGATCCATGCAATAATTTCTTATATGTTTTATCTAAAGTAGGAATTTCAACAGCTGATAATGTTAACATTTTGCAATTGTGCAAGCAACAGTTCTATAGAACTGGCTGTGCCGAATTTCTTCATTATTTGCATTTTAACAATATTATATGTACAGTTGATGCACAATGTTTTAGTTTCAGTGAAAGTTCAGTGAAAGTTCTTGGTCAGCGGAGCTAAAAATACTGGCGGCACCACCAGTCTTCAGGAAATGATTAAACACTCCATGATCAATATGCATGGAAAGAATCATGGCAAACAATGCATTAGTTATTTATATACCGGATCTGTTGTATCAAATTTTTAATTATTATTTTTTTAAAATTATTATACTTTCAAGCGCCATAGCTCGGACCTAATTTCAGGTTTCCAAAGAGATTTTTTATGGACCTCCATGCCTGTGGCGTTGGTAGATTCTACGAATAGCGGATACAATTTGTGCCCCGTCTGACTGACTGAGTGCTCAAAATGTTTTCGGCCTGTAGTTAAAAAAATATAGGTCACCATGACCTAATTTCAGGTCTCCAAGGAGATTTGCCTAGGACCTCCCAGATGTACAGTTAGAAATTTCTAGGTTTTATGGTTAAAATTTGATTTCTGTTAACAGACGGACTGCTTCAGCTTAAGGTATCAAAAATAGAGAAAAAAATGTGATAAATAGAAAAAATACAGGAAGCGACACCAGTTTTCAGGAAATGATGAAACACCCAATGACCAATAGGCATGGAAAATCCATGGCAATCAATGCATTATCGTTATACAGATATTGGAGCTTTTGTATTATTTTTTTTATTATTCTTGGGATACTTACTAACCCCATAGCGCAAAGGTCACAGTGACGTGATTTCAGGATTCCAAAGAGATTTTCAATGGAACTCCATGGATTTTCACTGAGCAATTTCTAGGCTCGGTAGTTACGATTTGTGCCATGTTAACGGAGGGACGCACAGCTAGACGGACGACGGACATAGAGTGATGCTAGAGCTCAGATGACTTTCAGTCAGCTGAGCAAAAACACGTATAAACTATAGGATTATAAAATTCAGAAATCCATCACATAAGCAAGTGAAACTGTTTGGACTGCTAAAACAGAGATTATATGTTTTGGTTTAAATGTAGTCTGGTATGTACATTGCTCTTATATTCACAATGTACATGTCAGTATATAGAGGATATGAGTTTTACCCAACCAATCAATGATCGGAAACTATTATAAGGTTACACAGACGTATTTTTTAAATGAACATTTTCGGTAGGGGTTAGCTTAACAATCCATTTTGGAAGTTTATATTTAAGAAAAATGTTGCTTCTTTATTAATATTCTGCGAAATTAATTTTTATCATATGTATGTTGCTGTGTATTTTTTGCTCGTCAAACTCCATACAACAGCCTATGCTGTATGGGCGAGGGTGCAAGTAATTTCGAAATTTATTTTTAGGTTTTAAATTCGAAGGACCCAACAGACTAGTTTTTATTTGTTTGCTGATAGATTTATATCAGATAAATGAACAAGATATTAAATTTCATGGCACGTGGCAAAACTGTTCCCAGATGCATGACAAAGTCGTTTTGCTGTGAATGTTCACACATTGAAGAATATGGTGAAACAAAATCCACGATCTCTTTTGTAAATTATAATATCTTAATGGATTTAAGTGCAAAAAGTATGTTATTATAAAAAACTGAAATAGCTAATTTTGAAATAGATGAGTCACATTCATCTTATTTATACAAAGACATGTCCTTTTATATATATATATATCCTGCGATACGAGTCCAGACACAAGTAAGCTCGTTCTCATCACAGTTATAGTAACTTCAGGAGACAGGGCAAGAGTTAATGTCTAGAGCCCAAATGGTTGAAATAGATCAATTTTCTGTCGCGCCAGGGGAGAAAATTCTCTCATCCAGACAAGAAAGCATGTTTATATTCAAGTCTCCGTCCATTCGCAAACTTTATAATAAAAAAGCGTCTTAACGTCTTTATACGAAAGAAACTGATATGGAATGAAACTGTTTTCCTTTTACATGATAAAGCAAACACGCTTTTATATAATATATAATATAACTTAACACACACATTTGTTCAATATCAGCCAAGATGATTGTCAGGTTGATCGGGTGACGGCCTACGTTCAGTATCAGTCAATATGATGGCAGGTTGATCAGGTGCACATTTAAGATGATTGTCAGGTTGATCGGGTGACGGCCTACGTTCAGTATCAGTCAATATGATGGCAGGTTGATCAGGTGCACATTTAAGATGATTGTCAGGTTGATCGGGTGACGGCCTACGTTCAGTATCAGTCAATATGATGGCAGGTTGATCAGGTGCACATTTAAGATGATTGTCAGGTTGATCGGGTGAAGGCCTATGTTCAGTATCAGGCAATATGATGGCAGGTTGATCAGGTGCACATTTAAGATGATTTTCAGGTTGATCGGGTGACGGCCTACGTTCAGTATCAGTCAATATGACGGTCAGGTTGATCAGGAGCACATTGAAGATGATTGTCAGGTTGATCGGGTGACGGCCTACGTTCAGTATCAGTCAATATGATGGTCAGGTTGATCAGGTGCACATTTAAGATGATTGTCAAATTGATCGGGTGACGGCCTACGTTCAGTATCAGTCAATATGATGGTCAGTTTGATCATATGCACATTTAAGATGATAGTCAGTTTGATCAGTTGAATACCTACGTTCAGTATCAGTCAATATGATGGTCAGGTTGATCAGGTGCACATTCAAGATGATTGTCAGGTTGATCGGGTGACGGCCTACGTTCAGTATCAGTCAATATGATGGTCAGGTTGATCAGGTGCACATTTAAGATGATTGTCAGGTTGATCGGGTGACGGCCTACGTTCAGTATCAGTCAATATGATGGTCAGGTTGATCAGATACAGGCCCGTCTTCAATATTACTCAAGATGATGGTAAGGTTGATCAGTTGACGACCTGCATTCAATAACATCCAAATGATTGTCAGGTGGATCAGTTGAATACCTACGTTCAGTATCAGTCAATATGATGGTCAGGTTGATCAGGTGCACATTTAAGATGATTGTCAATTTGATCAGTTGAATGCCTACGTTCAGTATCAGTCAATATAATGGTCAGGTTGATCAGATGCACATTTAAGATGATTGTCAGTTTGATCAGTTGAATGCCTACGTTCAGTATCAGTCAATATGATGGTCAGGTTGATCAGATACAGGCCCGTCTTCAATATTTCTCAAGATGATGGTTAGGTTGATCAGTTGACGACCTGCGTTCAATAACATCCAAATGATTGTCAGGTTGATCAAGTGAAGGCCTGTGTTCATTATCAGCCAAGATGGCAGTCAGGTTGATCAGGTGACGCCTGTGTTCAATATCAGCCAAGATGGCTGTCTGGTTGATCAGGTGACAGCCTGTGTTCAACATCAACCAAGATGATTGTCTTGTTGATCAGTTGACGACCTGCGTTCAATAACATCCAAGATGATTGCCAGGTTGAACAGGTGACGGCCTGAGTTCAACATCTGTCGACATGTAGGTCAGGTTGATCAGGTGACGGCCTGCGTTCAATATCAGTCGAGATGTTGGTCAGGTTGATCAGATGCAGGCCTGGGTTCAATATCAGCCAAGATGATTGTCAGGTGGATCAGTTGACGACCTGCGTTCAATAACACCCCAGATGATTGTCTTGTTGATCAGTTGACGACCTGCGTTCAATAACATCCAAGATGATTGTCAGATTGAACAGGTGACGGACTGGTTTCAATATCAGTCAAGATGTTGGTCAGGTTGATCAGATGCAGGCCTGTGTTCAATATCCGCCCAGATGATTGTCAGGTTGATCGTTGACGACCTGCGTTCAAAATCACCCATAATGATTGTCCTGTTGATCAGTTGACGACCTGCGTTCAATATCAGCCAAGATGATTGTCAGGTTGAACAGGTGACGGCCTGAGTTCAATATCAGCCTAGATGATTGTCAGGTTGATCAGGTGACGGCCTGCGTTCAGTATCAGTCGAGATGTCGTTCAGGTTGATCAGATGCAGGCCTGTGTTCAGTATCAGCCAAGATGATTGTCAGGTTGATCAAGTTACGGCCTGCGTTCAGTATCAGTCGAAATGTCTGTCAGATTAATCAGGTGACGGCCTTCTTTCAATATCAGCCAAGATGATTGTCAGGTTGATCAAGTGACGGCCTAAGTTCAATATCAGTCAACATGTCAGCCAGGTTGATCAGATGCAGACCTGTGTTCAGTATCAGCCAAGATGATTGTTAGGTTGATCAAGTTACGGCAAGCGTTCAGTATCAGTCGACATGTCGGTCAGATTAATCAGGTGACGGCCTTCTTTCAATATCAGCCAAGATGATTGTCAGGTTGATCAAGTGAGGGCCTGCGTTCAGTATCAGTCGACATGTCGGTCAGATTAATCAGGTGACGGCCTGCGTTCAATATTAGCCAAGATGATTGTCAGGTTGATCAAGTGATGGCCTGCGTTCAATATCAGTCAACATGTCAGCCAGGTTGATCAGATGCAGGCCTGTGTTCAGTATCAGCCAAGATGATTGTTAGGTTGATCAAGTGACGGCCTGCGTTCAGTATCAGTCGACATGTCGGTCAGATTAATCAGGTGACGGCCTGCGTTCAATATTAGCCAAGATGATTGTCAGGTTGATCAAGTGACGGCCTGCGTTCAATATCAGTCAACATGTCAGCCAGGTTGATCAGATGCAGGCCTGTGTTCAGTATCAGCCAAGATGATTGTTAGGTTGATCAAGTGACGGCCTGCGTTCAGTATAAGTCGACATGTCGGTCAGGTTAATCAGGTGACGGCCTGCGTTCAATATTAGCCAAGATGATTGTCAGGTTGATCAAGTGACAGCCTGTGTTCAATATCAGTCCACATGTCGGTCAGGTTGAACAGATGCAGGCCTGTGTTCAATATCAGCAAGATGATTGTCAGGTTGATCAGGTGACAACCTGCCTTCAATATCAGCGAGATGTTTGTCAGGTTGATTAGATGCAGGCCTGTGTTCAATATCAGCCAAGTGACGGCCTGCCTTCAATATCAGCCAAGATGATTGTCAGGTTGATCAAGTGACAGCCTGCGTTCAATATCAGTCAACATGTCGGTCAGGTTGAACAGATGCAGGCCTGTGTTCAATATCAGCAAGATGATTGTCAGGTTGATCAGGTGACAACCTGCCTTCAATATCAGCGAGATGTTTGTCAGGTTGATCAGATGCAGGCCTGTGTTCAATATCAGCCAAGTGACGGCCGGCCTTCAATATCAGTCAACATGTCGGTCAGGTTGCTCAAGTGACAGCCTGCGTTCAATATCAGTCAACATGTCGGTCAGGTTGAACAGATGCAGGCCTGTGTTCAATATCAGCAAGATGATTGTCAGGTTGATCAGGTGACAACCTGCCTTCAATATCAGCGAGATGTTTGTCAGGTTGATCAGATGCAGGCCTGTGTTCAATATCAGCCAAGTGACGGCCTGCCTTCAATATCAGTCAACATGTCGGTCAGGTTGCTCAGATGCTGGCCTGTGTTCAATATCAGCAAGATGATTGTCAGGTTGATCAAGTGACGGCCTGCGTTCAATATCAGTCGAGATGATTGTCAGATTGATAAGGTGACGGCCTGCGTTCAATATCAGTCGAGATGATTGTCAGGTTGAACAGGTGACGGCCTGAGTTCAATATCAGCCGAGATGATTGTCAGGTTGATCAGGTGACGGCCTGCGTTCAGTATCAGTCGAGATGTCGTTCAGGTTGATCAGATGCAGGCCTGTGTTCAGTATCAGCCAAGATGATTGTCAGGTTGATCAAGTGAGGGCCTGCGTTCAGTATCAGTCGACATGTCTGTCAGATTAATCAGGTGACGGCCTTCTTTCAATATCAGCCAAGATGATTGTCAGGTTGATCAAGTGACGGCCTAAGTTCAATATCAGTCAACATGTCAGCCAGGTTGATCAGATGCAGGCCTGTGTTCAGTATCAGCCAAGATGATTGTTAGGTTGATCAAGTTACGGCAAGCGTTCAGTATCAGTCGACATGTCGGTCAGATTAATCAGGTGACGGCCTTCTTTCAATATCAGCCAAGATGATTGTCAGGTTGATCAAGTGAGGGCCTGCGTTCAGTATCAGTCGACATGTCGGTCAGATTAATCAGGTGACGGCCTGCGTTCAATATTAGCCAAGATGATTGTCAGGTTGATCAAGTGACGGCCTGCGTTCAATATCAGTCAACATGTCAGCCAGGTTGATCAGATGCAGGCCTGTGTTCAGTATCAGCCAAGATGATTGTTAGGTTGATCAAGTGACGGCCTGCGTTCAGTATCAGTCGACATGTCGGTCAGATTAATCAGGTGACGGCCTGCGTTCAATATTAGCCAAGATGATTGTCAGGTTGATCAAGTGACGGCCTGCGTTCAATATCAGTCAACATGTCAGCCAGGTTGATCAGATGCAGGCCTGTGTTCAGTATCAGCCAAGATGATTGTTAGGTTGATCAAGTGACGGCCTGCGTTCAGTATCAGTCGACATGTCGGTCAGATTAATCAGGTGACGGCCTGCGTTCAATATTAGCCAAGATGATTGTCAGGTTGATCAAGTGACGGCCTGCGTTCAATATCAGTCAACATGTCAGCCAGGTTGATCAGATGCAGGCCTGTGTTCAGTATCAGCCAAGATGATTGTTAGGTTGATCAAGTGACGGCCTGCGTTCAGTATCAGTCGACATGTCGGTCAGATTAATCAGGTGACGGCCTGCGTTCAATATCAGCCAAGATGATTGTCAGGTTGATCAAGTGACAGCCTGCGTTCAATATCAGTCCACATGTCGGTCAGGTTGAACAGATGCAGGCCTGTGTTCAATATCAGCAAGATGATTGTCAGGTTGATCAGGTGACAACCTGCCTTCAATATCAGCGATATGTTTGTCAGGTTGATTAGATGCAGGCCTGTGTTCAATATCAGCCAAGTGACGGCCTGCCTTCAATATCAGCCAAGATGATTGTCAGGTTGATCAAGTGACAGCCTGCGTTCAATATCAGTCAACATGTCGGTCAGGTTGAACAGATGCAGGCCTGTGTTCAATATCAGCAAGATGATTGTCAGGTTGATCAGGTGACAACCTGCCTTCAATATCAGCGAGATGTTTGTCAGGTTGATCAGATGCAGGCCTGTGTTCAATATCAGCCAAGTGACGGCCGGCCTTCAATATCAGTCAACATGTCGGTCAGGTTGCTCAAGTGACAGCCTGCGTTCAATATCAGTCAACATGTCGGTCAGGTTGAACAGATGCAGGCCTGTGTTCAATATCAGCAAGATGATTGTCAGGTTGATCAGGTGACAACCTGCCTTCAATATCAGCGAGATGTTTGTCAGGTTGATCAGATGCAGGCCTGTGTTCAATATCAGCCAAGTGACGGCCTGCCTTCAATATCAGTCAACATGTCGGTCAGGTTGCTCAGATGCAGGCCTGTGTTCAATATCAGCAAGATGATTGTCAGGTTGATCAAGTGACGGCCTGCGTTCAATATCAGTCGAGATGATTGTCAGATTGATAAGGTGACGGCCTGCGTTCAATATCAACCAGAATATTATCAGGTTGGTCAGATGATGGCTGGCAGTCAGTATTAGCTGGGTGGAATTATGAGACGCTGATCAGATGAGGGCCTTTGTTTAGTGATGGCTAGGTAAAATGCCTGATAAAATTCTACATGGGTTTCATCTGTGTTTTGAATATGTGAAAGTTTCATAAAAAATATTGGTTTGTAAAGGAAAGGGAAGAGTTTTTCCCTTGTCTTGTTTGATCCTTCTGTTAGGCTGCCTTACGAAAGCCATCCAGATCTAGTTGATTCTAAGGTTGCTGACAAAGAAGCCGAGGAATCAATTTTTACTGCACCGCCCAGCACTGGATTTGTTATTCCATATCTGCCACCAGAAAAGCTGTAAGGTTCTTTTATGTGTTCCCATGGCGACACAAAGCCAGATTATCCTGTATACAAAATAGCGATCGATGGTTTCCTAAAAAGAATCTGTCAATGCGTACAGCCTGCAACAGATTGAGTGTGTCACGGAGCGATTCAACTGGCTTAGCAAACAATGACAAATCGACATTTTATGTGGTAGCTCCGATCCATGTCCTCGGCATTTACGCCATACCTCCTACGTGTAGAGATATTTCTTGGTTTATATCATGGCCCAAGATTGTTAATCTCCTAATCTTTTACGAGGTATTAATGAAATCACTTCAGTATCCTTACAATTTGCTTATTAAGAAACTCGTTTGATCGATAATATCTGTCGAATATTCTGCGGCAGATTTATTAAAAACATTATATACCCATCAAAGAAAATGGTCGTTTTTCTTTAAAGAATGTTGACCATGAATATTAAAATTATTTTTTATATATAGCATGGAGTTTGTGTGAGCACATGCACAAGCCGCACGAATCATGAACCTGTACGAAATAAACAAAAAAATATTACATTAATAACCAAGGAAGAACCTTTGAAAGAACCCTTCTTTTAATAAAAATAATAAAAACTCGATTTAAAAAAAAAGAAATGCATCATGATCAGCTTTTAAGTTATCGAGATGACCATTTTGTAACTTGGAGCAGTTGAGGATGTTATTTGAAAACTATCATGGTTGTAGTCATATGGCTGTGACATTTTATGCAAAATATCTTTTAACAAAGGTGGCGTCACCTGCAAGTTCAAACACATGCCAGTCTTGTGACTGTCGCACCACTAACGATGTGAACCTCCAGGTTCTTTTAACCAAAATACCAACTGGCTGAAACTCATACAAACGTACACTCAAAAAGATGCATAATACTAGAGTTAACAAAAAGAAAAACCAAATCAATATATTAAAGAAAGAAGACACATTTCTCTGGAGAGGAGCTTCATTTAAACAAGCACTGATGAACACAAGCTTCCGATAATAAACACAGAAAATTACTAAGTCCGTTAACCACACTACACAGTGTAGTTTCTTGTTTACACTTCTCCTGATCGCATGACCATCCTGCACACCTGACACCGGAAGGTTGCGCTGGTCGCCTCACTGTTTGCTCGCGCTGTGTACACATTACTATCAGTCCACTTATAGATACACGAAGCTCCGACCACCAATGTTCCTTCGTTGGAGTACTGATTTGCCTCTCGAGACACAGTTCAAACAGCACTTACTAATTAGCGCACAGACGATTTAATCTGGACTCACAATCAAATTCTTTCACAGCAGATGTCTCCTGAAATCATCCAGCAATAGGTAACCAACTATGCTTCCATACAGCGAAATTCAGTACCTCTACAGTTAGGCGTTAAAACAATATCATCGTTCTGTTCCTGGAAGCGCTCACAACAGGTATAACTCGCCAGATTAGCAGTCCGTCGGCAAAATGCGATACTCGCTCTGAAGTCCGTTACAGTGTAAAGACCGTGGCCTTCCTCAGACACGTACTATCTTCGCTTATAGATATCATCTCTCAGTTTAAGCTGTTTAGGTTCTGATGCAGATATCGTCAGGTTACACGAACTGGCGCACTGATCGGGCAATTGTAGCCAATTTCCTCTTGATCACGACATATATATGCTTGCTTACGTCCAAGTCCTTATCGTCTTCTGGCCAATCACCACTTCCTATTATGCCGACTGCCAATAATTACATGAATTTTAATATGGCACGCCTCTAGAAATAAAACCCTGAGAAACTAAAACTAAACAGGTGATCGTCCTTTGAAGTCAACAACAAACAATCGTTACTATAGAGACCGCTAAACAGAGACGTTTCCCACGGAATTAAACTGTACTGAAATTAACATCAAACAAAAAACGTGTGCTCTCTAACCAACGTTCTCACGCTAATACCTAAACTCAATAATCATGTACAATAAATTATCATCTGGTTGTACTCCCTACTTGAATATGCAATACGTTACCTAAGTCACAGTTCTCTCGAGACAGTGACCAATATGCCTAAAAAATTTGGTAATGATTGGTGATATGGTTCATGAGATAAAATGTAATAACTTTTCCACCATATGTAGATACATTTGAGATCAGAATATTTCGCGATCAACAAAATTTAAACTCCAGTGGAAACATCAGTCTGAAAATAATTCTATTCAATAAAGTATTCATTGAATTCCTCTAGCTACAAGAAATCCTTCAATATGATTTGAAGGCTGAGCATTTCTTATTTACTGACTTATCTGAATGAAAGTGAAAAAAATACCATTTTAGTTAAACAGAAGCGGCGCCACATGTAGGTTATGATCACATATTATTAGTGCTGAGTAGAGATATGTGGTAAAAGAATTGGGCGGAACGGACGGACAGACAGACAGACAGACAGACGCATACCATTTTAGTAGTCCTCCCTCCTACGGCGGGGGACAAAATTAAGCCTAAAATATGGAATGTCGTCTTCTTTATAAGTAACATCATGCAGTGACGTAGTCGTGTCCGCACTGCCCGAGTCCGAGTGCAAGTCCGAGTCAAGGCTTGTCGTGTCCACGTTCATGACCGCGTCCTTGAGGTTGAGTCCAAGTCCATCTTCGAGTCCAATTCTTTCATAAATCGAGTCCAATAAAAAGTGTATTTACAAAAAAAAAAAAAATCGGAATTACACATAAACTTGCATCTTTTTATCATAAGTCACACTTGCTTTATTACTTTAATGTTAAATGTTATAAAGCTAGAGATCCCTTCTGTTCGGAAATTTAGGATGTAATTGAATTTGGACAAGAGAAAAAAATCACAGCAGTTCGATGGTTAATATGAAATTATTTGTAACATTCTATCCATAGATTATATGGTACCTCTAAATTCGTGATGGACTCAGCCTGATTTCTCGAAACTTGACCTGTGAGTCCGAGGACAAGTGCGAGTGAAGAACCATCGAGACAAATTCTGAGTCTGAGGACAAGTGCGAGTGAAGACCCATCGAGACAAAGTCTGAGTCCGAGGACAAGTGCGAGTGAAGAACCATCAAGAAAAAGTCTGAGTCCGAGGACAAGTGCGAGTGAAGAACCACCGGGCTAAAGTCTGAGTGCGAAGATAAGTGCGAGTGAAGAACCATCGAGACAAAGTGTGAGTCCGAGGACAAGTGCGAGTGAAGAACCATCGAGACAATGTCTGAGTCCGAGAACAAGTGCGAGTGAAGAACCATCGAGACAAAGTCTGAGTCCGAGGACAAGTGCGAGTGAAGAACCATCGAGACAAATTCTGAGTCCGAGGACAAGTACGAGTGAAGAACCATCGAGACAAAGTCTGAGTCCGAGGACAAGTGCGAGTGAAGAACCATCGAGACAAAGTCTGAGTCCGAGGACAATTATGAGTGAAGAACCATCGAGACAAAGTCTGAGTCCGAGAAAATCCATGTCACATTGATTAGTATGCGGCGCAACTCCTGTGTTTTATTTTATGTGGACCACGCTCCGGTTTGGTTTTAGCATCATACGATGTTGACTGATGATGCTGTGTGCTTAAACTACTAAGGAGCGTGTGATGTAATTAATCATGAAACAGAAACCAACCTTTTATTCCAGATTTTGATGTTGGATATTAAAACTGTGAGAGAAATACTGCCACAATATGTTACATATCTGTTATAAAAAATAACCAACACTTCGGCGGGTACAAAATCTATTCTGTCTACAACTCCACAGAAACCAATTTTAATAAAAACAAAACGACTCTGAGTCAAGCATGATGGTAATTAAAGTCCTTTCACGTTAAATTAAAAGTGGAACATCCTAAATATCTGAGCTTAGGTGAAGGTTATCAAAGGTACTTTACTGCAGGTAACATTAATGGGGATTAAAGAAACCTGTGACCATACCTCCTACCAAACCAAGAGCTTTAAAATAAATATTACAGGTCTGTGGCCCGGTCAAAAAAGGTATTCATGGTCAGTTGTCAGAAATAAGCTCTCAGGACAATTTGTGTTGCCAAATGTTCGGTCTTACATAGGTTACTCCTGTGTAGAAGTTTAGATGACCAAGTTCTGCGTATCGCATAGATATTTTTTTTGTAAGCATTCATTTACTATAAAATGTTAATTATGTAACTGCTTGACGGAACATAAAATAAATGTTATAACGTCAAAGGTTTTAAAATATAAATCAAGACAATGAGGGACATTTTTTCACAGTCGGCCAAACGTAGTTTGAGAACTCTGCAAGCTTACTGGGAAGGGTGTGCCCCGCAGCGAAACATCGCTCAGAAACGAGTGCGTTTTAAGGGGGTTGGATGGTGTTACGACCCAGCAATGAGGATAATTACACAAGGACACGCAAGTGCGGTAGACACCAGGCCTCGCTCACACCTGCATATGTTACTTCCCTAACGTCACGAAGTCAAAACCTTAAATTGGAATTCTACAAAGCTACTTACATATTAAAGATAGTTACGTAAGCTTTAACACCATAAAAGAATAAGTGAATGACCAGGGTGGACACGATTATGCACATATGGGAAGGTGACCAATACCTAGTTAAACTAGAATACGGGTAGTCGACAAGCGACTACGTGTATCCGCCTAAATCAGAGTGGAACGGGTGAAGTGAGGCATGGATTGAGTGGCAAGGGGAAATAGAGAGTTGCATATTAGCATGGATGTCTGCAGCCAAATTGTGTATGTAGGTTGCCCCCCCACCACAAAATCCAGAAAGCCGTCCAAGTTGTATACATATGCAAAATTTAAGCCAGATAAGTCAAACCACTACATGTATATGAGTGATTTTAGCCCGTGGCAGACAAACAGATGGACGCTGAGCAAAAATGGTTGCAGGTGACGGCACCAGTTTTGCGTATGATAAAGAGCTATGTGAGAACTATACACATGCAAAACTTTGGCCCAATCGGTCAAACGGTTCCCAAGATATTAGCTTGGATGTCTGCTGCATAAACTAGAATGCAGGTGGCGCCACCTGTCATAAAATCAAGAGAGCTGTCGGGGATTTATAAACCTGCAAAATAGCCAGATATGTCAAACCACTGCCGAGATATGAGTGATTTTATCCCATGGCAGACAAACAGACAGGAGCTGTGCAAAAATGGCTGCAGGTGGCGCCACCAGTTTTGCGTATGATGAAGAGCTATGTGAGATCTATACACATGCAAAATTTTGGCCCAATCGGTCAAACGGTTCCCGAGATATGAGCTTGGATGTCTGCAGCGTAAACGTGAATGTAGGTGGCGCCACCTGTCATAAAATCAGAAAAGCTATCCAGGATGTATACGCATGCCCAATTTCAGGTGAATTAGTCAAGTCACTGCAGAGATATGAGTGATTTTAACCAAAGGCAGACGAACAGATGGACACTGTGCAAACATGGTTGCAGGTGGTGCCACCATTTTTTGTGTATGTTATAAAGCTCTCCAAGGGCTACATTTGTACAAAAAAAATTTCCTGATCGGTCAAACGGTTCCTGAGATATGAGCTTGGATGTCTGCAGCGTAAACGTGAATGTAGGTGGCGCCACCTGTCATAAAATCAGAGAAGCTATCCAGGATGTGTACGCATGCTGAATTTCAGGTGAATTAGTGTAGTCACTGCAGAGATATGAGTGATTTTAACCCAAGGCAGACGAACAGATGGACACTGTGAAAACATGGTTGCAGGTGGCGCCACCATTTTTTGAGTATGTTATAAAGCTCTCCAAGGGCTACATTTGTGCAAAAAAATTTTCCTGATCGGTCAAACGGTTCCCGAGATATGAGCTTGGATGTGTGCAGCGTAAACGTGAATGTAGGTGGCGCCACCTGTCATAAAATCAGAAAAGCTATCCAGGATGTGTATGCATGCTGAATTTCAGGTGAATTAGTGTAGTCACTGCAGAGATATGAGTGATTTTAACCCAAGGCAGACGAACAGATGGACACTGTGCAAACATGGTTGCAGGTGGCGCCACCATTTTTTGTGTATGTTATAAAGCTCTCCAAGGGCTACATTTGTGCAAAAAAATTTTCCTGATCCGTCAAACGGTTCCCGAGATATGTGGGTTAATGTGTGGAAACAGACGCACAAACGGACGCAGAGCGCAGAGGAAAGGTCAGAGGTCAAAACAAAATCGGGGCGCAGCAGTTCACATGTGACCCGAACATAATCCCGGGTTTCGTAAAATTCCGCCCAGCGGTTACGGAGGAGTTCTCCGGACACTTACGCGGCGGCGGCGGCGGCGTGCAGCTGAAAACATAGTATCCGCAAAACTCTGTTTTGGCGGATACAATAATGTGACGTGAGTTTGACATGTAGAACCCACCCGGACAGTTCTATTTGCTAGATGTGAGGTGAGAATTCGGCAAGCTGCTAACTATATGTTATAGGGAACTAGTTACCCAGTATATATTTATATATTTTGTATATATTTAAATCCACAAACTTTTCCAGTAAATAATCATTCGTGTTTGTAGATAAGTGATGCAGCATTGGAATAAGTCCAATAATCGGAATTATTTAATATATATTAAAGCTTTTTGCTGGACTTCCATATTTTAATATCTAAAACAAATGTTTACTTTCAGTTGAATAAAAGTCATAGTTTGATCGCTGAAGAGTGATCTTTTTTCTGAAGAACTCACGATATATGCCTTATTACCATTTCCCACATGTATTATATCCTCTTCTCTGGTTACCAGAGGTTAATAATAAACAAACATCTCCAAGCCTGCATTTACCATGTTATAGGTTACGAGTCCTACGAGAAAATCAACCTACAAATAAGCCAGAGGGATCATGTCAACCGGGGTGACCACTGAGTTAGTAGTATACACCAGGTGTATTGCACAGACTTTATATGAATACACATTAGTAATTTACATGCAATATCCTCCTAGCATGTCGAGAAAGTGGTAGAATTTATAAAACGGTCCAACGTTATCGGCGGAGGATTTATCGTTTATTTTTATTCAGTCATGTTTCCCTGATTTGTCACTGGCCGCAAAGCTAATTTGTATTGCAGCAGGTGAAGCATAATAGCGCAATAAAATAGCTGACAGCTGACTCTGCTAATGGTTTGACAGAAGTCGGAAGTCCCCCCTGAGTCCATTGTGGCATAATTAGTTCATTCTACTTGCCAATTTTTCTGAAGCACTTGAAAAGCTTTTTTATTATGCGTTTATTTCAGTATGCCTGTCCAGTTTTAGAACAACGAGCGGCGCGCAAAAATTCTACTCACGTCATCACTTTAAAGCATGTGCAACCATGTTTACTTATATGGAAAATTATAAATATTAAAACTCAACAAAACCTTACAGAACAATAACTTAATTCTGGTCAACCAAATTGGTCATATAAAATATTGATTTCGTTGAGGCATTAATGTTGAACAACTCGGATGTTCTATGCTTAAATATTGAAATTATTAAGGTCCGCACATAATCAAATTGTAGCTAGTAAATGCAAGAAGGGGGGGGGGGGGGGAGGCTTATGGGAGCCTGCAATAAGACGTCGATTAAGCAGGAACATGCCAGAAATCTACTTGAATTATTAAATGCTAGGTCGAAGACAATGCAAATGTGTTCAAAATGAAAGAAGACTGGACGCAAGTAAGAACAGGCGTATCATAGGATAAACATTAATCAGAGCATACGGAATTGTAAAGCGTGACGAAATAGTGGAGGAAATGATAAATACAGAGACGTAAGAACATAAACAAACTAAACGGGAGGCAGGGAAAACATGGTCATAAAGACAAGTTTACAGGAGGTAATCTGTATCAGGTCATAAAGACATGTCTAAACTCTACAGGTGGTAATCCGCACCAGGTCATTAAACTATGTCCAAACTCTATAAGAGGTAATCGTCATTAGGTCATAATGACAGGTTCAAACTCTACAAGAGGTAATCGTCATTAGGTCATAATGACAGGTCCAAACTCTACAAGAGGTAATCGTCATTAGGTCATAATGACAGGTCCAAACTCTACAAGAGGTAATCGTCATTAGGTCATAATGACAGGTCCAAACTCTACAAGAGGTAATCGTCAATAGGTCATAATGACAGGTCCAAACTCTACAAGAGTTAATCGTCAATAGGTCATAATGACAGGTCCAAACTCTACAAGAGGTAATCGTCAATAGGTCATAATGACAGGTCCAAACTCTACAAGAGGTAATCGTCAATAGGTCATAATGACAGGTCCAAACTCTACAAGAGGTAATCGTCAATAGGTCATAATGACAGGTCCAAACTCTACAAGAGGTAATCGTCAATAGGTCATAATGACAGGTCCAAACTCTACAAGAGGTAATCGTCATTAGGTCATAATGACAGGTCCAAACTCTACAAGAGGTAATCGTCATCAGGTCATAATGACAGGTCCAAACTCTACAAGAGGTAATCGTCATCAGGCCATAATGACAGGTCCAAACTCTACAAGAGGTAATCGTCAATAGGCCATAATGACAGGTCCAAACTCTACAAGAGGTAATCGTCATTAGGTCATAATGACAGGTCCAAACTCTACAAGAGGTAATCGTCATCAGGTCATAATGACAGGTCCAAACTCTACAAGAGGTAATCGTCATCAGGTCATAATGACAGGTCCAAACTCTACAAGAGGTAATCGTCAATAGGCCATAATGACAGGTCCAAACTCTACAAGAGGTAATCGTCATAAGGTCATAATGACAGGTCCAAACTCTACATGAGGTAATCGTCATTAGGTCATAATGACATGTCCAAACTCTACAAGAGGTAATCGTCATTAGGTCATAATGGCAGGTCCAAACTCTACAGCATGTAATCGGCACAAGGTCATCAAGACATGTCCAAACTCTACAGGAGGTAATCTGCACCAGGTTATAAAAGTATGTCCGATTTCTACACGAGGTAATCGTCATTAAGTCATAATGGCAGGTCCAAACTCTACAGCATGTAATCGGCACAAGGTCATCAAGACATGTCCAAACTCTACAGGAGGTAATCTGCACCAGGTTATAAAAGTATGTCCGATTTCTACACGAGGTAATTGTCATTAGGTCATAATGACAGGTCCAAACTCTACAAGAGGTAATCGTCATTAGGTCATAAGGACAGGTCCAGATTCTACAGCAGGTAATCGGCACAAAGTCATAAAGACAGGTCTAAATTCTACAGGAGATTATCGGCACCAGGTCATATAGACAGATCCAAACTCTACACGAGGTAATCGTTATTAGGTCGTAAAGACAGGTCTAAACTCTACAGCAGGTAATCGGCACAAGGTCATAAAGACAGATCCAAACTCTACACGAGGTAATCGTCATTAGGTCATAAAGACAGGTCCAAACTCTACAGCAGGTAATCGGCACAAGGTCATAAAGACAGATCCAAACTCTATACGAGGTAATCGTCATTAGGTCATAAAGACAGGTCCAAACTCTACAGCAGGTAATCGGCACCAGGTCATATAGACAGATCCAAACTCTACACGAGGTAATCGTCATTAGGTCATAAAGACAGGTCCAAACTCTACAGCAGGTAATCGGCACAAGGTCATAAAGACAGATCCAAACTCTACACGAGGTAATCGTCATTAGGTCATAAAGACAGGTGCAAACTCTACAGCAGGTAATCGGCACAAGGTCATAAAGACAGATCCAAACTCTACACGAGGTAATCGTCATTAGGTCATAAAGACAGGTCCAAACTCTACAGCAGGTAATCGGCACAAGGTCATAATGACAGGTCCAAACTCTACACGAGGTAATCGTCATTAGGTCATAAAGACAGGTCCAAACTCTACACGATGTAATTTGCACCAGGTCATAATAACATTTCCAAACTTACAGGAGTTTATCGGGACCAGTTCATCATGACAAGTCCAAACTCTAAAAGGTCCTAAAGACAAGTCAACTTTGGACAGTATATACTGGACACATATTCATTTAAGCATGCTCGGACTCCACAGAAGATAATAAATACAAGGTCACAAGATTAGCTTCACCGGTCTAAGCTATCAAGACGCAAATCAAAGTCGGGCGGAAAATGACGGAGAATGAAAGACCAAAAGAATATGTAGAATAAAGAGCTTGTGGAATGTGTGGAAAGAGAAAGAAGACTACAGGTTCATGAGAAAATGTCCTGTAAAAAGAGATGACAATGGACATTCCCATGTATAACATATATAAGGTCATCATAAAGTTCAAAAGAACATTTTCAAACTTAACAGAAGATAATTTTATAACAGCTTATTGGAACCTACTGAAGTTGTGCAGACATCCGAACAAACATTCACGAGATTCCATCAAAACTCTAATTAAAACTGACATAGTAATTTTGAATGCAAACGGATGATGGAGGATGCAAGCTATATAGAATATACACAATTGTTTTAGTTGGGTGACAAGGTGTATACGCTATACGAAAAATACCCAACTCTTCAGAGAGATAGTCTACGCTTCGCAAACGTACTTAAACCCTGTAGATGAATGATGGAAACCTCTTCTACAGAACGTATACAAACTCAACATTCAAAACTCAAATTCAATAGCAGATGAATGGTGGAAAGCTGGTCTACAGAACATATCAAAACTCAAGACCTATGGTTGAGGATACATGTTCTACAGATATATCAAATCTCTGGAGACGAATGATGGGAGAAACCTCTTTCACAGAACCTGTCCAAACTCTGCAGACTAATACTGGAGTAAACTTTGCCTGCAGAACATATTAACTCTCTTAATACGAATGATGGAGGATAAATGCTCTACATATCCAGATTTTGCAAATGAATGGAGGAACCCTGGTCCTTCAGAACATGGCTAAACCCCGAGGCGAATGGTGGAGCGTACAAGCCCTACAGAACATATTCAAACTACAGACAAATGGAAGAGATACATTCTGAACAGAACATGCCCTTAACAAACGGCAAGTGGATAGAAACTCGCAATAACATGCCTAATATATGGATTGATGACGGAAGATACAGGCTGAAAACACAGTTGGGAGATTGAAATCTCGTAGGCACAGAAAATCAAACACTTTCAACAAACTGTGGATACAGGTTCCAGAGACAGGAAACACGTCCAAACTCTACAGCTGTATTACTAGGAGAGAAAATTTCAAGAATTAGGTCAACGCCAATGATGAGAAGATGGAGAAGCTTACAAGATGAAGAGATCTAGCCCAAATCCTTATGTCCAATAACATGTCCAATATCTACTTTGAAACAAGCACTTAGCAAATTTCAACGACACATTACAGGGTATATACAATCCTAAGAACATCAGCTTTTGTTCATTTGTTCCAAAAGAAGTCTATATCAACTGACGATCTCTTTTAAGTTTTTAATAAATTATACATCCAATCCGGAACATAAAAAAAGTAAATTTTACCTCTCTCTATAAACAACGATGCTATAATCTTATCACAGCAAAAAATGCAAAACTGATTCCTGAATTATTATCACGTTGCTATCAAAATAAACGAGATGAAAACGAACGGCCTTCAAACCTCAGCGAAGGGTCAATTATTTGTTCGAAGTAAAATCCTTATATGATTCCAATGTGAAAATTACTGTATATGAAGATATTTTCCATTTGAATTACACGTTCCGTTATAGAATGGTTAGAACTTTGTATTATTGAAGCGATAAAAAATCAGTTACATATCTTTTTATTAGCGACATATGATTTAGTTTATTTGATAACGGGTCAATTAAAATTGGGAAAAGGCGACGCCTGCATAAGTTTCCTCACCTATGTCTGCTATTAAATTATTCATATCTTATGAGTAACATCAGGTATCTATTGGTGCTATTAGTGACAACCAATTTACCATGATTCCTCTCACATTCTGACATTCACAATGGAGGCTTCATATTTTACTTCAAGTGCAGCATCTAAAGCTAGTGAGAGAGGACCCAGGTAGAAGCAGAATCAAATACTCACTCTGGGCAGCTTGATCCTTCACATCCCGCAGATTTACAGAGCTGATTTCCCAAAGCTGAAACAATAAAAATCAACTACATATCTGAATGGGGAAACAGACACGGCACATTTTTCAAATTTACCATGAAAAAATTTTTTTCCTGACAGATCACACTTGTTAAGCTGTGATTTATAAAATTATAAAAACATCTTATTGAGGAGAACTACAATGTTTTACGTGCCATCGTGATATTTTTATACAAACCTAGTCTATAGATATATATGGGGAGTTTAGTAACGTTGTTCATGCCAGCTACATTATACATATGAAACACATTGATCCTGTAGGAGTTGACGGAAAAGGACATTTCGACAGAAACATCGACAAGTTTTACTTACAAAAAGACTAAAAAGAGTAAACTACTTAAACTTCAATGTAACAGAAATATTGTCTTACCTGTATTAATTATAAGACAAACAATGAATCCCTTTAGGAAAAGCTGGCCTGGAAAATGTGCCATGACACCTTCTGGCGAGGGAATATGGCGGCGGTCCTCGGTATGGTTGATCGATCTTCCCCCTCGCGCTGCTGGTGGCCTCAGCCCGGCTCACATCGATTGCACACCTGTAAAACGCAGGGACAGGTAAAAGTACAGACGCTGATATACCGGGTCGATACCTGGCTAAATTGTCCATGATATGTATCTAGATGAAACTCTATTTTCTCTTTCCTTGAAGCACTACGCACCTTCTTGTCCATTACAATACAAAAAATATTAAAATGTTAATAACACAATATAAACAAATTAATAACATGAGGATTTAAAATATACTTTTTTACGGATTTCGTGGAAACAATATATATATATATATGTATATATATATATATATTTATATAAATATATACATATATATGTTTTAGATACATAAGAGGTAGCATCACTTATTCACAATGATACTTCTGAGACGTGCCTACTACATGAACGTAGCTACACTGCAGTTATACCGCAAAGGTAATGTCGAAAAGGTCCGCCTTAAACTTAGGGTCCTCCGAGAACCTCAATAAAGAAAAGTTCTACCTTTTTGGTAGTTTAAATGCTGAAAATTAAGCGATATAACATGCTTTGACAATAATCCTTCAGCTTCTCATTCATGCCTTTTCACCCTGGTAGGTTTCTCTATTTAGAATCTTTATTTAGAGTGTAGTTTAGAATAGGCATAGTCCGACACATCCTGTCTGTGTCACATCATGTTAGATGCCAAGAGCCTTTCAACAAATCCTCATAAAAAATCGGTCTCAGTGAATACCATCTGGGTCTGTTGCAGTTACATATCAAAAGTCATGTTGAGGACTTCATTCTGGATGCAATGGTGTAAGTAAGGTGCTCATTATGACGTCACAACATAAAAATGGTAGATATACCTGGGTCCGGGCGTTAGTCCATAAACATGTTATTGCAAAAGACCTGAGGTGAAAGGGTCTTGAAGGTTCTTACATGTATTGAATGGATGCAAATTTCTACAATGAAGAACCATTCAGGTATAAGGGTATATATATATATATATATATATATATATATATATATATATATATATATATAAATGTAGCCGGACACACAAAAGCGTTCCTACTGGCCTTGCTAGTGAAGCTTGCTTTATTAGCGAAGCGGTAGAACGTCTGACTTGTGTGTCACAGGTTACGGGTTCGAACCCACATTCGGGCCTGGTTACTATTTCACCCGTTACAATGGTGGCAGCGGTGGGATCCGGGGAGTTGGTGTCGTGGCATAATGCCCCACCCAGTTCACGTGTGTGACCCCCGGGATAGATCCCACGTTCTGGGGAGAGAACGTTCCCGGAGAGGGGGTGAATGTAGCCGGACACACAAAAGCGTTCCTACTGGCCTTGCTAGTGAAGCTTGCTTTATTAGCGAAGCGGTAGAACGTCTGACTTGTGTGTCACAGGTTACGGGTTCGAACCCACATTCGGGCCTGGTTACTATTTCACCCGTTACATATATAATATCAATCCAAAGTTGTTGAATTCCATATTAGACCAATGAAGTATATAATATTATAAACCTGTTACAGTGTACATTTTGATGGAATACATTTTTATCTTTTCATTTATTTTCATATAATGTTTTAACATTTATTGATTTTATTTTAAACACTCCGCTATTTTAAGCACCCAGTAACAGAAAGTCACTTTTTTCCTGGATTTATATCTCAAATTTTTTTTTAATAATTTTCTGTGGGTCTTTCTTGTTGAAAAAAATGAAATTATTAGTTGAATCAAAAAGTTATTGAATCAAAATTTTAAAATTTCAGTTTTAAGTCATATAGAGACATGATAGAGGAATAATGAATTCAACACTTGGACTGATTTTATGTATACGGTTTTTGCCAAATGGGCTTCATTAAGTGTAATAATAGTCTTTTACGCTGGTCTAATTATGGGTCGCATAATTGTATGGGAAATGTCCGTCCGTATGGCCGTTCGCATGTCTTTGGTGTCGCTGCGATATCTTACGATGCTACCGTGGCATATGATGGACTTTCCTGAAACCCACTTACTTATACCTGTAAAGTATAATATAAGAATTATTTATCTAATCGGATCATATATCATTTGACATTTTTGTGATGTCGCCGGGATAACTTGCTAGTAATGGAATGGATTTTCATGAAACTAACTATGAATATTTACCACAAAAATATCCAACATGAGTTCGAAATTCTGCAAAACCTGTGCGTATTTAATGAGGCCACAGGTCATTAACTTTGACATATCTTGAAATATTACCATGGGCGCATTATGTGCTCTTGTAGAGTTCTTGTTTATAGCCTTATAGAATAACTGAGACATTATGTCTCAGAAAATCTATACAAAGTTACTTTTATTAGTCCTAAAGAATATGATTGAACGCCATGCTATTTATCAAGCAACTATATTCACATAAAAATATGGTTATATCAGAGGTTTGCTCTGGAAATATAGACCCACAAGCTGCATTTAACATTGTTTTAACTGTTTTTTTGTCAAACCTATTGTGCTAGTTTAGCCTTTCAATTTAGTATTGCTCTATTTATTTTGGTATTTGTAACGATTGTAACGTGTGTAATGATGACCTTGAAAGTATGGTACCGCAAGTACTTAATTTTGAATCAATATGTTATAATAACTATGGCATTCTAATACCAATATTAATTTTCGTAAATTTTCGAACCAACATTTTGTCCATTGTATCATTGTCAAAAGTGTTCAAACCAAATATAGTGCTTGACAATGTAATTCTAGTAGATTTTATTTACATAACGATTATATATATATATATATATATATATATATATATATATATATTTACATACATACATACATAACCTGCCTCCATTTGCTGTTATATTAGAGTTACTTTCCAGGGATATGATATAACATAATAGAAAATTCGCTTTTAAATTAAATTCTTTATCTATAACAGCCAATTTGCATATGAAAGATGAAACTGTTAAATATAATTTTTAATACAAAAACATTAAGGTGTTCCTTGCCGGAATTATGAATCCGGGATACAGGAAATAATATCTTGCTTGAAAAGAATTTCAATAAATAAAATTCTCTTTGAATATATGGAAGTTCGGTTGACAAGAGGACAGTGAATAACTTGTGACTACCTGTTGTATCGACGTGTTAAGGACCAGCAGAGGCCTGTATACGTTTCTGTATTGATAATGACATAAAGAGTAACGATACTCATTCAGGATATGTACTGTGCCAGTCACCACAGCCACTGTGTATTGTTTTTCTGGCAGTAAGGTACTGGATTAAAAAAAGACTGAATGCTGTTATGACGATGCTTATAAACAGATCGAAACCTCTTTCATTTCGTAATTCTGCATTACCAAATGTTTTGTCTCAGTAATGTTTATATGTAAACTCTCTGTTCTGAAGGCTTTGGTGACGGTATACTGTGAATTATCTCAAGTTTTGCATGGAGTTTGTTTATTAAGATATAAATAAATGTGGATAATAAAGGTCCCATTGAAGTTTGTGTTTCGAAACAGATTTTTTAACCTCTATTTCCGAAGGACCTAATTAAGAAGGCCATAAATTCTAAAACACTCCTAAATAACTCGTATGCTATTTTAGTTTGAGTAAATGTTTATTTTGTTAAAATCTGATCTAATGATCACTGACTAATCTAATGACTGCTCTTTTGCCCTTGAATAAAATTCAACCCAAGGGTCATTTAAAATTAATATTAAAATGTTGAAGAATATATAATAAACCAGGTGTAGTGCTCTTTCTGGTGGTATATGTATTTATAAAATTCACTTTCATTGTTATATGAAATTCTTACATATTTGGATTTTTAAAAAAATTTTTTAAATAGTACACGATTCTAAGCAACTAGTAACAGCAAATCACTTTTTAATGGGCTAATTATCAAAATACATTTCAAAACCGTGTTTTGCTTTTTCATGTTTCTTTCATGTTAAATTTTATTTTTTCATGTAAATACAACTTAAAAATTCAATTATTAAACAGTACAGAGGAAAAACATGTCATGTATTTTGATATTAGCCCACTAACATGGGCTGCTGTTACTGGTTGCTTAAAATTGGGCTCCATAGGATGCTGGTTGCCAGAACCTAATAACATGCTTCAAAGCAGAAATCAGGTCTGTCTTGATATTTAGCATGAACTGTTACAGGTCAAGTGTTTAGAATTTGTGCCCTGCCATCGGACGGTTAGCTGGACCGAGTACCAGTCACCAGGCCGAGAGTATAACGACAAAAACACATCGTTATCTATTATTACCCTATATATTGTTCTAAATGTCTAACTTATTTTTATTCTTGTCGAGGTTAGAAAAATAGACCTTTAATTTAGGGAGTTATTGATTATGTTAAATATATCAAAGTATGGAAGATTATAGAATAACGGAAGTACTATTTAATAGCAATAACTTCCATTGTAGTCTGTTATTATATTTAGAATAATAAGGTAGCATATAAAACAACTCTTGTAGTGTGTTATTATATTTAGAATAATAAGGTAGCATATAAAACAACTATTGTAGTGTGTTATTATATTTAGAATAATAAGGTAGCATATTAAAAAACTATTGTAGTGTGTTATTATATTTAGAATAATAAGGTAGCATATAAAACAACTTTTGTATTCTGTTATTACATTTAGAATAATGGGGCAGCATATAAAACAACTATTGTAGTGTATTATTATTTTTAGAACAATGAGGCAACATATAGAACAACCATTGTAGTGTGTTATCATATTTAGAATAATGAAGCAGCATATAAAACAACTATTGTAGTCTGTTATTATATTTAGAATAATGAGGTAGCATATAAAACAACTATTGTAGTCCGTTATTATATTTAGAATAATGAGGTAGCATATAAAACAACTATTGTAGTCTGTTATTATATTTAGAATAATGAGGTAGCATATAAAACAACCGTTGTAGTCTGTTATTATATTTAGAATAATGAGGTAGCATATAAAACAACCATTGTAGTCTGTTATTATATTTAGAATAATAAGGTAGTATATAAAACAACTATTGTAGTCTGTTATTATATTTAGAATAATGAGGTAGCATATAAAACAACCGTTGTAGTCTGTTATTATATTTAGAATAATGGGACAGCATATAAAACAACTATTGTAGTCTGTTATTACATTAAGAATAATGAGGCAACATATAAAACAACTTTTGTAGTTTGTTATTATTTTTAGAAAAATAGGGCAACATATAGAACAATCATTGTAGTTTGTTATTATATTTAGAATAATGAGGCAACATATAAAACAACCATTGTAGTCTGTTATTATATTAAGAATAATGTGGCAACATATAAAACGACCGTTGTAGTCTGTTATTACATTTAGAATAATGAGGTAGCATATAAAACAACTATTGTAGTTTGTTATTATTTTTAGAACAATGAGGCAACCTATAGAACAACCATTGTAGTTTGTTATTATATTTAGAATAATGAGGTAACATATAAAACAACTATTGTAGATTGTTATTATTTTTAGAACAATGAGGCAACATATAGAACAATCATTGTAGTTTGTTATTATATTTAGAATAATGGGGCAACATATAAAACAACTATTGTAGACTAATATTATATTTAGAATAATGAGGCAACATGTAAAACAAACATTGTAGTTTGCTATTATATTTAGAATAATGAGGCAACAAATAAAACAACTATTGTAGTTTGCTATTATATTTAGAATAATGAGGCAACATATAAAACAACTATTGTAGTTTGTTATTTTACTTCAATCACAGTTGACGTCTGCACTGTTAAATTGGCACAGCATGCATGGTTATATGTTTGGGTGTATATGTTTGTTTGTATGCATGTATCCTTCTGTTGAAATAAAATATACTATTTTATAAATAGTAATAATATTATAAAATACTAATTAAACGTCACATTAATATCTTTATACAGAAAAGTTGACAACCTTACAATTACAAGTATTCACTAGAAAATATAAATTTATTTGATTTATTATTTTTTTATACAAACAAATTTATGACAAAACCATTGGTTAATAATATTGAGATATTGAGTTATGCTATAATTCAGATATTAGGGAAGATTTAAAAGCTTCAGTATGTAGAAACATATTGACTATTTTTTAGTAAATCCCTAGGCAATTTTAATTTAAAAAAAAACCCTGTGGTTTTGTATGTATCAATAGGGTGTCCGGGAAGACATTCACAGGGAAAAAAAGTCACATGAAAAAAGTCACGGGAAATAAAGTCACAGGAAATAAAGTCACAATTTTCGGCAGGTTATAAAGTAAAGGAAAAAAGGTCATAAACTTGGTTAAGAAATCATAAGAGTCACGGGTTCATGTACGAAAAAAGTAAAGGAAAAAAGGTCATAAACTTGGTTAAGAAATCATGAGAGTCACGGGTTCATGTACGAAAAAAGGGTCACAGAAAAAAGTAACACTTTGAGTAGAGCAAAGTGTCACATATTGAATTAAAATACCCTGACTCTATTCATGATTTGCATTTTTTTCTCAGTTTTACTGTGTACAATAATATACTAAATTTTGAATATTTAAATAAGGTCACTACTGCACTATACTGTATAAATGTATAGTTACTGAAGGATCCATTTCTTTCTACTTGGGACTTGCAAAAGTATTGTCAGAACCTTCACACTTAGAACAAACATAACTCATAAGAGACTTAAATGAAATGATAATCAGTATATTTTATATTTCTGGCAGAAGGTATCATGCAATTTATTACAGGCTAGATTGTTCATGATGAATCACTCTTAAACATGAATTAAGCATTTAATATAATCAAAACATTAAAACTAGTAGTGACCTTATTTATACTTCAATACTCTAGTTGCAGTAAAATATAAAAAAATGACAGATTGAGAATTTATTAAATGGGTATATTTTCAATTAAATTTGTGTCTGTTTCTCTACATAACATCGTGACTCTGTTGCCTGTAACATTTTTACCTACACAAACCTGTGACTTTTTTCCCCCGTGACTTTATTTGAACCAGAAATTGTGACTTTATTTCCTGTGACTTTTCCCCCTAGAATCACCGACAAAGCCCTAAAGCAAAAGGGAAAGTGCTGCTAATTAATATTCTAAACTGTTTCTTCTTTAGAAGAGAAACATGCATTAGAAGATATTAAAGCCATAGCACAATGCATTCTTATGCACATATTGAAGGTATTTGGTTTTATGTCTTTTACAGGTACGGTATACGTTTCACCTGAGGCTTATATCACATATTAATCCTCGACCGGTGTAATAGGCCAGAATAACCCCCCTTATTCTATACCCGGGTATAAACTGGCCTAGGCCAGAATATACCCCGGGTATAAAACGGGCTAGGCTATTTTATACCCCGGGGTATAATCTAGCCCAGTCTATTTTATACCCCTCTGGGCTGGATTATACCCCCTTGTTGCTTCTAATATCTTTGATATATATCAATAAAAAACTGCTATGCTTAACACAATAGTTAATTTTATATGGACTTAGTCATTGTGTCTGATCAAATAAGAACTGTTTTTTTAACGATATAGCTAAAACTCAGTTTTCGTGTTATTAATATTAATTCTATTTGCGGCATTTATGTTAGTATGTATACTTGCAAGTTTTGTCTTGTATGAACTTAAATAACTTCTTTATGCCTGCATGATCTCATGCATGCAAGTAATAATTATAATGATTGTTTGGGGCTTCTCTGAGGCTTGAGTTTTTCTAGGAGATAGTGGTTTCTGTAAGGTGGTTTCCTTAGGGTGGGGGAGGGGGGGTCCCTGAGGTGGATCGTGGGGTTGGGGGGGGGGGGGCTTCCTGAGATTGGTAATCTGAATAATACATAGACCACAATCGACATTATGGTATTAAACATACTAAATGAATAGAGTGCATCAAAACATATATCTACATACATATACATATATACATATATATTTATGTACATATAACTATATATAAATATACATACATATACATATATACAGATATACATACGTACACATATACATACATATATATGTATATATATATATATATATATATGTATAGTGTACATTTGGATGTATAAGATCACCACAATTGAAGCCAAAAAAAAAACACAAGAAATTCATGGCAGTGGCTCACTTATCCTGCGTCCTTCGACCTCCAGAGAAAAACCGAACGAGCGATATATTTAGAAAATACCGGTTGTCATTTTAATGCGGTCATCTCAGTGGTATGAACATTCCGGGAAAAATATCATGCACTTTAGTCTGGAAAAATAATGTTGACGTTACAATTGTAACAATTCAATTAAGGCCTTATACTGGACTTATATATCAATATAAGGTTAATGTAACAGAAAGTTGCATGGTTTATGAGTGCTTACAGCAGGCATTACAAAAACTGTTACTCGTCCATAAATTTAAGAAGATTATAATTATAGAGAATTATCCTCTCAGTCTGCTGTCATTATTCCATGAGCAAGGAAACATTTTTAATCAGTTTTTCTCAGTTTATAGTATCAATAAATACAAAAAATATGTAAAATAACGAGGCTTCTACACTCAATTACATATATATGTGTATGTGTGTAACCCTAAGGTGTGTGTTTTTGATTGAAAATGCATGAGAGTACATGTGTTTAATCAGATCGGTTATATCATTTTATGAATAACATTGAAATTTGTTATCATATCAACTTTGATAAATTAAATAACAGTGAAACCTGATTGCATGTGGGGGTATAAACTGGCCTAGGGGGGGTATAAAATAGCCTAGGCCGGAATATACCCCGGGGTATATTCTGGCCTAGGCTGTTTTATACCCGGGTATAAACTGGGCAGGGGGAATAATCTGGCCTGTTACACCGGCACACAGGTAAAGATGACTGATGTTAACTACGCCTGGTTTATGATCAAAGTGTGATTTTGTTTGACGCATGGTGTGTACATAATTGTTTTCATCTTTGTAGATCAATAGACATAATAGGTGGGTAGGCCATATATGCATTGTGGTCAGGGTATTCAAACTGACGGTTACATAGTTACCTGATGTCGGTAATAAATCAACAGGTGAGAGTATAGTGATTGATAAGTCCCATATAATATGTGTACATGTACATATCTGATTTGTTAGACACAATAGCTCGTGTTCCCCAAGCACTGCAGGAACTGTGATGACCTGACATATTACAATTCAGCCATGATGGGCCTGTTACGTAATATACATATGTGCTCTCATGGCCTCCGTAGCCTACGTGGTATGATCGATATTTGGCATCAGCATGTTTTCAAGGCTAGTTGTGACATTCCCCCGACATCCACACAGCGTCCTTTGTTTGTTCAGTTCCACTGCAGCAGTTTATACAGATCAATAAATATCAGGCCGCAGTTTCGTATAAATGCAATACCGTGGACGCCATTTTATCATTAGCTTTTATATATATATATATATATATATATATATATATATATATATATATATATATATATATATATATGCATGCATCGTGCCTTTTATGGCTAAGCCTATTAACGGTCTTAATTTACCGTATATTTAATCGTGGAATATGAAACAAAGCATGGCCGGCTGCCTTCGTTAACCCCATGAACGTCTTTTAATTACCAGTACACAAAGTGATAATTTTATATATATATATTTATATATATATAATTATACTTGTGTGAACTTGGCCTTAGTCAGTTTTTTTTCATTTGAATTAAATATATGCGCAAGCTTTACAAACATATATTCTGTTCACACACACACACACATAAATATATAACTGTCTATGCGGGGGCTCAAAAAAAGAAGAAAAGTTCGATTATTATTTGACAGTACCTAACTATTCTACCAGTGTTGAATAAAGCTCAAAATTTTACAAATCAGAGAAACATTATATGGTAAAAGTGTAACCGTAAGAATTTAGCCTGCATTTTTTATACATTAAGGCCTATAATATTCTACACAGGAAAACAGTACCTGAACAATCCTATGCCTATGTGTATTTCATAATTATTGAAATAAATAATGAGAACTGATATCTAGATATGAAAACACCGATGACATTACGATGATTTCTTTACCTGGACTGTATGCATCTGATGAGAAACATAAACTACACTGAATCAATTCATTAAATCAATTGTGCTGGTTAAAAAAAAACTGTTTTCACTCAACGTATTCTGGAAATATGTTTTGAAAACAAATATGAAACTGACCTCTATTCAATGTGTTCCTAGAAAGGACAAAATATGTTGAAACAACCCAGCCCTATCATCCAGTGCGCAACTTTTGATTTGGCGGTTTTAGTTGCTAAGTCAGTGTATGCTGTCGTCTGCTTCAGGCAGGCGCGGGGAAGGCAGCCGGAAACTCTCAGAAACAACGCGTGTCATGTTGTCTAGGTAACGAGCTTCCATGTCGATAGGAGCCGAGCCACGTTACGACTTGGACGTTCCGGCTGTCAATATCATAATTTTAAATGGGTGCCCTTTGTGTAAGCGACACGCATATAGCCTAGCAGAGCGATTGGTTTCCAAGATGTAGTGATATGATAATGAATACATGGTAGCTTAATATACGGTCAGAATAAATTGACGGGGAGCCATCTTTTCATTCTTGCCCACAAGTGCGAGTCAGGAATGTTCGGTTTCCCGGGAGATTACAGTTTCTTGAAGAAGCTTTAGGAATTATAAATTAAAGTTGATGAAGCGCATGAAGAGCAAATCAGAGTTAGGTTGTGATCGAGGCAAATGTTTGGATATGTTGTTTTTAGTGTAGCATATTTTCTCACAGACGCCGTCTGATTTTTTTTCTGTTCTGATTAAATAATGACTGAACAGAGAAAGGTAGGACCACGGACAGGGTGTGGCCTATCAGAGAGGTTCGGCTTCTTCACCCTTGTCGAATGGACTTTCTTCATAAGGGTACGTTGTAAGGCTGAAGGACCGTGCTAGATTTGCTCAGATATAGATATTAAATTATATTTTAATCAATATTCTGGTTTTAAATTTAAGATGGCAAACCTGGCAAAATGATACATTTAACAAACGATATATACAAAATTAATACGCAGTGGTTTTTATAGACAATGGTTTACCTGTTCTGTTTTGGCCATCAAAATTCGGCACACGCATCGGTTATTTTGCGGGATTATGCCCTATTTAGCTACATAATTAATAATTGTAAAGTTACCCTAATACTCACTCGGGGGGGGGGGGGGGGACGGGTGATGGGATTGGTAGCTGCACACTTATTTTCTAGCTACCGCAATCTTCAGGGACTTCCAAGCCAAAAGAGGTATACGCTCATCGAGCAGCTACAGGTTGCTGCGGTCAAGACCTCAGCCCTGTGCGCTCCTTAAGCATGTTCTCCGAGTCAACAGTCGCAGTGCCACACCAAGCCAAGCAGGAAGCCGTAGGGGGCGCCACTTGTTCATCCCGATCCGTTGTCTTTTTGGAAAGCCACAGCATCCACAGCCACAAAGCCCGAAGCAACCTACATTCCCTCCACCGACCCCAGCAGCGGAGACCCAGCCATGTCGCTCGAGAGCCGAACTCGATCTTTTGAACGACATTACTTCGAGATTCATAGCCCTTGTTCTTGCGGTTTCGGCCATTTGGACTGTATTGTCCGGGTTTCTGGTTATGCAAGTTTAGCATGTTTTTTCGTCATCGGCAACTTCAGGGACTTCGAAACATGAAACTATATTACTAGTGCGTCTTTAAACTGATAGGAATTCTATTAAGAAACAAGATTCTGCAGTCGGAGCCTAAAACTATTCATGTATATTCACTGCCACGCTTCAGTATGCTTTACGCTTCATATGAAAACAATACATAATGTAAATTGTCATAATGCAATTTGTCTGAAAATCCGGACAAACTTTTTTTTTATTAATTATACTTGAGACAAACCAAGGCTGAAGTTTTTTCTTTTTCATTAGCTTTTTATGTTTAAACTAATCATCTATGGTACATTCAGGTATTGTCCTGACACCCTACTTGCACAAAATATTTAAATCATATTTCGACATTTTTTTCATGAAAGGTCTGTCGGGACATTTCATGTTAATATTAGTTTAGAGCATAACACTTTTTTAGACATTGAAAAAAATATAAAACTGTATTTACAGTTATTTAATTTTAACTGCACAAGTTATTTTTCCTGACAATTCTCTAAATAGAATTTTCCTTTTGTCTTGGGTCCGCTGTTACATTTACCCCCCCCCCCCCCCCACTCTTCACGTGTCCATAGAAGTATGAAAAAAATCTTTTTGTCAGCTTAAACATGTTTTCCCCTGGGGACAAAAAGACTAGTAAACAATTCTTTTGAATCACGGGCCCTTGTGCTGAAAGGTGTTATTGGTGTTCCTATTGAGCTTGTCATGTAAATGTTCAACACAGGTGTCGATACGGCAGGAAGAAAGGTGCCACATGTTTGGGTAAATTCAATAGGAAAGCGCCAATGGAGATTTGGTAAACTCGAACATGGCCACAGATTCCGATCCCAGAAATCAATCTAGTGCTTTTATTTTCACTCGACTTTCACAGAGCTTTCTGAACACCGATCCATACAGCTAATATAAACATTCTGCCAAAGCAACGATCCATACAACTAAACCACTGTACTCCGACTGTCACACACATGCAAGATTGCGTTATATATAGAGAAAGAATTGATAGGTAAAGCTTAGAATGTGACGACATGCATCTCGGCTTTGAAGTATTCTGACATGGTTCACGCCTGGCCGCTTGGTCTTGAGATTCGATCCCCGCCAGAGATATGATCGAATGTTTTAAGTGCAGGTTATGCGGTTAACAGTGTGCGCATTAGATAACTGGAGACAGACACTTAATAATGTTAACGGTTAAGGAGTTACCTTCATTCTCGATCTTTGAATAGAGAGCGCCACCTATAATTCACTTTCGGTCAAACATCTCACAAAAACCAAGTGATTTAGCCAGAACAAAGACCAAAGGTAAAAATATATTACAACGAAATTTCTGTTTGCACAATGCATTTTCGTGAGTTATTTAGTTTGAAATACTAAAAAAAACTACCAAAACAACCATTTAGTAGTTAATCATTGAATACGAGCATTTTAGTCGAGTTGCGAGTAAGGGGTACCTATGAATTGTCTGTAGCACAAGGCTTTTTGACTTTAGGGGTCCACTGATATTTTTTAGTTGGGCTGTGCTCACAACGGCCTAGGGCTACTTTTGTAATATGCAAATTAGGACGGCCATTGACGAAAATTCTATTTTCTTCGATAGCTCAAGAACTTACCAGGATAATTGCTCGAATATTGTGTCTAGAGCCAGGTTTTCACGGTCAGTGATTCAAATAAAACCATAATAGTAACGGTTAACTTCATATTTAAAGTTTAATATGTAAATTAGGGCCGCCATTGGAAAACAGTCTGCTTTCCTCAAATCTGTGAGACTTACCATGATAATTGGCCGAACATTGTGTCTAGACCTATGTATAGTGTGTGACCGAGGTCAATATGACAGGTCATTACCGTGTGTGACCGAGGTCAATATGACAGGGCCTTACATTGGGTGACCAAACTCAATATGACAGGCCGTCGCCGTATGTGACCCAGGTCAATATCAATGGCCGTCAGTGTGTGACTGGGGTCAATATGACAGGCCGTCATCGTGTGTGACCGAGGTCAATATGGCATGTGAATAAGCTGTGGAACCCTCATTGATAAATATCTTTATTCACTTTACATCTGATCTGCGCAGATCTGTATGCATGCATGGCTTTATGGTGTCTCATTGCATCTCAGAACGATACAAAATGAACCTGGAGGATAACACAAAGAAAGGAATCTGACATCAGTTTGATTAATCAATTTGGGGAACACTGCTGACCGTGTAGAAAGGGAATGACCTTGGAGACAAAGGGTCAAACATGTGGAATCGACGAACAAGCTCGGGAAGAGAGCGGTTACTTAAATACCAGAGATTGACACCAGGAGGCCGTCAACGTGTGCGATCTATAGTAAAACTCATTGTGTATAACCCTCACCGATAGATCACCTTTTGATCGGTAACCCTCATATATAACTCTCTGCTTGCAATCCTGAGGTACTGCAGCAAGTCTGCTTGATATTTTCTTTTAGAATCAAAATTCAAATATATTTGCATATTAATTTTGCACATTTACATATAAAGGCAGTGATTTAGAAATATCTGTTCGCATTTGCATTTAAATGCAGTATTGATGTAGTGCATTTGCATTTACATTTGAAATCTAAGTTAAATGGCACATGCAATTATTCTGTGAAATAAAAGCTAAAGTTTTTGTTTAAAGGGGGCCCAATCACCTGAAAAGCATGTTGAATTGACATGAAAAATAGATTCTTCCCTTTAAAATAATTTTGTATCTGCCAAAAAATTGCCCTGAAACCGTTTTTTCTTACTCCTGTAAAGAGTGTTAAAAACAGTGGCCCGGGCGCGACCAAAGGTGTCAACATAAACATAGCGCGTGCATCGCCCAGCCACAAAACGTAAATCAGGAGATACCCTGACTGACTTAACCCCCCAAAAAATGTATTACATGTTCCCGCTGGCTGAAACCCCACCTGTTAAGGCTCACAATTGGACCTCTGGTCACGCGGCCTTGTAGTGGTAAACAGACACACGAAGACTGTTTACCAACACGCAGACCCATAACAAGGTGTTAAACAGCCGCATACGATGTAATGAGACAGTGTTGTGGTGGTTTTGTTGGGGAACTTTTGACTAAAGCAAACTGAACTGATAGTTTAGAAGAATAGGCATAATATTGCTCCTGATTATGTCCCTTTAATATTATGTGAAAATTCTATATCAACATGTGTGAATATTAAGTGTTCCATCTGAAGTGCCATTTCTTAGTTATTTACCTTCCATCTTGAGTGCCCAGCTTCTTCAACACCAGTATAAACAGTTTTCTTTCCACTGTGCTTCCTTTCCTCTCTATTGTGACATGCTATATCTGTTGTCACTACTGGCCCCGATCCACTGTACAGAGCATACCAGCATAAAGGGAGGTCCCGATCCACTGTACAGAGATTATCAGTAAAAGGAGAGGCCCCGATCCACTGTACAGGGTTAACGTATAAAAGGGGAGGCCCCTATCCACTGTACAGAGCTTACCAATAAAAGGGGAGGCCCCTATCCACTGTACAGAGCTTACCAATAAAAGGGGAGGCCCCGATCCACTGTACAGAGATTACCAATAAAAGGAAAGGACCCGATCCACTGTACAGAGCTTACCAATAAAAGGGGAGGCCCCGATCCACTGTACAGAGCTAACCACTTAAAATTGAGGACCCGATCCACTGTACTGAGGTTACCAATAAAAAGGGAGGACCCTTTCCACTGTACAGAGCTAACCAATAAAAGGGGAGGAACCTATCCACTGTACAGAGCTTACCAATAAAAAGGGAGGACCCTATCCACTGTACAGAGCTTACCAATAAAAGAGGAGGACCCGATCCACTGTACAGAGCTTACCAATAAAAGGGGAGACCCCGATCCACTGTACAGAGCTTACCAATAAAAGGGGAGGCCCCAATCCACTGTACAGAGCTTACCAATAAAAGAGGAGGACCCGATCCACTGTACAGAGCTTACCAATAAAAGAGGAGGACCCTATCCACTGTACAGAGCTTACCAATAAGAAGGGAGGACCCGATCCACTGTACAGAGCTTACCACTAAAAAGGGAGGACCCGATCCACTGTACAGAGCTTACCAATAAAAGGGGAGGACCCGATCCACTGTACAGAGCTTACCAATAAAAGGGGAGGACCCTATCCACTGTACAGAGCTTACCAATAAAAAGGGAGGACCCTATCCACTGTACAGAGCTTACCAATAAAAAGGGGAAGACCCTATCCACTGTACAGAGCTTACCAATAAAAGGGGAGGACCCGATCCACTGTACAGAGCTTACCAATAAAAGGGGAGGACCCTATCCACTGTACAGAGCTTACCAATAAAAAGGGGAGGACCCTATCCACTGTACAGAGCCTACCAATAGAAAGGGAGGGACCGTTGTTATATGACCTCAGAGGCACAATTTCCTTAGGCACTTCTGGAGCAGGTGAGGGCGGGGTGACCCCCTCCCTCAGTGCGGGAAGATTGTCACAGATTTCTTTCAAAATTTCAGCAGTTGTGCAACAAACTTGGTGTAAAATAACTTGGAATATTCTCGCTTCAGAAACTAACAACATTGTAAATTGTTTGATCTAAAACTACTTAAGGCTTTTAACGTCCCCTGTGACACCCCCCTTGGGTCCGCCACTGTTTATTTCACAATGAAACTTTAACTTCTTGTTTAAATTCTTGGAATCGATCATTAAATTTTGGCTTTAATAATGCCATATAATCAGCCATAGATTTAAGTTAGTTATTTGTTATTTTTGAACGATTACTCTCTTTTAATATTTGAGGAAACTGTTCAACATTTATGTAAGCAACTCTTCTTTTTATGGTATAATGACTTTCTTTGATTTGTCAATATGGGGGGGGGGGGGGGGGGGGGAACGTGTAATACAGTTAATCATCAAAGTCCCCCCCCCCGTACCCTCAAAATTGCGCTTTTGTACTGTCCTATTAACAGATGACTATTGAGCACTTCCAGCTATCACAGTTTGATTCAAACTCATTAAAAGTAACAAATATAGTCGGTATAATTGTGATTAAACCCTACTCTTTGTCGCTTACTTAAGCATATCATAATCCTGTATATGATAACAACATGTAAATTTGGTTCTCCTTCAACGTTCTACAATCTACACCATTCATTTCACATATATTTGGCCATTTTAATGTTTTTTTTAATATTTTATTAATAGAAAGCTTGCATTTGACTTGATATTCATTCTTACAAAAGCAAAGATGTAGTCATACGAAGCCAAAGCCAATATGAATTTGCATATTTCTTTTCATAATAGTCTGCACATATACCTATATGATTCTAGTTACCCCTCACTAGTCTGTGTATTTGAGTCTTATTACCTGATCAGTATCCTTCATAAATAGATAAGCAATAGGAAACAGGCATAAAGTTTACTTTAAAGTAGCTAGTTATACTAAATGACAATATCAATTTTACAAAAATGAGATATGTGAAACAAAACACTATGTCTTATTAATTCAGTCAATATGTCAAATAACGGACTGATTATTCAGTCATTTTGTAAAATGCCTGAAACTATTTTAAGGTTTGTATGAGAGATGCACACATGAAGGCATAATATTCAAACTCATGTTAAATTTTTTTGACTTGTGGGGACGGAATTTCTTCATGAGGTATTAGGTTGCAAAAACAAAAATAATGTGTACACAGCGTGAATCTTGAATACATTACTGACTCTTTATGTTATAGTGACATTCACCGAGAGACACTAGCGGATAGCCAGTTACACCGTTTGAAATAACAGGATTTTTAACACATCAGGCACTTGTTAAAAGACATATTTTAATAAAAAAAATGTCATGAAACATGTATTTTTTTAAATAATATATAAGGAAAGTTTTTACTTGATTCTATTGTAAAGCGCCATGAGCAATAGTATGATTTGGTATGGCGCTATATATATATATATATATATATATATATATATATATATATATATATATATATATATACATTATTCTGAAAGTATAAAACACTATAGAATGTGCATAATCATGTTTCATTTCGTTTTTATAAAAGTTCATGTATCTCGGCGATTTATTTCGTCTGTTCAGTGTGCTCACGAAATTGTTACATTTAACCTACTTTTGTTTTCAAAGTACATAAACACGCGAGTGCATTTCACAGTATAAAATCCGACTTTTACGTTACAGACATGAAATCATTATTGCACATTTCTCCTCTATTAATTTTATATATATATATATATATATATATATATATATATATATATATATATTGAGGCCCAGATTAGAATCTGGCCCAATTTAAAACTGGGCCAGCCCAGATCAAAATTTTGATTTGGACCGGCCCAGATCAAAATTCTAATCTGGGCCAGACCAGTTTTAAACTGGGCCAGCCCAGATTAAAATTTTGATCTGGGCCGGTCCAGAATTAAATCCTGTGGTGAAGACTTCAGGATTTAAATCTGGTCTGGACTGATTTTAAACTGGGCTGGCCCAGATTATAATTTTGATCTGGGCTGGTTAAGTTTATTATCCTGTGGTGGACTGATTTTAAACTGGGCTGGCCCAGATCAAAATTTTAATCTGGGCTAGTCAAGATTACAATCCTGGGTGGACTGATTTTAAACTGGGCCTAACCAGATCAGAATCCTAATCTAATCTTTGGCCAGCTTGATTTTTATCATCTTAAATCAGATTTATAATACAGTAAACATTTATTCCAGAAACACCATTTTGAAGAGAACAAAACAGATAATGAACAAGATCATTTAAAATATTTTAGTGAGGAAAAAGCTAATGAACAAAAGTGATGTGCTTCTTTGGTTTCATCTATTCTTCAACATTTGAACTTCACCTAAACCAATTACCATAATTAATCACAGTTTAGAATATGTGTCAGTTCTGAGACATCTACTTGACTTAATATCAAAATTTTTAACTTAACTGAGATAATTTTCTGTTCTGAATATCAAACTTTCATGTGTAATATTAAATATATACATGCATAATTAAATACCAGCCTACCCATTTATAAGTGAACAAAAGTAATTTATCAGTCTTGATGCTCATTTGGGTGAGCAGCATGACATTGTGCCCTAACATGGGGCTAGGGAGAGGTTTGTGATACCATTTCTGTAATTTTCAATAGCAGAAAATCCACAGTTGAGAAAATGATATAATTGTTGTCATTTGTCAGTCTCAAAAAAAGAGGTGAAATTGAGTGAAAATTGGATTTAGAATTTTAATTCAGAATCAGAGGGTGACAAAAATGGTGGAGTTTTCACTTTGGAGTTAATAACTTAAAAAAAGCTAATCTATTCACTGATAACTAATGTAAACTGAAGATAGCTCAAAGCTGCAATACAAATATTCTCTACCTTAATAGTTAAAATGCTGAGTTGGTGAATATTGTTCCCACTGTTCTATCTAAATAGATGTTTCAGGGCCTTCTTTCCTTAATATGTAGTACGTTATAAGTTCTAGGTCCAATGTTACGATAAATGCAATATTTTCATGGGTGACTGGGGGGGGGGGGGAGGGGGGAGATCACAGACAAAAAACCCCAACTTATTTATGATAAATGATAAATAACTTCACATAACAAACTAGAATACGGGTAGTCGACAAGCGACTACGTGTATCCGCCTAAATCAGAGTGGAACGGGTGAAGTGAGGCATGGATTAAGTTGCAAGGGGAAATAGAGTGAAGTGTTGCATATTAGCATGGATGTCTGCAGCAAAATTGTGTATGAAGGTTGCCCCCCCCTACCACAAAATCCAGAAAGCCGTCCCAGTTGTATACATATGCAAAATTTAAGGCAGATAAGTCAAACCACTACATGTATATGAGTGATTTTAGCCCGTGGCAGACAATCAGATGGACGCTTAGCAAAAATGGTTGCAGGTGACGGCACCAGTTTTGCGTATGATAAAGAGCTATGTGAGAACTATACACATGCAAAACTTTGGCCCAATCGGTCAAACGGTTCCCAAGATATGAGCTTGGATGTCTGCTGCATAAACTAGAATGCAGGTGGCTCCACCTGTCATAAAATCAAGAGAGCTGTCGGGGATGTATAAACCTGCAAAATTTTAGCCAGATATGTCAAACCACTGCCGGGATATGAATGAATTTAACCCAAGGCAGACAAACAGATGGACACTGTGCAAACATGGTTGCAGGTGGCGCCACCATTTTTTGTGTATGTTATAAAGCTCTCCAAGGGCTACATTTGTGCAAAAAAATTTTCCTGATTGGTCAAACGGTTCCCGAGATATGAGCTTGGATGTCTGCAGCGTAAACGTGAATGTAGGTGGCGCCACCTGTCACAAGATCAGAAAAGCTATCCAGGATGTATACGCATGCCAAATTTCAGGTGAATTAGTCAAGTCACTGCAGAGATAAGAGTGATTTTAACCCAAGGCAGACGAACAGATGGACACTGTGCAAACATGGTTGCAGGTGGCGCCACCATTTTTTGTGTATGTTATAAAGCTCTCCAAGGTCTACATTTGTGCAAAAAAATTTTCCTGATCGGTCAAACGGTTCCCGAGATATGAGCTTGGATGTCTGCAGCGTAAACGTGAATTTAGGTGGCGCCACCTGTCACAAAATCAGAAAAGCTATCCAGGATGTATACGCATGCCAAATTTCAGGTGAATTAGTCAAGTCACTGCAGAGATATGAGTGATTTTAACCCAAGGCAGACGAACAGATGGACACTGTGCAAACATGGTTGCAGGTGGCGCCACCATTTTTTGTGTATGTTATAAAGCTCTCCAAGGGCTACATTTGTGTAAAAAAATTTTCCTGATCCGTCAAACGGTTCCCGAGATATGTGGGTTTATGAATGGAAACAGACGCACAAACAGACGCAGAGCGCAGAGGAAAGGTCAGAGGTCAAAACAAAATCGGGGCGCAGCAGTTCACATGTGACCCGAACATAATCCCGGGTTTCGTAAAATTCCGCCCAGCGGTTACGGAGGAGTTCTCCGGAAACCTACGCGGCGGCGGCGGCGGCGTGCAGCTGAAAACATAGTATCCGCAAAACTCTGTTTTGGCGGATACAATAAAATTTTGTATTTACAGGTCTTGGATCACAAGCTTAACATTGAGTAACATATATATTAATTATTATTGATTAAATTTTGTTTTAGTTTGTTGAATAAATGCACATGTTCTGCAAACTATATTTGTAGTTTTTAGCTGTAAAATACCTATGTTTACCATGATTATCTTATAAATATATTCTAGACATTTCACATAAGAGGTAAAATTACAAAATAAATATGACAGGATCCAACAAATGATATTTTCATAGAATATGAAATAAATTAATTAAATATTAATTATAATTGACTTACAGTCTTACAATGTTTTACAAATTCTTTGAATTGATGAAAGGCCAGCTAGTTAAATGTAGTGTAATTGAAGCCAGCCTAGGAGTAGATTAGGATTCTGATCTGGGCTTGTCCAGTTTAAAATCAGTCCACCACAGGATTGTTAACTTGACCGGCCCAGATCAAAATTCTAATCTGGGCTGGCCCAGTTTCAAATCAGTCCAGACCAGATTCAAATCCTGAAGGATTCAACACAGGATTTTAGTCTGGACCGGCCCAGATCAAAATTTTAATCTGGGCTGGCCCAGTTTTAAACTGGTCTGGCCCAGATTAGAATTTTGATCTGGGCCGGTCCAAATCAAAATTTAGACATATATATATATATTAGGTTGCAAAAACAAAAATAATGTGTACACAGCGTGAATCTTGAATACATTACTGACTCTTTATGTTATAGTGACATTCACCGACAGACACTAGCGGATAGCCAGTTACACCGTTTGAAATAACAGGATTTTTAACACATCAGGCACTTGTTAAAAGACATATTTTAATAAAAAACAATGTCATGAAACATGAATTTTTTAAATAATATAAAAGGAAAGTTTTTACTTGATATATATATATGGCATAAGATATATGTAAGGCCCTAATTAATGGTTGTCATGAGAAAATGATAAAACACACTGAGTTATTACCTTTCAATCTCACCAAATTAAACAAACCAAGAATATTGTACTGATGTGATTTTACAGTACAAGAATATTGTACTGATAAGATTTGACTGAACACAGTCAACTGAGGAAATAAATTCTCCATCACATGATAGAAAATACAATAAGGTTCACTCCAATGGGTCAATCAAGGGTTATTGCTTCAGAGAATTAAAGAAGCATTGCAACACAGAGTGTACATTTTCTTTCAAACAAAATAGGACCAGCTATATTATGTATTGATTCCTAATGCCATAAAGCGCCCGCAGAAAGGAAATAAACATTAGCTGTTACTCTGTACAAGAGGAGAACAAACAATATATAGCTCAATAATTGGTTTCGATGGTGTGCTTTAAGAGGGTCTCCGCATGTAAACACAAGATGACGTCATTGATGGACGGCCGCCTCCCCGGTCACGGGCACTCCATCCCTATATTATAGCTCATTCATTACGTGAAGAGTCGTCCCCTGTTAAAATTTATAAAGGAATATTTTACCGTTCCAGTAGGCGTTGATAGCTTTATTTAGACGTTGTATGTCGCAGCTTAAAGGGGCCTATACCTATTAATTAAGATAATCCCTTGAACATTTCATAGAAAATGAGCCAGAAATCGCCGATCCCACTGCACGCAGGCTGTTCATTTTGTATAATATTCGGCTTGCGATGTCGAATAATATTTAACAAAATGTCAAAAGAGATTGGAAATAAGCTTTTCTATGATTCCTCTGAAATCATGAAGAGAATGAGTCTTAAGGACGTGTGGGAAACACTGACTGATCGGCTCCAGACAAGGAGCTGCTTTTCTGCGGGTAGGCCTAGAAGCAGTCAAGCAGTGTTACAAAAATTAGTCACAGTCTCCTTTGTGTATCTGTTTGTATGTGTATTAGTTTACATCATAAACTAAAGCAGTTTTGAAGGGAAACTCATTAAATTTTTTAGGGCATTTCGGGAATGGGACATGTAAGGGAGATTCGATTAGAATTTTTATGGGTCCGGCTCATGATCCAGAATCCGAAAGGACTTATACATTAATATTCACAACTGTGCAGTCACATATTGTCGATTAATCGGCGAAAAAAAGTTAATATAAACTTGTTCGGCAACGTACGGACGGAGTACCCAGCATTAATAAAGGACGGAGTAACCAGCATTAAGGAAGGACGGAGTAGCCAGCATTAAGGAAGGACGGAGTAGCCAGCATTAAGGAAGGACGGAGTACCCATCATTAAGGAAGGACGGAGTAGCCAGCATTAAGGAAGGACGGAGTACCCAGCATTAAGGAAGGAGGGAGTACCCAGCATTAAGGAAGGACGGAGTACCCAGCATTAAGGAAGGACGGAGTAACCAGCATTAAGGAAGGACGGAGTACCCAGCATTAAGGAAGGACGGAGTAACCTGCATTAAGGAAGGACGGAGTACCCAGCATTAAGGAAGGACGGAGTACCCAGCATTAAGGAAGGTCGGAGTACCCAGCATTAAGGAAGGACGGAGTACCCAGCATTAAGGAAGGACGGAGTACCCATCATTAAGGAAGGACGGAGAAGCCAGCATTAAGGAAGGACGGAGTACCCAGCGTTAAGGAAGGACGGAGTACCCAGCATTAAGGAAGGACGGAGTACCCAGCATTAAGGAAGGACGGAGTAACCAGCATTAAGGAAGGACGGAGTACCCAGCATTAAGGAAGGACGGAGTAACCTGCATTAAGGAAGGACGGAGTACCCAGCATTAAGGAAGGACGGAGTACCCAGCATTAAGGAAGGTCGGAGTACCCAGCATTAAGGAAGGACGGAGTACCCAGCATTAAGGAAGGACGGAGTACCCATCATTAAGGAAGGACGGAGTAGCCAGCATTAAGGAAGGACGAAGTACCCAGCGTTAAGGAAGGACGGAGTACCCAGCATTAAGGAAGGACGGAGTACCCAGCATTAAGGAAGGACGGAGTACCCAGCATTAAGGAAGGACGGAGTACCCAGCGTTAAGGAAGGACGGAGTACCCAGCGTTAAGGAAGGACGGAGTACCCTGCATTAAGGAAGGACGGAATACCCAGCATTAAGGATGGACGGAGTACCCAGCATAAAGGAAGGACGGAGTACCCAGCATTAAGGAAGGACGGAGTACTCAGCATTAAGGAAGGACGGAGTACTTAGCATTAAGGAAGGACGGGGTACTCAGTATTAAGGAAGGACGGAGTACTCAGCATTAAGGATGGACGGAGTACCCAGCATTGAGGACCGTCCCCTCCCGGAGAAGGCCTGCATTCCTTAGAATTCATATTTCTATTTATTTTTAAATATTACCTGACATTTGCATCAGTTTCGCATGGATTTAAAGTATGAACATAAGGGCATTAAGGTGTACGAGAAAACCTTAATGTCACCTGGCACGAGGAGATGTCCGAGCCAATCATCATCGAGTCCGAGTCCAAATCAGAGTCCCTAAAGAGTGGACACGAATTCTATATCTCATAACTGAAGTGTATTGAGCTAAGAAGTTGACATTTTATATGAACTGTGTTAAACTAAAACATTTACAAACATTAATTTTACATATATGTTAACTACCCTGATAAATTCTTGAACTTATACGCCTTGGTGTAACATGTGAATAACATATTGTGATTATTATATTTTAACAAGTATAATTTAAATTTAAACCATTATTTTCAGCACAGGCAATCTGTAAACAATACATAGAGAGTAATAGTGTTTAGGTTCTCCCTTGGTGATTAACTGAACAATGTACCAAAGTACGTAAGTAATCAATAAAACTATTTTTGTGTTCTATTGTCCACCACCAGACAGTATTACCAAAACTAAAAAACAACTATTCAACTGCTTGAATTTATATTATAGGTAACAATATCGGCGTACTGCTGATCATTTCGTGCTTTTTCTTTATCAAATTTAAAATTCGTTGAATTAAATCACTACTGCATGGCCCTTTTTAAATGAGATCAAGCAGAATGAGGAATGCTTCAGGGTACAAGAAAAATGTTAATTAATCTGCCCTAGTGTTTTATTTATAGGGAAAGGAATACATAATTCCATTAACAAATAGACTTGGAATTGCAAATGTTTTCTTTCGGATAAAATAATTTATAAGTTGGTTTTCTTACCTTGAAATTAAAAATATTCTATGATTATTGAACAAATTAATAGCCCGTGAAATTTCTTAGGCAGCTAGTTTTAAAGAAAACTTTCTACCTACTTTTTGTATAAAACTAATGAGATTTCTGACTTACTCTCAGTACTGGTGAATCACCTCTAGGTAAATCCTGTTAACGGAGGTGGGAGATTGTATGTTCACAAGCTGTTAGTAAGCACATCAATGCTGACAAACCGAAAAAAAAACCATGTAACCTTATATGCGGAAGCTGAAAGGTCACTTAATAGTTGCATAATGCTTGAAAAAAAACTCTGCTCTGTCATGTATGATATAAACACTTTATAAACAAAACGAACAGTCTGTTCTTTACCTGTTCTTTACAGTGCAATATATATATATATATATATATATATATATATATATATATATATATATATATATATATATATGGATTGGGTATACACAGAAAAGTGGTTAGCTGCCAGGGGGATATATATATATATATATATATATATATATATATATAAGTCATCCAGAGAAAATGGAGGTCTTTAATATGTCATTTCTGCATTATAATTCCAAGAATGCTCACTGAAAAGCCAAATAATTCTGTTATTACATCAGTATTAAAAGTCAGTATATACATGTAAAAATGTAGAGTCAATATACAGGAAAGAGAAACTTTCAGACACATAGATATGATAAGCTCTTATTGAATATAACAAAATTATCAAAATGATCATTAATAGATCCACCGCAGTCAGTCAAGTATATACCAAGACATTATATTCGTAAGATCCTGGAGGTCCCACAGCAAGAACGGCTAATATGCTGGTAGACATGATATTGGTACGATCCTGGAGGTCCAACAGCAAGAAAGAATAATATGGTGGTAGACATGATATTGGTACGATCCTGGAGGTCCAACAGCAAGAAAGAATAATATGCTGGTAAACATGATATTGGTACGGACTTGGAGGTCCAACAGCAAGAAAGAATAATATGGTGGTAGACATGATATTGGTACGATCCTGGAGGTCCCACAGCAAGAACGGGTAATATGCTGGTAGACATGATATTGGTACGATCCTGGAGGTCCAACAGCAAGAAAGAATAATATGCTGGTAAACATGATATTGGTACGGACTTGGAGGTCCAACAGCAAGAAAGAATAATATGGTGGTAGACATGATATTGGTACGATCCTGGAGGTCCCACAGCAAGAACGGGTAATATGCTGGTAGACATGATATTGGTACGATCCTGGAGGTCCAACAGCAAGAACGTGTAATATGGTGGTAGACATGATATTGGTACGATCCTGGAGGTCCAACAGCAAGAACGAATAATATGCTGGTAGACATGATATTGGTACGATCCTGGAGGTCCAACAGCAAGAAAGAATAATATGCTGGTAAACATGATATTGGTACGGACTTGGAGGTCCAACAGCAAGAAAGAATAATATGGTGGTAGACATGATATTGGTACGATCCTAGAGGTCCCACAGCAAGAACGGGTAATATGCTGGTAGACATGATATTGGTACGATCCTGGAGGTCCCACAGCAAGAACGTGTAATATGGTGGTAGACATGATATTGGTACGATCCTGGAGGTCCAACAGCAAGAACGAATAATATGCTGGTAGACATGATATTGGTACGATCCTGGAGGTCCAACAGCAAGAAAGAATAATATGCTAGTAGACATGATATTGGTATGATCCTGGAGGTCCAACAGCAAGAAAGAATAATACGGTGGTAGACATGATATATTTGTACGATCCTGGAGGTCCCACAGCAAGAACGGGTAATATGCTGGTAGACATGATATTGGTACGATCCTGGAGGTCCCACAGCAAGAACGTGTAATATGGTGGTAGACATGATATTGGTACGATCCTGGAGGTCCAACAGCAAGAACGAATAATATGCTGGTAGACATGATATTGGTACGATCCTGGAGGTCCAACAGCAAGAAAGAATAATATGCTAGTAGACATGATATTGGTATGATCCTGGAGGTCCAACAGCAAGAACGAATAATATGCTGGAAGACATGATATTGGTACGATCCTGGAGGTCCCACAGCAAGAAAGAATAATATGCTGGTAGACATGATATTGGTATGATCCTGGAGGTCCAACAGCAAGAACGAATAATATGCTGGTAGACATGATATTGGTACGATCCTGGAGGTCCCACAGCAAGAAAGAATAATATGCTGGTAGACATGATATTGGTATGATCCTGGAGGTCTCACAGCAAGAACGGGTAATATGCTGGTAGACATGATATTGGTACGATCCTGGAGGTCCCACAGCAAGAACGTGTAATATGGTGGTAGACATGATATTGGAACGATCCTGGAGGTCCCACAGCAAGAAAGAATAATATGCTGGTAGACATGATATTGGTATGATCCTGGAGGTCTCACAGCAAGAACGGGTAATATGCTGGTAGACATGATATTGGTACGATCCTGGAGGTCCCACAGCAAGAACGTGTAATATGGTGGTAGACATGATATTGGAACGATCCTGGAGGTCCCACAGCAAGAAAGAATAATATGCTGGTAGACATGATATTGGTATGATCCTGGAGGTCTCACAACAAGAACGGGTAATATGCTGGTAGACATGATATTGGTACGATCCTGGAGGTCCCACAGCAAGAACGTGTAATATGGTGGTAGACATGATATTGGAACGATCCTGGAGGTCCCACAGCAAGAAAGAATAATATGCTGGTAGACATGATATTGGTATGATCCTGGAGGTCCAACAGCAAGAACGAGTAATATGCTGGTAGACATGATATTGGTACGATCCTGGAGGTCCAACAGCAAGAAAGAATAATATGCTGGTAGACATGATATTGGTACGATCCTGGAGGTCCTACAGCAAGAACGGGTAATATGCTGGTAGACATGATATTGGTACAATCCTGGAGGTCCAACAGCAAGAACGGCTAATATGCTGGTAGACATGATATTGGTACGATCCTGGAGGTCCCACACGAGAACGAGTAATATGCTGGTAGACATGATATTGGTACGATCCTGGAAGTCCCACACGAGAACGCGTAATATGCTGGTAGACATGATATTGGTACAATCCTGGAGGTCACACAGCAAGAACGGGTAATATGCTGGTAGACATGATATTGGTACGATCCTGGAGGTCCCACACGAGAACGAGTAATATGCTGGTAGACATGATATTGGTACGATCCTGGAAGTTCCACAGCAAGAACGAGTAATATGCTGGTAGACATGATATTGGTACGATCCTGGAGGTCCCACACGAGAACGAGTAATATGCTGGTAGACATGATATTGGTACAATCCTCGAGGTCACACAGCAAGAACGGGTAATATGCTGGTAGACATGATATTGGTACGATCCTGGAGGTCCCACACGAGAACGGCTAATATGCTGGTAGACATGATATTGGTACGATCCTGGAGGTCCCACATGAGAACGGGTAATATGCTGGTAGACATGATATTGGTACGATCCTGGAAGTTCCACAGCAAGAACGGGTAATATGCTGGTAGACATGATATTGGTACGATCCTGGAGGTCCCACACGAGAACGAGTAATATGCTGGTAGACATGATATTGGTACGATCCTGGAAGTTCCACAGCAAGAACGGGTAATATGCTGGTAGACATGATATTGGTACGATCCTGTAGGTCCCACACGAGAACGAGTAATATGCTGGTAGACATGATATTGGTGCGATCCTGGAAGTTCCACAGCAAGAACGAGTAATATGCTGGTAGACATGATATTGGTACGATCCTGGAGGTCACACAGCAAGAACGGGTAATATGCTGGTAGACATGATATTGGTACAATCCTGGAGGTCCCACACGAGAACGGCTAATATGCTGGTAGACATGATATTGGTACGATCCTGGAGGTCCCACACGAGAACGGGTAATATGCTGGTAGACATGATATTGGTACGATCCTGGAGGTCCCACACGAGAACGGTCAATGTGCTGGTAGTCATGATATTTGCACGATCATGGAGGTCCCACAGCAAGAACAAGTAATATCCTGGTAGACATGATATTGGTACGGACCTGGAGGTCCCACAGCGAGAACGGGTGTTATTCTGTTTTGAAATATACCAATGTATGTAGAATTTATCGAAATGAGAGTATGATGTCGCAAGTTATTAGCTGATTGTCAAGGAAGTTTGCGCACGTTTTTGCTGTAACCAAAAGCATATGGGGTTATTAGTTCAGGACTGCTCCAACTTCTGTTTTTAATATACTATCCTGTTTGTATTTTTGCATTATGTATAATTTTTTGTCCTATCATTTACTATTCATGTTTTATTATAATCTCATTCTTTATGAATGCTTTTTCTTTACTAAATAACTTATCTTTTCCATGGTTGAGATTTTTCAGTATAATGTTATAAAACCTATACTTCTTTTCATGTGTATTGATAAGAGTATCAGTTTGTATATGTAAATAAGCCTTCTTGAATAAATATATATATATATATATATATATATATATATATATAAATTCAAAATATCAGTCTAATAAATTAATTCACTTGTTGCAGAAACTCGGGCTTCGTTTTGAATGGAATAATTCATTTTACCACCGTTAGAGGTCTCCCTGGTTTGTTTTAGTTCCTGCTCTCAGCAGTTCGCCCGGGTACCAGGATATCTACAGTCGTGATCAAAGAGATCTTCAGCTCTTCACATGTCTATACACTCGCATTTAATGATAAAGATTTATTAAATATATGTTCATGTATCTTTAAGACGCCAAAAGTAAATGTATTTCTTTGGAATATAATGTGAGAATACAAACTTTGAGAGAATTCATGCATGGAATGGTAAAAATAGTTTGGGTAAAGAAATACCCGCATGTATGGGTTCCTATACTGCTGGTCGCATGTGGTTGCACATATCATTGTTAATGTACCTGTTGCTCTAATCAAAAGGTAATTTAAGTATAAATGGGCAGAATTCATTCCCGACAGATATTAGCCTTGAATACACGACTCAGTAGGCATTTATACTGGCCTGGCAAGCCTTACTCTGTCGCTAATACGCTGGTCGTAGACTCTCTAATGCCGGAGGGCCGAAATGGTGCCAGATAGGGTACGGTAATAATTAATACCTTATAATCGGGTAACAAAACATGTGCGCGATGACCTGGGCTAGGCAATGAATAAAAAGGATACTATTGACTCAAAATTCATTGTAGAATTTTTAATTTCTTCGCTCCGAACACTTAATAAAATAAAGGCTCTTACTCTACGGGCCACACGGATCGGGAACATATCTGAAGACGCGTTTCGCTCCATATAACATCTCACCAGATGGAGCGTATTGATATTGGACTAAATGGTTTAACTTCGCTGCCTGAAGGTCTTTTGGTTCCTTTAGGTATACTGACTTCTTTACACATCAGCAATAATAAATTGTCCGATTTACCTGAAGCTTTCTTTTGTCCAGTTGCTCACTCTCTACAGAGCTTACGGATGGAAAAGAATCGTTTTACGCGAATTCCTGGATCTGTGAGTCGTCTTCATTATCTGTCCTTTTTCTACGCCTATGACAACGCCATCGATACCTTCATCGGTGATGAGCTTAGTGCAGACTAAATTAATAATGTTGAAATAAGAAACAACCGGATAAAGGACTTTCCAGTACGGCTAATTTCCAGAGGCAAAGGTCTGTCTTTCATGGACCTATCTGATAATCTTATAAATGACACGGACGCATACGCGTTTATAGGTATTCCGGCCTGTCAAAAATGTATCTCCATCAAAACCCCGTGCATTGTGGGTGCAATTTGAAGTCCATTGTCTTAAACTCCAGTGTCTCTCTTGATTTTAAGTGCATGACTTGTCACGTGACACTCGACATTTGTTTACGTTCTGGCGGGAGGGCGTCGTCACCTTGAACGTACATCAAGTGAAATGTGGATAAATAGAGGTAAAAAAGTATAAACATATATGCATAATATTACATATTGACTGTAATTTTTATAAGACATCATCTAAATGTTTAATATGGTATATATGTATATTACTGTGGATTCATGACGTCGGCTCAGAACTTCTTTGACACGACGTCATTTTGGGTATATTCGGCAAACTACCCCTTTTCGACATTTTGTAGCAAAATAAATATATAAATAACATACAAAAATATGGTATCATTAGATGCGCCGGATCGTCAACTTTATCATGCAAAAAATTTTTTAGTGAAATGTGGTCACACTTATTTGTGAGAGAGAGAAATATGGGTCCGTTACTTTGCACGATTACCGTTCTGACCTTCTTTGTGCAAGCCCTGAGAACTTAAATGGGAGAGAAGTGAAATATCTTCAGCGGTCAGAGTTCGCTTGTAATGTTACGTTTAAACAACTTTGTCAGTCGCATGGACTGCATCTTGATATGCAAATGAACCTAAGTTCGTCCGATAAGTAATTCCAAGAAGACCGACGATATTCTTATAAAACTAGTTATATTCATTCATTATAAAAAAGTATTGTTGGGTAAACTGAAGAAATAAAAACAGGGTAATTAAAAATATTGATTAAATTTAATATTGAGGCCAAGTCATTCACGGGTGCACTGTCGACATAAAACGATGCAGTTTTAAAATCTGTTTGCAGTTTTAAAATAAAGAAAGGTAATTGGCCATTACACAGCCATTGCTGTGTATATGATTTGATTCGGCATTGGAATCTGCGTTATTTTCACTTTACTTGCTACATTTTAAGATAAAAGAATCTGTAACTGTTTGTCCTTTTCTTGCACGAAACAATATAAACGTGTCACGTAATGGTAAAAAAAACGGGGTTTGAAAGTCAAGGCCTTGATTTGGTCAGAATACGGGGATTGGAGGACCCAGGCCTTGATTCGGAGTTAAAAACGTATTTCTTACTTGCGAAATAATCGTATTTGCCAAGAGATTTAGGTGCGATAGCTGCTTTGAACAAGGGCACTGTAAATGGTGCGTAATACGACCGTCGCAAATCTTGAGACCTCTGACCTCATTAAATATGCATGAATTTTGCTGAGAATGTAATTCAGGTAAAAGTAGTGTATTGGTTAATATTCATAACACGTTTTATGAAAATCTATCATGGCGCCACCAAAGTCTGGTGACCTCTGACCTCATTAAATATGCATGGATTTTGCTGAGAATGTAATTCAGGTAAAAGTAGTGTATTAGTTAATATTCATAACACGTTTTATGAAAATCTATCATGGCGCCACCAAAGTCTGGTGACCTCTGACCTCATTAAATATGCATGGATTTTGCTGGAAATCTAACTTATCCATCATATTCCTGGTAAGTTATCGAGGCGACACCACAATGTAGCCTAGTGACCTCTGGCCTAATTAAATATACGTGAACTTTGCCCATAATCGAACTCGGGCGAAAAAATCTATTGGTTTCGTGAAAATCAATCAAAGCCCCGGAAAGTTATCGCGACGACACTAAAAGTAAACAGACGGATGGACGGACCGAGGGTATACCAGAAAACGTCCCGTAATGGACGGTCGAATAAAAACCATTAAACATATCTTTATGGGAAAATAATTGAGATTACTCTCCTTGAAACCCACTTTGCAACTTCATTCTGGACGAAAGGCGCTCTTCTGGCTGTCAAAACATCGATGCATATCAATTAAACAAGAATCTCCACTACCACCCTGTAACAGTTAATGGGAGTTCGCAGGAGCTTTAGTGAGTTTTCCATAACAAAGCCCGTGGACATCAGTCGGGCTTTAGAGATTCATCGGAATACTATCTCTTATTATTGCGTCGTGTTTTTGGTAGTACTCATAGTTTTCATTCTTTTCGCCACATCTCAGGTTCTGATATTGAAAAAAAACTTATTGAACAGTCACTCACCAAATCTGTATAATTCAGTCCCTGCCTGTATTCTGAAAAAGATATGCCTCCATCTGCGTACTTGTAAATTTGCATGTGGAAAATGGTTGCTTTCTACACTATTTTAAGCTTTCCACGCCGTTGCTTAGAAAGCCTTGGCAGCATTTGCTATATACGAATATTTCAGACCTGTCTCAAACCTCGGCTTTGGTCAATACGCATTGAGAAAGATGTGACCCAATAACTCTGTGCATCGTGCTGCAAACAATCTTGTTCATCAATCTATGTAAGCTGGATCCTGTACCAGGAGATTCCATAAAGGTCAGTAAACTTCTCAACTCAGGGACTTACATTGTATGTAGCTGTTGCTTTCGGTCGTATCACACGGTCATCATCAGCAAACTGGCGAGCTTTAACTAAATCTTGCACATAATCCAGTCAGTATATAAAACATTCAACAGACCTGAAACAGAGCTGATGAGAGTACAAAATAACAAATTAACCGGCACGGATAACATACAGACTGTTCTTCTGCTGCTCTTGGATGTCTCAGTCGCCTTATTATTTTGTTATTATTGACCATCTGATAATGGTGAATCGACCATCGCGTTTTGGTTAATTAAGATATGTGTTGCACTGGTCACTTAGCCATCTAACAGGCTGTTCTTAGTGTTTTATCACCTTAGGTAAAACTCAGCCCTCGGTTTATTGCATGCCACAGGACAGTGTGCACGGCCCGATTCTGTTTACTCTTTATACATCTTCTTTGGGTGAGATCAACATGGTATCAAATATCACTTTGTACAAGAGATTAATTTCTTCATGCAAACTTAAACTCAATGACGATAAAACTTAATATTGTTACGAAGACAAATTGTTTGTTAAGGGGAAAAATTTTGAACCGATCCGAGATTCGATCCCATATCTGTGGCGCACAAGTCCGGCGTACCAACCGCTTCGCTAGCAAAGCAAGCTTCGCTAACGAGTCAGTTCGGTCCGCTTTTATGTCACCTCGTCACAATATCTAGAAATTAATCCAGACGAAACGTTGTTGTTTTGTAAGTATAAGCGGAGGATATATACAAATGGAAGGCGAGAGAAACGTGTGTCACGCTTTACAGTCTTCATGGTTATATATCACAGGTCGGCTCATCCCATTATAAAATCGATTGGTTCGTTTGTTCTTTTTAAAATAACGAATAATTTTTAATAAGACATGATGTTGATCAAAGCTACTTACATGATGTTTGCATTGTTCTTCCCTCCACAAAATTTTATCAAAATCCGTTTCTGACTTTTAAGGAAAGTTGCTAACAGACAGACCAACCAACGCCGATAAATACAGAATACATCCTTGAGGAGGTATAATTTACTTAGCAATTAAAGAGTAATTAAGGAAGGACAGAGATTTAACAGCAAAAGAACAAAATTAGCTGCATGTGCACTATAATATTTTGTCAACTGTTATTAATAAAAATAAGATTTGGTTATATATCACATATTATGATATCAAATAGAGATAAACATTAGAAGTGACAAAATTAATCTTTTCATTATTAATCTAAAAATTAAGATTCAGTCAAAAGATAAAGATACACACTCTAAAACTTTCAAATGTATTTGACAACTTTACAATAAATATATGAGTACCCCATTAATAGGGATTATACTCGAATTACTTTGCTGAATTTCCATTTTGATATTTCAGGCATTAATTTGAATAAGTAGGGGCTTAAATAATTTATCCATGTTTGCAGTTTCTTTATTTAGTGTGATGAACTGTAGTATACATCAACGTATATATATCAGATTACTTATGCTCATGAATACACAGCGGATAATAAAGTAGTTCGGTCTTAGAACAATACCTGCCTTGTGTTGTATGTAAAGTTCTCAAACAAGATACACAATAACTGGCGACGAAGATCCATCACGAGCCCGAAAGCACGATAAATAACAACAAAAAAAGGTCAGTAACAGACTGGCCGGACGACAAAAGCAAGGTAGGAAAGACCACTGTCACACCCCGATCTCATCTTTCTGACCTGCAAAGCTACCCTTCCCGCATGCAACAATGGCTGCCCATATAGGAAAAGTAGATCCGTTTGATGAAGCGCAGGACACCTGGCCATGTTATCTAGAACGACTAGATCAGTTTTTCTTAGTCAATGACATCGACGATAAAAAGAAAGTACCGGCTATCTTGTCACTTATGGGTGCAAAAACATACAATTTATTGAGACGTCTGATTGCCCCTGAGAAGCCAGCCGCGTGCACATACAAACAGATAACAGACGTGCTGGGTCAGCACTATGCCCCGCGGCCAATAACGATAGCCGAGCGGTTCAGGTTTCACCGTCGCGACCAAGGACCAGGGGAAACCATTGCTGACTATGTCGCAGTGCTAAAAGGTCTTTCTGAACATTGCCGATTCGGAGACGCACTGAATGATGCACTAACTGACCGCCTTGTATGCGGACTGCGCCACGAGACGATACAGAAACGACTCTTAACTGAAGAAAACCTTAGTTTCAAAAGAGCTGTCGAAATAGCAACGGCCATGGAAATGGCGGCGCGCGATGCTCAGGAGCTAAGAGGGACACAGGAACCAGTTCATAAGGTCAATTACAAACCACGGGGAGACAAGTGCTCTAGATGTAGCGGCAGGGGCCATACTAAAAATGAGTGTTGGTTCAAAGAGGCAACCTGTGGTAAATGTGGCAAACAAGGCCACATCGTCAGGGCATGCCGCGCAAAACAGTCATCTGAGACACGTAAACATAATAACCAGAAAAGCAGAAAAAACACACACAGAAAAATGTACCACGTCGAGGCCGATACGAGCTCAAGCAACGAAAGCAGCAACGATGAGTCTGATGATGAGTGTTGCATAAAACTTCTGAATGTCAGAAGTCAAACCAGTAAACCAATTTGGGTATATCCCAAGGTCAATGACCAAAAACTGAAAATGGAGTTGGACACTGGATCCGCAATATCGGCGATTTCCAAGCGCGAGTATGAACAATTGTTCAACGATAAACGACTCCATAAAACAGATATCATTCTAAAAACGTACACCGGAGAAGCAATCTCTCCATCTGGAGTCATAAATGTGACTGTAGAATATGAAGAACAAAGTGCAAATCTACAGCTGTTCGTCGTAGACACAGACGGACCCGCACTCTTTGGTCGCTCGTGGCTTGAAAAGATCAAGCTCAACTGGCAATCAATCAAGTCGATCAACAAACCGGAACAAGTGCAGAATAAACTTAAAGAAATCCTGGAGAAACATGAGGATCTATTCAAAGATGAGCTGGGAACAATGAAAGACATTAAAGCAAGACTTGCCGTACAACCGGACTGTCAACCAAAATTTTGCCGAGCCCGACCAATTCCCTACGCACTACAGGAAAAGGTTAATGAGGACCTAGAAAGGCTATGCAGGGATAAAATAATCTCTCCTGTGAAGAACAGCACATGGGCTACGCCAATCGTTCCTGTGGTTAAGCATGATGGTTCAGTTCGAATTTGCGGAGATTTCAAGGTGACGGTAAATCCTGTTCTCCAAGTAGACCAGTATCCCATGCCGCGTATTGAAGATATGTTCACAAAACTGACAGGTGGACAACTGTTCAGCAAAATTGACCTCGCCCACGCCTATCTCCAAATGGAAGTGGAAGACGAATCAAAGGTATTCCTAACAATAAACACTCCAAAAGGACTGTATCGCTACAACAGACTTGCGTTTGGCATCACGTCAGCCCCGGCAACCTACCAAAGAGCCATGGACCAAATTCTCCAAGGACTCACAGGAGTACTGTGCTACCAAGACGATATCTTAGTCACTGGCAAAACCAATGAAGAACACCTAAATAACTTAAACAAAGTTTAAGAAAGACTTCAAGGATATGGACTAAGAATAAAGAAACAGAAATGTGCCTTCCTGAAACGTTCACTGACCTATCTGGGGCATGTTATTGATGCCGAGGGTCTTCATGCCTCAACGGAAAAGATCAAGGCCATTGTAGATGCACCAAAGCCAGTCAGTGTCTCCCAGTTGAGATCCTTCTTAGGCATGGTCAACTATTATGCTAGATTCCCACCAAATTTGTCATCAAAACTGCACCCACTGAATAAGCTGCTTAAGAAGGAAGCCCAGTGGCAATAGACAAAAAACTGTGACAAAGCATTTAAAGATATTAAAGAAGCATTGACGTCGACCAAGGTCGTCACCCACTACAATCCAGAATTGCCCATACGACTAGCGTGTGACGCTTCTGCATACGGAATCGGAGCCGTTATCTCACACGTCAATGATCAAGGCGAGGATAAGCCTATCGCATTTGCATCAAGAACTCTAAGCAAGGCAGAACAGAATTATGCGCAGATTAAAAAAGGAAGCGCTCAGCATCATATTTGGATTGAAGAAATTCCACATGTACCTTTTTGGAAGGAAGTTTACCCTGATAACGGACCACAAGCCTCTTGTCACGATTTTTGGTCCAAAGACCGCCATTCCAACCCTAGCAGCCGCACGTCTTCAACGATGGGCACTACTACTCTCAGCCCATAACTATGACATCATGTACAGAAACACGAAGGATCACTCCAATGCAGATGGGCTCTCGCGTCTTCCTTTAGCAGAAGCTCCAGATAAAAAGTCTGACAGTGCCCACTTGTTCCAGCTATCACAGATTGAAAAGCTGCCAGTAACAGCAAAACAAATTCGCAGAGAGACAGCAAGAGACAAAACTCTTTCAAAGGTATTGGCTCTCGTTCAAAACGGCTGGCCTGATAACTGCCATGAAGAGGATCTGACACCGTACGTATCAAGAACAAGTGACCCATGGGTCATGACGCTCAGCTGACTGGGAAGAGATTCGCAAAAGGAAATTTTATCATCAGAATGGTAGTATATACCCATTCAACTGAAGCATCAAACAGATTAACCAACAGGCCAAGATTTAGTCTGTATGTATATATCTCAAAAATAGAGAAAAATGTGTAAACTTTTAAAACTAGAATACGGGTAACCGACAAGTGACTACATGTATCTGCCAAAATCGGATAGTGAGGCATGGATTGAGTGGCAAGGGGAAATAGAGTGAGGTATGTTGCATATTAGCATGGATGTCTGCAGCCTTATTGTGTATGTAGGTTGTGCCACCTACCACAAATCCAGAAAGCTGTCCAAGTTGTATACACCTGCAAAATTTTAGGCAGAAAAGTCAAACCACTACATGTATATGAGCGATTTTTGCCCATGGCAGACAAACAGACAAACACTGTGCAAAAATCTTTGCAGGTAACCCCTTCAGTTTTGTGTATGATAAAGACCTATGTGAGATCTAAACACATGCACAATTTTGGCCCAATCGGTCAAATGGTTCCTGAGATATGAGCTTGGATGTGTCCAGCGTTAACTAGAATGTAGGTGGCGCCACCTATCATAAAATCAAGAAAGCTGTCCACGATGTATAAACCTGCAAAAATTTAGGCAGTTATGTCGAACCACTACAGAGAAATGAGTGATTTTAGGCCACGGCAGACTAACAGACAGACGCTGTCCAAACATTGTTACAGGTGGCGCCACCATTTTTTGTGTATGTTACAGAGCTATCAAAGGGCTACATTTGTATAAATTTTATTTCCTGATCGGTCAAACGGTTCCCGAGATATAAGCTTGGATGTCATCAGCGTGAATGTGAACGTAGGTGGCGCCACCTGTCATAAAATCAAGAAAGCTATCCTGGATGTATACACATGACGAATTTCAGGTGAATTAGCCAATTCACTGCAGAGATATGAGTGATTTTAACCCAAGGCAGATGAACAGATGGACACTGTGCAAACATGGTTACAGGTGGCGCCACCATTTTTTGTGTATGTTATAAAGCAATCCAAGGGCTACATTTGTATCAATTTTATTTCCTGATCGGTCAAACGGTTCCCGAGATATGAGGGTTTATGAGTGGAAACAGACCCACAAATGGACACTGGATAGAGAGGAAAGGTCAGAGGTCAATGCAAATTGGTTAGGCACCAAATCGGTCCATTAGTCTCCGAGGAGCTCTCTGGAAACGAACGCCGCCGCGGCAGAGGAACTCGGTTAAAAACATAGTATCCGCAAAACTTCGTTTTGGCGGATACAAAAATACAGGTGGCTCCACCAGTCTGCAGAAACTAATAAAAACACTTAATGGTCAATATCCATGCAAAAAATCATGGTGATCTCTGCGTTAGTTGTTCAGATACTTCAGTTTTTGTATCAAATTGTCCATTATTCTGAGGGATACTTCGGAGTCCTATAGCATGAAGGATATGGGTAACAGAGACCTAATTTCAAGTTTCCACAGGCACCTTTCATGGGCCTCCTTGCATGACAAGAATGAAGATTCTAGGTCCAGTTGTTGCGATTTGTACCCTGTTGACAGATAACCACATCTTTAAAGGTCTCAAAAAAAAAGAAAAAAAATTCGTAAGAATTTGAAAAAAAATAGAGGGTTGCACACCCAGTCTGCAGAAACTGATGGAACAGCTCATGATCAATATGAATGCCGAAAATCATGACCATCAGTGTTGTAGTTATTGAAATACTGCAGTTTTCCATTATTCTGGGGGGGGGGGGGGGTATTTTGGACCCATACAGCTTAAAGAATATGGGTAACAGAGACCTAATTTCAAGTTTCCATGGACTTTTCATGGGTCTCCCTGTGTGTCAAGAATGAAGATTCTAGGTCCAGTCGTTACGATTTGTACCCTGTTGACAGATAACTACATCCTAAAAGGTCTCAAAAATGGAGAAAACAATTCGTGAACATTGAAAAATACAGGTGGCGCCACCAGTCTGCACAAACTGATGAAACATCTCATGATCAATATGTATGTCGAAAATCATGACCATCAGTGATGTAGTTAATGAGATATTGAAGTTTTTGTATGAAATTTTTGACTATTCTGGGGGGTAATTTTGGGCCCCATAGCTCGAAGGATATGGGTAACAGAGACCTAATTTCTGGTTTCCATGGAGACTTTTCATAGGTCTCTCAGTGTGTCAAGAATTAAGATTCTAAGTCCAGTCTTTATGATTTGTGCCTTGTTAACAGATGTTCACATTTTTAAAGGTCTCAAAAATAGAGAAAAAAATTCGTAAAAAATCGAAAAATACAGGTGGCGCCACCAGTCTGCAGGAAGTGATGTAACATCTCATGATCAATATGTATGCCAAAAATCATGACCATCAGTCAAGTAGTTAATGAGATATTGAAGTTTTTGTATGAAATTTTTGACTTTTCTGGGGGGTACTTTGGGGCCACATAGCTCGAAGGATATGGGTAACAGAGACCTAATTTCTGGTTTCCAAGGAGATTTTTTATGGACCTCTCAGAATCCCAAGTTACAAGGTTCTAGGTCCAGCGGTTACGATTTGTGCCTGGTTAACGGACGGACAGACGGACAGACGGACAGACGGACGACGGACAAAGAGTGATCGCTATAGCTCAGATGACTTTCAGTCAGCTGAGCTAAAAAACGAAATCACCATCCAACAGGGATGCCTCATGTGGGGCATCCGAGTAATCGTCCCAGAGAAACTAAGACAACCAGTGCTTCAAGAACTTCATGAGGGACATCTCGGAATTATTAAGATGAAGGCGCTGGCTAGGAGCCACGTTTGGTGGCCACGCCTAAATGATGAAATCACAAGCACTGCTAAAACATGCAGCGAGTGTCAGAGTGTACAACCAATGCCAATTGCGGCACCCTTACACCCGTGGGTTTGGCCGACAAGACCATGGCAAAGGATCCACATAGATTTTGCCGGTCCATTCATCGGTGAAAACTTTCTTGTAGTCGTAGATGCGCACTCAAAATGGCCAGAGGTAGCCATTATGCAGTCCACTTCAACCAAACAAACAATCCAAGCCCTTAGAGAAATGTTCAGTCGCACTGGACTCCCTGAGCAAATTGTTAGCGATAATGGGCCTCAATTCACATCCGAAGAATTCGCAGACTTCATGAAAGCAAACAACATCAAGCACATCAGATCAGCACCATATCACCCTTCAACAAACGGACTTGCAGAACGGTTTGTACAAACACTCAAACAGGGTCTGAAAGCAGCCAAGGCTGATTTGACAACAAAATCCAAACTAGCAAAATTTCTACTGGCGTATCGCAACACGCCACATTCTACAACGAATGAAGCACCCGCCATGTTGTTCCTCGGTCGACAACTCAGAACACGGCTTAGTGCCATCATACCAAACCTACAGAACGACATTGCACTTAAACAAACCGGTTCTATGCAGAACAGAACAGGAAAACAGAGACACTTCGATACTAACCAGCATGTTTTTGCAAGAAATTACAGAGAAGGAGAGAAGTGGCTTCCAGGCGTGATCACGAGGCAGACAGGGCCCGTATCATATGAAGTGAGGATGGAAGACTCACGGATTTGGAGGCGACACGTAGACCAGTTAGTACCTCGCTCGACTGCCACATCACTGGAGAAACCCGATTCAGACCATGCATCCGATTTAGACAGCTTCAATTCCTTTCAGCCAACAACAGCCGCAGATGATTCTGACATGCTGACATACGACTTCAAAGACAATACAAACATGACGACAGACTATGAAAGTGTTCGACGGTATCCTGCAAGGCAGAGACACCCTCCAGAGCGCTATGGACTCTAATTATATAGCTTAGTTGAGTGAACGGTAAAGGTTAACTAGAGAGTGATGTGCAGTAACCTCTCCTCTCCTTAGTTAGCATACAGTTAAATATTGATTTTCCACATATATGTAGTGATAAATAATATAAAAAAAAAATATATATATATATATATATATATATATATATATATATATATATATATATATATACATCCAAATAAAAACCAAAAGAACTCAACAAGAACGGAAGTTAAAATAAGACGGGAGGAGATGTGATGAACTGTAGTATACATCAACGTATATATATCAGATTACTTATGCTCATGAATACACAGCGGATACTAAAGTAGTTCGGTCTTAGAACAATACCTGCCTTGTGTTGTATGTAAAGTTCTCAAACAAGATGCACAATATTTAGTTAAAATCTTGCTCTCATACAGTTCGAACGAAATCCAATCTCTGGCATGTATACGTCTGGACGTATTATAATTTGTGTTCTGTTACATATTTATGCCCGTTAGTTCATCCATTAGTACTCGATGATGGGTGTTCCATAAAATTATGTTGTAGGTATAATCTCATTATCTCATCAGTTAACAAATTTCTTGAACTGTCAGGGGCGTATTCATAGGGGGGCGCAAAGGTGCACCTTTGCGCCCCCCCCCTTTAATTCTGCTAACACTTATGCCAGTCAACTACTGGCAAATGTTATGTTTGTTAACACACATTAATTTTATGTTCAATTATTACACACTTAGATGAAATATGGCGTATAAGTAAATAAATATTTTCATGTTTCTCTATGAAAAAGTGTGGTAATGTTAGTCCCATATGGAAAAGAAAGAACAAAAGCTTAGCAATATATTGACTGTAATGTAAATATAGATATATCAGATATAATAATGTATATTTATTATCAGTTCTTAAGGTTCCTATTGAGCTAAAAAGAAACTATTTTAGTTGTATTTGTTGAAATTTTGTGAAGAAAGAACAAAAGCTTAGCAAGATATTGTCTGTAATGTAAACGTAAAGAGTGTCACACTTTGAAAATTTCAAATATTAATCTGAACAGTAGAGTGATTATATTCTTACACATTTTTCTCATGTTTTTTCGATCACTCTCTCTCTCTCTATTTTGTTTGTGTGCAGAAGTGAAGTCTCCAAACTCTATGTTTGTTCTGTAACATCATGATGGATAGCCAAAAACTGTTAAACAATCCATGCAAGCTATTTGTACTTTCACTAGATGCTTGCTAGCCTCATTTTTTTTTTAATTTATCCTGGAATACACCAAGAGACGTTAGAAAAGCTTCATGTTTCTTGATTCTGGGGTAATTGAAATCATCTCTAAATATCCAGCAACTGTCACTCGAGCATGATGGCCAGGCTTGATGTTTGAAAGCTGCATTTTTAATAATGATATAAACCCGAAAATGGCATGCAAATAACAGTCAATGAGTATTTTTCACTTCTAATATTTTTTGTGTTTATGTACTTTAATTACCTCACGTCAGACTATCTTTAATACTTTTTAACTCCAACTGGCTCCAGTTTGAACTGAATTGCTGCAAAAATAAATTATCTACGAAAGACCTATATTTTGGAATTCAATATTAGAAGCCTCACATGAAAAATAGATGCAGTCATGCACCTTTGACAGATTCAGTGACCTATAATAGTTAATCCATTTCTGTTCTTTTACACATGTGCTGACCATCTTCTACTTAAGAATTACAATTACGTTACAACACTACACTTATTGGTGCATGTGTTTTTGTTGTTCAAATAATGCATTATATATGGATGAGGGCCCCACGTTAAACATAATTAATAACTGATACCTTACAAAATAACTAATAATTATCATAATAATAATGCACGAACTAACAATATTTGATATGTTTAGCAGGAGACAATTTTACAGTCACGCAGTGTGTTAGAACAAGTTTAAACATGCTTGCTTCTTACTAATAGTGCTTTGTGGAACATCAATATAATGTGAAATAAAAATGATCTATTAGTTTTTTTTTCAAGACATGAACAGGATATTGACACGCTCAATTCTCCCCATGGAAGTTTCGTGGACCTTGGTTTATCCTGCGCCTTAATTGAGAAAGTGCAGAGTGTTGATGGATCTTGGCTATCACAACTGAAAATAATACAAAGAAGCCCCCCCCCCGCTTTAGATCCGCCACTGGGAACCCTCCTTCATGACCAAGCGCATTGTGCAGTACCGTAGGTAAGTTTAATCAGAATGACGTGGAGTTTTCATTGCTAAACTAACTGGATCGATTCTGTATCTTTGTGAATATGACAATATTTGGTCAGTAAGTTTATTGGATGGTAAAATTATAACATAACTCTACATCTCCGCAAGTGAACCTTATGACGAAGAATGTGTGAACAATTAATGTTGAATTTGTCAAGATATCACCATTCGTTATATTTCACATAACCTTACGGCAGCGTTAACTTATCTAATTTTTATGGCTCTAGTTTTCTCAGACTTTTTATGATATCATGAACAGAATCACGTTCTATGCGATCAGTGCAAACATGTTCTTAAACCGCGTCATTGGACATGGTAGCCGTATATCTCATAGTCTGATCCATGGTGTAACATTTTGAGTTTTACAAATAGATACATCTTAGACCTTTTCCATTGCACTAATGTTAACCCTTCGTCATGAAAACACCAAGGATGGTGAGACCCAGAGTTCACCTCGGGCGAAATTGTTCTTCAACTTTCATGTTTTCACTGGGCTTTTGGGCTTTTACACCCAAGCCTAATGGCTCATCAGGCCGGAGCTTATCCCGTGAAGCGACTTTGGAATTAACTCCTCCTGGATGGGACGCTTTTTTCACATTGACCGATAATTTGTGTAGAATGGAGTCTCGGGCTGAGGATCACTGGTTAGCTCACATTCCTGGTATGAGACACCACTTAATCAGATGACGATTCCGGTGTAGAGGAGCTTTAAAGTTTAATGTAAATTTTATTTGCCGTTTTCTGGAAGAACATGACAAAAGGGGTTAGTCCAAACGGTAGTGAATTCACATTCTATAGGTTGCCATTGCAGGTCCGGTGGAAACACTTGACACATGGAGTACATTGCACCACAAGTTGCTCAATTTGTTTATTGTTATAGATAATGTATAAAAATTTAGTGTTATAATCATGCAAATATAATGTTTTTTTTTCTGCAGAGCGAAAAGTGTGACACCAGATGCTGTGTGAAGTCTTTTCCACAGTTTGCCCCGGGGAAGTGGTGCCATCTTGGGATTGTGGGAGAAACTGACTCGATTCCAAATTTAGATACATGAGGCGCCAACTTTTTTTTTAGCTTTTTTAAATAGTTTTACAAAACCTGCAGTGGCGAACCCCCCCCCCCCCATCCCCCCCCCCCCACCTTTAGGAGCCGAAACAATTTTTTTAAGGGTTTCAAACAAAATTTCGCGACCCTGCCACCCCCACCCCCTTCGCGGCCCAGGGATCTTTTTGTAGGTTTTTCTTTCGATCAGTCTTCCTTGGCGTGACCCTCCCCTTCCCAGAATCCTGGATCCGCCCCTGATCTGTCATGGTCATATGTTGAAATCGCAAAAGGTGGTCAGGTATGTATGAAATAGATTTTGTTACAATTGATACCCATAGTAGACACAATGCGTCAGTCTGCCCTTCCGTTATTTGGTTTGCGTCAGTAGCATGGTTACCAGCGATGTTCGCGGGAAATATACTGTACAGAATTTGTTAAAATTTTATGGAGGGGTAATGAACACTTAATGAACAACCCTAAAGATTTAGGAGGTAATCTGGATCGCAGTCATATTTTTTCCATTCAAATGCTTCCGTTCAAATGTTTCCCTTGCTCTTTCTTTTGTCGCTGAGAGCCGACCAGTGAATGAAGTTGTTGAACAAACATGGCCTGTGGTGCTGAGAGCTGACCAGTGAATGAAGTTGTTGAACAAACATGGCCTGTGGTGCTGAGAGCTGACCAGTGAATGAAGTTGTTGAACAAATATGGCCTGTGGTGCTGAGAGCTGACCAGTGAATGGAGTTGTTGAACAAACATGGCCTGTGGTGCTGAGAGCTGACCAGTGAATGAAGTTGTTGAACAAACATGGCCTGTGGTGCTGAGAGCTGACCAGTGAATGAAGTTGTTGAACAAACATGGCCTGTGGTGCTGAGAGCTGACCAGTGAATGGAGTTGTTGAACAAACATGGCCTGTGGTGCTGAGAGCTGACCAGTGAATGAAGTTGTTGAACAAACATGGCCTGTGGTGCTGAGAGCTGACCAGTGAATGGAGTTGTTGAACAAACATGGCCTGTGTCGCTGAGAGCTGACCAGTGAATGGAGTTGTTGAACAAACATGGCCTGTGGTGCTGAGAGCTGACCAGTGAATGAAGTTGTTGAACAAACATGGCCTGTGTCGCTGAGAGCTGACCAGTGAATGGAGTTGTTGAACAAACATGGCCTGTGGTGCTGAGAGCTGACCAGTGAATGGAGTTGTTGAACAAACATGGCCTGTGTCGCTGAGAGCTGACCAGTGAATGGAGTTGTTGAACAAACATGGCCTGTGTCGCTGAGAGCTGACCAGTGAATGGAGTTGTTGAACAAACATGGCCTGTGTCGCTGCGAGCTGACCAGTGAATGCAGTTGTTGAACAAACATGGCCTGTGGCGCTGAGAGCTGACCAGTGAATGCAGTTGTTGAACAAACATGGCCTGTGTCGCTGAGAGCTGACCAGTGAATGGATTTGTTAAACAAACATGGCCTGTGTCGCTGAGAGCTGACCAGTGAATGGAGTTGTTGAACAAACATGGCCTGTTTCGCTGAGGGCTGACCAGTGAATGGAGTTGTTGAACAAACATGGCCTGTGTCGCTGAGAGCTGACCAGGGAATGCAGTTGTTGAACAAACATGGCCTGTTTGATTCAGATCCTGGTCAGTGCCGGACACATGATTTTAGAAAATGGCGAGGTTCAAACACCTGGCCGGGCACAAGCAAGTGTGCCTGGAGTACTATAAGCACTTTATACATAACTCTCGCATACAGAAGTAGTGAAGAATAGGCTGTTCGGTATTAAACGTATGTATTGTAAGTCACGGATATTGTAAGGTCCAAAAGAGGGCGGACGAGCACCCCTGCGCCTCCTTATTATATTGTAAGTCACGGATATTGCAAGGTCCAAAAGAGGGCGGACGAGCACCCCTGTGCCTCCTTTAAAGTCGCCCTTGCTGGAAGTAATAGCCTCTAAATTAATTTTCAGGGATCTGAGCTATCTTGAAAATCAGCGAAACTTGGAAATGAGTAAAATCAGTATTGTAATGCCCTTGCCGTACCTATATAATAATAAAAATAGTTGAAGGAAAAACGAACAACAATGAAATAACATACATTTCTGAGCTAAAGATTGATTCTTAACCAATGAATTTCGATCCATTGTGGCTAACCCCCAGACATGATTCAGAGGTAAACACGATGAACTGTGATGTGGTGTTCACATTCAGAAGCAGTTACATGTAGGGTTAGCAGTTGGTCTTGTATAGAGGGAATCAGAATAGCGTAAATTAAGATTGAAGAAAATGCATAAATCGCTGTTCTTAGTTTCTCTGCCAAACTGAACTTTCCATATCAACACGGTAAGCCGTCCCCTGCTCAAGTTTCAAATTTAGGTGTTCATTTCTAAACAATCATCTGCGCAACTTTCATCAAAGATATTGTTTCTCGCTACTTTTAAGTACTGATATGGACAATATAGGGTATCTAAACGTTTATATATTTCTGTAATATATAAATTTTATAAAATGTATCAACTTAAATTTCGTCGTTATCATGTTTGTAAGGAATGTTCTGAACTTTTTTTCTGAAGTCAGTTGGTAAAATCGTGTATTTGTTTTAACAATATATCCCTTATTAAAATATTCAACAAAAAAGTAATGCCTGGAAAAACTAGGTCCGGTTGATCAGATATTTTATCGCTCCATTATGGAGATGAGGACTGTAGTGAAAGAACGATTTAAACTAAATCCATGATCCAAGCCGTCATTCCTGTCGCCCACAACAGAACAAACAGTATCGATATTTTTTATTAAAGCAAGCTGGACAAAGCTCATTAACTTATTGCGTCAATAAAATAATTCTGTATTTTTAAACCCACGCTGCCAGTTACGTTAAAAACACTTCCTTGATCTGCACAATAACTATGTAATAAGCAGCCCTGTGTGTAAACATCGTGTAGGCCTGGGAAATGCATCCGTGTTTGTTGGAGCTTGTTCAAATTCCGACGGTTTTACTTCTACTTCCTAAGTACAACACAGGTCCTTGGGGACAAACATTACATAAATATTAATACAATAGTTCCATGTCACGTGGTTATACAAATATATAGGCTGACGTACCCCCTGCAGATATGCAGACATACATGTCATCTTAATGATAAAACAAGGGACCTGGGGGTCACGGCGCTCAGCTGAAATTGATTATGAGAATATTTTAAATAAAAACCTAATATATTGAAATGCAACAACAGTTGATTTTTTGTATATCATTTTTTTCAGAAATGTACACAACATACATACTTGGAGCTGCCTGTGTACTTTTCTTGGTTACATAAAATATGCAGGAGCTTCTCGAGATTAAAATCTGTAGAAATATTGGTGACTAAGTGACTGTAATATTTATGAAACTGATTAAAAATAATAAAAACTGGCGACGAGTTGATCAAATTATAATAATACTCATTTAATTTATTAACTGAAATGAGAGGGTGTTAAGAAATAGTCAATTTTTTTTTCTATGTACAAACAGACAGATGGATGAGGGACGCTGGCCAATCACTATAGCTCATCCGACTTACAGTCAGCTGAGCTAAATATCAACATAAAATTCTTATCTATCAAAGCTGACCCATATTTGTATACCAGCAGGAGCGCAGCCTGAAACTAGATATGTGTGAAGAATGCATGTACCAGTGTGGGTACATGTATCTGGCTTGTTCTGTGTTTAGGGATAAGCATGAGGGGATAGCTGTCATATCATCTCATCGGTAAAATGAATCCAGTGATGATATGAATGATTAAAAATCTTGACATGTCTATCAAAATCAAGTCCTGTCACAAAGTTACCAAACAGCGGGCTAGATTTTGAATATATATATATATATAAATATATATATATATATATATATATATATATATATGAAATGGAACCACAGTTGCGAATTTGATAGGTTAAATATAATTTGGCATTCTCAAAACAAAGGATAAAATTCGTAAAAAAAATGAAAAAAATACAAGTGGGGCCACTATTCAGGAACTGAGCACAACAGTCATAATCATGCAATATACATGTGAGGTTCAGAACACTAGATGAAACTTGAATCGAGAAATGGACTGAGTATCTAACATTTGACAGTCTCAAAAACATGGGAAAAAAATCGTAAAAAATAGAATAAATGCAAGTGGCGCCACCAGTTTTTGGGAACAATCAACCCTAGTCATGGACAATATATTAAAGCCATGAATCAGAGCAATCCATGCATAAATTGTCAAGATATTGGAGGTTTTGTATCAAATTTTCAATTAATCTTACGAGCTCCACTAATCGGAGGATATGGGTCACAGTAACCTAATTCCAGGCTTACAAGGAGACTTTTTATGGACCTCTCTGGATATTCAGTTCTAGATTTCTAGGTCCACTTTCTTAACGTGCCAGTCTAACAGAGAGACGGATGGATGGACGGACGCCGCCCGGCCGATCACTATAGCTTAGTTGACTTACAGTTAGCTTAGCTAAAAATGCAAAAGGCGCCACCAGTTTTCAGGAACTGACAACCCTTTTCATATTCAAGGCAAGACTCAGGGGATCAATGCAATAATTATCAAGATACTGAAGGCTTTGTATCAAATTTTTCATTCTTCGGGGGGGGGGGGGGGGGCGTATTTACGGGGGGGGGGGGGTTATTTACAAGCCAAATTGCTTACAGATTTTAGGTCACAGTGACCTAATTTCAGGTTTCCAAGGAGATTTATTATTGACATCTCTGGATATTCAGTAAGATGTCAGCTTAGTAAAGAAATACTGCCATATAAAATTTTTTTTTTAATTTTGGGATTTTACGCATCCGTAAACAGTATAACATATTTGTATTATTAAATAACAGAATACACTGCAGTCACAGTGTATACAGCTACCCCCGATTAAAACGTTTGTTGACAGAAAAGTTGGTACCGACGGCAGATATCTCGAACTAATAGGTTATCAGAAGACAGAGTGTAGGAACCTCCACCTAAAACATCAGAAAGTTTGTTAATACAAAGTAGATCTCCAACTCAACAGTTATAAAAATGCAGATCTCCTACAAAAAAGTTATCTCACTAGCTGGCACCGACATTGTAATCTGCCACAAGACAGTTATCAGAAAAATTGGTATCGGCATTGTGGATCTCCAAGCAAAAGAATTATATTAGAGTCAATATTATTAGCCCTGAAATATATGGCAGGGTTAAATAATATGAAGTCCGATTTAATCGGGCAGTCAGAAAAGTTGTTACCGACAGAGTACATCTCCCACAAAAAAGGCTAGGGCGTAGCCAGAGAAGCCCGCAGGGGGTCATGCACCTCCCCGGCCCCCCTCCTCCCGGCCGCATCCAGTACTCCCCGTCCTCAAATAATTTTACTTAGACTAATAATGATTATATTTGCTAAAACACAATCATGAAATTATTTGCAGATTTACAACTTATTCCTCTATTTCATTAGGAATGATCCTGCAAATACTATTTTGTTTTATTAATTCAAGTTCAACTGATACTAATTGGAACTAGATATTTCTTGGCACCTGGTGCCATAGTATCCCCAGACAATTAATCCCCCCCCCCTTTAAGAATAGCTCCCCCCCCCCCCCCGTCTTCAGCAACAATTAATATCAGACCACAATCATAGAAAAGGTCACTCTCATAGAAAAGGTCATGACCCCTTTTGCACTATACATCATCCCCTAACCCATGTCTATGTATATGCATAATATGAAAGAAATCTGTCCATTAGTTTTTGACTTATAATGCTCACAGTACTGTTAAGTGGCAATGATGGGGTATTAAACGGCACGAAAACAAGTAAAAGAATAACAGGTGGCACCACCTGTTTCTGGTACATGACAATACTATCCAAGATCTTCGATCAAGTTAATTTTTGGACAAATCCATGCATCCCTTATTGAGATATTAATAATTTTGATTAATTTTCACCATATATGGCAATATTCAAGGTCAAGGCCACTCTTATAGGAAAGGTCATGACCCCAATATATATATACATCATCCAATTAACCCATGTCTATGTATATGCATAATATGAAAGAAATCTGTCCGATAGTTTTTGACTTATAATGCTCACAGTACTGTTAAGTGGCAATGAAGGGAGTATTAAACGGCACGAAAACAAGTAAAACATTAACAGGTGGCGCCACCTGTTTCCAGTACATGACATTACTATCCAAGATCTTCGATCAAGTTGATTTTTGGACCAATCCATACATCCCTTATTGAAATATTAATGATTTTGAATGATTTTCACCATATATGGCAATAATCAAGGTCAAGGCCACTCTCATAAGAAAGGTCATGACCCCAATTTAAATAAACATCATCCCATAACCCATATCTATGTATATGCATTATATTAAAGAAATCTGCCCATTAGTTTTTGACTTATAATGCTCACAGTACTGTCAAGTAGCAATTTTGGTGGTATTAAACGGCACGAAAACAAGTAAAGAATAATAGGTGGCGCCACCAGTTTCTAGAACATGACAACCCTATCCATGATCTTCCATCAACTTGATTTTGGGATCAATCCATGCAAGATTTCTTAAGATATTTAAGGATTTGTGTGATTTTCCCTAAAATTGGACCATTCAAGGTCAAGGACACTCTCCTAGTCAAGGTCATGACCTCATTTTAAATAGGCGTCGTCCTCTCACCCATATCCATACATATACCAAGTTTGGTAAAGATCCGTGGAATATTTTTTGAGTTATCGCACCAACATGATTTATATGCGGCGGCGGCGGGACCGGTATGAAAACATAGTATCCCCCGACTTTTTCTGGGGATACAATTAAAACATTAGTGCGTTTTGTGCTATTATTGTGAGGTGTGTTATATATAAATATATGAATCAATTGCCTTTGTCAAATATTTCTACCCTCCCCTCCCTAAGTCCTGGCTACGTCCAGAAAAAGGTATCAGAAATGTCTCTGATTCGAAACTTAAATATACGAGTAAAAGGTACCCAAATGGCTCGGACCAAACGGTACCAGGATGTCGGTACCGACATTAGAAATCTACGGCAAACAGTTACATAAGATGTAGTACTCCTCTATTAAGTTAGTTAGTTGTACTCCTTATGGCTGTAACCATATTAGATAGCGTAAAAAAAGTGTTCTTATGAATCGACTGCAATAAAAAGGGAGTGATGTCAGGACTTCACGTCTTCAGAAGCATATTTTAAATATGAATTCCATATACTGTAGATTCAGAAATATTAGTTGGGATTTTATTTTCGTGGTTTTCGTGGATCAAGATAATCCACGAATTCATGATTCCAACGATCAAAAAATCACACGGTCAGAGGATATACGGTATCTCAACGGAAGCTGGTGGTCGACTTTATAGTTATAATTGTTACCGCTGGCTGAATTTTCAATAAAGATACAAAAATTGTTTATTACTTTTTTTATGATTGTTTTTGATACAATCATTAAAATGCACTGAATTGCTTTTCGTAAATTACTATAAAAATACGGGATTTATAAATATTCTTTTGTCAATTAAATTATTTCCCCTAATATCGTACGATCACGGCCCCCTGAAATCTTTACAATAAAACAATATCAAAGTATAATTTAAACTGAAAACGTATTTTCCTCTTATTAGCATTTCGGATGAAAAATTCAAGAACAATACCACATTTCTATCGAGCAAAGCGGTAGTTCTGACACGCCAAGAACGGTACACAAGTTCCGATGTTCGTAACCATAGCTACCGAGGCACGGCTTTTTCGGAACCGGCCTTTTCAACCTTCTTTCAATAGATATTAAACGAGACTTACGTTACCTATTGGTCTAAAAGACAAGGCCGTGTAAACTCATTTGCATAACCGCGATTACCGCGGGACGCGAAAGAGCACTTTTTCCGAATATTGCCGATAGTGGTACATATATATGTTAGCGTAAGTAAGCGCCACCGAATACTATTAGGCAAATTATTTCTTTATAATCTCCAAATATAGCTGACATGATGAATGACGAACGAACCGTGTCTCGTCTCACCGCCCCGTCAGGGATTTACAGGCGCCACATGTGACTAGCGCCTAGATAAAAAAAAGTTAAAAACCTTCATGTGGACGGTCCCGTTTATTTTTTTCCTCCGGTCAAGTGATGATTTACGTTTTCTGTTAACGTGGTGTGATCGGGTGTTATAACTGATAGCCGATGTATCGGGTGTTACAACTAACAGCCGATGTATCGCCCGGCACGTGTCGGTCACGGCTGATTAATTCTTTGTTAGGCTCGGATCGGGCGGAGCATGTTTGTTCAACACTGACCTGATTGACCGCGGTACAGGCGCACCGTGCGATAAGCATCTGAGCCAAACCACCTGTGTACATCGGGCTCGTCTTCCTTGCGCACATGGAGGTATTAATAACCATAATTTTCTAAAGTTTTCTTTGTCTTTCCACGAATTCAAATACCCCACGATATGCGTTTTGTACAAAAACCACGAAATTTTAAGCCCACGATATTATCTGAATCTACAGTATACAAAGATACAACCGAATGAAACCCACTCGATTTACCGAATGGACAGTACAAATACATTTGTTTAGACACGAGGATTATCCGAGGATGGCAGAGCGCGATGAACATTCAAATTATTTCCTTAAGAACGATAACCAATGATATGGGAATGTGTCATTTCCACGTAGTTCGGGTCATACTACAGTGCAGGCTTTCTTTGTGACATTAACATTCTGTTGGCGGCGTGTAAAGGCACTTCCCGTTTGTGGCTCCACTGAGTACCAGTTGCGTGCAACCGGTACATCAGAGGTAAATGTCCAGGTACCTGTCTATAAATGCATTTTACGATCACAGTTAATGTAATGTAAGACATCTGTTTACATAAAGAGCACAGAGCTCTTTAATGGAGCATTAACTACTTGTATACGAATTCCAGGTAAGGCACTTGATCTTGCGAGCTGTCTCCATGATCATCACCATGGAGACGCTCGAACTCCACTTGAAATCCCTCCATGTCGACGCGGTTGAGCAGAGCGATCCCGAACATGCCGCACTCCGGACCCTGTAACGTTATGATGACGCGGTACCACATGTCACGTGCCAGGTGAACCGGGTGGTCCAGACGGATGATGGCGATCTCTTCTTTGTTTGGCTTCATATGTGTGTAACCATGTTTGTAGTACAAGGTGTCGCCACTGATATCGTGTTCTATAGAGACAGTATACTCGTAATTAGCGCCCCCTTTGTTCACATACATACCGACTGCAGTCAAAGACGCCTCTTTACTGCACATGATTTTCATGCCGTGTTCCTGTCCGTCATACCGGGCTTGTGAACACAGATACATTACAGATTCGTCATACAGGAAGCACTGAGCGATACGGGGTTTTACCCGCCTGTCAGTGGAGAAGGGTAACCGAGACGTGTCCTGGTTTGTGTAATACAACAACACCTCAACCACTTCCCGGTCGTCAAGGATACCACAACGTGCGACTTTTTCTGCAAAATATTTCTGTTCCATGGAGGGGAAGCGGATATTGAACAAAACCTCACCAAGCACGCGCCTCTTATTGGGACCGGTCCGCTCGATCCCGAGCCGGTCACATTCCGCTTCCGACCACCGGACGCATGCGCAGAAGACGTCTTTTTCCTCTGCTTTAAGTTCCTGTGATTTAACCATATGGAGCACACAGTCTTTTGATGACTTAAGAAAGGACTCCGATTCAAGAACCTCCGGTCCTTCGAAAGATAAGCGTCGTGTACACTCTGCTATTAAATTTTCTTCACTGAAAATCAGACTCTGGTCCAAAATAAGGCATAGGTTATCACAGTTCAGAGCAGTCTTGAGGAAACCCGTGCACTTGTCCTCGAGAGGGGGAATGATGTATTTCTTCGCTGCGTACAAAATGGCGAGACAGTTGTCCGCTGTCATCTCACAATCTTCTGTGTATATATATCTGGAAAGGAAACCACAAACTGAAATGGTACGATTCCTGACCCGAGTTAACATTACTTCCTACAGTTATTTGCTAAGAATGTGCTTTTGAAACACAACCCGAATAATCATCATTACAAATCCCGCACAGCCCTTCATCAGTTCTACCTTATGTTTTCTTTCGTTTTAAGAGGAATAGTATTTGTTAATCAATGATTTTCCATTTATTTGCTCCATTTTTACTCTTTTCCCAATGTCAAGATATACACATGTATAACTTCAGTGGACATATCTAGTTCCAAAATATCACAGGAGCTGTGCGTATATATGACGAAATAAGGATCCTTCAGGTGTTTACCTGAGAAGCTGTTTAAATGCTATTGGCTGGACGTCAGGGATGGACACTGGCCCGTCAACTTTGGCAAAATCTCCGGCCAACATGACGAAGAAGACGGGACTCCGTGACATGAGGACGTATCTGTGGGCGGTAAACTTGGCCTCCTTGGACTCCGCGGTAGGCCCGACGATAAAGGTGACGTCACAGGCTACCTGGTTCTCCAGCATGTAACGGTTACACGCCAGCACCCCCTTTCTGATCTGCCAGTCATGATCGGGATACACAGCCGATGCAGACATCTTGTGGGCGCTAGAATAAAGCAGAGATGTGGTTACACAAAGAAAACACAGGAAAGACTCATGGATAAAGGAAGTCACTTTATCCGAATTAAAGAGAGAGAGAGAGAGAAGGGGGGAGGGGGGCGAGCCAGCGAGAGAGAGAGAGAGGGAGAAGGGGGAAGGGGGGGGGGGGGGCGAGCCAGCGAGAGAGAGAGAGAGGGAGAAGGGGGAAGGGGGGGGGGGGGGCATCTTAACATGATGATCTGCAGATTGTTATCATAAGGCAGATGTTCCCGGATGTTTACTAAATAATCAATGAACAAAAGGCAATACACCGGTTTATACAAATAGTGGTGTTTATTAATTCACGTAAAGGCATTAATGCGCATTTAAACAAATTAATCGACCTAAATTCAAATAGTGGTGATTTTTCACGTATAGGTATTAATGCGCCTTTAAACAAATAAATCAAATAAATCTTTATCTATAAATGGATTGTCCTTGCTTTCAATGCAGGCAAATTTAACAGCACATGACATTCGCCTCTACCACAACCCCTTAAAATATGGGTTTTGTTCTGGCTGTTCTATGCCTTTTAAGCGCATCTGATGTCAGCAAGTTTATTTTTTCTTTTTCTTTTCAGCTGTTTGAACATGCATAGCTAAGGTGTGACATTATAATTATATATAATTTACCTGTTCCAGAATTTGTCCAGTCTTCTTTTGAAAATATTAAAATGTGTAGAATCAATGATATGGCTAGGTAGACTGTTCCAGTAATCTATAGTGTTGTACTGAAGAAGGCATATTTCTGAATGTTTAACCTAGATCTTTCTTTGTAAATGTTTGTATTTATGTCCTCTTGTTTAACGTTTGGTCCCTGTGTCACATCATTATCATATATCCCTGTGGCTATCTTTTACGTTTCTATAATGTATCCCTGTGGTCTTCATTATGCCAATGTTGGTCATATTGAGGGAAAAAGTATTACACGCTTTCTGATGACCAGCGCTTCTTTTTAATCTGGTGATCAAGACGTGTACCATTTTAATCTTGGTATGGATATAACCAGTCAATACGGTTTACCTTGACATAGAACAGAAAGCGAAGAATCTGACTGGAAGCGGTGTTTATCACCAACCAACGAGCGGAACTGGGCGTTTGACGGTTTCGTTGGTCCCACTGAAGTAGTTGCAGAAGCATAAACGCATTTACAAGGGTTCACAGGCCAATTAATTCTTGTCACTATTGACAACTTGCTATATCTGCCCCTCCAAAACGCCAGAAGGCGTATCAACACGTGATATATTATTGGATATACACCTGAGGAACTTATCAGAAGATCACCATATCCTGTCATATCTTAGGCAGGAATTATAGACAGGAAACTTACAATTTACTGGACTGGTTAAAACTGATATAGCGTTTCATATATGCGCCAAAGAAGACGTGATTAAGGTACAGCCGAATCGCTTGATCACTGATAATTCTTTGGCGTCTTGTTTCCTTAATGTAGAAAATGCCTTGCGCATTGTTTGTCACTTATGGTGGGTGACCAACAGCTGTCGAGAACGATCCTTTCCAGCATTAAAAATGATAAGAAATGAACTATGGAGTACATAGCATCAGACTCGCTTCAATAATCTCTCACGGAACACCTGTTTTCTGTTTTATTTTAGATTATGTTACTAGAGTACAAATGTACTTGTCACATCTGTATCGCGTCACAGACTGCCAGGGAAAAAAAGCCGCGTGTTTTTGGACATTTCGTTGATTCCCTTTGACATTTTAAATTGATACCATCAATGCAGTTATCCATAATACTATTGGTAAAATATCAGTCATTCGATGTATTAACACAGGCCTAATATAGCAATTAAATGTCATTATATGTCATACAAGCATATAATTAATATTGAATATTAAAGTCAGATGTCATGTAAGCTGTACAATTCATGTCTAATAATATTTACACAATAAGTAATTTAGGGCCTCGCTATAATATAAATGCTACAGGCCCTGCACCAGTTTAATCAGGCACTGTGTATTTATGAAGTTCACTCACTTTTCTGTTTCTAATCCCATCAGGTTAAAAGATCAGCAATGAGCCATCTTTGCTGTTTTCAATCACGAACTATGGAGTACATAGCATCAGACTCGCTTCAATAATCTCTCACGGAACACCTGTTTTCTGTTTTATTTTAGATTATGTTACTAGAGTACAAATGTACTTGTCACATCTGTATCGCGTCACAGACTGCCAGGGAAAAAAAGCCGCGTGTTTTTGGACATTTCGTTGATTCCCTTTGAGATTTTAAATTGATACCATCAATGCAGTTATCCATAATACTAGTACTATTGGTAAAATATCAGTCATTCGATGTATTAACACAGGCCTTATATAGCAATTAAATGTCATTATATGTCATACAAGCATATAATTAATATTGAATATTAAAGTCAGATGTCATGTAAGCGTATACAATTCATGTCTAATAATATTTACACAATAAGTAATTTAGGGCCTCGCTATAATATAAATGCTACAGGCCCTGCACCAGTTTAATCAGGCACTGTGTATTTATGAAGTTCACTCACTTTTCTGTTTCTAATCCCATCAGGTTAAAAGATCAGCAATGAGCCATCTTTGCTGTTTTCCATCACGGGCAATTCGTCCTCTGGTTTACTGGTCAGCTGTTACCGGCGATCTGCGACACACAAAACAGATATACAATAAAATGAACATCTGAATTTTAAGACACATACATACACATATATTGCCAAAATTCATCAGGGATTGAAAGTAAATTTTATGTAATGTGGACGCCAATTGTTGAATCTAACAGTAAGAATCATCACTTCCTTGACATCATGTGACTTAAAGTGTACAAAAGCCCAAAATGATTCACCTTAAGAAGGCGATATCTTCTTATGAATAGACTACATGTATCTTTTTCGAATCTGTGGCATCTTTAAAATGACAGTGTAATTGTTTAAGTCCGGTGAGCTACCTTGTCAATTTTATGCTTCCAGCATTACAACTGTGACTCGTAACCCGCGGTATTAGGTATGCATGTGCCAGCCCAAAGCTTGGAATACATGCCTTAGTAAACGTTTCAAAATGTTCAGTTGAGCGAGTTGTGATGACAGTCATGGCGACAGATACTCTCGGCACTTAGTTCATACTCACACGAGAACAGCTGTTTGCTGGTTGGCACTGACTGTGCTAGAATCAGTCATGACGTACAAAACAGGGCACCACAAGATGTAAAAGGACGAATCCTGGTTGCTGAGCATCACAAGAGGTGTTTCCATGCACTTTGTTTGTTTGATATCAACGTTTCTATACCTTGTGTGGACTGTCGTGACTAAACATGTTATAAAAAATTCATGCCTATTCACCCATATATGTATTCAGTGCTTACGTGATCTACTGCAGACAGAATGAGCGTCTTTGAATGCATATACATAAAGGCTGAGGTTTTTTGGAGATGTGACCAGGTTGGTGTGATGTGACCAAGACGGTGAGATATGACCAGGACGGTGAGATGTGACCAAGACGGTGAGATGTGACCAGGACGTAAGATGTGATAAGGACGGTGAGATGTGATCAGGACGGTGAGAGGTAGCCGGAAGAGGACCTCTCAAAGTCCCGGTCACACCTCGGTGAGATTTGGCTGGAAGAAACTGTGATTTAGGTATTTGTCCATGACAATATATAAAACTGTCATTTAAAGAGATCATACCCCTGAGACACTGAATCAGCAAACCCGGTACGTCCACAAATTTAATTGAGCCCTATTGCGGAGGCAAGACAAAAGCCAAAACATGACTACAATATCCTCTGTCATACTAATAGTATATTCAATATTATACTAATATTAATAGTAGAATGGCTTTGTTAAAATTGAAAAGTGACCAACATGCACCGTGATCCTGGGTAGTTTGTTGTGTTGGGGGTTATTGAACAGTGACAAACATGCACTGTGTTCCTGGGTAATTTGTTGTGGTGGGGATTATTGAACAGTGACAAACATGCACTGTGTTCCTAGGTAGTTTGTTGTGTTGGGGATTATTGAACAGTGACAAACATGCACTGTGTTCCTGGGTAGTTTGTTGTGAACGGAGTTATTGAATAGTGCCAACATGCACAGTGTTCCTGGGTAGCTTGTTTTGGTGGGGATTACTGAACAGTGACAAATATGCACCGTGTTCCTGGGTAGTTTGTTGTGTTAAGGATTATTGAACAGTGACAAACATGCACTGTGTTCCTGGGTAGTTTGTTGTGAACGGAGTTATTGAACAGTGCCAATATGCACTGTGTTCCTGGGTAGCTTGTTTTGGTGGGATTATTGAACAGTGACAAACATGCACCGTCTTCCTTGGTAGTTTGGTGTATTGGGAATTATTGAACAGTGACAAACGTGCAGCGTATTCCTGGGTAGTTTGTTGTGGTTGGGGTCATTGAACAGTTACAAAAATGCAGCGTATTCCTGGGTAGTTTTTGTGGTGGAGATTATTGAACAGTTACAAAAATGCACCGTATTCCTGGGTAGTTTTTGTGGTGGAGATTATTGAAAATTGACAAACATGCACCGTGTTCCTGAGTAGTTTATTGTGGTGAAGATTATTGAAAATTGACAAACATGCACCGTGTTCCTGAGTAGTTGATTGTAGTGGAGATTATTGAAAACTGACAAACATGCACCGTGTTCCTGAGTAGTTTATTGTGGTGGAGAACATTGAAAATTGACAAACATGCACCGTGTTCCTGAGTAGTTTGATGTGGTGGGGATTATTGAAAAGTGACAAACATGCACCGTGTTCCTGAGTAGTTTATTGTGGTGGAGATTATTGAAAATTAACAAACATGCACCGTGTTCCTGAGTAGTTTATTGTGGCGGGGATTATTGAAAAGTGACAAACATGCACCGTGTTCCTGGGTAGTTTATTTTGGTGGGGATCGTTTTGGCCTCTTACCCTTTTTATTGTTTTATTGACCTTTTACTTTTTACATTTCGTCGACACCCTTCCTCGAAATATCTATATAGACATGTTATTCTCACAATCATATAAGCTTCATGCATCGATAACACCTATTGCTTGTGGGTATCCATTTATTAGTTTGGTCATTTTACTTATTGATATTTCATATCCATGGGGGCGGATTTTTTTATATATGGTCCCCCGCACGTGCCTCTTTTCTTTATGTCTTCGAGACCGGTAACACAATGGCCATAGCGTGTGTGACGGCGAGACAAAGTTTTTACCCTATCTGGGGTTTTCGTACATTTCGCGGTCACCGGGCCGAAATAATCCCTATCGGCGATCCCTTCTCAAGAGTGGGATCTTTGAAATTATTGTTCTGCAGGCCTTCCTGCGACCGGGGGTCGCATGAAGAGGGCACCTTTCTGCGACCCCGCTCACATGTCCTGATATGATTGAGTGGACATCTACCGGGTGGCAGGATTCCATGATGGTTATACAGTCGCACACGGTTGCACGAAGTCCAGGGCCTTGCATGCAATTGAGGTCCTACCAATCAAAGTTGTAAACACATAATATTGACTTAAAATGTTTTGAAAATCGAGATTTTTTTTCTCATTACTGGAGTTACAAATATAAAAATCCTGTAAAGATGTAAATTTAATACGTTTGTACTGGTATTTGATTCCTTTACATGCATGTGCCATATCAATTTCAATTATGTTTATTAAATACTCTTTGTTTTTAAAGACGTTTTATTCCCTCATTCAGTATGTATGCTTATTGCGTACATGTCATGGCCATCGTTGTTACTATTTTCACAAATAAAACTGGCATTAACATTTTCTAAGGTCTATTCCATGGACGGTTTCTTTTGTATACGTATATGTGATATTGTTTATCAGTTTCTCATGTCATATGGTACATGTGTAGGTGATTATTTGTCAAAGACCCCGACCACATGTTAGGCACTGGCTTTGGGCGACCGTGTGCTAATGTACGCTATTACGAAACATGTTCCGAACGATGTTCCGAAAGATTTTTATCCACAACACCACATATATTATGGATCTATATATTAATAGCGTAACCAGATTTAGGTGATTTTCCGTATCTTCGGATTTCCGGTGGATTTCCAATACCAACGTACGGATTGCCGTGATTTTTAACATACATATGCTCCGGGTTTGTCCGAAGAGATTCCACCGATTTAATTTGCAACGATTGCGTATTACGTGCATAATTAATAATTTAAATATTTCCCCCCCCCCCCACGGGGTCCCCTTTTTCTTTGTGCGTTCGGGCCTGGTAACACATCGGCCATAGAGTGTGTGATGCTGGAACCGAGCTTTCTCCGGGGCTCTATGTGGGGTTTTCCTGCATTTCACGGTCACTGGTCCGTAATAATCCCCATCGGCGCTCCCTTCTTAAAAGGCAACCTCCGCGCAGGCTTAAGGTCTATTATGCACAAGGAATCCCTCTATAGACGAGATTTCGCATGAGGAGAATGGTCAAAAGGGGGACCTTTGAAAAAAATAATGAGTACCCGAACGGTAGTGAATGCAGTGACTCTGTCACTGGAAAACATTGGCTCAGCTTTATAAACAGGAATGGTCTTTAGGAGTGCGTGATATGTAAATATATATATATATATATATATATATATATATATATAAATATAGATATATATATATATATATATATATATATATACAGCTATATATATATATATATATATATATATATATATATATATATATATATATATATATACAGCTATTAAATGTACCACATACTATAATGCTACAAGGAACTTTTGCGCAGTGGAACTGCACGACCATGCGAGTGATAATGGAAATGCAATTTCTGAGAACACGACACAGCGGTACCGTACTACCATGCAAGAAAACATGTTTCTTTACTGGCGGATTGACGGGCTCGGAGAGCAACTTTAAATACCGATGTTCAACATAATATACTTTCATATAATAATGATATCATTATATAAATTTCTCCGAAAAATTCTCCTGCCAATCTCTTGGCTTCAATAATATTTTTTGGCGTATCCCGATTTGTGTTATTTTCCGCTAATCCTCTGATACAAGCGTACGGATTGCCGTGATTTTTGACATACATAAGCTCCGGGCTTGTCCAAAGACATTCCACCTAACTGTATTGTCCCACAGGACAGACTCGCCATCTATCGTTTTTCAATGGAACTTAACCATTGATGTTAGAACTCGAGTGTACACTGAAAGGCAAGATCACGTGTCATCTCTAGTCGGCGGTCGTACCATAACGTGTTCGTCCAAGCCATCCAGACTCAGACAAAAGGTCAACTCATACACAAAATTTCTTACACCAAATGTCGTCTTCAAACTTAATCTTATGAGGGTAACATTGTACAACCAAGACATTCAAATATGAAAGACTATATGACAGAACGAACTGCTCGCCCCAAACCATGCGTAGGACGGGTAATTGCTAGTATATATACCGTTTCGATGTAATAAGCGCCCCGGGCGCTCTCAAAATTAAAATTTTCCAAATTTCTTATACCCTAATAAGCGCCCCATCCCCCCCCCCCCCCCCAACATCTGCCAACTTCCAAAGTGCATTACGATCCTCCAATTCAACACTGCGGCTTGTGTACACGTGTTTGACTTCACAGCACATTCAGGACAAATTCAGAAAAAAATCAATGATCATTTAACAATGGTTGTGTAATCAAAGTGATACTGATTTGCAGACGATTTTTATTTTGTGTTGCATGAGAGAATTGTCTGAATGACTACAGTTCGAAATTTCCTTTGCAGGTGAAGAGGAGAAATAAGAATGGTAATAAATGAACGCTTTTATAAAAGCCAACGCCTAATAAGGTAGCAGAATATATAAAATATTCATAAAAAAATATGTAAAACAGTATTTATTTGAATGATGAAAAAAAAAATTAATACGGGACATCGGTACCCCGATTATGTCAGTCAGTCACCTTGCGCAAATACCTTTGACAGCTGAGCCGGTTAATGACATGGAATGGCATCTATTTTGTCTTTCATTACATGCAAAAGTTTAAAAAAAAAACTGAAATACTGGCCCTCAGACTCCAGCGTATTATATTACGAACCAAATCCGGGGTTTTGTTTTAAAATTGTTAGGACATTTGTCATATTTTTATCCCGCGGAAACACGGTCCCTTTCTTGAACTTTGTTGACCCGTTATAATACATTCATTTCTCGACGTAGTCCAATAATACAAGCTTGAAAAACATTGTCCCCTTTGGAAAGGCTTCATATTTATAATTATAATGCGATACTGGTTGTCTTGTAATTGAAGTGGCATGAGCGAGTCTCCGTGTATGTCTGTGTGCAAGCCAGCTGAGAGCGTCCGCATTACTGGACTCGTGAACATTTTATGCAGTAAATACGGCACCATATGAAAAAATCATCCTTGTTTTAACATGCATATTACGTGCTACTGGATGGCACTTGGTAAGGCAAGTTCCCAGCATCCCTTGCGCGAGCGCTGTATACACACAGATTAACCCAGGGCACTGGGATCTTGAGTACACGGGTAAGCCTTGCACGCTGTCAGCGGCATCGACAATTATATCACTGTGTTCATGTTTCAAGTGAATTGCCAAGATATTTTTTGGCAAAAAATACATTAAAACTTATATATTATCAGGATTGGGAATTCCGTTTTGGTCTGTCAATTCCGCAATTCCGTCCGCGGTCGCGTAAATTCACTGGCTCTAATGTCAGAAGGGCTTTATATTGATTCTGTTAAAATCCCTGTGTCAATGCGGCAAGGGCAAACCTTTTCTTACAAATTATTAAACTATGTGCACATGGAAATCTGATGTATAAACGATAAATTCAAACAAAACAAAACATTGTAATGATCTTTATTGAGTGTATATTACCACCATACGGACATGATCACTGATATTCACGGCGTCAAGTTCATAATTCAAATTGCCGTAAATTATCCTTGGCGGCCCTGAGGACGCTAGAAACTTGTACCAGTGTATAAGACGGCCGCCCTTCTTTGCCAATATTTTAGGATAAAATTTATCGTCCTGTACACGAGCAAATACGGTAAGTAATATATATTTCATTGCATAATACATCCACATACGTACCTGAATTCAGGTCACCCGATCAGCATGGCCACCTGCAGGGTCTGCCTTCACGGATACCGTCATTCAGTGTTATCTATGATACACTTGAACACTAATTCTGTTATGTGTAACTAATATTATTATTATATTAGATGATAAAGCTTAACGGAGATTGAATAAAAACTGGTGGTAACTTTTAAGCTTGGCGGGGAGAAATGAAAGCATTATGTTGTCCTGTGTTATATTGGCTAGGGAGAAAAGTGAGGTTAGGATGGCTCATCCTTTAGTTTCATAAAGTGATCTCCCAAATCCCGGGGGGGGGGGGGGGGGGCGCTTATTACTGGTGGGGCGCTTATAACGTCGTTCGATATATATATATATATATATATATATATATATATATATATATATATATTACTGTATATACGGGCAAAAACAGGATATTTAACTATAAAAGATTTGTCAACTGAACCTTGCCTGGTTACATGCGTGCGGTAATCCTACCAATCAAAGCATTAAAGTTTACCTTTGTGCAATGAATAAGTGTCAACAACCCGGCCATTACCTTGTCCTCTCAGCGTGATGTTCTGGTTAGACTAAAATTACTCACTCAATGTTTATGTATAATTCTATACAGCAGATTTCACGGTAATATAGATGATACATAAAATTATCGGTAAATAATCGATCATCAGTTGTTTTTCATCTTACAATCATCGAATATGATTTTGCAACCGAATTTTACCACCACTACTAACCTTATACAATAATACAAATATTAAAGGGATATCTATACGGATGTGTGTGCAAGTGTGGTTTGTAATCTGTCTGTCACTAACAAATAGAACAAAGTAAACATATTCGTGTTAAATAATGCGTGCACACACATGTCGAGGAAGGTGTATTTCGTTCTCCTTATTAACATCTTTTTACATGTACATGTGATAACAGTGAAGTGACTCGGGGGCGAGGTTATCAGCGCCGCCTAACTACTTATTGACAAGCACAGTGATATCACCAAGTCCGTCCATCAATTAACAGGTGTGATTGGCATGCAGGCGCCCTGAAGACGTGCTACCCGTGACGTAACTGGGCGTGACAGTGTCAGGTGTGTCAGCGCAAGACGTGACATTACGGTCGTTTAAATAGATCCTGCAGAAGCGGTGACTGGTGAATAAAATATACACCTTCTAATACACACACAAATAAATCTTACGTCATAGCACGTTATTATCAAAGCTAAGAAGAACCAGTATTTCATGAGGCTGCATCAAGGTCAGAACCTTGAATAATATGGACTTTTGAATGTCGGCGACAAGTATATTTACAACATATTTCGCTATGTGTCTTATATAACAGAATCGGTCCCTGCTTCCTCAGGGCATGAATTAGGAACAGATATACTCGTCCTTATACTGCAGTACTGATATTTTATTTCCCGACCTGCATGACTGTTTACATATTCTCCAGGCCGCTGCTCCTCAGAAGATCACACAGAGGCGTGCATGTCGTTTATAACAGGCAGCAACAGAACAGACAAACGGACAGACACACAAAGTACGAGTGTTCGATCAGCACTGCTCTAAACAACGATTCTATTTAACAAGCTTGTTTGATCAGAACAGTTCACTTCGCACTATTTTTTTATTTGATCAACTTACGTCAATTAACCGTACTGACGTTACCCTGACTGGTGATAGAAAATAACGTCATTGATTCGTGACCAAAACACGAAGCCGGCCAGGATTAGGACATCAGTCCGTTTTTATATCTGCCTAGCTCGCATCCTGATTTTCTAATTTGCATGTAACCGCTCATGTGATCTTTTTTTAACATTTACGCTGGTGGTAGGATGACTTCCTTGTTTTCTTCATAAATATGCATACATTATTGCCAGTGGTGAGCTGAATTATTCATATTTTGTTCAGAAATATAGGAAACGGAGTTAGTGTAACTATTTCTCTCGGCACACATTAAACCAATTTTTCTCCTTATTTCCCCTATTCTGTCTTTTAAAAACTGATCTATTCACGGCTAATTTCAATTACAAACTAGATATTTCTTGCCATAGTATCCCCAGAAAATTATTCCCCCCCCCCTCTAAGAATACCCCCCCCCCCTACAGTAACATATACTGACACTTGGCAAGCCACTATATGGTTTCTTCCATCCATGCCTTATTGAGATACTTATGATTTTGTGGGATTTCCACCATATAAGGCATTATTCAAGGTAAATTTATATATACATCATCCCATAACTAATGTCTATGTATATGCATAATATGAAAGAAATCTGTCCATTAGTTTTTACTTATAATTCTCATAGTACTGTCAAGTGGCAATGATAGGCTATTAAAAGGCACGAAAACAAGAAAATGACATAAGGTGGCGCCACCTGTCTTCCGCAGAACACAAAGCCGTCTAAGATCTTCAGTCAATCTGATTTTTGGACTAATCCATTCTTCCCTCATTGAAATATTTATGATTTTGTGAGTTTTTCACCATAAATGGCATTATTCAGGGTCAAGGTCCCCCTCATATGAAAGCTCAAGACCCCAATTTAAATATACATCATCCCATTACCCATGTCTATGTATATACATAATATGAAAGAAATCTGCCCATAAGTTTTTGACTTATAATGCTCAAAGAACTGTCAAGTGGTAATGTGGGGGTATTAAACGGCACAAAAACCAGAAAAGGATAACAGTTGGCGCCACCAGTTTCCGGTAAATGACAACACTAGCGAAGATCTTCGGTCAACTTGATTTTTGGATCAATCCATGCAAGATTTCTTAAGATATTTAAAAATTTATGTGATTTTCCCCAAAATGGACTTATTCAAGGCCAAGGTCACTCTCCAAGTAAAGGTCATGACCCCATTTTAATTAGGCTTCGTCCTCTCACCCATATCTATGCACATGTCAAGTTTGGTAAAGTTCAGTAAAAGATTTTTGAGTTATCGGGTCCAAACGAAATCTTTGCGGCGGCGGCGCCACCGTTCTTAAACCATAGTATTCCGACTTCATCTAGGGATACAATTAAACTCCTCTGTATACACGTGATGAAAATTAAATATATATGTAGAACCTAATGGGTTGATTAAATTGTGATGTGACATGAATCGGTTTATACCTGACGAAAATAAAATAAATGTAGAACTTGATGGATTAAATTGTTACGTGACATATTTTTTTTGACAAAGCCACCATTTATATTTCAGATCATAAATGAAGTTTCTCAGGTGTCCCAATTTGTTGTGTAGAGATGGGGCAAGCATATATATATATATATATATATATATATATATATATATATATATATATATATATATATATATATGTATATTTATAGTTATATATATTAAGGTAGTAGAATGCCGTTTATCCGTTTCGGTCGTGGGACAGGGTTGTTGTTCGGATAACGATCGTTTGGATTTTTATTTATTTTATTTACATCATATTTATACATGGTAATAAACTATTCTGCTAATTTCAAGCTGGTCAACCTAGGTGCACTGTACCATTATCAATTAACGGTATTGCACCAGGGTTTACCAATTTGCCAACGAAAACCGGGCGTTATCACATACTGACAGGCCAAAAATACCAGACGTTATCACATACTGACACTCCAAAATTACCGGACGTTACCACATACTGACAGACCAAATATACCGGACGATATCACATACTGACATACCAAATTAAATCAACCATCATGTAACAACATATTGGTACAACCTACACAAAGCTAGTCTTTTAAAAGGTGTAAACCATTTACATTACTTTTTGTATGTAACAGACTAGCACTGCGTTTCATAACTTTATATCATGTAAAGTACATTAAATTTATTCCAAAGGATCATGAAAATTCAGAATCAATCGGCATCAAACCTAACTCAAGCCACGCGTAGCCGTTATGAGAGCTCAAATGACATGTCGTGATCGAGCTGCCTTCAGCGACGAAACGTCCTTCACGGACGACTGTTTAGTCGCCTCCTCATAGGCCTATATTGAGATAAGTGGTGATTGAATACGATACGATCGTATTTCCGGTTAAGGCAGTTTTATAATCAGTTTCTTGCATGGGGTGACATTAAACGTATCTTATTTTCAATACAACTGCAACATAATGGCAACTGTAAGTGCATTTTACTGAAGTCATTCCGTGTCTTGGTCTAAGAAGATACGAGTCGTTCTGCTCATAACCGCCATATACGTAGCAGCGACAATGTTTCGTGTTCTTGTCCGTTTTATAGGGGTTATAGATATAATTTATCTGGGAATTTATGCAATTAGCTTATTATAACATAATTTGGTCTTTAAAAAAGAGATATCCGAGATACCGATGGGTTTTTTCCCATTTTTAGACACAGATCATACGCAACTTAGAATCACACCCAAAAGCATACATGGGGCGATGACTAAAATGTACCCTCAGATATATTTAACATTTTAGTCACCTTTGGTGGCTAGTCGTGCCCTAGAAAGTGGACCTAGAAATAGACAATGTTAAAAAATGCAAAAAAAAAAGTGACAAAGCGTAAGAGAATCCTCTCTCTAAACAAATTATTCTTTCTGTTTGAACAGTTCGGGTCTTGTGTAACATTTGATGGTTCTGGCCAATCACCCTAGCCTCGGCAGTCTGGTGTCAAGTCCAGGAGAACACGGACCACGCGGGCATGTCCCCCCCCCCCCCCCCCCATACACACACAGACACACTTGCTGCCACTGGCCAGGTGCACAGAGTAACCGCCTCTATGTTATTCTTTATATATTATCTTGGTATCAGACGAGCGTTTATAGGCCCACCAATTTTCAGATATTTTTCATGCTTTGGTGTCGGATAAACGATCAATATTTAATTTCTATTATATATATATATATATATATATATATATATATATATATATATTATATATATATATATATATATATATATATATATATATATATATATATATATATAGAGAGAGAGAGAGAGAGAGAGAGAGAGAGAGAGACAGAGAGAGAGAGACAGAGAGAGAGACCTATATATATCTAGACAGAATCGCCTCAGATTTAGACAATGACACAGACATATATATATATTAAACCAAGTGACAATTAAATATAACGACGGACTTGTGGCAATGTGTAAACTATGACAGCCCCGTGACCAATAAAACCTCGAAATGTGTGTAAAAAGGCAGAAAATACGTCCCTGGTAACGCTAAATACGCTAAAAACTCCGGTGCCAAGGCAAGTACGTACGGCAAGTAAGATGTATACGTGTCATACACAGAATACGCTGAGGTAATATATCCCTGTCATATGATTGAAGGTATACGTACATGCACATAAAGCAGGTCCTGTATTGCCGGTCGTGGTGAGCGTTCAGTCATATATGGCGTCCACAGTATATCACGGAAATTCTCTCACACCACTCACACGGGCATCTGCATGTGAATGACAGTTGAACTAAACAACGCATCAGTGCACGTGACCTGCGTCCGTGGCCAACTTGTCTGGTTGTTGCGTGTATGACATCACCGGTCCCCGTGCCTGCTAGGACTACAGGATTTCGTGTCTATGTGTATATACTGTACATACATTTACTGCCTAAGTAGGTCAAACACGTATGACAACAGTGTAAACGCAGACACCACTGACTGCCCGGGACCACGCTTATTGTCGAGACGCCCCCTGGCTCGATTGCTGTGAATGGTCTAGAGTAGAATGTTTTGTTTTAAAAGTCTGCAAATAAAGCTTTCGCAGTGGTGAAAATAGGCCTACCCCTAGATATACCCCCCTCAAAAGATCAACTGCGTTTGAACTTTCATTGATTGAAGCATATTTTATCAATGATACACATGAGGCGTGATAATTAGCTATCATCATTATGACTTATGTACACTCATGCTCACTGTTTAAAAAAAATTTTTTTTCTGCCAAAGGTTTTTTTAAGGATGGGTGGGTTAAATTTGACTTTTCCACCCGTCACATAGGCTTTGGAGCGATTTTAAAAGTTTGTGTGTAGGGGGAAGGGGCGCATATATATATATATATGTGTGTGTGTGTGTATATATATATATATATATATATATATATATATATATATATATATATATATCATAGGCATTTTTTAAAGTGGGGGCGCATTCTGCAAGTGTAGCCAGTTTGTAGCCAAATTAAACATAAAATATGCATTTTTAGTGCAGTATTTTGACCAGTTTCCTACTTTTAATTAAATGCTGCACCACACGAATAAATTACCAAATATTAAATATTGAATTTAAAGAATCATTTGTGTCAAATTGATAATATTTAAACCCTTATATAGTCTTTGTCAAATCTTAATAAAATTTCAGATCCGTTCCTGTGTTTTTAATTTTACTCAAAACCATAGGCATGCATGGCATGGAACATGAAACAAATATAGGCCTATATTTATACTGAGAGGCAAAGGATATACCATTTTCAAACTTACATGACGCTTAAGTTGTAATTATCATATAAATATTACAAAGAACAATTTACAGAAAAGTGATCTGATTTCAGTCATGTATAATTAAGGTTATAAGGTTATAAATAAGGTTATAAGTTTAAATTTTAATTGCCTTATATCTAATTCCCTTACAATATACTGACCTATACCACTAAACACTGAATTACTAAAAACCCAGTTGTTTTGACGTGAGACATATGTAAACTGAAAAGAAATACAATGAATTTTTACTTGCAAATTGATAGAATTCACGTCATTTCTCACTTGAAAAAAAGGTCACACTGACCTCCAAAGGGGGGGGGGTAGCTCTCTCGCCCCCTGCCCTCCCTTTCCAAAGCCTATGCTTTTAATGATAAAGGCCTCACCCAAACTTGATTGTATGTAACCATAACCAAAACCCAATTATAAGTTACCATACAAAATACAAAAGTAGCATGGATTATTGTACAATTTGTGGAGGACCTGTCTGTTGTTCCAGGTAAACCGAATACAGTACAAAGAAACCCTCAGTACAAAGAAAGTGGCTTCAAGTCACCGGACTCCAGACAGGGCCAGGGTTCCATGCATTCAGTATAAAATTCATCTTTGAATTATTAATGTTATTACTGACTTATTTTTTCTGCTAATTATCAGTCAAAAGATCTGGAATGCTTTTTAATGTCAACGCAATTAGTTGATTCCTAGTGGTGTTTGATTGATTTTCGGTGTTTTTTTCTGTGTGCATTTTGTGGTTTTCTGTGAATAGTCAGACCGAGCGTCAGTGCTTGTCAAGTCCACAAAATCCACTCCAATCTGGGTAACTGGGTTCGATTCTAAAGCCAGGCCGCATACAGAGCGGACGAGATAACACGTGATCGGACCGGACTTGAAACCGGTCCCGATACACTCTGTTTGCGGCACCTGGGGGACCGGTCTTTGATAGGTCAAGACTAAGTCCAGTAAAATACCTTTATTTAGACAAAGGTTTGAATGAACACTCGAGATTATCATGTATATTCTTTGCTATACTGTAAACATGCTTTTGTTTCTGCAGCGGCGACCTTCGATCGACACCTTGGTATATCACGAATATTCTTCAACAGTATATATTCCCAAATAAAAGATTGGTTTGCTTCTGTGAATCAAATCTGTTCTTAAGCATTAAAGAAACTTATGAGCTGAAAGAAAGTTGGTAAAATGTATCAAATACTAAAAAATAAATAAACATGTGTTTGGTCCTTATTGCCCTAAATGTGCCTGTTTACATAACCAACACAAACTAAACACTATTATATGAGAAAAAAGGGACAAGTGGCGCCAAGGTAACAGGAATACGCCAACTGAGGGAGACGGGTTTGTATATTTAGTCATCAGTCGGTGGCGGGTATAGGAAATATACCATTCTGTTTAGTTCTTCAATACTTAGTATGTAATATTCAATACTAGTAATATAATAGTAATATTCACTACTATAGTAAATCTGTTTATGTTGCATCTTCAAACGACTTTACGTTTTCTGAGCAAGCATAACAAACATATTGATAGGGAGAACCAGTTTAGAAGCATAGTTAATTGCAATGAGACTTAAACTAAATGCCGGTCGCCTCCGAAATTGCCATGAGAAGAATATTGGTCAACAGTGTTTATGTATTTTGGTTTTGTACCGTGAGAAAAAAAAAACCCCAAAAAAACTAATTATCTCACGTCGAAATGAACACAAACGTATGAGATGAAAGGACGTGTGTGAAATAGATGGAATCACTTGCCGGAATCGAACCGGTGACCTAAGAATAGCTCCCGATGTCGCCACTTCAGTCCTCCGCTCTACGAGCTGAACTTTCACGGGCTACGCGAACCGACAATCTGGAATCCTATCGGCATTGATTTACAAAATCTTTGATCAGTCGTTTCAATCGGCATAACTCTTTGTTTACTAATACTGGGTTTTTACAAGACCACGATTACCATGCACGCTTTTGTCATTTTTTAAAAATCGTGTTAAGATCGTATCTCATCCTATAGAGCGTGACAGATCGTAGATCAAAATCGTGATGATCACGTGAGATCTCCATAATCGTGAGACATCCTTATGATCGTGCCAAAATTTTAAACCTGCTTTAAATGTCACCACGATCATGCCGATTTAAAAAAAAATCGTTTCAGAGCGTGTAGTAATGCGTAGAAAGCATGAAGAACTAGCAAATCGTGTTTAGAGCGTAGAGTAGCGTGGCGGGCTTATCCTAGTGAATTATCCTCGTTTCCCCTGCGGATTGACTGGACAAATTGATGAAATACAAAATCTGCCTCCTATTATACCGATCTTGTCTCAATCGTGTTTAACTAAATCTTAACAGAAGGTAACGAAAGGTAATAGAACTTTATGAACGTAAGGAAACGTAAGCGCCTGTTAAAGATCTGAGATCCAAATCGTGATGATCGTAACGTATCAGGCGCGGATCCAGGATTTTTTTGCGGTGGGGGGGGGGGGGGGTCAACGGGTGTCATTGGGTGATTCTTCCAAGGAATTTACCTGTCATGGTTTAAAATTGGTCTAATAAAAGGTCTCAACTCCCCCCCCCCCCCCCCCCGGATTTGTGCCTGCGGATTCTTATAGATATAGAATCGTAATCTTTATAGAATGATAAGGGATCGGTTATAAGATCGTGGTAGATCTTGTCCAGAATCCTAACAAAACGCATTGTATCATATTGAAGCGTATCACTAGAATATTTAAAAATAAAAAAAAAAAAAAAATCCACGATCATGAAGATGTAATACGATCTTTGGCTCGCATCCGATCGGCAAAATCGTAACCCAGTGTAAACCCAGCATAAGCTTTAGGCAGATAAACGCCCCATTCGAATTTAACCTGAAAGTGTCATTTGAAAGGCTAATTATGTGGGGATGAAACTCAGTGGTAGACCGTGCGCTCCGCATGTATAAGGCACCGAGTTAAATCACCGGCATCTCCAAGTTATTTAAATAACCAAAAACAACCTAGTCCTATAATTTCACAAACTTTTATCTTTCTTTCCATATAGAACATAGTCATTTATAGTTGTGCCATTAACCCAGAATAAATAACAAGTGACCCATGGGTCATGACGCTTAGCTGCTAAGCATGACTTGCGACATCATGGGCTCCGCTTCACAACTTCCAGTCAAATTGTTGAAGAACCTATATGCCAATTTTGTTGAAACTTTCTACGTTGACATAAATATATATTACCAATGTCTGGTTAAAACACAGTGAATTGATGGTCTGAGGCAAAATGTATGGTTGTTGAGCTATCAGGAAGTAATCCCACAGCTTGCGTGATACCTGTCTCAAAAGGAATACCTCACAGGCCAAATATAAGATCAAAATATATAGCAAAAAATCAAGGAAATCCACGCAAGAATTATTACGAAATGGGTGCTTCTTTATAATTTTTTATTCAATACAAGCCAACTGTACTGAGCTTTCATAAATGATGTTCATATTTATTAAGAAATCTTTGACCCAATGCAAGATTTCATTTATACACGTCCCACTGCATTCACCTTAAAAGTTCTTGAGATAATATGTTCTAAAGGAATTTAAAGATGGCTTCCCGGTGACCATACTGGATTTCTGACAGGTCGGAAATTGAACAACAAACATCCTCTAAAGGGTCCAAACATAAAAAAAAATCACAGAAACTGCACTGGCAAAAGGAATTCTAAGCTGGCTACCTGGCAGACATAATGGATTTCTGACAAGTCTGACATTTGATATCACACATCCTCCAATATGAGACCAAGCTTGTGGCAATTGTTTCAAAGAATGTTACAGTTATGAATGTCCAAATCAATTCAAAAGGCATGATCAGGTTGGAGAGCTCTCATATCAGATTTATGGTCATGCAAATGTAAAAAATTTAAGTCCAATATTTTTTAATTATCACCTTGCTTTTCAATGGGGTCAGCAGGTTAGGTAAACTGCAAAACCTGAAAGATAGAAATGCAGAGAGCATCACTTAGAGTTTTGTAATCAAATAAAGCCATCCTAAATCCAGGTACAGACCCACATATTATCAGAACAAACATTTGCTGGTATATCTGATGATTTGTATAATAATATAAGTTTATTGCTAGGATTCCATGAAATAAACTGCAAAACGTTCCCATCATCTTATAAATCAGTAGCTAAACCTTAACACTTTACTCTCATAGTCTTAAAGCCTGGCCAAAGCATTCTGGCAACAATGTTTTTGTTATGCACTAATGATATGTCCTTATCACTCTATGGGCTGATACAAAAGGGAGTCATATATCAAAAGTGTCACTAACAATTATGGGCACACAGTGAGATGTACCAGTTGGAGTGCAATGGTTAAATATACAAGAAAAATAGAGATGGTCTACAAAGTAAGTTTTTGTTGTGAACATCCCTGACCTATGACCTTGTCCTTTGGCAACATATCAATTGGATTCTTTTTAAAGTGATGGGTAACTACTGGCCACTTATGACCGGAGTAATCACTTGGCAACAAATGTGTGAATAACTTTGACCTGCAACATTTAACCTCCTGTCCAGCTGACCCCAAAATCAATAAGTTATTTCTTCAAGCAAAAAGACCCATAAATATGTTTGAATCAAACTGAGTGATGCATAGATGAGGCATGTGTGAAAGACTGAAGGTTTGGGATAAAGAGTTTACCTTGAAATATGTTCAAAAGCATTTGGAACAATTTAGAATTGTGACCTTGCCCTCTGACCTTTTAAACTCAACATCCATAGGGTTCTTCCCCTATTGGTAGGTTAGTCATATATGACAGATGGAAGTTATAGGATGAAAAGTTTGCCTTTAAAATAAGACCACGCAAGAAGTGGGTGCTGTGAACTTGACCTTTGACCTCAAAATCAACAGGTCTTTTTTCCTGTTGGTAGAGACGCGATATGTATGTGCTGGAAGGTATGGAATGGAAATTCTAACTGGAAATGTGTCCACAACCTTTTTAAAGAAGTGGATCCTGTAACCTTGACCTTTGACATTGTGACCGAAAAATCTATAGTATTCTTCTCCAACTTGGTAGGTGAGCCATATGTGAAAGATCAAAGGATTGGGATTAAAGGTTTGGCTTAAAATGCATCCATAAGCTTTTCAAGGAAGTGGGTCATGTGACCTTGACCTCTGACCTTGTGACCTCAAAATAATTATGGTTCTTCTCCTGTTGAGAGGTGAGCTGTATGTGACAGATGGAAGGTTTGGGATGAAAACTTTGGCTATAAGAATCAATTCTGGGGGTGCAAACACACCCCGTAACTCGAAGAATATAGGTCGCAATGACCTAATTTAAGGTTTGCAGGGAGATCTTTTAAGAACCTCTAAGACTGAATAGGGTTTATGATCCTAGCCCTTAAGGTTACGATTTGTGCCCTGCTAACGGACGGCCGGCCAGCCGGACGGACAGACGGAAGGACGACGGACAAGACCCATCACTATATCCGTGCATTAATGAAAGTCAGCTGAGCTAGTCACCTGTGACTGGTCATGAGTTTTGCATGATCACTTTTGGTCATAATATGAGCAAGCAAAGCAGCATGATACCAAGTTTTTATAAAAGCAGACACAAAAGAAAACTTGCCAGGGAGCACGTCTCAAAACGTCAGACACCAACTAAAGGCTATTTTGTAAATTAAGGGCAACATTTCGGAGGTGGCAGGAATTTAATTAGTCTCATTGTTATGACCATTCCTCATGAGCGTACAGTGCTTTCAAGAGACAACATTAACTGATTCAATAAGCTTTGGCCACATAATAAGTACTGAAGCATTAAGAGGTAGATGTCTTATCTACTTTGGCCACAAACTAATACTGAGGCATAAATAGGTAGGTGTCTTATCTACTTTGGCCACAAACTAATACTGAAGCATAAAGAGGTAGGGGTCTTATCTACTTTGGCCACAAACTAATACTGAAGCATAAATAGGTAGGTGTCTTATCTACTTTGGCCACAAACTAATACTGAAGCATAAATATGTATTGTCTTATCTACTTTGGCCACATTACTAATACTGAAGCATAAATAGGTAGGTGTCTTATCTACTTTGGTCACAAACTAATACTGAAGCATAAAGAGGTAGGTGTCTTATCTACTTTGGCCACGTACTAATACTGAAGCATAAAGAGGTAGGTGTCTTATCTACTTTGGTCACAAACTAATACGAAAGCATAAAGAGGTAGGTGTCTTATCTACTTTGGCCACATACTAATACTGAAGCATAAAGAGGTAGATGTCTTATCTACTTTGGCCACAAACTAATACTGAAGCATAAATAGGTAGGTGTCTTATCTACTTTGGCCACAAACTAATACTGAAGCATAAATATGTAGGTGTCTTATCTACTTTGGCCACATACTAATACTGAAGCATAAATATGTAGGTGTCTTATCTACTTTGGTCACAAACTAATACTGAAGCATAAAGAGGTAGGTGTCTTATCTACTTTGACCACAAACTAATACTGAAGCATAAAGAGGTAGGTGTCTTATCTACTTTGGCCACAAACTAATACTGAAGCACAAATAGGAAGGTGTCTTATCTACTTTGGTCACAAACTAATACGAAAGCATAAAGAGGTAGGTTTCTTATCTACTTTCGCCACGTACTAATACTGAAGCATAAAGAAGTAGGTGTCTTATCTACTTTGGCCACGTACTAATACTGAAGCATAAAGAGGTAGGGTCTTATCTACTTTGGCCACAAACTAATACTGAAGCATAAATAGGTAGGTGTCTTATCTACTTTGGCCACAAACTAATACTGAAGCATAAATATGTATTGTCTTATCTACTTTGGCCACATACTAATACTGAAGCATAAATAGGTAGGTGTCTTATCTACTTTGGCCACGTACTAATACTGAAGCATAAATAGGTAGGTGTCTTATCTACTTTGGTCACAAACTAATACTGAAGCATAAATAGGTAGGTGTCTTATCTACTTTGGCCGCAAACTAATACTGAAGCATAAATAGGTAGGTGTCTTATCTACTGTGGCCGCAAACTAATACTGAAGCATAAAGAGGTAGGTGTCTTATCTACTTTGGCCATAAACTAATACTGAAGCATAAAGAGGTAGGTGTCTTATCTACTTTGGCCACAAACTAATACTGAAGCATAAAGAGGTAGGTGTCTTATCTACTTTGGCCACAAACTAATACTGAAGCATAAATAGGTAGGTGTCTTATCTACTTTGGCCAAAAACTAATACTGAAGCATAAATAGGTAGGTGTCTTATCTACTTTGGCCACATACCAATACTGAAGCATAAATAGGTAGGTGTCTTATCTACTTTGGCCACATACTAATACTGAAGCATAAATAGGTAGGTGTCTTATCTACTTTGGCCACAAACTAATACTGAAGCATAAATAGGTAGGTGTCTTATCTACTTTGGCCACAAAAAAAATGAAGCATTAAGAGGTAGGTGTCTTATCTACTTTGGCCACAAACTAATACTAAAGCATAAAGAGGTAGGTGTCTCATCTACTTTGGCCACAAACTAATACTGAAGCATTCAGAGGTAGGTGTCTTATCTACTTTGGTCACAAACTAATACTGAAGCATAAAGAGGTAGGTGTCTTATCTACTTTGGCCACAAACTAATACTGAAGCAAAAATAGGTAGGTGTCTTATCTACTTTGGCCACGTACTAATACTGAAGCATAAAGAGGTAGGTGCCTTATCTACTTTGGCCACAAACAAATACTGAAGCACAAATAGGTAGGTGTCTTATCTACTTTGGCCACGTACTAATACTGAAGCATAAATAGGTAGGTGTCTTATCTACTTTGGCCACGTACTAATACTGAAGCATAAATAGGTAGGTGTCTTATCTACTTTGGCCACGTACTAATACTGAAGCATAAATAGGTAGGTGTCTTATCTACTTTGGCCACGTACTAATACTGAAGCATAAATAGGTAGGTGTCTTATCTACTTTGGCCACAAACTAATACTGAAGCATAAAGAGGTAGGTGTCTTATCTACTTTGGTCACAAACTAATATTGAAGCATTAAGAGGTAGGTGTCTTATCTACTTTGGCCACGTACTAATACTGAAGCATAAATGGGTAGGCGTCTTATCTACTTTGGCCACGTACTAATACTGAAGCACAAATAGGTAGGTGTCTTATCTACTTTGGTCACAAACTAATACTGAAGCATTAAGAGGTAGGTGTCTTATCTACTTTGGCCACAAACTAATACTGAAGCATAAAGAGGTAGGTGTCTTATCTACTTTGGCCACAAACTAATACTGAAGCATAAAGAGGTAGGTGTCTTATCTACTTTGGCCACGTACTAATACTGAAGCATAAATAGGTAGGTGTCTTATCTACTTTGGCCACAAACTAATACTGAAGCATAAATATGTAGGTGTCTTATCTACTTTGGCCACATACTAATACTGAAGCATAAATAGGTAGGTGTCTTATCTACTTTGGTCACAAACTAATACTGAAGCATAAAGAGGTAGGTGTCTTATCTACTTTGACCACAAACTAATACTGAAGCATAAAGAGGTAGGTGTCTTATCTACTTTGGCCACAAACTAATACTGAAGCACAAATAGGAAGGTGTCTTATCTACTTTGGTCACAAACTAATACGAAAGCATAAAGAGGTAGGTTTCTTATCTACTTTCGCCACGTACTAATACTGAAGCATAAAGAAGTAGGTGTCTTATCTACTTTGGCCACGTACTAATACTGAAGCATAAAGAGGTAGGGGTCTTATCTACTTTGGCCACAAACTAATACTGAAGCATAAATAGGTAGGTGTCTTATCTACTTTGGCCACGTACTAATACTGAAGCATAAATATGTATTGTCTTATCTACTTTGGCCACATACTAATACTGAAGCATAAATAGGTAGGTGTCTTATCTACTTTGGCCACGTACTAATACTGAAGCATAAATAGGTAGGTGTCTTATCTACTTTGGTCACAAACTAATACTGAAGCATAAATAGGTAGGTGTCTTATCTACTTTGGCCGCAAACTAATACTGAAGCATAAATAGGTAGGTGTCTTATCTACTTTGGCCACAAAAAAAATGAAGCATTAAGAGGTAGGTGTCTTATCTACTTTGGCCACAAACTAATACTAAAGCATAAAGAGGTAGGTGTCTCATCTACTTTGGCCACAAACTAATACTGAAGCATAAAGAGGTAGGTGTCTTATCTACTTTGGTCACAAACTAATACTGAAGCATAAAGAGGTAGGTGTCTTATCTACTTTGGCCACAAACTAATACTGAAGCACAAATAGGTAGGTGTCTTATCTACTTTGGCCACGTACTAATACTGAAGCATAAAGAGGTAGGTGCCTTATCTACTTTGGCCACAAACTAATACTGAAGCACAAATAGGTAGGTGTCTTATCTACTTTGGCCACGTACTAATACTGAAGCATAAATAGGTAGGTGTCTTATCTACTTTGGCCACGTACTAATACTGAAGCATAAATAGGTAGGTGTCTTATCTACTTTGGCCACGTACTAATACTGAAGCATAAATAGGTAGGTGTCTTATCTACTTTGGCCACAAACTAATACTGAAGCATAAAGAGGTAGGTGTCTTATCTACTTTGGTCACAAACTAATATTGAAGCATTAAGAGGTAGGTGTCTTATCTACTTTGGCCACGTACTAATACTGAAGCATAAATGGGTAGGTGTCTTATCTACTTTGGCCACGTACTAATACTGAAGCACAAATAGGTAGGTGTCTTATCTACTTTGGTCACAAACTAATACTGAAGCATTAAGAGGTAGGTGTCTTATCTATTTTGGCCAGAAACTAATACTGAAGCATAAAGAGGTAGGTGTCTTATCTACTTTGGCCACAAACTAATACTGAAGCATAAAGAGGTAGGTGTCTTATCTACTTTGGCCACGTACTAATACTGAAGCATAAAGAGGTAGGTGTCTTATCTACTTTGGTCACAAACTAATACGAAAGCATAAAGAGGTAGGTTTCTTATCTACTTTCGCCACGTACTAATACTGAAGCATAAAGAAGTAGGTGTCTTATCTACTTTGGCCACGTACTAATACTGAAGCATAAATAGGTAGGTGTCTTATCTACTTTGGCCACAAACTAATACTGAAGCATAAATATGTAGGTGTCTTATCTACTTTGGTCACAAACTAATACTGAAGCATAAAGAGGTAGGTGTCTTATCTACTTTGACCACAAACTAATACTGAAGCATAAAGAGGTAGGTGTCTTATCTACTTTGGCCACAAACTAATACTGAAGCACAAATAGGAAGGTGTCTTATCTACTTTGGTCACAAACTAATACGAAAGCATAAAGAGGTAGGTTTCTTATCTACTTTCGCCACGTACTAATACTGAAGCATAAAGAAGTAGGTGTCTTATCTACTTTGGCCACGTACTAATACTGAAGCATAAAGAGGTAGGGGTCTTATCTACTTTGGCCACAAACTAATACTGAAGCATAAATAGGTAGGTGTCTTATCTACTTTGGCCACAAACTAATACTGAAGCATAAATATGTATTGTCTTATCTACTTTGGCCACATACTAATACTGAAGCATAAATAGGTAGGTGTCTTATCTACTTTGGCCACGTACTAATACTGAAGCATAAATAGGTAGGTGTCTTATCTACTTTGGTCACAAACTAATACTGAAGCATAAATAGGTAGGTGTCTTATCTACTTTGGCCGCAAACTAAAACTGAAGCATAAATAGGTAGGTGTCTTATCTACTGTGGCCGCAAACTAATACTGAAGCATAAAGAGGTAGGTGTCTTATCTACTTTGGCCATAAACTAATACTGAAGCATAAAGAGGTAGGTGTCTTATCTACTTTGGCCACAAACTAATACTGAAGCATAAAGAGGTAGGTGTCTTATCTACTTTGGCCACAAACTAATACTGAAGCATAAATAGGTAGGTGTCTTATCTACTTTGGCCAAAAACTAATACTGAAGCATAAATAGGTAGGTGTCTTATCTACTTTGGCCACATACCAATACTGAAGCATAAATAGGTAGGTGTCTTATCTACTTTGGCCACATACTAATACTGAAGCATAAATAGGTAGGTGTCTTATCTACTTTGGCCACAAACTAATACTGAAGCATAAATAGGTAGGTGTCTTATCTACTTTGGCCACAAAAAAAAATGAAGCATTAAGAGGTAGGTGTCTTATCTACTTTGGCCACAAACTAATACTAAAGCATAAAGAGGTAGGTGTCTCATCTACTTTGGCCACAAACTAATACTGAAGCATTCAGAGGTAGGTGTCTTATCTACTTTGGTCACAAACTAATACTGAAGCATAAAGAGGTAGGTGTCTTATCTACTTTGGCCACAAACTAATACTGAAGCACAAATAGGTAGGTGTCTTATCTACTTTGGCCACGTACTAATACTGAAGCATAAAGAGGTAGGTGCCTTATCTACTTTGGCCACAAACTAATACTGAAGAACAAATAGGTAGGTGTCTTATCTACTTTGGCCACGTACTAATACTGAAGCATAAATAGGTAGGTGTCTTATCTACTTTGGCCACGTACTAATACTGAAGCATAAATAGGTAGGTGTCTTATCTACTTTGGCCACGTACTAATACTGAAGCATAAATAGGTAGGTGTCTTATCTACTTTGGCCACAAACTAATACTGAAGCATAAAGAGGTAGGTGTCTTATCTACTTTGGTCACAAACTAAAATTGAAGCATTAAGAGGTAGGTGTCTTATCTACTTTGGCCACGTACTAATACTGAAGCATAAATGGGTAGGTGTCTTATCTACTTTGGCCACGTACTAATACTGAAGCACAAATAGGTAGGTGTCTTATCTACTTTGGTCACAAACTAATACTGAAGCGTTAAGAGGTAGGTGTCTTATCTACTTTGGCCACGTACTAATACTGAAGCATAAATAGGTAGGTGTCTTATCTACTTTGGCCACAAGCTAATACTGAAGCATAAATATGTAGGTGTCTTATCTACTTTGGCCACATACTAATACTGAAGCATAAATAGGTAGGTGTCTTATCTACTTTGGCCACGTACTAATACTGAAGCATAAATAGGTAGGTGTCTTATCTACTTTGGTCACAAACTAATACTGAAGCATAAAGAGGTAGGTGTCTTATCTACTTTGACCACAAACTAATACTGAAGCATAAAGAGGTAGGTGTCTTATCTACTTTGGCCACAAACTAATACTGAAGCACAAATAGGAAGGTGTCTTATCTACTTTGGTCACAAACTAATACGAAAGCATAAAGAGGTAGGTTTCTTATCTACTTTCGCCACGTACTAATACTGAAGCATAAAGAAGTAGGTGTCTTATCTACTTTGGCCACGTACTAATACTGAAGCATAAAGAGGTAGGGGTCTTATCTACTTTGGCCACAAACTAATACTGAAGCATAAATAGGTAGGTGTCTTATCTACTTTGGCCACAAACTAATACTGAAGCATAAATATGTATTGTCTTATCTACTTTGGCCACATACTAATACTGAAGCATAAATAGGTAGGTGTCTTATCTACTTTGGCCACGTACTAATACTGAAGCATAAATAGGTAGGTGTCTTATCTACTTTGGTCACAAACTAATACTGAAGCATAAAGAGGTAGGGGTCTTATCTACTTTGGCCAGAAACTAATACTGAAGCATAAATAGGTAGGTGTCTTATCTACTTTGGCCACAAACTAATACTGAAGCATAAATATGTATTGTCTTATCTACTTTGGCCACATACTAATACTGAAGCATAAATAGGTAGGTGTCTTATCTACTTTGGCCACGTACTAATACTGAAGCATAAATAGGTAGGTGTCTTATCTACTTTGGTCACAAACTAATACTGAAGCATAAATAGGTAGGTGTCTTATCTACTTTGGCCACAAACTAATACTGAAGCATAAATAGGTAGGTGTCTTATCTACTTTGGCCAAAAACTAATACTGAAGCATAAATAGGTAGGTGTCTTATCTACTTTGGCCACATACCAATACTGAAGCATAAATAGGTAGGTGTCTTATCTACTTTGGCCACATACTAATACTGAAGCATAAATAGGTAGGTGTCTTATCTACTTTGGCCACAAACTAATACTGAAGCATAAATAGGTAGGTGTCTTATCTACTTTGGCCACAAAAAAAAATGAAGCATTAAGAGGTAGGTGTCTTATCTACTTTGGCCACAAACTAATACTAAAGCATAAAGAGTTAGGTGTCTCATCTACTTTGGCCACAAACTAATACTGAAGCATTCAGAGGTAGGTGTCTTATCTACTTTGGTCACAAACTAATACTGAAGCATAAAGAGGTAGGTGTCTTATCTACTTTGGCCACAAACTAATACTGAAGCACAAATAGGTAGGTGTCTTATCTACTTTGGCCACGTACTAATACTGAAGCATAAAGAGGTAGGTGCCTTATCTACTTTGGCCACAAACTAATACTGAAGAACAAATAGGTAGGTGTCTTATCTACTTTGGCCACGTACTAATACTGAAGCATAAATAGGTAGGTGTCTTATCTACTTTGGCCACGTACTAATACTGAAGCATAAATAGGTAGGTGTCTTATCTACTTTGGCCACGTTCTAATACTGAAGCATAAATAGGTAGGTGTCTTATCTACTTTGGCCACAAACTAATACTGAAGCATAAAGAGGTAGGTGTCTTATCTACTTTGGTCACAAACTAATATTGAAGCATTAAGAGGTAGGTGTCTTATCTACTTTGGCCACGTACTAATACTGAAGCATAAATGGGTAGGTGTCTTATCTACTTTGGCCACGTACTAATACTGAAGCACAAATAGGTAGGTGTCTTATCTACTTTGGTCCCAAACTAATACTGAAGCGTTAAGAGGTAGGTGTCTTATCTACTTTGGCTACAAACTAATACTGAAGCATAAAGAGGTAGGTGTCTTATCTACTTTGGCCACAAACTAATACTGAAGCATAAAGAGGTAGGTGTCTTATCTACTTTGGCCACGTACTAATACTGAAGCATAAATAGGTAGGTGTCTTATCTACTTTGGCCACAAACTAATACTGAAGCATAAATATGTAGGTGTCTTATCTACTTTGGCCACATACTAATACTGAAGCCTAAATAGGTAGGTGTCTTATCTACTTTGGCCACGTACTAATACTGAAGCATAAATAGGTAGGTGTCTTATCTACTTTGGTCACAAACTAATACTGAAGCATAAAGAGGTAGGTGTCTTATCTACTTTGACCACAAACTAATACTGAAGCATAAAGAGGTAGGTGTCTTATCTACTTTGGCCACAAACTAATACTGAAGCACAAATAGGAAGGTGTCTTATCTACTTTTGTCACAAACTAATACGAAAGCATAAAGAGGTAGGTTTCTTATCTACTTTCGCCACGTACTAATACTGAAGCATAAAGAAGTAGGTGTCTTATCTACTTTGGCCACGTACTAATACTGAAGCATAAAGAGGTAGGGGTCTTATCTACTTTGGCCACAAACTAATACTGAAGCATAAATAGGTAGGTGTCTTATCTACTTTGGCCACAAACTAATACTGAAGCATAAATATGTATTGTCTTATCTACTTTGGCCACATACTAATACTGAAGCATAAATAGGTAGGTGTCTTATCTACTTTGGCCACGTACTAATACTGAAGCATAAATAGGTAGGTGTCTTATCTACTTTGGTCACAAACTAATACTGAAGCATAAATAGGTAGGTGTCTTATCTACTTTGGCCGCAAACTAATACTGAAGCATAAATAGGTAGGTGTCTTATCTACTGTGGCCGCAAACTAATACTGAAGCATAAAGAGGTAGGTGTCTTATCTACTTTGGCCATAAACTAATACTGAAGCATAAAGAGGTAGGTGTCTTATCTACTTTGGCCACAAACTAATACTGAAGCATAAAGAGGTAGGTGTCTTATCTACTTTGGCCACAAACTAATACTGAAGCATAAATAGGTAGGTGTCTTATCTACTTTGGCCACAAACTAATACTGAAGCATAAATAGGTAGGTGTTTTATCTACTTTGGCCACATACCAATACTGAAGCATAAATAGGTAGGTGTCTTATCTACTTTGGCCACATACTAATACTGAAGCATAAATAGGTAGGTGTCTTATCTACTTTGGCCACAAACTAATACTGAAGCATAAATAGGTAGGTGTCTTATCTACTTTGGCCACAAAAAAAATGAAGCATTAAGAGGTAGGTGTCTTATCTACTTTGGCCACAAACTAATACTAAAGCATAAAGAGGTAGGTGTCTCATCTACTTTGGCCACAAACTAATACTGAAGCATTCAGAGGTAGGTGTCTTATCTACTTTGGCCACAAACTAATACTGAAGCATAAATAGGTAGGTGTCTTATCTACTTTTGCCACGTACTAATACTGAAGCATAAATAGGTAGGTGTCTTATCTACTTTGGTCACAAACTAATACTGAAGCATAAATAGGTAGGTGTCTTATCTACTTTGGCCACAAACTAATACTGAAGCATAAATAGGTAGGTGTCTTATCTACTTTGGCCAAAAACTAATACTGAAGCATAAATAGGTAGGTGTCTTATCTACTTTGGCCACATACCAATACTGAAGCATAAATAGGTAGGTGTCTTATCTACTTTGGCCACATACTAATACTGAAGCATAAATAGGTAGGTGTCTTATCTACTTTGGCCACAAACTAATACTGAAGCATAAATAGGTAGGTGTCTTATCTACTTTGGCCACAAAAAAAAATGAAGCATTAAGAGGTAGGTGTCTTATCTACTTTGGCCACAAACTAATACTAAAGCATAAAGAGGTAGGTGTCTCATCTACTTTGGCCACAAACTAATACTGAAGCATTCAGAGGTAGGTGTCTCATCTACTTTGGCCACAAACTAATACTGAAGCATTCAGAGGTAGGTGTCTTATCTACTTTGGTCACAAACTAATACTGAAGCATAAAGAGGTAGGTGTCTTATCTACTTTGGCCACAAACTAATACTGAAGCACAAATAGGTAGGTGTCTTATCTACTTTGGCCACGTACTAATACTGAAGCATAAAGAGGTAGGTGCCTTATCTACTTTGGCCACAAACTAATACTGAAGAACAAATAGGTAGGTGTCTTATCTACTTTGGCCACGTACTAATACTGAAGCATAAATAGGTAGGTGTCTTATCTACTTTGGCCACGTACTAATACTGAAGCATAAATAGGTAGGTGTCTTATCTACTTTGGCCACGTACTAATACTGAAGCATAAATAGGTAGGTGTCTTATCTACTTTGGCCACAAACTAATACTGAAGCATAAAGAGGTAGGTGTCTTATCTACTTTGGTCACAAACTAATATTGAAGCATTAAGAGGTAGGTGTCTTATCTACTTTGGCCACGTACTAATACTGAAGCATAAATGGGTAGGTGTCTTATCTACTTTGGCCACGTACTAATACTGAAGCACAAATAGGTAGGTGTCTTATCTACTTTGGTCACAAACTAATACTGAAGCGTTAAGAGGTAGGTGTCTTATCTACTTTGGCTACAAACTAATACTGAAGCATAAAGAGGTAGGTGTCTTATCTACTTTGGCCACAAACTAATACTGAAGCATAAAGAGGTAGGTGTCTTATCTACTTTGGCCACGTACTAATACTGAAGCATAAATAGGTAGGTGTCTTATCTACTTTGGCCACAAACTAATACTGAAGCATAAAGAGGTAGGTGTCTTATCTACTTTGGCCACATACTAATACTGAAGCCTAAATAGGTAGGTGTCTTATCTACTTTGGCCACGTACTAATACTGAAGCATAAATAGGTAGGTGTCTTATCTACTTTGGTCACAAACTAATACTGAAGCATAAAGAGGTAGGTGTCTTATCTACTTTGACCACAAACTAATATTGAAGCATAAAGAGGTAGGTGTCTTATCTACTTTGGCCACAAACTAATACTGAAGCACAAATAGGAAGGTGTCTTATCTACTTTGGTCACAAACTAATACGAAAGCATAAAGAGGTAGGTTTCTTATCTACGTTCGCCACGTACTAATACTGAAGCATAAAGAAGTAGGTGTCTTATCTACTTTGGCCACGTACTAATACTGAAGCATAAAGAGGTAGGGGTCTTATCTACTTTGGCCACAAACTAATACTGAAGCATAAATAGGTAGGTGTCTTATCTACTTTGGCCACAAACTAATACTGAAGCATAAATATGTATTGTCTTATCTACTTTGGCCACATACTAATACTGAAGCATAAATAGGTAGGTGTCTTATCTACTTTGGCCACATACCAATACTGAAGCATAAATAGGTAGGTGTCTTATCTACTTTGGCCACATACTAATACTGAAGCATAAATAGGTAGGTGTCTTATCTACTTTGGCCACAAACTAATACTGAAGCATAAATATGTATTGTCTTATCTACTTTGGCCACATACTAATACTGAAGCATAAATAGGTAGGTGTCTTATCTACTTTGGCCACATACCAATACTGAAGCATAAATAGGTAGGTGTCTTATCTACTTTGGCCACATACCAATACTGAAGCATAAATAGGTAGGTGTCTTATCTACTTTGGCCACGTACTAATACTGAAGCATAAATAGGTAGGTGTCTTATCTACTTTGGTCACAAACTAATACTGAAGCATAAATAGGTAGGTGTCTTATCTACTTTGGCCGCAAACTAATACTGAAGCATAAATAGGTAGGTGTCTTATCTACTGTGGCCGCAAACTAATACTGAAGCATAAAGAGGTAGGTGTCTTATCTACTTTGGCCATAAACTAATACTGAAGCATAAAGAGGTAGGTGTCTTATCTACTTTGGCCACAAACTAATACTGAAGCATAAAGAGGTAGGTGTCTTATCTACTTTGGCCACAAACTAATACTGAAGCATAAATAGGTAGGTGTCTTATCTACTTTGGCCACAAACTAATACTGAAGCATAAATAGGTAGGTGTTTTATCTACTTTGGCCACATACCAATACTGAAGCATAAATAGGTAGGTGTCTTATCTACTTTGGCCACATACTAATACTGAAGCATAAATAGGTAGGTGTCTTATCTACTTTAGCCACAAACTAATACTGAAGCATAAATAGGTAGGTGTCTTATCTACTTTGGCCACAAAAAAAATGAAGCATTAAGAGGTAGGTGTCTTATCTACTTTGGCCACAAACTAATACTAAAGCATAAAGAGGTAGGTGTCTCATCTACTTTGGCCACAAACTAATACTGAAGCATTCAGAGGTAGGTGTCTTATCTACTTTGGTCACAAACTAATACTGAAGCATAAAGAGGTAGGTGTCTTATCTACTTTGGCCACAAACTAATACTGAAGCACAAATAGGTAGGTGTCTTATCTACTTTGGCCACGTACTAATACTGAAGCATAAAGAGGTAGGTGCCTTATCTACTTTGGCCACAAACTAATACTGAAGCACAAATAGGTAGGTGTCTTATCTACTTTGGCCACGTACTAATACTGAAGCATAAATAGGTAGGTGTCTTATCTACTTTGGCCACGTACTAATACTGAAGCATAAATAGGTAGGTGTCTTATCTACTTTGGCCACGTACTAATACTGAAGCATAAATAGGTAGGTGTCTTATCTACTTTGGCCACAAACTAATACTGAAGCATAAAGAGGTAGGTGTCTTATCTACTTTGGTCACAAAGTAATATTGAAGCATTAAGAGGTAGGTGTCTTATCTACTTTGGCCACGTACTAATACTGAAGCATAAATGGGTAGGTGTCTTATCTACTTTGGCCACGTACTAATACTGAAGCACAAATAGGTAGGTGTCTTATCTACTTTGGTCACAAACTAATACTGAAGCATAAAGAGGTAGGTGTCTTATCTATTTTGGCCACAAACTAATACTGAAGCATAAAGAGGTAGGTGTCTTATCTACTTTGGCCACAAACTAATACTGAAGCATAAAGAGGTAGGTGTCTTATCTACTTTGGTCACAAACTAATACGAAAGCATAAAGAGGTAGGTTTCTTATCTACTTTCGCCACGTACTAATACTGAAGCATAAAGAAGTAGGTGTCTTATCTACTTTGGCCACGTACTAATACTGAAGCATAAATAGGTAGGTGTCTTATCTACTTTGGCCACAAACTAATACTGAAGCATTCAGAGGTAGGTGTCTCATCTACTTTGGCCACAAACTAATACTGAAGCATTCAGAGGTAGGTGTCTCATCTACTTTGGCCACAAACTAATACTGAAGCATTCAGAGGTAGGTGTCTTATCTACTTTGGTCACAAACTAATACTGAAGCATAAAGAGGTAGGTGTCTTATCTACTTTGGCCACAAACTAATACTGAAGCACAAATAGGTAGGTGTCTTATCTACTTTGGCCACGTACTAATACTGAAGCATAAAGAGGTAGGTGCCTTATCTACTTTGGCCACAAACTAATACTGAAGAACAAATAGGTAGGTGTCTTATCTACTTTGGCCACGTACTAATACTGAAGCATAAATAGGTAGGTGTCTTATCTACTTTGGCCACGTACTAATACTGAAGCATAAATAGGTAGGTGTCTTATCTACTTTGGCCACGTACTAATACTGAAGCATAAATAGGTAGGTGTCTTATCTACTTTGGCCACAAACTAATACTGAAGCATAAAGAGGTAGGTGTCTTATCTACTTTGGTCACAAACTAATATTGAAGCATTAAGAGGTAGGTGTCTTATCTACTTTGGCCACGTACTAATACTGAAGCATAAATGGGTAGGTGTCTTATCTACTTTGGCCACGTACTAATACTGAAGCACAAATAGGTAGGTGTCTTATCTACTTTGGTCACAAACTAATACTGAAGCGTTAAGAGGTAGGTGTCTTATCTACTTTGGCTACAAACTAATACTGAAGCATAAAGAGGTAGGTGTCTTATCTACTTTGGCCACAAACTAATACTGAAGCATAAAGAGGTAGGTGTCTTATCTACTTTGGCCACGTACTAATACTGAAGCATAAATAGGTAGGTGTCTTATCTACTTTGGCCACAAACTAATACTGAAGCATAAAGAGGTAGGTGTCTTATCTACTTTGGCCACATACTAATACTGAAGCCTAAATAGGTAGGTGTCTTATCTACTTTGGCCACGTACTAATACTGAAGCATAAATAGGTAGGTGTCTTATCTACTTTGGTCACAAACTAATACTGAAGCATAAAGAGGTAGGTGTCTTATCTACTTTGACCACAAACTAATATTGAAGCATAAAGAGGTAGGTGTCTTATCTACTTTGGCCACAAACTAATACTGAAGCACAAATAGGAAGGTGTCTTATCTACTTTGGTCACAAACTAATACGAAAGCATAAAGAGGTAGGTTTCTTATCTACTTTCGCCACGTACTAATACTGAAGCATAAAGAAGTAGGTGTCTTATCTACTTTGGCCACGTACTAATACTGAAGCATAAAGAGGTAGGGGTCTTATCTACTTTGGCCACAAACTAATACTGAAGCATAAATAGGTAGGTGTCTTATCTACTTTGGCCACAAACTAATACTGAAGCATAAATATGTATTGTCTTATCTACTTTGGCCACATACTAATACTGAAGCATAAATAGGTAGGTGTCTTATCTACTTTGGCCACATACCAATACTGAAGCATAAATAGGTAGGTGTCTTATCTACTTTGGCCACATACTAATACTGAAGCATAAATAGGTAGGTGTCTTATCTACTTTGGCCACAAACTAATACTGAAGCATAAATATGTATTGTCTTATCTACTTTGGCCACATACTAATACTGAAGCATAAATAGGTAGGTGTCTTATCTACTTTGGCCACATACCAATACTGAAGCATAAATAGGTAGGTGTCTTATCTACTTTGGCCACATACCAATACTGAAGCATAAATAGGTAGGTGTCTTATCTACTTTGGCCACGTACTAATACTGAAGCATAAATAGGTAGGTGTCTTATCTACTTTGGTCACAAACTAATACTGAAGCATAAATAGGTAGGTGTCTTATCTACTTTGGCCGCAAACTAATACTGAAGCATAAATAGGTAGGTGTCTTATCTACTGTGGCCGCAAACTAATACTGAAGCATAAAGAGGTAGGTGTCTTATCTACTTTGGCCATAAACTAATACTGAAGCATAAAGAGGTAGGTGTCTTATCTACTTTGGCCACAAACTAATACTGAAGCATAAAGAGGTAGGTGTCTTATCTACTTTGGCCACAAACTAATACTGAAGCATAAATAGGTAGGTGTCTTATCTACTTTGGCCACAAACTAATACTGAAGCATAAATAGGTAGGTGTTTTATCTACTTTGGCCACATACCAATACTGAAGCATAAATAGGTAGGTGTCTTATCTACTTTGGCCACATACTAATACTGAAGCATAAATAGGTAGGTGTCTTATCTACTTTAGCCACAAACTAATACTGAAGCATAAATAGGTAGGTGTCTTATCTACTTTGGCCACAAAAAAAATGAAGCATTAAGAGGTAGGTGTCTTATCTACTTTGGCCACAAACTAATACTAAAGCATAAAGAGGTAGGTGTCTCATCTACTTTGGCCACAAACTAATACTGAAGCATTCAGAGGTAGGTGTCTTATCTACTTTGGTCACAAACTAATACTGAAGCATAAAGAGGTAGGTGTCTTATCTACTTTGGCCACAAACTAATACTGAAGCACAAATAGGTAGGTGTCTTATCTACTTTGGCCACGTACTAATACTGAAGCATAAAGAGGTAGGTGCCTTATCTACTTTGGCCACAAACTAATACTGAAGCACAAATAGGTAGGTGTCTTATCTACTTTGGCCACGTACTAATACTGAAGCATAAATAGGTAGGTGTCTTATCTACTTTGGCCACGTACTAATACTGAAGCATAAATAGGTAGGTGTCTTATCTACTTTGGCCACGTACTAATACTGAAGCATAAATAGGTAGGTGTCTTATCTACTTTGGCCACAAACTAATACTGAAGCATAAAGAGGTAGGTGTCTTATCTACTTTGGCCACAAACTAATACTGAAGCATAAAGAGGTAGGTGTCTTATCTACTTTGGCCACAAACTAATACTGAAGCATAAAGAGGTAGGTGTCTTATCTACTTTGGCCACGTACTAATACTGAAGCATAAATAGGTAGGTGTCTTATCTACTTTGGCCACAAGCTAATACTGAAGCATAAATATGTAGGTGTCTTATCTACTTTGGCCACATACTAATACTGAAGCATAAATAGGTAGGTGTCTTATCTACTTTGGCCACGTACTAATACTGAAGCATAAATAGGTAGGTGTCTTATCTACTTTGGTCACAAACTAATACTGAAGCATAAAGAGGTAGGTGTCTTATCTACTTTGACCACAAACTAATACTGAAGCATAAAGAGGTAGGTGTCTTATCTACTTTGGCCACAAACTAATACTGAAGCACAAATAGGAAGGTGTCTTATCTACTTTGGTCACAAACTAATACGAAAGCATAAAGAGGTAGGTTTCTTATCTACTTTCGCCACGTACTAATACTGAAGCATAAAGAAGTAGGTGTCTTATCTACTTTGGCCACGTACTAATACTGAAGCATAAAGAGGTAGGGGTCTTATCTACTTTGGCCACAAACTAATACTGAAGCATAAATAGGTAGGTGTCTTATCTACTTTGGCCACAAACTAATACTGAAGCATAAATATGTATTGTCTTATCTACTTTGGCCACATACTAATACTGAAGCATAAATAGGTAGGTGTCTTATCTACTTTGGCCACGTACTAATACTGAAGCATAAATAGGTAGGTGTCTTATCTACTTTGGTCACAAACTAATACTGAAGCATAAAGAGGTAGGGGTCTTATCTACTTTGGCCACAAACTAATACTGAAGCATAAATAGGTAGGTGTCTTATCTACTTTGGCCACAAACTAATACTGAAGCATAAATATGTATTGTCTTATCTACTTTGGCCACATACTAATACTGAAGCATAAATAGGTAGGTGTCTTATCTACTTTGGCCACGTACTAATACTGAAGCATAAATAGGTAGGTGTCTTATCTACTTTGGTCACAAACTAATACTGAAGCATAAATAGGTAGGTGTCTTATCTACTTTGGCCACAAACTAATACTGAAGCATAAATAGGTAGGTGTCTTATCTACTTTGGCCAAAAACTAATACTGAAGCATAAATAGGTAGGTGTCTTATCTACTTTGGCCACATACCAATACTGAAGCATAAATAGGTAGGTGTCTTATCTACTTTGGCCACATACTAATACTGAAGCATAAATAGGTAGGTGTCTTATCTACTTTGGCCACAAACTAATACTGAAGCATAAATAGGTAGGTGTCTTATCTACTTTGGCCACAAAAAAAAATGAAGCATTAAGAGGTAGGTGTCTTATCTACTTTGGCCACAAACTAATACTAAAGCATAAAGAGGTAGGTGTCTCATCTACTTTGGCCACAAACTAATACTGAAGCATTCAGAGGTAGGTGTCTTATCTACTTTGGTCACAAACTAATACTGAAGCATAAAGAGGTAGGTGTCTTATCTACTTTGGCCACAAACTAATACTGAAGCACAAATAGGTAGGTGTCTTATCTACTTTGGCCACGTACTAATACTGAAGCATAAAGAGGTAGGTGCCTTATCTACTTTGGCCACAAACTAATACTGAAGAACAAATAGGTAGGTGTCTTATCTACTTTGGCCACGTACTAATACTGAAGCATAAATAGGTAGGTGTCTTATCTACTTTGGCCACGTACTAATACTGAAGCATAAATAGGTAGGTGTCTTATCTACTTTGGCCACGTACTAATACTGAAGCATAAATAGGTAGGTGTCTTATCTACTTTGGCCACAAACTAATACTGAAGCATAAAGAGGTAGGTGTCTTATCTACTTTGGTCACAAACTAATATTGAAGCATTAAGAGGTAGGTGTCTTATCTACTTTGGCCACGTACTAATACTGAAGCATAAATGGGTAGGTGTCTTATCTACTTTGGCCACGTACTAATACTGAAGCACAAATAGGTAGGTGTCTTATCTACTTTGGTCACAAACTAATACTGAAGCGTTAAGAGGTAGGTGTCTTATCTACTTTGGCTACAAACTAATACTGAAGCATAAAGAGGTAGGTGTCTTATCTACTTTGGCCACAAACTAATACTGAAGCATAAAGAGGTAGGTGTCTTATCTACTTTGGCCACGTACTAATACTGAAGCATAAATAGGTAGGTGTCTTATCTACTTTGGCCACAAACTAATACTGAAGCATAAATATGTAGGTGTCTTATCTACTTTGGCCACATACTAATACTGAAGCCTAAATAGGTAGGTGTCTTATCTACTTTGGCCACGTACTAATACTGAAGCATAAATAGGTAGGTGTCTTATCTACTTTGGTCACAAACTAATACTGAAGCATAAAGAGGTAGGTGTCTTATCTACTTTGACCACAAACTAATACTGAAGCATAAAGAGGTAGGTGTCTTATCTACTTTGGCCACAAACTAATACTGAAGCACAAATAGGAAGGTGTCTTATCTACTTTGGTCACAAACTAATACGAAAGCATAAAGAGGTAGGTTTCTTATCTACTTTCGCCACGTACTAATACTGAAGCATAAAGAAGTAGGTGTCTTATCTACTTTGGCCACGTACTAATACTGAAGCATAAAGAGGTAGGGGTCTTATCTACTTTGGCCACAAACTAATACTGAAGCATAAATAGGTAGGTGTCTTATCTACTTTGGCCACAAACTAATACTGAAGCATAAATATGTATTGTCTTATCTACTTTGGCCACATACTAATACTGAAGCATAAATAGGTAGGTGTCTTATCTACTTTGGCCACGTACTAATACTGAAGCATAAATAGGTAGGTGTCTTATCTACTTTGGTCACAAACTAATACTGAAGCATAAATAGGTAGGTGTCTTATCTACTTTGGCCGCAAACTAATACTGAAGCATAAATAGGTAGGTGTCTTATCTACTGTGGCCGCAAACTAATACTGAAGCATAAAGAGGTAGGTGTCTTATCTACTTTGGCCATAAACTAATACTGAAGCATAAAGAGGTAGGTGTCTTATCTACTTTGGCCACAAACTAATACTGAAGCATAAAGAGGTAGGTGTCTTATCTACTTTGGCCACAAACTAATACTGAAGCATAAATAGGTAGGTGTCTTATCTACTTTGGCCACAAACTAATACTGAAGCATAAATAGGTAGGTGTTTTATCTACTTTGGCCACATACCAATACTGAAGCATAAATAGGTAGGTGTCTTATCTACTTTGGCCACAAACTAATACTGAAGCATAAATAGGTAGGTGTCTTATCTACTTTGGCCACAAACTAATACTGAAGCATAAATAGGTAGGTGTCTTATCTACTTTGGCCACAAAAAAAATGAAGCATTAAGAGGTAGGTGTCTTATCTACTTTGGCCACAAACTAATACTAAAGCATAAAGAGGTAGGTGTCTCATCTACTTTGGCCACAAACTAATACTGAAGCATTCAGAGGTAGGTGTCTTATCTACTTTGGCCACAAACTAATACTGAAGCATAAATAGGTAGGTGTCTTATCTACTTTGGCCACGTACTAATACTGAAGCATAAATAGGTAGGTGTCTTATCTACTTTGGTCACAAACTAATACTGAAGCATAAATAGGTAGGTGTCTTATCTACTTTGGCCACAAACTAATACTGAAGCATAAATATGTATTGTCTTATCTACTTTGGCCACATACTAATACTGAAGCATAAATAGGTAGGTGTCTTATCTACTTTGGCCACGTACTAATACTGAAGCATAAATAGGTAGGTGTCTTATCTACTTTGGTCACAAACTAATACTGAAGCATAAATAGGTAGGTGTCTTATCTACTTTGGCCGCAAACTAATACTGAAGCATAAATAGGTAGGTGTCTTATCTACTGTGGCCGCAAACTAATACTGAAGCATAAAGAGGTAGGTGTCTTATCTACTTTGGCCATAAACTAATACTGAAGCATAAAGAGGTAGGTGTCTTATCTACTTTGGCCACAAACTAATACTGAAGCATAAAGAGGTAGGTGTCTTATCTACTTTGGCCACAAACTAATACTGAAGCATAAATAGGTAGGTGTCTTATCTACTTTGGCCACATACCAATACTGAAGCATAAATAGGTAGGTGTCTTATCTACTTTGGCCACATACTAATACTGAAGCATAAATAGGTAGGTGTCTTATCTACTTTGGCCACAAACTAATACTGAAGCATAAATAGGTAGGTGTCTTATCTACTTTGGCCACAAAAAAAAATGAAGCATTAAGAGGTAGGTGTCTTATCTACTTTGGCCACAAACTAATACTAAAGCATAAAGAGGTAGGTGTCTCATCTACTTTGGCCACAAACTAATACTGAAGCATTCAGAGGTAGGTGTCTTATCTACTTTGGCCACAAACTAATACTAAAGCATAAAGAGGTAGGTGTCTCATCTACTTTGGCCACAAACTAATACTGAAGCATTCAGAGGTAGGTGTCCTATCTACTTTGGCCACAAACTAATACTGAAGCATAAATAGGTAGGTGTCTTATCTACTTTTGCCACGTACTAATACTGAAGCATAAATAGGTAGGTGTCTTATCTACTTTGGTCACAAACTAATAATGAAGCATAAATAGGTAGGTGTCTTATCTACTTTGGCCACAAACTAATACTGAAGCATAAATAGGTAGGTGTCTTATCTACTTTGGCCAAAAACTAATACTGAAGCATAAATAGGTAGGTGTCTTATCTACTTTGGCCACATACCAATACTGAAGCATAAATAGGTAGGTGTCTTATCTACTTTGGCCACATACTAATACTGAAGCATAAATAGGTAGGTGTCTTATCTACTTTGGCCACAAACTAATACTGAAGCATAAATAGGTAGGTGTCTTATCTACTTTGGCCACAAAAAAAAATGAAGCATTAAGAGGTAGGTGTCTTATCTACTTTGGCCACAAACTAATACTAAAGCATAAAGAGGTAGGTGTCTCATCTACTTTGGCCACAAACTAATACTGAAGCATTCAGAGGTAGGTGTCTCATCTACTTTGGCCACAAACTAATACTGAAGCATTCAGAGGTAGGTGTCTTATCTACTTTGGTCACAAACTAATACTGAAGCATAAAGAGGTAGGTGTCTTATCTACTTTGGCCACAAACTAATACTGAAGCACAAATAGGTAGGTGTCTTATCTACTTTGGCCACGTACTAATACTGAAGCATAAAGAGGTAGGTGCCTTATCTACTTTGGCCACAAACTAATACTGAAGAACAAATAGGTAGGTGTCTTATCTACTTTGGCCACGTACTAATACTGAAGCATAAATAGGTAGGTGTCTTATCTACTTTGGCCACGTACTAATACTGAAGCATAAATAGGTAGGTGTCTTATCTACTTTGGCCACGTACTAATACTGAAGCATAAATAGGTAGGTGTCTTATCTACTTTGGCCACAAACTAATACTGAAGCATAAAGAGGTAGGTGTCTTATCTACTTTGGTCACAAACTAATATTGAAGCATTAAGAGGTAGGTGTCTTATCTACTTTGGCCACGTACTAATACTGAAGCATAAATGGGTAGGTGTCTTATCTACTTTGGCCACGTACTAATACTGAAGCACAAATAGGTAGGTGTCTTATCTACTTTGGTCACAAACTAATACTGAAGCGTTAAGAGGTAGGTGTCTTATCTACTTTGGCTACAAACTAATACTGAAGCATAAAGAGGTAGGTGTCTTATCTACTTTGGCCACAAACTAATACTGAAGCATAAAGAGGTAGGTGTCTTATCTACTTTGGCCACGTACTAATACTGAAGCATAAATAGGTAGGTGTCTTATCTACTTTGGCCACAAACTAATACTGAAGCATAAAGAGGTAGGTGTCTTATCTACTTTGGCCACATACTAATACTGAAGCCTAAATAGGTAGGTGTCTTATCTACTTTGGCCACGTACTAATACTGAAGCATAAATAGGTAGGTGTCTTATCTACTTTGGTCACAAACTAATACTGAAGCATAAAGAGGTAGGTGTCTTATCTACTTTGACCACAAACTAATATTGAAGCATAAAGAGGTAGGTGTCTTATCTACTTTGGCCACAAACTAATACTGAAGCACAAATAGGAAGGTGTCTTATCTACTTTGGTCACAAACTAATACGAAAGCATAAAGAGGTAGGTTTCTTATCTACTTTCGCCACGTACTAATACTGAAGCATAAAGAAGTAGGTGTCTTATCTACTTTGGCCACATACCAATACTGAAGCATAAATAGGTAGGTGTCTTATCTACTTTGGCCACATACTAATACTGAAGCATAAATAGGTAGGTGTCTTATCTACTTTGGCCACAAACTAATACTGAAGCATAAATAGGTAGGTGTCTTATCTACTTTGGCCACAAAAAAAAATGAAGCATTAAGAGGTAGGTGTCTTATCTACTTTGGCCACAAACTAATACTAAAGCATAAAGAGGTAGGTGTCTCATCTACTTTGGCCACAAACTAATACTGAAGCATTCAGAGGTAGGTGTCTTATCTACTTTGGTCACAAACTAATACTGAAGCATAAAGAGGTAGGTGTCTTATCTACTTTGGCCACAAACTAATACTGAAGCACAAATAGGTAGGTGTCTTATCTACTTTGGCCACGTACTAATACTGAAGCATAAAGAGGTAGGTGCCTTATCTACTTTGGCCACAAACTAATACTGAAGAACAAATAGGTAGGTGTCTTATCTACTTTGGCCACGTACTAATACTGAAGCATAAATAGGTAGGTGTCTTATCTACTTTGGCCACGTACTAATACTGAAGCATAAATAGGTAGGTGTCTTATCTACTTTGGCCACGTACTAATACTGAAGCATAAATAGGTAGGTGTCTTATCTACTTTGGCCACAAACTAATACTGAAGCATAAAGAGGTAGGTGTCTTATCTACTTTGGTCACAAACTAAAATTGAAGCATTAAGAGGTAGGTGTCTTATCTACTTTGGCCACGTACTAATACTGAAGCATAAATGGGTAGGTGTCTTATCTACTTTGGCCACGTACTAATACTGAAGCACAAATAGGTAGGTGTCTTATCTACTTTGGTCACAAACTAATACTGAAGCGTTAAGAGGTAGGTGTCTTATCTACTTTGGCCACGTACTAATACTGAAGCATAAATAGGTAGGTGTCTTATCTACTTTGGCCACAAGCTAATACTGAAGCATAAATATGTAGGTGTCTTATCTACTTTGGCCACATACTAATACTGAAGCCTAAATAGGTAGGTGTCTTATCTACTTTGGCCACGTACTAATACTGAAGCATAAATAGGTAGGTGTCTTATCTACTTTGGTCACAAACTAATACTGAAGCATAAAGAGGTAGGTGTCTTATCTACTTTGACCACAAACTAATACTGAAGCATAAAGAGGTAGGTGTCTTATCTACTTTGGCCACAAACTAATACTGAAGCACAAATAGGAAGGTGTCTTATCTACTTTGGTCACAAACTAATACGAAAGCATAAAGAGGTAGGTTTCTTATCTACTTTCGCCACGTACTAATACTGAAGCATAAAGAAGTAGGTGTCTTATCTACTTTGGCCACGTACTAATACTGAAGCATAAAGAGGTAGGGGTCTTATCTACTTTGGCCACAAACTAATACTGAAGCATAAATAGGTAGGTGTCTTATCTACTTTGGCCACAAACTAATACTGAAGCATAAATATGTATTGTCTTATCTACTTTGGCCACATACTAATACTGAAGCATAAATAGGTAGGTGTCTTATCTACTTTGGCCACGTACTAATACTGAAGCATAAATAGGTAGGTGTCTTATCTACTTTGGTCACAAACTAATACTGAAGCATAAAGAGGTAGGGGTCTTATCTACTTTGGCCAGAAACTAATACTGAAGCATAAATAGGTAGGTGTCTTATCTACTTTGGCCACAAACTAATACTGAAGCATAAATATGTATTGTCTTATCTACTTTGGCCACATACTAATACTGAAGCATAAATAGGTAGGTGTCTTATCTACTTTGGCCACGTACTAATACTGAAGCATAAATAGGTAGGTGTCTTATCTACTTTGGTCACAAACTAATACTGAAGCATAAATAGGTAGGTGTCTTATCTACTTTGGCCACAAACTAATACTGAAGCATAAATAGGTAGGTGTCTTATCTACTTTGGCCAAAAACTAATACTGAAGCATAAATAGGTAGGTGTCTTATCTACTTTGGCCACATACCAATACTGAAGCATAAATAGGTAGGTGTCTTATCTACTTTGGCCACATACTAATACTGAAGCATAAATAGGTAGGTGTCTTATCTACTTTGGCCACAAACTAATACTGAAGCATAAATAGGTAGGTGTCTTATCTACTTTGGCCACAAAAAAAAATGAAGCATTAAGAGGTAGGTGTCTTATCTACTTTGGCCACAAACTAATACTAAAGCATAAAGAGGTAGGTGTCTCATCTACTTTGGCCACAAACTAATACTGAAGCATTCAGAGGTAGGTGTCTTATCTACTTTGGTCACAAACTAATACTGAAGCATAAAGAGGTAGGTGTCTTATCTACTTTGGCCACAAACTAATACTGAAGCACAAATAGGTAGGTGTCTTATCTACTTTGGCCACGTACTAATACTGAAGCATAAAGAGGTAGGTGCCTTATCTACTTTGGCCACAAACTAATACTGAAGAACAAATAGGTAGGTGTCTTATCTACTTTGGCCACGTACTAATACTGAAGCATAAATAGGTAGGTGTCTTATCTACTTTGGCCACGTACTAATACTGAAGCATAAATAGGTAGGTGTCTTATCTACTTTGGCCACGTTCTTATACTGAAGCATAAATAGGTAGGTGTCTTATCTACTTTGGCCACAAACTAATACTGAAGCATAAAGAGGTAGGTGTCTTATCTACTTTGGTCACAAACTAATATTGAAGCATTAAGAGGTAGGTGTCTTATCTACTTTGGCCACGTACTAATACTGAAGCATAAATGGGTAGGTGTCTTATCTACTTTGGCCACGTACTAATACTGAAGCACAAATAGGTAGGTGTCTTATCTACTTTGGTCACAAACTAATACTGAAGCGTTAAGAGGTAGGTGTCTTATCTACTTTGGCTACAAACTAATACTGAAGCATAAAGAGGTAGGTGTCTTATCTACTTTGGCCACAAACTAATACTGAAGCATAAAGAGGTAGGTGTCTTATCTACTTTGGCCACGTACTAATACTGAAGCATAAATAGGTAGGTGTCTTATCTACTTTGGCCACAAACTAATACTGAAGCATAAATATGTAGGTGTCTTATCTACTTTGGCCACATACTAATACTGAAGCCTAAATAGGTAGGTGTCTTATCTACTTTGGCCACGTACTAATACTGAAGCATAAATAGGTAGGTGTCTTATCTACTTTGGTCACAAACTAATACTGAAGCATAAAGAGGTAGGTGTCTTATCTACTTTGACCACAAACTAATACTGAAGCATAAAGAGGTAGGTGTCTTATCTACTTTGGCCACAAACTAATACTGAAGCACAAATAGGAAGGTGTCTTATCTACTTTGGTCACAAACTAATACGAAAGCATAAAGAGGTAGGTTTCTTATCTACTTTCGCCACGTACTAATACTGAAGCATAAAGAAGTAGGTGTCTTATCTACTTTGGCCACGTACTAATACTGAAGCATAAAGAGGTAGGGGTCTTATCTACTTTGGCCACAAACTAATACTGAAGCATAAATAGGTAGGTGTCTTATCTACTTTGGCCACAAACTAATACTGAAGCATAAATATGTATTGTCTTATCTACTTTGGCCACATACTAATACTGAAGCATAAATAGGTAGGTGTCTTATCTACTTTGGCCACGTACTAATACTGAAGCATAAATAGGTAGGTGTCTTATCTACTTTGGTCACAAACTAATACTGAAGCATAAATAGGTAGGTGTCTTATCTACTTTGGCCGCAAACTAATACTGAAGCATAAATAGGTAGGTGTCTTATCTACTGTGGCCGCAAACTAATACTGAAGCATAAAGAGGTAGGTGTCTTATCTACTTTGGCCATAAACTAATACTGAAGCATAAAGAGGTAGGTGTCTTATCTACTTTGGCCACAAACTAATACTGAAGCATAAAGAGGTAGGTGTCTTATCTACTTTGGCCACAAACTAATACTGAAGCATAAATAGGTAGGTGTCTTATCTACTTTGGCCACAAACTAATACTGAAGCATAAATAGGTAGGTGTTTTATCTACTTTGGCCACATACCAATACTGAAGCATAAATAGGTAGGTGTCTTATCTACTTTGGCCACATACTAATACTGAAGCATAAATAGGTAGGTGTCTTATCTACTTTGGCCACAAACTAATACTGAAGCATAAATAGGTAGGTGTCTTATCTACTTTGGCCACAAAAAAAATGAAGCATTAAGAGGTAGGTGTCTTATCTACTTTGGCCACAAACTAATACTAAAGCATAAAGAGGTAGGTGTCTCATCTACTTTGGCCACAAACTAATACTGAAGCATTCAGAGGTAGGTGTCTTATCTACTTTGGCCACAAACTAATACTGAAGCATAAATAGGTAGGTGTCTTATCTACTTTTGCCACGTACTAATACTGAAGCATAAATAGGTAGGTGTCTTATCTACTTTGGTCACAAACTAATACTGAAGCATAAATAGGTAGGTGTCTTATCTACTTTGGCCACAAACTAATACTGAAGCATAAATAGGTAGGTGTCTTATCTACTTTGGCCAAAAACTAATACTGAAGCATAAATAGGTAGGTGTCTTATCTACTTTGGCCACATACCAATACTGAAGCATAAATAGGTAGGTGTCTTATCTACTTTGGCCACATACTAATACTGAAGCATAAATAGGTAGGTGTCTTATCTACTTTGGCCACAAACTAATACTGAAGCATAAATAGGTAGGTGTCTTATCTACTTTGGCCACAAAAAAAAATGAAGCATTAAGAGGTAGGTGTCTTATCTACTTTGGCCACAAACTAATACTAAAGCATAAAGAGGTAGGTGTCTCATCTACTTTGGCCACAAACTAATACTGAAGCATTCAGAGGTAGGTGTCTCATCTACTTTGGCCACAAACTAATACTGAAGCATTCAGAGGTAGGTGTCTTATCTACTTTGGTCACAAACTAATACTGAAGCATAAAGAGGTAGGTGTCTTATCTACTTTGGCCACAAACTAATACTGAAGCACAAATAGGTAGGTGTCTTATCTACTTTGGCCACGTACTAATACTGAAGCATAAAGAGGTAGGTGCCTTATCTACTTTGGCCACAAACTAATACTGAAGAACAAATAGGTAGGTGTCTTATCTACTTTGGCCACGTACTAATACTGAAGCATAAATAGGTAGGTGTCTTATCTACTTTGGCCACGTACTAATACTGAAGCATAAATAGGTAGGTGTCTTATCTACTTTGGCCACGTACTAATACTGAAGCATAAATAGGTAGGTGTCTTATCTACTTTGGCCACAAACTAATACTGAAGCATAAAGAGGTAGGTGTCTTATCTACTTTGGTCACAAACTAATATTGAAGCATTAAGAGGTAGGTGTCTTATCTACTTTGGCCACGTACTAATACTGAAGCATAAATGGGTAGGTGTCTTATCTACTTTGGCCACGTACTAATACTGAAGCACAAATAGGTAGGTGTCTTATCTACTTTGGTCACAAACTAATACTGAAGCGTTAAGAGGTAGGTGTCTTATCTACTTTGGCTACAAACTAATACTGAAGCATAAAGAGGTAGGTGTCTTATCTACTTTGGCCACAAACTAATACTGAAGCATAAAGAGGTAGGTGTCTTATCTACTTTGGCCACGTACTAATACTGAAGCATAAATAGGTAGGTGTCTTATCTACTTTGGCCACAAACTAATACTGAAGCATAAAGAGGTAGGTGTCTTATCTACTTTGGCCACATACTAATACTGAAGCCTAAATAGGTAGGTGTCTTATCTACTTTGGCCACGTACTAATACTGAAGCATAAATAGGTAGGTGTCTTATCTACTTTGGTCACAAACTAATACTGAAGCATAAAGAGGTAGGTGTCTTATCTACTTTGACCACAAACTAATATTGAAGCATAAAGAGGTAGGTGTCTTATCTACTTTGGCCACAAACTAATACTGAAGCACAAATAGGAAGGTGTCTTATCTACTTTGGTCACAAACTAATACGAAAGCATAAAGAGGTAGGTTTCTTATCTACTTTCGCCACGTACTAATACTGAAGCATAAAGAAGTAGGTGTCTTATCTACTTTGGCCACGTACTAATACTGAAGCATAAAGAGGTAGGGGTCTTATCTACTTTGGCCACAAACTAATACTGAAGCATAAATAGGTAGGTGTCTTATCTACTTTGGCCACAAACTAATACTGAAGCATAAATATGTATTGTCTTATCTACTTTGGCCACATACTAATACTGAAGCATAAATAGGTAGGTGTCTTATCTACTTTGGCCACGTACTAATACTGAAGCATAAATAGGTAGGTGTCTTATCTACTTTGGTCACAAACTAATACTGAAGCATAAATAGGTAGGTGTCTTATCTACTTTGGCCGCAAACTAATACTGAAGCATAAATAGGTAGGTGTCTTATCTACTGTGGCCGCAAACTAATACTGAAGCATAAAGAGGTAGGTGTCTTATCTACTTTGGCCATAAACTAATACTGAAGCATAAAGAGGTAGGTGTCTTATCTACTTTGGCCACAAACTAATACTGAAGCATAAAGAGGTAGGTGTCTTATCTACTTTGGCCACAAACTAATACTGAAGCATAAATAGGTAGGTGTCTTATCTACTTTGGCCACAAACTAATACTGAAGCATAAATAGGTAGGTGTTTTATCTACTTTGGCCACATACCAATACTGAAGCATAAATAGGTAGGTGTCTTATCTACTTTGGCCACATACTAATACTGAAGCATAAATAGGTAGGTGTCTTATCTACTTTGGCCACAAACTAATACTGAAGCATAAATAGGTAGGTGTCTTATCTACTTTGGCCACAAAAAAAATGAAGCATTAAGAGGTAGGTGTCTTATCTACTTTGGCCACAAACTAATACTAAAGCATAAAGAGGTAGGTGTCTCATCTACTTTGGCCACAAACTAATACTGAAGCATTCAGAGGTAGGTGTCTTATCTACTTTGGTCACAAACTAATACTGAAGCATAAAGAGGTAGGTGTCTTATCTACTTTGGCCACAAACTAATACTGAAGCACAAATAGGTAGGTGTCTTATCTACTTTGGCCACGTACTAATACTGAAGCATAAAGAGGTAGGTGCCTTATCTACTTTGGCCACAAACTAATACTGAAGCACAAATAGGTAGGTGTCTTATCTACTTTGGCCACGTACTAATACTGAAGCATAAATAGGTAGGTGTCTTATCTACTTTGGCCACGTACTAATACTGAAGCATAAATAGGTAGGTGTCTTATCTACTTTGGCCACGTACTAATACTGAAGCATAAATAGGTAGGTGTCTTATCTACTTTGGCCACAAACTAATACTGAAGCATAAAGAGGTAGGTGTCTTATCTACTTTGGTCACAAAGTAATATTGAAGCATTAAGAGGTAGGTGTCTTATCTACTTTGGCCACGTACTAATACTGAAGCATAAATGGGTAGGTGTCTTATCTACTTTGGCCACGTACTAATACTGAAGCACAAATAGGTAGGTGTCTTATCTACTTTGGTCACAAACTAATACTGAAGCATAAAGAGGTAGGTGTCTTATCTATTTTGGCCACAAACTAATACTGAAGCATAAAGAGGTAGGTGTCTTATCTACTTTGGCCACAAACTAATACTGAAGCATAAAGAGGTAGGTGTCTTATCTACTTTGGTCACAAACTAATACGAAAGCATAAAGAGGTAGGTTTCTTATCTACTTTCGCCACGTACTAATACTGAAGCATAAAGAAGTAGGTGTCTTATCTACTTTGGCCACGTACTAATACTGAAGCATAAATAGGTAGGTGTCTTATCTACTTTGGCCACAAACTAATACTGAAGCATAAATATGTAGGTGTCTTATCTACTTTGGCCACATACTAATACTGAAGCATAAATATGTAGGTGTCTTATCTACTTTGGCCACAAACTAATACTGAAGCATAAATATGTAGGTGTCTTATCTACTTTGGCCACAAACTAATACTGAAGCATAAATATGTAGGTGTCTTATCTACTTTGGCCACAAACTAATCCTGAAGCATAAATATGTAGGTGTCTTATCTACTTTGGCCACAAACTAATACTGAAGCATAAATATGTAGGTGTCTTATCTACTTTGGCCACGTACTAATACTGAAGCATAAATAGGTAGGTGTCTTATCTACTTTGGCCACAAACAAATACTGAAGCATAAATATGTAGGTGTCTTATCTACTTTGGCCACATACTAATACTGAAGCATAAATAGGTAGGTGTCTTATCTACTTTGGCCACGTACTAATACTGAAGCATAAAGAGGTAGGTGCCTTATCTACTTTGGCCACAAACTAATACTGAAGAACAAATAGGTAGGTGTCTTATCTACTTTGGCCACGTACTAATACTGAAGCATAAATAGGTAGGTGTCTTATCTACTTTGGCCACGTACTAATACTGAAGCATAAATAGGTAGGTGTCTTATCTACTTTGGCCACGTACTAATACTGAAGCATAAATAGGTAGGTGTCTTATCTACTTTGGCCACAAACTAATACTGAAGCATAAAGAGGTAGGTGTCTTATCTACTTTGGTCACAAACTAAAATTGAAGCATTAAGAGGTAGGTGTCTTATCTACTTTGGCCACGTACTAATACTGAAGCATAAATGGGTAGGTGTCTTATCTACTTTGGCCACGTACTAATACTGAAGCACAAATAGGTAGGTGTCTTATCTACTTTGGTCACAAACTAATACTGAAGCGTTAAGAGGTAGGTGTCTTATCTACTTTGGCCACAAACTAATACTGAAGCATAAAGAGGTAGGTGTCTTATCTACTTTGGCCACAAACTAATACTGAAGCATAAAGAGGTAGGTGTCTTATCTACTTTGGCCACGTACTAATACTGAAGCATAAATAGGTAGGTGTCTTATCTACTTTGGCCACAAGCTAATACTGAAGCATAAATATGTAGGTGTCTTATCTACTTTGGCCACATACTAATACTGAAGCATAAATAGGTAGGTGTCTTATCTACTTTGGCCACGTACTAATACTGAAGCATAAATAGGTAGGTGTCTTATCTACTTTGGTCACAAACTAATACTGAAGCATAAAGAGGTAGGTGTCTTATCTACTTTGACCACAAACTAATACTGAAGCATAAAGAGGTAGGTGTCTTATCTACTTTGGCCACAAACTAATACTGAAGCACAAATAGGAAGGTGTCTTATCTACTTTGGTCACAAACTAATACGAAAGCATAAAGAGGTAGGTTTCTTATCTACTTTCGCCACGTACTAATACTGAAGCATAAAGAAGTAGGTGTCTTATCTACTTTGGCCACGTACTAATACTGAAGCATAAAGAGGTAGGGGTCTTATCTACTTTGGCCACAAACTAATACTGAAGCATAAATAGGTAGGTGTCTTATCTACTTTGGCCACAAACTAATACTGAAGCATAAATATGTATTGTCTTATCTACTTTGGCCACATACTAATACTGAAGCATAAATAGGTAGGTGTCTTATCTACTTTGGCCACGTACTAATACTGAAGCATAAATAGGTAGGTGTCTTATCTACTTTGGTCACAAACTAATACTGAAGCATAAAGAGGTAGGGGTCTTATCTACTTTGGCCACAAACTAATACTGAAGCATAAATAGGTAGGTGTCTTATCTACTTTGGCCACAAACTAATACTGAAGCATAAATATGTATTGTCTTATCTACTTTGGCCACATACTAATACTGAAGCATAAATAGGTAGGTGTCTTATCTACTTTGGCCACGTACTAATACTGAAGCATAAATAGGTAGGTGTCTTATCTACTTTGGTCACAAACTAATACTGAAGCATAAATAGGTAGGTGTCTTATCTACTTTGGCCACAAACTAATACTGAAGCATAAATAGGTAGGTGTCTTATCTACTTTGGCCAAAAACTAATACTGAAGCATAAATAGGTAGGTGTCTTATCTACTTTGGCCACATACCAATACTGAAGCATAAATAGGTAGGTGTCTTATCTACTTTGGCCACATACTAATACTGAAGCATAAATAGGTAGGTGTCTTATCTACTTTGGCCACAAACTAATACTGAAGCATAAATAGGTAGGTGTCTTATCTACTTTGGCCACAAAAAAAAATGAAGCATTAAGAGGTAGGTGTCTTATCTACTTTGGCCACAAACTAATACTAAAGCATAAAGAGGTAGGTGTCTCATCTACTTTGGCCACAAACTAATACTGAAGCATTCAGAGGTAGGTGTCTTATCTACTTTGGTCACAAACTAATACTGAAGCATAAAGAGGTAGGTGTCTTATCTACTTTGGCCACAAACTAATACTGAAGCACAAATAGGTAGGTGTCTTATCTACTTTGGCCACGTACTAATACTGAAGCATAAAGAGGTAGGTGCCTTATCTACTTTGGCCACAAACTAATACTGAAGAACAAATAGGTAGGTGTCTTATCTACTTTGGCCACGTACTAATACTGAAGCATAAATAGGTAGGTGTCTTATCTACTTTGGCCACGTACTAATACTGAAGCATAAATAGGTAGGTGTCTTATCTACTTTGGCCACGTACTAATACTGAAGCATAAATAGGTAGGTGTCTTATCTACTTTGGCCACAAACTAATACTGAAGCATAAAGAGGTAGGTGTCTTATCTACTTTGGTCACAAACTAATATTGAAGCATTAAGAGGTAGGTGTCTTATCTACTTTGGCCACGTACTAATACTGAAGCATAAATGGGTAGGTGTCTTATCTACTTTGGCCACGTACTAATACTGAAGCACAAATAGGTAGGTGTCTTATCTACTTTGGTCACAAACTAATACTGAAGCGTTAAGAGGTAGGTGTCTTATCTACTTTGGCTACAAACTAATACTGAAGCATAAAGAGGTAGGTGTCTTATCTACTTTGGCCACAAACTAATACTGAAGCATAAAGAGGTAGGTGTCTTATCTACTTTGGCCACGTACTAATACTGAAGCATAAATAGGTAGGTGTCTTATCTACTTTGGCCACAAACTAATACTGAAGCATAAATATGTAGGTGTCTTATCTACTTTGGCCACATACTAATACTGAAGCCTAAATAGGTAGGTGTCTTATCTACTTTGGCCACGTACTAATACTGAAGCATAAATAGGTAGGTGTCTTATCTACTTTGGTCACAAACTAATACTGAAGCATAAAGAGGTAGGTGTCTTATCTACTTTGACCACAAACTAATACTGAAGCATAAAGAGGTAGGTGTCTTATCTACTTTGGCCACAAACTAATACTGAAGCACAAATAGGAAGGTGTCTTATCTACTTTGGTCACAAACTAATACGAAAGCATAAAGAGGTAGGTTTCTTATCTACTTTCGCCACGTACTAATACTGAAGCATAAAGAAGTAGGTGTCTTATCTACTTTGGCCACGTACTAATACTGAAGCATAAAGAGGTAGGGGTCTTATCTACTTTGGCCACAAACTAATACTGAAGCATAAATAGGTAGGTGTCTTATCTACTTTGGCCACAAACTAATACTGAAGCATAAATATGTATTGTCTTATCTACTTTGGCCACATACTAATACTGAAGCATAAATAGGTAGGTGTCTTATCTACTTTGGCCACGTACTAATACTGAAGCATAAATAGGTAGGTGTCTTATCTACTTTGGTCACAAACTAATACTGAAGCATAAATAGGTAGGTGTCTTATCTACTTTGGCCGCAAACTAATACTGAAGCATAAATAGGTAGGTGTCTTATCTACTGTGGCCGCAAACTAATACTGAAGCATAAAGAGGTAGGTGTCTTATCTACTTTGGCCATAAACTAATACTGAAGCATAAAGAGGTAGGTGTCTTATCTACTTTGGCCACAAACTAATACTGAAGCATAAAGAGGTAGGTGTCTTATCTACTTTGGCCACAAACTAATACTGAAGCATAAATAGGTAGGTGTCTTATCTACTTTGGCCACAAACTAATACTGAAGCATAAATAGGTAGGTGTTTTATCTACTTTGGCCACATACCAATACTGAAGCATAAATAGGTAGGTGTCTTATCTACTTTGGCCACATACTAATACTGAAGCATAAATAGGTAGGTGTCTTATCTACTTTGGCCACAAACTAATACTGAAGCATAAATAGGTAGGTGTCTTATCTACTTTGGCCACAAAAAAAATGAAGCATTAAGAGGTAGGTGTCTTATCTACTTTGGCCACAAACTAATACTAAAGCATAAAGAGGTAGGTGTCTCATCTACTTTGGCCACAAACTAATACTGAAGCATTCAGAGGTAGGTGTCTTATCTACTTTGGCCACAAACTAATACTGAAGCATAAATAGGTAGGTGTCTTATCTACTTTGGCCACGTACTAATACTGAAGCATAAATAGGTAGGTGTCTTATCTACTTTGGTCACAAACTAATACTGAAGCATAAATAGGTAGGTGTCTTATCTACTTTGGCCACAAACTAATACTGAAGCATAAATATGTATTGTCTTATCTACTTTGGCCACATACTAATACTGAAGCATAAATAGGTAGGTGTCTTATCTACTTTGGCCACGTACTAATACTGAAGCATAAATAGGTAGGTGTCTTATCTACTTTGGTCACAAACTAATACTGAAGCATAAATAGGTAGGTGTCTTATCTACTTTGGCCGCAAACTAATACTGAAGCATAAATAGGTAGGTGTCTTATCTACTGTGGCCGCAAACTAATACTGAAGCATAAAGAGGTAGGTGTCTTATCTACTTTGGCCATAAACTAATACTGAAGCATAAAGAGGTAGGTGTCTTATCTACTTTGGCCACAAACTAATACTGAAGCATAAAGAGGTAGGTGTCTTATCTACTTTGGCCACAAACTAATACTGAAGCATAAATAGGTAGGTGTCTTATCTACTTTGGCCACAAACTAATACTGAAGCATAAATAGGTAGGTGTTTTATCTACTTTGGCCACATACCAATACTGAAGCATAAATAGGTAGGTGTCTTATCTACTTTGGCCACATACTAATACTGAAGCATAAATAGGTAGGTGTCTTATCTACTTTGGCCACAAACTAATACTGAAGCATAAATAGGTAGGTGTCTTATCTACTTTGGCCACAAAAAAAATGAAGCATTAAGAGGTAGGTGTCTTATCTACTTTGGCCACAAACTAATACTAAAGCATAAAGAGGTAGGTGTCTCATCTTCTTTGGCCACAAACTAATACTGAAGCATTCAGAGGTAGGTGTCTTATCTACTTTGGCCACAAACTAATACTGAAGCATAAATAGGTAGGTGTCTTATCTACTTTGGCCACGTACTAATACTGAAGCATAAATAGGTAGGTGTCTTATCTACTTTGGTCACAAACTAATACTGAAGCATAAATAGGTAGGTGTCTTATCTACTTTGGCCACAAACTAATACTGAAGCATAAATAGGTAGGTGTCTTATCTACTTTGGCCAAAAACTAATACTGAAGCATAAATAGGTAGGTGTCTTATCTACTTTGGCCACATACCAATACTGAAGCATAAATAGGTAGGTGTCTTATCTACTTTGGCCACATACTAATACTGAAGCATAAATAGGTAGGTGTCTTATCTACTTTGGCCACAAACTAATACTGAAGCATAAATAGGTAGGTGTCTTATCTACTTTGGCCACAAAAAAAAATGAAGCATTAAGAGGTAGGTGTCTTATCTACTTTGGCCACAAACTAATACTAATGCATAAAGAGGTAGGTGTCTCATCTACTTTGGCCACAAACTAATACTGAAGCATTCAGAGGTAGGTGTCTCATCTACTTTGGCCACAAACTAATACTGAAGCATTCAGAGGTAGGTGTCTTATCTACTTTGGTCACAAACTAATACTGAAGCATAAAGAGGTAGGTGTCTTATCTACTTTGGCCACAAACTAATACTGAAGCACAAATAGGTAGGTGTCTTATCTACTTTGGCCACGTACTAATACTGAAGCATAAAGAGGTAGGTGCCTTATCTACTTTGGCCACAAACTAATACTGAAGAACAAATAGGTAGGTGTCTTATCTACTTTGGCCACGTACTAATACTGAAGCATAAATAGGTAGGTGTCTTATCTACTTTGGCCACGTACTAATACTGAAGCATAAATGGGTAGGTGTCTTATCTACTTTGGCCACGTACTAATACTGAAGCACAAATAGGTAGGTGTCTTATCTACTTTGGTCACAAACTAATACTGAAGCGTTAAGAGGTAGGTGTCTTATCTACTTTGGCTACAAACTAATACTGAAGCATAAAGAGGTAGGTGTCTTATCTACTTTGGCCACAAACTAATACTGAAGCATAAAGAGGTAGGTGTCTTATCTACTTTGGCCACGTACTAATACTGAAGCATAAATAGGTAGGTGTCTTATCTACTTTGGCCACAAACTAATACTGAAGCATAAATATGTAGGTGTCTTATCTACTTTGGCCACATACTAATACTGAAGCCTAAATAGGTAGGTGTCTTATCTACTTTGGCCACGTACTAATACTGAAGCATAAATAGGTAGGTGTCTTATCTACTTTGGTCACAAACTAATACTGAAGCATAAAGAGGTAGGTGTCTTATCTACTTTGACCACAAACTAATACTGAAGCATAAAGAGGTAGGTGTCTTATCTACTTTGGCCACAAACTAATACTGAAGCACAAATAGGAAGGTGTCTTATCTACTTTGGTCACAAACTAATACGAAAGCATAAAGAGGTAGGTTTCTTATCTACTTTCGCCACGTACTAATACTGAAGCATAAAGAAGTAGGTGTCTTATCTACTTTGGCCACGTACTAATACTGAAGCATAAAGAGGTAGGGGTCTTATCTACTTTGGCCACAAACTAATACTGAAGCATAAATAGGTAGGTGTCTTATCTACTTTGGCCACAAACTAATACTGAAGCATAAATATGTATTGTCTTATCTACTTTGGCCACATACTAATACTGAAGCATAAATAGGTAGGTGTCTTATCTACTTTGGCCACGTACTAATACTGAAGCATAAATAGGTAGGTGTCTTATCTACTTTGGTCACAAACTAATACTGAAGCATAAATAGGTAGGTGTCTTATCTACTTTGGCCGCAAACTAATACTGAAGCATAAATAGGTAGGTGTCTTATCTACTGTGGCCGCAAACTAATACTGAAGCATAAAGAGGTAGGTGTCTTATCTACTTTGGCCATAAACTAATACTGAAGCATAAAGAGGTAGGTGTCTTATCTACTTTGGCCACAAACTAATACTGAAGCATGAAGAGGTAGGTGTCTTATCTACTTTGGCCACAAACTAATACTGAAGCATAAATATGTAGGTGTCTTATCTACTTTGGCCACATACTAATACTGAAGCCTAAATAGGTAGGTGTCTTATCTACTTTGGCCACGTACTAATACTGAAGCATAAATAGGTAGGTGTCTTATCTACTTTGGTCACAAACTAATACTGAAGCATAAAGAGGTAGGTGTCTTATCTACTTTGACCACAAACTAATACTGAAGCATAAAGAGGTAGGTGTCTTATCTACTTTGGCCACAAACTAATACTGAAGCACAAATAGGAAGGTGTCTTATCTACTTTGGTCACAAACTAATACGAAAGCATAAAGAGGTAGGTTTCTTATCTACTTTCGCCACGTACTAATACTGAAGCATAAAGAAGTAGGTGTCTTATCTACTTTGGCCACGTACTAATACTGAAGCATAAAGAGGTAGGGGTCTTATCTACTTTGGCCACAAACTAATACTGAAGCATAAATAGGTAGGTGTCTTATCTACTTTGGCCACAAACTAATACTGAAGCATAAATATGTATTGTCTTATCTACTTTGGCCACATACTAATACTGAAGCATAAATAGGTAGGTGTCTTATCTACTTTGGCCACGTACTAATACTGAAGCATAAATAGGTAGGTGTCTTATCTACTTTGGTCACAAACTAATACTGAAGCATAAATAGGTAGGTGTCTTATCTACTTTGGCCGCAAACTAATACTGAAGCATAAATAGGTAGGTGTCTTATCTACTGTGGCCGCAAACTAATACTGAAGCATAAAGAGGTAGGTGTCTTATCTACTTTGGCCATAAACTAATACTGAAGCATAAAGAGGTAGGTGTCTTATCTACTTTGGCCACAAACTAATACTGAAGCATAAAGAGGTAGGTGTCTTATCTACTTTGGCCACAAACTAATACTGAAGCATAAATAGGTAGGTGTCTTATCTACTTTGGCCACAAACTAATACTGAAGCATAAATAGGTAGGTGTTTTATCTACTTTGGCCACATACCAATACTGAAGCATAAATAGGTAGGTGTCTTATCTACTTTGGCCACATACTAATACTGAAGCATAAATAGGTAGGTGTCTTATCTACTTTGGCCACAAACTAATACTGAAGCATAAATAGGTAGGTGTCTTATCTACTTTGGCCACAAAAAAAATGAAGCATTAAGAGGTAGGTGTCTTATCTACTTTGGCCACAAACTAATACTAAAGCATAAAGAGGTAGGTGTCTCATCTACTTTGGCCACAAACTAATACTGAAGCATTCAGAGGTAGGTGTCTTATCTACTTTGGTCACAAACTAATACTGAAGCATAAAGAGGTAGGTGTCTTATCTACTTTGGCCACAAACTAATACTGAAGCACAAATAGGTAGGTGTCTTATCTACTTTGGCCACGTACTAATACTGAAGCATAAAGAGGTAGGTGCCTTATCTACTTTGGCCACAAACTAATACTGAAGCACAAATAGGTAGGTGTCTTATCTACTTTGGCCACGTACTAATACTGAAGCATAAAGAGGTAGGTGTCTTATCTACTTTGGTCACAAACTAATACGAAAGCATAAAGAGGTAGGTTTCTTATCTACTTTCGCCACGTACTAATACTGAAGCATAAAGAAGTAGGTGTCTTATCTACTTTGGCCACGTACTAATACTGAAGCATAAATAGGTAGGTGTCTTATCTACTTTGGCCACAAACTAATACTGAAGCATAAATATGTAGGTGTCTTATCTACTTTGGCCACATACTAATACTGAAGCATAAATATGTAGGTGTCTTATCTACTTTGGCCACAAACTAATACTGAAGCATAAATATGTAGGTGTCTTATCTACTTTGGCCACAAACTAATACTGAAGCATAAATATGTAGGTGTCTTATCTACTTTGGCCACAAACTAATCCTGAAGCATAAATATGTAGGTGTCTTATCTACTTTGGCCACAAACTAATACTGAAGCATAAATATGTAGGTGTCTTATCTACTTTGGCCACGTACTAATACTGAAGCATAAATATGTAGGTGTCTTATCTACTTTGGCCACAAACTAATACTGAAGCATAAATATGTAGGTGTCTTATCTACTTTGGCCACGTACTAATACTGAAGCATAAATAGGTAGGTGTCTTATCTACTTTGGCCACAAACAAATACTGAAGCATAAATATGTAGGTGTCTTATCTACTTTGGCCACATACTAATACTGAAGCATAAATAGGTAGGTGTCTTATCTACTTTGGCCACGTACTAATACTGAAGCATAAATAGGTAGGTGTCTTATCTACTTTGGTCACAAACTAATACTGAAGCATAAAGAGGTAGGTGTCTTATCTACTTTGACCACAAACTAATACTGATGCATAAAGAGGTAGGTGTCTTATCTACTTTGGCCACAAACTAATACTGAAGCACAAATAGGTAGGTGTCTTATCTACTTTGGTCACAAACTAATACTGAAGCATAAAGAGGGAGGTGTCTTATCTACTTTGGCCACAAACTAATACTGAAGCATAAAGAGGTAGGTGTCTTATCTACTTTGACCACAAACTAATACTGAAGCATTAAGAGGTAGGTGTCTTATCTACTTTGGCCACAAACTAATACTGAAGCATAAATAGGTAGGTGTCTTATCTACTTTGGCCACAAACTAATACTGAAGCATAAATAGGTAGGTGTCTTATCTACTTTGGCCACAAACTAATACTGAAGCATAAATAGGTAGGTGTCTTATCTACTTTGGTCACAAACTAATACTGAAGCATAAAGAGGGAGGTGTCTTATCTACTTTAGTCACTAAATAATACTGAAGCATAAAGAGGTAGGTGTCTTATCTACTTTGGCCACAAACTAATACTGAAGCACAAATAGGTAGGTGTCTTATCTACTTTGGTCACAAACTAATACTGAAGCATAAAGAGGGAGGTGTCTTATCTACTTTGGCCACAAACTAATACTGAAGCATAAAGAGGTAGGTGTCTTATCTACTTTGACCACAAACTAATACTGAAGCATTAAGAGGTAGGTGTCTTATCTACTTTGGCCACAAACTAATACTGAAGCATAAATAGGTAGGTGTCTTATCTACTTTGGCCACAAACTAATACTGAAGCATAAATAGGTAGGTGTCTTATCTACTTTGGTCACAAAATAATACTGAAGCATAAAGAGGTAGGTGTCTTATCTACTTTGGCCACAAACTAATACTGAAGCATAAATAGGTAGGTGTCTTATCTACTTTGGCCACAAACTAATACTGAAGCCTAAATAGGTAGGTGTCTTATCTACTTTGGTCACAAACTAATACTGAAGCATAAAGAGGGAGGTGTCTTATCTACTTTGGCCACAAACTAATACTGAAGCATAAATAGGTAGGTGTCTTATCTACTTTGGCCACAAACTAATACTGAAGCATAAATAGGTAGGTGTCTTATCTACTTTGGCCACAAACTAATACTGAAGCATAAATAGGTAGGTGTCTTATCTACTTTGGTCACAAACTAATACTGAAGCATAAAGAGGGAGGTGTCTTATCTACTTTGGCCACAAACTAATACTGAAGCATAAATAGGTAGGTGTCTTATCTACTTTGGCCACAAACTAATACTGAAGCATAAATAGGTAGGTGTCTTATCTACTTTGGTCACAAACTAATACTGAAGCATAAAGAAGGAGGTGTCTTATCTACTTTGGTCACTAAATAATACTGAAGCATAAAGAGGTAGGTGTCTTATTTACTTTGGCCACAAACTAATACTGAAGCACAAATAGGTAGGTGTCTTATCTACTTTGGTCACAAACTAATACTGAAGCATAAAGAGGGAGGTGTCTTATCTTCTTTGGCCACAAACTAATACTGAAGCATAAAGAGGTAGGTGTCTTATCTACTTTGACCACAAACTAATACTGAAGCATTAAGAGGTAGGTGTCTTATCTACTTTGGCCACAAACTAATACTGAAGCATAAATAGGTAGGTGTCTTATCTACTTTGGCCACAAACTAATACTGAAGCATAAATAGGTAGGTGTCTTATCTACTTTGGTCACAAAATAATACTGAAGCATAAAGAGGTAGGTGTCTTATCTACTTTGGCCACAAACTAATACTGAAGCATAAATAGGTAGGTGTCTTATCTACTTTGGCCACAAACTAATACTGAAGCATAAATAGGTAGGTGTCTTATCTACTTTGGTCACAAACTAATACTGAAGCATAAAGAGGGAGGTGTCTTATCTACTTTGGCCACAAACTAATACTGAAGCATAAATAGGTAGGTGTCTTATCTACTTTGGCCACAAACTAATACTGAAGCATAAATAGGTAGGTGTCTTATCTACTTTGGTCACAAACTAATACTGAAGCATAAAGAGGGAGGTGTCTTATCTACTTTGGTCACAAAATAATACTGAAGCATAAAGCGGTAGGTGTCTTATCTACTTTGGCCACAAACTAATACTGAAGCACAAATAGGTAGGTGTCTTATCTACTTTGGCCACAAACTAATACTGAAGCATAAATAGGTAGGTGTCTTATCTACTTTGGTCACAAAATAATACTGAAGCATAAAGAGGTAGGTGTCTTATCTACTTTGGTCACAAACTAATACTGAAGCATTAAGAGGTAGGTGTCTTATCTACTTTGGCCACAAACTAATACTGAAGCACAAATAGGTAGGTGTCTTATCTACTTTGGCCACAAACTAATACTGAAGCATAAATAGGTAGGTGTCTTATCTACTTTGGTCACAAAATAATACTGAAGCATAAAGAGGTAGGTGTCTTATCTACTTTGGCCACAAACTAATACTGAAGCATAAAGAGGGGTGTCTTATCTACTTTGGCCACAAACTAATACTGAAGCATGAAGAGGTAGGTGTCTTATCTACTTTGGCCACAAACTAATACTGAAGCATAAATAGGTAGGTGTCTTATCTACTTTGGTCACAAACTAATACTGAAGCATTAAGAGGTAGGTGTCTTATCTACTTTGGTCACAAACTAAAACTGAAGCATTAAGAGGTAGGTGTCTTATCTACTTTGGTCACAAACTAATACTGAAGCATTAAGAGGTAGGTGTCTTATCTACTTTGGTCACAAACTAATACTGAAGCATTAAGAGGTAGGTTTCTTATCTACTTTGGTCACAAACTAATACTGAAGCATTTAGAGGTAGGTGTCTTATATACTTTGGTCACAAACTAATACTGAAGCATTAAGAGGTAGGTGTCTTATCTACTTTGGCCACAAACTAATACTGAAGCATTAATAGGTAGGTGTCTTATCTACTTTGGTCACAAACTAATACTGAAGCATTAAGTGGTAGGTGTCTTATCTACTTTGGTCACAAACTAATACTGAAGCATTAAGAGTTAGGTGTCTTATCTACTTTGGTCACAAACTAATACTGAAGCATTAAGAGGTAGGTGTCTTATCTACTTTGGTCACAAAATAATACTGAAGCATAAAGAGGTAGGTGTCTTATCTACTTTGGTCACAAACTAATACTGAAGCATTAAGAGGTAGGTGTCTTATCTACTTTGGTCACAAACTAATACTGAAGCATTAAGAGGTAGGTGTCTTATCTACTTTGGTTACAAACTAATACTGAAGCATTAAGAGGTAGGTGTCTTATCTACTTTGGTCACAAACTAATACTGAAGCATTAAGAGGTAGGTGTCTTATCTACTTTGGTCACAAAATAATACTGAAGCATAAAGAGGTAGGTGTCTTATCTACTTTGGTCACAAACTAATACTGAAGCATTAAGAGGTAGGTGTCTTATCTACTTTGGCCACAAACTAATACTGAAGCATTAAGAGGTAGGTGTCTTATCTACTTTGGTCACAAACTAATACTGAAGCATTAAGCGGTAGGTGTCTTATCTACTTTGGTCACAAAATAATACTGAAGCATAAAGAGGTAGGTGTCTTATCTACTTTGGTCACAAACTAATACTGAAGCATTAAGAGGTAGGTGTCTTATCTACTTTGGCCACAAACTAATACTGAAGCATTAATAGGTAGGTGTCTTATCTACTTTGGTCACAAACTAATACTGAAGCATTAAGAGGTAGGTGTCTTATCTACTTTGGCCACAAACTAATACTGAAGCATAAATAGGTAGGTGTCTTATCTACTTTGGCCACAAACTAATACTGAAGCATTAATAGGTAGGTGTCTTATCTACTTTGGTCACAAACTAATACTGAAGCATTAAGAGGTAGGTGTCTTATCTACTTTGGCCACAAACTAATACTGAAGCATAAAGAGGGAGGTGTCTTATCTACTTTGGTCACATAATAATACTGAAGCATAAAGAGGTAGGTGTCTTATCTACTTTGGTCACAAACTAATACTGAAGCATTAAGAGGTAGGTGTCTTATCTACTTTGGCCACAAACTAATACTGAAGCATTAATAGGTAGGTGTCTTATCTACTTTGGTCACAAACTAATACTGAAGCATTAAGAGGTAGGTGTCTTATCTACTTTGGTCACAAACTAATACTGAAGCATTAAGAGGTAGGTGTCTTATCTACTTTGGCCACAAACTAATACTGAAGCATTAATAGGTAGGTGTCTTATCTACTTTGGTCACAAACTAATACTGAAGCATTAAGAGGTAGGTGTCTTATCTACTTTGGTCACAAACTAATACTGAAGCATTAATAGGTAGGTGTCTTATCTACTTTGGCCACAAACTAATACTGAAGCATTAAGAGGTAGGTGTCTTATCTACTTTGGCCACAAACTAATACTGAAGCATAAATAGGTAGGTGTCTTATCTACTTTGGCCACAAACTAATACTGAAGCATAAATAGGTAGGTGTCTTATCTACTTTGGCCACAAACTAATAATGAAGCATAAAGAGGTCGGTGTCTTATCTACTTTGGCCACAAACTAATACTGAAGCATAAAGAGGTAGGTGTCTTATTTACTTTGGCCACAAACTAATACTGAAGCATAAAGAGGTAGGTGTATCTACTTTGGCCACAAACTAATACTGAAGCATAAAGAGGGAGGTGTCTTAACTACTTTGGTCACAAACTAATACTGAAGCATAAAGAGGTAGGTGTCTTATCTACTTTCGACACGTACTAATACTGAAGCATAAAGAGGTAGGTGTCTTATCTACTTTGGCCACGTAATAATACTGAAGCATAAATAGGTAGGTGTCTTATCTACTTTGGCCACAAACTAATACTGAAGCATAAATATGTAGGTGTCTTATCTACTTTGGCCACATACTAATACTGAAGCATAAAGAGGTAGGTGTCTTATCTACTTTGGCCACAAACTAATACTGAAGCATAAAGAGGGAGGTGTCTTATCTACTTTGGTCACAAAATAATACTGAAGCATAAAGAGGTAGGTGTCTTATCTACTTTGGCCACAAACTAATACTGAAGCATAAAGAAATAGGTGTCTTATCTACTTTGGCCACAAACTAATACTGAAGCATAAAGAGGGAGGTGTCTTATCTACTTTGGTCACAAAATAATACTGAAGCATAAAGAGGTAGGTGTCTTATCTACTTTGGCCACAAACTAATACTGGAGCATAAAGAAATAGGTGTCTTATCTACTTTGGCCACAAACTAATACTGAAGCATTAAGAGGTAGGTGTCTTATCTACTTTGGTCACAAACTAATGCTGAAGCATAAAGAGGTAGGTGTCTTATCTACTTTGGTCACAAACTAATACTGAAGCATAAATATGTAGGTGTCTTATCTACTTTGGCTACAAACTAATACTGAAGCACAAATAGGTAGGTGTCTTATCTACTTTGGCCACGTACTAATACTGAAGCATAAAGAGGTAGGTGTCTTATCTACTTTGGCCACAAACTAATACTGAAGCACAAACAGGTAGGTGTCTTATCTACTTTGGCCACGTACTAATACTGAAGCATAAATAGGTAGGTGTCTTATCTACTTTGGCCACGTACTAATACTGAAGCATAAATAGGTAGGTGTCTTATCTACTTTGGCCTCGTACTAATACTGAAGCATAAAGAGGTAGGTGTCTTATCTACTTTGGTCACAAACTAATACTGAAGCATAAAGAGGTAGGTGTCTTATCTACTTTGGCCACAAACTAATACTGAAGCATAAAGAGGTAGGTGTCTTATCTACTTTGGCCAAAAACTAACACTGAAGCATAGAGAGGTAGGTGTCTTATCTACTTTGGCCACAGACTAATACTGAAGCATAAAGAGGTAGGTGTCTTATCTACTTTGGCCACAAACTAATACTGAAGCATAAATAGGCAGGTGTCTTATCTACTTTGGCCACAAACTAATACTGAAGCATAAAGACGTAGGTGTCTTATCTACTTTGGCCACAAACTAATACTGAAGCATGAAGAGGTAGGTGTCTTATCTACTTTGGCCACAAACTAATACTGAAGCATAAATAGGTAGGTGTCTTATCTACTTTGGTCACAAACTAATACTGAAGCATTAAGAGGTAGGTGTCTTATCTACTTTGGTCACAAACTAAAACTGAAGCATTAAGAGGTAGGTGTCTTATCTACTTTGGTCACAAACTAATACTGAAGCATTAAGAGGTAGGTGTCTTATCTACTTTGGTCACAAACTAATACTGAAGCATTAGGAGGTAGGTGTCTTATCTACTTTGGTCACAAACTAATACTGAAGCATTTAGAGGTAGGTGTCTTATCTACTTTGGTCACAAACTAATACTGAAGCATTAAGAGGTAGGTGTCTTATCTACTTTGGCCACAAACTAATACTGAAGCATTAATAGGTAGGTGTCTTATCTACTTTGGTCACAAACTAATACTGAAGCATTAAGAGGTAGGTGTCTTATCTACTTTGGTCACAAACTAATACTGAAGCATTAAGAGGTAGGTGTCTTATCTACTTTGGTCACAAACTAATACTGAAGCATAAAGAGGTAGGTGTCTTATCTACTTTGGTCACAAACTAAAACTGAAGCATTAAGAGGTAGGTGTCTTATCTACTTTGGTCACAAAATAATACTGAAGCATAAAGAGGTAGGTGTCTTATCTACTTTGGTCACAAACTAATACTGAAGCATTAAGAGGTAGGTGTCTTATCTACTTTGGTCACAAACTAATACTGAAGCATTAAGAGGTAGGTGTCTTATCTACTTTGGTTACAAACTAATACTGAAGCATTAAGAGGTAGGTGTCTTATCTACTTTGGTCACAAACTAATACTGAAGCATTAAGAGGTAGGTGTCTTATCTACTTTGGTCACAAAATAATACTGAAGCATAAAGAGGTAGGTGTCTTATCTACTTTGGTCACAAACTAATACTGAAGCATTAAGAGGTAGGTGTCTTATCTACTTTGGTCACAAACTAATACTGAAGCATTAAGAGGTAGGTGTCTTATCTACTTTGGTCACAAACTAATACTGAAGCATTAAGCGGTAGGTGTCTTATCTACTTTGGTCACAAAATAATACTGAAGCATAAAGAGGTAGGTGTCTTATCTACTTTGGTCACAAACTAATACTGAAGCATTAAGAGGTAGGTGTCTTATCTACTTTGGCCACAAACTAATACTGAAGCATTAATAGGTAGGTGTCTTATCTACTTTGGTCACAAACTAATACTGAAGCATTAAGAGGTAGGTGTCTTATCTACACAAACTAATACTGAAGCATAAATAGGTAGGTGTCTTATCTACTTTGGCCACAAACTAATACTGAAGCATTAATAGGTAGGTGTCTTATCTACTTTGGTCACAAACTAATACTGAAGCATTAAGAGGTAGGTGTCTTATCTACTTTGGCCACAAACTAATACTGAAGCATAAAGAGGGAGGTGTCTTATCTACTTTGGTCACAAAATAATACTGAAGCATAAAGAGGTAGGTGTCTTATCTACTTTGGTCACAAACTAATACTGAAGCATTAAGAGGTAGGTGTCTTATCTACTTTGGCCACAAACTAATACTGAAGCATTAATAGGTAGGTGTCTTATCTACTTTGGTCACAAACTAATACTGAAGCATTAAGAGGTAGGTGTCTTATCCACTTTGGTCACAAACTAATACTGAAGCATTAAGAGGTAGGTGTCTTATCTACTTTGGCCACAAACTAATACTGAAGCATTAATAGGTAGGTGTCTTATCTACTTTGGTCACAAACTAATACTGAAGCATTAAGAGGTAGGTGTCTTATCTACTTTGGCCACAAACTAATACTGAAGCATTAATAGGTAGGTGTCTTATCTACTTTGGCCACAAACTAATACTGAAGCATTAAGAGGTAGGTGTCTTATCTACTTTGGCCACAATCTAATACTGAAGCATAAATAGGTAGGTGTCTTATCTACTTTGGCCACAAACTAATACTGAAGCATAAATAGGTAGGTGTCTTATCTACTTTGGCCACAAACTAATAATGAAGCATAAAGAGGTCGGTGTCTTATCTACTTTGGCCACAAACTAATACTGAAGCATAAAGAGGTAGGTGTCTTATTTACTTTGGCCACAAACTAATACTGAAGCATAAAGAGGTAGGTGTATCTACTTTGGCCACAAACTAATACTGAAGCATAAAGAGGGAGGTGTCTTAACTACTTTGGTCACAAACTAATACTGAAGCATAAAGAGGTAGGTGTCTTATCTACTTTCGCCACGTACTAATACTTAAGCATAAAGAGGTAGGTGTCTTATCTACTTTGGCCACGTAATAATACTGAAGCATAAATAGGTAGGTGTCTTATCTACTTTGGCCACAAACTAATACTGAAGCATAAATATGTAGGTGTCTTATCTACTTTGGCCACATACTAATACTGAAGCATAAAGAGGTAGGTGTCTTATCTACTTTGGCCACAAACTAATACTGAAGCATAAAGAGGGAGGTGTCTTATCTACTTTGGTCACAAAATAATACTGAAGCATAAAGAGGTAGGTGTCTTATCTACTTTGGCCACAAACTAATACTGAAGCATAAAGAAATAGGTGTCTTATCTACTTTGGCCACAAACTAATACTGAAGCATAAAGAGGGAGGTGTCTTATCTACTTTGGTCACAAAATAATACTGAAGCATAAAGAGGTAGGTGTCTTATCTACTTTGGCCACAAACTAATACTGGAGCATAAAGAAATAGGTGTCTTATCTACTTTGGCCACAAACTAATACTGAAGCATTAAGAGGTAGGTGTCTTATCTACTTTGGTCACAAACTAATACTGAAGCATAAAGAGGTAGGTGTCTTATCTACTTTGGTCACAAACTAATACTGAAGCATAAATATGTAGGTGTCTTATCTACTTTGGCCACAAACTAATACTGAAGCACAAATAGGTAGGTGTCTTATCTACTTTGGCCACGTACTAATACTGAAGCATAAAGAGGTAGGTGTCTTATCTACTTTGGCCACAAACTAATACTGAAGCACAAACAGGTAGGTGTCTTATCTACTTTGGCCACGTACTAATACTGAAGCATAAATAGGTAGGTGTCTTATCTACTTTGGCCACGTACTAATACTGAAGCATAAATAGGTAGGTGTCTTATCTACTTTGGCCTCGTACTAATACTGAAGCATAAAGAGGTAGGTGTCTTATCTACTTTGGCCACAAACTAATACTGAAGCATAAATAGGTAGGTGTCTTATCTTCTTTGGCCACAAACTAATACTGAAGCATAAAGAGGTAGGTGTCTTATCTACTTTGGTCACAAACTAATACTGAAGCATAAAGAGGTAGGTGTCTTATCTACTTTGGCCACAGACTAATACTGAAGCATAAATAGGTAGGTGTCTTATCTACTTTGGCCACAGATTAATACTGAAGCATAAATAGGTAGGTGTCTTATCTACTTTGGCAACAAACTAATACTGAAGCATGAATAGGTAGGTGTATCTACTTTGGCCACAAACTAATACTGAAGCATAAAGAGGTAGGTGTTTTATCTACTTTGGCCACATACTAATACTGAAGCATAAAGAGGTAGGTGTATCTACTTTGGCCACAGACTAATACTGAAGCATAAAGAGTTAGGTGTCTTATCTACTTTGGTCACAAACTAATACTGAAGCATAAAGAGGTAGGTGTCTTATCTACTTTGGCCACATACTAATACTGAAGCATAAATAGGTAGGTGTATCTACTTTGGCCACAGACTAATACTGAAGCATAAAGAGGTAGGTGTCTTATCTACTTTGGCCACATACTAATACTGAAGCATAAAGAGGTAGGTGTATCTACTTTGGCCACAGACTAATACTGAAGCATAAAGAGGTAGGTGTCTTATCTACTTTGGCCACAAACTAATACTGAAGCATAAAGAGGTAGGTGTCTTATCTACTTTGGCCACATACTAAAACTGAAGCATAAATAGGTAGGTGTATCTACTTTGGCCACAGACTAATACTGAAGCATAAAGAGGTAGGTGTCTTATCTACTTTGGCCACAAACTAATACTGAAGCATAAAGAGGTAAGTGTCTTATCTACTTTGGCCAAATACTAATAATGAAGCATAAAGAGGTAGATGTCTTATCTACTTTGGTCACAAACTAATACTGAAGCATAAAGAGGTAGGTGTCTTATCTACTTTGGTCACAAATTAATACTGAAGCATAAAGAGGTAGGTGTCTTATCTACTTTCGCCACGTACTAATACTTAAGCATAAAGAGGTAGGTGTCTTATCTACTTTGGCCACGTAATAATACTGAAGCATAAATAGGTAGGTGTCTTATCTACTTTGGCCACAAACTAATACTGAAGCATAAATATGTAGGTGTCTTATCTACTTTGGCCACATACTAATACTGAAGCATAAAGAGGTAGGTGTCTTATCTACTTTGGCCACAAACTAATACTGAAGCATAAAGAGGGAGGTGTCTTATCTACTTTGGTCACAAAATAATACTGAAGCATAAAGAGGTAGGTGTCTTATCTACTTTGGCCACAAACTAATACTGAAGCATAAAGAAATAGGTGTCTTATCTACTTTGGCCACAAACTAATACTGAAGCATAAAGAGGGAGGTGTCTTATCTACTTTGGTCACAAAATAATACTGAAGCATAAAGAGGTAGGTGTCTTATCTACTTTGGCCACAAACTAATACTGGAGCATAAAGAAATAGGTGTCTTATCTACTTTGGCCACAAACTAATACTGAAGCATTAAGAGGTAGGTGTCTTATCTACTTTGGTCACAAACTAATACTGAAGCATAAAGAGGTAGGTGTCTTATCTACTTTGGTCACAAACTAATACTGAAGCATAAATATGTAGGTGTCTTATCTACTTTGGCCACAAACTAATACTGAAGCACAAATAGGTAGGTGTCTTATCTACTTTGGCCACGTACTAATACTGAAGCATAAAGAGGTAGGTGTCTTATCTACTTTGGCCACGTACTAATACTGAAGCATGAATAGGTAGGTGTATCTACTTTGGCCACAAACTAATACTGAAGCATAAAGAGGTAGGTGTTTTATCTACTTTGGCCACATACTAAAACTGAAGCATAAATAGGTAGGTGTATCTACTTTGGCCACAGACTAATACTGAAGCATAAAGAGGTAGGTGTCTTATCTACTTTGGCAACAAACTAATACTGAAGCATAAAGAGGTAAGTGTCTTATCTACTTTGGCCAAATACTAATAATGAAGCATAAAGAGGTAGATGTCTTATCTACTTTGGTCACAAACTAATACTGAAGCATAAAGAGGTAGGTGTCTTATCTACTTTGGTCACAAATTAATACTGAAGCATAAAGAGGTAGGTGTCTTATCTACTTTGGCCACAAACTAATACTGAAGCATAAAGAGGTAGGTGTCTTATCTACTTTGGCCACATACTAATACTGAAGCATAAAGAGGTAGGTGTCTTATCTAGTTTGGCCACAAACTAATACTGAAGCATGAATAGGTAGGTGTATCTACTTTGGCCACAAACTAATACTGAAGCATAAAGAGGTAGGTGTCTTATCTACTTTGGTCACAAAATAATACTGAAGCATAAATAGGTAGGTGTCTTATCAGCTGCAAAGACCATCAACGCACTGATTACATCAAGATTGGACAACAACAACAGCCTGCTAACTGGAACTTCCAATGCTAACATCCATCGCCTCCAACTTGCACAAAACGCATCAGCCCGATTACTTACAAGGTCCAGGAAGTACGACAGCATTGGACCTGTTCTAAGACAGCTTCACTGGCTGCCTGTCGAAAAGAGAATCACATTTAAAGTCCTCACACAGGTGTATAAAGCGCTGAATGATAGCCTGTATCCACTGTATTTGCGCAAACTGTTTGTGGAATATTCTCCCCGCAGGTCTCTTCGTTCTTCTGATGCTCACAGGATAGTCTGTGTACCTCGCTCCCATAATGTATATGGTGACAGACAATTTTCCAAGTACGCTGCCACCGCATGGAATTCTTTACCAGACTCTGTTAGAGCGTGTACACATATTGAATCATTTAAGCGTGCTCTCAAGACATACTTATTTTCTTAACCCTTTGTATCAGCGCATAGAAATGTATATTATATTTGCGCTTTATAAATGAACTCTATCATATCATATCATATCATATCATATCATCATATCACTTATCTACTGTGGCCGCAAACTAATACTGAAGCATAAAGAGGTAGGTGTCTTATCTACTTTGGCCAGAAACTAATACTGAATCATAAATAAGTAGATGTCTTATCTACTTTGGCCACAAACCAATCCTGAAGCATAAATATATAGGTGTCTTATCTACTTTGGCAACAAACTAATACTGAAGCATAAACAGGTAGGTGGCTTATAAGCTTTTGACACATACTAAGTACTGAAGCATTAAGAGGTAGGTGTCTTATCTACTTTGGCCGCAAACTAATACTGAAGCATAAATAGGTAGGTGTCTTATCTACTTTGGCCACAAACTAATACTGAAGCATTAAGAGGTAGGTGTCTTATCTACTTTGGCCACAAACTAATACTGAAGCATAAATAGGTAGGTGTCTTATCTACTTTGGCCACATACTAATACTGAAGCATAAAGAGGTAGGTGTCTTATCTACTTTGGCCACAAACTAATACTGAAGCATAAATAGGTAGGTGTCTTATCTACTTTGGCCACATACTAATACTGAAGCATAAAGAGGTAGGTGTCTTATCTACTTTGGTCACAAACTTATACTGAAGCATAAAGAGGTAGGTTTCTTATCTACTTTGGCCACAAACTTATACTGAAGAATAAAGAGGTAGGTGTCTTATCTACTTTGGCCACAAACTAATACAGAAGCATAACTATGTAGGTGTTTTATCTACTTTGGCAACAAACTAATACTGAAGCATAAAGAAATAGGTGTCTTATCTACTTTGGCCACAAACTAATACTGAAGCATAAATAGGTAGGTGTCTTATCTACTTTGGCCACAAACTAATACTGAAGCATAAAGAGGTAGGTGTCTTATCTACTTTGGCCACATACTAATACTGAAGCATAAAGAGGTAGGTGTCTTATCTTTTTTGGCCACAAACTAATACTGAAGCATAAAGAGGGAGGTGTCTTATCTACTTTGGTCACAAAATAATACTGAAGCATAAAGAGGTAGGTGTCTTATCTACTTTGGCCACAAACTAATACTGAAGCATAAAGAAATAGGTGTCTTATCTACTTTGGCCACAAACTAATACTGAAGCATAAAGAGGGAGGTGTCTTATCTACTTTGGTCACAAAATAATACTGAAGCATAAAGAGGTAGGTGTCTTATCTACTTTGGCCACAAACTAATACTGAAGCATAAAGAAATAGGTGTCTTATCTACTTTGGCCACAAACTAATACTGAAGCATTAAGAGGTAGGTGTCTTATCTACTTTGGTCACAAACTAATACTGAAGCATAAAGAGGTAGGTGTCTTATATACTTTGGTCACAAACTAATACTGAAGCATAAATATGTAGGTGTCTTATCTACTTTGGCCACAAACTAATACTGAAGCACAAATAGGTAGGTGTCTTATCTACTTTGGCCACGTACTAATACTGAAGCATAAAGAGGTAGGTGTCTTATCTACTTTGGCCACAAACTAATACTGAAGCACAAACAGGTAGGTGTCTTATCTACTTTGGCCACGTACTAATACTGAAGCATAAATAGGTAGGTGTCTTATCTACTTTGGCCACGTACTAATACTGAAGCATAAATAGGTAGGTGTCTTATCTACTTTTGCCTCGTACTAATACTGAAGCATAAAGAGGTAGGTGTCTTATCTACTTTGGTCACAAACTAATACTGAAGCATAAAGAGGTAGGTGTCTTATCTACTTTGGCCACAAACTAATACTGAAGCATAAAGAGGTAGGTGTCTTATCTACTTTGGCCAAAAACTAATACTGAAGCATAGAGAGGTAGGTGTCTTATCTACTTTGGCCACAGACTAATACTGAAGCATAAAGAGGTAGGTGTCTTATCTACTTTGGCCACAAACTAATACTGAAGCATAAATAGGCAGGTGTCTTATCTACTTTGGCCACAAACTAATACTGAAGCATAAAGAGGAAGGTGTCTTATCTACTTTGGCCACAAACTAATACTGAAGCATAAAGAGGTAGACGTCTTATCTACTTTGGCCACAAACTAATACTGAAGCATTAATAGGTAGGTGTCTTATCTACTTTGGCCACAAACTAATACTGAAGCATAAATAGGTAGGTGTCTTATCTTCTTTGGCCACAAACTAATACTGAAGCATAAAGAGGTAGGTGTCTTATATACTTTGGTCACAAACTAATACTGAAGCATAAAGAGGTAGGTGTCTTATCTACTTTGGCCACAGACTAATATTGAAGCATAAATAGGTAGGTGTCTTATCTACTTTGGCCACAGACTAATACTGAAGCATAACTAGGAAGGTGTCTTATCTACTTTGGCAACAAACTAATACTGAAGCATGAATAGGTAGGTGTATCTACTTTGGCCACAAACTAATACTGAAGCATAAAGAGGTAGGTGTTTTATCTACTTTGGCCACATACTAATACTGAAGCATAAAGAGGTAGGTGTATCTACTTTGGCCACAGACTAATACTGAAGCATAAAGAGTTAGGTGTCTTATCTACTTTGGTCACAAACTAATACTGAAGCATAAAGAGGTAGGTGTCTTATCTACTTTGGCCACATACTAATACTGAAGCATAAATAGGTAGGTGTATCTACTTTGGCCACAGACTAATACTGAAGCATAAAGAGGTAGGTGTCTTATCTACTTTGGCCACATACTAATACTGAAGCATAAAGAGGTAGGTGTATCTACTTTGGCCACAGACTAATACTGAAGCATAAAGAGGTAGGTGTCTTATCTACTTTGGCCACAAACTAATGCTGAAGCATAAAGAGGTAGGTGTCTTATCTACTTTGGCCACATACTAAAACTGAAGCATAAATAGGTAGGTGTATCTACTTTGGCCACAGACTAATACTGAAGCATAAAGAGGTAGGTGTCTTATCTACTTTGGCAACAAACTAATACTGAAGCATAAAGAGGTAGGTGTCTTATCTACTTTGGCCAAATACTAATAATGAAGCATAAAGAGGTAGATGTCTTATCTACTTTGGTCACAAACTAATACTGAAGCATAAAGAGGTAGGTGTCTTATCTACTTTGGTCACAAATTAATACTGAAGCATAAAGAGGTAGGTGTCTTATCTACTTTGGCCACAAACTAATACTGAAGCATAAAGAGGTAGGTGTCTTATCTACTTTGGCCACATACTAATACTGAAGCATAAAGAGGTAGGTGTCTTATCTAGTTTGGCCACAAACTAATACTGAAGCATGAATAGGTAGGTGTATCTACTTTGGCCACAAACTAATACTGAAGCATAAAGAGGTAGGTGTCTTATCTACTTTGGTCACAAAATAATACTGAAGCATAAATAGGTAGGTGTCTTATCAGCTGCAAAGACCATCAACGCACTGATTACATCAAGATTGGACAACAACAACAGCCTGCTAACTGGAACTTCCAATGCTAACATCCATCGCCTCCAACTTGCACAAAACGCATCAGCCCGATTACTTACAAGGTCCAGGAAGTACGACAGCATTGGACCTGTTCTAAGACAGCTTCACTGGCTGCCTGTCGAAAAGAGAATCACATTTAAAGTCCTCACACAGGTGTATAAAGCGCTGAATGATAGCCTGTATCCACTGTATTTGCGCAAACTGTTTGTGGAATATTCTCCCCGCAGGTCTCTTCGTTCTTCTGATGCTCACAGGATAGTCTGTGTACCTCGCTCCCATAATGTATATGGTGACAGACAATTTTCCAAGTACGCTGCCACCGCATGGAATTCTTTACCAGACTCTGTTAGAGCGTGTACACATATTGAATCATTTAAGCGTGCTCTCAAGACATACTTATTTTCTTAACCCTTTGTATCAGCGCATAGAAATGTATATTATATTTGCGCTTTATAAATGAACTCTATCATATCATATCATATCATATCATATCATCATATCACTTATCTACTGTGGCCGCAAACTAATACTGAAGCATAAAGAGGTAGGTGTCTTATCTACTTTGGCCAGAAACTAATACTGAATCATAAATAGGTAGATATCTTATCTACTTTGGCCACAAACCAATCCTGAAGCATAAATATATAGGTGTCTTATCTACTTTGGCAACAAACTAATACTGAAGCATAAACAGGTAGGTGGCTTATAAGCTTTTGACACATACTAAGTACTGAAGCATTAAGAGGTAGGTGTCTTATCTACTTTGGCCGCAAACTAATACTGAAGCATAAATAGGTAGGTGTCTTATCTACTTTGGCCACAAACTAATACTGAAGCATTAAGAGGTAGGTGTCTTATCTACTTTGGCCACAAACTAATACTGAAGCATAAATAGGTAGGTGTCTTATCTACTTTGGCCACATACTAATACTGAAGCATAAAGAGGTAGGTGTCTTATCTACTTTGGCCACAAACTAATACTGAAGCATAAAGAGGTAGGTGTCTTATCTACTTTGGTCACAAACTTATACTGAAGCATAAAGAGGTAGGTTTCTTATCTACTTTGGCCACAAACTTATACTGAAGCATAAAGAGGTAGGTGTCTTATCTACTTTGGCCACAAACTAATACAGAAGCATAACTATGTAGGTGTTTTATCTACTTTGGCAACAAACTAATACTGAAGCATAAAGAAATAGGTGTCTTATCTACTTTGGCCACAAACTAATACTGAAGCATAAATAGGTAGGTGTCTTATCTACTTTGGCCACAAACTAATACTGAAGCATAAAGAGGTAGGTGTCTTATCTACTTTGGTCACAAACTAATACTGAAGCATAAAGAGGTAGGTGTTTTATCTACTTTGGCCACATACTAATACTGAAGCATAAAGAGGTAGGTGTATCTACTTTGGCCACAGACTAATACTGAAGCATAAAGAGTTAGGTGTCTTATCTACTTTGGTCACAAACTAATACTGAAGCATAAAGAGGTAGGTGTCTTATCTACTTTGGTCACAAACTAATACTGAAGCATAAAGAGGTAGGTGTCTTATCTACTTTGGCCACAAACTAATACTGAAGCATAAAGAGGTAGGTGTCTTATCTACTTTGGCCAAAAACTAATACTGAAGCATAGAGAGGTAGGTGTCTTATCTACTTTGGCCACAGACTAATACTGAAGCATAAAGAGGTAGACGTCTTATCTACTTTGGCCACAAACTAATACTGAAGCATTAATAGGTAGGTGTCTTATCTACTTTGGCCACAAACTAATACTGAAGCATAAATAGGTAGGTGTCTTATCTTCTTTGGCCACAAATTAATACTGAAGCATAAAGAGGTAGGTGTCTTATATACTTTGGTCACAAACTAATACTGAAGTATAAAGAGGTAGGTGTCTTATCTACTTTGGCCACAGACTAATATTGAAGCATAAATAGGTAGGTGTCTTATCTACTTTGGCCACAGACTAATACTGAAGCATAACTAGGAAGGTGTCTTATCTACTTTGGCCACAAACTAATACTGAAGCATAAAGAAGTAGGTGTTTTATCTACTTTGGCCACAAACTAATACTGAAGCCTAAAGAGGTAGGTGTCTTATCTACTTTGGCCACAAACTAATACTGAAGTATAAAGAGGTAGGTGTCTTATCTACTTTGGCCACACACTAATACTGAAGCATAAATAGGTAGGTGTCTTATCTACTTTGGCCACAAACTAATACTGAAGCATAAAGAGGTAGGTGTCTTATCTACTTTGGCCACAAACTAATACTGAAGCATAAAGAGGTAGGTGTTTTATCTACTTTGGCCACAAACTAATACTGAAGCATAAAGAGGTAGGTGTCTTATCTACTTTGGCCACAAACTAATACTGAAGCATAAATAGGTAGGTGTCTTATCAGCTGCAAAGACCATCAACGCACTGATTACATCAAGATTGGACAACAACAACAGCCTGCTAACTGGAACTTCCAATGCTAACATCCATCGCCTCCAACTTGCACAAAACGCATCAGCCCGATTACTTACAAGGTCCAGGAAGTACGACAGCATTGGACCTGTTCTAAGACAGCTTCACTGGCTGCCTGTCGAAAAGAGAATCACATTTAAAGTCCTCACACAGGTGTATAAAGCGCTGAATGATAGCCTGTATCCACTGTATTTGCGCAAACTGTTTGTGGAATATTCTCCCCGCAGGTCTCTTCGTTCTTCTGATGCTCACAGGATAGTCTGTGTACCTCGCTCCCATAATGTATATGGTGACAGACAATTTTCCAAGTACGCTGCCACCGCATGGAATTCTTTACCAGACTCTGTTAGAGCGTGTACACATATTGAATCATTTAAGCGTGCTCTCAAGACATACTTATTTTCTTAACCCTTTGTATCAGCGCATAGAAATGTATATTATATTTGCGCTTTATAAATGAACTCTATCATATCATATCATATCATATCATATCATATCATCATATCCCTTATCTACTGTGGCCGCAAACTAATACTGAAGCATAAAGAGGTAGGTGTCTTATCTACTTTGGCCAGAAACTAATACTGAATCATAAATAGGTAGATGTCTTATCTACTTTGGCCACAAACCAATCCTGAAGCATAAATATATAGGTGTCTTATCTACTTTGGCAACAAACTAATACTGAAGCATAAACAGGTAGGTGGCTTATAAGCTTTTGACACATACTAAGTACTGAAGCATTAAGAGGTAGGTGTCTTATCTACTTTGGCCGCAAACTAATACTGAAGCATAAAAAGGTAGGTGTCTTATCTACTTTGGCCACAAACTAATACTGAAGCATAAATAGGTAGGTGTCTTATCTACTTTGGCCACAAACTAATACTGAAGCATAAATAGGTAGGTGTCTTATCTACTTTGGCCACATACTAATACTGAAGCATAAAGAGGTAGGTGTCTTATCTACTTTGGCCACAAACTAATACTGAAGCATAAAGAGGTAGGTGTCTTATCTACTTTGGTCACAAACTTATACTGAAGCATAAAGAGGTAGGTTTCTTATCTACTTTGGCCACAAACTTATACTGAAGCATAAAGAGGTAGGTGTCTTATCTACTTTGGCCACAAACTAATACAGAAGCATAACTATGTAGGTGTTTTATCTACTTTGGCAACAAACTAATACTGAAGCATAAATAGGTAGGTGTCTTATCAGCTGCAAAGACCATCAACGCACTGATTACATCAAGATTGGACAACAACAACAGCCTGCTAACTGGAACTTCCAATGCTAACATCCATCGCCTCCAACTTGCACAAAACGCATCAGCCCGATTACTTACAAGGTCCAGGAAGTACGACAGCATTGGACCTGTTCTAAGACAGCTTCACTGGCTGCCTGTCGAAAAGAGAATCACATTTAAAGTCCTCACACAGGTGTATAAAGCGCTGAATGATAGCCTGTATCCACTGTATTTGCGCAAACTGTTTGTGGAATATTCTCCCCGCAGGTCTCTTCGTTCTTCTGATGCTCACAGGATAGTCTGTGTACCTCGCTCCCATAATGTATATGGTGACAGACAATTTTCCAAGTACGCTGCCACCGCATGGAATTCTTTACCAGACTCTGTTAGAGCGTGTACACATATTGAATCATTTAAGCGTGCTCTCAAGACATACTTATTTTCTTAACCCTTTGTATCAGCGCATAGAAATGTATATTATATTTGCGCTTTATAAATGAACTCTATCATATCATATCATATCATATCATATCATCATATCACTTATCTACTGTGGCCGCAAACTAATACTGAAGCATAAAGAGGTAGGTGTCTTATCTACTTTGGCCAGAAACTAATACTGAATCATAAATAGGTAGATATCTTATCTACTTTGGCCACAAACCAATCCTGAAGCATAAATATATAGGTGTCTTATCTACTTTGGCAACAAACTAATACTGAAGCATAAACAGGTAGGTGGCTTATAAGCTTTTGACACATACTAAGTACTGAAGCATTAAGAGGTAGGTGTCTTATCTACTTTGGCCGCAAACTAATACTGAAGCATAAATAGGTAGGTGTCTTATCTACTTTGGCCACAAACTAATACTGAAGCATTAAGAGGTAGGTGTCTTATCTACTTTGGCCACAAACTAATACTGAAGCATAAATAGGTAGGTGTCTTATCTACTTTGGCCACATACTAATACTGAAGCATAAAGAGGTAGGTGTCTTATCTACTTTGGCCACAAACTAATACTGAAGCATAAAGAGGTAGGTGTCTTATCTACTTTGGTCACAAACTTATACTGAAGCATAAAGAGGTAGGTTTCTTATCTACTTTGGCCACAAACTTATACTGAAGCATAAAGAGGTAGGTGTCTTATCTACTTTGGCCACAAACTAATACAGAAGCATAACTATGTAGGTGTTTTATCTAATTTGGCAACAAACTAATACTGAAGCATAAAGAAATAGGTGTCTTATCTACTTTGGCCACAAACTAATACTGAAGCATAAATAGGTAGGTGTCTTATCTACTTTGGCCACAAACTAATACTGAAGCATAAAGAGGTAGGTGTCTTATCTACTTTGGTCACAAACTAATACTGAAGCATAAAGAGGTAGGTGTTTTATCTACTTTGGCCACATACTAATACTGAAGCATAAAGAGGTAGGTGTATCTACTTTGGCCACAGACTAATACTGAAGCATAAAGAGTTAGGTGTCTTATCTACTTTGGTCACAAACTAATACTGAAGCATAAAGAGGTAGGTGTCTTATCTACTTTGGTCACAAACTAATACTGAAGCATAAAGAGGTAGGTGTCTTATCTACTTTGGCCACAAACTAATACTGAAGCATAAAGAGGTAGGTGTCTTATCTACTTTGGCCAAAAACTAATACTGAAGCATAGAGAGGTAGGTGTCTTATCTACTTTGGCCACAGACTAATACTGAAGCATAAAGAGGTAGGTGTCTTATCTACTTTGGCCACAAACTAATACTGAAGCATAAATAGGCAGGTGTCTCATCTACTTTGGCCACAAACTAATACTGAAGCATAAAGAGGAAGGTGTCTTATCTACTTTGGCCACAAACTAATACTGAAGCATAAAGAGGTAGACGTCTTATCTACTTTGGCCACAAACTAATACTGAAGCATTAATAGGTAGGTGTCTTATCTACTTTGGCCACAAACTAATACTGAAGCATAAATAGGTAGGTGTCTTATCTTCTTTGGCCACAAATTAATACTGAAGCATAAAGAGGTAGGTGTCTTATATACTTTGGTCACAAACTAATACTGAAGCATAAAGAGGTAGGTGTCTTATCTACTTTGGCCACAGACTAATATTGAAGCATAAATAGGTAGGTGTCTTATCTACTTTGGCCACAGACTAATACTGAAGCATAACTAGGAAGGTGTCTTATCTACTTTGGCCACAAACTAATACTGAAGCATAAAGAAGTAGGTGTTTTATCTACTTTGGCCACAAACTAATACTGAAGCCTAAAGAGGTAGGTGTCTTATCTACTTTGGCCACAAACTAATACTGAAGTATAAAGAGGTAGGTGTCTTATCTACTTTGGCCACACACTAATACTGAAGCATAAATAGGTAGGTGTCTTATCTACTTTGGCCACAAACTAATACTGAAGCATAAAGAGGTAGGTGTCTTATCTACTTTGGCCACAAACTAATACTGAAGCATAAAGAGGTAGGTGTTTTATCTACTTTGGCCACAAACTAATACTGAAGCATAAAGAGGTAGGTGTCTTATCTACTTTGGCCACAAACTAATACTGAAGCATAAATAGGTAGGTGTCTTATCAGCTGCAAAGACCATCAACGCACTGATTACATCAAGATTGGACAACAACAACAGCCTGCTAACTGGAACTTCCAATGCTAACATCCATCGCCTCCAACTTGCACAAAACGCATCAGCCCGATTACTTACAAGGTCCAGGAAGTACGACAGCATTGGACCTGTTCTAAGACAGCTTCACTGGCTGCCTGTCGAAAAGAGAATCACATTTAAAGTCCTCACACAGGTGTATAAAGCGCTGAATGATAGCCTGTATCCACTGTATTTGCGCAAACTGTTTGTGGAATATTCTCCCCGCAGGTCTCTTCGTTCTTCTGATGCTCACAGGATAGTCTGTGTACCTCGCTCCCATAATGTATATGGTGACAGACAATTTTCCAAGTACGCTGCCACCGCATGGAATTCTTTACCAGACTCTGTTAGAGCGTGTACACATATTGAATCATTTAAGCGTGCTCTCAAGACATACTTATTTTCTTAACCCTTTGTATCAGCGCATAGAAATGTATATTATATTTGCGCTTTATAAATGAACTCTATCATATCATATCATATCATATCATATCATATCATCATATCCCTTATCTACTGTGGCCGCAAACTAATACTGAAGCATAAAGAGGTAGGTGTCTTATCTACTTTGGCCAGAAACTAATACTGAATCATAAATAGGTAGATGTCTTATCTACTTTGGCCACAAACCAATCCTGAAGCATAAATATATAGGTGTCTTATCTACTTTGGCAACAAACTAATACTGAAGCATAAACAGGTAGGTGGCTTATAAGCTTTTGACACATACTAAGTACTGAAGCATTAAGAGGTAGGTGTCTTATCTACTTTGGCCGCAAACTAATACTGAAGCATAAAAAGGTAGGTGTCTTATCTACTTTGGCCACAAACTAATACTGAAGCATAAATAGGTAGGTGTCTTATCTACTTTGGCCACAAACTAATACTGAAGCATAAATAGGTAGGTGTCTTATCTACTTTGGCCACATACTAATACTGAAGCATAAAGAGGTAGGTGTCTTATCTACTTTGGCCACAAACTAATACTGAAGCATAAAGAGGTAGGTGTCTTATCTACTTTGGTCACAAACTTATACTGAAGCATAAAGAGGTAGGTTTCTTATCTACTTTGGCCACAAACTTATACTGAAGCATAAAGAGGTAGGTGTCTTATCTACTTTGGCCACAAACTAATACAGAAGCATAACTATGTAGGTGTTTTATCTACTTTGGCAACAAACTAATACTGAAGCATAAAGAAATAGGTGTCTTATCTACTTTGGCCACATACTAATACTGAAGCATAAATAGGTAGGTGTCTTATCTACTTTGGCCACAAACTAATACTGAAGCATAAAGAGGTAGGTGTCTTATCTACTTTGACCACAAACTAATACTGAAGCATAAAGAGGTAGGTTTCTTATCTACTTTGGCCACAAACTTATACTGAAGCATTAAGAGGTAGGTGTCTTATCTACTTTGGCCACAAACTAATACTGAAGCATAAATAGGTAGGTGTCTTATCTACTTTGGCCACAAACTTATACTGAAGCATAAAGAGGTAGGTGTCTTATCTACTTTGGCCACAAACTAATACTGAAGCATTAAGAGGTAGGTGTCTTATCTACTTTGGCCACAAACTAATACTGAAGCATAAAGAGGTATGTTTCTTATCTACTTTGGCCACAAACTAATACTGAAGCATAAAGAGGTATGTTTCTTATCTACTTTGGCCACAAACGTATACTGAAGCATAAAGAGGTAGGTGTCTTATCTACTTTGGCCACAAACTAATACTGAAGCATAAAGAAGTAGATGTCTTATCTACTTTGGCCACAAACTAATACTGAAGCATAAAGAGGTAGGTGTCTTATCTACTTTGGCCACAAACTAATACTGAAGCATAAAGAGGTAGGTGTCTTATCTACTTTGGCCACAAACTAATAATGAAGCATTAAGAGGTAGGTGTCTTATCTACTTTGGCCACAAACTAATACTGAATCATAAAGAGGTAGGTTTCTTATCTACTTTGGCCACAAACGTATACTGAAGCATAAAGAGGTAGGTTTCTTATCTACTTTGGCCACAAACTAATACTGAAGCATAAAGAGGTAGGTGTCTTATCTACTTTGGCCACAAACTAATACTGAAGCATAAAGAGGTAGGTTTCTTATCTACTTTGGCCACAAACGTATACTGAAGCATAAAGAGGTAGGTGTCTTATCTACTTTGGCCACAAACTAATACTGAAGCATTAAGAAGTAGATGTCTTATCTACTTTGGCCACAAACTAATACTGAAGCATAAATAGGTAGGTGTCTTATCTGCTTTGGCCACAAACTAATACTGAAGCATAAAGAAGTAGGTGTCTTATCTTCTTTGGCCACAAACTAATACTGAAGCATAAAGAAGTAGATGTCTTATCTACTTTGGCCACAAACTAATACAGAAGCATAACTATGTAGGTGTTTTATCTACTTTGGCAACAAACTAATACTGAAGCATAAAGAAATAGGTGTCTTATCTACTTTGGCCACAAACTAATACTGAAGAATAAATAGGTAGGTGTCTTATCTACTTTGGCCACAAACTAATACTGAAGCATAAAGAGGTAGGTGTCTTATCTACTTTGGTCACAAACTAATACTGAAGCATAAAGAGGTAGGTGTCTTATCTACTTTGGTCACAAAATAATACTGAAGCATAAAGAGGTAGGTGTCTTATCTACTTTGGCCACAAACTAATACTGGAGCATAAAGAAATAGGTGTCTTATCTACTTTGGCCACAAACTAATACTGAAGCATTAAGAGGTAGGTGTCTTATCTACTTTGGTCACAAACTAATACTGAAGCATAAAGAGGTAGGTGTCTTATCTACTTTGGTCACAAACTAATACTGAAGCATAAAGAGGTAGGTGTCTTATCTACTTTGGCCACGTACTAATACTGAAGCATAAAGAGGTAGGTGTCTTATCTACTTTGGCCACAAACTAATACTGAAGCACAAACAGGTAGGTGTCTTATCTACTTTGGCCACGTACTAATACTGAAGCATAAATAGGTAGGTGTCTTATCTACTTTGGCCACGTACTAATACTGAAGCATAAATAGGTAGGTGTCTTATCTACTTTGGCCTCGTACTAATACTGAAGCATAAAGAGGTAGGTGTCTTATCTACTTTGGCCACAAACTAATACTGAAGCATAAATAGGTAGGTGTCTTATCTTCTTTGGCCACAAACTAATACTGAAGCATAAAGAGGTAGGTGTCTTATCTACTTTGGTCACAAACTAATACTGAAGCATAAAGAGGTAGGTGTCTTATCTACTTTGGCCACAGACTAATACTGAAGCATAAATAGGTAGGTGTCTTATCTACTTTGGCCACAGATTAATACTGAAGCATAAATAGGTAGGTGTCTTATCTACTTTGGCAACAAACTAATACTGAAGCATGAATAGGTAGGTGTATCTACTTTGGCCACAAACTAATACTGATGCATAAAGAGGTAGGTGTTTTATCTACTTTGGCCACATACTAATACTGAAGCATAAAGAGGTAGGTGTATCTACTTTGGCCACAGACTAATACTGAAGCATAAAGAGTTAGGTGTCTTATCTACTTTGGTCACAAACTAATACTGAAGCATAAAGAGGTAGGTGTCTTATCTACTTTGGCCACATACTAATACTGAAGCATAAATAGGTAGGTGTATCTACTTTGGCCACAGACTAATACTGAAGCATAAAGAGGTAGGTGTCTTATCTACTTTGGCCACATACTAATACTGAAGCATAAAGAGGTAGGTGTATCTACTTTGGCCACAGACTAATACTGAAGCATAAAGAGGTAGGTGTCTTATCTACTTTGGCCACAAACTAATACTGAAGCATAAAGAGGTAGGTGTCTTATCTACTTTGGCCACATACTAAAACTGAAGCATAAATAGGTAGGTGTATCTACTTTGGCCACAGACTAATACTGAAGCATAAAGAGGTAGGTGTCTTATCTACTTTGGCCACAAACTAATACTGAAGCATAAAGAGGTAAGTGTCTTATCTACTTTGGCCAAATACTAATAATGAAGCATAAAGAGGTAGATGTCTTATCTACTTTGGTCACAAACTAATACTGAAGCATAAAGAGGTAGGTGTCTTATCTACTTTGGTCACAAATTAATACTGAAGCATAAAGAGGTAGGTGTCTTATCTACTTTCGCCACGTACTAATACTTAAGCATAAAGAGGTAGGTGTCTTATCTACTTTGGCCACGTAATAATACTGAAGCATAAATAGGTAGGTGTCTTATCTACTTTGGCCACAAACTAATACTGAAGCATAAATATGTAGGTGTCTTATCTACTTTGGCCACATACTAATACTGAAGCATAAAGAGGTAGGTGTCTTATCTACTTTGGCCACAAACTAATACTGAAGCATAAAGAGGGAGGTGTCTTATCTACTTTGGTCACAAAATAATACTGAAGCATAAAGAGGTAGGTGTCTTATCTACTTTGGCCACAAACTAATACTGAAGCATAAAGAAATAGGTGTCTTATCTACTTTGGCCACAAACTAATACTGAAGCATAAAGAGGGAGGTGTCTTATCTACTTTGGTCACAAAATAATACTGAAGCATAAAGAGGTAGGTGTCTTATCTACTTTGGCCACAAACTAATACTGGAGCATAAAGAAATAGGTGTCTTATCTACTTTGGCCACAAACTAATACTGAAGCATTAAGAGGTAGGTGTCTTATCTACTTTGGTCACAAACTAATACTGAAGCATAAAGAGGTAGGTGTCTTATCTACTTTGGTCACAAACTAATACTGAAGCATAAATATGTAGGTGTCTTATCTACTTTGGCCACAAACTAATACTGAAGCACAAATAGGTAGGTGTCTTATCTACTTTGGCCACGTACTAATACTGAAGCATAAAGAGGTAGGTGTCTTATCTACTTTGGCCACAAACTAATACTGAAGCACAAACAGGTAGGTGTCTTATCTACTTTGGCCACGTACTAATACTGAAGCATAAATAGGTAGGTGTCTTATCTACTTTGGCCACGTACTAATACTGAAGCATAAATAGGTAGGTGTCTTATCTACTTTGGCCTCGTACTAATACTGAAGCATAAAGAGGTAGGTGTCTTATCTACTTTGGCCACAAACTAATACTGAAGCATAAATAGGTAGGTGTCTTATCTTCTTTGGCCACAAACTAATACTGAAGCATAAAGAGGTAGGTGTCTTATCTACTTTGGTCACAAACTAATACTGAAGCATAAAGAGGTAGGTGTCTTATCTACTTTGGCCACAGACTAATACTGAAGCATAAATAGGTAGGTGTCTTATCTACTTTGGCCACAGACTAATACTGAAGCATAAATAGGTAGGTGTCTTATCTACTTTGGCAACAAACTAATACTGAAGCATGAATAGGTAGGTGTATCTACTTTGGCCACAAACTAATACTGAAGCATAAAGAGGTAGGTGTTTTATCTACTTTGGCCACATACTAATACTGAAGCATAAAGAGGTAGGTGTATCTACTTTGGCCACAGACTAATACTGAAGCATAAAGAGTTAGGTGTCTTATCTACTTTGGTCACAAACTAATACTGAAGCATAAAGAGGTAGGTGTCTTATCTACTTTGGCCACATACTAATACTGAAGCATAAATAGGTAGGTGTATCTACTTTGGCCACAGACTAATACTGAAGCATAAAGAGGTAGGTGTCTTATCTACTTTGGCCACATACTAATACTGAAGCATAAAGAGGTAGGTGTATCTACTTTGGCCACAGACTAATACTGAAGCATAAAGAGGTAGGTGTCTTATCTACTTTGGCCACAAACTAATACTGAAGCATAAAGAGGTAGGTGTCTTATCTACTTTGGCCACATACTAAAACTGAAGCATAAATAGGTAGGTGTATCTACTTTGGCCACAGACTAATACTGAAGCATAAAGAGGTAGGTGTCTTATCTACTTTGGCAACAAACTAATACTGAAGCATAAAGAGGTAAGTGTCTTATCTACTTTGGCCAAATACTAATAATGAAGCATAAAGAGGTAGATGTCTTATCTACTTTGGTCACAAACTAATACTGAAGCATAAAGAGGTAGGTGTCTTATCTACTTTGGTCACAAATTAATACTGAAGCATAAAGAGGTAGGTGTCTTATCTACTTTGGCCACAAACTAATACTGAAGCATAAAGAGGTAGGTGTCTTATCTACTTTGGCCACATACTAATACTGAAGCATAAAGAGGTAGGTGTCTTATCTAGTTTGGCCACAAACTAATACTGAAGCATGAATAGGTAGGTGTATCTACTTTGGCCACAAACTAATACTGAAGCATAAAGAGGTAGGTGTCTTATCTACTTTGGTCACAAAATAATACTGAAGCATAAATAGGTAGGTGTCTTATCAGCTGCAAAGACCATCAACGCACTGATTACATCAAGATTGGACAACAACAACAGCCTGCTAACTGGAACTTCCAATGCTAACATCCATCGCCTCCAACTTGCACAAAACGCATCAGCCCGATTACTTACAAGGTCCAGGAAGTACGACAGCATTGGACCTGTTCTAAGACAGCTTCACTGGCTGCCTGTCGAAAAGAGAATCACATTTAAAGTCCTCACACAGGTGTATAAAGCGCTGAATGATAGCCTGTATCCACTGTATTTGCGCAAACTGTTTGTGGAATATTCTCCCCGCAGGTCTCTTCGTTCTTCTGATGCTCACAGGATAGTCTGTGTACCTCGCTCCCATAATGTATATGGTGACAGACAATTTTCCAAGTACGCTGCCACCGCATGGAATTCTTTACCAGACTCTGTTAGAGCGTGTACACATATTGAATCATTTAAGCGTGCTCTCAAGACATACTTATTTTCTTAACCCTTTGTATCAGCGCATAGAAATGTATATTATATTTGCGCTTTATAAATGAACTCTATCATATCATATCATATCATATCATATCATCATATCACTTATCTACTGTGGCCGCAAACTAATACTGAAGCATAAAGAGGTAGGTGTCTTATCTACTTTGGCCAGAAACTAATACTGAATCATAAATAAGTAGATGTCTTATCTACTTTGGCCACAAACCAATCCTGAAGCATAAATATATAGGTGTCTTATCTACTTTGGCAACAAACTAATACTGAAGCATAAACAGGTAGGTGGCTTATAAGCTTTTGACACATACTAAGTACTGAAGCATTAAGAGGTAGGTGTCTTATCTACTTTGGCCGCAAACTAATACTGAAGCATAAATAGGTAGGTGTCTTATCTACTTTGGCCACAAACTAATACTGAAGCATTAAGAGGTAGGTGTCTTATCTACTTTGGCCACAAACTAATACTGAAGCATAAATAGGTAGGTGTCTTATCTACTTTGGCCACATACTAATACTGAAGCATAAAGAGGTAGGTGTCTTATCTACTTTGGCCACAAACTAATACTGAAGCATAAAGAGGTAGGTGTCTTATCTACTTTGGTCACAAACTTATACTGAAGCATAAAGAGGTAGGTTTCTTATCTACTTTGGCCACAAACTTATACTGAAGAATAAAGAGGTAGGTGTCTTATCTACTTTGGCCACAAACTAATACAGAAGCATAACTATGTAGGTGTTTTATCTACTTTGGCAACAAACTAATACTGAAGCATAAAGAAATAGGTGTCTTATCTACTTTGGCCACAAACTAATACTGAAGCATAAATAGGTAGGTGTCTTATCTACTTTGGCCACAAACTAATACTGAAGCATAAAGAGGTAGGTGTCTTATCTACTTTGGCCACATACTAATACTGAAGCATAAAGAGGTAGGTGTCTTATCTACTTTGGCCACAAACTAATACTGAAGCATAAAGAGGGAGGTGTCTTATCTACTTTGGTCACAAAATAATACTGAAGCATAAAGAGGTAGGTGTCTTATCTACTTTGGCCACAAACTAATACTGAAGCATAAAGAAATAGGTGTCTTATCTACTTTGGCCACAAACTAATACTGAAGCATAAAGAGGGAGGTGTCTTATCTACTTTGGTCACAAAATAATACTGAAGCATAAAGAGGTAGGTGTCTTATCTACTTTGGCCACAAACTAATACTGAAGCATAAAGAAATAGGTGTCTTATCTACTTTGGCCACAAACTAATACTGAAGCATTAAGAGGTAGGTGTCTTATCTACTTTGGTCACAAACTAATACTGAAGCATAAAGAGGTAGGTGTCTTATATACTTTGGTCACAAACTAATACTGAAGCATAAATATGTAGGTGTCTTATCTACTTTGGCCACAAACTAATACTGAAGCACAAATAGGTAGGTGTCTTATCTACTTTGGCCACGTACTAATACTGAAGCATAAAGAGGTAGGTGTCTTATCTACTTTGGCCACAAACTAATACTGAAGCACAAACAGGTAGGTGTCTTATCTACTTTGGCCACGTACTAATACTGAAGCATAAATAGGTAGGTGTCTTATCTACTTTGGCCACGTACTAATACTGAAGCATAAATAGGTAGGTGTCTTATCTACTTTTGCCTCGTACTAATACTGAAGCATAAAGAGGTAGGTGTCTTATCTACTTTGGTCACAAACTAATACTGAAGCATAAAGAGGTAGGTGTCTTATCTACTTTGGCCACAAACTAATACTGAAGCATAAAGAGGTAGGTGTCTTATCTACTTTGGCCAAAAACTAATACTGAAGCATAGAGAGGTAGGTGTCTTATCTACTTTGGCCACAGACTAATACTGAAGCATAAAGAGGTAGGTGTCTTATCTACTTTGGCCACAAACTAATACTGAAGCATAAATAGGCAGGTGTCTTATCTACTTTGGCCACAAACTAATACTGAAGCATAAAGAGGAAGGTGTCTTATCTACTTTGGCCACGTACTAATACTGAAGCATAAAGAGGTAGACGTCTTATCTACTTTGGCCACAAACTAATACTGAAGCATTAATAGGTAGGTGTCTTATCTACTTTGGCCACAAACTAATACTGAAGCATAAATAGGTAGGTGTCTTATCTTCTTTGGCCACAAACTAATACTGAAGCATAAAGAGGTAGGTGTCTTATATACTTTGGTCACAAACTAATACTGAAGCATAAAGAGGTAGGTGTCTTATCTACTTTGGCCACAGACTAATATTGAAGCATAAATAGGTAGGTGTCTTATCTACTTTGGCCACAGACTAATACTGAAGCATAACTAGGAAGGTGTCTTATCTACTTTGGCAACAAACTAATACTGAAGCATGAATAGGTAGGTGTATCTACTTTGGCCACAAACTAATACTGAAGCATAAAGAGGTAGGTGTTTTATCTACTTTGGCCACATACTAATACTGAAGCATAAAGAGGTAGGTGTATCTACTTTGGCCACAGACTAATACTGAAGCATAAAGAGTTAGGTGTCTTATCTACTTTGGTCACAAACTAATACTGAAGCATAAAGAGGTAGGTGTCTTATCTACTTTGGCCACATACTAATACTGAAGCATAAATAGGTAGGTGTATCTACTTTGGCCACAGACTAATACTGAAGCATAAAGAGGTAGGTGTCTTATCTACTTTGGCCACATACTAATACTGAAGCATAAAGAGGTAGGTGTATCTACTTTGGCCACAGACTAATACTGAAGCATAAAGAGGTAGGTGTCTTATCTACTTTGGCCACAAACTAATACTGAAGCATAAAGAGGTAGGTGTCTTATCTACTTTGGCCACATACTAAAACTGAAGCATAAATAGGTAGGTGTATCTACTTTGGCCACAGACTAATACTGAAGCATAAAGAGGTAGGTGTCTTATCTACTTTGGCAACAAACTAATACTGAAGCATAAAGAGGTAGGTGTCTTATCTACTTTGGCCAAATACTAATAATGAAGCATAAAGAGGTAGATGTCTTATCTACTTTGGTCACAAACTAATACTGAAGCATAAAGAGGTAGGTGTCTTATCTACTTTGGTCACAAATTAATACTGAAGCATAAAGAGGTAGGTGTCTTATCTACTTTGGCCACAAACTAATACTGAAGCATAAAGAGGTAGGTGTCTTATCTACTTTGGCCACATACTAATACTGAAGCATAAAGAGGTAGGTGTCTTATCTAGTTTGGCCACAAACTAATACTGAAGCATGAATAGGTAGGTGTATCTACTTTGGCCACAAACTAATACTGAAGCATAAAGAGGTAGGTGTCTTATCTACTTTGGTCACAAAATAATACTGAAGCATAAATAGGTAGGTGTCTTATCAGCTGCAAAGACCATCAACGCACTGATTACATCAAGATTGGACAACAACAACAGCCTGCTAACTGGAACTTCCAATGCTAACATCCATCGCCTCCAACTTGCACAAAACGCATCAGCCCGATTACTTACAAGGTCCAGGAAGTACGACAGCATTGGACCTGTTCTAAGACAGCTTCACTGGCTGCCTGTCGAAAAGAGAATCACATTTAAAGTCCTCACACAGGTGTATAAAGCGCTGAATGATAGCCTGTATCCACTGTATTTGCGCAAACTGTTTGTGGAATATTCTCCCCGCAGGTCTCTTCGTTCTTCTGATGCTCACAGGATAGTCTGTGTACCTCGCTCCCATAATGTATATGGTGACAGACAATTTTCCAAGTACGCTGCCACCGCATGGAATTCTTTACCAGACTCTGTTAGAGCGTGTACACATATTGAATCATTTAAGCGTGCTCTCAAGACATACTTATTTTCTTAACCCTTTGTATCAGCGCATAGAAATGTATATTATATTTGCGCTTTATAAATGAACTCTATCATATCATATCATATCATATCATATCATCATATCACTTATCTACTGTGGCCGCAAACTAATACTGAAGCATAAAGAGGTAGGTGTCTTATCTACTTTGGCCAGAAACTAATACTGAATCATAAATAGGTAGATATCTTATCTACTTTGGCCACAAACCAATCCTGAAGCATAAATATATAGGTGTCTTATCTACTTTGGCAACAAACTAATACTGAAGCATAAACAGGTAGGTGGCTTATAAGCTTTTGACACATACTAAGTACTGAAGCATTAAGAGGTAGGTGTCTTATCTACTTTGGCCGCAAACTAATACTGAAGCATAAATAGGTAGGTGTCTTATCTACTTTGGCCACAAACTAATACTGAAGCATTAAGAGGTAGGTGTCTTATCTACTTTGGCCACAAACTAATACTGAAGCATAAATAGGTAGGTGTCTTATCTACTTTGGCCACATACTAATACTGAAGCATAAAGAGGTAGGTGTCTTATCTACTTTGGCCACAAACTAATACTGAAGCATTAAGAGGTAGGTGTCTTATCTACTTTGGCCACAAACTAATACTGAAGCATAAATAGGTAGGTGTCTTATCTACTTTGGCCACATACTAATACTGAAGCATAAAGAGGTAGGTGTCTTATCTACTTTGGCCACAAACTAATACTGAAGCATAAAGAGGTAGGTGTCTTATCTACTTTGGTCACAAACTTATACTGAAGCATAAAGAGGTAGGTTTCTTATCTACTTTGGCCACAAACTTATACTGAAGCATAAAGAGGTAGGTGTCTTATCTACTTTGGCCACAAACTAATACAGAAGCATAACTATGTAGGTGTTTTATCTACTTTGGCAACAAACTAATACTGAAGCATAAAGAAATAGGTGTCTTATCTACTTTGGCCACAAACTAATACTGAAGCATAAATAGGTAGGTGTCTTATCTACTTTGGCCACAAACTAATACTGAAGCATAAAGAGGTAGGTGTCTTATCTACTTTGGTCACAAACTAATACTGAAGCATAAAGAGGTAGGTGTTTTATCTACTTTGGCCACATACTAATACTGAAGCATAAAGAGGTAGGTGTATCTACTTTGGCCACAGACTAATACTGAAGCATAAAGAGTTAGGTGTCTTATCTACTTTGGTCACAAACTAATACTGAAGCATAAAGAGGTAGGTGTCTTATCTACTTTGGTCACAAACTAATACTGAAGCATAAAGAGGTAGGTGTCTTATCTACTTTGGCCACAAACTAATACTGAAGCATAAAGAGGTAGGTGTCTTATCTACTTTGGCCAAAAACTAATACTGAAGCATAGAGAGGTAGGTGTCTTATCTACTTTGGCCACAGACTAATACTGAAGCATAAAGAGGTAGGTGTCTTATCTACTTTGGCCACAAACTAATACTGAAGCATAAATAGGCAGGTGTCTTATCTACTTTGGCCACAAACTAATACTGAAGCATAAAGAGGAAGGTGTCTTATCTACTTTGGCCACAAACTAATACTGAAGCATAAAGAGGTAGACGTCTTATCTACTTTGGCCACAAACTAATACTGAAGCATTAATAGGTAGGTGTCTTATCTACTTTGGCCACAAACTAATACTGAAGCATAAATAGGTAGGTGTCTTATCTTCTTTGGCCACAAACTAATACTGAAGCATAAAGAGGTAGGTGTCTTATATACTTTGGTCACAAACTAATACTGAAGCATAAAGAGGTAGGTGTCTTATCTACTTTGGCCACAGACTAATATTGAAGCATAAATAGGTAGGTGTCTTATCTACTTTGGCCACAGACTAATACTGAAGCATAACTAGGAAGGTGTCTTATCTACTTTGGCCACAAACTAATACTGAAGCATAAAGAAGTAGGTGTTTTATCTACTTTGGCCACAAACTAATACTGAAGCCTAAAGAGGTAGGTGTCTTATCTACTTTGGCCACAAACTAATACTGAAGTATAAAGAGGTAGGTGTCTTATCTACTTTGGCCACACACTAATACTGAAGCATAAATAGGTAGGTGTCTTATCTACTTTGGCCACAAACTAATACTGAAGCATAAAGAGGTAGGTGTCTTATCTACTTTGGCCACAAACTAATACTGAAGCATAAAGAGGTAGGTGTTTTATCTACTTTGGCCACAAACTAATACTGAAGCATAAAGAGGTAGGTGTCTTATCTACTTTGGCCACAAACTAATACTGAAGCATAAATAGGTAGGTGTCTTATCAGCTGCAAAGACCATCAACGCACTGATTACATCAAGATTGGACAACAACAACAGCCTGCTAACTGGAACTTCCAATGCTAACATCCATCGCCTCCAACTTGCACAAAACGCATCAGCCCGATTACTTACAAGGTCCAGGAAGTACGACAGCATTGGACCTGTTCTAAGACAGCTTCACTGGCTGCCTGTCGAAAAGAGAATCACATTTAAAGTCCTCACACAGGTGTATAAAGCGCTGAATGATAGCCTGTATCCACTGTATTTGCGCAAACTGTTTGTGGAATATTCTCCCCGCAGGTCTCTTCGTTCTTCTGATGCTCACAGGATAGTCTGTGTACCTCGCTCCCATAATGTATATGGTGACAGACAATTTTCCAAGTACGCTGCCACCGCATGGAATTCTTTACCAGACTCTGTTAGAGCGTGTACACATATTGAATCATTTAAGCGTGCTCTCAAGACATACTTATTTTCTTAACCCTTTGTATCAGCGCATAGAAATGTATATTATATTTGCGCTTTATAAATGAACTCTATCATATCATATCATATCATATCATATCATATCATCATATCCCTTATCTACTGTGGCCGCAAACTAATACTGAAGCATAAAGAGGTAGGTGTCTTATCTACTTTGGCCAGAAACTAATACTGAATCATAAATAGGTAGATGTCTTATCTACTTTGGCCACAAACCAATCCTGAAGCATAAATATATAGGTGTCTTATCTACTTTGGCAACAAACTAATACTGAAGCATAAACAGGTAGGTGGCTTATAAGCTTTTGACACATACTAAGTACTGAAGCATTAAGAGGTAGGTGTCTTATCTACTTTGGCCGCAAACTAATACTGAAGCATAAAAAGGTAGGTGTCTTATCTACTTTGGCCACAAACTAATACTGAAGCATAAATAGGTAGGTGTCTTATCTACTTTGGCCACAAACTAATACTGAAGCATAAATAGGTAGGTGTCTTATCTACTTTGGCCACATACTAATACTGAAGCATAAAGAGGTAGGTGTCTTATCTACTTTGGCCACAAACTAATACTGAAGCATAAAGAGGTAGGTGTCTTATCTACTTTGGTCACAAACTTATACTGAAGCATAAAGAGGTAGGTTTCTTATCTACTTTGGCCACAAACTTATACTGAAGCATAAAGAGGTAGGTGTCTTATCTACTTTGGCCACAAACTAATACAGAAGCATAACTATGTAGGTGTTTTATCTACTTTGGCAACAAACTAATACTGAAGCATAAAAAAATAGGTGTCTTATCTACTTTGGCCACATACTAATACTGAAGCATAAATAGGTAGGTGTCTTATCTACTTTGGCCACAAACTAATACTGAAGCATAAAGAGGTAGGTGTCTTATCTACTTTGACCACAAACTAATACTGAAGCATAAAGAGGTAGGTTTCTTATCTACTTTGGCCACAAACTTATACTGAAGCATTAAGAGGTAGGTGTCTTATCTACTTTGGCCACAAACTAATACTGAAGCATAAATAGGTAGGTGTCTTATCTACTTTGGCCACAAACTTATACTGAAGCATAAAGAGGTAGGTGTCTTATCTACTTTGGCCACAAACTAATACTGAAGCATTAAGAGGTAGGTGTCTTATCTACTTTGGCCACAAACTAATACTGAAGCATAAAGAGGTATGTTTCTTATCTACTTTGGCCACAAACTAATACTGAAGCATAAAGAGGTATGTTTCTTATCTACTTTGGCCACAAACGTATACTGAAGCATAAAGAGGTAGGTGTCTTATCTACTTTGGCCACAAACTAATACTGAAGCATAAAGAAGTAGATGTCTTATCTACTTTGGCCACAAACTAATACTGAAGCATAAAGAGGTAGGTGTCTTATCTACTTTGGCCACAAACTAATACTGAAGCATAAAGAGGTAGGTGTCTTATCTACTTTGGCCACAAACTAATAATGAAGCATTAAGAGGTAGGTGTCTTATCTACTTTGGCCACAAACTAATACTGAATCATAAAGAGGTAGGTTTCTTATCTACTTTGGCCACAAACGTATACTGAAGCATAAAGAGGTAGGTGTCTTATCTACTTTGGCCACAAACTAATACTGAAGCATAAAGAGGTAGGTGTCTTATCTACTTTGGCCACAAACTAATACTGAAGCATAAAGAGGTAGGTTTCTTATCTACTTTGGCCACAAACGTATACTGAAGCATAAAGAGGTAGGTGTCTTATCTACTTTGGCCACAAACTAATACTGAAGCATTAAGAAGTAGATGTCTTATCTACTTTGGCCACAAACTAATACTGAAGCATAAATAGGTAGGTGTCTTATCTGCTTTGGCCACAAACTAATACTGAAGCATAAATAGGTAGGTGTCTTATCTTCTTTGGCCACAAACTAATACTGAAGCATAAAGAAGTAGATGTCTTATCTACTTTGGCCACAAACTAATACAGAAGCATAACTATGTAGGTGTTTTATCTACTTTGGCAACAAACTAATACTGAAGCATAAAGAAATAGGTGTCTTATCTACTTTGGCCACAAACTAATACTGAAGCATAAATAGGTAGGTGTCTTATCTACTTTGGCCACAAACTAATACTGAAGCATAAAGAGGTAGGTGTCTTATCTACTTTGGTCACAAACTAATACTGAAGCATAAAGAGGTAGGTGTCTTATCTACTTTGACCACAAACTAATACTGAAGCCTAAAGAGGTAGGTGTCTTATATACTTTGGCCACAAACTAATACTGAAGTATAAAGAGGTAGGTGTCTTATCTACTTTGGCCACACACTAATACTGAAGCATAAATAGGTAGGTGTCTTATCTACTTTGGCCACAAACTAATACTGAAGCATAAAGAAATAGGTGTCTTATCTACTTTGGCCACAAACTAATACTGAAGCATAAATAGGTAGGTGTCTTATCTACTTTGGCCACAAACTAATACTGAAGCATAAAGAGGTAGGTGTCTTATCTACTTTGGTCACAAACTAATACTGAAGCATAAAGAGGTAGGTGTCTTATCTACTTTGACCACAAACTAATACTGAAGCCTAAAGAGGTAGGTGTCTTATATACTTTGGCCACAAACTAATACTGAAGTATAAAGAGGTAGGTGTCTTATCTACTTTGGCCACACACTAATACTGAAGCATAAATAGGTAGGTGTCTTATCTACTTTGGCCACAAACTAATACTGAAGCATAAAGAGGTAGGTGTCTTATCTACTTTGGCCACATACTAATACTGAAGCATAAAGAGGTAGGTGTATCTACTTTGGCCACAGACTAATACTGAAGCATAAAGAGGTAGGTGTCTTATCTACTTTGGCCACAAACTAATACTGAAGCATAAAGAGGTAGGTGTCTTATCTACTTTGGCCACATACTAAAACTGAAGCATAAATAGGTAGGTGTATCTACTTTGGCCACAGACTAATACTGAAGCATAAAGAGGTAGGTGTCTTATCTACTTTGGCAACAAACTAATACTGAAGCATAAAGAGGTAAGTGTCTTATCTACTTTGGCCAAATACTAATAATGAAGCATAAAGAGGTAGATGTCTTATCTACTTTGGTCACAAACTAATACTGAAGCATAAAGAGGTAGGTGTCTTATCTACTTTGGTCACAAATTAATACTGAAGCATAAAGAGGTAGGTGTCTTATCTACTTTGGCCACAAACTAATACTGAAGCATAAAGAGGTAGGTGTCTTATCTACTTTGGCCACATACTAATACTGAAGCATAAAGAGGTAGGTGTCTTATCTAGTTTGGCCACAAACTAATACTGAAGCATGAATAGGTAGGTGTATCTACTTTGGCCACAAACTAATACTGAAGCATAAAGAGGTAGGTGTCTTATCTACTTTGGTCACAAAATAATACTGAAGCATAAATAGGTAGGTGTCTTATCAGCTGCAAAGACCATCAACGCACTGATTACATCAAGATTGGACAACAACAACAGCCTGCTAACTGGAACTTCCAATGCTAACATCCATCGCCTCCAACTTGCACAAAACGCATCAGCCCGATTACTTACAAGGTCCAGGAAGTACGACAGCATTGGACCTGTTCTAAGACAGCTTCACTGGCTGCCTGTCGAAAAGAGAATCACATTTAAAGTCCTCACACAGGTGTATAAAGCGCTGAATGATAGCCTGTATCCACTGTATTTGCGCAAACTGTTTGTGGAATATTCTCCCCGCAGGTCTCTTCGTTCTTCTGATGCTCACAGGATAGTCTGTGTACCTCGCTCCCATAATGTATATGGTGACAGACAATTTTCCAAGTACGCTGCCACCGCATGGAATTCTTTACCAGACTCTGTTAGAGCGTGTACACATATTGAATCATTTAAGCGTGCTCTCAAGACATACTTATTTTCTTAACCCTTTGTATCAGCGCATAGAAATGTATATTATATTTGCGCTTTATAAATGAACTCTATCATATCATATCATATCATATCATATCATCATATCACTTATCTACTGTGGCCGCAAACTAATACTGAAGCATAAAGAGGTAGGTGTCTTATCTACTTTGGCCAGAAACTAATACTGAATCATAAATAGGTAGATATCTTATCTACTTTGGCCACAAACCAATCCTGAAGCATAAATATATAGGTGTCTTATCTACTTTGGCAACAAACTAATACTGAAGCATAAACAGGTAGGTGGCTTATAAGCTTTTGACACATACTAAGTACTGAAGCATTAAGAGGTAGGTGTCTTATCTACTTTGGCCGCAAACTAATACTGAAGCATAAATAGGTAGGTGTCTTATCTACTTTGGCCACAAACTAATACTGAAGCATTAAGAGGTAGGTGTCTTATCTACTTTGGCCACAAACTAATACTGAAGCATAAATAGGTAGGTGTCTTATCTACTTTGGCCACATACTAATACTGAAGCATAAAGAGGTAGGTGTCTTATCTACTTTGGCCACAAACTAATACTGAAGCATAAAGAGGTAGGTGTCTTATCTACTTTGGTCACAAACTTATACTGAAGCATAAAGAGGTAGGTTTCTTATCTACTTTGGCCACAAACTTATACTGAAGCATAAAGAGGTAGGTGTCTTATCTACTTTGGCCACAAACTAATACAGAAGCATAACTATGTAGGTGTTTTATCTACTTTGGCAACAAACTAATACTGAAGCATAAAGAAATAGGTGTCTTATCTACTTTGGCCACAAACTAATACTGAAGCATAAATAGGTAGGTGTCTTATCTACTTTGGCCACAAACTAATACTGAAGCATAAAGAGGTAGGTGTCTTATCTACTTTGGTCACAAACTAATACTGAAGCATAAAGAGGTAGGTGTTTTATCTACTTTGGCCACATACTAATACTGAAGCATAAAGAGGTAGGTGTATCTACTTTGGCCACAGACTAATACTGAAGCATAAAGAGTTAGGTGTCTTATCTACTTTGGTCACAAACTAATACTGAAGCATAAAGAGGTAGGTGTCTTATCTACTTTGGTCACAAACTAATACTGAAGCATAAAGAGGTAGGTGTCTTATCTACTTTGGCCACAAACTAATACTGAAGCATAAAGAGGTAGGTGTCTTATCTACTTTGGCCAAAAACTAATACTGAAGCATAGAGAGGTAGGTGTCTTATCTACTTTGGCCACAGACTAATACTGAAGCATAAAGAGGTAGGTGTCTTATCTACTTTGGCCACAAACTAATACTGAAGCATAAATAGGCAGGTGTCTCATCTACTTTGGCCACAAACTAATACTGAAGCATAAAGAGGAAGGTGTCTTATCTACTTTGGCCACAAACTAATACTGAAGCATAAAGAGGTAGACGTCTTATCTACTTTGGCCACAAACTAATACTGAAGCATTAATAGGTAGGTGTCTTATCTACTTTGGCCACAAACTAATACTGAAGCATAAATAGGTAGGTGTCTTATCTTCTTTGGCCACAAATTAATACTGAAGCATAAAGAGGTAGGTGTCTTATATACTTTGGTCACAAACTAATACTGAAGCATAAAGAGGTAGGTGTCTTATCTACTTTGGCCACAGACTAATATTGAAGCATAAATAGGTAGGTGTCTTATCTACTTTGGCCACAGACTAATACTGAAGCATAACTAGGAAGGTGTCTTATCTACTTTGGCCACAAACTAATACTGAAGCATAAAGAAGTAGGTGTTTTATCTACTTTGGCCACAAACTAATACTGAAGCCTAAAGAGGTAGGTGTCTTATCTACTTTGGCCACAAACTAATACTGAAGTATAAAGAGGTAGGTGTCTTATCTACTTTGGCCACACACTAATACTGAAGCATAAATAGGTAGGTGTCTTATCTACTTTGGCCACAAACTAATACTGAAGCATAAAGAGGTAGGTGTCTTATCTACTTTGGCCACAAACTAATACTGAAGCATAAAGAGGTAGGTGTTTTATCTACTTTGGCCACAAACTAATACTGAAGCATAAAGAGGTAGGTGTCTTATCTACTTTGGCCACAAACTAATACTGAAGCATAAATAGGTAGGTGTCTTATCAGCTGCAAAGACCCTCAACGCACTGATTACATCAAGATTGGACAACAACAACAGCCTGCTAACTGGAACTTCCAATGCTAACATCCATCGCCTCCAACTTGCACAAAACGCATCAGCCCGATTACTTACAAGGTCCAGGAAGTACGACAGCATTGGACCTGTTCTAAGACAGCTTCACTGGCTGCCTGTCGAAAAGAGAATCACATTTAAAGTCCTCACACAGGTGTATAAAGCGCTGAATGATAGCCTGTATCCACTGTATTTGCGCAAACTGTTTGTGGAATATTCTCCCCGCAGGTCTCTTCGTTCTTCTGATGCTCACAGGATAGTCTGTGTACCTCGCTCCCATAATGTATATGGTGACAGACAATTTTCCAAGTACGCTGCCACCGCATGGAATTCTTTACCAGACTCTGTTAGAGCGTGTACACATATTGAATCATTTAAGCGTGCTCTCAAGACATACTTATTTTCTTAACCCTTTGTATCAGCGCATAGAAATGTATATTATATTTGCGCTTTATAAATGAACTCTATCATATCATATCATATCATATCATATCATATCATATCATCATATCCCTTATCTACTGTGGCCGCAAACTAATACTGAAGCATAAAGAGGTAGGTGTCTTATCTACTTTGGCCAGAAACTAATACTGAATCATAAATAGGTAGATGTCTTATCTACTTTGGCCACAAACCAATCCTGAAGCATAAATATATAGGTGTCTTATCTACTTTGGCAACAAACTAATACTGAAGCATAAACAGGTAGGTGGCTTATAAGCTTTTGACACATACTAAGTACTGAAGCATTAAGAGGTAGGTGTCTTATCTACTTTGGCCGCAAACTAATACTGAAGCATAAAAAGGTAGGTGTCTTATCTACTTTGGCCACAAACTAATACTGAAGCATAAATAGGTAGGTGTCTTATCTACTTTGGCCACAAACTAATACTGAAGCATAAATAGGTAGGTGTCTTATCTACTTTGGCCACATACTAATACTGAAGCATAAAGAGGTAGGTGTCTTATCTACTTTGGCCACAAACTAATACTGAAGCATAAAGAGGTAGGTGTCTTATCTACTTTGGTCACAAACTTATACTGAAGCATAAAGAGGTAGGTTTCTTATCTACTTTGGCCACAAACTTATACTGAAGCATAAAGAGGTAGGTGTCTTATCTACTTTGGCCACAAACTAATACAGAAGCATAACTATGTAGGTGTTTTATCTACTTTGGCAACAAACTAATACTGAAGCATAAAGAAATAGGTGTCTTATCTACTTTGGCCACATACTAATACTGAAGCATAAATAGGTAGGTGTCTTATCTACTTTGGCCACAAACTAATACTGAAGCATAAAGAGGTAGGTGTCTTATCTACTTTGACCACAAACTAATACTGAAGCATAAAGAGGTAGGTTTCTTATCTACTTTGGCCACAAACTTATACTGAAGCATTAAGAGGTAGGTGTCTTATCTACTTTGGCCACAAACTAATACTGAAGCATAAATAGGTAGGTGTCTTATCTACTTTGGCCACAAACTTATACTGAAGCATAAAGAGGTAGGTGTCTTATCTACTTTGGCCACAAACTAATACTGAAGCATTAAGAGGTAGGTGTCTTATCTACTTTGGCCACAAACTAATACTGAAGCATAAAGAGGTATGTTTCTTATCTACTTTGGCCACAAACTAATACTGAAGCATAAAGAGGTATGTTTCTTATCTACTTTGGCCACAAACGTATACTGAAGCATAAAGAGGTAGGTGTCTTATCTACTTTGGCCACAAACTAATACTGAAGCATAAAGAAGTAGATGTCTTATCTACTTTGGCCACAAACTAATACTGAAGCATAAAGAGGTAGGTGTCTTATCTACTTTGGCCACAAACTAATACTGAAGCATAAAGAGGTAGGTGTCTTATCTACTTTGGCCACAAACTAATAATGAAGCATTAAGAGGTAGGTGTCTTATCTACTTTGGCCACAAACTAATACTGAATCATAAAGAGGTAGGTGTCTTATCTACTTTGGCCACAAACGTATACTGAAGCATAAAGAGGTAGGTGTCTTATCTACTTTGGCCACAAACTAATACTGAAGCATAAAGAGGTAGGTGTCTTATCTACTTTGGCCACAAACTAATACTGAAGCATAAAGAGGTAGGTTTCTTATCTACTTTGGCCACAAACGTATACTGAAGCATAAAGAGGTAGGTGTCTTATCTACTTTGGCCACAAACTAATACTGAAGCATTAAGAAGTAGATGTCTTATCTACTTTGGCCACAAACTAATACTGAAGCATAAATAGGTAGGTGTCTTATCTGCTTTGGCCACAAACTAATACTGAAGCATAAAGAAGTAGGTGTCTTATCTTCTTTGGCCACAAACTAATACTGAAGCATAAAGAAGTAGATGTCTTATCTACTTTGGCCACAAACTAATACAGAAGCATAACTATGTAGGTGTTTTATCTACTTTGGCAACAAACTAATACTGAAGCATAAAGAAATAGGTGTCTTATCTACTTTGGCCACAAACTAATACTGAAGAATAAATAGGTAGGTGTCTTATCTACTTTGGCCACAAACTAATACTGAAGCATAAAGAGGTAGGTGTCTTATCTACTTTGGTCACAAACTAATACTGAAGCATAAAGAGGTAGGTGTCTTATCTACTTTGGTCACAAAATAATACTGAAGCATAAAGAGGTAGGTGTCTTATCTACTTTGGCCACAAACTAATACTGGAGCATAAAGAAATAGGTGTCTTATCTACTTTGGCCACAAACTAATACTGAAGCATTAAGAGGTAGGTGTCTTATCTACTTTGGTCACAAACTAATACTGAAGCATAAAGAGGTAGGTGTCTTATCTACTTTGGTCACAAACTAATACTGAAGCATAAATATGTAGGTGTCTTATCTACTTTGGCCACAAACTAATACTGAAGCACAAATAGGTAGGTGTCTTATCTACTTTGGCCACGTACTAATACTGAAGCATAAAGAGGTAGGTGTCTTATCTACTTTGGCCACAAACTAATACTGAAGCACAAACAGGTAGGTGTCTTATCTACTTTGGCCACGTACTAATACTGAAGCATAAATAGGTAGGTGTCTTATCTACTTTGGCCACGTACTAATACTGAAGCATAAATAGGTAGGTGTCTTATCTACTTTGGCCTCGTACTAATACTGAAGCATAAAGAGGTAGGTGTCTTATCTACTTTGGCCACAAACTAATACTGAAGCATAAATAGGTAGGTGTCTTATCTTCTTTGGCCACAAACTAATACTGAAGCATAAAGAGGTAGGTGTCTTATCTACTTTGGTCACAAACTAATACTGAAGCATAAAGAGGTAGGTGTCTTATCTACTTTGGCCACAGACTAATACTGAAGCATAAATAGGTAGGTGTCTTATCTACTTTGGCCACAGATTAATACTGAAGCATAAATAGGTAGGTGTCTTATCTACTTTGGCAACAAACTAATACTGAAGCATGAATAGGTAGGTGTATCTACTTTGGCCACAAACTAATACTGATGCATAAAGAGGTAGGTGTTTTATCTACTTTGGCCACATACTAATACTGAAGCATAAAGAGGTAGGTGTATCTACTTTGGCCACAGACTAATACTGAAGCATAAAGAGTTAGGTGTCTTATCTACTTTGGTCACAAACTAATACTGAAGCATAAAGAGGTAGGTGTCTTATCTACTTTGGCCACATACTAATACTGAAGCATAAATAGGTAGGTGTATCTACTTTGGCCACAGACTAATACTGAAGCATAAAGAGGTAGGTGTCTTATCTACTTTGGCCACATACTAATACTGAAGCATAAAGAGGTAGGTGTATCTACTTTGGCCACAGACTAATACTGAAGCATAAAGAGGTAGGTGTCTTATCTACTTTGGCCACAAACTAATACTGAAGCATAAAGAGGTAGGTGTCTTATCTACTTTGGCCACATACTAAAACTGAAGCATAAATAGGTAGGTGTATCTACTTTGGCCACAGACTAATACTGAAGCATAAAGAGGTAGGTGTCTTATCTACTTTGGCCACAAACTAATACTGAAGCATAAAGAGGTAAGTGTCTTATCTACTTTGGCCAAATACTAATAATGAAGCATAAAGAGGTAGATGTCTTATCTACTTTGGTCACAAACTAATACTGAAGCATAAAGAGGTAGGTGTCTTATCTACTTTGGTCACAAATTAATACTGAAGCATAAAGAGGTAGGTGTCTTATCTACTTTCGCCACGTACTAATACTTAAGCATAAAGAGGTAGGTGTCTTATCTACTTTGGCCACGTAATAATACTGAAGCATAAATAGGTAGGTGTCTTATCTACTTTGGCCACAAACTAATACTGAAGCATAAATATGTAGGTGTCTTATCTACTTTGGCCACATACTAATACTGAAGCATAAAGAGGTAGGTGTCTTATCTACTTTGGCCACAAACTAATACTGAAGCATAAAGAGGGAGGTGTCTTATCTACTTTGGTCACAAAATAATACTGAAGCATAAAGAGGTAGGTGTCTTATCTACTTTGGCCACAAACTAATACTGAAGCATAAAGAAATAGGTGTCTTATCTACTTTGGCCACAAACTAATACTGAAGCATAAAGAGGGAGGTGTCTTATCTACTTTGGTCACAAAATAATACTGAAGCATAAAGAGGTAGGTGTCTTATCTACTTTGGCCACAAACTAATACTGGAGCATAAAGAAATAGGTGTCTTATCTACTTTGGCCACAAACTAATACTGAAGCATTAAGAGGTAGGTGTCTTATCTACTTTGGTCACAAACTAATACTGAAGCATAAAGAGGTAGGTGTCTTATCTACTTTGGTCACAAACTAATACTGAAGCATAAATATGTAGGTGTCTTATCTACTTTGGCCACAAACTAATACTGAAGCACAAATAGGTAGGTGTCTTATCTACTTTGGCCACGTACTAATACTGAAGCATAAAGAGGTAGGTGTCTTATCTACTTTGGCCACAAACTAATACTGAAGCACAAACAGGTAGGTGTCTTATCTACTTTGGCCACGTACTAATACTGAAGCATAAATAGGTAGGTGTCTTATCTACTTTGGCCACGTACTAATACTGAAGCATAAATAGGTAGGTGTCTTATCTACTTTGGCCTCGTACTAATACTGAAGCATAAAGAGGTAGGTGTCTTATCTACTTTGGCCACAAACTAATACTGAAGCATAAATAGGTAGGTGTCTTATCTTCTTTGGCCACAAACTAATACTGAAGCATAAAGAGGTAGGTGTCTTATCTACTTTGGTCACAAACTAATACTGAAGCATAAAGAGGTAGGTGTCTTATCTACTTTGGCCACAGACTAATACTGAAGCATAAATAGGTAGGTGTCTTATCTACTTTGGCCACAGACTAATACTGAAGCATAAATAGGTAGGTGTCTTATCTACTTTGGCAACAAACTAATACTGAAGCATGAATAGGTAGGTGTATCTACTTTGGCCACAAACTAATACTGAAGCATAAAGAGGTAGGTGTTTTATCTACTTTGGCCACATACTAATACTGAAGCATAAAGAGGTAGGTGTATCTACTTTGGCCACAGACTAATACTGAAGCATAAAGAGTTAGGTGTCTTATCTACTTTGGTCACAAACTAATACTGAAGCATAAAGAGGTAGGTGTCTTATCTACTTTGGCCACATACTAATACTGAAGCATAAATAGGTAGGTGTATCTACTTTGGCCACAGACTAATACTGAAGCATAAAGAGGTAGGTGTCTTATCTACTTTGGCCACATACTAATACTGAAGCATAAAGAGGTAGGTGTATCTACTTTGGCCACAGACTAATACTGAAGCATAAAGAGGTAGGTGTCTTATCTACTTTGGCCACAAACTAATACTGAAGCATAAAGAGGTAGGTGTCTTATCTACTTTGGCCACATACTAAAACTGAAGCATAAATAGGTAGGTGTATCTACTTTGGCCACAGACTAATACTGAAGCATAAAGAGGTAGGTTTCTTATCTACTTTGGCAACAAACTAATACTGAAGCATAAAGAGGTAAGTGTCTTATCTACTTTGGTCACAAACTAATACTGAAGCATAAAGAGGTAGGTGTCTTATCTACTTTGGTCACAAATTAATACTGAAGCATAAAGAGGTAGGTGTCTTATCTACTTTGGCCACAAACTAATACTGAAGCATAAAGAGGTAGGTGTCTTATCTACTTTGGCCACATACTAATACTGAAGCATAAAGAAATAGGTGTCTTATCTACTTTGGCCACAAACTAATACTGAAGCATAAATAGGTAGGTGTCTTATCTACTTTGGCCACAAACTAATACTGAAGCATAAAGAGGTAGGTGTCTTATCTACTTTGGTCACAAACTAATACTGAAGCATAAAGAGGTAGGTGTTTTATCTACTTTGGCCACATACTAATACTGAAGCATAAAGAGGTAGGTGTATCTACTTTGGCCACAGACTAATACTGAAGCATAAAGAGTTAGGTGTCTTATCTACTTTGGTCACAAACTAATACTGAAGCATAAAGAGGTAGGTGTCTTATCTACTTTGGTCACAAACTAATACTGAAGCATAAAGAGGTAGGTGTCTTATCTACTTTGGCCACAAACTAATACTGAAGCATAAAGAGGTAGGTGTCTTATCTACTTTGGCCAAAAACTAATACTGAAGCATAGAGAGGTAGGTGTCTTATCTACTTTGGCCACAGACTAATACTGAAGCATAAAGAGGTAGGTGTCTTATCTACTTTGGCCACAAACTAATACTGAAGCATAAATAGGCAGGTGTCTTATCTACTTTGGCCACAAACTAATACTGAAGCATAAAGAGGAAGGTGTCTTATCTACTTTGGCCACAAACTAATACTGAAGCATAAAGAGGTAGACGTCTTATCTACTTTGGCCACAAACTAATACTGAAGCATTAATAGGTAGGTGTCTTATCTACTTTGGCCACAAACTAATACTGAAGCATAAATAGGTAGGTGTCTTATCTTCTTTGGCCACAAACTAATACTGAAGCATAAAGAGGTAGGTGTCTTATATACTTTGGTCACAAACTAATACTGAAGCATAAAGAGGTAGGTGTCTTATCTACTTTGGCCACAGACTAATATTGAAGCATAAATAGGTAGGTGTCTTATCTACTTTGGCCACAGACTAATACTGAAGCATAACTAGGAAGGTGTCTTATCTACTTTGGCCACAAACTAATACTGAAGCATAAAGAAGTAGGTGTTTTATCTACTTTGGCCACAAACTAATACTGAAGCCTAAAGAGGTAGGTGTCTTATCTACTTTGGCCACAAACTAATACTGAAGTATAAAGAGGTAGGTGTCTTATCTACTTTGGCCACACACTAATACTGAAGCATAAATAGGTAGGTGTCTTATCTACTTTGGCCACAAACTAATACTGAAGCATAAAGAGGTAGGTGTCTTATCTACTTTGGCCACAAACTAATACTGAAGCATAAAGAGGTAGGTGTTTTATCTACTTTGGCCACAAACTAATACTGAAGCATAAAGAGGTAGGTGTCTTATCTACTTTGGCCACAAACTAATACTGAAGCATAAATAGGTAGGTGTCTTATCAGCTGCAAAGACCATCAACGCACTGATTACATCAAGATTGGACAACAACAACAGCCTGCTAACTGGAACTTCCAATGCTAACATCCATCGCCTCCAACTTGCACAAAACGCATCAGCCCGATTACTTACAAGGTCCAGGAAGTACGACAGCATTGGACCTGTTCTAAGACAGCTTCACTGGCTGCCTGTCGAAAAGAGAATCACATTTAAAGTCCTCACACAGGTGTATAAAGCGCTGAATGATAGCCTGTATCCACTGTATTTGCGCAAACTGTTTGTGGAATATTCTCCCCGCAGGTCTCTTCGTTCTTCTGATGCTCACAGGATAGTCTGTGTACCTCGCTCCCATAATGTATATGGTGACAGACAATTTTCCAAGTACGCTGCCACCGCATGGAATTCTTTACCAGACTCTGTTAGAGCGTGTACACATATTGAATCATTTAAGCGTGCTCTCAAGACATACTTATTTTCTTAACCCTTTGTATCAGCGCATAGAAATGTATATTATATTTGCGCTTTATAAATGAACTCTATCATATCATATCATATCATATCATATCATATCATCATATCCCTTATCTACTGTGGCCGCAAACTAATACTGAAGCATAAAGAGGTAGGTGTCTTATCTACTTTGGCCAGAAACTAATACTGAATCATAAATAGGTAGATGTCTTATCTACTTTGGCCACAAACCAATCCTGAAGCATAAATATATAGGTGTCTTATCTACTTTGGCAACAAACTAATACTGAAGCATAAACAGGTAGGTGGCTTATAAGCTTTTGACACATACTAAGTACTGAAGCATTAAGAGGTAGGTGTCTTATCTACTTTGGCCGCAAACTAATACTGAAGCATAAAAAGGTAGGTGTCTTATCTACTTTGGCCACAAACTAATACTGAAGCATAAATAGGTAGGTGTCTTATCTACTTTGGCCACAAACTAATACTGAAGCATAAATAGGTAGGTGTCTTATCTACTTTGGCCACATACTAATACTGAAGCATAAAGAGGTAGGTGTCTTATCTACTTTGGCCACAAACTAATACTGAAGCATAAAGAGGTAGGTGTCTTATCTACTTTGGTCACAAACTTATACTGAAGCATAAAGAGGTAGGTTTCTTATCTACTTTGGCCACAAACTTATACTGAAGCATAAAGAGGTAGGTGTCTTATCTACTTTGGCCACAAACTAATACAGAAGCATAACTATGTAGGTGTTTTATCTACTTTGGCAACAAACTAATACTGAAGCATAAAAAAATAGGTGTCTTATCTACTTTGGCCACATACTAATACTGAAGCATAAATAGGTAGGTGTCTTATCTACTTTGGCCACAAACTAATACTGAAGCATAAAGAGGTAGGTGTCTTATCTACTTTGACCACAAACTAATACTGAAGCATAAAGAGGTAGGTTTCTTATCTACTTTGGCCACAAACTTATACTGAAGCATTAAGAGGTAGGTGTCTTATCTACTTTGGCCACAAACTAATACTGAAGCATAAATAGGTAGGTGTCTTATCTACTTTGGCCACAAACTTATACTGAAGCATAAAGAGGTAGGTGTCTTATCTACTTTGGCCACAAACTAATACTGAAGCATTAAGAGGTAGGTGTCTTATCTACTTTGGCCACAAACTAATACTGAAGCATAAAGAGGTATGTTTCTTATCTACTTTGGCCACAAACTAATACTGAAGCATAAAGAGGTATGTTTCTTATCTACTTTGGCCACAAACGTATACTGAAGCATAAAGAGGTAGGTGTCTTATCTACTTTGGCCACAAACTAATACTGAAGCATAAAGAAGTAGATGTCTTATCTACTTTGGCCACAAACTAATACTGAAGCATAAAGAGGTAGGTGTCTTATCTACTTTGGCCACAAACTAATACTGAAGCATAAAGAGGTAGGTGTCTTATCTACTTTGGCCACAAACTAATAATGAAGCATTAAGAGGTAGGTGTCTTATCTACTTTGGCCACAAACTAATACTGAATCATAAAGAGGTAGGTTTCTTATCTACTTTGGCCACAAACGTATACTGAAGCATAAAGAGGTAGGTGTCTTATCTACTTTGGCCACAAACTAATACTGAAGCATAAAGAGGTAGGTGTCTTATCTACTTTGGCCACAAACTAATACTGAAGCATAAAGAGGTAGGTTTCTTATCTACTTTGGCCACAAACGTATACTGAAGCATAAAGAGGTAGGTGTCTTATCTACTTTGGCCACAAACTAATACTGAAGCATTAAGAAGTAGATGTCTTATCTACTTTGGCCACAAACTAATACTGAAGCATAAATAGGTAGGTGTCTTATCTGCTTTGGCCACAAACTAATACTGAAGCATAAATAGGTAGGTGTCTTATCTTCTTTGGCCACAAACTAATACTGAAGCATAAAGAAGTAGATGTCTTATCTACTTTGGCCACAAACTAATACAGAAGCATAACTATGTAGGTGTTTTATCTACTTTGGCAACAAACTAATACTGAAGCATAAAGAAATAGGTGTCTTATCTACTTTGGCCACAAACTAATACTGAAGCATAAATAGGTAGGTGTCTTATCTACTTTGGCCACAAACTAATACTGAAGCATAAAGAGGTAGGTGTCTTATCTACTTTGGTCACAAACTAATACTGAAGCATAAAGAGGTAGGTGTCTTATCTACTTTGACCACAAACTAATACTGAAGCCTAAAGAGGTAGGTGTCTTATATACTTTGGCCACAAACTAATACTGAAGTATAAAGAGGTAGGTGTCTTATCTACTTTGGCCACACACTAATACTGAAGCATAAATAGGTAGGTGTCTTATCTACTTTGGCCACAAACTAATACTGAAGCATAAAGAAATAGGTGTCTTATCTACTTTGGCCACAAACTAATACTGAAGCATAAATAGGTAGGTGTCTTATCTACTTTGGCCACAAACTAATACTGAAGCATAAAGAGGTAGGTGTCTTATCTACTTTGGTCACAAACTAATACTGAAGCATAAAGAGGTAGGTGTCTTATCTACTTTGACCACAAACTAATACTGAAGCCTAAAGAGGTAGGTGTCTTATATACTTTGGCCACAAACTAATACTGAAGTATAAAGAGGTAGGTGTCTTATCTACTTTGGCCACACACTAATACTGAAGCATAAATAGGTAGGTGTCTTATCTACTTTGGCCACAAACTAATACTGAAGCATAAAGAGGTAGGTGTCTTATCTACTTTGGCCACATACTAATACTGAAGCATAAAGAGGTAGGTGTATCTACTTTGGCCACAGACTAATACTGAAGCATAAAGAGGTAGGTGTCTTATCTACTTTGGCCACAAACTAATACTGAAGCATAAAGAGGTAGGTGTCTTATCTACTTTGGCCACATACTAAAACTGAAGCATAAATAGGTAGGTGTATCTACTTTGGCCACAGACTAATACTGAAGCATAAAGAGGTAGGTGTCTTATCTACTTTGGCAACAAACTAATACTGAAGCATAAAGAGGTAAGTGTCTTATCTACTTTGGCCAAATACTAATAATGAAGCATAAAGAGGTAGATGTCTTATCTACTTTGGTCACAAACTAATACTGAAGCATAAAGAGGTAGGTGTCTTATCTACTTTGGTCACAAATTAATACTGAAGCATAAAGAGGTAGGTGTCTTATCTACTTTGGCCACAAACTAATACTGAAGCATAAAGAGGTAGGTGTCTTATCTACTTTGGCCACATACTAATACTGAAGCATAAAGAGGTAGGTGTCTTATCTAGTTTGGCCACAAACTAATACTGAAGCATGAATAGGTAGGTGTATCTACTTTGGCCACAAACTAATACTGAAGCATAAAGAGGTAGGTGTCTTATCTACTTTGGTCACAAAATAATACTGAAGCATAAATAGGTAGGTGTCTTATCAGCTGCAAAGACCATCAACGCACTGATTACATCAAGATTGGACAACAACAACAGCCTGCTAACTGGAACTTCCAATGCTAACATCCATCGCCTCCAACTTGCACAAAACGCATCAGCCCGATTACTTACAAGGTCCAGGAAGTACGACAGCATTGGACCTGTTCTAAGACAGCTTCACTGGCTGCCTGTCGAAAAGAGAATCACATTTAAAGTCCTCACACAGGTGTATAAAGCGCTGAATGATAGCCTGTATCCACTGTATTTGCGCAAACTGTTTGTGGAATATTCTCCCCGCAGGTCTCTTCGTTCTTCTGATGCTCACAGGATAGTCTGTGTACCTCGCTCCCATAATGTATATGGTGACAGACAATTTTCCAAGTACGCTGCCACCGCATGGAATTCTTTACCAGACTCTGTTAGAGCGTGTACACATATTGAATCATTTAAGCGTGCTCTCAAGACATACTTATTTTCTTAACCCTTTGTATCAGCGCATAGAAATGTATATTATATTTGCGCTTTATAAATGAACTCTATCATATCATATCATATCATATCATATCATCATATCACTTATCTACTGTGGCCGCAAACTAATACTGAAGCATAAAGAGGTAGGTGTCTTATCTACTTTGGCCAGAAACTAATACTGAATCATAAATAGGTAGATATCTTATCTACTTTGGCCACAAACCAATCCTGAAGCATAAATATATAGGTGTCTTATCTACTTTGGCAACAAACTAATACTGAAGCATAAACAGGTAGGTGGCTTATAAGCTTTTGACACATACTAAGTACTGAAGCATTAAGAGGTAGGTGTCTTATCTACTTTGGCCGCAAACTAATACTGAAGCATAAATAGGTAGGTGTCTTATCTACTTTGGCCACAAACTAATACTGAAGCATTAAGAGGTAGGTGTCTTATCTACTTTGGCCACAAACTAATACTGAAGCATAAATAGGTAGGTGTCTTATCTACTTTGGCCACATACTAATACTGAAGCATAAAGAGGTAGGTGTCTTATCTACTTTGGCCACAAACTAATACTGAAGCATAAAGAGGTAGGTGTCTTATCTACTTTGGTCACAAACTTATACTGAAGCATAAAGAGGTAGGTTTCTTATCTACTTTGGCCACAAACTTATACTGAAGCATAAAGAGGTAGGTGTCTTATCTACTTTGGCCACAAACTAATACAGAAGCATAACTATGTAGGTGTTTTATCTACTTTGGCAACAAACTAATACTGAAGCATAAAGAAATAGGTGTCTTATCTACTTTGGCCACAAACTAATACTGAAGCATAAATAGGTAGGTGTCTTATCTACTTTGGCCACAAACTAATACTGAAGCATAAAGAGGTAGGTGTCTTATCTACTTTGGTCACAAACTAATACTGAAGCATAAAGAGGTAGGTGTTTTATCTACTTTGGCCACATACTAATACTGAAGCATAAAGAGGTAGGTGTATCTACTTTGGCCACAGACTAATACTGAAGCATAAAGAGTTAGGTGTCTTATCTACTTTGGTCACAAACTAATACTGAAGCATAAAGAGGTAGGTGTCTTATCTACTTTGGTCACAAACTAATACTGAAGCATAAAGAGGTAGGTGTCTTATCTACTTTGGCCACAAACTAATACTGAAGCATAAAGAGGTAGGTGTCTTATCTACTTTGGCCAAAAACTAATACTGAAGCATAGAGAGGTAGGTGTCTTATCTACTTTGGCCACAGACTAATACTGAAGCATAAAGAGGTAGGTGTCTTATCTACTTTGGCCACAAACTAATACTGAAGCATAAATAGGCAGGTGTCTCATCTACTTTGGCCACAAACTAATACTGAAGCATAAAGAGGAAGGTGTCTTATCTACTTTGGCCACAAACTAATACTGAAGCATAAAGAGGTAGACGTCTTATCTACTTTGGCCACAAACTAATACTGAAGCATTAATAGGTAGGTGTCTTATCTACTTTGGCCACAAACTAATACTGAAGCATAAATAGGTAGGTGTCTTATCTTCTTTGGCCACAAATTAATACTGAAGCATAAAGAGGTAGGTGTCTTATATACTTTGGTCACAAACTAATACTGAAGCATAAAGAGGTAGGTGTCTTATCTACTTTGGCCACAGACTAATATTGAAGCATAAATAGGTAGGTGTCTTATCTACTTTGGCCACAGACTAATACTGAAGCATAACTAGGAAGGTGTCTTATCTACTTTGGCCACAAACTAATACTGAAGCATAAAGAAGTAGGTGTTTTATCTACTTTGGCCACAAACTAATACTGAAGCCTAAAGAGGTAGGTGTCTTATCTACTTTGGCCACAAACTAATACTGAAGTATAAAGAGGTAGGTGTCTTATCTACTTTGGCCACACACTAATACTGAAGCATAAATAGGTAGGTGTCTTATCTACTTTGGCCACAAACTAATACTGAAGCATAAAGAGGTAGGTGTCTTATCTACTTTGGCCACAAACTAATACTGAAGCATAAAGAGGTAGGTGTTTTATCTACTTTGGCCACAAACTAATACTGAAGCATAAAGAGGTAGGTGTCTTATCTACTTTGGCCACAAACTAATACTGAAGCATAAATAGGTAGGTGTCTTATCAGCTGCAAAGACCCTCAACGCACTGATTACATCAAGATTGGACAACAACAACAGCCTGCTAACTGGAACTTCCAATGCTAACATCCATCGCCTCCAACTTGCACAAAACGCATCAGCCCGATTACTTACAAGGTCCAGGAAGTACGACAGCATTGGACCTGTTCTAAGACAGCTTCACTGGCTGCCTGTCGAAAAGAGAATCACATTTAAAGTCCTCACACAGGTGTATAAAGCGCTGAATGATAGCCTGTATCCACTGTATTTGCGCAAACTGTTTGTGGAATATTCTCCCCGCAGGTCTCTTCGTTCTTCTGATGCTCACAGGATAGTCTGTGTACCTCGCTCCCATAATGTATATGGTGACAGACAATTTTCCAAGTACGCTGCCACCGCATGGAATTCTTTACCAGACTCTGTTAGAGCGTGTACACATATTGAATCATTTAAGCGTGCTCTCAAGACATACTTATTTTCTTAACCCTTTGTATCAGCGCATAGAAATGTATATTATATTTGCGCTTTATAAATGAACTCTATCATATCATATCATATCATATCATATCATATCATATCATCATATCCCTTATCTACTGTGGCCGCAAACTAATACTGAAGCATAAAGAGGTAGGTGTCTTATCTACTTTGGCCAGAAACTAATACTGAATCATAAATAGGTAGATGTCTTATCTACTTTGGCCACAAACCAATCCTGAAGCATAAATATATAGGTGTCTTATCTACTTTGGCAACAAACTAATACTGAAGCATAAACAGGTAGGTGGCTTATAAGCTTTTGACACATACTAAGTACTGAAGCATTAAGAGGTAGGTGTCTTATCTACTTTGGCCGCAAACTAATACTGAAGCATAAAAAGGTAGGTGTCTTATCTACTTTGGCCACAAACTAATACTGAAGCATAAATAGGTAGGTGTCTTATCTACTTTGGCCACAAACTAATACTGAAGCATAAATAGGTAGGTGTCTTATCTACTTTGGCCACATACTAATACTGAAGCATAAAGAGGTAGGTGTCTTATCTACTTTGGCCACAAACTAATACTGAAGCATAAAGAGGTAGGTGTCTTATCTACTTTGGTCACAAACTTATACTGAAGCATAAAGAGGTAGGTTTCTTATCTACTTTGGCCACAAACTTATACTGAAGCATAAAGAGGTAGGTGTCTTATCTACTTTGGCCACAAACTAATACAGAAGCATAACTATGTAGGTGTTTTATCTACTTTGGCAACAAACTAATACTGAAGCATAAAGAAATAGGTGTCTTATCTACTTTGGCCACATACTAATACTGAAGCATAAATAGGTAGGTGTCTTATCTACTTTGGCCACAAACTAATACTGAAGCATAAAGAGGTAGGTGTCTTATCTACTTTGACCACAAACTAATACTGAAGCATAAAGAGGTAGGTTTCTTATCTACTTTGGCCACAAACTTATACTGAAGCATTAAGAGGTAGGTGTCTTATCTACTTTGGCCACAAACTAATACTGAAGCATAAATAGGTAGGTGTCTTATCTACTTTGGCCACAAACTTATACTGAAGCATAAAGAGGTAGGTGTCTTATCTACTTTGGCCACAAACTAATACTGAAGCATTAAGAGGTAGGTGTCTTATCTACTTTGGCCACAAACTAATACTGAAGCATAAAGAGGTATGTTTCTTATCTACTTTGGCCACAAACTAATACTGAAGCATAAAGAGGTATGTTTCTTATCTACTTTGGCCACAAACGTATACTGAAGCATAAAGAGGTAGGTGTCTTATCTACTTTGGCCACAAACTAATACTGAAGCATAAAGAAGTAGATGTCTTATCTACTTTGGCCACAAACTAATACTGAAGCATAAAGAGGTAGGTGTCTTATCTACTTTGGCCACAAACTAATACTGAAGCATAAAGAGGTAGGTGTCTTATCTACTTTGGCCACAAACTAATAATGAAGCATTAAGAGGTAGGTGTCTTATCTACTTTGGCCACAAACTAATACTGAATCATAAAGAGGTAGGTGTCTTATCTACTTTGGCCACAAACGTATACTGAAGCATAAAGAGGTAGGTGTCTTATCTACTTTGGCCACAAACTAATACTGAAGCATAAAGAGGTAGGTGTCTTATCTACTTTGGCCACAAACTAATACTGAAGCATAAAGAGGTAGGTTTCTTATCTACTTTGGCCACAAACGTATACTGAAGCATAAAGAGGTAGGTGTCTTATCTACTTTGGCCACAAACTAATACTGAAGCATTAAGAAGTAGATGTCTTATCTACTTTGGCCACAAACTAATACTGAAGCATAAATAGGTAGGTGTCTTATCTGCTTTGGCCACAAACTAATACTGAAGCATAAAGAAGTAGGTGTCTTATCTTCTTTGGCCACAAACTAATACTGAAGCATAAAGAAGTAGATGTCTTATCTACTTTGGCCACAAACTAATACAGAAGCATAACTATGTAGGTGTTTTATCTACTTTGGCAACAAACTAATACTGAAGCATAAAGAAATAGGTGTCTTATCTACTTTGGCCACAAACTAATACTGAAGAATAAATAGGTAGGTGTCTTATCTACTTTGGCCACAAACTAATACTGAAGCATAAAGAGGTAGGTGTCTTATCTACTTTGGTCACAAACTAATACTGAAGCATAAAGAGGTAGGTGTCTTATCTACTTTGGTCACAAAATAATACTGAAGCATAAAGAGGTAGGTGTCTTATCTACTTTGGCCACAAACTAATACTGGAGCATAAAGAAATAGGTGTCTTATCTACTTTGGCCACAAACTAATACTGAAGCATTAAGAGGTAGGTGTCTTATCTACTTTGGTCACAAACTAATACTGAAGCATAAAGAGGTAGGTGTCTTATCTACTTTGGTCACAAACTAATACTGAAGCATAAATATGTAGGTGTCTTATCTACTTTGGCCACAAACTAATACTGAAGCACAAATAGGTAGGTGTCTTATCTACTTTGGCCACGTACTAATACTGAAGCATAAAGAGGTAGGTGTCTTATCTACTTTGGCCACAAACTAATACTGAAGCACAAACAGGTAGGTGTCTTATCTACTTTGGCCACGTACTAATACTGAAGCATAAATAGGTAGGTGTCTTATCTACTTTGGCCACGTACTAATACTGAAGCATAAATAGGTAGGTGTCTTATCTACTTTGGCCTCGTACTAATACTGAAGCATAAAGAGGTAGGTGTCTTATCTACTTTGGCCACAAACTAATACTGAAGCATAAATAGGTAGGTGTCTTATCTTCTTTGGCCACAAACTAATACTGAAGCATAAAGAGGTAGGTGTCTTATCTACTTTGGTCACAAACTAATACTGAAGCATAAAGAGGTAGGTGTCTTATCTACTTTGGCCACAGACTAATACTGAAGCATAAATAGGTAGGTGTCTTATCTACTTTGGCCACAGATTAATACTGAAGCATAAATAGGTAGGTGTCTTATCTACTTTGGCAACAAACTAATACTGAAGCATGAATAGGTAGGTGTATCTACTTTGGCCACAAACTAATACTGATGCATAAAGAGGTAGGTGTTTTATCTACTTTGGCCACATACTAATACTGAAGCATAAAGAGGTAGGTGTATCTACTTTGGCCACAGACTAATACTGAAGCATAAAGAGTTAGGTGTCTTATCTACTTTGGTCACAAACTAATACTGAAGCATAAAGAGGTAGGTGTCTTATCTACTTTGGCCACATACTAATACTGAAGCATAAATAGGTAGGTGTATCTACTTTGGCCACAGACTAATACTGAAGCATAAAGAGGTAGGTGTCTTATCTACTTTGGCCACATACTAATACTGAAGCATAAAGAGGTAGGTGTATCTACTTTGGCCACAGACTAATACTGAAGCATAAAGAGGTAGGTGTCTTATCTACTTTGGCCACAAACTAATACTGAAGCATAAAGAGGTAGGTGTCTTATCTACTTTGGCCACATACTAAAACTGAAGCATAAATAGGTAGGTGTATCTACTTTGGCCACAGACTAATACTGAAGCATAAAGAGGTAGGTGTCTTATCTACTTTGGCCACAAACTAATACTGAAGCATAAAGAGGTAAGTGTCTTATCTACTTTGGCCAAATACTAATAATGAAGCATAAAGAGGTAGATGTCTTATCTACTTTGGTCACAAACTAATACTGAAGCATAAAGAGGTAGGTGTCTTATCTACTTTGGTCACAAATTAATACTGAAGCATAAAGAGGTAGGTGTCTTATCTACTTTCGCCACGTACTAATACTTAAGCATAAAGAGGTAGGTGTCTTATCTACTTTGGCCACGTAATAATACTGAAGCATAAATAGGTAGGTGTCTTATCTACTTTGGCCACAAACTAATACTGAAGCATAAATATGTAGGTGTCTTATCTACTTTGGCCACATACTAATACTGAAGCATAAAGAGGTAGGTGTCTTATCTACTTTGGCCACAAACTAATACTGAAGCATAAAGAGGGAGGTGTCTTATCTACTTTGGTCACAAAATAATACTGAAGCATAAAGAGGTAGGTGTCTTATCTACTTTGGCCACAAACTAATACTGAAGCATAAAGAAATAGGTGTCTTATCTACTTTGGCCACAAACTAATACTGAAGCATAAAGAGGGAGGTGTCTTATCTACTTTGGTCACAAAATAATACTGAAGCATAAAGAGGTAGGTGTCTTATCTACTTTGGCCACAAACTAATACTGGAGCATAAAGAAATAGGTGTCTTATCTACTTTGGCCACAAACTAATACTGAAGCATTAAGAGGTAGGTGTCTTATCTACTTTGGTCACAAACTAATACTGAAGCATAAAGAGGTAGGTGTCTTATCTACTTTGGTCACAAACTAATACTGAAGCATAAATATGTAGGTGTCTTATCTACTTTGGCCACAAACTAATACTGAAGCACAAATAGGTAGGTGTCTTATCTACTTTGGCCACGTACTAATACTGAAGCATAAAGAGGTAGGTGTCTTATCTACTTTGGCCACAAACTAATACTGAAGCACAAACAGGTAGGTGTCTTATCTACTTTGGCCACGTACTAATACTGAAGCATAAATAGGTAGGTGTCTTATCTACTTTGGCCACGTACTAATACTGAAGCATAAATAGGTAGGTGTCTTATCTACTTTGGCCTCGTACTAATACTGAAGCATAAAGAGGTAGGTGTCTTATCTACTTTGGCCACAAACTAATACTGAAGCATAAATAGGTAGGTGTCTTATCTTCTTTGGCCACAAACTAATACTGAAGCATAAAGAGGTAGGTGTCTTATCTACTTTGGTCACAAACTAATACTGAAGCATAAAGAGGTAGGTGTCTTATCTACTTTGGCCACAGACTAATACTGAAGCATAAATAGGTAGGTGTCTTATCTACTTTGGCCACAGACTAATACTGAAGCATAAATAGGTAGGTGTCTTATCTACTTTGGCAACAAACTAATACTGAAGCATGAATAGGTAGGTGTATCTACTTTGGCCACAAACTAATACTGAAGCATAAAGAGGTAGGTGTTTTATCTACTTTGGCCACATACTAATACTGAAGCATAAAGAGGTAGGTGTATCTACTTTGGCCACAGACTAATACTGAAGCATAAAGAGTTAGGTGTCTTATCTACTTTGGTCACAAACTAATACTGAAGCATAAAGAGGTAGGTGTCTTATCTACTTTGGCCACATACTAATACTGAAGCATAAATAGGTAGGTGTATCTACTTTGGCCACAGACTAATACTGAAGCATAAAGAGGTAGGTGTCTTATCTACTTTGGCCACATACTAATACTGAAGCATAAAGAGGTAGGTGTATCTACTTTGGCCACAGACTAATACTGAAGCATAAAGAGGTAGGTGTCTTATCTACTTTGGCCACAAACTAATACTGAAGCATAAAGAGGTAGGTGTCTTATCTACTTTGGCCACATACTAAAACTGAAGCATAAATAGGTAGGTGTATCTACTTTGGCCACAGACTAATACTGAAGCATAAAGAGGTAGGTTTCTTATCTACTTTGGCAACAAACTAATACTGAAGCATAAAGAGGTAAGTGTCTTATCTACTTTGGTCACAAACTAATACTGAAGCATAAAGAGGTAGGTGTCTTATCTACTTTGGTCACAAATTAATACTGAAGCATAAAGAGGTAGGTGTCTTATCTACTTTGGCCACAAACTAATACTGAAGCATAAAGAGGTAGGTGTCTTATCTACTTTGGCCACATACTAATACTGAAGCATAAAGAGGTAGGTGTCTTATCTAGTTTGGCCACAAACTAATACTGAAGCATGAATAGGTAGGTGTATCTACTTTGGCCACAAACTAATACTGAAGCATAAAGAGGTAGGTGTCTTATCTACTTTGGTCACAAAATAATACTGAAGCATAAATAGGTAGGTGTCTTATCAGCTGCAAAGACCATCAACGCACTGATTACATCAAGATTGGACAACAACAACAGCCTGCTAACTGGAACTTCCAATGCTAACATCCATCGCCTCCAACTTGCACAAAACGCATCAGCCCGATTACTTACAAGGTCCAGGAAGTACGACAGCATTGGACCTGTTCTAAGACAGCTTCACTGGCTGCCTGTCGAAAAGAGAATCACATTTAAAGTCCTCACACAGGTGTATAAAGCGCTGAATGATAGCCTGTATCCACTGTATTTGCGCAAACTGTTTGTGGAATATTCTCCCCGCAGGTCTCTTCGTTCTTCTGATGCTCACAGGATAGTCTGTGTACCTCGCTCCCATAATGTATATGGTGACAGACAATTTTCCAAGTACGCTGCCACCGCATGGAATTCTTTACCAGACTCTGTTAGAGCGTGTACACATATTGAATCATTTAAGCGTGCTCTCAAGACATACTTATTTTCTTAACCCTTTGTATCAGCGCATAGAAATGTATATTATATTTGCGCTTTATAAATGAACTCTATCATATCATATCATATCATATCATATCATCATATCACTTATCTACTGTGGCCGCAAACTAATACTGAAGCATAAAGAGGTAGGTGTCTTATCTACTTTGGCCAGAAACTAATACTGAATCATAAATAAGTAGATGTCTTATCTACTTTGGCCACAAACCAATCCTGAAGCATAAATATATAGGTGTCTTATCTACTTTGGCAACAAACTAATACTGAAGCATAAACAGGTAGGTGGCTTATAAGCTTTTGACACATACTAAGTACTGAAGCATTAAGAGGTAGGTGTCTTATCTACTTTGGCCGCAAACTAATACTGAAGCATAAATAGGTAGGTGTCTTATCTACTTTGGCCACAAACTAATACTGAAGCATTAAGAGGTAGGTGTCTTATCTACTTTGGCCACAAACTAATACTGAAGCATAAATAGGTAGGTGTCTTATCTACTTTGGCCACATACTAATACTGAAGCATAAAGAGGTAGGTGTCTTATCTACTTTGGCCACAAACTAATACTGAAGCATAAAGAGGTAGGTGTCTTATCTACTTTGGTCACAAACTTATACTGAAGCATAAAGAGGTAGGTTTCTTATCTACTTTGGCCACAAACTTATACTGAAGAATAAAGAGGTAGGTGTCTTATCTACTTTGGCCACAAACTAATACAGAAGCATAACTATGTAGGTGTTTTATCTACTTTGGCAACAAACTAATACTGAAGCATAAAGAAATAGGTGTCTTATCTACTTTGGCCACAAACTAATACTGAAGCATAAATAGGTAGGTGTCTTATCTACTTTGGCCACAAACTAATACTGAAGCATAAAGAGGTAGGTGTCTTATCTACTTTGGCCACATACTAATACTGAAGCATAAAGAGGTAGGTGTCTTATCTACTTTGGCCACAAACTAATACTGAAGCATAAAGAGGGAGGTGTCTTATCTACTTTGGTCACAAAATAATACTGAAGCATAAAGAGGTAGGTGTCTTATCTACTTTGGCCACAAACTAATACTGAAGCATAAAGAAATAGGTGTCTTATCTACTTTGGCCACAAACTAATACTGAAGCATAAAGAGGGAGGTGTCTTATCTACTTTGGTCACAAAATAATACTGAAGCATAAAGAGGTAGGTGTCTTATCTACTTTGGCCACAAACTAATACTGAAGCATAAAGAAATAGGTGTCTTATCTACTTTGGCCACAAACTAATACTGAAGCATTAAGAGGTAGGTGTCTTATCTACTTTGGTCACAAACTAATACTGAAGCATAAAGAGGTAGGTGTCTTATATACTTTGGTCACAAACTAATACTGAAGCATAAATATGTAGGTGTCTTATCTACTTTGGCCACAAACTAATACTGAAGCACAAATAGGTAGGTGTCTTATCTACTTTGGCCACGTACTAATACTGAAGCATAAAGAGGTAGGTGTCTTATCTACTTTGGCCACAAACTAATACTGAAGCACAAACAGGTAGGTGTCTTATCTACTTTGGCCACGTACTAATACTGAAGCATAAATAGGTAGGTGTCTTATCTACTTTGGCCACGTACTAATACTGAAGCATAAATAGGTAGGTGTCTTATCTACTTTTGCCTCGTACTAATACTGAAGCATAAAGAGGTAGGTGTCTTATCTACTTTGGTCACAAACTAATACTGAAGCATAAAGAGGTAGGTGTCTTATCTACTTTGGCCACAAACTAATACTGAAGCATAAAGAGGTAGGTGTCTTATCTACTTTGGCCAAAAACTAATACTGAAGCATAGAGAGGTAGGTGTCTTATCTACTTTGGCCACAGACTAATACTGAAGCATAAAGAGGTAGGTGTCTTATCTACTTTGGCCACAAACTAATACTGAAGCATAAATAGGCAGGTGTCTTATCTACTTTGGCCACAAACTAATACTGAAGCATAAAGAGGAAGGTGTCTTATCTACTTTGGCCACAAACTAATACTGAAGCATAAAGAGGTAGACGTCTTATCTACTTTGGCCACAAACTAATACTGAAGCATTAATAGGTAGGTGTCTTATCTACTTTGGCCACAAACTAATACTGAAGCATAAATAGGTAGGTGTCTTATCTTCTTTGGCCACAAACTAATACTGAAGCATAAAGAGGTAGGTGTCTTATATACTTTGGTCACAAACTAATACTGAAGCATAAAGAGGTAGGTGTCTTATCTACTTTGGCCACAGACTAATATTGAAGCATAAATAGGTAGGTGTCTTATCTACTTTGGCCACAGACTAATACTGAAGCATAACTAGGAAGGTGTCTTATCTACTTTGGCAACAAACTAATACTGAAGCATGAATAGGTAGGTGTATCTACTTTGGCCACAAACTAATACTGAAGCATAAAGAGGTAGGTGTTTTATCTACTTTGGCCACATACTAATACTGAAGCATAAAGAGGTAGGTGTATCTACTTTGGCCACAGACTAATACTGAAGCATAAAGAGTTAGGTGTCTTATCTACTTTGGTCACAAACTAATACTGAAGCATAAAGAGGTAGGTGTCTTATCTACTTTGGCCACATACTAATACTGAAGCATAAATAGGTAGGTGTATCTACTTTGGCCACAGACTAATACTGAAGCATAAAGAGGTAGGTGTCTTATCTACTTTGGCCACATACTAATACTGAAGCATAAAGAGGTAGGTGTATCTACTTTGGCCACAGACTAATACTGAAGCATAAAGAGGTAGGTGTCTTATCTACTTTGGCCACAAACTAATACTGAAGCATAAAGAGGTAGGTGTCTTATCTACTTTGGCCACATACTAAAACTGAAGCATAAATAGGTAGGTGTATCTACTTTGGCCACAGACTAATACTGAAGCATAAAGAGGTAGGTGTCTTATCTACTTTGGCAACAAACTAATACTGAAGCATAAAGAGGTAGGTGTCTTATCTACTTTGGCCAAATACTAATAATGAAGCATAAAGAGGTAGATGTCTTATCTACTTTGGTCACAAACTAATACTGAAGCATAAAGAGGTAGGTGTCTTATCTACTTTGGTCACAAATTAATACTGAAGCATAAAGAGGTAGGTGTCTTATCTACTTTGGCCACAAACTAATACTGAAGCATAAAGAGGTAGGTGTCTTATCTACTTTGGCCACATACTAATACTGAAGCATAAAGAGGTAGGTGTCTTATCTAGTTTGGCCACAAACTAATACTGAAGCATGAATAGGTAGGTGTATCTACTTTGGCCACAAACTAATACTGAAGCATAAAGAGGTAGGTGTCTTATCTACTTTGGTCACAAAATAATACTGAAGCATAAATAGGTAGGTGTCTTATCAGCTGCAAAGACCATCAACGCACTGATTACATCAAGATTGGACAACAACAACAGCCTGCTAACTGGAACTTCCAATGCTAACATCCATCGCCTCCAACTTGCACAAAACGCATCAGCCCGATTACTTACAAGGTCCAGGAAGTACGACAGCATTGGACCTGTTCTAAGACAGCTTCACTGGCTGCCTGTCGAAAAGAGAATCACATTTAAAGTCCTCACACAGGTGTATAAAGCGCTGAATGATAGCCTGTATCCACTGTATTTGCGCAAACTGTTTGTGGAATATTCTCCCCGCAGGTCTCTTCGTTCTTCTGATGCTCACAGGATAGTCTGTGTACCTCGCTCCCATAATGTATATGGTGACAGACAATTTTCCAAGTACGCTGCCACCGCATGGAATTCTTTACCAGACTCTGTTAGAGCGTGTACACATATTGAATCATTTAAGCGTGCTCTCAAGACATACTTATTTTCTTAACCCTTTGTATCAGCGCATAGAAATGTATATTATATTTGCGCTTTATAAATGAACTCTATCATATCATATCATATCATATCATATCATCATATCACTTATCTACTGTGGCCGCAAACTAATACTGAAGCATAAAGAGGTAGGTGTCTTATCTACTTTGGCCAGAAACTAATACTGAATCATAAATAGGTAGATATCTTATCTACTTTGGCCACAAACCAATCCTGAAGCATAAATATATAGGTGTCTTATCTACTTTGGCAACAAACTAATACTGAAGCATAAACAGGTAGGTGGCTTATAAGCTTTTGACACATACTAAGTACTGAAGCATTAAGAGGTAGGTGTCTTATCTACTTTGGCCGCAAACTAATACTGAAGCATAAATAGGTAGGTGTCTTATCTACTTTGGCCACAAACTAATACTGAAGCATTAAGAGGTAGGTGTCTTATCTACTTTGGCCACAAACTAATACTGAAGCATAAATAGGTAGGTGTCTTATCTACTTTGGCCACATACTAATACTGAAGCATAAAGAGGTAGGTGTCTTATCTACTTTGGCCACAAACTAATACTGAAGCATAAAGAGGTAGGTGTCTTATCTACTTTGGTCACAAACTTATACTGAAGCATAAAGAGGTAGGTTTCTTATCTACTTTGGCCACAAACTTATACTGAAGCATAAAGAGGTAGGTGTCTTATCTACTTTGGCCACAAACTAATACAGAAGCATAACTATGTAGGTGTTTTATCTACTTTGGCAACAAACTAATACTGAAGCATAAAGAAATAGGTGTCTTATCTACTTTGGCCACAAACTAATACTGAAGCATAAATAGGTAGGTGTCTTATCTACTTTGGCCACAAACTAATACTGAAGCATAAAGAGGTAGGTGTCTTATCTACTTTGGTCACAAACTAATACTGAAGCATAAAGAGGTAGGTGTTTTATCTACTTTGGCCACATACTAATACTGAAGCATAAAGAGGTAGGTGTATCTACTTTGGCCACAGACTAATACTGAAGCATAAAGAGTTAGGTGTCTTATCTACTTTGGTCACAAACTAATACTGAAGCATAAAGAGGTAGGTGTCTTATCTACTTTGGTCACAAACTAATACTGAAGCATAAAGAGGTAGGTGTCTTATCTACTTTGGCCACAAACTAATACTGAAGCATAAAGAGGTAGGTGTCTTATCTACTTTGGCCAAAAACTAATACTGAAGCATAGAGAGGTAGGTGTCTTATCTACTTTGGCCACAGACTAATACTGAAGCATAAAGAGGTAGGTGTCTTATCTACTTTGGCCACAAACTAATACTGAAGCATAAATAGGCAGGTGTCTTATCTACTTTGGCCACAAACTAATACTGAAGCATAAAGAGGAAGGTGTCTTATCTACTTTGGCCACAAACTAATACTGAAGCATAAAGAGGTAGACGTCTTATCTACTTTGGCCACAAACTAATACTGAAGCATTAATAGGTAGGTGTCTTATCTACTTTGGCCACAAACTAATACTGAAGCATAAATAGGTAGGTGTCTTATCTTCTTTGGCCACAAACTAATACTGAAGCATAAAGAGGTAGGTGTCTTATATACTTTGGTCACAAACTAATACTGAAGCATAAAGAGGTAGGTGTCTTATCTACTTTGGCCACAGACTAATATTGAAGCATAAATAGGTAGGTGTCTTATCTACTTTGGCCACAGACTAATACTGAAGCATAACTAGGAAGGTGTCTTATCTACTTTGGCCACAAACTAATACTGAAGCATAAAGAAGTAGGTGTTTTATCTACTTTGGCCACAAACTAATACTGAAGCCTAAAGAGGTAGGTGTCTTATCTACTTTGGCCACAAACTAATACTGAAGTATAAAGAGGTAGGTGTCTTATCTACTTTGGCCACACACTAATACTGAAGCATAAAGAGGTAGGTGTCTTATCTACTTTGGCCACAAACTAATACTGAAGCATAAAGAGGTAGGTGTTTTATCTACTTTGGCCACAAACTAATACTGAAGCATAAAGAGGTAGGTGTCTTATCTACTTTGGCCACAAACTAATACTGAAGCATAAATAGGTAGGTGTCTTATCAGCTGCAAAGACCATCAACGCACTGATTACATCAAGATTGGACAACAACAACAGCCTGCTAACTGGAACTTCCAATGCTAACATCCATCGCCTCCAACTTGCACAAAACGCATCAGCCCGATTACTTACAAGGTCCAGGAAGTACGACAGCATTGGACCTGTTCTAAGACAGCTTCACTGGCTGCCTGTCGAAAAGAGAATCACATTTAAAGTCCTCACACAGGTGTATAAAGCGCTGAATGATAGCCTGTATCCACTGTATTTGCGCAAACTGTTTGTGGAATATTCTCCCCGCAGGTCTCTTCGTTCTTCTGATGCTCACAGGATAGTCTGTGTACCTCGCTCCCATAATGTATATGGTGACAGACAATTTTCCAAGTACGCTGCCACCGCATGGAATTCTTTACCAGACTCTGTTAGAGCGTGTACACATATTGAATCATTTAAGCGTGCTCTCAAGACATACTTATTTTCTTAACCCTTTGTATCAGCGCATAGAAATGTATATTATATTTGCGCTTTATAAATGAACTCTATCATATCATATCATATCATATCATATCATATCATCATATCCCTTATCTACTGTGGCCGCAAACTAATACTGAAGCATAAAGAGGTAGGTGTCTTATCTACTTTGGCCAGAAACTAATACTGAATCATAAATAGGTAGATGTCTTATCTACTTTGGCCACAAACCAATTATGAAGCATAAATATATAGGTGTCTTATCTACTTTGGCAACAAACTAATACTGAAGCATAAACAGGTAGGTGGCTTATAAGCTTTTGACACATACTAAGTACTGAAGCATTAAGAGGTAGGTGTCTTATCTACTTTGGCCGCAAACTAATACTGAAGCATAAAAAGGTAGGTGTCTTATCTACTTTGGCCACAAACTAATACTGAAGCATAAATAGGTAGGTGTCTTATCTACTTTGGCCACAAACTAATACTGAAGCATAAATAGGTAGGTGTCTTATCTACTTTGGCCACATACTAATACTGAAGCATAAAGAGGTAGGTGTCTTATCTACTTTGGCCACAAACTAATACTGAAGCATAAAGAGGTAGGTGTCTTATCTACTTTGGTCACAAACTTATACTGAAGCATAAAGAGGTAGGTTTCTTATCTACTTTGGCCACAAACTTATACTGAAGCATAAAGAGGTAGGTGTCTTATCTACTTTGGCCACAAACTAATACAGAAGCATAACTATGTAGGTGTTTTATCTACTTTGGCAACAAACTAATACTGAAGCATAAAAAAATAGGTGTCTTATCTACTTTGGCCACATACTAATACTGAAGCATAAATAGGTAGGTGTCTTATCTACTTTGGCCACAAACTAATACTGAAGCATAAAGAGGTAGGTGTCTTATCTACTTTGACCACAAACTAATACTGAAGCATAAAGAGGTAGGTTTCTTATCTACTTTGGCCACAAACTTATACTGAAGCATTAAGAGGTAGGTGTCTTATCTACTTTGGCCACAAACTAATACTGAAGCATAAATAGGTAGGTGTCTTATCTACTTTGGCCACAAACTTATACTGAAGCATAAAGAGGTAGGTGTCTTATCTACTTTGGCCACAAACTAATACTGAAGCATTAAGAGGTAGGTGTCTTATCTACTTTGGCCACAAACTAATACTGAAGCATAAAGAGGTATGTTTCTTATCTACTTTGGCCACAAACTAATACTGAAGCATAAAGAGGTATGTTTCTTATCTACTTTGGCCACAAACGTATACTGAAGCATAAAGAGGTAGGTGTCTTATCTACTTTGGCCACAAACTAATACTGAAGCATAAAGAAGTAGATGTCTTATCTACTTTGGCCACAAACTAATACTGAAGCATAAAGAGGTAGGTGTCTTATCTACTTTGGCCACAAACTAATACTGAAGCATAAAGAGGTAGGTGTCTTATCTACTTTGGCCACAAACTAATAATGAAGCATTAAGAGGTAGGTGTCTTATCTACTTTGGCCACAAACTAATACTGAATCATAAAGAGGTAGGTTTCTTATCTACTTTGGCCACAAACGTATACTGAAGCATAAAGAGGTAGGTGTCTTATCTACTTTGGCCACAAACTAATACTGAAGCATAAAGAGGTAGGTGTCTTATCTACTTTGGCCACAAACTAATACTGAAGCATAAAGAGGTAGGTTTCTTATCTACTTTGGCCACAAACGTATACTGAAGCATAAAGAGGTAGGTGTCTTATCTACTTTGGCCACAAACTAATACTGAAGCATTAAGAAGTAGATGTCTTATCTACTTTGGCCACAAACTAATACTGAAGCATAAATAGGTAGGTGTCTTATCTGCTTTGGCCACAAACTAATACTGAAGCATAAATAGGTAGGTGTCTTATCTTCTTTGGCCACAAACTAATACTGAAGCATAAAGAAGTAGATGTCTTATCTACTTTGGCCACAAACTAATACAGAAGCATAACTATGTAGGTGTTTTATCTACTTTGGCAACAAACTAATACTGAAGCATAAAGAAATAGGTGTCTTATCTACTTTGGCCACAAACTAATACTGAAGCATAAATAGGTAGGTGTCTTATCTACTTTGGCCACAAACTAATACTGAAGCATAAAGAGGTAGGTGTCTTATCTACTTTGGTCACAAACTAATACTGAAGCATAAAGAGGTAGGTGTCTTATCTACTTTGACCACAAACTAATACTGAAGCCTAAAGAGGTAGGTGTCTTATATACTTTGGCCACAAACTAATACTGAAGTATAAAGAGGTAGGTGTCTTATCTACTTTGGCCACACACTAATACTGAAGCATAAATAGGTAGGTGTCTTATCTACTTTGGCCACAAACTAATACTGAAGCATAAAGAAATAGGTGTCTTATCTACTTTGGCCACAAACTAATACTGAAGCATAAATAGGTAGGTGTCTTATCTACTTTGGCCACAAACTAATACTGAAGCATAAAGAGGTAGGTGTCTTATCTACTTTGGTCACAAACTAATACTGAAGCATAAAGAGGTAGGTGTCTTATCTACTTTGACCACAAACTAATACTGAAGCCTAAAGAGGTAGGTGTCTTATATACTTTGGCCACAAACTAATACTGAAGTATAAAGAGGTAGGTGTCTTATCTACTTTGGCCACACACTAATACTGAAGCATAAATAGGTAGGTGTCTTATCTACTTTGGCCACAAACTAATACTGAAGCATAAAGAGGTAGGTGTCTTATCTACTTTGGCCACAAACTAATACTGAAGCATAAAGAGGTAGGTGTTTTATCTACTTTGGGCACAAACTAATACTGAAGCATAAAGAGGTAGGTGTCTTATCTACTTTGGCCACAAACTAATACTGAAGCATAAAGAAGTAGGTGTTTTATCTACTTTGGCCACAAACCAATACTGAAGCCTAAAGAGGTAGGTGTCTTATCTACTTTGGCCACAAACTAATACTGAAGTATAAAGAGGTAGGTGTCTTATCTACTTTGGCCACACACTAATACTGAAGCATAAATAGGTAGGTGTCTTATCTACTTTGGCCACAAACTAATACTGAAGCATAAAGAGGTAGGTGTCTTATCTACTTTGGCCACAAACTAATACTGAAGCATAAAGAGGTATGTTTCTTATCTACTTTGGCCACAAACGTATACTGAAGCATAAAGAGGTAGGTGTCTTATCTACTTTGGCCACAAACTAATACTGAAGCATAAAGAAGTAGATGTCTTATCTACTTTGGCCACAAACTAATACTGAAGCATAAATAGGTAGGTGTCTTATCTACTTTGGCCACAAACTAATACTGAAGCATAAAGAGGTAGGTGTCTTATCTACTTTGGCCACAAACTTATACTGAAGCATAAAGAGGTAGGTGTCTTATCTACTTTGGCCACAAACTAATAATGAAGCATTAAGAGGTAGGTGTCTTATCTACTTTGGCCACAAACTAATACTGAAGCATAAAGAGGTAGGTTTCTTATCTACTTTGGCCACAAACGTATACTGAAGCATAAAGAGGTAGGTGTCTTATCTACTTTGGCCACAAACTAATACTGAAGCATAAAGAAGTAGATGTCTTATCTACTTTGGCCACAAACTAATACTGAAGCATAAATAGGTAGGTGTCTTATCTGCTTTGGCCACAAACTAATACTGAAGCATAAATAGGTAGGTGTCTTATCTTCTTTGGCCACAAACTAATACTGAAGCATAAAGAAGTAGATGTCTTATCTACTTTGGCCACAAACTAATACAGAAGCATAACTATGTAGGTGTTTTATCTACTTTGGCAACAAACTAATACTGAAGCATAAAGAAATAGGTGTCTTATCTACTTTGGCCACAAACTAATACTGAAGCATAAATAGGTAGGTGTCTTATCTACTTTGGCCACAAACTAATACTGAAGCATAAAGAGGTAGGTGTCTTATCTACTTTGGTCACAAACTAATACTGAAGCATAAAGAGGTAAGTGTCTTATCTACTTTGACCACAAACTAATACTGAAGCCTAAAGAGGTAGGTGTCTTATATACTTTGGCCACAAACTAATACTGAAGTATAAAGAGGTAGGTGTCTTATCTACTTTGGCCACACACTAATACTGAAGCATAAATAGGTAGGTGTCTTATCTACTTTGGCCACAAACTAATACTGAAGCATAAAGAGGTAGGTGTCTTATCTACTTTGGCCACAAACTAATACTGAAGCATAAAGAGGTAGGTGTTTTATCTACTTTGGCCACAAACTAATACTGAAGCATAAAGAGGTAGGTGTCTTATCTACTTTGGCCACAAACTAATACTGAAGCATAAAGAAGTAGGTGTTTTATCTACTTTGGCCACAAACTAATACTGAAGCCTAAAGAGGTAGGTGTCTTATCTACTTTGGCCACAAACTAATACTGAAGTATAAAGAGGTAGGTGTCTTATCTACTTTGGCCACACACTAATACTGAAGCATAAATAGGTAGGTGTCTTATCTACTTTGGCCACAAACTAATACTGAAGCATAAAGAGGTAGGTGTCTTATCTACTTTGGCCACAAACTAATACTGAAGCATAAAGAGGTAGGTGTTTTATCTACTTTGGCCACAAACTAATACTGAAGCATAAAGAGGTAGGTGTCTTATCTACTTTGGCCACAAACTAATACTGAAGCATAAATAGGTAGGTGTCTTATCAGCTGCAAAGATCATCAACGCACTGATTACATCAAGATTGGACAACAACAACAGCCTGCTAACTGGAACTTCCAATGCTAACATCCATCGCCTCCAACTTGCACAAAACGCATCAGCCCGATTACTTACAAGGTCCAGGAAGTACGACAGCATTGGACCTGTTCTAAGACAGCTTCACTGGCTGCCTGTCGAAAAGAGAATCACATTTAAAGTCCTCACACAGGTGTATAAAGCGCTGAATGATAGCCTGTATCCACTGTATTTGCGCAAACTGTTTGTGGAATATTCTCCCCGCAGGTCTCTTCGTTCTTCTGATGCTCACAGGATAGTCTGTGTACCTCGCTCCCATAATGTATATGGTGACAGACAATTTTCCAAGTACGCTGCCACCGCATGGAATTCTTTACCAGAATCTGTTAGAGCGTGTACACATATTGAATCATTTAAGCGTGCTCTCAAGACATACTTATTTTCTTAACCCTTTGTATCAGCGCATAGAAATGTATATTATATTTGCGCTTTATAAATGAACTCTATCATATCATATCATATCATATCATATCATCATATCCCTTATCTACTGTGGCCGCAAACTAATACTGAAGCATAAAGAGGTAGGTGTCTTATCTACTTTGGCCAGAAACTAATACTGAATCATAAATAGGTAGATGTCTTATCTACTTTGGCCACAAACCAATCCTGAAGCATAAATATATAGGTGTCTTATCTACTTTGGCAACAAACTAATACTGAAGCATAAACAGGTAGGTGGCTTATAAGCTTTTGACACATACTAAGTACTGAAGCATTAAGAGGTAGGTGTCTTATCTACTTTGGCCGCAAACTAATACTGAAGCATAAATAGGTAGGTGTCTTATCTACTTTGGCCACAAACTAATACTGAAGCATTAAGAGGTAGGTGTCTTATCTACTTTGGCCACAAACTAATACTGAAGCATAAATAGGTAGGTGTCTTATCTACTTTGGCCACATACTAATACTGAAGCATAAAGAGGTAGGTGTCTTATCTACTTTGGCCACAAACTAATACTGAAGCATAAAGAGGTAGGTGTCTTATCTACTTTGGTCACAAACTTATACTGAAGCATAAAGAGGTAGGTTTCTTATCTACTTTGGCCACAAACTTATACTGAAGCATAAAGAGGTAGGTGTCTTATCTACTTTGGCCACAAACTAATACAGAAGCATAACTATGTAGGTGTTTTATCTACTTTGGCAACAAACTAATACTGAAGCATAAAGAAATAGGTGTCTTATCTACTTTGGCCACATACTAATACTGAAGCATAAATAGGTAGGTGTCTTATCTACTTTGGCCACAAACTAATACTGAAGCATAAAGAGGTAGGTGTCTTATCTACTTTGACCACAAACTAATACTGAAGCATAAAGAGGTATGTTTCTTATCTACTTTGGCCACAAACGTATACTGAAGCATAAAGAGGTAGGTGTCTTATCTACTTTGGCCACAAACTAATACTGAAGCATAAAGAAGTAGATGTCTTATCTACTTTGGCCACAAACTAATACTGAAGCATAAATAGGTAGGTGTCTTATCTACTTTGGCCACAAACTAATACTGAAGCATAAAGAGGTAGGTGTCTTATCTACTTTGGCCACAAACTTATACTGAAGCATAAAGAGGTAGGTGTCTTATCTACTTTGGCCACAAACTAATAATGAAGCATTAAGAGGTAGGTGTCTTATCTACTTTGGCCACAAACTAATACTGAAGCATAAAGAGGTAGGTTTCTTATCTACTTTGGCCACAAACGTATACTGAAGCATAAAGAGGTAGGTGTCTTATCTACTTTGGCCACAAACTAATACTGAAGCATAAAGAAGTAGATGTCTTATCTACTTTGGCCACAAACTAATACTGAAGCATAAATAGGTAGGTGTCTTATCTTCTTTGGCCACAAACTAATACTGAAGCATAAAGAAGTAAATGTCTTATCTACTTTGGCCACAAACTAATACTGAAGCATAAATAGGTAGGTGTCTTATCTACTTTGGCCACAAACTAATACTGAAGCATTAAGAGGTAGGTGTCTTATCTACTTTGGCCACAAACTAATACTGAAGCATAAAGAGGTAGGTTTCTTATCTACTTTGGCCACAAACGTATACTGAAGCATAAAGAGGTAGGTGTCTTATCTACTTTGGCCACAAACTAATACTGAAGCATAAAGAAGTAGATGTCTTATCTACTTTGGCCACAAACTAATACTGAAGCATAAATAGGTAGGTGTCTTATCTACTTTGGCCACAAACTAATACTGAAGCATAAAGAGGTAGGTTTCTTATCTACTTTGGCCACAAACGTATACTGAAGCATAAAGAGGTAGGTGTCTTATCTACTTTGGCCACAAACTAATACTGAAGCATAAAGAAGTAGATGTCTTATCTGCTTTGGCCACAAACTAATACTGAAGCATAAATAGGTAGGTGTCTTATCTACTTTGGCCACAAACTAATACTGAAGCATAAAGAGGTAGGTGTCTTATCTACTTTGGCCACAAACTAATACTGAAGCATAAATAGGTAGGTGTCTTATCTACTTTGGCCACAAACTAATACTGAAGCATGAAGAGGTAGGTGTCTTATCTACTTTGGTCACAAACTAATACTGAAGCATAAATAGGTAGATGTCTTATCTACTTTGGCCACAAACTAATCCTAAATCATAAATATATAGGTGTCTTATCTACTTTGGCCACAAACTAATACTGAAGCATAAAGAGGTAGGTGTCTTATCTACTTTGGCCACAAACTAATACTGAAGTATAAAGAGGTAGGTGTCTTATCTACTTTGGCCACACACTAATACTGAAGCATAAATAGGTAGGTGTTTTATCTACTTTGGCCACAAACTAATACTGAAGCATAAAGAGGTAGGTGTCTTATCTACTTTGGCCACAAACTAATACTGAAGCATAAATAGGTAGGTGTCTTATCTACTGTGGCCACAAACTAATACTGAAGCATGAAGAGGTAGGTGTCTTATCTACTTTGGCCACAAACTAATACTGAAGCATAAACAGGTAGGTGGCTTATAAGCTTTTGACACATACTAAGTACTGAAGCATTAAGAGGTAGGTGTCTTATCTACTTTGGCCGCAAACTAATACTGAAGCATAAATAGGTAGGTGTCTTATCTACTTTGGCCACAAACTAATACTGAAGCATTAAGAGGTATCTACTTTGGCCACAAACTAATACTGAAGCATAAAGAGGTAGGTTTCTTATCTACTTTGGCCACAAACTTATACTGAAGCATAAAGAGGTAGGTGTCTTATCTACTTTGGCCACAAACTAATACTGAAGCATAAAGAAGTAGGTGTCTTATCTACTTTGGCCACAAACTAATACTGAAGCATAAATAGGTAGGTGTCTTATCTACTTTGGCCACAAACTAATACTGAAGCATGAAGAGGTAGGTATCTTATCTACTTTGGCCACAAACTAATACTGAAGCATAAATAGGTAGGTGTCTTATCTACTTTGGCCACAAACTAATACTGAAGCATGAAGAGGTAGGTATCTTATCTACTTTGGCCACAAACTAATCCTGAATCATAAATATATAGGTGTCTTATCTACGTTGGCCACAAACTAATACTGAAGCATAAAGAGGTAGGTGTCTTATCTACTTTGGCCACAAACTAATACTGAAGCATAAATATGTAGGTGTCTTATCTACTTTGGCCACAAACTAATACTGAAGCATAAATAGGTAGGTGTCTTATCTTCTTTGGCCACAAACTAATACTGAAGCATAAAGAAGTAGATGTCTTATCTACTTTGGCCACAAACTAATACTGAAGCATAAATAGGTAGGTGTCTTATCTACTTTGGCCACAAACTAATACTGAAGCATTAAGAGGTAGGTGTCTTATCTACTTTGGCCACAAACTAATACTGAAGCATAAAGAGGTAGGTGTCTTATCTACTTTGGTCACAAACTTATACTGAAGCATAAAGAGGTAGGTTTCTTATCTACTTTGGCCACAAACTTATACTGAAGCATAAAGAGGTAGGTGTCTTATCTACTTTGGCCACAAACTAATACAGAAGCATAACTATGTAGGTGTTTATCTACTTTGGCAACAAACTAATACTGAAGCATAAAGAAATAGGTGTCTTATCTACTTTGGCCACATACTAATACTGAAGCATAAATAGGTAGGTGTCTTATCTACTTTGGCCACAAACTAATACTGAAGCATAAAGAGGTAGGTGTCTTATCTACTTTGACCACAAACTAATACTGAAGCATAAAGAGGTAGGTTTCTTATCTACTTTGGCCACAAACTTATACTGAAGCATAAAGAGGTAGGTGTCTTATCTACTTTGGCCACAAACTAATACTGAAGCATTAAGAGGTAGGTGTCTTATCTACTTTGGCCACAAACTAATACTGAAGCATAAATAGGTAGGTGTCTTATCTACTTTGGCCACAAACTTATACTGAAGCATAAAGAGGTAGGTGTCTTATCTACTTTGGCCACAAACTAATACTGAAGCATTAAGAGGTAGGTGTCTTATCTACTTTGGCCACAAACTAATACTGAAGCATAAAGAGGTAGGTGTCTTATCTACTTTGGTCACAAACTTATACTGAAGCATAAAGAGGTAGGTTTCTTATCTACTTTGGCCACAAACTTATACTGAAGCATAAAGAGGTAGGTGTCTTATCTACTTTGGCCACAAACTAATACAGAAGCATAACTATGTAGGTGTTTTATCTACTTTGGCAACAAACTAATACTGAAGCATAAAGAAATAGGTGTCTTATCTACTTTGGCCACATACTAATACTGAAGCATAAATAGGTAGGTGTCTTATCTACTTTGGCCACAAACTAATACTGAAGCATAAAGAGGTAGGTGTCTTATCTACTTTGACCACAAACTAATACTGAAGCATAAAGAGGTAGGTTTCTTATCTACTTTGGCCACAAACTTATACTGAAGCATAAAGAGGTAGGTGTCTTATCTACTTTGGCCACAAACTAATACTGAAGCATTAAGAGGTAGGTGTCTTATCTACTTTGGCCACAAACTAATACTGAAGCATAAATAGGTAGGTGTCTTATCTACTTTGGCCACAAACTTATACTGAAGCATAAAGAGGTAGGTGTCTTATCTACTTTGGCCACAAACTAATACTGAAGCATTAAGAGGTAGGTGTCTTATCTACTTTGGCCACAAACTAATACTGAAGCATAAAGAGGTATGTTTCTTATCTACTTTGGCCACAAACGTATACTGAAGCATAAAGAGGTAGGTGTCTTATCTACTTTGGCCACAAACTAATACTGAAGCATAAAGAAGTAGATGTCTTATCTACTTTGGCCACAAACTAATACTGAAGCATAAATAGGTAGGTGTCTTATCTACTTTGGCCACAAACTAATACTGAAGCCTAAAGAGGTAGGTGTCTTATCTACTTTGGCCACAAACTAATACTGAAGCATAAAGAGGTAGGTGTCTTATCTACTTTGGCCACAAACTAATAATGAAGCATTAAGAGGTAGGTGTCTTATCTACTTTGGCCACAAACTAATACTGAAGCATAAAGAGGTAGGTTTCTTATCTACTTTGGCCACAAACTAATACTGAAGCATTTAGAGGTAGGTGTCTTATCTACTTTGGCCACAAACTAATACAGAAGCATAAATAGGTAGGTGTCTTATCTACTTTGGCCACAAACTTATACTGAAGCATAAAGAGGTAGGTGTCTTATCTACTTTGGCCACAAACTAATACTGAAGCATTAAGAGGTAGGTGTCTTATCTACTTTGGCCACAAACTAATACTGAAGCATAAAGAGGTAGGTTTCTTATCTACTTTGGCCACAAACGTATACTGAAGCATAAAGAGGTAGGTGTCTTATCTACTTTGGCCACAAACTAATACTGAAGCATAAAGAAGTAGATGTCTTATCTACTTTGGCCACAAACTAATACTGAAGCATAAATAGGTAGGTGTCTTATCTACTTTGGCCACAAACTAATACTGAAGCATAAAGAGGTAGGTGTCTTATCTACTTTGGCCACAAACTTATACTGAAGCATAAAGAGGTAGGTGTCTTATCTACTTTGGCCACAAACTAATAATGAAGCATTAAGAGGTAGGTGTCTTATCTACTTTGGCCACAAACTAATACTGAAGCATAAAGAGGTAGGTTTCTTATCTACTTTGGCCACAAACGTATACTGAAGCATAAAGAGGTAGGTGTCTTATCTACTTTGGCCACAAACTAATACTGAAGCATAAAGAAGTAGATGTCTTATCTACTTTGGCCACAAACTAATACTGAAGCATAAATAGGTAGGTGTCTTATCTACTTTGGCCACAAACTAATACTGAAGCATAAATAGGTAGGTGTCTTATCTTCTTTGGCCACAAACTAATACTGAAGCATAAAGAAGTAGATGTCTTATCTACTTTGGCCACAAACTAATACTGAAGCATAAATAGGTAGGTGTCTTATCTACTTTGGCCACAAACTAATACTGAAGCATTAAGAGGTAGGTGTCTTATCTACTTTGGCCACAAACTAATACTGAAGCATAAAGAGGTAGGTTTCTTATCTACTTTGGCCACAAACGTATACTGAAGCATAAAGAGGTAGGTGTCTTATCTACTTTGGCCACAAACTAATACTGAAGCATAAAGAAGTAGATGTCTTATCTACTTTGGCCACAAACTAATACTGAAGCATAAATAGGTAGGTGTCTTATCTACTTTGGCCACAAACTAATACTGAAGCATAAAGAGGTAGGTTTCTTATCTACTTTGGCCACAAACGTATACTGAAGCATAAAGAGGTAGGTGTCTTATCTACTTTGGCCACAAACTAATACTGAAGCATAAAGAAGTAGATGTCTTATCTGCTTTGGCCACAAACTAATACTGAAGCATAAATAGGTAGGTGTCTTATCTACTTTGGCCACAAACTAATACTGAAGCATAAAGAGGTAGGTGTCTTATCTACTTTGGCCACAAACTAATACTGAAGCATAAATAGGTAGGTGTCTTATCTACTTTGGCCACAAACTAATACTGAAGCATGAAGAGGTAGGTGTCTTATCTACTTTGGTCACAAACTAATACTGAAGCATAAATAGGTAGGTGTCTTATCTACTTTGGCCACAAACTAATACTGAAGCATAAAGAGGTAGGTGTCTTATCTACTTTGGCCACAAACTAATACTGAAGCATAAAGAGGTAGGTGTCTTATCTACTTTGGCCACAAACTAATAATGAAGCATTAAGAGGTAGGTGTCTTATCTACTTTGGCCACAAACTAATACTGAAGCATAAAGAGGTAGGTTTCTTATCTACTTTGGCCACAAACGTATACTGAAGCATAAAGAGGTAGGTGTCTTATCTACTTTGGCCACAAACTAATACTGAAGCATAAAGAAGTAGATGTCTTATCTACTTTGGCCACAAACTAATACTGAAGCATAAATAGGTAGGTGTCTTATCTACTTTGGCCACAAACTAATACTGAAGCATAAATAGGTAGGTGTCTTATCTTCTTTGGCCACAAACTAATACTGAAGCATAAAGAAGTAGATGTCTTATCTACTTTGGCCACAAACTAATACTGAAGCATAAATAGGTAGGTGTCTTATCTACTTTGGCCACAAACTAATACTGAAGCATTAAGAGGTAGGTGTCTTATCTACTTTGGCCACAAACTAATACTGAAGCATAAAGAGGTAGGTTTCTTATCTACTTTGGCCACAAACGTATACTGAAGCATAAAGAGGTAGGTGTCTTATCTACTTTGGCCACAAACTAATACTGAAGCATAAAGAAGTAGATGTCTTATCTACTTTGGCCACAAACTAATACTGAAGCATAAATAGGTAGGTGTCTTATCTACTTTGGCCACAAACTAATACTGAAGCATAAAGAGGTAGGTTTCTTATCTACTTTGGCCACAAACGTATACTGAAGCATAAAGAGGTAGGTGTCTTATCTACTTTGGCCACAAACTAATACTGAAGCATAAAGAAGTAGATGTCTTATCTGCTTTGGCCACAAACTAATACTGAAGCATAAATAGGTAGGTGTCTTATCTACTTTGGCCACAAACTAATACTGAAGCATAAAGAGGTAGGTGTCTTATCTACTTTGGCCACAAACTAATACTGAAGCATAAATAGGTAGGTGTCTTATCTACTTTGGCCACAAACTAATACTGAAGCATGAAGAGGTAGGTGTCTTATCTACTTTGGTCACAAACTAATACTGAAGCATAAATAGGTAGATGTCTTATCTACTTTGGCCACAAACTAATCCTAAATCATAAATATATAGGTGTCTTATCTACTTTGGCCACAAACTAATACTGAAGCATAAAGAGGTAGGTGTCTTATCTACTTTGGCCACAAACTAATACTGAAGTATAAAGAGGTAGGTTTCTTATCTACTTTGGCCACACACTAATACTGAAGCATAAATAGGTAGGTGTTTTATCTACTTTGGCCGCAAACTAATACTGAAGCATAAATAGGTAGGTGTCTTATCTACTTTGGCCACAAACTAATACTGAAGCATTAAGAGGTATCCACTTTGGCCACAAACTAATACTGAAGCATAAAGAGGTAGGTTTCTTATCTACTTTGGCCACAAACTTATACTGAAGCATAAAGAGGTAGGTGTCTTATCTACTTTGGCCACAAACTAATACTGAAGCATAAAGAAGTAGGTGTCTTATCTACTTTGGCCACAAACTAATACTGAAGCATAAATAGGTAGGTGGCTTATCTACTTTGGCCACAAACTAATACTGAAGCATGAAGAGGTAGGTATCTTATCTACTTTGGCCACAAACTAATACTGAAGCATAAATAGGTAGGTGTCTTATCTACTTTGGCCACAAACTAATACTGAAGCATGAAGAGGTAGGTATCTTATCTACTTTGGCCACAAACTAATCCTGAATCATAAATATATAGGTGTCTTATCTACGTTGGCCACAAACTAATACTGAAGCATAAAGAGGTAGGTTTCTTATCTACTTTGGCCACAAACGTATACTGAAGCATAAAGAGGTAGGTGTCTTATCTACTTTGGCCACAAACTAATACTGAAGCATAAAGAAGTACATGTCTTATCTGCTTTGGCCACAAACTAATACTGAAGCATAAATAGATAGGTGTCTTATCTACTTTGGCCACAAACTAATACTGAAGCATAAAGAGGTAGGTGTCTTATCTACTTTGGCCACAAACTAATACTGAAGCATAAATAGGTAGGTGTCTTATCTACTTTGGCCACAAACTAATACTGAAGCATGAAGAGGTAGGTGTCTTATCTACTTTGGCCACGCACTAATACTGAAGCATAAATAGGTAGGTGTCTTATCTACTTTGGCCACAAACTAATAATGAAGCATTAAGAGGTAGGTGTCTTATCTACTTTGGCTACAAACTAATACTGAAGCATAAAGAGGTAGGTTTCTTATCTACTTTGGCCACAAACGTATACTGAAGCATAAAGAGGTAGGTGTCTTATCTACTTTGGCCACAAACTAATACTGAAGCATAAAGAAGTAGATGTCTTATCTACTTTGGCCACAAACTAATACTGAAGCATAAATAGGTAGGTGTCTTATCTACTTTGGCCACAAACTAATACTGAAGCATAAATAGGTAGGTGTCTTATCTTCTTTGGCCACAAACTAATACTGAAGCATAAAGAAGTAGATGTCTTATCTACTTTGGCCACAAACTAATACTGAAGCATAAATAGGTAGGTGTCTTATCTACTTTGGCCACAAACTAATACTGAAGCATTAAGAGGTAGGTGTCTTATCTACTTTGGCCACAAACTAATACTGAAGCATAAAGAGGTAGGTTTCTTATCTACTTTGGCCACAAACGTATACTGAAGCATAAAGAGGTAGGTGTCTTATCTACTTTGGCCACAAACTAATACTGAAGCATAAAGAGGTAGGTGTCTTATCTACTTTGGCCACAAACTAATACTGAAGTATAAAGAGGTAGGTGTCTTATCTACTTTGGCCACACACTAATACTGAAGCATAAATAGGTAGGTGTCTTATCTACTTTGGCCACAAACTAATACTGAAGCATAAAGAGGTAGGTGTCTTATCTACTTTGGCCACAAACTAATACTGAAGCATAAATAGGTAGGTGTCTTATCTACTCTGGCCACAAACTAATACTGAAGCATGAAGAGGTAGGTGTCTTATCTTCTTTGGCCACAAACTAATACTGAAGCATAAACAGGTAGGTGGCTTATAAGCTTTTGACACATACTAAGTACTGAAGCATTAAGAGGTAGGTGTCTTATCTACTTTGGCCGCAAACTAATACTGAAGCATAAAAAGGTAGGTGTCTTATCTACTTTGGCCACAAACTAATACTGAAGCATTAAGAGGTATCTACTTTGGCCACAAACTAATACTGAAGCATAAAGAGGTAGGTTTCTTATCTACTTTGGCCACAAACTAATACTGAAGCATGAAGAGGTAGGTATCTTATCTACTTTGGCCACAAACTAATCCTGAATCATAAATATATAGGTGTCTTATCTACGTTGGCCACAAACTAATACTGAAGCATAAAGAGGTAGGTTTCTTATCTACTTTGGCCACAAACGTATACTGAAGCATAAAGAGGTAGGTGTCTTATCTACTTTGGCCACAAACTAATACTGAAGCATAAAGAAGTACATGTCTTATCTGCTTTGGCCACAAACTAATACTGAAGCATAAATAGATAGGTGTCTTATCTACTTTGGCCACAAACTAATACTGAAGCATAAAGAGGTAGGTGTCTTATCTACTTTGGCCACAAACTAATACTGAAGCATAAATAGGTAGGTGTCTTATCTACTTTGGCCACAAACTAATACTGAAGCATGAAGAGGTAGGTGTCTTATCTACTTTGGCCACGCACTAATACTGAAGCATAAATAGGTAGGTGTCTTATCTACTTTGGCCACAAACTAATAATGAAGCATTAAGAGGTAGGTGTCTTATCTACTTTGGCTACAAACTAATACTGAAGCATAAAGAGGTAGGTTTCTTATCTACTTTGGCCACAAACGTATACTGAAGCATAAAGAGGTAGGTGTCTTATCTACTTTGGCCACAAACTAATACTGAAGCATAAAGAAGTAGATGTCTTATCTACTTTGGCCACAAACTAATACTGAAGCATAAATAGGTAGGTGTCTTATCTACTTTGGCCACAAACTAATACTGAAGCATAAATAGGTAGGTGTCTTATCTTCTTTGGCCACAAACTAATACTGAAGCATAAAGAAGTAGATGTCTTATCTACTTTGGCCACAAACTAATACTGAAGCATAAATAGGTAGGTGTCTTATCTACTTTGGCCACAAACTAATACTGAAGCATTAAGAGGTAGGTGTCTTATCTACTTTGGCCACAAACTAATACTGAAGCATAAAGAGGTAGGTTTCTTATCTACTTTGGCCACAAACGTATACTGAAGCATAAAGAGGTAGGTGTCTTATCTACTTTGGCCACAAACTAATACTGAAGCATAAAGAGGTAGGTGTCTTATCTACTTTGGCCACAAACTAATACTGAAGTATAAAGAGGTAGGTGTCTTATCTACTTTGGCCACACACTAATACTGAAGCATAAATAGGTAGGTGTCTTATCTACTTTGGCCACAAACTAATACTGAAGCATAAAGAGGTAGGTGTCTTATCTACTTTGGCCACAAACTAATACTGAAGCATAAATAGGTAGGTGTCTTATCTACTCTGGCCACAAACTAATACTGAAGCATGAAGAGGTAGGTGTCTTATCTTCTTTGGCCACAAACTAATACTGAAGCATAAACAGGTAGGTGGCTTATAAGCTTTTGACACATACTAAGTACTGAAGCATTAAGAGGTAGGTGTCTTATCTACTTTGGCCGCAAACTAATACTGAAGCATAAAAAGGTAGGTGTCTTATCTACTTTGGCCACAAACTAATACTGAAGCATTAAGAGGTATCTACTTTGGCCACAAACTAATACTGAAGCATAAAGAGGTAGGTTTCTTATCTACTTTGGCCAAAAAACTTATACTGAAGCATAAAGAGGTAGGTGTCTTATCTACTTTGGCCACAAACTAATACTGAAGCATAAAGAAGTAGGTGTCTTATCTACTTTGGCCACAAACTAATACTGAAGCATAAATAGGTAGGTGTCTTATCTACTTTGGCCACAAACTAATACTGAAGCATGAAGAGGTAGGTATCTTATCTACTTTGGCCACAAACTAATACTGAAGCATAAATAGGTAGATGTCTTATCTACTTTGGCCACAAACTAATCCTGAATCATAAATATATAGGTGTCTTATCTACGTTGGCCACAAACTAATACTGAAGCATAAAGAGGTAGGTTTCTTATCTACTTTGGCCACAAACGTATACTGAAGCATAAAGAGGTAGGTGTCTTATCTACTTTGGCCACAAACTAATACTGAAGCATAAAGAAGTAGATGTCTTATCTGCTTTGGCCACAAACTAATACTGAAGCATAAATAGGTAGGTGTCTTATCTACTTTGGCCACAAACTAATACTGAAGCATAAAGAGGTAGGTGTCTTATCTACTTTGGCCACAAACTAATACTGAAGCATAAATAAGTAGGTGTCTTATCTACTTTGGCCACAAACTAATACTGAAGCATGAAGAGGTAGGTGTCTTATCTACTTTGGTCACAAACTAATACTGAAGCATAAATAGGTAGATGTCTTATCTACTTTGGCCACAAACTAATCCTAAATCAGAAATATATAGGTGTCTTATCTCCTTTGGCCACAAACTAATACTGAAGCATAAAGAGGTAGGTGTCTTATCTACTTTGGCCACAAACTAATACTGAAGTATAAACAGGTAGGTGTCTTATCTACTTTGGCCACACACTAATACTGAAGCATAAATAGGTAGGTGTCTTATCTACTTTGGCCACAAACTAATACTGAAGCATGAAGAGGTAGGTGTCTTATCTACTTTGGCCACAAACTAATACTGAAGCATAAATAGGTAGGTGTCTTATCTACTGTGGCCACAAACTAATACTGAAGCATGAAGAGGTAGGTGTCTTATCTACTTTGGCCACAAACTAATACTGAAGTATAAACAGGTAGGTGGCTTATAAGCTTTTGACACATACTAAGTACTGAAGCATTAAGAGGTAGGTGTCTTATCTACTTTGGCCGCAACCTAATACTGAAGCATAAATAGGTAGGTGTCTTATCTACTTTGGCCACAAACTAATACTGAAGCATTAAGAGGTATCTACTTTGGCCACAAACTAATACTGAAGCATAAAGAGGTAGGTTTCTTATCTACTTTGGCCACAAACTTATACTGAAGCATAAAGAGGTAGGTGTCTTATCTACTTTGGCCACAAACTAATACTGAAGCATAAAGAAGTAGGTGTCTTATCTACTTTGGCCACAAACTAATACTGAAGCATAAATAGGTAGGTGTCTTATCTACTTTGGCCACAAACTAATACTGAAGCATGAAGAGGTAGGTATCTTATCTACTTTGGCCACAAACTAATACTGAAGCATAAATAGGTAGATGTCTTATCTACTTTGGCCACAAACTAATCCTGAATCATAAATATATAGGAATCTTATCTACGTTGGCCACAAACTAATACTGAAGCATAAAGAGGTAGGTGTCTTATCTACTTTGGCCACAAACTAATACTGAAGTATAAAGAGGTAGGTGTCTTATCTACTTTGGCCACACACTAATACTGAAGCATAAATAGGTAGGTGTCTTATCTACTTTGGCCACAAACTAATACTGAAGCATAAAGAGGTAGGTGTCTTATCTACTTTGGCCACAAACTAATACTGAAGCATAAATAGGTAGGTGTCTTATCTACTGTGGCCACAAACTAATACTGAAGCATGAAGAGGTAGGTGTCTTATCTACTTTGGCCACAAACTAATACTGAAGCATAAACAGGTAGGTGGCTTATAAGCTTTTGACACATACTAAGTACTGAAGCATTAAGAGGTAGGTGTCTTATCTACTTTGGCCGCAAACTAATACTGAAGCATAAATAGGTAGGTGTCTTATCTACTTTGGCCACAAACTAATACTGAAGCATTAAGAGGTAGGTGTCTTATCTACTTTGGCCACAAACTAATACTGAAGCATAAAGAGGTAGGTTTCTTATCTACTTTGGCCACAAACTTATACTGAAGCATAAAGAGGTAGGTTTCTTATCTACTTTGGCCACAAACTTATACTGAAGCATAAAGAGGTAGGTTTCTTATCTACTTTGGCCATAAACTTATACTGAAGCATAAAGAGGTAGGTGTCTTATCTACTTTGGCCACAAACTAATACTGAAGCATAAAGAAGTAGGTGTTTTATCTACTTTGGCCACAAACTAATACTGAAGCCTAAAGAGGTAGGTGTCTTATCTACTTTGGCCACAAACTAATACTGAAGTATAAAGAGGTAGGTGTCTTATCTACTTTGGCCACACACTAATACTGAAGCATAAATAGGTAGGTGTCTTATCTACTTTGGCCACAAACTAATACTGAAGCATAAAGAGGTAGGTGTCTTATCTACTTTGGCCACAAACTAATACTGAAGCATAAAGAGGTAGGTGTTTTATCTACTTTGGCCACAAACTAATACTGAAGCATAAAGAGGTAGGTGTCTTATCTACTTTGGCCACAAACTAATACTGAAGCATAAAGAAGTAGGTGTTTTATCTACTTTGGCCACAAACTTATACTGAAGCCTAAAGAGGTAGGTGTCTTATCTACTTTGGCCACAAACTAATACTGAAGTATAAAGAGGTAGGTGTCTTATCTACTTTGGCCACACACTAATACTGAAGCATAAATAGGTAGGTGTCTTATCTACTTTGGCCACAAACTAATACTGAAGCATAAAGAGGTAGGTGTCTTATCTACTTTGGCCACAAACTAATACTGAAGCATAAAGAGGTAGGTGTTTTATCTACTTTGGCCACAAACTAATACTGAAGCATAAAGAGGTAGGTGTCTTATCTACTTTGGCCACAAACTAATACTGAAGCATAAATAGGTAGGTGTCTTATCAGCTGCAAAGACCATCAACGCACTGATTACATCAAGATTGGACAACAACAACAGCCTGCTAACTGGAACTTCCAATGCTAACATCCATCGCCTCCAACTTGCACAAAACGCATCAGCCCGATTACTTACAAGGTCCAGGAAGTACGACAGCATTGGACCTGTTCTAAGACAGCTTCACTGGCTGCCTGTCGAAAAGAGAATCACATTTAAAGTCCTCACACAGGTGTATAAAGCGCTGAATGATAGCCTGTATCCACTGTATTTGCGCAAACTGTTTGTGGAATATTCTCCCCGCAGGTCTCTTCGTTCTTCTGATGCTCACAGGATAGTCTGTGTACCTCGCTCCCATAATGTATATGGTGACAGACAATTTTCCAAGTACGCTGCCACCGCATGGAATTCTTTACCAGACTCTGTTAGAGCGTGTACACATATTGAATCATTTAAGCGTGCTCTCAAGACATACTTATTTTCTTAAACCTTTGTATCAGCGCATAGAAATGTATATTATATTTGCGCTTTATAAATGAACTCTATCATATCATATCATATCATATCATCATATCCCTTATCTACTGTGGCCGCAAACTAATACTGAAGCATAAAGAGGTAGGTGTCTTATCTACTTTGGCCAGAAACTAATACTGAATCATAAATAGGTAGATGTCTTATCTACTTTGGCCACAAACCAATCCTGAAGCATAAATATATAGGTGTCTTATCTACTTTGGCAACAAACTAATACTGAAGCATAAACAGGTAGGTGGCTTATAAGCTTTTGACACATACTAAGTACTGAAGCATTAAGAGGTAGGTGTCTTATCTACTTTGGCCGCAAACTAATACTGAAGCATAAATAGGTAGGTGTCTTATCTACTTTGGCCACAAACTAATACTGAAGCATTAAGAGGTAGGTGTCTTATCTACTTTGGCCACAAACTAATACTGAAGCATAAATAGGTAGGTGTCTTATCTACTTTGGCCACATACTAATACTGAAGCATAAAGAGGTAGGTGTCTTATCTACTTTGGCCACAAACTAATACTGAAGCATAAAGAGGTAGGTGTCTTATCTACTTTGGTCACAAACTAATACTGAAGCCTAAATAGGTAGGTGTCTTATCTACTGTGGCCACAAACTAATACTGAAGCATGAAGAGGTAGGTGTCTTATCTACTTTGGCCACAAACTAATACTGAAGCATAAACAGGTAGGTGGCTTATAAGCTTTTGACACATACTAAGTACTGAAGCATTAAGAGGTAGGTGTCTTATCTACTTTGGCCGCAAACTAATACTGAAGCATAAATAGGTAGGTGTCTTATCTACTTTGGCCACAAACTAATACTGAAGCATTAAGAGGTAGGTGTCTTATCTACTTTGGCCACAAACTAATACTGAAGCATAAAGAGGTAGGTTTCTTATCTACTTTGGCCACAAACTTATACTGAAGCATAAAGAGGTAGGTTTCTTATCTACTTTGGCCACAAACTTATACTGAAGCATAAAGAGGTAGGTGTCTTATCTACTTTGGCCACAAACTAATACTGAAGCATTAAGAGGTAGGTGTCTTATCTACTTTGGCCACAAACTAATACTGAAGCATAAATAGGTAGGTGTCTTATCTACTTTGGCCACAAACTAATACTGAAGCATAAAGAGGTAGGTTTCTTATCTACTTTGGCCACAAACTTATACTGAAGCATAAAGAGGAAGGTGTCTTATCTACTTTGGCCACAAACTAATACTGAAGCATAGAGAAGTAGGTGTCTTATCTACTTTGGCCACAAACTAATACTGAAGCATAAATAGGTAGGTGTCTTATCTACTTTGGCCACAAACTAATACTGAAGCATGAAGAGGTAGGTGTCTTATCTACTTTGGCCACAAACTGACACTGAAGCATAAATAGGTAGATGTCTTATCTACTTTGGCCACAAACTAATCCTGAATCATAAATATATAGGTGTCTTATCTACTTTGGCCACAAACTAAAACTGAAGCATAAAGAGGTAGGTGTCTTATCTACTTTGGCCACAAACTAATACTGAAGTATAAAGAGGTAGGTGTTTTATCTACTTTGGCCACACACTAATACTGAAGCATAAAGAGGTAGGTGTCCTATCTACTTTGGCCACAAACTAATACTGAAGCATAAAGAGGTAGGTGTCTTATCTACTTTGGCCACAAACTAATACTGAAGCATAAAGAGGTAGGTGTTTTATCTACTTTGGCCACAAACTAATACTGAAGCACAAAGAGGTAGGTGTCTTATCTACTTTGGCCACAAACTAATACTGAAGCATAAATAGGTAGGTGTCTTATCTACTGTGGCCGCAAACTAATACTGAAGCATAAAGAGGTAGGTGTCTTATCTACTTTGGCCACAAACTAATACTGAAGCATAAATAGGTAGGTGTCTTATCTACTTTGGCCACAAACTAATACTGAAGCATAAAGAGGTAGGTGTCTTATCTACTTTGGTCACAAACTAATACTGAAGCCTAAATAGGTAGGTGTCTTATCTACTGTGGCCACAAACTAATACTGAAGCATGAAGAGGTAGGTGTCTTATCTACTTTGGCCACAAACTAATACTGAAGCATAAACAGGTAGGTGGCTTATAAGCTTTTGACACATACTAATACTGAAGCATGAAGAGGTAGGTGTCTTATCTACTTTGGCCACAAACTAATACTGAAGCATAAATAGGTAGGTGTCTTATCTACTTTGGCCACAAACTAATACTGAAGCATGAAGAGGTAGGTGTCTTATCTACTTTGGCCACAAACTGACACTGAAGCATAAATAGGTAGATGTCTTATCTACTTTGGCCACAAACTAATCCTGAATCATAAATATATAGGTGTCTTATCTACTTTGGCCACAAACTAAAACTGAAGCATAAAGAGGTAGGTGTCTTATCTACTTTGGCCACAAACTAATACTGAAGTATAAAGAGGTAGGTGTTTTATCTACTTTGGCCACACACTAATACTGAAGCATAAAGAGGTAGGTGTCCTATCTACTTTGGCCACAAACTAATACTGAAGCATAAAGAGGTAGGTGTCTTATCTACTTTGGCCACAAACTAATACTGAAGCATAAAGAGGTAGGTGTTTTATCTACTTTGGCCACAAACTAATACTGAAGCACAAAGAGGTAGGTGTCTTATCTACTTTGGCCACAAACTAATACTGAAGCATAAATAGGTAGGTGTCTTATCTACTGTGGCCGCAAACTAATACTGAAGCATAAAGAGGTAGGTGTCTTATCTACTTTGGCCACAAACTAATACTGAAGCATAAATAGGTAGGTGTCTTATCTACTTTGGCCACAAACTAATACTGAAGCATAAAGAGGTAGGTGTCTTATCTACTTTGGTCACAAACTAATACTGAAGCCTAAATAGGTAGGTGTCTTATCTACTGTGGCCACAAACTAATACTGAAGCATGAAGAGGTAGGTGTCTTATCTACTTTGGCCACAAACTAATACTGAAGCATAAACAGGTAGGTGGCTTATAAGCTTTTGACACATACTAAGTACTGAAGCATTAAGAGGTAGGTGTCTTATCTACTTTGGCCGCAAACTAATACTGAAGCATAAATAGGTAGGTGTCTTATCTACTTTGGCCACAAACTAATACTGAAGCATTAAGAGGTAGGTGTCTTATCTACTTTGGCCACAAACTAATACTGAAGCATAAAGAGGTAGGTTTCTTATCTACTTTGGCCACAAACTTATACTGAAGCATAAAGAGGTAGGTTTCTTATCTACTTTGGCCACAAACTTATACTGAAGCATAAAGAGGTAGGTGTCTTATCTACTTTGGCCACAAACTAATACTGAAGCATTAAGAGGTAGGTGTCTTATCTACTTTGGCCACAAACTAATACTGAAGCATAAATAGGTAGGTGTCTTATCTACTTTGGCCACAAACTAATACTGAAGCATAAAGAGGTAGGTTTCTTATCTACTTTGGCCACAAACTTATACTGAAGCATAAAGAGGAAGGTGTCTTATCTACTTTGGCCACAAACTAATACTGAAGCATGGGAAGTAGGTGTCTTATCTACTTTGGCCACAAACTAATACTGAAGCATAAATAGGTAGGTGTCTTATCTACTTTGGCCACGTACTAAGTACTGAAGCATAAAGAGGTAGGTGTCTTATCTACTTTGGCCACGTACTAAGTACTGAAGCATTAAGAGGTAGGTGTCTTATCTACTTTGGCCACAAACTAATACTGAAGCATAAATAGGTAGGTGTCTTATCTACTTTGGCCACAAACTAATACTGAAGCATTAAGAGGTAGGTGTCTTATCTACTTTGGCCACGTACTAAGTACTGAAGCATTAAGAGGTAGGTGTCTTATCTACTTTGGCCACAAACTAATACTGAAGCATAAATAGGTAGGTGTCTTATCTACTTTGGCCACAAACTAATACTGAAGCATTAAGAGGTAGGTGTCTTATCTACTTTGGCCACGTACTAAGTACTGAAGCATTAAGAGGTAGGTGTCTTTTCTACTTTGGCCACAAACTAATACTGAAGCATAAAGAGGTAGGTGTATTATCTACTTTGGCCACGTACTAAGTACTGAAGCATTAAGAGGTAGGTTTCTTATCTACTTTGGCCACAAACTAATACTGAAGCATAAATAGGTAGGTGTCTTATCTACTTTGGCCACAAACTAATACTGAAGCATAAATAGGTAGGTGTCTTATCTACTTTGGCCACAAACTAATGCTGAAGCATAAAGAGGTAGGTGTTTTATCTACTTTGGCCACAAACTAATACTGAAGCATAAATAGGTAGGTGTCTTATCTACTTTGGCCACAAACTAATACTGATGCATTAAGAGGTAGGTGTCTTATCTACTTTGGCCACGTACTAAGTACTGAAGCATTAAGAGGTAGGTGTCTTATCTACTTTGGCCACAAACTAATACTGAAGCATAAATAGGTAGGTGTCTTATCTACTTTGGCCACAAACTAATACTGAAGCATAAATAGGTAGGTGTCTTATCTACTTTGGCCACAAACTAATACTGAAGCATAAAGAGGTAGGTGTCTTATCTACTTTGGCCACGTACTAAGTACTGAAGCATTAAGAGGTAGGTGTCTTATCTACTTTGGCCACGTACTAAGTACTGAAGCATTAAGAGGTAGGTGTCTTATCTACTTTGGCCACAAACTAATACTGAAGCATAAAGAGGTAGGTGTCTTATCTACTTTGGCCACAAACTAATACTGAAGCATAAAGAGGTAGGTGTCTTATCTACTTTGGCCACAAACTAATACTGAAGCATAAAGAGGTAGGTGTCTTATCTTCTGTGGCCGCAAACTAATACTGAAGCATAAAGAGGTAGGTGTCTTATCTACTTTGGCCAGAAACTAATACTGAAGCATAAATAGGTAGATGTCTTATCTACTTTGGCCACAAACCAATCCTGAAGCATAAATATATAGGTGTCTTATCTACTTTGGCCGCAAACTAATACTGAAGCATAAATAGGTAGGTGTCTTATCTACTTTGGCCACAAACTAATACTGAAGCATTAAGAGGTAGGTGTCTTATCTACTTTGGCCACAAACTAATACTGAAGCATAAAGAGGTAGGTGTCTTATCTACTTTGGCCACAAACGTATACTGAAGCATAAAGAGGTAGGTGTCTTATCTACTTTGGCCACAAACTAATACTGAAGCATAAAGAAGTAGATGTCTTATCTACTTTGGCCACAAACTAATACTGAAGCATAAATAGGTAGGTGTCTTATCTACTTTGGCCACAAACTAATACTGATGCATTAAGAGGTAGGTGTCTTATCTACTTTGGCCACGTACTAAGTACTGAAGCATTAAGAGGTAGGTGTCTTATCTACTTTGGCCACAAACTAATACTGAAGCATAAATAGGTAGGTGTCTTATCTACTTTGGCCACAAACTAATACTGAAGCATAAATAGGTAGGTGTCTTATCTACTTTGGCCACAAACTAATACTGAAGCATAAAGAGGTAGGTGTCTTATCTACTTTGGCCACGTACTAAGTACTGAAGCATTAAGAGGTAGGTGTCTTATCTACTTTGGTCACAAACTAATACTGAAGCATTAAGAGGTAGGTGTCTTATCTACTTTGGCCACATACCAATACTGAAGCATAAATAGGTAGGTGTCTTATCTACTTTGGCCACATACTAATACTGAAGCATAAATAGGTAGGTGTCTTATCTACTTTGGCCACAAACTAATACTGAAGCATAAAGAGGTAGGTGTCTTATCTACTTTGGCCACAAACTAATACTGAAGCATACAGAAATAGGTGTCTTATCTACTTTGGTCACAAACTAATACTGAAGCATAAAGAGGTAGGTGTCTTATCTACTTTGGCCACGTACTAATACTGAAGCATTAAGAGGTAGGTGTCTTATCTACTTTGGCCACAAACTAATACTGAAGCATACAGAAATAGGTGTCTTATCTACTTTGGTGACAAACTAATACTGAAGCATAAAGAGGTAGGTGTCTTATCTACTTTGGCCACAAACTAATACTGAAGCATACAGAAATAGGTGTCTTATCTACTTTGGCCACAAACTAATACTGAAGCATACAGAAATAGGTGTCTTATCTACTTTGGCCACAAACTAATACTGAAGCATTAAGAGGTAGGTGTCTTATCTACTTTGGTCACAAACTAATACTGAAGCATAAAGAGGTAGGTGTCTTATCTACTTTGGCCACGTACTAATACTGAAGCATTAAGAGGTAGGTGTCTTATCTACTTTGGCCACAAACTAATACTGAAGCATTAAGAGGTAGGTGTCTTATCTACTTTGGCCACAAACTAATACTGAAGCATAAATAGGTAGGTGTCTTATCTACTTTGGCCACGTACTAAGTACTGAAGCATAAAGAGGTAGGTGTCTTATCTACTTTGGCCACGTACTAAGTACTGAAGCATTAAGAGGTAGGTGTCATATCTACTTTGGCCACAAACTAATACTGAAGCATAAATAGGTAGGTGTCTTATCTACTTTGGCCACAAACTAATACTGAAGCATTAAGAGGTAGGTGTCTTATCTACTTTGGCCACGTACTAAGTACTGAAGCATTAAGAGGTAGGTGTCTTATCTACTTTGGCCACAAACTAATACTGAAGCATAAATAGGTAGGTGTCTTATCTACTTTGGCCACAAACTAATACTGAAGCATTAAGAGGTAGGTGTCTTATCTACTTTGGCCACGTACTAAGTACTGAAGCATTAAGAGGTAGGTGTCTTTTCTACTTTGGCCACAAACTAATACTGAAGCATAAAGAGGTAGGTGTCTTATCTACTTTGGCCACGTACTAAGTACTGAAGCATTAAGAGGTAGGTGTCTTATCTACTTTGGCCACAAACTAATACTGAAGCATAAATAGGTAGGTGTCTTATCTACTTTGGCCACAAACTAATACTGAAGCATAAATAGGTAGGTGTCTTATCTACTTTGGCCACAAACTAATACTGAAGCATAAAGAGGTAGGTGTCTTATCTACTTTGGCCACAAACTAATACTGAAGCATAAATAGGTAGGTGTTTTATCTACTTTGGCCACAAACTAATACTGATGCATTAAGAGGTAGGTGTCTTATCTACTTTGGCCACGTACTAAGTACTGAAGCATTAAGAGGTAGGTGTCTTATCTACTTTGGCCACAAACTAATACTGAAGCATAAATAGGTAGGTGTCTTATCTACTTTGGCCACAAACTAATACTGAAGCATAAATAGGTAGGTGTCTTATCTACTTTGGCCACAAACTAATACTGAAGCATAAAGAGGTAGGTGTCTTATCTACTTTGGCCACGTACTAAGTACTGAAGCATTAAGAGGTAGGTGTCTTATCTACTTTGGTCACAAACTAATACTGAAGCATTAAGAGGTAGGTGTCTTATCTACTTTGGCCACATACCAATACTGAAGCATAAATAGGTAGGTGTCTTATCTACTTTGGCCACATACTAATACTGAAGCATAAATAGGTAGGTGTCTTATCTACTTTGGCCACAAACTAATACTGAAGCATAAAGAGGTAGGTGTCTTATCTACTTTGGCCACAAACTAATACTGAAGCATACAGAAATAGGTGTCTTATCTACTTTGGTCACAAACTAATACTGAAGCATAAAGAGGTAGGTGTCTTATCTACTTTGGCCACGTACTAATACTGAAGCATTAAGAGGTAGGTGTCTTATCTACTTTGGCCACAAACTAATACTGAAGCATTAAGAGGTAGGTGTCTTATCTACTTTGGCCACAAACTAATACTGAAGCATACAGAAATAGGTGTCTTATCTACTTTGGCCACAAACTAATACTGAAGCATAAAGAGGTAGGTGTCTTATCTACTTTGGCCACAAACTAATACTGAAGCATACAGAAATATGTGTCTTATCTACTTTGGCCACAAACTAATACTGAAGCATACAGAAATAGGTGTCTTATCTACTTTGGTCACAAACTAATACTGAAGCATTAAGAGGTAGGTGTCTTATCTACTTTGGCCACAAACTAATACTGAAGCATAAAGAGGTAGGTGTCTTATCTACTTTGGCCACAAACTAATACTGAAGCATACAGAAATAGGTGTCTTATCTACTTTGGCCACGTACTAAGTACTGAAGCATAAAGAGGTAGGTGTCTTATCTACTTTGGCCACGTACTAAGTACTGAAGCATAAATAGGTAGGTGTCTTATCTACTTTGGCCACGTACTAAGTACTGAAGCATAAAGAGGTAGGTGTCTTATCTACTTTGGCCACGTACTAAGTACTGAAGCATTAAGAGGTAGGTGTCTTATCTACTTTGGCCACAAACTAATACTGAAGCATAAATAGGTAGGTGTCTTATCTACTTTGGCCACAAACTAATACTGAAGCATTAAGAGGTAGGTGTCTTATCTACTTTGGCCACCTAGTAAGTACTGAAGCATTAAGAGGTAGGTGTCTTATCTCCTTTGGCCGCGTACTAAGTACTGAAGTATTAAGAGGTAGGTGTCTTATCTACTTTGGCCACGTACTAATACTGAAGCATTAAGAGGTAGGTGTCTTATCTACTTTGGCCACAAACTAATACTGAAGCATTAAGAGGTAGGTGTCTTATCTACTTTGGCCACAAACTAATACTGAAGCATAAATAGGTAGGTGTCTTATCTACTTTGGCCACGTACTAAGTACTGAAGCATTAAGAGGTAGGTGTCTTATCTACTTTGGTCACAAACTAATACTGAAGCATTAAGAGGTAGGTGTCTTATCTACTTTGGCCACGTACTAAGTACTGAAGCATTAAGAGGTAGGTGTCTTATCTACTTTGGTCATAAACTAATACTGAAGCATTAAGAGGTAGGTGTCTTATCTACTTTGGCCACAAACTAATACTGAAGCATAAATAGGTAGGTGTCTTATCTACTTTGGCCACAAACTAATACTGAAGCATAAATAGGTAGGTGTCTTATCTACTTTGGCCACGTACTAAGTACTGAAGTATTAAGAGGTAGGTGTCTTATCTACTTTGACCACGTACTAAGTACTGAAGCATTAAGAGGTAGGTGTCTTATCTACTTTGACCACAAACTAATACTGAAGCATAAATAGGTAGGTGTCTTATCTACTTTGGCCACTAACTAATACTGAAGCATAAATAGTTAGGTGTCTTATCTACTTTGGCCACAAACTAAGTACTGAAGCATTAAGAGGTAGGTGTCTTATCTACTTTGGCCACAAACTAATACTGAAGCATAAATAGGTAGGTGTCTTATCTACTTTGGCCACAAACTAATACTGAAGCATAAATAGGTAGGTGTCTTATCTACTTTGGCCACAAACTAATACTGATGCATTAAGAGGTAGGTGTCTTATCTACTTTGGCCACAAACTAATACAGAAGCATTAAGAGGTAGGTGTCTTATCTACTTTGGCCACAAACTAATACTGAAGCATAAATAGGTAGGTGTCTTATCTACTTTGGCCACGTACTAAGTACTGAAGCATAAAGAGGTAGGTGTTTTATCTACTTTGGCCACGTACTAAGTACTGAAGCATTAAGAGGTAGGTGTCTTATCTACTTTGGCCACAAACTAATACTGAAGCATAAATAGGTAGGTGTCTTATCTACTTTGGCCACAAACTAATACTGAAGCATTAAGAGGTAGGTGTCTTATCTACTTTGGCCACGTACTAAGTACTGAAGCATTAAGAGGTAGGTGTCTTATCTACTTTGGCCACAAACTAATACTGAAGCATAAATAGGTAGGTGTCTTATCTACTTTGGCCACAAACTAATACTGAAGCATTAAGAGGTAGGTGTCTTATCTACTTTGGCCACGTACTAAGTACTGAAGCATTAAGAGGTAGGTGTCTTTTCTACTTTGGCCACAAACTAATACTGAAGCATAAAGAGGTAGGTGTCTTATCTACTTTGGCCACGTACTAAGTACTGAAGCATTAAGAGGTAGGTTTCTTATCTACTTTGGCCACAAACTAATACTGAAGCATTAAGAGGTAGGTGTCTTATCTACTTTGGCCACAAACTAATACTGAAGCATACAGAAATAGGTGTCTTATCTACTTTGGCCACAAACTAATACTGAAGCATACAGAAATAGGTGTCTTATCTACTTTGGCCACAAACTAATACTGAAGCATACAGAAATAGGTGTCTTATCTACTTTGGCCACAAACTAATACTGAAGCATTAAGAGGTAGGTGTCTTATCTACTTTGGCCACAAACTAATACTGAAGCATTAAGAGGTAGGTGTCTTATCTACTTTGGCCACAAACTAATACTGAAGCATTAAGAGGTAGGTGTCTTATCTACTTTGGCCACAAACTAATACTGAAGCATACAGAAATAGGTGTCTTATCTACTTTGGCCACAAACTAATACTGAAGAATTAAGAGGTAGGTGTCTTATCTACTTTGGCCACAAACTAATACTGAAGCATACAGAAACAGGTGTCTTATCTACTTTGGTCACAAACTAATACTGAAGCATACAGAAATAGGTGTCTTATCTACTTTGGCCACAAACTAATACTGAAGCATACAGAAATAGGTGTCTTATCTACTTTGGCCACAAACTAATACTGAAGCATTAAGAGGTAGGTGTCTTATCTACTTTAGCCACAAACTAATACTGAAGCATACAGAAATAGGTGTCTTATCTACTTTGGCCACAAACTAATACTGAAGCATTAAGAGGTAGGTGTCTTATCTACTTTGGCCACAAACTAATACTGAAGCATACAGAAACAGGTGTCTTATCTACTTTGGTCACAAACTAATACTGAAGCATAAAGAGGTAGGTGTCTTATCTACTTTGGCCACGTACTAATACTGAAGCATTAAGAGGTAGGTGTCTCATCTACTTTGGCCACAAACTAATACTGAAGCATAAATAGGTAGGTGTCTTATCTACTTTGGCCACGTACTAAGTACTGAAGCATAAAGAGGTAGGTGTTTTATCTACTTTGGCCACGTACTAAGTACTGAAGCATTAAGAGGTAGGTGTCTTATCTACTTTGGCCACAAACTAATACTGAAGCATAAATAGGTAGGTGTCTTATCTACTTTGGCCACAAACTAATACTGAAGCATTAAGAGGTAGGTGTCTTATCTACTTTGGCCACGTACTAAGTACTGAAGCATTAAGAGGTAGGTGTCTTATCTACTTTGGCCACAAACTAATACTGAAGCATAAATAGGTAGGTGTCTTATCTACTTTGGCCACAAACTAATACTGAAGCATTAAGAGGTAGGTGTCTTATCTACTTTGGCCACGTACTAAGTACTGAAGCATTAAGAGGTAGGTGTCTTTTCTACTTTGGCCACAAACTAATACTGAAGCATAAAGAGGTAGGTGTCTTATCTACTTTGGCCACGTACTAAGTACTGAAGCATTAAGAGGTAGGTTTCTTATCTACTTTGGCCACAAACTAATACTGAAGCATAAATAGGTAGGTGTCTTATCTACTTTGGCCACAAACTAATACTGAAGCATAAATAGGTAGGTGTCTTATCTACTTTGGCCACAAACTAATACTGAAGCATAAAGAGGTAGGTGTCTTATCTACTTTGGCAACAAACTAATACTGAAGCATAAATAGGTAGGTGTCTTATCTACTTTGGCCACAAACTAATACTGAAGCATAAAGAGGTAGGTGTCTTATCTACTTTGGCCACGTACTAAGTACTGAAGCATTAAGAGGTAGGTGTCTTATCTACTTTGGTCACAAACTAATACTGAAGCATTAAGAGGTAGGTGTCTTATCTACTTTGGCCACAAACTAATACTGAAGCATACAGAAATAGGTGTCTTATCTACTTTGGTCACAAACTAATACTGAAGCATAAAGAGGTAGGTGTCTTATCTACTTTGGCCACGTACTAATACTGAAGCATTAAGAGGTAGGTGTCTTATCTACTTTGGCCACAAACTAATACTGAAGCATTAAGAGGTAGGTGTCTTATCTACTTTGGCCACAAACTAATACTGAAGCATACAGAAATAGGTGTCTTATCTACTTTGGCCACAAACTAATACTGAAGCATAAAGAGGTAGGTGTCTTATCTACTTTGGCCAAAAACTAATACTGAAGCATACAGAAATAGGTGTCTTATCTACTTTGGCCACAAACTAATACTGAAGCATACAGAAATAGGTGTCTTATCTACTTTGGTCACAAACTAATACTGAAGCATAAAGAGGTAGGTGTCTTATCTACTTTGGCCACGTACTAAGTACTGAAGCATTAAGAGGTAGGTGTCTTATCTACTTTGGCCACAAACTAATACTGAAGCATAAATAGGTAGGTGTCTTATCTACTTTGGCCACAAACTAATACTGAAGCATAAATAGGTAGGTGTCTTATCTACTTTGGCCACAAACTAATACTGATGCATTAAGAGGTAGGTGTCTTATCTACTTTGGCCACGTACTAAGTACTGAAGCATTAAGAGGTAGGTGTCTTATCTACTTTGGCCACAAACTAATACTGAAGCATAAATAGGTAGGTGTCTTATCTACTTTGGCCACAAACTAATACTGAAGCATAAATAGGTAGGTGTCTTATCTACTTTGGCCACAAACTAATACTGAAGCATAAAGAGGTAGGTGTCTTATCTACTTTGGCCACGTACTAAGTACTGAAGCATTAAGAGGTAGGTTTCTTATCTACTTTGGCCACAAACTAATACTGAAGCATAAATAGGTAGGTGTCTTATCTACTTTGGCCACAAACTAATACTGAAGCATAAATAGGTAGGTGTCTTATCTACTTTGGCCACAAACTAATACTGAAGCATAAAGAGGTAGGTGTCTTATCTACTTTGGCCACAAACTAATACTGAAGCATAAATAGGTAGGTGTCTTATCTACTTTGGCCACAAACTAATACTGAAGCATAAAGAGGTAGGTGTCTTATCTACTTTGGCCACGTACTAAGTACTGAAGCATTAAGAGGTAGGTGTCTTATCTACTTTGGTCACAAACTAATACTGAAGCATTAAGAGGTAGGTGTCTTATCTACTTTGGCCACAAACTAATACTGAAGCATACAGAAATAGGTGTCTTATCTACTTTGGTCACAAACTAATACTGAAGCATAAAGAGGTAGGTGTCTTATCTACTTTGGCCACGTACTAATACTGAAGCATTAAGAGGTAGGTGTCTTATCTACTTTGGCCACAAACTAATACTGAAGCATTAAGAGGTAGGTGTCTTATCTACTTTGGCCACAAACTAATACTGAAGCATACAGAAATAGGTGTCTTATCTACTTTGGCCACAAACTAATACTGAAGCATAAAGAGGTAGGTGTCTTATCTACTTTGGCCAAAAACTAATACTGAAGCATACAGAAATAGGTGTCTTATCTACTTTGGCCACAAACTAATACTGAAGCATACAGAAATAGGTGTCTTATCTACTTTGGTCACAAACTAATACTGAAGCATAAAGAGGTAGGTGTCTTATCTACTTTGGCCACGTACTAAGTACTGAAGCATTAAGAGGTAGGTGTCTTATCTACTTTGGCCACAAACTAATACTGAAGCATAAATAGGTAGGTGTCTTATCTACTTTGGCCACAAACTAATACTGAAGCATAAATAGGTAGGTGTCTTATCTACTTTGGCCACAAACTAATACTGATGCATTAAGAGGTAGGTGTCTTATCTACTTTGGCCACGTACTAAGTACTGAAGCATTAAGAGGTAGGTGTCTTATCTACTTTGGCCACAAACTAATACTGAAGCATAAATAGGTAGGTGTCTTATCTACTTTGGCCACAAACTAATACTGAAGCATAAATAGGTAGGTGTCTTATCTACTTTGGCCACAAACTAATACTGAAGCATAAAGAGGTAGGTGTCTTATCTACTTTGGCCACGTACTAAGTACTGAAGCATTAAGAGGTAGGTGTCTTATCTACTTTGGTCACAAACTAATACTGAAGCATTAAGAGGTAGGTGTCTTATCTACTTTGGCCACATACCAAAACTGAAGCATAAATAGGTAGGTGTCTTATCTACTTTGGCCACATACTAATACTGAAGCATAAATAGGTAGGTGTCTTATCTACTTTGGCCACAAACTAATACTGAAGCATAAAGAGGTATGTGTCTTATCTACTTTGGCCACAAACTAATACTGAAGCATACAGAAATAGGTGTCTTATCTACTTTGGTCACAAACTAATACTGAAGCATAAAGAGGTAGGTGTCTTATCTACTTTGGCCACGTACTAATACTGAAGCATTAAGAGGTAGGTGTCTTATCTACTTTGGCCACAAACTAATACTGAAGCATACAGAAATAGGTGTCTTATCTACTTTGGCCACAAACTAATACTGAAGCATAAAGAGGTAGGTGTCTTATCTACTTTGGCCACAAACTAATACTGAAGCATACAGAAATAGGTGTCTTATCTACTTTGGCCACAAACTAAAACTGAAGCATACAGAAATAGGTGTCTTATCTACTTTGGTCACAAACTAATACTGAAGCATTAAGAGGTAGGTGTCTTATCTACTTTGGCCACAAACTAATACTGAAGCATTAAGAGGTAGGTGTCTTATCTACTTTGGCCACAAACTAATACTGAAGCATACAGAAATAGGTGTCTTATCTACTTTGGCCACAAACTAAAACTGAAGCATACAGAAATAGGTGTCTTATCTACTTTGGTCACAAACTAATACTGAAGCATTAAGAGGTAGGTGTCTTATCTACTTTGGCCACAAACTAATACTGAAGCATTAAGAGGTAGGTGTCTTATCTACTTTGGCCACAAACTAATACTGAAGCATACAGAAATAGGTGTCTTATCTACTTTGGCCACAAACTAATACTGAAGCATACAGAAATAGGTGTCTTATCTACTTTGGCCACAAACTAATACTGAAGCATTAAGAGGTAGGTGTCTTATCTACTTTGGCCACAAACTAATACTGAAGCATACAGAAACAGGTGTCTTATCTACTTTGGTCACAAACTAATACTGAAGCATAAAGAGGTAGGTGTCTTATCTACTTTGGCCACGTACTAATACTGAAGCATTAAGAGGTAGGTGTCTTATCTACTTTGGCCACAAACTAATACTGAAGCATTAAGAGGTAGGTGTCTTATCTACTTTGGCCACAAACTAATACTGAAGCATAAATAGGTAGGTGTCTTATCTACTTTGGCCACGTACTAAGTACTGAAGCATAAAGAGGTAGGTGTCTTATCTACTTTGGCCACGTACTAAGTACTGAAGCATTAAGAGGTAGGTGTCTTATCTACTTTGGCCACAAACTAATACTGAAGCATAAATAGGTAGGTGTCTTATCTACTTTGGCCACAAACTAATACTGAAGCATTAAGAGGTAGGTGTCTTATCTACTTTGGCCACGTACTAAGTACTGAAGCATTAAGAGGTAGGTGTCTTATCTACTTTGGCCACAAACTAATACTGAAGCATAAATAGGTAGGTGTCTTATCTACTTTGGCCACAAACTAATACTGAAGCATTAAGAGGTAGGTGTCTTATCTACTTTGGCCACGTACTAAGTACTGAAGCATTAAGAGGTAGGTTTCTTATCTACTTTGGCCACAAACTAATACTGAAGCATAAATAGGTAGGTGTCTTATCTACTTTGGCCACAAACTAATACTGAAGCATAAATAGGTAGGTGTCTTATCTACTTTGGCCACAAACTAATGCTGAAGCATAAAGAGGTAGGTGTCTTATCTACTTTGGCCACAAACTAATACTGAAGCATAAATAGGTAGGTGTCTTATCTACTTTGGCCACAAACTAATACTGATGCATTAAGAGGTAGGTGTCTTATCTACTTTGGCCACGTACTAAGTACTGAAGCATTAAGAGGTAGGTGTCTTATCTACTTTGGCCACAAACTAATACTGAAGCATAAATAGGTAGGTGTCTTATCTACTTTGGCCACAAACTAATACTGAAGCATAAATAGGTAGGTGTCTTATCTACTTTGGCCACAAACTAATACTGAAGCATAAAGAGGTAGGTGTCTTATCTACTTTGGCCACGTACTAAGTACTGAAGCATTAAGAGGTAGGTGTCTTATCTACTTTGGCCACGTACTAAGTACTGAAGCATTAAGAGGTAGGTGTCTTATCTACTTTGGCCACAAACTAATACTGAAGCATAAATAGGTAGGTGTCTTATCTACTTTGGCCACGTACTAAGTACTGAAGCATAAATAGGTAGGTGTCTTATCTACTTTGGCCACGTACTAAGTACTGAAGTATTAAGAGGTAGGTGTCTTATCTACTTTGGCCACAAACTAATACTGAAGCATAAATAGGTAGGTGTCTTATCTACTTTGGCCACAAACTAATACTGAAGCATAAAGAGGTAGGTGTCTTATCTACTTTGGCCACGTACTAAGTACTGAAGCATTAAGAGGTAGGTGTCTTATCTACTTTGACCACAAACTAATACTGAAGCATAAATAGGTAGGTGTCTTATCTACTTTGGCCACTAACTAATACTGAAGCATAAATAGGTAGGTGTCTTATCTACTTTGGCCACAAACTAATACTGAAGCATAAAGAGGTAGGTGTCTTATCTACTTTGGCCACGTACTAAGTACTGAAGCATTAAGAGGTAGGTGTCTTATCTACTTTGGCCACAAACTAATACTGAAGCATAAATAGGTAGGTGTCTTATCTACTTTGGCCACAAACTAATACTGAAGCATAAATAGGTAGGTGTCTTATCTACTTTGGCCACAAACTAATACTGATGCATTAAGAGGTAGGTGTCTTATCTACTTTGGCCACGTACTAAGTACTGAAGCATTAAGAGGTAGGTGTCTTATCTACTTTGGCCACAAACTAATACTGAAGCATAAATAGGTAGGTGTCTTATCTACTTTGGCCACAAACTAATACTGAAGCATAAATAGGTAGGTGTCTTATCTACTTTGGCCACAAACTAATACTGAAGCATAAAGAGGTAGGTGTCTTATCTACTTTGGCCACGTACTAAGTACTGAAGCATTAAGAGGTAGGTGTCTTATCTACTTTGGTCACAAACTAATACTGAAGCATTAAGAGGTAGGTGTCTTATCTACTTTGGCCACATACCAATACTGAAGCATAAATAGGTAGGTGTCTTATCTACTTTGGCCACATACTAATACTGAAGCATAAATAGGTAGGTGTCTTATCTACTTTGGCCACAAACTAATACTGAAGCATAAAGAGGTAGGTGTCTTATCTACTTTGGCCACAAACTAATACTGAAGCATACAGAAATAGGTGTCTTATCTACTTTGGTCACAAACTAATACTGAAGCATAAAGAGGTAGGTGTCTTATCTACTTTGGCCACGTACTAATACTGAAGCATTAAGAGGTAGGTGTCTTATCTACTTTGGCCACAAACTAATACTGAAGCATACAGAAATAGGTGTCTTATCTACTTTGGTCACAAACTAATACTGAAGCATTAAGAGGTAGGTGTCTTATCTACTTTGGCCACAAACTAATACTGAAGCATTAAGAGGTAGGTGTCTTATCTACTTTGGCCACAAACTAATACTGAAGCATACAGAAATAGGTGTCTTATCTACTTTGGCCACAAACTAATACTGAAGCATACAGAAATAGGTGTCTTATCTACTTTGGCCACAAACTAATACTGAAGCATTAAGAGGTAGGTGTCTTATCTACTTTGGTCACAAACTAATACTGAAGCATAAAGAGGTAGGTGTCTTATCTACTTTGGCCACGTACTAATACTGAAGCATTAAGAGGTAGGTGTCTTATCTACTTTGGCCACAAACTAATACTGAAGCATTAAGAGGTAGGTGTCTTATCTACTTTGGCCACAAACTAATACTGAAGCATAAATAGGTAGGTGTCTTATCTACTTTGGCCACGTACTAAGTACTGAAGCATAAAGAGGTAGGTGTCTTATCTACTTTGGCCACGTACTAAGTACTGAAGCATTAAGAGGTAGGTGTCTTATCTACTTTGGCCACAAACTAATACTGAAGCATAAATAGGTAGGTGTCTTATCTACTTTGGCCACAAACTAATACTGAAGCATTAAGAGGTAGGTGTCTTATCTACTTTGGCCACGTACTAAGTACTGAAGCATTAAGAGGTAGGTGTCTTATCTACTTTGGCCACAAACTAATACTGAAGCATAAATAGGTAGGTGTCTTATCTACTTTGGCCACAAACTAATACTGAAGCATTAAGAGGTAGGTGTCTTATCTACTTTGGCCACGTACTAAGTACTGAAGCATTAAGAGGTAGGTGTCTTTTCTACTTTGGCCACAAACTAATACTGAAGCATAAAGAGGTAGGTGTCTTATCTACTTTGGCCACGTACTAAGTACTGAAGCATTAAGAGGTAGGTGTCTTATCTACTTTGGCCACAAACTAATACTGAAGCATAAATAGGTAGGTGTCTTATCTACTTTGGCCACAAACTAATACTGAAGCATAAATAGGTAGGTGTCTTATCTACTTTGGCCACAAACTAATACTGAAGCATAAAGAGGTAGGTGTCTTATCTACTTTGGCCACAAACTAATACTGAAGCATAAATAGGTAGGTGTCTTATCTACTTTGGCCACAAACGAATACTGATGCATTAAGAGGTAGGTGTCTTATCTACTTTGGCCACGTACTAAGTACTGAAGCATTAAGAGGTAGGTGTCTTATCTACTTTGGCCACAAACTAATACTGAAGCATAAATAGGTAGGTGTCTTATCTACTTTGGCCACAAACTAATACTGAAGCATAAATAGGTAGGTGTCTTATCTACTTTGGCCACAAACTAATACTGAAGCATAAAGAGGTAGGTGTCTTATCTACTTTGGCCACGTACTAAGTACTGAAGCATTAAGAGGTATGTGTCTTATCTACTTTGGTCACAAACTAATACTGAAGCATTAAGAGGTAGGTGTCTTATCTACTTTGGCCACATACCAATACTGAAGCATAAATAGGTAGGTGTCTTATCTACTTTGGCCACATACTAATACTGAAGCATAAATAGGTAGGTGTCTTATCTACTTTGGCCACAAACTAATACTGAAGCATAAAGAGGTAGGTGTCTTATCTACTTTGGCCACAAACTAATACTGAAGCATACAGAAATAGGTGTCTTATCTACTTTGGTCACAAACTAATACTGAAGCATAAAGAGGTAGGTGTCTTATCTACTTTGGCCACGTACTAATACTGAAGCATTAAGAGGTAGGTGTCTTATCTACTTTGGCCACAAACTAATACTGAAGCATTAAGAGGTAGGTGTCTTATCTACTTTGGCCACAAACTAATACTGAAGCATACAGAAATAGGTGTCTTATCTACTTTGGCCACAAACTAATACTGAAGCATAAAGAGGTAGGTGTCTTATCTACTTTGGCCACAAACTAATACTGAAGCATACAGAAATAGGTGTCTTATCTACTTTGGCCACAAACTAATACTGAAGCATACAGAAATAGGTGTCTTATCTACTTTGGCCACAAACTAATACTGAAGCATAAATAGGTAGGTGTCTTATCTACTTTGGCCACAAACTAATACTGAAGCATAAATAGGTAGGTGTCTTATCTACTTTGGCCACGTACTAAGTACTGAAGTATTAAGAGGTAGGTGTCTTATCTACTTTGGCCACAAACTAATACTGAAGCATAAATAGGTAGGTGTCTTATCTACTTTGGCCACAAACTAATACTGAAGCATAAAGAGGTAGGTGTCTTATCTACTTTGGCCACGTACTAAGTACTGAAGCATTAAGAGGTAGGTGTCTTATCTACTTTGACCACAAACTAATACTGAAGCATAAATAGGTAGGTGTCTTATCTACTTTGGCCACTAACTAATACTGAAGCATAAATAGTTAGGTGTCTTATCTACTTTGGCCACAAACTAAGTACTGAAGCATTAAGAGGTAGGTGTCTTATCTACTTTGGCCACAAACTAATACTGAAGCATAAATAGGTAGGTGTCTTATCTACTTTGGCCACAAACTAATACTGAAGCATAAATAGGTAGGTGTCTTATCTACTTTGGCCACAAACTAATACTGATGCATTAAGAGGTAGGTGTCTTATCTACTTTGGCCACAAACTAATACAGAAGCATTAAGAGGTAGGTGTCTTATCTACTTTGGCCACAAACTAATACTGAAGCATAAATAGGTAGGTGTCTTATCTACTTTGGCCACGTACTAAGTACTGAAGCATAAAGAGGTAGGTGTTTTATCTACTTTGGCCACGTACTAAGTACTGAAGCATTAAGAGGTAGGTGTCTTATCTACTTTGGCCACAAACTAATACTGAAGCATAAATAGGTAGGTGTCTTATCTACTTTGGCCACAAACTAATACTGAAGCATTAAGAGGTAGGTGTCTTATCTACTTTGGCCACGTACTAAGTACTGAAGCATTAAGAGGTAGGTGTCTTATCTACTTTGGCCACAAACTAATACTGAAGCATAAATAGGTAGGTGTCTTATCTACTTTGGCCACAAACTAATACTGAAGCATTAAGAGGTAGGTGTCTTATCTACTTTGGCCACGTACTAAGTACTGAAGCATTAAGAGGTAGGTGTCTTTTCTACTTTGGCCACAAACTAATACTGAAGCATAAAGAGGTAGGTGTCTTATCTACTTTGGCCACGTACTAAGTACTGAAGCATTAAGAGGTAGGTTTCTTATCTACTTTGGCCACAAACTAATACTGAAGCATTAAGAGGTAGGTGTCTTATCTACTTTGGCCACAAACTAATACTGAAGCATACAGAAATAGGTGTCTTATCTACTTTGGCCACAAACTAATACTGAAGCATACAGAAATAGGTGTCTTATCTACTTTGGCCACAAACTAATACTGAAGCATACAGAAATAGGTGTCTTATCTACTTTGGCCACAAACTAATACTGAAGCATTAAGAGGTAGGTGTCTTATCTACTTTGGCCACAAACTAATACTGAAGCATTAAGAGGTAGGTGTCTTATCTACTTTGGCCACAAACTAATACTGAAGCATTAAGAGGTAGGTGTCTTATCTACTTTGGCCACAAACTAATACTGAAGCATTAAGAGGTAGGTGTCTTATCTACTTTGGCCACAAACTAATACTGAAGCATACAGAAATAGGTGTCTTATCTACTTTGGCCACAAACTAATACTGAAGCATTAAGAGGTAGGTGTCTTATCTACTTTGGCCACAAACTAATACTGAAGCATACAGAAACAGGTGTCTTATCTACTTTGGTCACAAACTAATACTGAAGCATACAGAAATAGGTGTCTTATCTACTTTGGCCACAAACTAATACTGAAGCATACAGAAATAGGTGTCTTATCTACTTTGGCCACAAACTAATACTGAAGCATTAAGAGGTAGGTGTCTTATCTACTTTGGCCACAAACTAATACTGAAGCATACAGAAATAGGTGTCTTATCTACTTTGGCCACAAACTAATACTGAAGCATTAAGAGGTAGGTGTCTTATCTACTTTGGCCACAAACTAATACTGAAGCATACAGAAACAGGTGTCTTATCTACTTTGGTCACAAACTAATACTGAAGCATAAAGAGGTAGGTGTCTTATCTACTTTGGCCACGTACTAATACTGAAGCATTAAGAGGTAGGTGTCTTATCTACTTTGGCCACAAACTAATACAGAAGCATTAAGAGGTAGGTGTCTCATCTACTTTGGCCACAAACTAATACTGAAGCATAAATAGGTAGGTGTCTTATCTACTTTGGCCACGTACTAAGTACTGAAGCATAAAGAGGTAGGTGTTTTATCTACTTTGGCCACGTACTAAGTACTGAAGCATTAAGAGGTAGGTGTCTTATCTACTTTGGCCACAAACTAATACTGAAGCATAAATAGGTAGGTGTCTTATCTACTTTGGCCACAAACTAATACTGAAGCATTAAGAGGTAGGTGTCTTATCTACTTTGGCCACGTACTAAGTACTGAAGCATTAAGAGGTAGGTGTCTTATCTACTTTGGCCACAAACTAATACTGAAGCATAAATAGGTAGGTGTCTTATCTACTTTGGCCACAAACTAATACTGAAGCATTAAGAGGTAGGTGTCTTATCTACTTTGGCCACGTACTAAGTACTGAAGCATTAAGAGGTAGGTGTCTTTTCTACTTTGGCCACAAACTAATACTGAAGCATAAAGAGGTAGGTGTCTTATCTACTTTGGCCACGTACTAAGTACTGAAGCATTAAGAGGTAGGTTTCTTATCTACTTTGGCCACAAACTAATACTGAAGCATAAATAGGTAGGTGTCTTATCTACTTTGGCCACAAACTAATACTGAAGCATAAATAGGTAGGTGTCTTATCTACTTTGGCCACAAACTAATACTGAAGCATAAAGAGGTAGGTGTCTTATCTACTTTGGCAACAAACTAATACTGAAGCATAAATAGGTAGGTGTCTTATCTACTTTGGCCACAAACTAATACTGAAGCATAAAGAGGTAGGTGTCTTATCTACTTTGGCCACGTACTAAGTACTGAAGCATTAAGAGGTAGGTGTCTTATCTACTTTGGTCACAAACTAATACTGAAGCATTAAGAGGTAGGTGTCTTATCTACTTTGGCCACAAACTAATACTGAAGCATACAGAAATAGGTGTCTTATCTACTTTGGTCACAAACTAATACTGAAGCATAAAGAGGTAGGTGTCTTATCTACATTGGCCACGTACTAATACTGAAGCATTAAGAGGTAGGTGTCTTATCTACTTTGGCCACAAACTAATACTGAAGCATTAAGAGGTAGGTGTCTTATCTACTTTGGCCACAAACTAATACTGAAGCATACAGAAATAGGTGTCTTATCTACTTTGGCCACAAACTAATACTGAAGCATAAATAGGTAGGTGTCTTATCTACTTTGGCCAAAAACTAATACTGAAGCATACAGAAATAGGTGTCTTATCTACTTTGGCCACAAACTAATACTGAAGCATACAGAAATAGGTGTCTTATCTACTTTGGTCACAAACTAATACTGAAGCATAAAGAGGTAGGTGTCTTATCTACTTTGGCCACGTACTAAGTACTGAAGCATTAAGAGGTAGGTGTCTTATCTACTTTGGCCACAAACTAATACTGAAGCATAAATAGGTAGGTGTCTTATCTACTTTGGCCACAAACTAATACTGAAGCATAAATAGGTAGGTGTCTTATCTACTTTGGCCACAAACTAATACTGATGCATTAAGAGGTAGGTGTCTTATCTACTTTGGCCACGTACTAAGTACTGAAGCATTAAGAGGTAGGTGTCTTATCTACTTTGGCCACAAACTAATACTGAAGCATAAATAGGTAGGTGTCTTATCTACTTTGGCCACAAACTAATACTGAAGCATAAATAGGTAGGTGTCTTATCTACTTTGGCCACAAACTAATACTGAAGCATAAAGAGGTAGGTGTCTTATCTACTTCGGCCACGTACTAAGTACTGAAGCATTAAGAGGTAGGTTTCTTATCTACTTTGGCCACAAACTAATACTGAAGCATAAATAGGTAGGTGTCTTATCTACTTTGGCCACAAACTAATACTGAAGCATAAATAGGTAGGTGTCTTATCTACTTTGGCCACAAACTAATACTGAAGCATAAAGAGGTAGGTGTCTTATCTACTTTGGCCACAAACTAATACTGAAGCATAAATAGGTAGGTGTCTTATCTACTTTGGCCACAAACTAATACTGAAGCATAAAGAGGTAGGTGTCTTATCTACTTTGGCCACGTACTAAGTACTGAAGCATTAAGAGGTAGGTGTCTTATCTACTTTGGTCACAAACTAATACTGAAGCATTAAGAGGTAGGTGTCTTATCTACTTTGGCCACAAACTAATACTGAAGCATACAGAAATAGGTGTCTTATCTACTTTGGTCACAAACTAATACTGAAGCATAAAGAGGTAGGTGTCTTATCTACTTTGGCCACGTACTAATACTGAAGCATTAAGAGGTAGGTGTCTTATCTACTTTGGCCACAAACTAATACTGAAGCATTAAGAGGTAGGTGTCTTATCTACTTTGGCCACAAACTAATACTGAAGCATACAGAAATAGGTGTCTTATCTACTTTGGCCACAAACTAATACTGAAGCATAAAGAGGTAGGTGTCTTATCTACTTTGGCCAAAAACTAATACTGAAGCATACAGAAATAGGTGTCTTATCTACTTTGGCCACAAACTAATACTGAAGCATACAGAAATAGGTGTCTTATCTACTTTGGTCACAAACTAATACTGAAGCATAAAGAGGTAGGTGTCTTATCTACTTTGGCCACGTACTAAGTACTGAAGCATTAAGAGGTAGGTGTCTTATCTACTTTGGCCACAAACTAATACTGAAGCATAAATAGGTAGGTGTCTTATCTACTTTGGCCACAAACTAATACTGAAGCATAAATAGGTAGGTGTCTTATCTACTTTGGCCACAAACTAATACTGAAGCATTAAGAGGTAGGTGTCTTATCTACTTTGGCCACGTACTAAGTACTGAAGCATTAAGAGGTAGGTGTCTTATCTACTTTGGCCACAAACTAATACTGAAGCATAAATAGGTAGGTGTCTTATCTACTTTGGCCACAAACTAATACTGAAGCATTAAGAGGTAGGTGTCTTATCTACTTTGGCCACGTACTAAGTACTGAAGCATTAAGAGGTAGGTGTCTTTTCTACTTTGGCCACAAACTAATACTGAAGCATAAAGAGGTAGGTGTCTTATCTACTTTGGCCACGTACTAAGTACTGAAGCATTAAGAGGTAGGTTTCTTATCTACTTTGGCCACAAACTAATACTGAAGCATTAAGAGGTAGGTGTCTTATCTACTTTGGCCACAAACTAATACTGAAGCATACAGAAATAGGTGTCTTATCTACTTTGGCCACAAACTAATACTGAAGCATACAGAAATAGGTGTCTTATCTACTTTGGCCACAAACTAATACTGAAGCATACAGAAATAGGTGTCTTATCTACTTTGGCCACAAACTAATACTGAAGCATTAAGAGGTAGGTGTCTTATCTACTTTGGCCACAAACTAATACTGAAGCATTAAGAGGTAGGTTTCTTATCTACTTTGGCCACAAACTAATACTGAAGCATAAATAGGTAGGTGTCTTATCTACTTTGGCCACAAACTAATACTGAAGCATAAATAGGTAGGTGTCTTATCTACTTTGGCCACAAACTAATACTGAAGCATAAAGAGGTAGGTGTCTTATCTACTTTGGCAACAAACTAATACTGAAGCATAAATAGGTAGGTGTCTTATCTACTTTGGCCACAAACTAATACTGAAGCATAAAGAGGTAGGTGTCTTATCTACTTTGGCCACGTACTAAGTACTGAAGCATTAAGAGGTAGGTGTCTTATCTACTTTGGTCACAAACTAATACTGAAGCATTAAGAGGTAGGTGTCTTATCTACTTTGGCCACAAACTAATACTGAAGCATACAGAAATAGGTGTCTTATCTACTTTGGTCACAAACTAATACTGAAGCATAAAGAGGTAGGTGTCTTATCTACTTTGGCCACGTACTAATACTGAAGCATTAAGAGGTAGGTGTCTTATCTACTTTGGCCACAAACTAATACTGAAGCATTAAGAGGTAGGTGTCTTATCTACTTTGGCCACAAACTAATACTGAAGCATACAGAAATAGGTGTCTTATCTACTTTGGCCACAAACTAATACTGAAGCATAAAGAGGTAGGTGTCTTATCTACTTTGGCCAAAAACTAATACTGAAGCATACAGAAATAGGTGTCTTATCTACTTTGGCCACAAACTAATACTGAAGCATACAGAAATAGGTGTCTTATCTACTTTGGTCACAAACTAATACTGAAGCATAAAGAGGTAGGTGTCTTATCTACTTTGGCCACGTACTAAGTACTGAAGCATTAAGAGGTAGGTGTCTTATCTACTTTGGCCACAAACTAATACTGAAGCATAAATAGGTAGGTGTCTTATCTACTTTGGCCACAAACTAATACTGAAGCATAAATAGGTAGGTGTCTTATCTACTTTGGCCACAAACTAATACTGATGCATTAAGAGGTAGGTGTCTTATCTACTTTGGCCACGTACTAAGTACTGAAGCATTAAGAGGTAGGTGTCTTATCTACTTTGGCCACAAACTAATACTGAAGCATAAATAGGTAGGTGTCTTATCTACTTTGGCCACAAACTAATACTGAAGCATAAATAGGTAGGTGTCTTATCTACTTTGGCCACAAACTAATACTGAAGCATAAAGAGGTAGGTGTCTTATCTACTTCGGCCACGTACTAAGTACTGAAGCATTAAGAGGTAGGTTTCTTATCTACTTTGGCCACAAACTAATACTGAAGCATAAATAGGTAGGTGTCTTATCTACTTTGGCCACAAACTAATACTGAAGCATAAATAGGTAGGTGTCTTATCTACTTTGGCCACAAACTAATACTGAAGCATAAAGAGGTAGGTGTCTTATCTACTTTGGCCACAAACTAATACTGAAGCATAAATAGGTAGGTGTCTTATCTACTTTGGCCACAAACTAATACTGAAGCATAAAGAGGTAGGTGTCTTATCTACTTTGGCCACGTACTAAGTACTGAAGCATTAAGAGGTAGGTGTCTTATCTACTTTGGTCACAAACTAATACTGAAGCATTAAGAGGTAGGTGTCTTATCTACTTTGGCCACAAACTAATACTGAAGCATACAGAAATAGGTGTCTTATCTACTTTGGTCACAAACTAATACTGAAGCATAAAGAGGTAGGTGTCTTATCTACTTTGGCCACGTACTAATACTGAAGCATTAAGAGGTAGGTGTCTTATCTACTTTGGCCACAAACTAATACTGAAGCATTAAGAGGTAGGTGTCTTATCTACTTTGGCCACAAACTAATACTGAAGCATACAGAAATAGGTGTCTTATCTACTTTGGCCACAAACTAATACTGAAGCATAAAGAGGTAGGTGTCTTATCTACTTTGGCCAAAAACTAATACTGAAGCATACAGAAATAGGTGTCTTATCTACTTTGGCCACAAACTAATACTGAAGCATACAGAAATAGGTGTCTTATCTACTTTGGTCACAAACTAATACTGAAGCATAAAGAGGTAGGTGTCTTATCTACTTTGGCCACGTACTAAGTACTGAAGCATTAAGAGGTAGGTGTCTTATCTACTTTGGCCACAAACTAATACTGAAGCATAAATAGGTAGGTGTCTTATCTACTTTGGCCACAAACTAATACTGAAGCATAAATAGGGAGGTGTCTTATCTACTTTGGCCACAAACTAATACTGATGCATTAAGAGGTAGGTGTCTTATCTACTTTGGCCACGTACTAAGTACTGAAGCATTAAGAGGTAGGTGTCTTATCTACTTTGGCCACAAACTAATACTGAAGCATAAATAGGTAGGTGTCTTATCTACTTTGGCCACAAACTAATACTGAAGCATAAATAGGTAGGTGTCTTATCTACTTTGGCCACAAACTAATACTGAAGCATAAAGAGGTAGGTGTCTTATCTACTTTGGCCACGTACTAAGTACTGAAGCATTAAGAGGTAGGTGTCTTATCTACTTTGGTCACAAACTAATACTGAAGCATTAAGAGGTAGGTGTCTTATCTACTTTGGCCACATACCAATACTGAAGCATAAATAGGTAGGTGTCTTATCTACTTTGGCCACATACTAATACTGAAGCATAAATAGGTAGGTGTCTTATCTACTTTGGCCACAAACTAATACTGAAGCATAAAGAGGTATGTGTCTTATCTACTTTGGCCACAAACTAATACTGAAGCATACAGAAATAGGTGTCTTATCTACTTTGGTCACAAACTAATACTGAAGCATAAAGAGGTAGGTGTCTTATCTACTTTGGCCACGTACTAATACTGAAGCATTAAGAGGTAGGTGTCTTATCTACTTTGGCCACAAACTAATACTGAAGCATACAGAAATAGGTGTCTTATCTACTTTGGCCACAAACTAATACTGAAGCATAAAGAGGTAGGTGTCTTATCTACTTTGGCCACAAACTAATACTGAAGCATACAGAAATAGGTGTCTTATCTACTTTGGCCACAAACTAAAACTGAAGCATACAGAAATAGGTGTCTTATCTACTTTGGTCACAAACTAATACTGAAGCATTAAGAGGTAGGTGTCTTATCTACTTTGGCCACAAACTAATACTGAAGCATTAAGAGGTAGGTGTCTTATCTACTTTGGCCACAAACTAATACTGAAGCATACAGAAATAGGTGTCTTATCTACTTTGGCCACAAACTAAAACTGAAGCATACAGAAATAGGTGTCTTATCTACTTTGGTCACAAACTAATACTGAAGCATTAAGAGGTAGGTGTCTTATCTACTTTGGCCACAAACTAATACTGAAGCATTAAGAGGTAGGTGTCTTATCTACTTTGGCCACAAACTAATACTGAAGCATACAGAAATAGGTGTCTTATCTACTTTGGCCACAAACTAATACTGAAGCATACAGAAATAGGTGTCTTATCTACTTTGGCCACAAACTAATACTGAAGCATTAAGAGGTAGGTGTCTTATCTACTTTGGCCACAAACTAATACTGAAGCATACAGAAACAGGTGTCTTATCTACTTTGGTCACAAACTAATACTGAAGCATAAAGAGGTAGGTGTCTTATCTACTTTGGCCACGTACTAATACTGAAGCATTAAGAGGTAGGTGTCTTATCTACTTTGGCCACAAACTAATACTGAAGCATTAAGAGGTAGGTGTCTTATCTACTTTGGCCACAAACTAATACTGAAGCATAAATAGGTAGGTGTCTTATCTACTTTGGCCACGTACTAAGTACTGAAGCATAAAGAGGTAGGTGTCTTATCTACTTTGGCCACGTACTAAGTACTGAAGCATTAAGAGGTAGGTGTCTTATCTACTTTGGCCACAAACTAATACTGAAGCATAAATAGGTAGGTGTCTTATCTACTTTGGCCACAAACTAATACTGAAGCATTAAGAGGTAGGTGTCTTATCTACTTTGGCCACGTACTAAGTACTGAAGCATTAAGAGGTAGGTGTCTTATCTACTTTGGCCACAAACTAATACTGAAGCATAAATAGGTAGGTGTCTTATCTACTTTGGCCACAAACTAATACTGAAGCATTAAGAGGTAGGTGTCTTATCTACTTTGGCCACGTACTAAGTACTGAAGCATTAAGAGGTAGGTGTCTTTTCTACTTTGGCCACAAACTAATACTGAAGCATAAAGAGGTAGGTGTATTATCTACTTTGGCCACGTACTAAGTACTGAAGCATTAAGAGGTAGGTTTCTTATCTACTTTGGCCACAAACTAATACTGAAGCATAAATAGGTAGGTGTCTTATCTACTTTGGCCACAAACTAATACTGAAGCATAAATAGGTAGGTGTCTTATCTACTTTGGCCACAAACTAATGCTGAAGCATAAAGAGGTAGGTGTCTTATCTACTTTGGCCACAAACTAATACTGAAGCATAAATAGGTAGGTGTCTTATCTACTTTGGCCACAAACTAATACTGATGCATTAAGAGGTAGGTGTCTTATCTACTTTGGCCACGTACTAAGTACTGAAGCATTAAGAGGTAGGTGTCTTATCTACTTTGGCCACAAACTAATACTGAAGCATAAATAGGTAGGTGTCTTATCTACTTTGGCCACAAACTAATACTGAAGCATAAATAGGTAGGTGTCTTATCTACTTTGGCCACAAACTAATACTGAAGCATAAAGAGGTAGGTGTCTTATCTACTTTGGCCACGTACTAAGTACTGAAGCATTAAGAGGTAGGTGTCTTATCTACTTTGGCCACGTACTAAGTACTGAAGCATTAAGAGGTAGGTGTCTTATCTACTTTGGCCACAAACTAATACTGAAGCATAAATAGGTAGGTGTCTTATCTACTTTGGCCACGTACTAAGTACTGAAGCATAAATAGGTAGGTGTCTTATCTACTTTGGCCACGTACTAAGTACTGAAGTATTAAGAGGTAGGTGTCTTATCTACTTTGGCCACAAACTAATACTGAAGCATAAATAGGTAGGTGTCTTATCTACTTTGGCCACAAACTAATACTGAAGCATAAAGAGGTAGGTGTCTTATCTACTTTGGCCACGTACTAAGTACTGAAGCATTAAGAGGTAGGTGTCTTATCTACTTTGACCACAAACTAATACTGAAGCATAAATAGGTAGGTGTCTTATCTACTTTGGCCACTAACTAATACTGAAGCATAAATAGGTAGGTGTCTTATCTACTTTGGCCACAAACTAATACTGAAGCATAAAGAGGTAGGTGTCTTATCTACTTTGGCCACGTACTAAGTACTGAAGCATTAAGAGGTAGGTGTCTTATCTACTTTGGCCACAAACTAATACTGAAGCATAAATAGGTAGGTGTCTTATCTACTTTGGCCACAAACTAATACTGAAGCATAAATAGGTAGGTGTCTTATCTACTTTGGCCACAAACTAATACTGATGCATTAAGAGGTAGGTGTCTTATCTACTTTGGCCACGTACTAAGTACTGAAGCATTAAGAGGTAGGTGTCTTATCTACTTTGGCCACAAACTAATACTGAAGCATAAATAGGTAGGTGTCTTATCTACTTTGGCCACAAACTAATACTGAAGCATAAATAGGTAGGTGTCTTATCTACTTTGGCCACAAACTAATACTGAAGCATAAAGAGGTAGGTGTCTTATCTACTTTGGCCACGTACTAAGTACTGAAGCATTAAGAGGTAGGTGTCTTATCTACTTTGGTCACAAACTAATACTGAAGCATTAAGAGGTAGGTGTCTTATCTACTTTGGCCACATACCAATACTGAAGCATAAATAGGTAGGTGTCTTATCTACTTTGGCCACATACTAATACTGAAGCATAAATAGGTAGGTGTCTTATCTACTTTGGCCACAAACTAATACTGAAGCATAAAGAGGTAGGTGTCTTATCTACTTTGGCCACAAACTAATACTGAAGCATACAGAAATAGGTGTCTTATCTACTTTGGTCACAAACTAATACTGAAGCATAAAGAGGTAGGTGTCTTATCTACTTTGGCCACGTACTAATACTGAAGCATTAAGAGGTAGGTGTCTTATCTACTTTGGCCACAAACTAATACTGAAGCATACAGAAATAGGTGTCTTATCTACTTTGGTCACAAACTAATACTGAAGCATTAAGAGGTAGGTGTCTTATCTACTTTGGCCACAAACTAATACTGAAGCATTAAGAGGTAGGTGTCTTATCTACTTTGGCCACAAACTAATACTGAAGCATACAGAAATAGGTGTCTTATCTACTTTGGCCACAAACTAATACTGAAGCATACAGAAATAGGTGTCTTATCTACTTTGGCCACAAACTAATACTGAAGCATTAAGAGGTAGGTGTCTTATCTACTTTGGTCACAAACTAATACTGAAGCATAAAGAGGTAGGTGTCTTATCTACTTTGGCCACGTACTAATACTGAAGCATTAAGAGGTAGGTGTCTTATCTACTTTGGCCACAAACTAATACTGAAGCATTAAGAGGTAGGTGTCTTATCTACTTTGGCCACAAACTAATACTGAAGCATAAATAGGTAGGTGTCTTATCTACTTTGGCCACGTACTAAGTACTGAAGCATAAAGAGGTAGGTGTCTTATCTACTTTGGCCACGTACTAAGTACTGAAGCATTAAGAGGTAGGTGTCTTATCTACTTTGGCCACAAACTAATACTGAAGCATAAATAGGTAGGTGTCTTATCTACTTTGGCCACAAACTAATACTGAAGCATTAAGAGGTAGGTGTCTTATCTACTTTGGCCACGTACTAAGTACTGAAGCATTAAGAGGTAGGTGTCTTATCTACTTTGGCCACAAACTAATACTGAAGCATAAATAGGTAGGTGTCTTATCTACTTTGGCCACAAACTAATACTGAAGCATTAAGAGGTAGGTGTCTTATCTACTTTGGCCACGTACTAAGTACTGAAGCATTAAGAGGTAGGTGTCTTTTCTACTTTGGCCACAAACTAATACTGAAGCATAAAGAGGTAGGTGTCTTATCTACTTTGGCCACGTACTAAGTACTGAAGCATTAAGAGGTAGGTGTCTTATCTACTTTGGCCACAAACTAATACTGAAGCATAAATAGGTAGGTGTCTTATCTACTTTGGCCACAAACTAATACTGAAGCATAAATAGGTAGGTGTCTTATCTACTTTGGCCACAAAATAATACTGAAGCATAAAGAGGTAGGTGTCTTATCTACTTTGGCCACAAACTAATACTGAAGCATAAATAGGTAGGTGTCTTATCTACTTTGGCCACAAACTAATACTGATGCATTAAGAGGTAGGTGTCTTATCTACTTTGGCCACGTACTAAGTACTGAAGCATTAAGAGGTAGGTGTCTTATCTACTTTGGCCACAAACTAATACTGAAGCATAAATAGGTAGGTGTCTTATCTACTTTGGCCACAAACTAATACTGAAGCATAAATAGGTAGGTGTCTTATCTACTTTGGCCACAAACTAATACTGAAGCATAAAGAGGTAGGTGTCTTATCTACTTTGGCCACGTACTAAGTACTGAAGCATTAAGAGGTATGTGTCTTATCTACTTTGGTCACAAACTAATACTGAAGCATTAAGAGGTAGGTGTCTTATCTACTTTGGCCACATACCAATACTGAAGCATAAATAGGTAGGTGTCTTATCTACTTTGGCCACATACTAATACTGAAGCATAAATAGGTAGGTGTCTTATCTACTTTGGCCACAAACTAATACTGAAGCATAAAGAGGTAGGTGTCTTATCTACTTTGGCCACAAACTAATACTGAAGCATAAAGAGGTAGGTGTCTTATCTACTTTGGCCACGTACTAAGTACTGAAGCATTAAGAGGTAGGTGTCTTATCTACTTTGGTCACAAACTAATACTGAAGCATTAAGAGGTAGGTGTCTTATCTACTTTGGCCACATACCAATACTGAAGCATAAATAGGTAGGTGTCTTATCTACTTTGGCCACATACTAATACTGAAGCATAAATAGGTAGGTGTCTTATCTACTTTGGCCACAAACTAATACTGAAGCATAAAGAGGTATGTGTCTTATCTACTTTGGCCACAAACTAATACTGAAGCATACAGAAATAGGTGTCTTATCTACTTTGGTCACAAACTAATACTGAAGCATAAAGAGGTAGGTGTCTTATCTACTTTGGCCACGTACTAATACTGAAGCATTAAGAGGTAGGTGTCTTATCTACTTTGGCCACAAACTAATACTGAAGCATACAGAAATAGGTGTCTTATCTACTTTGGCCACAAACTAATACTGAAGCATAAAGAGGTAGGTGTCTTATCTACTTTGGCCACAAACTAATACTGAAGCATACAGAAATAGGTGTCTTATCTACTTTGGCCACAAACTAAAACTGAAGCATACAGAAATAGGTGTCTTATCTACTTTGGTCACAAACTAATACTGAAGCATTAAGAGGTAGGTGTCTTATCTACTTTGGCCACAAACTAATACTGAAGCATTAAGAGGTAGGTGTCTTATCTACTTTGGCCACAAACTAATACTGAAGCATACAGAAATAGGTGTCTTATCTACTTTGGCCACAAACTAAAACTGAAGCATACAGAAATAGGTGTCTTATCTACTTTGGTCACAAACTAATACTGAAGCATTAAGAGGTAGGTGTCTTATCTACTTTGGCCACAAACTAATACTGAAGCATTAAGAGGTAGGTGTCTTATCTACTTTGGCCACAAACTAATACTGAAGCATACAGAAATAGGTGTCTTATCTACTTTGGCCACAAACTAATACTGAAGCATACAGAAATAGGTGTCTTATCTACTTTGGCCACAAACTAATACTGAAGCATTAAGAGGTAGGTGTCTTATCTACTTTGGCCACAAACTAATACTGAAGCATACAGAAACAGGTGTCTTATCTACTTTGGTCACAAACTAATACTGAAGCATAAAGAGGTAGGTGTCTTATCTACTTTGGCCACGTACTAATACTGAAGCATTAAGAGGTAGGTGTCTTATCTACTTTGGCCACAAACTAATACTGAAGCATTAAGAGGTAGGTGTCTTATCTACTTTGGCCACAAACTAATACTGAAGCATAAATAGGTAGGTGTCTTATCTACTTTGGCCACGTACTAAGTACTGAAGCATAAAGAGGTAGGTGTCTTATCTACTTTGGCCACGTACTAAGTACTGAAGCATTAAGAGGTAGGTGTCTTATCTACTTTGGCCACAAACTAATACTGAAGCATAAATAGGTAGGTGTCTTATCTACTTTGGCCACAAACTAATACTGAAGCATTAAGAGGTAGGTGTCTTATCTACTTTGGCCACGTACTAAGTACTGAAGCATTAAGAGGTAGGTGTCTTATCTACTTTGGCCACAAACTAATACTGAAGCATAAATAGGTAGGTGTCTTATCTACTTTGGTCACAAACTAATACTGAAGCATAAAGAGGTAGGTGTCTTATCTACATTGGCCACGTACTAATACTGAAGCATTAAGAGGTAGGTGTCTTATCTACTTTGGCCACAAACTAATACTGAAGCATTAAGAGGTAGGTGTCTTATCTACTTTGGCCACAAACTAATACTGAAGCATACAGAAATAGGTGTCTTATCTACTTTGGCCACAAACTAATACTGAAGCATAAATAGGTAGGTGTCTTATCTACTTTGGCCAAAAACTAATACTGAAGCATACAGAAATAGGTGTCTTATCTACTTTGGCCACAAACTAATACTGAAGCATACAGAAATAGGTGTCTTATCTACTTTGGTCACAAACTAATACTGAAGCATAAAGAGGTAGGTGTCTTATCTACTTTGGCCACGTACTAAGTACTGAAGCATTAAGAGGTAGGTGTCTTATCTACTTTGGCCACAAACTAATACTGAAGCATAAATAGGTAGGTGTCTTATCTACTTTGGCCACAAACTAATACTGAAGCATAAATAGGTAGGTGTCTTATCTACTTTGGCCACAAACTAATACTGATGCATTAAGAGGTAGGTGTCTTATCTACTTTGGCCACGTACTAAGTACTGAAGCATTAAGAGGTAGGTGTCTTATCTACTTTGGCCACAAACTAATACTGAAGCATAAATAGGTAGGTGTCTTATCTACTTTGGCCACAAACTAATACTGAAGCATAAATAGGTAGGTGTCTTATCTACTTTGGCCACAAACTAATACTGAAGCATAAAGAGGTAGGTGTCTTATCTACTTTGGCCACGTACTAAGTACTGAAGCATTAAGAGGTAGGTGTCTTATCTACTTTGGCCACAAACTAATACTGAAGCATAAATAGGTAGGTGTCTTATCTACTTTGGCCACAAACTAATACTGAAGCATAAATAGGTAGGTGTCTTATCTACTTTGGCCACAAACTAATACTGATGCATTAAGAGGTAGGTGTCTTATCTACTTTGGCCACGTACTAAGTACTGAAGCATTAAGAGGTAGGTGTCTTATCTACTTTGGCCACAAACTAATACTGAAGCATAAATAGGTAGGTGTCTTATCTACTTTGGCCACAAACTAATACTGAAGCATAAATAGGTAGGTGTCTTATCTACTTTGGCCACAAACTAATACTGAAGCATAAAGAGGTAGGTGTCTTATCTACTTTGGCCACGTACTAAGTACTGAAGCATTAAGAGGTAGGTGTCTTATCTACTTTGGTCACAAACTAATACTGAAGCATTAAGAGGTAGGTGTCTTATCTACTTTGGCCACATACCAATACTGAAGCATAAATAGGTAGGTGTCTTATCTACTTTGGCCACATACTAATACTGAAGCATAAATAGGTAGGTGTCTTATCTACTTTGGCCACAAACTAATACTGAAGCATAAAGAGGTAGGTGTCTTATCTACTTTGGCCACAAACTAATACTGAAGCATACAGAAATAGGTGTCTTATCTACTTTGGTCACAAACTAATACTGAAGCATAAAGAGGTAGGTGTCTTATCTACTTTGGCCACGTACTAATACTGAAGCATTAAGAGGTAGGTGTCTTATCTACTTTGGCCACAAACTAATACTGAAGCATACAGAAATAGGTGTCTTATCTACTTTGGTCACAAACTAATACTGAAGCATTAAGAGGTAGGTGTCTTATCTACTTTGGCCACAAACTAATACTGAAGCATTAAGAGGTAGGTGTCTTATCTACTTTGGCCACAAACTAATACTGAAGCATACAGAAATAGGTGTCTTATCTACTTTGGCCACAAACTAATACTGAAGCATACAGAAATAGGTGTCTTATCTACTTTGGCCACAAACTAATACTGAAGCATTAAGAGGTAGGTGTCTTATCTACTTTGGTCACAAACTAATACTGAAGCATAAAGAGGTAGGTGTCTTATCTACTTTGGCCACGTACTAATACTGAAGCATTAAGAGGTAGGTGTCTTATCTACTTTGGCCACAAACTAATACTGAAGCATTAAGAGGTAGGTGTCTTATCTACTTTGGCCACAAACTAATACTGAAGCATAAATAGGTAGGTGTCTTATCTACTTTGGCCACGTACTAAGTACTGAAGCATAAAGAGGTAGGTGTCTTATCTACTTTGGCCACGTACTAAGTACTGAAGCATTAAGAGGTAGGTGTCTTATCTACTTTGGCCACAAACTAATACTGAAGCATAAATAGGTAGGTGTCTTATCTACTTTGGCCACAAACTAATACTGAAGCATTAAGAGGTAGGTGTCTTATCTACTTTGGCCACGTACTAAGTACTGAAGCATTAAGAGGTAGGTGTCTTATCTACTTTGGCCACAAACTAATACTGAAGCATAAATAGGTAGGTGTCTTATCTACTTTGGCCACAAACTAATACTGAAGCATTAAGAGGTAGGTGTCTTATCTACTTTGGCCACGTACTAAGTACTGAAGCATTAAGAGGTAGGTGTCTTTTCTACTTTGGCCACAAACTAATACTGAAGCATAAAGAGGTAGGTGTCTTATCTACTTTGGCCACGTACTAAGTACTGAAGCATTAAGAGGTAGGTGTCTTATCTACTTTGGCCACAAACTAATACTGAAGCATAAATAGGTAGGTGTCTTATCTACTTTGGCCACAAACTAATACTGAAGCATAAATAGGTAGGTGTCTTATCTACTTTGGCCACAAAATAATACTGAAGCATAAAGAGGTAGGTGTCTTATCTACTTTGGCCACAAACTAATACTGAAGCATAAATAGGTAGGTGTCTTATCTACTTTGGCCACAAACTAATACTGATGCATTAAGAGGTAGGTGTCTTATCTACTTTGGCCACGTACTAAGTACTGAAGCATTAAGAGGTAGGTGTCTTATCTACTTTGGCCACAAACTAATACTGAAGCATAAATAGGTAGGTGTCTTATCTACTTTGGCCACAAACTAATACTGAAGCATAAATAGGTAGGTGTCTTATCTACTTTGGCCACAAACTAATACTGAAGCATAAAGAGGTAGGTGTCTTATCTACTTTGGCCACGTACTAAGTACTGAAGCATTAAGAGGTATGTGTCTTATCTACTTTGGTCACAAACTAATACTGAAGCATTAAGAGGTAGGTGTCTTATCTACTTTGGCCACATACCAATACTGAAGCATAAATAGGTAGGTGTCTTATCTACTTTGGCCACATACTAATACTGAAGCATAAATAGGTAGGTGTCTTATCTACTTTGGCCACAAACTAATACTGAAGCATAAAGAGGTAGGTGTCTTATCTACTTTGGCCACAAACTAATACTGAAGCATAAAGAGGTAGGTGTCTTATCTACTTTGGCCACGTACTAAGTACTGAAGCATTAAGAGGTAGGTGTCTTATCTACTTTGGTCACAAACTAATACTGAAGCATTAAGAGGTAGGTGTCTTATCTACTTTGGCCACATACCAATACTGAAGCATAAATAGGTAGGTGTCTTATCTACTTTGGCCACATACTAATACTGAAGCATAAATAGGTAGGTGTCTTATCTACTTTGGCCACAAACTAATACTGAAGCATAAAGAGGTATGTGTCTTATCTACTTTGGCCACAAACTAATACTGAAGCATACAGAAATAGGTGTCTTATCTACTTTGGTCACAAACTAATACTGAAGCATAAAGAGGTAGGTGTCTTATCTACTTTGGCCACGTACTAATACTGAAGCATTAAGAGGTAGGTGTCTTATCTACTTTGGCCACAAACTAATACTGAAGCATACAGAAATAGGTGTCTTATCTACTTTGGCCACAAACTAATACTGAAGCATAAAGAGGTAGGTGTCTTATCTACTTTGGCCACAAACTAATACTGAAGCATACAGAAATAGGTGTCTTATCTACTTTGGCCACAAACTAAAACTGAAGCATACAGAAATAGGTGTCTTATCTACTTTGGTCACAAACTAATACTGAAGCATTAAGAGGTAGGTGTCTTATCTACTTTGGCCACAAACTAATACTGAAGCATTAAGAGGTAGGTGTCTTATCTACTTTGGCCACAAACTAATACTGAAGCATACAGAAATAGGTGTCTTATCTACTTTGGCCACAAACTAAAACTGAAGCATACAGAAATAGGTGTCTTATCTACTTTGGTCACAAACTAATACTGAAGCATTAAGAGGTAGGTGTCTTATCTACTTTGGCCACAAACTAATACTGAAGCATTAAGAGGTAGGTGTCTTATCTACTTTGGCCACAAACTAATACTGAAGCATACAGAAATAGGTGTCTTATCTACTTTGGCCACAAACTAATACTGAAGCATACAGAAATAGGTGTCTTATCTACTTTGGCCACAAACTAATACTGAAGCATTAAGAGGTAGGTGTCTTATCTACTTTGGCCACAAACTAATACTGAAGCATACAGAAACAGGTGTCTTATCTACTTTGGTCACAAACTAATACTGAAGCATAAAGAGGTAGGTGTCTTATCTACTTTGGCCACGTACTAATACTGAAGCATTAAGAGGTAGGTGTCTTATCTACTTTGGCCACAAACTAATACTGAAGCATTAAGAGGTAGGTGTCTTATCTACTTTGGCCACAAACTAATACTGAAGCATAAATAGGTAGGTGTCTTATCTACTTTGGCCACGTACTAAGTACTGAAGCATAAAGAGGTAGGTGTCTTATCTACTTTGGCCACGTACTAAGTACTGAAGCATTAAGAGGTAGGTGTCTTATCTACTTTGGCCACAAACTAATACTGAAGCATAAATAGGTAGGTGTCTTATCTACTTTGGCCACAAACTAATACTGAAGCATTAAGAGGTAGGTGTCTTATCTACTTTGGCCACGTACTAAGTACTGAAGCATTAAGAGGTAGGTGTCTTATCTACTTTGGCCACAAACTAATACTGAAGCATAAATAGGTAGGTGTCTTATCTACTTTGGTCACAAACTAATACTGAAGCATAAAGAGGTAGGTGTCTTATCTACATTGGCCACGTACTAATACTGAAGCATTAAGAGGTAGGTGTCTTATCTACTTTGGCCACAAACTAATACTGAAGCATTAAGAGGTAGGTGTCTTATCTACTTTGGCCACAAACTAATACTGAAGCATACAGAAATAGGTGTCTTATCTACTTTGGCCACAAACTAATACTGAAGCATAAATAGGTAGGTGTCTTATCTACTTTGGCGAAAAACTAATACTGAAGCATACAGAAATAGGTGTCTTATCTACTTTGGCCACAAACTAATACTGAAGCATACAGAAATAGGTGTCTTATCTACTTTGGTCACAAACTAATACTGAAGCATAAAGAGGTAGGTGTCTTATCTACTTTGGCCACGTACTAAGTACTGAAGCATTAAGAGGTAGGTGTCTTATCTACTTTGGCCACAAACTAATACTGAAGCATAAATAGGTAGGTGTCTTATCTACTTTGGCCACAAACTAATACTGAAGCATAAATAGGTAGGTGTCTTATCTACTTTGGCCACAAACTAATACTGATGCATTAAGAGGTAGGTGTCTTATCTACTTTGGCCACGTACTAAGTACTGAAGCATTAAGAGGTAGGTGTCTTATCTACTTTGGCCACAAACTAATACTGAAGCATAAATAGGTAGGTGTCTTATCTACTTTGGCCACAAACTAATACTGAAGCATAAATAGGTAGGTGTCTTATCTACTTTGGCCACAAACTAATACTGAAGCATAAAGAGGTAGGTGTCTTATCTACTTCGGCCACGTACTAAGTACTGAAGCATTAAGAGGTAGGTTTCTTATCTACTTTGGCCACAAACTAATACTGAAGCATAAATAGGTAGGTGTCTTATCTACTTTGGCCACAAACTAATACTGAAGCATAAATAGGTAGGTGTCTTATCTACTTTGGCCACAAACTAATACTGAAGCATAAAGAGGTAGGTGTCTTATCTACTTTGGCCACAAACTAATACTGAAGCATAAATAGGTAGGTGTCTTATCTACTTTGGCCACAAACTAATACTGAAGCATAAAGAGGTAGGTGTCTTATCTACTTTGGCCACGTACTAAGTACTGAAGCATTAAGAGGTAGGTGTCTTATCTACTTTGGTCACAAACTAATACTGAAGCATTAAGAGGTAGGTGTCTTATCTACTTTGGCCACAAACTAATACTGAAGCATACAGAAATAGGTGTCTTATCTACTTTGGTCACAAACTAATACTGAAGCATAAAGAGGTAGGTGTCTTATCTACTTTGGCCACGTACTAATACTGAAGCATTAAGAGGTAGGTGTCTTATCTACTTTGGCCACAAACTAATACTGAAGCATTAAGAGGTAGGTGTCTTATCTACTTTGGCCACAAACTAATACTGAAGCATACAGAAATAGGTGTCTTATCTACTTTGGCCACAAACTAATACTGAAGCATAAAGAGGTAGGTGTCTTATCTACTTTGGCCAAAAACTAATACTGAAGCATACAGAAATAGGTGTCTTATCTACTTTGGCCACAAACTAATACTGAAGCATACAGAAATAGGTGTCTTATCTACTTTGGTCACAAACTAATACTGAAGCATAAAGAGGTAGGTGTCTTATCTACTTTGGCCACGTACTAAGTACTGAAGCATTAAGAGGTAGGTGTCTTATCTACTTTGGCCACAAACTAATACTGAAGCATAAATAGGTAGGTGTCTTATCTACTTTGGCCACAAACTAATACTGAAGCATAAATAGGTAGGTGTCTTATCTACTTTGGCCACAAACTAATACTGAAGCATTAAGAGGTAGGTGTCTTATCTACTTTGGCCACGTACTAAGTACTGAAGCATTAAGAGGTAGGTGTCTTATCTACTTTGGCCACAAACTAATACTGAAGCATAAATAGGTAGGTGTCTTATCTACTTTGGCCACAAACTAATACTGAAGCATTAAGAGGTAGGTGTCTTATCTACTTTGGCCACGTACTAAGTACTGAAGCATTAAGAGGTAGGTGTCTTTTCTACTTTGGCCACAAACTAATACTGAAGCATAAAGAGGTAGGTGTCTTATCTACTTTGGCCACGTACTAAGTACTGAAGCATTAAGAGGTAGGTTTCTTATCTACTTTGGCCACAAACTAATACTGAAGCATTAAGAGGTAGGTGTCTTATCTACTTTGGCCACAAACTAATACTGAAGCATACAGAAATAGGTGTCTTATCTACTTTGGCCACAAACTAATACTGAAGCATACAGAAATAGGTGTCTTATCTACTTTGGCCACAAACTAATACTGAAGCATACAGAAATAGGTGTCTTATCTACTTTGGCCACAAACTAATACTGAAGCATTAAGAGGTAGGTGTCTTATCTACTTTGGCCACAAACTAATACTGAAGCATTAAGAGGTAGGTTTCTTATCTACTTTGGCCACAAACTAATACTGAAGCATAAATAGGTAGGTGTCTTATCTACTTTGGCCACAAACTAATACTGAAGCATAAATAGGTAGGTGTCTTATCTACTTTGGCCACAAACTAATACTGAAGCATAAAGAGGTAGGTGTCTTATCTACTTTGGCAACAAACTAATACTGAAGCATAAATAGGTAGGTGTCTTATCTACTTTGGCCACAAACTAATACTGAAGCATAAAGAGGTAGGTGTCTTATCTACTTTGGCCACGTACTAAGTACTGAAGCATTAAGAGGTAGGTGTCTTATCTACTTTGGTCACAAACTAATACTGAAGCATTAAGAGGTAGGTGTCTTATCTACTTTGGCCACAAACTAATACTGAAGCATACAGAAATAGGTGTCTTATCTACTTTGGTCACAAACTAATACTGAAGCATAAAGAGGTAGGTGTCTTATCTACTTTGGCCACGTACTAATACTGAAGCATTAAGAGGTAGGTGTCTTATCTACTTTGGCCACAAACTAATACTGAAGCATTAAGAGGTAGGTGTCTTATCTACTTTGGCCACAAACTAATACTGAAGCATACAGAAATAGGTGTCTTATCTACTTTGGCCACAAACTAATACTGAAGCATAAAGAGGTAGGTGTCTTATCTACTTTGGCCAAAAACTAATACTGAAGCATACAGAAATAGGTGTCTTATCTACTTTGGCCACAAACTAATACTGAAGCATACAGAAATAGGTGTCTTATCTACTTTGGTCACAAACTAATACTGAAGCATAAAGAGGTAGGTGTCTTATCTACTTTGGCCACGTACTAAGTACTGAAGCATTAAGAGGTAGGTGTCTTATCTACTTTGGCCACAAACTAATACTGAAGCATAAATAGGTAGGTGTCTTATCTACTTTGGCCACAAACTAATACTGAAGCATAAATAGGTAGGTGTCTTATCTACTTTGGCCACAAACTAATACTGATGCATTAAGAGGTAGGTGTCTTATCTACTTTGGCCACGTACTAAGTACTGAAGCATTAAGAGGTAGGTGTCTTATCTACTTTGGCCACAAACTAATACTGAAGCATAAATAGGTAGGTGTCTTATCTACTTTGGCCACAAACTAATACTGAAGCATAAATAGGTAGGTGTCTTATCTACTTTGGCCACAAACTAATACTGAAGCATAAAGAGGTAGGTGTCTTATCTACTTCGGCCACGTACTAAGTACTGAAGCATTAAGAGGTAGGTTTCTTATCTACTTTGGCCACAAACTAATACTGAAGCATAAATAGGTAGGTGTCTTATCTACTTTGGCCACAAACTAATACTGAAGCATAAATAGGTAGGTGTCTTATCTACTTTGGCCACAAACTAATACTGAAGCATAAAGAGGTAGGTGTCTTATCTACTTTGGCCACAAACTAATACTGAAGCATAAATAGGTAGGTGTCTTATCTACTTTGGCCACAAACTAATACTGAAGCATAAAGAGGTAGGTGTCTTATCTACTTTGGCCACGTACTAAGTACTGAAGCATTAAGAGGTAGGTGTCTTATCTACTTTGGTCACAAACTAATACTGAAGCATTAAGAGGTAGGTGTCTTATCTACTTTGGCCACAAACTAATACTGAAGCATACAGAAATAGGTGTCTTATCTACTTTGGTCACAAACTAATACTGAAGCATAAAGAGGTAGGTGTCTTATCTACTTTGGCCACGTACTAATACTGAAGCATTAAGAGGTAGGTGTCTTATCTACTTTGGCCACAAACTAATACTGAAGCATTAAGAGGTAGGTGTCTTATCTACTTTGGCCACAAACTAATACTGAAGCATACAGAAATAGGTGTCTTATCTACTTTGGCCACAAACTAATACTGAAGCATAAAGAGGTAGGTGTCTTATCTACTTTGGCCAAAAACTAATACTGAAGCATACAGAAATAGGTGTCTTATCTACTTTGGCCACAAACTAATACTGAAGCATACAGAAATAGGTGTCTTATCTACTTTGGTCACAAACTAATACTGAAGCATAAAGAGGTAGGTGTCTTATCTACTTTGGCCACGTACTAAGTACTGAAGCATTAAGAGGTAGGTGTCTTATCTACTTTGGCCACAAACTAATACTGAAGCATAAATAGGTAGGTGTCTTATCTACTTTGGCCACAAACTAATACTGAAGCATAAATAGGGAGGTGTCTTATCTACTTTGGCCACAAACTAATACTGATGCATTAAGAGGTAGGTGTCTTATCTACTTTGGCCACGTACTAAGTACTGAAGCATTAAGAGGTAGGTGTCTTATCTACTTTGGCCACAAACTAATACTGAAGCATAAATAGGTAGGTGTCTTATCTACTTTGGCCACAAACTAATACTGAAGCATAAATAGGTAGGTGTCTTATCTACTTTGGCCACAAACTAATACTGAAGCATAAAGAGGTAGGTGTCTTATCTACTTTGGCCACGTACTAAGTACTGAAGCATTAAGAGGTAGGTGTCTTATCTACTTTGGTCACAAACTAATACTGAAGCATTAAGAGGTAGGTGTCTTATCTACTTTGGCCACATACCAATACTGAAGCATAAATAGGTAGGTGTCTTATCTACTTTGGCCACATACTAATACTGAAGCATAAATAGGTAGGTGTCTTATCTACTTTGGCCACAAACTAATACTGAAGCATAAAGAGGTATGTGTCTTATCTACTTTGGCCACAAACTAATACTGAAGCATACAGAAATAGGTGTCTTATCTACTTTGGTCACAAACTAATACTGAAGCATAAAGAGGTAGGTGTCTTATCTACTTTGGCCACGTACTAATACTGAAGCATTAAGAGGTAGGTGTCTTATCTACTTTGGCCACAAACTAATACTGAAGCATACAGAAATAGGTGTCTTATCTACTTTGGCCACAAACTAATACTGAAGCATAAAGAGGTAGGTGTCTTATCTACTTTGGCCACAAACTAATACTGAAGCATACAGAAATAGGTGTCTTATCTACTTTGGCCACAAACTAAAACTGAAGCATACAGAAATAGGTGTCTTATCTACTTTGGTCACAAACTAATACTGAAGCATTAAGAGGTAGGTGTCTTATCTACTTTGGCCACAAACTAATACTGAAGCATTAAGAGGTAGGTGTCTTATCTACTTTGGCCACAAACTAATACTGAAGCATACAGAAATAGGTGTCTTATCTACTTTGGCCACAAACTAAAACTGAAGCATACAGAAATAGGTGTCTTATCTACTTTGGTCACAAACTAATACTGAAGCATTAAGAGGTAGGTGTCTTATCTACTTTGGCCACAAACTAATACTGAAGCATTAAGAGGTAGGTGTCTTATCTACTTTGGCCACAAACTAATACTGAAGCATACAGAAATAGGTGTCTTATCTACTTTGGCCACAAACTAATACTGAAGCATACAGAAATAGGTGTCTTATCTACTTTGGCCACAAACTAATACTGAAGCATTAAGAGGTAGGTGTCTTATCTACTTTGGCCACAAACTAATACTGAAGCATACAGAAACAGGTGTCTTATCTACTTTGGTCACAAACTAATACTGAAGCATAAAGAGGTAGGTGTCTTATCTACTTTGGCCACGTACTAATACTGAAGCATTAAGAGGTAGGTGTCTTATCTACTTTGGCCACAAACTAATACTGAAGCATTAAGAGGTAGGTGTCTTATCTACTTTGGCCACAAACTAATACTGAAGCATAAATAGGTAGGTGTCTTATCTACTTTGGCCACGTACTAAGTACTGAAGCATAAAGAGGTAGGTGTCTTATCTACTTTGGCCACGTACTAAGTACTGAAGCATTAAGAGGTAGGTGTCTTATCTACTTTGGCCACAAACTAATACTGAAGCATAAATAGGTAGGTGTCTTATCTACTTTGGCCACAAACTAATACTGAAGCATTAAGAGGTAGGTGTCTTATCTACTTTGGCCACGTACTAAGTACTGAAGCATTAAGAGGTAGGTGTCTTATCTACTTTGGCCACAAACTAATACTGAAGCATAAATAGGTAGGTGTCTTATCTACTTTGGCCACAAACTAATACTGAAGCATTAAGAGGTAGGTGTCTTATCTACTTTGGCCACGTACTAAGTACTGAAGCATTAAGAGGTAGGTGTCTTTTCTACTTTGGCCACAAACTAATACTGAAGCATAAAGAGGTAGGTGTATTATCTACTTTGGCCACGTACTAAGTACTGAAGCATTAAGAGGTAGGTTTCTTATCTACTTTGGCCACAAACTAATACTGAAGCATAAATAGGTAGGTGTCTTATCTACTTTGGCCACAAACTAATACTGAAGCATAAATAGGTAGGTGTCTTATCTACTTTGGCCACAAACTAATGCTGAAGCATAAAGAGGTAGGTGTCTTATCTACTTTGGCCACAAACTAATACTGAAGCATAAATAGGTAGGTGTCTTATCTACTTTGGCCACAAACTAATACTGATGCATTAAGAGGTAGGTGTCTTATCTACTTTGGCCACGTACTAAGTACTGAAGCATTAAGAGGTAGGTGTCTTATCTACTTTGGCCACAAACTAATACTGAAGCATAAATAGGTAGGTGTCTTATCTACTTTGGCCACAAACTAATACTGAAGCATAAATAGGTAGGTGTCTTATCTACTTTGGCCACAAACTAATACTGAAGCATAAAGAGGTAGGTGTCTTATCTACTTTGGCCACGTACTAAGTACTGAAGCATTAAGAGGTAGGTGTCTTATCTACTTTGGCCACGTACTAAGTACTGAAGCATTAAGAGGTAGGTGTCTTATCTACTTTGGCCACAAACTAATACTGAAGCATAAATAGGTAGGTGTCTTATCTACTTTGGCCACGTACTAAGTACTGAAGCATAAATAGGTAGGTGTCTTATCTACTTTGGCCACGTACTAAGTACTGAAGTATTAAGAGGTAGGTGTCTTATCTACTTTGGCCACAAACTAATACTGAAGCATAAATAGGTAGGTGTCTTATCTACTTTGGCCACAAACTAATACTGAAGCATAAAGAGGTAGGTGTCTTATCTACTTTGGCCACGTACTAAGTACTGAAGCATTAAGAGGTAGGTGTCTTATCTACTTTGACCACAAACTAATACTGAAGCATAAATAGGTAGGTGTCTTATCTACTTTGGCCACTAACTAATACTGAAGCATAAATAGGTAGGTGTCTTATCTACTTTGGCCACAAACTAATACTGAAGCATAAAGAGGTAGGTGTCTTATCTACTTTGGCCACGTACTAAGTACTGAAGCATTAAGAGGTAGGTGTCTTATCTACTTTGGCCACAAACTAATACTGAAGCATAAATAGGTAGGTGTCTTATCTACTTTGGCCACAAACTAATACTGAAGCATAAATAGGTAGGTGTCTTATCTACTTTGGCCACAAACTAATACTGATGCATTAAGAGGTAGGTGTCTTATCTACTTTGGCCACGTACTAAGTACTGAAGCATTAAGAGGTAGGTGTCTTATCTACTTTGGCCACAAACTAATACTGAAGCATAAATAGGTAGGTGTCTTATCTACTTTGGCCACAAACTAATACTGAAGCATAAATAGGTAGGTGTCTTATCTACTTTGGCCACAAACTAATACTGAAGCATAAAGAGGTAGGTGTCTTATCTACTTTGGCCACGTACTAAGTACTGAAGCATTAAGAGGTAGGTGTCTTATCTACTTTGGTCACAAACTAATACTGAAGCATTAAGAGGTAGGTGTCTTATCTACTTTGGCCACATACCAATACTGAAGCATAAATAGGTAGGTGTCTTATCTACTTTGGCCACATACTAATACTGAAGCATAAATAGGTAGGTGTCTTATCTACTTTGGCCACAAACTAATACTGAAGCATAAAGAGGTAGGTGTCTTATCTACTTTGGCCACAAACTAATACTGAAGCATACAGAAATAGGTGTCTTATCTACTTTGGTCACAAACTAATACTGAAGCATAAAGAGGTAGGTGTCTTATCTACTTTGGCCACGTACTAATACTGAAGCATTAAGAGGTAGGTGTCTTATCTACTTTGGCCACAAACTAATACTGAAGCATACAGAAATAGGTGTCTTATCTACTTTGGTCACAAACTAATACTGAAGCATTAAGAGGTAGGTGTCTTATCTACTTTGGCCACAAACTAATACTGAAGCATTAAGAGGTAGGTGTCTTATCTACTTTGGCCACAAACTAATACTGAAGCATACAGAAATAGGTGTCTTATCTACTTTGGCCACAAACTAATACTGAAGCATACAGAAATAGGTGTCTTATCTACTTTGGCCACAAACTAATACTGAAGCATTAAGAGGTAGGTGTCTTATCTACTTTGGTCACAAACTAATACTGAAGCATAAAGAGGTAGGTGTCTTATCTACTTTGGCCACGTACTAATACTGAAGCATTAAGAGGTAGGTGTCTTATCTACTTTGGCCACAAACTAATACTGAAGCATTAAGAGGTAGGTGTCTTATCTACTTTGGCCACAAACTAATACTGAAGCATAAATAGGTAGGTGTCTTATCTACTTTGGCCACGTACTAAGTACTGAAGCATAAAGAGGTAGGTGTCTTATCTACTTTGGCCACGTACTAAGTACTGAAGCATTAAGAGGTAGGTGTCTTATCTACTTTGGCCACAAACTAATACTGAAGCATAAATAGGTAGGTGTCTTATCTACTTTGGCCACAAACTAATACTGAAGCATTAAGAGGTAGGTGTCTTATCTACTTTGGCCACGTACTAAGTACTGAAGCATTAAGAGGTAGGTGTCTTATCTACTTTGGCCACAAACTAATACTGAAGCATAAATAGGTAGGTGTCTTATCTACTTTGGCCACAAACTAATACTGAAGCATTAAGAGGTAGGTGTCTTATCTACTTTGGCCACGTACTAAGTACTGAAGCATTAAGAGGTAGGTGTCTTTTCTACTTTGGCCACAAACTAATACTGAAGCATAAAGAGGTAGGTGTCTTATCTACTTTGGCCACGTACTAAGTACTGAAGCATTAAGAGGTAGGTGTCTTATCTACTTTGGCCACAAACTAATACTGAAGCATAAATAGGTAGGTGTCTTATCTACTTTGGCCACAAACTAATACTGAAGCATAAATAGGTAGGTGTCTTATCTACTTTGGCCACAAAATAATACTGAAGCATAAAGAGGTAGGTGTCTTATCTACTTTGGCCACAAACTAATACTGAAGCATAAATAGGTAGGTGTCTTATCTACTTTGGCCACAAACTAATACTGATGCATTAAGAGGTAGGTGTCTTATCTACTTTGGCCACGTACTAAGTACTGAAGCATTAAGAGGTAGGTGTCTTATCTACTTTGGCCACAAACTAATACTGAAGCATAAATAGGTAGGTGTCTTATCTACTTTGCCCACAAACTAATACTGAAGCATAAATAGGTAGGTGTCTTATCTACTTTGGCCACAAACTAATACTGAAGCATAAAGAGGTAGGTGTCTTATCTACTTTGGCCACGTACTAAGTACTGAAGCATTAAGAGGTATGTGTCTTATCTACTTTGGTCACAAACTAATACTGAAGCATTAAGAGGTAGGTGTCTTATCTACTTTGGCCACATACCAATACTGAAGCATAAATAGGTAGGTGTCTTATCTACTTTGGCCACATACTAATACTGAAGCATAAATAGGTAGGTGTCTTATCTACTTTGGCCACAAACTAATACTGAAGCATAAAGAGGTAGGTGTCTTATCTACTTTGGCCACAAACTAATACTGAAGCATAAAGAGGTAGGTGTCTTATCTACTTTGGCCACGTACTAAGTACTGAAGCATTAAGAGGTAGGTGTCTTATCTACTTTGGTCACAAACTAATACTGAAGCATTAAGAGGTAGGTGTCTTATCTACTTTGGCCACATACCAATACTGAAGCATAAATAGGTAGGTGTCTTATCTACTTTGGCCACATACTAATACTGAAGCATAAATAGGTAGGTGTCTTATCTACTTTGGCCACAAACTAATACTGAAGCATAAAGAGGTATGTGTCTTATCTACTTTGGCCACAAACTAATACTGAAGCATACAGAAATAGGTGTCTTATCTACTTTGGTCACAAACTAATACTGAAGCATAAAGAGGTAGGTGTCTTATCTACTTTGGCCACGTACTAATACTGAAGCATTAAGAGGTAGGTGTCTTATCTACTTTGGCCACAAACTAATACTGAAGCATACAGAAATAGGTGTCTTATCTACTTTGGCCACAAACTAATACTGAAGCATAAAGAGGTAGGTGTCTTATCTACTTTGGCCACAAACTAATACTGAAGCATACAGAAATAGGTGTCTTATCTACTTTGGCCACAAACTAAAACTGAAGCATACAGAAATAGGTGTCTTATCTACTTTGGTCACAAACTAATACTGAAGCATTAAGAGGTAGGTGTCTTATCTACTTTGGCCACAAACTAATACTGAAGCATTAAGAGGTAGGTGTCTTATCTACTTTGGCCACAAACTAATACTGAAGCATACAGAAATAGGTGTCTTATCTACTTTGGCCACAAACTAAAACTGAAGCATACAGAAATAGGTGTCTTATCTACTTTGGTCACAAACTAATACTGAAGCATTAAGAGGTAGGTGTCTTATCTACTTTGGCCACAAACTAATACTGAAGCATTAAGAGGTAGGTGTCTTATCTACTTTGGCCACAAACTAATACTGAAGCATACAGAAATAGGTGTCTTATCTACTTTGGCCACAAACTAATACTGAAGCATACAGAAATAGGTGTCTTATCTACTTTGGCCACAAACTAATACTGAAGCATTAAGAGGTAGGTGTCTTATCTACTTTGGCCACAAACTAATACTGAAGCATACAGAAACAGGTGTCTTATCTACTTTGGTCACAAACTAATACTGAAGCATAAAGAGGTAGGTGTCTTATCTACTTTGGCCACGTACTAATACTGAAGCATTAAGAGGTAGGTGTCTTATCTACTTTGGCCACAAACTAATACTGAAGCATTAAGAGGTAGGTGTCTTATCTACTTTGGCCACAAACTAATACTGAAGCATAAATAGGTAGGTGTCTTATCTACTTTGGCCACGTACTAAGTACTGAAGCATAAAGAGGTAGGTGTCTTATCTACTTTGGCCACGTACTAAGTACTGAAGCATTAAGAGGTAGGTGTCTTATCTACTTTGGCCACAAACTAATACTGAAGCATAAATAGGTAGGTGTCTTATCTACTTTGGCCACAAACTAATACTGAAGCATTAAGAGGTAGGTGTCTTATCTACTTTGGCCACGTACTAAGTACTGAAGCATTAAGAGGTAGGTGTCTTATCTACTTTGGCCACAAACTAATACTGAAGCATAAATAGGTAGGTGTCTTATCTACTTTGGCCACAAACTAATACTGAAGCATTAAGAGGTAGGTGTCTTATCTACTTTGGCCACGTACTAAGTACTGAAGCATTAAGAGGTAGGTGTCTTTTCTACTTTGGCCACAAACTAATACTGAAGCATAAAGAGGTAGGTGTATTATCTACTTTGGCCACGTACTAAGTACTGAAGCATTAAGAGGTAGGTTTCTTATCTACTTTGGCCACAAACTAATACTGAAGCATAAATAGGTAGGTGTCTTATCTACTTTGGCCACAAACTAATACTGAAGCATAAATAGGTAGGTGTCTTATCTACTTTGGCCACAAACTAATGCTGAAGCATAAAGAGGTAGGTGTCTTATCTACTTTGGCCACAAACTAATACTGAAGCATAAATAGGTAGGTGTCTTATCTACTTTGGCCACAAACTAATACTGATGCATTAAGAGGTAGGTGTCTTATCTACTTTGGCCACGTACTAAGTACTGAAGCATTAAGAGGTAGGTGTCTTATCTACTTTGGCCACAAACTAATACTGAAGCATAAATAGGTAGGTGTCTTATCTACTTTGGCCACAAACTAATACTGAAGCATAAATAGGTAGGTGTCTTATCTACTTTGGCCACAAACTAATACTGAAGCATAAAGAGGTAGGTGTCTTATCTACTTTGGCCACGTACTAAGTACTGAAGCATTAAGAGGTAGGTGTCTTATCTACTTTGGCCACGTACTAAGTACTGAAGCATTAAGAGGTAGGTGTCTTATCTACTTTGGCCACAAACTAATACTGAAGCATAAATAGGTAGGTGTCTTATCTACTTTGGCCACGTACTAAGTACTGAAGCATAAATAGGTAGGTGTCTTATCTACTTTGGCCACGTACTAAGTACTGAAGTATTAAGAGGTAGGTGTCTTATCTACTTTGGCCACAAACTAATACTGAAGCATAAATAGGTAGGTGTCTTATCTACTTTGGCCACAAACTAATACTGAAGCATAAAGAGGTAGGTGTCTTATCTACTTTGGCCACGTACTAAGTACTGAAGCATTAAGAGGTAGGTGTCTTATCTACTTTGACCACAAACTAATACTGAAGCATAAATAGGTAGGTGTCTTATCTACTTTGGCCACTAACTAATACTGAAGCATAAATAGGTAGGTGTCTTATCTACTTTGGCCACAAACTAATACTGAAGCATAAAGAGGTAGGTGTCTTATCTACTTTGGCCACGTACTAAGTACTGAAGCATTAAGAGGTAGGTGTCTTATCTACTTTGGCCACAAACTAATACTGAAGCATAAATAGGTAGGTGTCTTATCTACTTTGGCCACAAACTAATACTGAAGCATAAATAGGTAGGTGTCTTATCTACTTTGGCCACAAACTAATACTGATGCATTAAGAGGTAGGTGTCTTATCTACTTTGGCCACGTACTAAGTACTGAAGCATTAAGAGGTAGGTGTCTTATCTACTTTGGCCACAAACTAATACTGAAGCATAAATAGGTAGGTGTCTTATCTACTTTGGCCACAAACTAATACTGAAGCATAAATAGGTAGGTGTCTTATCTACTTTGGCCACAAACTAATACTGAAGCATAAAGAGGTAGGTGTCTTATCTACTTTGGCCACGTACTAAGTACTGAAGCATTAAGAGGTAGGTGTCTTATCTACTTTGGTCACAAACTAATACTGAAGCATTAAGAGGTAGGTGTCTTATCTACTTTGGCCACATACCAATACTGAAGCATAAATAGGTAGGTGTCTTATCTACTTTGGCCACATACTAATACTGAAGCATAAATAGGTAGGTGTCTTATCTACTTTGGCCACAAACTAATACTGAAGCATAAAGAGGTAGGTGTCTTATCTACTTTGGCCACAAACTAATACTGAAGCATAAATAGGTAGGTGTCTTATCTACTTTGGCCACAAACTAATACTGAAGCATTAAGAGGTAGGTGTCTTATCTACTTTGGCCACGTACTAAGTACTGAAGCATTAAGAGGTAGGTGTCTTATCTACTTTGGCCACAAACTAATACTGAAGCATAAATAGGTAGGTGTCTTATCTACTTTGGCCACAAACTAATACTGAAGCATTAAGAGGTAGGTGTCTTATCTACTTTGGCCACGTACTAAGTACTGAAGCATTAAGAGGTAGGTGTCTTTTCTACTTTGGCCACAAACTAATACTGAAGCATAAAGAGGTAGGTGTCTTATCTACTTTGGCCACGTACTAAGTACTGAAGCATTAAGAGGTAGGTGTCTTATCTACTTTGGCCACAAACTAATACTGAAGCATAAATAGGTAGGTGTCTTATCTACTTTGGCCACAAACTAATACTGAAGCATAAATAGGTAGGTGTCTTATCTACTTTGGCCACAAAATAATACTGAAGCATAAAGAGGTAGGTGTCTTATCTACTTTGGCCACAAACTAATACTGAAGCATAAATAGGTAGGTGTCTTATCTACTTTGGCCACAAACTAATACTGATGCATTAAGAGGTAGGTGTCTTATCTACTTTGGCCACGTACTAAGTACTGAAGCATTAAGAGGTAGGTGTCTTATCTACTTTGGCCACAAACTAATACTGAAGCATAAATAGGTAGGTGTCTTATCTACTTTGGCCACAAACTAATACTGAAGCATAAATAGGTAGGTGTCTTATCTACTTTGGCCACAAACTAATACTGAAGCATAAAGAGGTAGGTGTCTTATCTACTTTGGCCACGTACTAAGTACTGAAGCATTAAGAGGTATGTGTCTTATCTACTTTGGTCACAAACTAATACTGAAGCATTAAGAGGTAGGTGTCTTATCTACTTTGGCCACATACCAATACTGAAGCATAAATAGGTAGGTGTCTTATCTACTTTGGCCACATACTAATACTGAAGCATAAATAGGTAGGTGTCTTATCTACTTTGGCCACAAACTAATACTGAAGCATAAAGAGGTAGGTGTCTTATCTACTTTGGCCACAAACTAATACTGAAGCATACAGAAATAGGTGTCTTATCTACTTTGGTCACAAACTAATACTGAAGCATAAAGAGGTAGGTGTCTTATCTACTTTGGCCACGTACTAATACTGAAGCATTAAGAGGTAGGTGTCTTATCTACTTTGGCCACAAACTAATACTGAAGCATTAAGAGGTAGGTGTCTTATCTACTTTGGCCACAAACTAATACTGAAGCATACAGAAATAGGTGTCTTATCTACTTTGGCCACAAACTAATACTGAAGCATAAAGAGGTAGGTGTCTTATCTACTTTGGCCACAAACTAATACTGAAGCATACAGAAATAGGTGTCTTATCTACTTTGGCCACAAACTAATACTGAAGCATACAGAAATAGGTGTCTTATCTACTTTGGTCACAAACTAATACTGAAGCATTAAGAGGTAGGTGTCTTATCTACTTTGGCCACAAACTAATACTGAAGCATACAGAAATAGGTGTCTTATCTACTTTGGCCACGTACTAAGTACTGAAGCATAAAGAGGTAGGTGTCTTATCTACTTTGGCCACGTACTAAGTACTGAAGCATAAATAGGTAGGTGTCTTATCTACTTTGGCCACGTACTAAGTACTGAAGCATTAAGAGGTAGGTGTCTTATCTACTTTGGCCACAAACTAATACTGAAGCATAAATAAGTAGGTGTCTTATCTACTTTGGCCACAAACTAATACTGAAGCATTAAGAGGTAGGTGTCTTATCTACTTTGGCCACCTACTAAGTACTGAAGCATTAAGAGGTAGGTGTCTTATCTCCTTTGGCCGCGTACTAAGTACTGAAGTATTAAGAGGTAGGTGTCTTATCTACTTTGGCCACGTACTAATACTGAAGCATTAAGAGGTAGGTGTCTTATCTACTTTGGCCACAAACTAATACTGAAGCATTAAGAGGTAGGTGTCTTATCTACTTTGGCCACAAACTAATACTGAAGCATAAATAGGTAGGTGTCTTATCTACTTTGGCCACAAACTAATACTTAAGCATAAATAGGTAGGTGTCTTATCTACTTTGGCCACGTACTAAGTACTGAAGCATTAAGAGGTAGGTGTCTTATCTACTTTGGTCACAAACTAATACTGAAGCATTAAGAGGTAGGTGTCTTATCTACTTTGGCCACGTACTAAGTACTGAAGCATTAAGAGGTAGGTGTCTTATCTACTTTGGTCATAAACTAATACTGAAGCATTAAGAGGTAGGTGTCTTATCTACTTTGGCCACAAACTAATACTGAAGCATAAATAGGTAGGTGTCTTATCTACTTTGGCCACAAACTAATACTGAAGCATAAATAGGTAGGTGTCTTATCTACTTTGGCCACGTACTAAGTACTGAAGTATTAAGAGGTAGGTGTCTTATCTACTTTGGCCACAAACTAATACTGAAGCATAAATAGGTAGGTGTCTTATCTACTTTGGCCACAAACTAATACTGAAGCATAAAGAGGTAGGTGTCTTATCTACTTTGGCCACGTACTAAGTACTGAAGCATTAAGAGGTAGGTGTCTTATCTACTTTGACCACAAACTAATACTGAAGCATAAATAGGTAGGTGTCTTATCTACTTTGGCCACTAACTAATACTGAAGCATAAATAGTTAGGTGTCTTATCTACTTTGGCCACAAACTAAGTACTGAAGCATTAAGAGGTAGGTGTCTTATCTACTTTGGCCACAAACTAATACTGAAGCATAAATAGGTAGGTGTCTTATCTACTTTGGCCACAAACTAATACTGAAGCATAAATAGGTAGGTGTCTTATCTACTTTGGCCACAAACTAATACTGATGCATTAAGAGGTAGGTGTCTTATCTACTTTGGCCACAAACTAATACTGAAGCATAAATAGGTAGGTGTCTTATCTACTTTGGCCACGTACTAAGTACTGAAGCATAAAGAGGTAGGTGTCTTATCTACTTTGGCCACGTACTAAGTACTGAAGCATTAAGAGGTAGGTGTCTTATCTACTTTGGCCACAAACTAATACTGAAGCATAAATAGGTAGGTGTCTTATCTACTTTGGCCACAAACTAATACTGAAGCATAAATAGGTAGGTGTCTTATCTACTTTGGCCACGTACTAAGTACTGAAGTATTAAGAGGTAGGTGTCTTATCTACTTTGGCCACAAACTAATACTGAAGCATAAATAGGTAGGTGTCTTATCTACTTTGGCCACAAACTAATACTGAAGCATAAAGAGGTAGGTGTCTTATCTACTTTGGCCACGTACTAAGTACTGAAGCATTAAGAGGTAGGTGTCTTATCTACTTTGACCACAAACTAATACTGAAGCATAAATAGGTAGGTGTCTTATCTACTTTGGCCACTAACTAATACTGAAGCATAAATAGTTAGGTGTCTTATCTACTTTGGCCACAAACTAATACTGAAGCATTAAGAGGTAGGTGTCTTATCTACTTTGGCCACAAACTAATACTGAAGCATAAATAGGTAGGTGTCTTATCTACTTTGGCCACAAACTAATACTGAAGCATAAATAGGTAGGTGTCTTATCTACTTTGGCCACAAACTAATACTGATGCATTAAGAGGTAGGTGTCTTATCTACTTTGGCCACAAACTAATACTGAAGCATAAATAGGTAGGTGTCTTATCTACTTTGGCCACAAACTAATACTGAAGCATAAAGAGGTAGGTGTCTTATCTACTTTGGCCACGTACTAAGTACTGAAGCATTGAGAGGTAGGTGTCTTATCTACTTTGGTCACAAACTAATACTGAAGCATTAAGAGGTAGGTGTCTTATCTACTTTGGCCACATACCAATACTGAAGCATAAATAGGTAGGTGTCTTATCTACTTTGGCCACATACTAATACTGAAGCATAAATAGGTAGGTGTCTTATCTACTTTGGCCACAAACTAATACTGAAGCATAAAGAGGTAGGTGTCTTATCTACTTTGGCCACAAACTAATACTGAAGCATACAGAAATAGGTGTCTTATCTACTTTGGTCACAAACTAATACTGAAGCATAAAGAGGTAGGTGTCTTATCTACTTTGGCCACGTACTAATACTGAAGCATTAAGAGGTAGGTGTCTTATCTACTTTGGCCACGTACTAAGTACTGAAGCATTAAGAGGTAGGTGTCTTATCTACTTTGGCCACAAACTAATACTGAAGCATAAATAGGTAGGTGTCTTATCTACTTTGGCCACAAACTAATACTGAAGCATAAATAGGTAGGTGTCTTATCTACTTTGGCCACAAACTAATACTGAAGCATAAATAGTTAGGTGTCGTATCTACTTTGGCCACAAACTAATACTGAAGCATAAAGAGGTAGGTGTCTTATCTACTTTGGCCACAAACTAATACTGTAGCATAAATAGGTAGGTGTCTTATCTACTTTGGCCACAAACTAATACTGATGCATTAAGAGGTAGGTGTCTTATCTACTTTGGCCACGTACTAAGTACTGAAGCATTAAGAGGTAGGTGTCTTATCTACTTTGGCCACAAACTAATACTGAAGCATAAATAGGTAGGTGTCTTATCTACTTTGGCCACAAACTAATACTGAAGCATAAATAGGTAGGTGTCTTATCTACTTTGGCCACGTACTAAGTACTGAAGCATTAAGAGGTAGGTGTCTTATCTACTTTGGCCACAAACTAATACTGAAGCATAAATAGGTAGGTGTCTTATCTACTTTGGCCACAAACTAATACTGAAGCATTAAGAGGTAGGTGTCTTATCTACTTTGGCCACGTACTAAGTACTGAAGCATTAAGAGGTAGGTGTCTTATCTACTTTGGCCACAAACTAATACTGAAGCATAAATAGGTAGGTGTCTTATCTACTTTGGCCACAAACTAATACTGAAGCATTAAGAGGTAGGTGTCTTATCTACTTTGGCCACGTACTAAGTACTGAAGCATTAAGAGGTAGGTGTCTTTTCTACTTTGGCCACAAACTAATACTGAAGCATAAAGAGGTAGGTGTCTTATTTACTTTGGCCACGTACTAAGTACTGAAGCATTAAGAGGTAGGTTTCTTATCTACTTTGGCCACAAACTAATACTGAAGCATTAAGAGGTAGGTGTCTTATCTACTTTGGCCACAAACTAATACTGAAGCATACAGAAATAGGTGTCTTATCTACTTTGGCCACAAACTAATACTGAAGCATACAGAAATAGGTGTCTTATCTACTTTGGCCACAAACTAATACTGAAGCATACAGAAATAGGTGTCTTATCTACTTTGGCCACAAACTAATACTGAAGCATTAAGAGGTAGGTGTCTTATCTACTTTGGCCACAAACTAATACTGAAGCATTAAGAGGTAGGTGTCTTATCTACTTTGGCCACAAACTAATACTGAAGCATTAAGAGGTAGGTGTCTTATCTACTTTGGCCACAAACTAATACTGAAGCATACAGAAATAGGTGTCTTATCTACTTTGGCCACAAACTAATACTGAAGCATTAAGAGGTAGGTGTCTTATCTACTTTGGCCACAAACTAATACTGAAGCATACAGAAACAGGTGTCTTATCTACTTTGGTCACAAACTAATACTGAAGCATAAAGAGGTAGGTGTCTTATCTACTTTGGCCACGTACTAATACTGAAGCATTAAGAGGTAGGTGTCTTATCTACTTTGACCACAAACTAATACAGAAGCATTAAGAGGTAGGTGTCTCATCTACTTTGGCCACAAACTAATACTGAAGCATAAATAGGTAGGTGTCTTATCTACTTTGGCCACGTACTAAGTACTGAAGCATAAAGAGGTAGGTGTTTTATCTACTTTGGCCACGTACTAAGTACTGAAGCATTAAGAGGTAGGTGTCTTATCTACTTTGGCCACAAACTAATACTGAAGCATAAATAGGTAGGTGTCTTATCTACTTTGGCCACAAACTAATACTGAAGCATTAAGAGGTAGGTGTCTTATCTACTTTGGCCACGTACTAAGTACTGAAGCATTAAGAGGTAGGTGTCTTATCTACTTTGGCCACAAACTAATACTGAAGCATAAATAGGTAGGTGTCTTATCTACTTTGGCCACAAACTAATACTGAAGCATTAAGAGGTAGGTGTCTTATCTACTTTGGCCACGTACTAAGTACTGAAGCATTAAGAGGTAGGTGTCTTTTCTACTTTGGCCACAAACTAATACTGAAGCATAAAGAGGTAGGTGTCTTATCTACTTTGGCCACGTACTAAGTACTGAAGCATTAAGAGGTAGGTTTCTTATCTACTTTGGCCACAAACTAATACTGAAGCATAAATAGGTAGGTGTCTTATCTACTTTGGCCACAAACTAATACTGAAGCATAAATAGGTAGGTGTCTTATCTACTTTGGCCACAAACTAATACTGAAGCATAAAGAGGTAGGTGTCTTATCTACTTTGGCAACAAACTAATACTGAAGCATAAATAGGTAGGTGTCTTATCTACTTTGGCCACAAACTAATACTGAAGCATAAAGAGGTAGGTGTCTTATCTACTTTGGCCACGTACTAAGTACTGAAGCATTAAGAGGTAGGTGTCTTATCTACTTTGGTCACAAACTAATACTGAAGCATTAAGAGGTAGGTGTCTTATCTACTTTGGCCACAAACTAATACTGAAGCATACAGAAATAGGTGTCTTATCTACTTTGGTCACAAACTAATACTGAAGCATAAAGAGGTAGGTGTCTTATCTACTTTGGCCACGTACTAATACTGAAGCATTAAGAGGTAGGTGTCTTATCTACTTTGGCCACAAACTAATACTGAAGCATTAAGAGGTAGGTGTCTTATCTACTTTGGCCACAAACTAATACTGAAGCATACAGAAATAGGTGTCTTATCTACTTTGGCCACAAACTAATACTGAAGCATAAAGAGGTAGGTGTCTTATCTACTTTGGCCAAAAACTAATACTGAAGCATACAGAAATAGGTGTCTTATCTACTTTGGCCACAAACTAATACTGAAGCATACAGAAATAGGTGTCTTATCTACTTTGGTCACAAACTAATACTGAAGCATAAAGAGGTAGGTGTCTTATCTACTTTGGCCACGTACTAAGTACTGAAGCATTAAGAGGTAGGTGTCTTATCTACTTTGGCCACAAACTAATACTGAAGCATAAATAGGTAGGTGTCTTATCTACTTTGGCCACAAACTAATACTGAAGCATAAATAGGTAGGTGTCTTATCTACTTTGGCCACAAACTAATACTGATGCATTAAGAGGTAGGTGTCTTATCTACTTTGGCCACGTACTAAGTACTGAAGCATTAAGAGGTAGGTGTCTTATCTACTTTGGCCACAAACTAATACTGAAGCATAAATAGGTAGGTGTCTTATCTACTTTGGCCACAAACTAATACTGAAGCATAAATAGGTAGGTGTCTTATCTACTTTGGCCACAAACTAATACTGAAGCATAAAGAGGTAGGTGTCTTATCTACTTTGGCCACGTACTAAGTACTGAAGCATTAAGAGGTAGGTTTCTTATCTACTTTGGCCACAAACTAATACTGAAGCATAAATAGGTAGGTGTCTTATCTACTTTGGCCACAAACTAATACTGAAGCATAAATAGGTAGGTGTCTTATCTACTTTGGCCACAAACTAATACTGAAGCATAAAGAGGTAGGTGTCTTATCTACTTTGGCCACAAACTAATACTGAAGCATAAATAGGTAGGTGTCTTATCTACTTTGGCCACAAACTAATACTGAAGCATAAAGAGGTAGGTGTCTTATCTACTTTGGCCACGTACTAAGTACTGAAGCATTAAGAGGTAGGTGTCTTATCTACTTTGGTCACAAACTAATACTGAAGCATTAAGAGGTAGGTGTCTTATCTACTTTGGCCACAAACTAATACTGAAGCATACAGAAATAGGTGTCTTATCTACTTTGGTCACAAACTAATACTGAAGCATAAAGAGGTAGGTGTCTTATCTACTTTGGCCACGTACTAATACTGAAGCATTAAGAGGTAGGTGTCTTATCTACTTTGGCCACAAACTAATACTGAAGCATTAAGAGGTAGGTGTCTTATCTACTTTGGCCACAAACTAATACTGAAGCATACAGAAATAGGTGTCTTATCTACTTTGGCCACAAACTAATACTGAAGCATAAAGAGGTAGGTGTCTTATCTACTTTGGCCAAAAACTAATACTGAAGCATACAGAAATAGGTGTCTTATCTACTTTGGCCACAAACTAATACTGAAGCATACAGAAATAGGTGTCTTATCTACTTTGGTCACAAACTAATACTGAAGCATAAAGAGGTAGGTGTCTTATCTACTTTGGCCACGTACTAAGTACTGAAGCATTAAGAGGTAGGTGTCTTATCTACTTTGGCCACAAACTAATACTGAAGCATAAATAGGTAGGTGTCTTATCTACTTTGGCCACAAACTAATACTGAAGCATAAATAGGTAGGTGTCTTATCTACTTTGGCCACAAACTAATACTGATGCATTAAGAGGTAGGTGTCTTATCTACTTTGGCCACGTACTAAGTACTGAAGCATTAAGAGGTAGGTGTCTTATCTACTTTGGCCACAAACTAATACTGAAGCATAAATAGGTAGGTGTCTTATCTACTTTGGCCACAAACTAATACTGAAGCATAAATAGGTAGGTGTCTTATCTACTTTGGCCACAAACTAATACTGAAGCATAAAGAGGTAGGTGTCTTATCTACTTTGGCCACGTACTAAGTACTGAAGCATTAAGAGGTAGGTGTCTTATCTACTTTGGTCACAAACTAATACTGAAGCATTAAGAGGTAGGTGTCTTATCTACTTTGGCCACATACCAATACTGAAGCATAAATAGGTAGGTGTCTTATCTACTTTGGCCACATACTAATACTGAAGCATAAATAGGTAGGTGTCTTATCTACTTTGGCCACATACTAATACTGAAGCATAAATAGGTAGGTGTCTTATCTACTTTGGCCACAAACTAATACTGAAGCATAAAGAGGTATGTGTCTTATCTACTTTGGCCACAAACTAATACTGAAGCATACAGAAATAGGTGTCTTATCTACTTTGGTCACAAACTAATACTGAAGCATAAAGAGGTAGGTGTCTTATCTACTTTGGCCACGTACTAATACTGAAGCATTAAGAGGTAGGTGTCTTATCTACTTTGGCCACAAACTAATACTGAAGCATACAGAAATAGGTGTCTTATCTACTTTGGCCACAAACTAATACTGAAGCATAAAGAGGTAGGTGTCTTATCTACTTTGGCCACAAACTAATACTGAAGCATACAGAAATAGGTGTCTTATCTACTTTGGCCACAAACTAAAACTGAAGCATACAGAAATAGGTGTCTTATCTACTTTGGTCACAAACTAATACTGAAGCATTAAGAGGTAGGTGTCTTATCTACTTTGGCCACAAACTAATACTGAAGCATTAAGAGGTAGGTGTCTTATCTACTTTGGCCACAAACTAATACTGAAGCATACAGAAATAGGTGTCTTATCTACTTTGGCCACAAACTAATACTGAAGCATACAGAAATAGGTGTCTTATCTACTTTGGCCACAAACTAATACTGAAGCATTAAGAGGTAGGTGTCTTATCTACTTTGGCCACAAACTAATACTGAAGCATACAGAAACAGGTGTCTTATCTACTTTGGTCACAAACTAATACTGAAGCATAAAGAGGTAGGTGTCTTATCTACTTTGGCCACGTACTAATACTGAAGCATTAAGAGGTAGGTGTCTTATCTACTTTGGCCACAAACTAATACTGAAGCATTAAGAGGTAGGTGTCTTATCTACTTTGGCCAAAAACTAATACTGAAGCATAAATAGGTAGGTGTCTTATCTACTTTGGCCACGTACTAAGTACTGAAGCATAAAGAGGTAGGTGTCTTATCTACTTTGGCCACGTACTAAGTACTGAAGCATTAAGAGGTAGGTGTCTTATCTACTTTGGCCACAAACTAATACTGAAGCATAAATAGGTAGGTGTCTTATCTACTTTGGCCACAAACTAATACTGAAGCATTAAGAGGTAGGTGTCTTATCTACTTTGGCCACGTACTAAGTACTGAAGCATTAAGAGGTAGGTGTCTTATCTACTTTGGCCACAAACTAATACTGAAGCATAAATAGGTAGGTGTCTTATCTACTTTGGCCACAAACTAATACTGAAGCATTAAGAGGTAGGTGTCTTATCTACTTTGGCCACGTACTAAGTACTGAAGCATTAAGAGGTAGGTGTCTTTTCTACTTTGGCCACAAACTAATACTGAAGCATAAAGAGGTATGTGTCTTATCTACTTTGGCCACGTACTAAGTACTGAAGCATTAAGAGGTAGGTTTCTTATCTACTTTGGCCACAAACTAATACTGAAGCATAAATAGGTAGGTGTCTTATCTACTTTGGCCACAAACTAATACTGAAGCATACAGAAATAGGTGTCTTATCTACTTTGGCCACAAACTAATACTGAAGCATAAAGAGGTAGGTGTCTTATCTACTTTGGCCACAAACTAATACTGAAGCATAAATAGGTAGGTGTCTTATCTACTTTGGCCACAAACTAATACTGATGCATTAAGAGGTAGGTGTCTTATCTACTTTGGCCACGTACTAAGTACTGAAGCATTAAGAGGTAGGTGTCTTATCTACTTTGGCCACAAACTAATACTGAAGCATAAATAGGTAGGTGTCTTATCTACTTTGGCCACAAACTAATACTGAAGCATAAATAGGTAGGTGTCTTATCTACTTTGGCCACAAACTAATACTGAAGCATAAAGAGGTAGGTGTCTTATCTACTTTGGCCACGTACTAAGTACTGAAGCATTAAGAGGTAGGTGTCTTATCTACTTTGGTCACAAACTAATACTGAAGCATTAAGAGGTAGGTGTCTTATCTACTTTGGCCACATACCAATACTGAAGCATAAATAGGTAGGTGTCTTATCTACTTTGGCCACATACTAATACTGAAGCATAAATAGGTAGGTGTCTTATCTACTTTGGCCACAAACTAATACTGAAGCATAAAGAGGTAGGTGTCTTATCTACTTTGGCCACAAACTAATACTGAAGCATACAGAAATAGGTGTCTTATCTACTTTGGTCACAAACTAATACTGAAGCATAAAGAGGTAGGTGTCTTATCTACTTTGGCCACGTACTAATACTGAAGCATTAAGAGGTAGGTGTCTTATCTACTTTGGCCACAAACTAATACTGAAGCATTAAGAGGTAGGTGTCTTATCTACTTTGGCCACAAACTAATACTGAAGCATACAGAAATAGGTGTCTTATCTACTTTGGCCACAAACTAATACTGAAGCATAAAGAGGTAGGTGTCTTATCTACTTTGGCCACAAACTAATACTGAAGCATACAGAAATAGGTGTCTTATCTACTTTGGCCACAAACTAATACTGAAGCATACAGAAATAGGTGTCTTATCTACTTTGGTCACAAACTAATACTGAAGCATTAAGAGGTAGGTGTCTTATCTACTTTGGCCACAAACTAATACTGAAGCATTAAGAGGTAGGTGTCTTATCTACTTTGGCCACAAACTAATACTGAAGCATAAAGAGGTAGGTGTCTTATCTACTTTGGCCACAAACTAATACTGAAGCATACAGAAATAGGTGTCTTATCTACTTTGGCCACGTACTAAGTACTGAAGCATAAAGAGGTAGGTGTCTTATCTACTTTGGCCACGTACTAAGTACTGAAGCATAAATAGGTAGGTGTCTTATCTACTTTGGCCACGTACTAAGTACTGAAGCATAAAGAGGTAGGTGTCTTATCTACTTTGGCCACGTACTAAGTACTGAAGCATTAAGAGGTAGGTGTCTTATCTACTTTGGCCACAAACTAATACTGAAGCATTAATAGGTAGGTGTCTTATCTACTTTGGCCACAAACTAATACTGAAGCATTAAGAGGTAGGTGTCTTATCTACTTTGGCCACGTACAAAGTACTGAAGCATTAAGAGGTAGGTGTCTTATCTCCTTTGGCCGCGTACTAAGTACTGAAGTATTAAGAGGTAGGTGTCTTATCTACTTTGGCCACGTACTAATACTGAAGCATTAAGAGGTAGGTGTCTTATCTACTTTGGCCACAAACTAATACTGAAGCATTAAGAGGTAGGTGTCTTATCTACTTTGGCCACAAACTAATACTGAAGCATAAATAGGTAGGTGTCTTATCTACTTTGGCCACAAACTAATACTTAAGCATAAATAGGTAGGTGTCTTATCTACTTTGGCCACGTACTAAGTACTGAAGCATTAAGAGGTAGGTGTCTTATCTACTTTGGTCACAAACTAATACTGAAGCATTAAGAGGTAGGTGTCTTATCTACTTTGGCCACAAACTAATACTGAAGCATAAATAGGTAGGTGTCTTATCTACTTTGGCCACAAACTAATACTGATGCATTAAGAGGTAGGTGTCTTATCTACTTTGGCCACGTACTAAGTACTGAAGCATTAAGAGGTAGGTGTCTTATCTACTTTGGCCACAAACTAATACTGAAGCATAAATAGGTAGGTGTCTTATCTACTTTGGCCACAAACTAATACTGAAGCATAAATAGGTAGGTGTCTTATCTACTTTGGCCACAAACTAATACTGAAGCATAAAGAGGTAGGTGTCTTATCTACTTTGGCCACGTACTAAGTACTGAAGCATTAAGAGGTAGGTGTCTTATCTACTTTGGTCACAAACTAATACTGAAGCATTAAGAGGTAGGTGTCTTATCTACTTTGGCCACATACCAATACTGAAGCATAAATAGGTAGGTGTCTTATCTACTTTGGCCACATACTAATACTGAAGCATAAATAGGTAGGTGTCTTATCTACTTTGGCCACAAACTAATACTGAAGCATAAAGAGGTATGTGTCTTATCTACTTTGGCCACAAACTAATACTGAAGCATACAGAAATAGGTGTCTTATCTACTTTGGTCACAAACTAATACTGAAGCATAAAGAGGTAGGTGTCTTATCTACTTTGGCTACGTACTAATACTGAAGCATTAAGAGGTAGGTGTCTTATCTACTTTGGCCACAAACTAATACTGAAGCATACAGAAATAGGTGTCTTATCTACTTTGGCCACAAACTAATACTGAAGCATAAAGAGGTAGGTGTCTTATCTACTTTGGCCACAAACTAATACTGAAGCATACAGAAATAGGTGTCTTATCTACTTTGGCCACAAACTAAAACTGAAGCATACAGAAATAGGTGTCTTATCTACTTTGGTCACAAACTAATACTGAAGCATTAAGAGGTAGGTGTCTTATCTACTTTGGCCACAAACTAATACTGAAGCATTAAGAGGTAGGTGTCTTATCTACTTTGGCCACAAACTAATACTGAAGCATACAGAAATAGGTGTCTTATCTACTTTGGCCACAAACTAATACTGAAGCATACAGAAATAGGTGTCTTATCTACTTTGGCCACAAACTAATACTGAAGCATTAAGAGGTAGGTGTCTTATCTACTTTGGCCACAAACTAATACTGAAGCATACAGAAACAGGTGTCTTATCTACTTTGGTCACAAACTAATACTGAAGCATAAAGAGGTAGGTGTCTTATCTACTTTGGCCACGTACTAATACTGAAGCATTAAGAGGTAGGTGTCTTATCTACTTTGGCCACAAACTAATACTGAAGCATTAAGAGGTAGGTGTCTTATCTACTTTGGCCAAAAACTAATACTGAAGCATAAATAGGTAGGTGTCTTATCTACTTTGGCCACGTACTAAGTACTGAAGCATAAAGAGGTAGGTGTCTTATCTACTTTGGCCACGTACTAAGTACTGAAGCATTAAGAGGTAGGTGTCTTATCTACTTTGGCCACAAACTAATACTGAAGCATAAATAGGTAGGTGTCTTATCTACTTTGGCCACAAACTAATACTGAAGCATTAAGAGGTAGGTGTCTTATCTACTTTGGCCACGTACTAAGTACTGAAGCATTAAGAGGTAGGTGTCTTATCTACTTTGGCCACAAACTAATACTGAAGCATAAATAGGTAGGTGTCTTATCTACTTTGGCCACAAACTAATACTGAAGCATTAAGAGGTAGGTGTCTTATCTACTTTGGCCACGTACTAAGTACTGAAGCATTAAGAGGTAGGTGTCTTTTCTACTTTGGCCACAAACTAATACTGAAGCATAAAGAGGTATGTGTCTTATCTACTTTGGCCACGTACTAAGTACTGAAGCATTAAGAGGTAGGTTTCTTATCTACTTTGGCCACAAACTAATACTGAAGCATAAATAGGTAGGTGTCTTATCTACTTTGGCCACAAACTAATACTGAAGCATACAGAAATAGGTGTCTTATCTACTTTGGCCACAAACTAATACTGAAGCATAAAGAGGTAGGTGTCTTATCTACTTTGGCCACAAACTAATACTGAAGCATAAATAGGTAGGTGTCTTATCTACTTTGGCCACAAACTAATACTGATGCATTAAGAGGTAGGTGTCTTATCTACTTTGGCCACGTACTAAGTACTGAAGCATTAAGAGGTAGGTGTCTTATCTACTTTGGCCACAAACTAATACTGAAGCATAAATAGGTAGGTGTCTTATCTACTTTGGCCACAAACTAATACTGAAGCATAAATAGGTAGGTGTCTTATCTACTTTGGCCACAAACTAATACTGAAGCATAAAGAGGTAGGTGTCTTATCTACTTTGGCCACGTACTAAGTACTGAAGCATTAAGAGGTAGGTGTCTTATCTACTTTGGTCACAAACTAATACTGAAGCATTAAGAGGTAGGTGTCTTATCTACTTTGGCCACATACCAATACTGAAGCATAAATAGGTAGGTGTCTTATCTACTTTGGCCACATACTAATACTGAAGCATAAATAGGTAGGTGTCTTATCTACTTTGGCCACAAACTAATACTGAAGCATAAAGAGGTAGGTGTCTTATCTACTTTGGCCACAAACTAATACTGAAGCATACAGAAATAGGTGTCTTATCTACTTTGGTCACAAACTAATACTGAAGCATAAAGAGGTAGGTGTCTTATCTACTTTGGCCACGTACTAATACTGAAGCATTAAGAGGTAGGTGTCTTATCTACTTTGGCCACAAACTAATACTGAAGCATTAAGAGGTAGGTGTCTTATCTACTTTGGCCACAAACTAATACTGAAGCATACAGAAATAGGTGTCTTATCTACTTTGGCCACAAACTAATACTGAAGCATAAAGAGGTAGGTGTCTTATCTACTTTGGCCACAAACTAATACTGAAGCATACAGAAATAGGTGTCTTATCTACTTTGGCCACAAACTAATACTGAAGCATACAGAAATAGGTGTCTTATCTACTTTGGTCACAAACTAATACTGAAGCATTAAGAGGTAGGTGTCTTATCTACTTTGGCCACAAACTAATACTGAAGCATTAAGAGGTAGGTGTCTTATCTACTTTGGCCACAAACTAATACTGAAGCATAAAGAGGTAGGTGTCTTATCTACTTTGGCCACAAACTAATACTGAAGCATACAGAAATAGGTGTCTTATCTACTTTGGCCACGTACTAAGTACTGAAGCATAAAGAGGTAGGTGTCTTATCTACTTTGGCCACGTACTAAGTACTGAAGCATAAATAGGTAGGTGTCTTATCTACTTTGGCCACGTACTAAGTACTGAAGCATAAAGAGGTAGGTGTCTTATCTACTTTGGCCACGTACTAAGTACTGAAGCATTAAGAGGTAGGTGTCTTATCTACTTTGGCCACAAACTAATACTGAAGCATTAATAGGTAGGTGTCTTATCTACTTTGGCCACAAACTAATACTGAAGCATTAAGAGGTAGGTGTCTTATCTACTTTGGCCACGTACAAAGTACTGAAGCATTAAGAGGTAGGTGTCTTATCTCCTTTGGCCGCGTACTAAGTACTGAAGTATTAAGAGGTAGGTGTCTTATCTACTTTGGCCACGTACTAATACTGAAGCATTAAGAGGTAGGTGTCTTATCTACTTTGGCCACAAACTAATACTGAAGCATTAAGAGGTAGGTGTCTTATCTACTTTGGCCACAAACTAATACTGAAGCATAAATAGGTAGGTGTCTTATCTACTTTGGCCACAAACTAATACTTAAGCATAAATAGGTAGGTGTCTTATCTACTTTGGCCACGTACTAAGTACTGAAGCATTAAGAGGTAGGTGTCTTATCTACTTTGGTCACAAACTAATACTGAAGCATTAAGAGGTAGGTGTCTTATCTACTTTGGCCACGTACTAAGTACTGAAGCATTAAGAGGTAGGTGTCTTATCTACTTTGGTCATAAACTAATACTGAAGCATTAAGAGGTAGGTGTCTTATCTACTTTGGCCACAAACTAATATTGAAGCATAAATAGGTAGGTGTCTTATCTACTTTGGCCACAAACTAATACTGAAGCATAAAGAGGTAGGTGTCTTATCTACTTTGGCCACGTACTAAGTACTGAAGCATTAAGAGGTAGGTGTCTTATCTACTTTGACCACAAACTAATACTGAAGCATAAATAGGTAGGTGTCTTATCTACTTTGGCCACAAACTAATACTGAAGCATAAATAGGTAGGTGTCTTATCTACTTTGGCCACAAACTAATACTGAAGCATAAATAGGTAGGTGTCTTATCTACTTTGGCCACAAACTAATACTGAAGCATAAAGAGGTAGGTGTCTTATCTACTTTGGCCACGTACTAAGTACTGAAGCATTAAGAGGTAGGTGTCTTATCTACTTTGGTCACAAACTAATACTGAAGCATTAAGAGGTAGGTGTCTTATCTACTTTGGCCACATACCAATACTGAAGCATAAATAGGTAGGTGTCTTATCTACTTTGGCCACATACTAATACTGAAGCATAAATAGGTAGGTGTCTTATCTACTTTGGCCACAAACTAATACTGAAGCATAAAGAGGTAGGTGTCTTATCTACTTTGGCCACAAACTAATACTGAAGCATACAGAAATAGGTGTCTTATCTACTTTGGTCACAAACTAATACTGAAGCATAAAGAGGTAGGTGTCTTATCTACTTTGGCCACGTACTAATACTGAAGCATTAAGAGGTAGGTGTCTTATCTACTTTGGCCACGTACTAAGTACTGAAGCATTAAGAGGTAGGTGTCTTATCTACTTTGGCCACAAACTAATACTGAAGCATAAATAGGTAGGTGTCTTATCTACTTTGGCCAAAAACTAATACTGAAGCATACAGAAATAGGTGTCTTATCTACTTTGGCCACAAACTAATGCTGAAGCATACAGAAATAGGTGTCTTATCTACTTTGGTCACAAAGTAATACTGAAGCATTAAGAGGTAGGTGTCTTATCTACTTTGGCCACAAACTAATACTGAAGCATTAAGAGGTAGGTGTCTTATCTACTTTGGCCACAAACTAATACTGAAGCATACAGAAATAGGTGTCTTATCTACTTTGGCCACAAACTAATACTGAAGCATTAAGAGGTAGGTGTCTTATCTACTTTGGCCACAAACTAATACTGAAGCATAAATAGGTAGGTGTCTTATCTACTTTGGCCACAAACTAATACTGAAGCATAAATAGGTAGGTGTCTTATCTACTTTGGCCACAAACTAATACTGAAGCATAAAGAGGTAGGTGTCTTATCTACTTTGGCCACAAACTAATACTGAAGCATAAATAGGTAGGTGTCTTATCTACTTTGGCCACAAACTAATACTGATGCATTAAGAGGTAGGTGTCTTATCTACTTTGGCCACGTACTAAGTACTGAAGCATTAAGAGGTAGGTGTCTTATCTACTTTGGCCACAAACTAATACTGAAGCATAAATAGGTAGGTGTCTTATCTACTTTGGCCACAAACTAATACTGAAGCATAAATAGGTAGGTGTCTGATCTACTTTGGCCACAAACTAATACTGAAGCATAAAGAGGTAGGTGTCTTATCTACTTTGGCCACGTACTAAGTACTGAAGCATTAAGAGGTAGGTGTCTTATCTACTTTGGTCACAAACTAATACTGAAGCATTAAGAGGTAGGTGTCTTATCTACTTTGGCCACATACCAATACTGAAGCATAAATAGGTAGGTGTCTTATCTACTTTGGCCACATACTAATACTGAAGCATAAATAGGTAGGTGTCTTATCTACTTTGGCCACAAACTAATACTGAAGCATAAAGAGGTAGGTGTCTTATCTACTTTGGCCACAAACTAATACTGAAGCATACAGAAATAGGTGTCTTATCTACTTTGGTCACAAACTAATACTGATGCATAAAGAGGTAGGTGTCTTATCTACTTTGGCCACGTACTAATACTGAAGCATTAAGAGGTAGGTGTCTTATCTACTTTGGCCACAAACTTATACTGAAGCATTAAGAGGTAGGTGTCTTATCTACTTTGGCCACAAACTAATACTGAAGCATACAGAAATAGGTGTCTTATCTACTTTGGCCACAAACTAATACTGAAGCATAAAGAGGTAGGTGTCTTATCTACTTTGGCCACAAACTAATACTGAAGCATACAGAAATAGGTGTCTTATCTACTTTGGCCACAAACTAATACTGAAGCATACAGAAATAGGTGTCTTATCTACTTTGGTCACAAACTAATACTGAAGCATTAAGAGGTAGGTGTCTTATCTACTTTGGCCACAAACTAATACTGAAGCATTAAGAGGTAGGTGTCTTATCTACTTTGGCCACAAACTAATACTGAAGCATAAAGAGGTAGGTGTCTTATCTACTTTGGCCACAAACGAATACTGAAGCATACAGAAATAGGTGTCTTATCTACTTTGGCCACGTACTAAGTACTGAAGCATAAAGAGGTAGGTGTCTTATCTACTTTGGCCACGTACTAAGTACTGAAGCATAAATAGGTAGGTGTCTTATCTTCTTTGGCCACGTACTAAGTACTGAAGCATAAAGAGGTAGGTGTCTTATCTACTTTGGCCACGTACTAAGTACTGAAGCATTAAGAGGTAGGTGTCTTATCTACTTTGGCCACAAACTAATACTGAAGCATAAATAGGTAGGTGTCTTATCTACTTTGGCCACAAACTAATACTGAAGCATTAAGAGGTAGGTGTCTTATCTACTTTGGCCACGTACAAAGTACTGAAGCATTAAGAGGTAGGTGTCTTATCTCCTTTGGCCGCGTACTAAGTACTGAAGTATTAAGAGGTAGGTGTCTTATCTACTTTGGCCACGTACTAATACTGAAGCATTAAGAGGTAGGTGTCTTATCTACTTTGGCCACAAACTAATACTGAAGCATTAAGAGGTAGGTGTCTTATCTACTTTGGCCACAAACTAATACTGAAGCATAAATAGGTAGGTGTCTTATCTACTTTGGCCACAAACTAATACTGAAGCATAAATAGGTAGGTGTCTTATCTACTTTGGCCACAAACTAATACTGATGCATTAAGAGGTAGGTGTCTTATCTACTTTGGCCACGTACTAAGTACTGAAGCATTAAGAGGTAGGTGTCTTATCTACTTTGGCCACAAACTAATACTGAAGCATAAATAGGTAGGTGTCTTATCTACTTTGGCCACAAACTAATACTGAAGCATAAATAGGTAGGTGTCTTATCTACTTTGGCCACAAACTAATACTGAAGCATAAAGAGGTAGGTGTCTTATCTACTTTGGCCACGTACTAAGTACTGAAGCATTAAGAGGTAGGTGTCTTATCTACTTTGGTCACAAACTAATACTGAAGCATTAAGAGGTAGGTGTCTTATCTACTTTGGCCACATACCAATACTGAAGCATAAATAGGTAGGTGTCTTATCTACTTTGGCCACATACTAATACTGAAGCATAAATAGGTAGGTGTCTTATCTACTTTGGCCACAAACTAATACTGAAGCATAAAGAGGTATGTGTCTTATCTACTTTGGCCACAAACTAATACTGAAGCATACAGAAATAGGTGTCTTATCTACTTTGGTCACAAACTAATACTGAAGCATAAAGAGGTAGGTGTCTTATCTACTTTGGCCACGTACTAATACTGAAGCATTAAGAGGTAGGTGTCTTATCTACTTTGGCCACAAACTAATACTGAAGCATACAGAAATAGGTGTCTTATCTACTTTGGCCACAAACTAATACTGAAGCATAAAGAGGTAGGTGTCTTATCTACTTTGGCCACAAACTAATACTGAAGCATACAGAAATAGGTGTCTTATCTACTTTGGCCACAAACTAAAACTGAAGCATACAGAAATAGGTGTCTTATCTACTTTGGTCACAAACTAATACTGAAGCATTAAGAGGTAGGTGTCTTATCTACTTTGGCCACAAACTAATACTGAAGCATTAAGAGGTAGGTGTCTTATCTACTTTGGCCACAAACTGATACTGAAGCATACAGAAATAGGTGTCTTATCTACTTTGGCCACAAACTAATACTGAAGCATACAGAAATAGGTGTCTTATCTACTTTGGCCACAAACTAATACTGAAGCATTAAGAGGTAGGTGTCTTATCTACTTTGGCCACAAACTAATACTGAAGCATACAGAAACAGGTGTCTTATCTACTTTGGTCACAAACTAATACTGAAGCATAAAGAGGTAGGTGTCTTATCTACTTTGGCCACGTACTAATACTGAAGCATTAAGAGGTAGGTGTCTTATCTACTTTGGCCACAAACTAATACTGAAGCATTAAGAGGTAGGTGTCTTATCTACTTTGGCCAAAAACTAATACTGAAGCATAAATAGGTAGGTGTCTTATCTACTTTGGCCACGTACTAAGTACTGAAGCATAAAGAGGTAGGTGTCTTATCTACTTTGGCCACGTACTAAGTACTGAAGCATTAAGAGGTAGGTGTCTTATCTACTTTGGCCACAAACTAATACTGAAGCATAAATAGGTAGGTGTCTTATCTACTTTGGCCACAAACTAATACTGAAGCATTAAGAGGTAGGTGTCTTATCTACTTTGGCCACGTACTAAGTACTGAAGCATTAAGAGGTAGGTGTCTTATCTACTTTGGCCACAAACTAATACTGAAGCATAAATAGGTAGGTGTCTTATCTACTTTGGCCACAAACTAATACTGAAGCATTAAGAGGTAGGTGTCTTATCTACTTTGGCCACGTACTAAGTACTGAAGCATTAAGAGGTAGGTGTCTTTTCTACTTTGGCCACAAACTAATACTGAAGCATAAAGAGGTATGTGTCTTATCTACTTTGGCCACGTACTAAGTACTGAAGCATTAAGAGGTAGGTTTCTTATCTACTTTGGCCACAAACTAATACTGAAGCATAAATAGGTAGGTGTCTTATCTACTTTGGCCACAAACTAATACTGAAGCATACAGAAATAGGTGTCTTATCTACTTTGGCCACAAACTAATACTGAAGCATAAAGAGGTAGGTGTCTTATCTACTTTGGCCACAAACTAATACTGAAGCATAAATAGGTAGGTGTCTTATCTACTTTGGCCACAAACTAATACTGATGCATTAAGAGGTAGGTGTCTTATCTACTTTGGCCACGTACTAAGTACTGAAGCATTAAGAGGTAGGTGTCTTATCTACTTTGGCCACAAACTAATACTGAAGCATAAATAGGTAGGTGTCTTATCTACTTTGGCCACAAACTAATACTGAAGCATAAATAGGTAGGTGTCTTATCTACTTTGGCCACAAACTAATACTGAAGCATAAAGAGGTAGGTGTCTTATCTACTTTGGCCACGTACTAAGTACTGAAGCATTAAGAGGTAGGTGTCTTATCTACTTTGGTCACAAACTAATACTGAAGCATTAAGAGGTAGGTGTCTTATCTACTTTGGCCACATACCAATACTGAAGCATAAATAGGTAGGTGTCTTATCTACTTTGGCCACATACTAATACTGAAGCATAAATAGGTAGGTGTCTTATCTACTTTGGCCACAAACTAATACTGAAGCATAAAGAGGTAGGTGTCTTATCTACTTTGGCCACAAACTAATACTGAAGCATACAGAAATAGGTGTCTTATCTACTTTGGTCACAAACTAATACTGAAGCATAAAGAGGTAGGTGTCTTATCTGCTTTGGCCACGTACTAATACTGAAGCATTAAGAGGTAGGTGTCTTATCTACTTTGGCCACAAACTAATACTGAAGCATTAAGAGGTAGGTGTCTTATCTACTTTGGCCACAAACTAATACTGAAGCATACAGAAATAGGTGTCTTATCTACTTTGGCCACAAACTAATACTGAAGCATAAAGAGGTAGGTGTCTTATCTACTTTGGCCACAAACTAATACTGAAGCATACAGAAATAGGTGTCTTATCTACTTTGGCCACAAACTAATACTGAAGCATACAGAAATAGGTGTCTTATCTACTTTGGTCACAAACTAATACTGAAGCATTAAGAGGTAGGTGTCTTATCTACTTTGGCCACAAACTAATACTGAAGCATTAAGAGGTAGGTGTCTTATCTACTTTGGCCACAAACTAATACTGAAGCATAAAGAGGTAGGTGTCTTATCTACTTTGGCCACAAACTAATACTGAAGCATACAGAAATAGGTGTCTTATCTACTTTGGCCACGTACTAAGTACTGAAGCATAAAGAGGTAGGTGTCTTATCTACTTTGGCCACGTACTAAGTACTGAAGCATAAATAGGTAGGTGTCTTATCTACTTTGGCCACGTACTAAGTACTGAAGCATAAAGAGGTAGGTGTCTTATCTACTTTGGCCACGTACTAAGTACTGAAGCATTAAGAGGTAGGTGTCTTATCTACTTTGGCCACAAACTAATACTGAAGCATTAATAGGTAGGTGTCTTATCTACTTTGGCCACAAACTAATACTGAAGCATTAAGAGGTAGGTGTCTTATCTACTTTGGCCACGTACAAAGTACTGAAGCATTAAGAGGTAGGTGTCTTATCTCCTTTGGCCGCGTACTAAGTACTGAAGTATTAAGAGGTAGGTGTCTTATCTACTTTGGCCACGTACTAATACTGAAGCATTAAGAGGTAGGTGTCTTATCTACTTTGGCCACAAACTAATACTGAAGCATTAAGAGGTAGGTGTCTTATCTACTTTGGCCACAAACTAATACTGAAGCATAAATAGGTAGGTGTCTTATCTACTTTGGCCACAAACTAATACTTAAGCATAAATAGGTAGGTGTCTTATCTACTTTGGCCACGTACTAAGTACTGAAGCATTAAGAGGTAGGTGTCTTATCTACTTTGGTCACAAACTAATACTGAAGCATTAAGAGGTAGGTGTCTTATCTACTTTGGCCACGTACTAAGTACTGAAGCATTAAGAGGTAGGTGTCTTATCTACTTTGGTCATAAACTAATACTGAAGCATTAAGAGGTAGGTGTCTTATCTACTTTGGCCACAAACTAATACTGAAGCATAAATAGGTAGGTGTCTTATCTACTTTGGCCACAAACTAATACTGAAGCATAAAGAGGTAGGTGTCTTATCTACTTTGGCCACGTACTAAGTACTGAAGCATTAAGAGGTAGGTGTCTTATCTACTTTGACCACAAACTAATACTGAAGCATAAATAGGTAGGTGTCTTATCTACTTTGGCCACAAACTAATACTGAAGCATAAATAGGTAGGTGTCTTATCTACTTTGGCCACAAACTAATACTGAAGCATAAATAGGTAGGTGTCTTATCTACTTTGGCCACAAACTAATACTGAAGCATAAAGAGGTAGGTGTCTTATCTACTTTGGCCACGTACTAAGTACTGAAGCATTAAGAGGTAGGTGTCTTATCTACTTTGGTCACAAACTAATACTGAAGCATTAAGAGGTAGGTGTCTTATCTACTTTGGCCACATACCAATACTGAAGCATAAATAGGTAGGTGTCTTATCTACTTTGGCCACATACTAATACTGAAGCATAAATAGGTAGGTGTCTTATCTACTTTGGCCACAAACTAATACTGAAGCATAAAGAGGTAGGTGTCTTATCTACTTTGGCCACAAACTAATACTGAAGCATACAGAAATAGGTGTCTTATCTACTTTGGTCACAAACTAATACTGAAGCATAAAGAGGTAGGTGTCTTATCTACTTTGGCCACGTACTAATACTGAAGCATTAAGAGGTAGGTGTCTTATCTACTTTGGCCACGTACTAAGTACTGAAGCATTAAGAGGTAGGTGTCTTATCTACTTTGGCCACAAACTAATACTGAAGCATAAATAGGTAGGTGTCTTATCTACTTTGGCCAAAAACTAATACTGAAGCATACAGAAATAGGTGTCTTATCTACTTTGGCCACAAACTAATACTGAAGCATACAGAAATAGGTGTCTTATCTACTTTGGTCACAAAGTAATACTGAAGCATTAAGAGGTAGGTGTCTTATCTACTTTGGCCACAAACTAATACTGAAGCATTAAGAGGTAGGTGTCTTATCTACTTTGGCCACAAACTAATACTGAAGCATACAGAAATAGGTGTCTTATCTACTTTGGCCACAAACTAATACTGAAGCATTAAGAGGTAGGTGTCTTATCTACTTTGGCCACAAACTAATACTGAAGCATAAATAGGTAGGTGTCTTATCTACTTTGGCCACAAACTAATACTGAAGCATAAATAGGTAGGTGTCTTATCTACTTTGGCCACAAACTAATACTGAAGCATAAAGAGGTAGGTGTCTTATCTACTTTGGCCACAAACTAATACTGAAGCATAAATAGGTAGGTGTCTTATCTACTTTGGCCACAAACTAATACTGATGCATTAAGAGGTAGGTGTCTTATCTACTTTGGCCACGTACTAAGTACTGAAGCATTAAGAGGTAGGTGTCTTATCTACTTTGGCCACAAACTAATACTGAAGCATAAATAGGTAGGTGTCTTATCTACTTTGGCCACAAACTAATACTGAAGCATAAATAGGTAGGTGTCTGATCTACTTTGGCCACAAACTAATACTGAAGCATAAAGAGGTAGGTGTCTTATCTACTTTGGCCACGTACTAAGTACTGAAGCATTAAGAGGTAGGTGTCTTATCTACTTTGGTCACAAACTAATACTGAAGCATTAAGAGGTAGGTGTCTTATCTACTTTGGCCACATACCAATACTGAAGCATAAATAGGTAGGTGTCTTATCTACTTTGGCCACATACTAATACTGAAGCATAAATAGGTAGGTGTCTTATCTACTTTGGCCACAAACTAATACTGAAGCATAAAGAGGTAGGTGTCTTATCTACTTTGGCCACAAACTAATACTGAAGCATACAGAAATAGGTGTCTTATCTACTTTGGTCACAAACTAATACTGATGCATAAAGAGGTAGGTGTCTTATCTACTTTGGCCACGTACTAATACTGAAGCATTAAGAGGTAGGTGTCTTATCTACTTTGGCCACAAACTAATACTGAAGCATTAAGAGGTAGGTGTCTTATCTACTTTGGCCACAAACTAATACTGAAGCATACAGAAATAGGTGTCTTATCTACTTTGGCCACAAACTAATACTGAAGCATAAAGAGGTAGGTGTCTTATCTACTTTGGCCACAAACTAATACTGAAGCATACAGAAATAGGTGTCTTATCTACTTTGGCCACAAACTAATACTGAAGCATACAGAAATAGGTGTCTTATCTACTTTGGTCACAAACTAATACTGAAGCATTAAGAGGTAGGTGTCTTATCTACTTTGGCCACAAACTAATACTGAAGCATTAAGAGGTAGGTGTCTTATCTACTTTGGCCACAAACTAATACTGAAGCATAAAGAGGTAGGTGTCTTATCTACTTTGGCCACAAACGAATACTGAAGCATACAGAAATAGGTGTCTTATCTACTTTGGCCACGTACTAAGTACTGAAGCATAAAGAGGTAGGTGTCTTATCTACTTTGGCCACGTACTAAGTACTGAAGCATAAATAGGTAGGTGTCTTATCTACTTTGGCCACGTACTAAGTACTGAAGCATAAAGAGGTAGGTGTCTTATCTACTTTGGCCACGTACTAAGTACTGAAGCATTAAGAGGTAGGTGTCTTATCTACTTTGGCCACAAACTAATACTGAAGCATAAATAGGTAGGTGTCTTATCTACTTTGGCCACAAACTAATACTGAAGCATTAAGAGGTAGGTGTCTTATCTACTTTGGCCACGTACAAAGTACTGAAGCATTAAGAGGTAGGTGTCTTATCTCCTTTGGCCGCGTACTAAGTACTGAAGTATTAAGAGGTAGGTGTCTTATCTACTTTGGCCACGTACTAATACTGAAGCATTAAGAGGTAGGTGTCTTATCTACTTTGGCCACAAACTAATACTGAAGCATTAAGAGGTAGGTGTCTTATCTACTTTGGCCACAAACTAATACTGAAGCATAAATAGGTAGGTGTCTTATCTACTTTGGCCACAAACTAATACTTAAGCATAAATAGGTAGGTGTCTTATCTACTTTGGCCACGTACTAAGTACTGAAGCATTAAGAGGTAGGTGTCTTATCTACTTTGGTCACAAACTAATACTGAAGCATTAAGAGGTAGGTGTCTTATCTACTTTGGCCACGTACTAAGTACTGAAGCATTAAGAGGTAGGTGTCTTATCTACTTTGGTCATAAACTAATACTGAAGCATTAAGAGGTAGGTGTCTTATCTACTTTGGCCACAAACTAATACTGAAGCATAAATAGGTAGGTGTCTTATCTACTTTGGCCACAAACTAATACTGAAGCATAAAGAGGTAGGTGTCTTATCTACTTTGGCCACGTACTAAGTACTGAAGCATTAAGAGGTAGGTGTCTTATCTACTTTGACCACAAACTAATACTGAAGCATAAATAGGTAGGTGTCTTATCTACTTTGGCCACTAACTAATACTGAAGCATAAATAGGTAGGTGTCTTATCTACTTTGGCCACAAACTAATACTGAAGCATAAAGAGGTAGGTGTCTTATCTACTTTGGCCACGTACTAAGTACTGAAGCATTAAGAGGTAGGTGTCTTATCTACTTTGGCCACAAACTAATACTGAAGCATAAATAGGTAGGTGTCTTATCTACTTTGGCCACAAACTAATACTGAAGCATAAATAGGTAGGTGTCTTATCTACTTTGGCCACAAACTAATACTGAAGCATAAATAGGTAGGTGTCTTATCTACTTTGGCCACAAACTAATACTGAAGCATAAAGAGGTAGGTGTCTTATCTACTTTGGCCACGTACTAAGTACTGAAGCATTAAGAGGTAGGTGTCTTATCTACTTTGGTCACAAACTAATACTGAAGCATTAAGAGGTAGGTGTCTTATCTACTTTGGCCACATACCAATACTGAAGCATAAATAGGTAGGTGTCTTATCTACTTTGGCCACATACTAATACTGAAGCATAAATAGGTAGGTGTCTTATCTACTTTGGCCACAAACTAATACTGAAGCATAAAGAGGTAGGTGTCTTATCTACTTTGGCCACAAACTAATACTGAAGCATACAGAAATAGGTGTCTTATCTACTTTGGTCACAAACTAATACTGAAGCATAAAGAGGTAGGTGTCTTATCTACTTTGGCCACGTACTAATACTGAAGCATTAAGAGGTAGGTGTCTGATCTACTTTGGCCACAAACTAATACTGAAGCATAAATAGGTAGGTGTCTTATCTACTTTGGCCACAAACTAATACTGAAGCATAAATAGGTAGGTGTCTTATCTACTTTGGCCACAAACTAATACTGAAGCATAAAGAGGTCGGTGTCTTATCTACTTTGGCCACGTACTAAGTACTGAAGCATTAAGAGGTAGGTTTCTTATCTACTTTGGCCACAAACTAATACTGAAGCATAAATAGGTAGGTGTCTTATCTACTTTGGCCACAAACTAATACTGAAGCATAAATAGGTAGGTGTCTTATCTACTTTGGCCACAAACTAATACTGAAGCATAAATAGGTAGGTGTCTTATCTACTTTGGCCACAAACTAATACTGAAGCATAAAGAGGTAGGTGTCTTATCTACTTTGGCCACGTACTAAGTACTGAAGCATTAAGAGGTAGGTGTCTTATCTACTTTGGTCACAAACTAATACTGAAGCATTAAGAGGTAGGTGTCTTATCTACTTTGGCCACAAACTAATACTGAAGCATACAGAAATAGGTGTCTTATCTACTTTGGTCACAAACTAATACTGAAGCATAAAGAGGTAGGTGTCTTATCTACTTTGGCCACGTACTAATACTGAAGCATTAAGAGGTAGGTGTCTTATCTACTTTGGCCACAAACTAATACTGAAGCATTAAGAGGTAGGTGTCTTATCTACTTTGGCCACAAACTAATACTGAAGCATAAAGAGGTAGGTGTCTTATCTACTTTGGCCACAAACTAATACTGAAGCATAAATAGGTAGGTGTCTTATCTACTTTGGCCACAAACTAATACTGATGCATTAAGAGGTAGGTGTCTTATCTACTTTGGCCACGTACTAAGTACTGAAGCATTAAGAGGTAGGTGTCTTATCTACTTTGGCCACAAACTAATACTGAAGCATAAATAGGTAGGTGTCTTATCTACTTTGGCCACAAACTAATACTGAAGCATAAATAGGTAGGTGTCTGATCTACTTTGGCCACAAACTAATACTGAAGCATAAAGAGGTAGGTGTCTTATCTACTTTGGCCACGTACTAAGTACTGAAGCATTAAGAGGTAGGTGTCTTATCTACTTTGGTCACAAACTAATACTGAAGCATTAAGAGGTAGGTGTCTTATCTACTTTGGCCACATACCAATACTGAAGCATAAATAGGTAGGTGTCTTATCTACTTTGGCCACATACTAATACTGAAGCATAAATAGGTAGGTGTCTTATCTACTTTGGCCACAAACTAATACTGAAGCATAAAGAGGTAGGTGTCTTATCTACTTTGGCCACAAACTAATACTGAAGCATACAGAAATAGGTGTCTTATCTACTTTGGTCACAAACTAATACTGATGCATAAAGAGGTAGGTGTCTTATCTACTTTGGCCACGTACTAATACTGAAGCATTAAGAGGTAGGTGTCTTATCTACTTTGGCCACAAACTAATACTGAAGCATTAAGAGGTAGGTGTCTTATCTACTTTGGCCACAAACTAATACTGAAGCATACAGAAATAGGTGTCTTATCTACTTTGGCCACAAACTAATACTGAAGCATAAAGAGGTAGGTGTCTTATCTACTTTGGCCACAAACTAATACTGAAGCATACAGAAATAGGTGTCTTATCTACTTTGGCCACAAACTAATACTGAAGCATACAGAAATAGGTGTCTTATCTACTTTGGTCACAAACTAATACTGAAGCATTAAGAGGTAGGTGTCTTATCTACTTTGGCCACAAACTAATACTGAAGCATTAAGAGGTAGGTGTCTTATCTACTTTGGCCACAAACTAATACTGAAGCATAAAGAGGTAGGTGTCTTATCTACTTTGGCCACAAACGAATACTGAAGCATACAGAAATAGGTGTCTTATCTACTTTGGCCACGTACTAAGTACTGAAGCATAAATAGGTAGGTGTCTTATCTACTTTGGCCACGTACTAAGTACTGAAGCATAAAGAGGTAGGTGTCTTATCTACTTTGGCCACGTACTAAGTACTGAAGCATTAAGAGGTAGGTGTCTTATCTACTTTGGCCACAAACTAATACTGAAGCATAAATAGGTAGGTGTCTTATCTACTTTGGCCACAAACTAATACTGAAGCATTAAGAGGTAGGTGTCTTATCTACTTTGGCCACGTACAAAGTACTGAAGCATTAAGAGGTAGGTGTCTTATCTCCTTTGGCCGCGTACTAAGTACTGAAGTATTAAGAGGTAGGTGTCTTATCTACTTTGGCCACGTACTAATACTGAAGCATTAAGAGGTAGGTGTCTTATCTACTTTGGCCACAAACTAATACTGAAGCATTAAGAGGTAGGTGTCTTATCTACTTTGGCCACAAACTAATACTGAAGCATAAATAGGTAGGTGTCTTATCTACTTTGGCCACAAACTAATACTTAAGCATAAATAGGTAGGTGTCTTATCTACTTTGGCCACGTACTAAGTACTGAAGCATTAAGAGGTAGGTGTCTTATCTACTTTGGTCACAAACTAATACTGAAGCATTAAGAGGTAGGTGTCTTATCTACTTTGGCCACGTACTAAGTACTGAAGCATTAAGAGGTAGGTGTCTTATCTACTTTGGTCATAAACTAATACTGAAGCATTAAGAGGTAGGTGTCTTATCTACTTTGGCCACAAACTAATACTGAAGCATAAATAGGTAGGTGTCTTATCTACTTTGGCCACAAACTAATACTGAAGCATAAAGAGGTAGGTGTCTTATCTACTTTGGCCACGTACTAAGTACTGAAGCATTAAGAGGTAGGTGTCTTATCTACTTTGACCACAAACTAATACTGAAGCATAAATAGGTAGGTGTCTTATCTACTTTGGCCACTAACTAATACTGAAGCATAAATAGGTAGGTGTCTTATCTACTTTGGCCACAAACTAATACTGAAGCATAAAGAGGTAGGTGTCTTATCTACTTTGGCAACGTACTAAGTACTGAAGCATTAAGAGGTAGGTGTCTTATCTACTTTGGCCACAAACTAATACTGAAGCATAAATAGGTAGGTGTCTTATCTACTTTGGCCACAAACTAATACTGAAGCATAAATAGGTAGGTGTCTTATCTACTTTGGCCACAAACTAATAGGGCATAAATAGGTAGGTGTCTTATCTACTTTGGCCACAAACTAATACTGAAGCATAAAGAGGTAGGTGTCTTATCTACTTTGGCCACGTACTAAGTACTGAAGCATTAAGAGGTAGGTGTCTTATCTACTTTGGTCACAAACTAATACTGAAGCATTAAGAGGTAGGTGTCTTATCTACTTTGGCCACATACCAATACTGAAGCATAAATAGGTAGGTGTCTTATCTACTTTGGCCACATACTAATACTGAAGCATAAATAGGTAGGTGTCTTATCTACTTTGGCCACAAACTAATACTGAAGCATAAAGAGGTAGGTGTCTTATCTACTTTGGCCACAAACTAATACTGAAGCATACAGAAATAGGTGTCTTATCTACTTTGGTCACAAACTAATACTGAAGCATAAAGAGGTAGGTGTCTTATCTACTTTGGCCACGTACTAATACTGAAGCATTAAGAGGTAGGTGTCTGATCTACTTTGGCCACAAACTAATACTGAAGCATAAATAGGTAGGTGTCTTATCTACTTTGGCCACAAACTAATACTGAAGCATAAATAGGTAGGTGTCTTATCTACTTTGGCCACAAACTAATACTGAAGCATAAATAGGTAGGTGTCTTATCTACTTTGGCCACTAACTAATACTGAAGCATAAATAGGTAGGTGTCTTATCTACTTTGGCCACAAACTAATACTGAAGCATAAAGAGGTAGGTGTCTTATCTACTTTGGCCACGTACTAAGTACTGAAGCATTAAGAGGTAGGTGTCTTATCTACTTTGGTCACAAACTAATACTGAAGCATTAAGAGGTAGGTGTCTTATCTACTTTGGCCACAAACTAATACTGAAGCATACAGAAATAGGTGTCTTATCTACTTTGGTCACAAACTAATACTGAAGCATAAAGAGGTAGGTGTCTTATCTACTTTGGCCACGTACTAATACTGAAGCATTAAGAGGTAGGTGTCTTATCTACTTTGGCCACAAACTAATACTGAAGCATTAAGAGGTAGGTGTCTTATCTACTTTGGCCACAAACTAATACTGAAGCATACAGAAATAGGTGTCTTATCTACTTTGGCCACAAACTAATACTGAAGCATAAAGAGGTAGGTGTCTTATCTACTTTGGCCAAAAACTAATACTGAAGCATACAGAAATAGGTGTCTTATCTACTTTGGCCACAAACTAATACTGAAGCATACAGAAATAGGTGTCTTATCTACTTTGGTCACAAACTAATACTGAAGCATAAAGAGGTAGGTGTCTTATCTACTTTGGCCACAAACTAATACTGAAGCATACAGAAATAGGTGTCTTATCTACTTTGGCCACAAACTAAAACTGAAGCATACAGAAATAGGTGTCTTATCTACTTTGGTCACAAACTAATACTGAAGCATTAAGAGGTAGGTGTCTTATCTACTTTGGCCACAAACTAATACTGAAGCATTAAGAGGTAGGTGTCTTATCTACTTTGGCCACAAACTAATACTGAAGCATACAGAAATAGGTGTCTTATCTACTTTGGCCACAAACTAATACTGAAGCATACAGAAATAGGTGTCTTATCTACTTTGGCCACAAACTAATACTGAAGCATTAAGAGGTAGGTGTCTTATCTACTTTGGCCACAAACTAATACTGAAGCATACAGAAACAGGTGTCTTATCTACTTTGGCCACAAACTAATACTGAAGCATTAAGAGGTAGGTGTCTTATCTACTTTGGCCACAAACTAATACTGAAGCATAAATAGGTAGGTGTCTTATCTACTTTGGCCACAAACTAATACTGAAGCATTAAGAGGTAGGTGTCTTATCTACTTTGGCCACGTACTAAGTACTGAAGCATTAAGAGGTAGGTGTCTTTTCTACTTTGGCCACAAACTAATACTGAAGCATAAAGAGGTATGTGTCTTATCTACTTTGGCCACGTACTAAGTACTGAAGCATTAAGAGGTAGGTTTCTTATCTACTTTGGCCACAAACTAATACTGAAGCATAAATAGGTAGGTGTCTTATCTACTTTGGCCACAAACTAATACTGAAGCATAAATAGGTAGGTGTCTTATCTACTTTGGCCACAAACTAATACTGAAGCATAAAGAGGTAGGTGTCTTATCTACTTTGGCCACAAACTAATACTGAAGCATAAATAGGTAGGTGTCTTATCTACTTTGGCCACAAACTAATACTGATGCATTAAGAGGTAGGTGTCTTATCTACTTTGGCCACGTACTAAGTACTGAAGCATTAAGAGGTAGGTGTCTTATCTACTTTGGCCACAAACTAATACTGAAGCATAAATAGGTAGGTGTCTTATCTACTTTGGCCACAAACTAATACTGAAGCATAAAGAGGTAGGTGTCTTATCTACTTTGGCCACGTACTAAGTACTGAAGCATTAAGAGGTAGGTGTCTTATCTACTTTGGTCACAAACTAATACTGAAGCATTAAGAGGTAGGTGTCTTATCTACTTTGGCCACATACCAATACTGAAGCATAAATAGGTAGGTGTCTTATCTACTTTGGCCACATACTAATACTGAAGCATAAATAGGTAGGTGTCTTATCTACTTTGGCCACAAACTAATACTGAAGCATAAAGAGGTAGGTGTCTTATCTACTTTGGCCACAAACTAATACTGAAGCATACAGAAATAGGTGTCTTATCTACTTTGGTCACAAACTAATACTGAAGCATAAAGAGGTAGGTGTCTTATCTACTTTGGCCACGTACTAATACTGAAGCATTAAGAGGTAGGTGTCTTATCTACTTTGGCCACAAACTAATACTGAAGCATTAAGAGGTAGGTGTCTTATCTACTTTGGCCACAAACTAATACTGAAGCATACAGAAATAGGTGTCTTATCTACTTTGGCCACAAACTAATACTGAAGCATAAAGAGGTAGGTGTCTTATCTACTTTGGCCACAAACTAATACTGAAGCATACAGAAATAGGTGTCTTATCTACTTTGGCCACAAACTAATACTGAAGCATACAGAAATAGGTGTCTTATCTACTTTGGTCACAAACTAATACTGAAGCATTAAGAGGTAGGTGTCTTATCTACTTTGGCCACAAACTAATACTGAAGCATTAAGAGGTAGGTGTCTTATCTACTTTGGCCACAAACTAATACTGAAGCATAAAGAGGTAGGTGTCTTATCTACTTTGGCCACGTACTAAGTACTGAAGCATAAAGAGGTAGGTGTCTTATCTACTTTGGCCACGTACTAAGTACTGAAGCATAAATAGGTAGGTGTCTTATCTACTTTGGCCACGTACTAAGTACTGAAGCATAAAGAGGTAGGTGTCTTATCTACTTTGGCCACGTACTAAGTACTGAAGCATTAAGAGGTAGGTGTCTTATCTACTTTGGCCACAAACTAATACTGAAGCATAAATAGGTAGGTGTCTTATCTACTTTGGCCACAAACTAATACTGAAGCATTAAGAGGTAGGTGTCTTATCTACTTTGGCCACGTACAAAGTACTGAAGCATTAAGAGGTAGGTGTCTTATCTCCTTTGGCCGCGTACTAAGTACTGAAGTATTAAGAGGTAGGTGTCTTATCTACTTTGGCCACGTACTAATACTGAAGCATTAAGAGGTAGGTGTCTTATCTACTTTGGCCACAAACTAATACTGAAGCATTAAGAGGTAGGTGTCTTATCTACTTTGGCCACAAACTAATACTGAAGCATAAATAGGTAGGTGTCTTATCTACTTTGGCCACAAACTAATACTTAAGCATAAATAGGTAGGTGTCTTATCTACTTTGGCCACGTACTAAGTACTGAAGCATTAAGAGGTAGGTGTCTTATCTACTTTGGTCACAAACTAATACTGAAGCATTAAGAGGTAGGTGTCTTATCTACTTTGGCCACGTACTAAGTACTGAAGCATTAAGAGGTAGGTGTCTTATCTACTTTGGTCATAAACTAATACTGAAGCATTAAGAGGTAGGTGTCTTATCTACTTTGGCCACAAACTAATACTGAAGCATAAATAGGTAGGTGTCTTATCTACTTTGGCCACAAACTAATACTGAAGCATAAAGAGGTAGGTGTCTTATCTACTTTGGCCACGTACTAAGTACTGAAGCATTAAGAGGTAGGTGTCTTATCTACTTTGACCACAAACTAATACTGAAGCATAAATAGGTAGGTGTCTTATCTACTTTGGCCACAAACTAATACTGAAGCATAAATAGGTAGGTGTCTTATCTACTTTGGCCACAAACTAATACTGAAGCATAAATAGGTAGGTGTCTTATCTACTTTGGCCACAAACTAATACTGAAGCATAAAGAGGTAGGTGTCTTATCTACTTTGGCCACGTACTAAGTACTGAAGCATTGAGAGGTAGGTGTCTTATCTACTTTGGTCACAAACTAATACTGAAGCATTAAGAGGTAGGTGTCTTATCTACTTTGGCCACATACCAATACTGAAGCATAAATAGGTAGGTGTCTTATCTACTTTGGCCACATACTAATACTGAAGCATAAATAGGTAGGTGTCTTATCTACTTTGGCCACAAACTAATACTGAAGCATAAAGAGGTAGGTGTCTTATCTACTTTGGCCACAAACTAATACTGAAGCATACAGAAATAGGTGTCTTATCTACTTTGGTCACAAACTAATACTGAAGCATAAAGAGGTAGGTGTCTTATCTACTTTGGCCACGTACTAATACTGAAGCATTAAGAGGTAGGTGTCTTATCTACTTTGGCCACGTACTAAGTACTGAAGCATTAAGAGGTAGGTGTCTTATCTACTTTGGCCACAAACTAATACTGAAGCATAAATAGGTAGGTGTCTTATCTACTTTGGCCACAAACTAATACTGAAGCATAAATAGGTAGGTGTCTTATCTACTTTGGCCACAAACTAATACTGAAGCATAAATAGGTAGGTGTCTTATCTACTTTGGCCACAAACTAATACTGAAGCATAAAGAGGTAGGTGTCTTATCTACTTTGGCCACAAACTAATACTGAAGCATAAATAGGTAGGTGTCTTATCTACTTTGGCCACAAACTAATACTGATGCATTAAGAGGTAGGTGTCTTATCTACTTTGGCCACGTACTAAGTACTGAAGCATTAAGAGGTAGGTGTCTTATCTACTTTGGCCACAAACTAATACTGAAGCATAAATAGGTAGGTGTCTTATCTACTTTGGCCACAAACTAAGTACTGAAGCATAAAGAGGTAGGTGTTTTATCTACTTTGGCCACGTACTAAGTACTGAAGCATTAAGAGGTAGGTGTCTTATCTACTTTGGCCACGTACTAAGTACTGAAGCATTAAGAGGTAGGTGTCTTATCTACTTTGGTCACAAACTAATACTGAAGCATTAAGAGGTAGGTGTCTTATCTACTTTGGCCACATACCAATACTGAAGCATAAATAGGTAGGTGTCTTATCTACTTTGGCCACATACTAATACTGAAGCATAAATAGGTAGGTGTCTTATCTACTTTGGCCACAAACTAATACTGAAGCATAAAGAGGTAGGTGTCTTATCTACTTTGGCCACAAACTAATACTGAAGCATACAGAAATAGGTGTCTTATCTACTTTGGTCACAAACTAATACTGAAGCATAAAGAGGTAGGTGTCTTATCTACTTTGGCCACGTACTAATACTGAAGCATTAAGAGGTAGGTGTCTTATCTACTTTGGCCACAAACTAATACTGAAGCATAAATAGGTAGGTGTCTTATCTACTTTGGCCACAAACTAATACTGAAGCATTAAGAGGTAGGTGTCTTATCTACTTTGGCCACGTACAAAGTACTGAAGCATTAAGAGGTAGGTGTCTTATCTCCTTTGGCCGCGTACTAAGTACTGAAGTATTAAGAGGTAGGTGTCTTATCTACTTTGGCCACGTACTAATACTGAAGCATAAAGAGGTAGGTGTCTTATCTACTTTGGCCACATACTAATACTGAAGCATTAAGAGGTAGGTGTCTTATCTACTTTGGCCACAAACTAATACTGAAGCATAAAGAGGTAGGTGTCTTATCTACTTTGGCCACAAACTAATACTGAAGCATTAAGAGGTAGGTGTCTTATCTACTTTGGCCACAAACAAAGACTGAAGCATAAATAGTTAGGTGTCTTATCTACTTTGGCCACGTACTAAGTACTGAAGCATAAACAGGTAGGTGTCTTATTTACTTTGGCCACGTACTAAGTACTGAAGCATTAAGAGGTAGGTGTCTTATCTACTTTGGCCACAAACTAATACTGAAGCATAAATAGGTAGGTGTCTTATCTACTTTGGCCACAAACTAATACTGAAGCATAAATAGGTAGGTGTCTTATCTACTTTGGCCACAAACTAATACTGAAGCATAAAGAGGTAGGTGTCTTATCTACTTTGGCCACATACTAATACTGAAGCATTAAGAGGTAGGTGTCTTATCTACTTTGGCCACAAACTAATACTGAAGCATAAAGAGGTAGGTGTCTTATCTACTTTGGCCACGTACTAAGTACTGAAGCATTAAGAGGTAGGTGTCTTATCTACTTTGGCCACAAACTAATACTGAAGCATAAAGAGGTAGGTGTCTTATCTACTTTGGCCACAAACTAATACTGAAGCATAAATAGGTAGGTGTCTTATCTACTTTGGCCACAAACTAATACTGAAGCATAAAGAGGTAGGTGTCTTATCTACTTTGGCCACGTACTAAGTACTGAAGCATTAAGTGGTAGGTGTCTTATCTACTTTGGCCACAAACTAATACTGAAGCATAAAGAGGTAGGTGTCTTATCTACTTTGGCCACAAACTAATACTGAAGCATAAAGAGGTAGGTGTCTTATCTACTTTGGCCACAAACTAATACTGAAGCATAAATAGGTAGGTGTCTTATCTACTTTGGCCACGTACTAGGTACTGAAGCATAAAGAGGTAGGTGTCTTATCTGCTTTGGCCACAAACTAAAACTGAAGCATAAAGAGGTAGGTGTCTTATCTACTTTGGCCACGTACTAATACTGAAGCATAAAGAGGTAGGTGTCTTATCTACTTTGGCCACATACTAATACTGAAGCATTAAGAGGTAGGTGTCTTATCTACTTTGGCCACAAACTAATACTGAAGCATAAAGAGGTAGGTGTCTTATCTACTTTGGCCACAAACTAATACTGAAGCATTAAGAGGTAGGTGTCTTATCTACTTTGGCCACAAACAAATACTGAAGCATAAATAGTTAGGTGTCTTATCTACTTTGGCCACGTACTAAGTACTGAAGCATAAACAGGTAGGTGTCTTATCTACTTTGGCCACGTACTAAGTACTGAAGCATTAAGAGGTAGGTGTCTTATCTACTTTGGCCACAAACTAATACTGAAGCATAAATAGGTAGGTGTCTTATCTACTTTGGCCACGTACTAAGTACTGAAGCATTAAGAGGTAGGTGTCTTATCTACTTTGGCCACAAACTAATACTGAAGCATAAAGAGGTAGGTGTCTTATCTACTTTGGCCACAAACTAATACTGAAGCATAAATAGGTAGGTGTCTTATCTACTTTGGCCACAAACTAATACTGAAGCATAAAGAGGTAGGTGTCTTATCTACTTTGGCCACGTACTAAGTACTGAAGCATTAAGTGGTAGGTGTCTTATCTACTTTGGCCACAAACTAATACTGAAGCATAAAGAGGTAGGTGTCTTATCTACTTTGGCCACAAACTAATACTGAAGCATAAAGAGGTAGGTGTCTTATCTACTTTGGCCACAAACTAATACTGAAGCATAAATAGGTAGGTGTCTTATCTACTTTGGCCACGTACTAGGTACTGAAGCATAAAGAGGTAGGTGTCTTATCTGCTTTGGCCACAAACTAAAACTGAAGCATAAAGAGGTAGGTGTCTTATCTACTTTGGCCACGTACTAATACTGAAGCATAAAGAGGTAGGTGTCTTATCTACTTTGGCCACATACTAATACTGAAGCATTAAGAGGTAGGTGTCTTATCTACTTTGGCCACAAACTAATACTGAAGCATAAAGAGGTAGGTGTCTTATCTACTTTGGCCACAAACTAATACTGAAGCATTAAGAGGTAGGTGTCTTATCTACTTTGGCCACAAACAAATACTGAAGCATAAATAGTTAGGTGTCTTATCTACTTTGGCCACGTACTAAGTACTGAAGCATAAACAGGTAGGTGTCTTATCTACTTTGGCCACGTACTAAGTACTGAAGCATTAAGAGGTAGGTGTCTTATCTACTTTGGCCACAAACTAATACTGAAGCATAAATAGGTAGGTGTCTTATCTACTTTGGCCACAAACTAATACTGAAGCATAAATAGGTAGGTGTCTTATCTACTTTGGCCACAAACTAATACTGAAGCATAAAGAGGTAGGTGTCTTATCTACTTTGGCCACATACTAATACTGAAGCATTAAGAGGTAGGTGTCTTATCTACTTTGGCCACAAACTAATACTGAAGCATAAAGAGGTAGGTGTCTTATCTACTTTGGCCACGTACTAAGTACTGAAGCATTAAGAGGTAGGTGTCTTATCTACTTTGGCCACAAACTAATACTGAAGCATAAATAGGTAGGTGTCTTATCTACTTTGGCCACAAACTAATACTGAAGCATAAATAGGTAGGCGTCTTATCTACTTTGGCCACAAACTAATACTGAAGCATAAAGAGGTAGGTGTCTTATCTACTTTGGCCACGTACTAAGTACTGAAGCATTAAGAGGTAGGTGTCTTATCTACTTTGGCCACAAACTAATACTGAAACATAAATAGGTAGGTGTCTTATCTACTTTGGCCACAAACTAATACTGAAGCATAAATAGGTAGGTGTCTTATCTACTTTGGCCACAAACTAATACTGAAGCATAAAGAGGTAGGTGTCTTATCTACTTTGGCCACGTACTAAGTACTGAAGCATTAAGAGGTAGGTGTCTTATCTACTTTGGCCACAAACTAATACTGAAGCATAAAGAGGTAGGTGTCTTATCTACTTTGGCCACAAACTAATACTGAAGCATAAAGAGGTAGGTGTCTTATCTACTTTGGCCACAAACTAATACTGAAGCATAAATAGGTAGGTGTCTTATCTACTTTGGCCACGTACTAAGTACTGAAGCATAAAGAGCTAGGTGTCTTATCTGCTTTGGCCACAAACTAATACTGAAGCATAAAGAGGTAGGTGTCTTATCTACTTTGGCCACGTACTAATACTGAAGCATAAAGAGGTAGGTGTCTTATCTACTTTGGCCACATACTAATACTGAAGCATTAAGAGGTAGGTGTCTTATCTACTTTGGCCACAAACTAATACTGAAGCATAAAGAGGTAGGTGTCTTATCTACTTTGGCCACAAACTAATACTGAAGCATTAAGAGGTAGGTGTCTTATCTACTTTGGCCACAAACAAAGACTGAAGCATAAATAGTTAGGTGTCTTATCTACTTTGGCCACGTACTAAGTACTGAAGCATAAACAGGTAGGTGTCTTATCTACTTTGGCCACGTACTAAGTACTGAAGCATTAAGAGGTAGGTGTCTTATCTACTTTGGCCACAAACTAAATACTGAAGCATAAAGAGGTAGGTGTCTTATCTACTTTGGCCACGTACTAAGTACTGAAGCATTAAGAGGTAGGTGTCTTATCTACTTTGGCCACAAACTAATACTGAAGCATAAAGAGGTAGGTGTCTTATCTACTTTGGCCACAAACTAATACTGAAGCATAAAGAGGTAGGTGTCTTATCTACTTTGGCCACAAACTAATACTGAAGCATAAAGAGGTAGGTGTCTTATCTACTTTGGCCACAAACTAATACTGAAGCATAAAGAGGTAGGTGTCTTATCTACTTTGGCCACGTACTAAGTACTGAAGCATAAAGAGGTAGGGTCTTATCTACTTTGGCCACAAACTAATACTGAAGCATAAAGAGGTAGGTGTCTTATCTACTTTGGCCACAAACTAATACTGAAGCATAAAGAGCTAGGTGTCTTATCTGCTTTGGCCACAAACTAATACTGAAGCATAAAGAGGTAGGTGTCTTATCTACTTTGGCCACGTACTAATACTGAAGCATAAAGAGGTAGGTGTCTTATCTACTTTGGCCACATACTAATACTGAAGCATTAAGAGGTAGGTGTCTTATCTACTTTGGCCACAAACTAATACTGAAGCATAAAGAGGTAGGTGTCTTATCTACTTTGGCCACAAACTAATACTGAAGCATTAAGAGGTAGGTGTCTTATCTACTTTGGCCACGTACTAATACTGAAGCATAAAGAGGTAGGTGTCTTATCTACTTTGGCCACATACTAATACTGAAGCATTAAGAGGTAGGTGTCTTATCTACTTTGGCCACAAACTAATACTGAAGCATAAAGAGGTAGGTGTCTTATCTACTTTGGCCACAAACTAATACTGAAGCATTAAGAGGTAGGTGTCTTATCTACTTTGGCCACAAACAAATACTGAAGCATAAATAGTTAGGTGTCTTATCTACTTTGGCCACGTACTAAGTACTGAAGCATAAACAGGTAGGTGTCTTATCTACTTTGGCCACGTACTAAGTACTGAAGCATTAAGAGGTAGGTGTCTTATCTACTTTGGCCACAAACTAATACTGAAGCATAAATAGGTAGGTGTCTTATCTACTTTGGCCACGTACTAAGTACTGAAGCATTAAGAGGTAGGTGTCTTATCTACTTTGGCCACAAACTAATACTGAAGCATAAAGAGGTAGGTGTCTTATCTACTTTGGCCACAAACTAATACTGAAGCATAAATAGGTAGGTGTCTTATCTACTTTGGCCACAAACTAATACTGAAGCATAAAGAGGTAGGTGTCTTATCTACTTTGGCCACGTACTAAGTACTGAAGCATTAAGTGGTAGGTGTCTTATCTACTTTGGCCACAAACTAATACTGAAGCATAAAGAGGTAGGTGTCTTATCTACTTTGGCCACAAACTAATACTGAAGCATAAAGAGGTAGGTGTCTTATCTACTTTGGCCACAAACTAATACTGAAGCATAAATAGGTAGGTGTCTTATCTACTTTGGCCACGTACTAGGTACTGAAGCATAAAGAGGTAGGTGTCTTATCTGCTTTGGCCACAAACTAAAACTGAAGCATAAAGAGGTAGGTGTCTTATCTACTTTGGCCACGTACTAATACTGAAGCATAAAGAGGTAGGTGTCTTATCTACTTTGGCCACATACGAATACTGAAGCATTAAGAGGTAGGTGTCTTATCTACTTTGGCCACAAACTAATACTGAAGCATAAAGAGGTAGGTGTCTTATCTACTTTGGCCACAAACTAATACTGAAGCATTAAGAGGTAGGTGTCTTATCTACTTTGGCCACAAACAAATACTGAAGCATAAATAGTTAGGTGTCTTATCTACTTTGGCCACGTACTAAGTACTGAAGCATAAACAGGTAGGTGTCTTATCTACTTTGGCCACGTACTAAGTACTGAAGCATTAAGAGGTAGGTGTCTTATCTACTTTGGCCACAAACTAATACTGAAGCATAAATAGGTAGGTGTCTTATCTACTTTGGCCACAAACTAATACTGAAGCATAAATAGGTAGGTGTCTTATCTACTTTGGCCACAAACTAATACTGAAGCATAAAGAGGTAGGTGTCTTATCTACTTTGGCCACATACTAATACTGAAGCATTAAGAGGTAGGTGTCTTATCTACTTTGGCCACAAACTAATACTGAAGCATAAAGAGGTAGGTGTCTTATCTACTTTGGCCACGTACTAAGTACTGAAGCATTAAGAGGTAGGTGTCTTATCTACTTTGGCCACAAACTAATACTGAAGCATAAATAGGTAGGTGTCTTATCTACTTTGGCCACAAACTAATACTGAAGCATAAATAGGTAGGCGTCTTATCTACTTTGGCCACAAACTAATACTGAAGCATAAAGAGGTAGGTGTCTTATCTACTTTGGCCACGTACTAAGTACTGAAGCATTAAGAGGTAGGTGTCTTATCTACTTTGGCCACAAACTAATACTGAAACATAAATAGGTAGGTGTCTTATCTACTTTGGCCACAAACTAATACTGAAGCATAAATAGGTAGGTGTCTTATCTACTTTGGCCACAAACTAATACTGAAGCATAAAGAGGTAGGTGTCTTATCTACTTTGGCCACGTACTAAGTACTGAAGCATTAAGAGGTAGGTGTCTTATCTACTTTGGCCACAAACTAATACTGAAGCATAAAGAGGTAGGTGTCTTATCTACTTTGGCCACAAACTAATACTGAAGCATAAAGAGGTAGGTGTCTTATCTACTTTGGCCACAAACTAATACTGAAGCATAAATAGGTAGGTGTCTTATCTACTTTGGCCACGTACTAAGTACTGAAGCATAAAGAGCTAGGTGTCTTATCTGCTTTGGCCACAAACTAATACTGAAGCATAAAGAGGTAGGTGTCTTATCTACTTTGGCCACGTACTAATACTGAAGCATAAAGAGGTAGGTGTCTTATCTACTTTGGCCACATACTAATACTGAAGCATTAAGAGGTAGGTGTCTTATCTACTTTGGCCACAAACTAATACTGAAGCATAAAGAGGTAGGTGTCTTATCTACTTTGGCCACAAACTAATACTGAAGCATTAAGAGGTAGGTGTCTTATCTACTTTGGCCACAAACAAAGACTGAAGCATAAATAGTTAGGTGTCTTATCTACTTTGGCCACGTACTAAGTACTGAAGCATAAACAGGTAGGTGTCTTATCTACTTTGGCCACGTACTAAGTACTGAAGCATTAAGAGGTAGGTGTCTTATCTACTTTGGCCACAAACTAAATACTGAAGCATAAAGAGGTAGGTGTCTTATCTACTTTGGCCACGTACTAAGTACTGAAGCATTAAGAGGTAGGTGTCTTATCTACTTTGGCCACAAACTAATACTGAAGCATAAAGAGGTAGGTGTCTTATCTACTTTGGCCACAAACTAATACTGAAGCATAAAGAGGTAGGTGTCTTATCTACTTTGGCCACAAACTAATACTGAAGCATAAAGAGGTAGGTGTCTTATCTACTTTGGCCACAAACTAATACTGAAGCATAAAGAGGTAGGTGTCTTATCTACTTTGGCCACGTACTAAGTACTGAAGCATAAAGAGGTAGGTGTCTTATCTACTTTGGCCACAAACTAATACTGAAGCATAAAGAGGTAGGTGTGTTATCTACTTTGGCCACAAACTAATACTGAAGCATAAAGAGCTAGGTGTCTTATCTGCTTTGGCCACAAACTAATACTGAAGCATAAAGAGGTAGGTGTCTTATCTACTTTGGCCACGTACTAATACTGAAGCATAAAGAGGTAGGTGTCTTATCTACTTTGGCCACATACTAATACTGAAGCATTAAGAGGTAGGTGTCTTATCTACTTTGGCCACAAACTAATACTGAAGCATAAAGAGGTAGGTGTCTTATCTACTTTGGCCACAAACTAATACTGAAGCATTAAGAGGTAGGTGTCTTATCTACTTTGGCCACAAACAAAGACTGAAGCATAAATAGTTAGGTGTCTTATCTACTTTGGCCACGTACTAAGTACTGAAGCATAAACAGGTAGGTGTCTTATCTACTTTGGCCACGTACTAAGTACTGAAGCATTAAGAGGTAGGTGTCTTATCTACTTTGGCCACAAACTAAATACTGAAGCATAAAGAGGTAGGTGTCTTATCTACTTTGGCCACGTACTAAGTACTGAAGCATTAAGAGGTAGGTGTCTTATCTACTTTGGCCACAAACTAATACTGAAGCATAAAGAGGTAGGTGTCTTATCTACTTTGGCCACAAACTAATACTGAAGCATAAAGAGGTAGGTGTCTTATCTACTTTGGCCACAAACTAATACTGAAGCATAAAGAGGTAGGTGTCTTATCTACTTTGGCCACAAACTAATACTGAAGCATAAAGAGGTAGGTGTCTTATCTACTTTGGCCACGTACTAAGTACTGAAGCATAAAGAGGTAGGTGTCTTATCTACTTTGGCCACAAACTAATACTGAAGCATAAAGAGGTAGGTGTCTTATCTACTTTGGCCACAAACTAATACTGAAGCATAAAGAGGTAAGTGTCTTATCTACTTTGGCCACAAACTAATACTGAAGCATAAAGAGGTAGGTGTCTTATCTACTTTGGCCACGTACTAAGTACTGAAGTATTAAGAGGTAGGTGTCTTATCTACTTTGGCCACGTACTAAGTACTGAAGCATTAAGAGGTAGGTGTCTCTTCTACAATCCGCCACCGACCTGCAACTAAATATACAAACCCATCTCTCTCAAGTGGCGCAAGGTCTATCAGTGAATGTACGACTCAGTGGGCATTTATAATGGGGTGGTAAGCCTATCTTGAGTCGTGGTACAAGCCTTACCGGAATTTACTTCACCGCTCACCTATCCTGTTTACATATATATCGTTTTAAAGATCCGAAAATCTTAACATCCGGCAACAAATGATGATTTAACACAAAAAATACATGAAGTCACACACCATCTCCATGGTAACGAGTCATTTCTGGATTGCGTCCAAGTTGACCACCGACATGTAACCCGTGCGCTATGCTGGCATTCATGCGGTCAGAAATTAAACAAACATGCTGATGGCTTTAAGAATATGCTGCGTTAAAACAGGACTTTTCTCGCATTTGGCAGGTGTTGTTAGAAAGTATACTTTAAAAACTATCGATTAACCAAGTATTTGTAAAGTGACAGCGTACTTATAGGCCTTGAAGCGTTTTCAAAAATGACAAAATATTTGCGTCCTCATAGCGCCTAACAGTAAGGTCCTTGTTACAGGATATAAAGGCACCCTAACGCTCAGTACGCTGATTGTAGACTTTGTAATGTTAGAGAGCCGAAACGGCGATACGCTAGGTCGTTCTTTATACCTCGGCGCCATCTACCTGTTTATCATAATGTTTGCTTTGTACATACAGCCAACGCCTGATGTGCTATGCTTTGAATTGCGAGACTTAGGATGACACAAAATTATAATACGTCTAGTTAATATATCTTTATGGAAGACAACTCCTTACTTTACATTAGTTCATATGCATAGGTCACATTGTAACTCAAGTATATAAAAATGGAAAAGAAGACACTTCATACACTTTCAATCCATAGGGTACTTTGAAAAATAATAAAGAGTGTGTAATGCATTACAGATATGGTGAAATATTCATATTTTCTGCCAACAGATTCGAGAAATAATGGAACAGATCACGGAAATCTATAGAGTGTATAAAAATAGATACTGTTCCCATATATTATTTTTGGGAGATCTAGATGAAAAAGAAAATGACTCGAGACAGAAATAAAGTCATATCGTTTTGTTTTGTGGACGTAAGTAGGTCCACAGACAAAAAAACCCTTTACCCAATATTTTGAATAGAACAATAATTAACTGCTTAATTAACAGGTATATACATGTATTTTGTATCTGGTACTTCTGTTATATCAGATCTTATCTCCCGCTATATGCAAATTCAATGCAGGTTTTTTTTTTAAATAAATAAGTAAAATAAGGAAAATATTAGTATATACAAACCCCTACCTTCTCATCAGTGCTACCTGTCTGCGAGTGTTGTTAAAGTTGTCTTTAAATGACGTTAATGGTGGTGTTTATATAATAATCAATGTTCACATGTTGTTTCATTAATTGGGCCTCCTTCTAGATATTAAAATAATATATAATGTTACAAAATCCCAGACCCTTCCTGGTCCACGACATACCACTACCCACCATGCCGCAAGAGGTTGTCTCTACTCGAAATGGATCTCTTCTGCTTGGGCAATGTGGGAAGGGCGGGACTACTTGTTTCAACTGTCAAAATTTAAATTCAAATATGTTACATTTCAAGGAAACGCATTCTGTTTACATTGCACATACACATGCTCAGGAAATTTTATTTATTCCGTGAAGTCCTTTCCACTAAAACAGCCATGTTTATGTCATTTGCCTTAAAACAATTCTTAACCAACACACTTGAAGGGAATATTGTCATCTTCATTACATTTATAATTAGTGTATTTCGAAGCCCCCGTGCATTGTGGAGGGCAGATTTTGACTCCATCAATCACTAATCAGCACAATCGTACTTGTTTGAGTGATAGTCTGCGCAGTGTGACTTGTACCCTGAGAGGATCACCGATTCATGTTCTTTTCCTGCAAGCTTCATGCGCCGCCATCTGGTGACACGGCCGAGATTCAGCATGTTGACATCGTGTGGACCTTACTTGATGTATAAAGTCGTTTTGATAATTTAATAAATAATAATAATAATAATAATAATAATAATAATAATAACAATAAGAAAAGGAAGAAAAGAAAAGAACTTTTTATAGTGTTAGTTCATTTTAAGCATCGTAACCATCTATAGTATAACAGGTGTTGAATAGTAACGGTCAGCCCTGTGTCGTGTTTTTGGTGCAGACATCTTCTCCACAAATCTGCAGTCACAATCATTGGTAAGGTATTCCCGACGGACGAAAGGCCATTGCTATATATTTTTTTTTTGGTGTTCGATTTCCCACTACTCAACTTCAGCAGATTGAACTCCAACAGAATGACAACCAACCCATTGAGGATGGGCCTCCCCGTCAGATGCGTAAAACCGGTCTACACCACGCTGCTCGATCACTAGTCTGCCGACACGAATTCCAACCGATGATCTGAATAGAGCTGTCATTGAATTGGTCAAGAAATATAAGAACTGCCAGAAAAACCTCCAAGAGAACAAGCAGCTGTTTTATCAGACTACGACGACGACGACCCCTTCCCGCCCCTGCAGATTGTTGATACACCCGTAGATGTCGCCTATAATTCTCACAGAGAGAGGAAATTACCAGAATCGCCGTCCAGCCAACTTCAAGGAGACACTCGCCGACACCCACAAGACCGACCCCGGAACACGAATCTTCAGACCCCAAGTTCTACCAGAGTTTAAGACCAGCTGACCTCCGAGGAACAGGACCTTCTATCTTAAATTATGAACTTTCATGAATTTACCTATCATATTCTTTTTATTAACTTTAATTGTAGCTAGTCTTAACATCAGAGGACTTTGTGTTACGCAAAAACAACTGTCATTAAGAAGCTACGTTTTGAAACATAAAATTGATATTCTTTGTTTGCAGGAAACTTTTCATCGTCCTATGAGAGTTCTCAAATCTTAAAGTCCTGGTAAGGTAATGTTTTTCCAGTGGTTGTGAAAATCGTCACTGTGGAATTGTGATATGGGTATACGCCGCTTGTGACGGGCAAGTCCTAGAGCAGCAAAAAGACATCGAAGGCCGCATTGTGAGTATTATTTTTGATTTTGGTCAAACTCAAATTTAACTAGATATTTTTGGCGCCGCAGGTGCCATAGTATCCCCAGACAATTAATCCCCCCCCCCCCCTTTAGGAATAGCCCCCCCCCCCCCCCATCTTTAGCAGCATATGCTCAGAAAAGAGCATTAATTTATTTTACTGAAACGGGAAGGTAGATGGCGCAACCTGTCTGATTTTAAGAGAAAACTTTCCAAGATGGATGGACATGCCAAATTTCAGACCAATATCTTGAACCAATCCGGAGATATGAGCAATTTTCACCAAAGGCATACGTACAGATGGACGCCACGCTAAAACGATTGCAGATGGCGCCACCAGTCTTGAGTGAAACATGTAGGAGTCCCAGATCTATGGATATGCACATTTTCAGGCCAATAGGGCAAATCAATCCTCAGAAAAGGGTATTAATTCATTCTACAAAAACAGGAAGGTAAGTGGTGCCACCTGTATGGTTTATGAGAAAAAATCTTTCCAAGATGGATGGACATATAAGTCAAGTTTTAAACCTATATATCAATCCAAGCTGGAGTTATCGACAGGAAATGAATTTTTGAACAGGTGGCTCCTGTGACCTTCACCATTGACCTTGTGACCTAAAAATGGATAGGGGTCTCCCTCTATTGGCAGGTGAACTATATGTCAAAATAAAAGGTCTGAGATGAAAAGTTTGGCTGAAAATGCATCCACATTCTTTTCAAAGATGGTTGTCCTGTGACCTTGACCTTTGACCTCATGACATAAAAATCAATAGGAATCTTGTTTTATTGATGGGCCATATATAAGTCAAGTTTGAATTCCATATATCAGGTCAGGCTGGAAGCATCATGCAGAAACCTAATTTTTGGACAGATGGCTCCTGTGACCTTCACCTTTGACCTTGTGACCTAAAAAAGGATAGGGGTTTCCCTCTCTTGGCAGGTGAACTATATGTCAGGATAAAAGGTCTAAGATGAAAAATTTGGCTGGAAATGCATCCACAATCTATTCAAAGATGTTTGTCCTGTGATCTTGACCTTTGATCTCATGACCTAAAAATCAATAGAGGTCTTGCTTTATTGATGGGCCATATATAAGTCATGTTTAAATTCCAAATATCAGGTCAGGCTTGAAGTATCATCCTGATACCTAATTTTTGACAGATGGCTCCTGTGACCTTCACCTTTGACTTTGTGACCTAAAAATGGAGAGGGTTCTTCCTCTATTAGCAGGTGAACTATATGTTCAAGATAAAAGGTCTGAAATGAAAAGTTTGGCTGGAAATGCATCTACAATCTTTTCAAAGATGTTTTTCTTGTGACCTTGACCTTTGACCTCATGACCCCAAATTAATTGAGGTTTTGCTTTATTTATGGGCCTTAAATAAGTCAAGTTTGAAACCCTATATATCATTCCAAGCTGGGGTAATCATCAGGAAATGAAACACTTTTGACCTACGGACCTAAAAATGGATAGGGGTCTTCCTATATCGACAGGTGAACTATATGTTCAAGATAAAAGGTCTGAAATGAAAAGTTTGGCTGAAAATGCATCCACAATCTTTTCAAAGATGTGTGTCCTGTGACCTTGACCTTTGACCTAATGACCTCAAAATCAATAGAGGTTTTGCTTTATTTATGGGCCTTAAATAAGTCAAGTTTGATACCCTATATATCATTCCAAGCTGGGGTAATCATCAGGAAATGAATGTTTTTGACAGATGGCTCCTGTGACCTTCACTTTCGACCTTCGGACCTATAAATGGATAGGGGTCTTCCTCTATCGGCAGGGGAACTATATGTTCAAGATAAAAGGTCTGAAATGAAAATTTTGGCTGAAAATGAATCCACAATCTTTTCAAAGGTGTGTTCTGTGACCTTGACCTTTGACCTCATGATCTCAAAATAAATTGAAGTCTTGCTTTATTGATGGGCCATATATAAATCATGTTTGAAATCCATATATCAGTCAAAGCTGGAAATATCATCCAGAAACCTTATTTTTGGACAGATGGCTCCTGTGTCCGTCACCTTTGACTTGGTGACCTAAAAATGGAGAGGGGTCTTTCTCTATTAGCAGGTGAACTATATGTTCAAGATAAAAGGTCTTAAATGAAAAGTTTGGCTGAAAATGCATCCAAAATCTTTTCAAAGATGTGTGTCCTGTGAGCTTGACCTTTGACCTAATGACCTCAAAATCAATAAAGGTTTTGCTTTATTTATGGGCCTTTAATAAGTCAAGTTTGATACCCTATATATCATTCCAAGCTTGGGTAATCATCAGGAAATGCATTTTTTTTTTACAGATGGCTCCTGAGACCTTCACTTTCGACCTTCGGACCTAAAATGGATAGGGGTCTTCCTCTATCGGCAGGTGAACTATATGTTCAAGATAAAAGGTCTGAAATGAAAATTTTGGCTGAAAATGAATCCACAATCTTTTCAAAGATGTTTGTCTTGTGACCTTGACCTTTGACCTCATGACCCCAAATTAATTGAGGTTTTGCTTTATTAATGGGCCTTAAATAAGTCAAGTTTGATACCCTATATATCATTCCAAGCTGGGGTAACCATCAGGAAATGAAACACTTTTGACCTACGGACCTAAAAATGGATAGGGGTCTTCCTATATCGGCAGGTGAACTATATGTTCAAGATAAAAGGTCTGAAATGAAAAGTTTGGCTGAAAATGCATCCACAATCTTTTCAAAGTTGTGTGTCCTGTGACCTTGACCTTTGACCTAATGACCTGAAAATCAATAGAGGTTTTGCTATATTTATGGGCCTTAAATAAGTCAAGTTTGATACCCTATATATCATTCCAAGCTGGGGTAATCATCAGGAAATGAATTTTTTTTTGACAGATGGCTCCTGTGACCTTCACTTTCGACCTTCGGACCTAAAAATGGATAGGGGTCTTCCTCTATCGGCAGGGGAACTATATGTTCAAGATAAAAGGTCTGAAATAAAAATTTTGGCTGAAAATGAATCCACAATCTTTTCAAAGGTGTGTTCTGTGACCTTGACCTTTGACCTCATGATCTCAAAATAAATTGAAGTCTTGCTTTATTGATGGGCCATTTATAAATCATGTTTGAAATCCATATATCAGTCAAAGCTGGAAATATCATCCAGGAACCTAATTTTTGGACAGATGGCTCCTGTGTCCGTCACCTTTGACTTTGTGACCTAAAAATGGAGAGGGGTCTTTCTCTATTAGCAGGTGAACTATGTTCAAGATAAAAGGTCTGAAATGAAAAGTTTGGCTGAAAATGCATCCAAAATCTTTTCAAAGATGTGTGTCCTGTGAGCTTGACCTTTGACCTAATGACCTCAAAATCAATAAAGGTTTTGCTTTATTTATGGGCCTTTAATAAGTCAAGTTTGATACCCTATATATCATTCCAAGCTGGGGTAATCATCAGGAAATGAATTTTTTTGACAGATGGCTCCTGTGACCTTCACTTTCGACCTTCGGACCTAAAATGGATAGGGGTCTTCCTCTATCGGCAGGTGAACTATATGTTCAAGATAAAAGGTCTGAAATGAAAATTTTGGCTGAAAATGAATCCACAATCTTTTCAAAGGTGTGTTCTGTGACCTTGACCTTTGACCTCATGACCTCAAAATCAATGGAAGTCTTGCTTTATTGATGGGCCATATATATCAGTCCAAGCTGGAATTATTATCCAGGAACCTAATTTTTGGACAGATGGCTCCTGTGACCTTCACCTTTGACCTTGTGCCCTCAAAATGGACAGGATTCTATCTCTATTGGCTGGTGAACTATATGTGCAAGATAAAAGGTCTGACATGAAAAGTTTGGCTGAAAGTGCATCAACAATCTTTTTAAAGATGTGTCCTGTAACCTTGACCTTTGACCTCGTGACCCCAAAATCAATTGGAATCTTGCTTTTTTAATGGGACATATTTAAGCCATGTTTGTAATCCATACATAAAAAATAGTGGAATTATCATCCGGAAACTAACTTTTTGACAGATAGCTCCTTTGGCCTTGACCTTTGACCTTGTGACCCAAAAATTGATATGGATCATCCAGTAATGGCAAGCGAGCTATATGTTCAAGATGGAAGATCTGGGATGAAAAATGTGGCTTAAAATGCATCCACAATATCTTTAAAGATGCGAGTCTGGTGACCTTGACCTTTGACCTTTGACCCTAGAACCTATAGGGTTCTTACTTTAGTGGTGGGTCATACATAATTCACGTTTTAAATCCATATGGCTATCAACACTGGAGATATCATAAGAGGTGTGTGATTTTTACCAAATATGGAAATATTAAAGGTCAAGGCCACTCCCATGGTAAAGGTCATGACCCAATTTTAAAGAGACCTCATCCCATAACCCATCTCTCTACATGTTCGTAATATGAAAGAAATCTGTCAATTAGTTTTTGACTTTTAATGCTCACAGTACTGTCAAGTGGCAACTATGGGGTATTAAAAGGCGTAAAAATAAGAAAAGGATAATAGGTTACGCCACAAGTTTCCGGCATATCACAAGGCTATCCAAGATCTTCGGTCACCTTGATTTTTGGACCAGTCCATGCAAGCTATCCTGAGATATTTAAGAATTTGTGTTATTTTCCAGCAAAAATGTACCTATTCAAGGTCAAGGTCACTCTCCTAGCAGAGGTCATGACCCCATTTAGCTTCGGCCTCTTACCTATATCTATAAAAATAAAAAGTTTGAAAAAAATCAGTGAAATATTTTTTGAGTTATCCCGCTCACAAGATTTTTCTGTCGGGGCGGCGGCGGGACCGTCGTGAAACCATAGTATCCCGACTTTGTCTTAGGATACAATTAATGTATACTGTCCTTATGGTTCAAACGAGAGACGTACCTTTCTGTCGAACTTAAATAATTTTTTCTCTATCAACAGACCCAGTTAAGTGTCCGGTTATAATAGCAGGGGAATTTAATTGCAAAGAAAATATCAATGTCGATAAACAATGTGGTTATATATCACATAAAGATTGTCTTGTTGGAAGAGAAGAAATTAATAATCTTAAACGGAAATACATTCTAACAGATTCTTCAGAGATTTAAATCCTGAAACAAAAGCAATCAGTCATCACTGGAAAAGGTATGAAGTACATACTAGGATTGACAGATTTTATACTGGACGTGAACTTTTCATTAAACATTGTGCTATTTTAAGGAATATTTTGTCTGACCATGATTGGTCACAGCAACATCGGTTTTAATTGTAAACCTCGGGGGCCGGGCTACTGGCATTTTAATAGTTCAGTTTTAAAAGATACTTTATACAATGAAATAGTGGCAGACTTTTGGAAACATTGGCAAACTCTTGAGGAAAAGGACAATAATATTTTGATCTGGTGGGATCAGGAGAAACAAAAACTCAAAGAGCTTACCAGAAGCTGTTGTAAAGACAAGGTCAAGGCTGAAAGAAGGTTAAAGTTTCGCTTGGAAAGAGAATACAGTTCCCTGCTTTCAGAGCGCGAGCAAGGTTTGTGTGTTTATTTAGAACGACTTTTAAAAATAGAACAGAAACTTCGGGATTTCAATGAGAAAGAAACAAATGCTGCGGCCATTAGGTGTAAAATCCAGTTCAGGGAGCAAGGTGAGCGCCTGACAAAATTCTTTGTTGGACTTGAAAAACAAAGAGGTGCTCGCCGAACCATGCAGAAGTAGAAGGATGAGAAGGGCATTGTTCATGCGACAAAAAGGACATGCTCGAAGCGGGGAAATCCTTTTATTCATGTCTTTATTCTGCAGAACAAACTGACTCCAGGGCCCAAGATTTACTGTTGGCCAAGGTCTCTAAGAATCTTTCAATTGAAAACATGGAACAATGTGAAGGTGAAATTTCTTTACAGAAAGCCACAGTGGCCTTAAGAGTTTTAAAAGGGAAAAAAGTCCAGGGCTTGATGGATTGACAGCAGAATTTAATTTACATTTTTGGGATATTTTGGGAAATGATTTCATTAAAGTGGTGAATACAGCGTATAAAATTGGGAATCTCTCTATATCACAGAGGCGGGGTGTAATATCATTGTTATTTAAAAAAGGCGATCGTGAACTGTTAAAAAAATGGCGTCCGATTTCTTTACTTAATGTGGATTATAAGATCTTGACTAAATGTTTGAGTAATCGTTTGTTAAAAGTGTTGTATGAAATAATTGCAAATGATCAGACTTGTTCTATTAAGGTCGTTCCATAATGCAGTCTGTTTCCTTAATAAGAGATGTAATAGATTATGTTAACTTTAAACAAATACCTGGAGCTATGTTATGTTTAGATCAGGAAAAGCTTTCGATAGAATTGATCGGAGATTTATGGTTAAATGTCTTAAATTTTTCGGATTTGGGCCAGCGTTTATTAATTGGATACAATTATGTTACACCGATGTGCAGAGTTGTGTTAAGATAAATGGTTTCATGACGTCCTTTTTTACTCTTTTAAGAGGTACTAGACAAGGGTGTCCTTCAAGTCCTCTTTTGTATATTATAGTTGCAGAGATAATGGCAAATGCCATTCGGTGTGATGATAATATTAAAGGTATAAAGTTACCAGACGACACAGAGTTAAAAGTCGTACGGTATGCAGATGATACTTCTATATTTGTTACAGATACTGAATCGATAACTGCTTGTCTAACTCTTTTCAATATTTTTCAGCAAGCTTCTGGGGCAAAGATCAATAAGGAAAAAACAGAAGGTTTGTGGCTGGGTTGTAACGTTTGTAAGAACGAAACACCAGGTAATATTATGTGGACATCTAATCATGTAAAGGTATTAGGTTTTATCTTGGAAATACTGACGTGTGTAAAGAAAATTGGGATGTTAAAATTAAGAAGTTGCAAAATGTTTTGGCTATATGGTATCACCGGAATTTGTCTTTTACAGGTAAGATGGTTATTATTAATTCAATTGCTAGAAGTGTAATATGGTACTTTTCTAATATTATTCATATGCCATCATGGGTGCCTGATAAGATAGAAACAGCTTCTTATTGACTTTTGCTAGAGCTATAAGAGACACTTGGTGGCCAAAGATATCATCATACTACCTAGGAATAATGGTGGACAAAATCTGGTGTCCATTAAAAACATGATTATTGCACAGAGAATCACATGGATATCTAAAGTATTAAACATGGATCACAAATGTCACATTTTAGCGGAGTATTTTATTGGTTCGCACAGAGGCACCTCATTGGGGGAAAACATATTAAGATGTAGTTATAATGTTACTTATAAGAATTGTCGAGAGCGGCCAGTTGTGTTTCGGGAAATGTTGGACGCTTGGTATAAATTGAAAGTAACGTTTATGATCCAACCTATGAACAAAACTGCAAAGTTTGATCAATTTTTGTTTCTGAATGAGATAATTAATGATTCTGGTGAAAAGTTCTTACTTTAAGAAAATATTGATAATGGATGTTGTAAAGTAAAACACATTTGGAATAGGCGTATCGGATATTTCCACAGGTTCGATGGGGTATCCGCACGGTATAAAATTAAATCGGATGGTATAATCGAAAAGATATACGAGGAATTAATAAACTGTATTGATTCAGATTGGGTTAATATTTTAAAGTGTGGAAGGGACTCCGATTATACGTCTGATTTTGTGATTAATCAAGGGAAAGATGAAATATTTATTTCAATTTTTTTTGGCAAATTGCTGTATGGTATGTTGCTCATGAATAATTCTCCAGCTTGTATGGTGAAATTGTGGAACATTTTTAATAACGATTTGGAAACAATACGTCTTTAGCAGATATTATTTTAAACTTAGTGACAGATTACACTTGGATATTAACTGGAAGTCTTTACATTTTGCTCTGCCAACAAAGATTTTTTTTTAAAGAAATGTAAAATATTATCGAATGATTTATGTGATGTATGTTTAAAACGAGAAACAAATTTGCACATATCTTATGACTGTTCAGTAGCTTTTAGATTTTGGAAAGAGATTAATTACATATTTAACGGAGTTGCTGAGGAAACTGTTACTTTAAATCTATTTACTATATGTTTTGGATTTAACCAAAGACAGGGAGAATTTTCAGAGGTATGTATTAAGCTTTATGATTTCCTTCTTGTTTCTGGTAAATACATACTGTGGAAATGTAGAAATATGACTCTGTACAATAATGATGTGAATAACGTAATTCGGTTTAAAACATTAATCACCAGTAGGTTAAAAGAAGAGCACTTAAAGTTTAAAGACCTTGGACAGAAAAGAGCTTTTGTGGATTTTTGGTGTTATAAGAATGCACTGTGTTCAGTAGACGATGATTATGAGTTGCATGTTAATGTTTTACCCTTTCGGAGATCGTTTCTGTTAAATGTTGGTTGATATAATGTTGACGGTTTCGTTTAAATTTAGTATTTGTTTGTATACTTGCACGTGAAATTTTGTATATGAAGGTTAATATGGACTGCTATCAGACTTGATAGAGTTGTGTGTGTGTTTATATATATATATATATATATATATATATATATTGATTTTAATAAAAAATAAAAATATCTGCAGTCACAATCATTGGTAAGGTATTCCTGCCGCTTTGAATGTTTCCTTTGTGGCCGATTTTATGACATCAGAGTAGACAAGCACCGACTGGTCTGTTATGCGAGTATAAGTTGTGCAACGTAGGCAAGCACATGACGAATCCTTTGGGTTTGGGTCCTGTATTTAGGTTTACCCCAATCCGTCTAACTACTTAAATGTCTCCAGATGTGCCGTGTAGAATAACTGAAGCATCATCGAGACTGGCCTCCCAGGGATGATCACAAATAAACTGGGCGGTGCGGTTAATGGCGCCCCTGAGTGCTGGCTAAGTTGGTTTAGACAGATCCTCTCCCTGTCACTGATGACGTCACGCAAATTCCTGGTTAAAATGCATTTAATTAATGGAAGGGGATAATGACGAGTCACTAAATACCCAAATATTCAGATAGTGGCACGGCTCGACTCCCAGAGATCTAGAAACGACGTGTTTGTATGAACAAAAATGGTGTAATTATAGTATACATGAACTACGAAAGAATTGCAAGGGTTCATGGCATATGATACAGTTCCTTTCTTCCGAAGCTTGATACCTCTGAACAGTATATAATTTTGAGTTATAAATTACGCTGGAGTTTCCACCTTGACTCTCCTGTCCAGGATTATAAATGAAGCTAATGATTTTGAAGTTTCATACTTGACTCTCCTGTCCAAGATTATAAATGAGGCTATTTATTTTGAATTTTCCACCTTGACTCTCCTGTCCAGGATTATAAATGAGGCTATTTATTTTGAAGTTTCCACCTTGACTCTCCTGTCCAGGATTATACATGAGGCTAATGATTTTGAAGTTTCCACCTTGACTCTCCTGTCCAGGATAATAAATGAGGCTAATGATTTTGAAGTTTCCACCTTGACTCTCCTGTCAAGGATTAAAAATGAGGCTAATGATTTTGAAGTTTCCAACTTGACTCTCCTGCCCAGGATTATAAATGAGGCTATTTATTGCTTGCCGGAATCAAAGATTTCGGCAAGCATATTACTCAGTTGCGTATGTCTGTTTGTTTGTTTGTTGCTTGCCGGAAATCTTCGATTTCCGCAAGCATATTGGTCAGTCGCGTATGTCTGTTTGTCTGTTTGTTTGTTGCTTGCCGGAATCAAAGATTTCGGCAAGCATATTGGTCAGTTGCGTATGTCTGTTTGTCTGTCTGTTTGTTTGTTTGTTTGTCACCACTCTCCTGGCCACAATTTTGCCACAATAACCTTGAAACTTACAGGGATGTTGGAAAATATAATTTCTAGGTGCCCTATTGTTTTTGGTTAAAATAGGTCAAAGGTCAAGGTCAAGGTCGTCAAAACTTCTCAAAATGGTTTTTTCTTCATATCTTTGTGACTATTAGTCGTATCTACTTCAACAATAGCTCATTTTAATCGTCATTCCAAGGCCTGTCATCTGGTGTGTAGCTGACTCAAATTTGCCGTAACCATGGTTACAATTTTTTGGGGAAAAGTCATGATATTCGAAAATAAGGGATCTTATTTTTCTAACTTTGTCAGTTTTAAAGCTAGAGTGATCTAGTTTTCTGCATCAGGTAGCATTCAACTAGTACTACAAGATTTTATTACAAGTCTTGCAGTATCTCGTAAAATTTCTCGTGAATAGAGATATTTCGAGATTTCATTCATCTTGCGCCAAAGGCCACATTATTGCAGGAATCTTTTTGAAACTGACATATCATAAGTCCTACACTAGTATCTCGAAATTGTTTTTTCATTTTTTGAATATGGCTGCTAGGGGGCGCTGCACACGACCCTCACACAGATATCATTACATTGGCCATATCTCTAAAACCCAAAGCCTCAATTACATAAACTATAGCTTATTTTTTCCCTCTGAGTCTTCTCCATAAACTGATAATGTCATCTGATCTCAATGTTGTGTCACTTTGTCATTGTGTCCGTTTGTCAGTTGTCCTCAAATTCGCCTGCTTGCTCTTGCGTCTCACATATAGCATTCTACAGGCCACAGTTTTGAAAGAATCCTTTTGAAACTATTACATCTTAAGTCTTGCACTAATATCTCGAAACCAATTTTTCATTTTCCGGATATGGCCGCTAGGGGGCGCTGAACTCGAACCTCTCCCAACATATCATGCTTTGGCAATATCTCCAAAACTATAAACCTCAGTTACATAAACTGTAGCTTTTTTCTTCCTTTGAGTCTTCTCCATAACCTGGAGAAGTCATCTGGACTCAATTTTGAGTCACTTTGTCAGTGTTTTCGTCTGTTTGTCAGTTGTCCTCAAATTCGCCTGCTTGTTGGCTCTTGCGTCTCACATATAAGCATTCTGTAGGCCACAGTTTTGACGGAATCCTTTTGAAACTATTACATCTTATGTCTTACACTAATATCTAGAAATAAATTTTTCATTTTCCGCATATGGCCACTAGTGGGCGCTGCACATGACTGTCACACACATACCATTGTATTGGCCATAACTCTACACCCAAAGCCTCAGTTACATAAGCTATAGCTTATTTTCTTCCTTTGAGTCTTCTCCATAGCCTGATTAAGGCATCTGGTTTCAATCTTCTGTCACTTTGTCAGTGTGTCCATCTGTTTGTCCGTTATCCTCAAAGTCGCCTGCTTGCTGGTTCTTACGCCTTACATAGAGCATTCTACAGGCCACAGCTTTGACGGAATCCTTTTGAAACTGAGACATCTCATGTCATACACTAATAATACGAAACGCATTTGTCGTCTTCGGAATATGTCTGCTAGAGGGCGCTACAGTCGAGCCTCCCAAGTATATCATTAATTCGCCATACCTCGTAAACTATAAATATAAATTACATAAATTATAACTCATTTTCTTCCTTTGAATCTTCTCAATAACTAGCTTATGTTATCTGGTGTCAATCTTGTCTCACAAAGTCAGTATGTCTGTCTGTTCGTCTTTTGTTGTCAGCTTTGTCTGCTTGCCTGTTCTTTTGTCTCATATGTCATTCTACGGGCCACATATTCTCAGCAATGTCTCTGAGAGTCATTCCATCAATAGAAAACCGACAATATGTTCTGTCTGTCCGTCTGTGTTTCACTTCCGAATTCCGGCAAGCGTTCGACCTATGGTCGTCTAGTTTGTTTGTCACCACTCTCCTGGCCACAATTTTGCCACAATAACCTTGAAACTTACAGGGATGTTCGAAAACGTAATTTCTAGGTGCCCTATTGTTTTTGGTCAACATTGCTCCAAGGTCAAGGGTCAAGGTCACGACAGGTATGGTTAACGGTTTTTGCACTATAACTTCGCCATAAATAGGCTTATCCACTTCTGCAATAGCTCATTTTTTTCGTCATCACCTGGCCTTTCTTTTGACATGTAGCTTACTTAAATTTGCCCGTACCATGGTTACATTTTTTGGGCAAAAATCATGGAAATTGGAAATAAGACGACCATTTGTTGTAACTTTGTCAATTTTTAAGCTACAGACGTCTGGTTTTGGTCATTATGTACCTTATGGGCAGCTTGACATGATAAAACTAAAAGTCTCGCCAAATCTCGCACCATTTCTCGTCAAACGAGAGTCTTCGAGATTTCATTAAATATGACCTACAGGTTGCATTTTTTTAACAATGGCTTTGAAATTGATATATTTTGTGTTATTTATAAATATCTCGAAATCAGTTTTTCATTTTTTTTAAATAGCCACCAGGGGGCGTGGTACATGAAACACTGTAACATGTCATTTTTCTGCAATATCTCAAAAAATATTAAACGTGACACCATTTTTTTTGGTCGTATCTGAAACTAGGAACATGGGCTTATCTCTTCGCACATGTTGCTTTGTGCTGCCGTTACCATGGTTACCAAATTTTGGGGTAAAACTTGACAATCTGAAAATTCGGAGTTTTCCAGATTCTATCTCTGTTGATATTTGCGATAGAAAGGTCTGGTTTTTGGCGTTAGACAGCATCCCTCTAGTTCTAAGCCGTTCAATCGAAGTCTCGTCATATCTCGCACCGTTTCTCGTGAAACGAGAACAAGTGACCATTCAAAGAAATGCCTATAATTCTGTCATTTTTCACGCTACAGACACATGGTTTGCAGCGCTGGATAGCGGCTGACACTCGCAGTCACATTCAGGGGTCACATTGTTAGTCTCGTCAAATCTCGAGCCGTTTTTCGCCATACCAAGAAGACACTCGCCGTCGCCGCAAGTGGCGGCAGGGTCCTTACGGTGGGCGGCCGGCGTGTGCAGCGGTCCGTGACGGCCTCTCCGGGCCCCATCTATGATCATACATGTTGGAGGCACAGTCCAGACTTTATTGCTTGCCGGAAATCTTCGATTTTTGCGAGCATGTTCGTCACCCGCGTATGTTTGTTCCTTCATCTTATGTTTTACACTAATATCTCAAAACTTATTTTTCATTTTCCGGATATGGCTGCTAGGGGGCGCTGCACTAGACCCGTCCAAACAAATCAGCTTTTGGACATATTTCCGTAAGAGTAAACCTATATTACACAAACTGTAGCTTATTTTCTTTCTCTTAGCCTTCTGCAAAACATGGTAACGTCATCTGGTGTCCATCTTGTGTTACTTTGTCAGTATATCTGTCTGTTTGTCAGTTATCTTCGAATTCGCCTACTTGCTGGTTCTTGCATCTCACATATAGCAATCAACAAGCCAGATATTGGGAGGAATCCTTTTGAAACGATTACATCTCATGCCATTCACTAACATCACGAAACGCATTTGTCGTCTTCAGGATATGTCCACTAGAGGGCGCTGCAGTCGAACATCCCCAATATATCATTATTTGGCCATATCTCCAAAACTAGAAACCTCAATTTTATAAACCATACCTTTTTTTTCTTCCTCTGAGTCTTCCCCATAACCTGGTTAAGTCATCTTGTCTTCATCTTGTGTCCCTTTGTCAGTATGCCTGTTTGTTTGTCAGTTGTCCTCAAATTCGCCTGCTTCTTTGTTCTTTCGTCTCACTAATAGAATTCTACAGGCCACAGTTTTGAAAGAATCTTTTTTAAACTATTAAATCTTATGTCTTACAGTTATATCTCGAAACAAATTATTAGCGAATCTGTGAGCTTATGCTATGGTGCAGCGTCGTCCGTCGTCTGTAGGTTAACCATAGCTATCTCAAAAACGGCAGGAACTAGCACTACCAATTTTATTTTGTAAATAAACAGTCATCTGAAAAGCTCTATCGTATTTTGTTTATTTTTTGGCTTTCTACATTTACTGAGATTTTATAGGGAAAAAGCTACAAAAGCTTTTAAAATTTTCTTCTGCGAAACAGTCCAGCCAAATTGTCCAATATTTCTAAGAAATGAACTCTTGAACAATCTATCTCAAGTTTGTTCGAATGGTTTCAGTTCGGAGATTGAACAGGAGGTTGAACTTAGTCATCTGTCCAAAAAAGCAAACTAAAATTAAAATCTCAGAAACGGCTAGAGCTGTCATTACCAAATTTTATACCTATGTTTGTCTCATATGTCATATCTGAAATTCAGGTATTGATGGCGGCACTTATATTGATCTGTTTTTTACAAGGGAAAATGTAATTTTAGACTCTCCAGCTTATACTCTGTTTTATGATGAAACTGTTTAGCTAATTGTTTTAAACTTTACAAGAATTATTCTATGGTAGGTTTCTGCCAGTTTTATAACGAGGGATTGGGTAAATAAAACTTTAAAAAAAGCAGTGTAGCCAATTGAAAACTATGATTTATTTTCTTCCTCTGAATCTACTCGATAATCTGAGTAGGTCATCTGGTCTTATTCTTGTGTCATTTTTTGAGTATGTCTGTCTGTTTGTCAGTGATCCTAAATTTCGCCTGCTTGCTGGAACTTGCTTCTTCCAGTTAGCAATTTTCAGAACACAGTTTTGCGGGAATCCTTTTGGAACTGGAACAACTTCTTATTCCTTACATTAAAGTCTCAAAAGAAATTTTTAATGTTTGGGATGTGGCCTCTACCATATATTGGCCATACCTCCGACACTATAAACTCTACCTACTAAAACTATAGCTCATTTTGCTTCTCTTTACGTTCCCAACTTTTTTCTGGTAGTCTGTTATCTCAGGTGTGTCAGTATATCTGTCTGTTGTGAGCTATGTCTGCTTTCATGATCTTTTGTGTGATATATGTCATTCAACAGGCAAAACTTTCCAGCAATCGCTCTGAAAGTCATTCAATTGATAGAAACCGACAGTTTGTCCTGTTTGTTTCGCTATCTTATTTCCGGCCATTTCCGGCAAGCGTTCGACCTCTGGTCGTCTAGTTTGTTTGTCACCACTCTCCTGGCCACAATTTTGCAGCAATCGACATGACCCTTACAGGGTTGATTGACAACCGAACACCCTGGAACCCTATTGTTTTTGGTCAACATTGCTCCAAGGTCAAGGGTCAAGGTCACGACAGGTGTGGTTAACGGTTTTTGCACTATAACTTCGCCATAAATAGCCTTATCCACTTCTGCAATAGCTCATTTTTTTCGTCATCACCTGGCCTTTCTTTTGACATGTAGCTTACTTAAATTTGCCGTTACCATGGTTACATTTTTTGGGCAAAAATCATAGGAATTGGAAATAACACGACCATTTTTTGTAACTTTGTCAATTTTTAAGCTACAGACGTCTGGTTTTGGTCATTATGTACCTTATAGGCAGCTTGACATGATAAAACTAAAAGTCTCGCCAAATCTCGCACCATTTCTCGTCAAACGAGAGTCTTCGAGATTTCATTAAATATGACCTACAGGTTGCATTTTTTTAACAATGGCTTTGAAATTGATATATTTTGTGTTATTTATAAATATCTCGAAATCGGTTTTTCATTTTTTGGAAATAGCCACCAGGGGGCGTGGTACCTGAAACACTGTAACATATCATTTTTCTGCAATATCTAAAATAATTTTAAACATGGCACAATTTTTATCGTTGTATCTTAAACTAGGAACATTGGCTTATTCCTCCGCACATGTAGATTTGTGCTGCCGTTACCATGGTTACCTAATTTGTGGGTTAAACTTGACGATCTGAAAATATGCAGTTTTTGGCTTCTATCTCAGTTAATATTTATGTTTCAAGGGCCTAGTTTTTTGCATAAGGCTGCTTCCCCTTGGTTCTAAGTCATTCAATTGCAAGTCTCGTCAAATTTCGCTCGGTTTATCGTCAAACGAGAAAAAACGAGATTTCACGGAAATGCTTATAACTCGGCGACTTTTACAGCTACACAGGTCTAGTTTTCGGCATTTCATAACATATGACCAGCTTGACACGCCAGAAAAGAAATCAGGCCAAATCTCGCACCATATCTCGTCAAGCGAGAAAAAAACGAGATATCATGGAAATGCTTATAACTAGGCGACTTTTACAGCTACTCAGGTCCAGTTTTTGGCATTTGGTAACATTTGGCCAACTTGACATAGTAAAACTGCGATACTTGGCGAAATCTCGCACTATATCTGGTCAAATGTGGAAAAACGAGATTTCACAGAAATGCATATAAGTCGGCGACTTTCACGGCTAGACAGGTCTAGTTTTTGGCATTCATTAACATTTGGACGGCTTGACATGACAAACCTGCAAGACTGGACAAATCTCGCACCATATCTCGTCAAACGATAAAAAAGGAGATTTCACAGAAATGCTAATAAATCGGCGACTTTTACAGCTAGACAGATGTAGTTTTCGCCATTTCATAACATTTAGAGAGTTTGATATGACAAATCTACAAGACTGGCCAAATCCTGCACCATATCTCGTCAAACGAGAAAACACGAGAGTACACGGAAATGCTTATAACTCGGCGACTTTTACAGCTAGACGGATCTAGTTGTCGCCATTTCGTAACGTTTGGCCGTCTTGACATAATAAAACTGCTCGTCTTGCCAAATCTCGTACTATATCTCGTCAAGCGAGAAAAAAAATGATTTCACGTAAATGCTGATAACACGGCGACTTTTTTGCAGCTAGACAGGTCTAGTTTCCGGCATTTTGTAATATTTGACAAACCTGACATGACAAAACTGGAAATCTCGCCAAAGCTCGCACCATTTCCCGTCAAACGAGAAAACACGAGATTTCATGCAAATGCTTATAACTCAGCGGCTTTTATAGCTAGACAGGTCTAGTTTTCGGCATTTCATATCATTTGGCCAGCTTGACATGACAAACCTGAAAACGTCTCACTGCTTCTTGTCAAACGAGATTAATGGGATTTCATGAAAAAAAAATTGAACTTGGTCCCTTTTACACTAGAAAGATATGCAGCTGTTAAAGGTCAGCATGCATAAATAAACATATTATCCGTTTCTGCTGCCCCCACAATGTTGCTCATTCATATGACTGTTTCTACATGCACTCTCTGTCTATCTGTCTGTATCATTTCCATTTCCGGCAAGCGCGTGACCTCTGGTCATCTTGTTTTGAAGTTTCCACCTTGACTCTCCTGTCCAGGATTATAAATGAGGCTAATGATTTTGAAGTTTCCACCTTGACTCTCCTGTCAAGGATTATAACTGAGGCTATTTATTTGAAATTTCCACCTTGACTCTCCTGTCTAGGATTAAAAATGTGGTTTCAATTCTAACTTATACTCAGTAACCTTAACATTTATAAAGATAAAGATACCTCATATTTGCTATTTTTTAATCGCCTTTCAAGACTTATTACAGCAATATCTCGAGGTGCATTTAAACAAGTTCGATCAAATTGTCAAGCTGTGTATTAACAAAATTGAAGCATCCAGAGCTTTAATTCTGAAAATCATGCACAAAGAATGATAATCCTATCGTCAATATGTATGGGGCATCGTCTTAAGTGTATTCCTAAATTTATTGTACAACACAGGCTGAACTTATTTATTGTACATAACAGGCTGAACTATACCGAGCCTAAGAAAAAACGGTGAATCAAAAAATGCTTGTATTTTGATTCAAAGGTAACGGTCTCCCAAAACCAGGTCTAATATGTCATAATTATGGGCATTATAACAACTAGCTCATTCTACGCGCTCATTATATTGCTTAGTTTCATCCAAAATACGACAGGTGGCGCTTTAATATAATAGTGTAAACTGTCTAAATTATTTTTATATTAATAGAAAATACAACAAGAGATCCGTGACGGGTAAACATTTTGGTACAACTTGCCTATAGATGTGAAAATTATTAAACAATGGACAATGTTTCAATAACATCTGAGTAAAAAGGTGCAGTTAATCCTGGATGAACTCTCAAAGTACGAGGGCTGTTAAGGTCTCAAAACTGTCTTTCGAGTCTGATTAAATATTATTTCATTTTTTTCTTAATATAACATAAACTGATGCCGTAGGGGCACTCGACATGTACATATTCTGAAAGCTAAAATTAGTTTCTACAATGTGGTTTTTTACAAGGGGAGGGGATGACGATGGTTAAATTTGTAAAGTTTTTTAAAAAAATATTGCTTCCATATATTTTGATTTCAAATCAATATTTCTTTCTCCTTAATTCTTGAAAAAACATTCTAAACAGATGGAATTGTTAACATATGCTGTTAAATGCCTACTTTTATTAATTTTAGGCTACCTTTCACGGGAAGCCTTTTACACATTTCATTTGTAATTATCCTATTGATATCATAATTTTGACAGCTTCCAAAATAGGAGTAATCATATCTATTTTATCTTATATGGTGAATAAATCTATCTTGTGCTGAATGTCACCTAGGGATGTAACAAATCGTTGATACGAGACATCATGGCCTCTTTGCCTCCAAACGAACAATGGCAAAATTCAAAATATAAATGCTGAAAAAGACATTCTTGTTTACTTCATTTCATTTCAAGGACAAAGCGGGGGATTCTTACGCTTGATTAGCATTCGTTGGCCGCGGGCCTTAATCTTCGTTTGTATTACAGAAATAAATTCCATATGTATTAACCACAATATGCACAATGTTTTTCGTGCGCTAGTTGCATGATTTGTCTTTTATCGATTTTAGTTAATAAGTTATGAACGTGGACTATGATAACATTCGGGAATAAGCGCCGATAGAATAAATATATATAATTTTGGAAGGAATCATGATCACCATAATATATGTTTACAGTGTTCTTTACATTTTAATTTGTCGAGATCTCCATCTTTTTCTAGAAATTTCAAAGGGAGATTCCGCCTGCAATATGGACAGATATGTCCTAATTGGAGTTGCCTTTGTTCTATCGTTCAAAGCTGATCTGTGATACAACCATCGGGTTTCTGAACCGTGATACACGCTATTTTGATAAATAAATTTCCTGCCCTCAGCTTCCACACGTCAAATTGTCATCAATATCCATTTATGTTACCCCATTTGGTGATCAAGAATTAGGCGCAGGTACAGTTTGCGGTCTCTGAGTATTTGCTAGTTTATTGATTATATGTTTTCATAATTTCTGATTAAATGATGCAAGCTATTTAAATTAATAGCGTAAGGGGATTTTCCGAGGGGTGCTTATAAGCCCCATAGCTCAGAAAATATGGGTGACAATTAGACCTAATTTTACGTTTCCAAGGAGACTTTTCATGGACCTGCCTTGATTTAAAGTTATCAGATTCCAGGTGCAATGGTTATGATGTGTGGCCTGCTTTGGTATTAAATTTTTAATTATGCTGTTATTAGACCCATTGCTAAGAGAATATGGGTAACAGAAAACTTATTCAAGTTTCCAAGGATATTTTTCCCCTGGATGTCAAGTTAGAAGATTCTTGGACCAAAGATTACAATTTGTGCCCTGTTTACGGACAACCGCATCTTTGAAGGTCTCAAAAATAGAAAAAAATGCGTAAAAATTTGAAAAAGTCCAGGAGGCGCCACCAGTCTGCAGGAACTGATGAATCACTCCATGATTCATATGCATGCAAATAATCATGCCAGTCAATGCGCTAGTTGTTCAGACACCAGAGCTTTTGTATCAATTTTTTAGTTATCCTGGGGGGGGGGGGTACTTCTGAGCCCCACAGCTCGGACAGTATGGGTGACAGAATTTCATGGTTCCAAGGAGACTTTTTCATGGGCGTTCCTGCATGTCAAGATTCAAGATTCTAGGTCCAGTCATTACAATTTGTGCCCTGTTAACAGGTGACCACATTTTCAAAGGTCTCATAAACAGTGAAAAAAATAGTAAAAAATCGAAAAAATAAAGGTGGCTCCACCAGTCTGCAAATACTGATGAAACATTCCATTACCAATATCTATGCAAAGAATCATGGTGATCAATGCATTAGTTGTTCAGATACTTGAGCTTTTGTATCAAATTTTTCATTATTCTTGGGTGGGGGGGGGGGGGAGGGGTACTGCGGAGCCCCATAGCTTGAACAATATGGGCAACAGAGACCTAATACCATATTTACAAGGAGACTTTTCATGGACCTCTCTTGATGTAAAGTTACAAGATTCCAGGTCCAATAGTTAAAATTTGTGCCCTGTTAACAGATGACCGCATCTTTTAAGGTCTGGAAAATAGAGTAAAAAATCTAAAGAATACAGATGGTGCCACCAGTCTGTAAAAACTGATGAAACACTCCATGATCAATAGTCATGCAAAATATCATGGTGATCAATGCATTAGTTGTTCAGATACTTGAGCTTTTGTATCAAATTTTTCATCATTCTGTGGGGTACTTCGGAGCCACACAGCTTGAAGAATATGGGTAACAGGACCTAATTCAAGGTTTTCAAGGAAACTTTTCATGCACGGATCTCTCTGGACATAAAGTTATAAGATTCCAGATTCTAGGTCCAGCAGTTAAAATTTGTGCCCTGTTAACACATGACCGCATCTTTTAAGGTCTCAAAAATAGAGACAAAAAAATCGAAAAAAATACAGGTGGCGCCACCAGTCTGCAAAAACTGATGAAAAACACCATGATCAATATCCATGCAAAGAATCATAGAGATCAATGTATTAGTTGTTCAGATACTTAAGCTTTTGTATCAAATTTTTTATTATTCTGGGGGGGGGGGGGGGTACTATGGGTAACAGAGACCTAATTCCATGTTTCAAATAAGATTTTTCATAAACCTCTCTGGATGTAAAGTTAGAAGATTCAAAGTCCAGTGGTTACGAGTTGTGCCCTGTTAACGGACAGACGGCCGGACGGACGACGGGCAAAGAATGATCGCTATAGCTCAGATGACTTACAGTCAGCTGAGCTAAAAAAATATACAGCCATTAAATATATTTCATACTTTAATGCTTCCGTCAACTTCTGCGCAGCAGGATTGCCCGACCATGTGAGTGCTCAGTTTTTATGCGTAATAAAGGGAATGCAATTATTGAGAACACGTCTCAGCGATGGTGTATTATATCATGCAAGATAACAGGTTCCTTTTCTGGTGGACTGACGGACTCAGAGGGCTACTTTAAATATCGATGTTCAACAAAATATATTTTCATATGAAAATGATTTCATTTATAATTAAACTTCTCCGTAAAATAATCCGACCAATCTCTTGGCTTCCTTATAAAATGGATATATATTTTAATATATATTTAACATCGTTCGGATTGCCATTATTTTCGAGATCAATATGACATTCCACGATTCGTACCGGAACGTATTCGTCCAAATCATCCAGACACAAGGTCAACTCAAAGACAGAACACTGACACCAAATGTCGTCTTCAAAGAGATCTTATGACGGCAACATTGTACAACCAAGACATTCAACTATGAAACCCTATTTGTTATCAGAACTAACTACTCGCCCAAAACCGCTAGTATATATAAAACGTAATTACTAGTATATATATATATATATATATATATATATATATATATATATATATATATATATATATAACACTAAAGATAACAACTCTGTAAATTCACAACAGTCTGTTTCACGGGATGCGACCCGATCATGGTAACATTTATAATACAAACTCTCAACCATGCATGTATGTTCCGTGTATAGTAACCGCAGGTTTGATATTTTTGTCGACTCCTTGTACGAACGGACCTATATATATAACAAGTGCCCCATGTGTCATGACACTCAGCCGACTGACATTATGACAAAATGTCCTTGCACAGGCAACTGATTAAGATAATGTAGGTGGCATCATCGTTCATACATATTAACTTAAGTTCATTAAGACCCATAAGTGCACCAAATTTGATGAAAATCCATTCAGCCGTTCCTAAGTAATCTGGCAATTTGTTTGTATTTTGCATTATTTCTGGAAATTATGCCCCGTTACTTGGAGAATATAGATCACAGTGACCTTATTTCAGGTTTTTGAGGAGAACTTTTAAGGAACTCTCAGGATATTAAGTTAGAAGATACTAGGTCTAGTGGTTGTGATTTGTTCCCTGCTTTGGTATCAAATTTGCAATTATTCGAGGGTGCTTATAAGCCCCATAGCTCAAAGAAATGGGTAACAGAGAACTAATTTCAGGTTTCCATCGAGACTTCCCATGGATCGCCCTGGTTGTCAAAATAGAAGATTCTAGGTCCACTGTTTATCATTTGTGCAGTGCTTTGGTATCAAATTTTCAATTATTCCGGGGGGGGGGGGGGTATTTATAAGCCCAAAAGCTCAAAGAAAATGGGTAACATGGACCTAATTTCAGGTTTCCAAGGAGAATTTTCATTGACCTCCTTGCATGTCAAGTAAGAAGATTTACGATTTGTGACTGGTTAACGGACGGACAGATAGACAGCTAGATGGACAACGGACAAAGATTGATCGCTAAAGCTCAGATGACTTTCAATCATCTGAGCTAAAAAAACTGATGGACACAATTCACCATTGATATATATGCATGCTTAGGCCTTTATATCACGGCTCTCGCGAAATCATGTGCAGTCTTGGCAGAGTGATTAAGGCGTTCGACTCGAAATCCATGGGCTTATGTCCGCGCAGGTTCGAATCCTGCAGGCTGCATGAACCAAACTTTTAATGCTCTATAAATCCAAGAGTTGTCGACGCTGGTAAACTTTGAAGGGTTGACGTCAATAACCGGTAGATTATATTATGACAGATTTGAGAATCGGGTATTAATATTGGTTTTAAAAAAAATATTTTACGCGAACTTACAATCACATCGACAAGCAATGTCCATCCTGTGGTCAAATACACGCAGAAAGATGTATCTCCAAGAACTAAGCAGGTAAACGTACAAGTGTCCAGCTCTGCCTCACAACGACTGCCACGACAGGCGACGTCTCTGTATAACCATGTGTTCGACAGCGTTTTTCCGCCTATACCTTTTTCATTTATATACCGATGTGTGACATAAATTCGAACATCAACAGTATTAACTCTCAACCATGCTTGTATATAGTAACTGCAGGTTTGATATTATATATGTCGACTCCATGTACGCACAGGTCTATACATATATGGATACAATTCACTTTTGATAAATATGAATGTATATACATCACGTCTCCCGTGAAACGATGTGCAGTCTTGGCCGAGTGGTCAAGGCGTTGGACTCGAAATCCAATGGGCTATGCCCGCGCAGGTTCGAAGGCTGCGTACACCAAACTTTTGACGCTCTATAAATCCAAGAGTTGTCGACTGTGCGGAAACCCACTTGACCCTGATAAACTTTGACGGGTTGACGTCAATAACCGGTAGTTCATATTATGACAGATTTGAGAATCGGGTATTAAAATTGGTTTTAAAATTTAAGGAAATGTTTCACTCTAACTTTCAACCTGATAGACAAGTCCATCTTCAGCCATGTCCATTCTGTAGTCAAATTCACGCAGACAGATGTATCTCCAAGAATCAGGCAGGTACGTGAACAAGTGTCCAGCACTGTCTCACAATGACTGCCACGACAGGCGTAATTTCGAATACACCTCATGACATACAATTACCCTCTCATACCCAAAATCAAGTTTTTTTCCTTGAACGGTACAATATGGAAATCTCATATCCAACTTATTGGGCAACCCACCTCTTAAAGTAGTGTCAAGTTTAGCACCGTATAGAAAAGTAGGTCAGAGGATTGTTGTCCGTTCTAACGACAAATTTGGAACCATAATGATAATCTTTAAACTTTGTTCATACGGCCGATTTTAAACGGAGAAAATCTAGTTCATATACGGGGTAGTTAAAATTAGATGGAGTCAACGACCGACTGGCAAAAGCGATTGGATTCTCCCGTCCATCGAATTCCTGGTACAAAACTACACCAAGACCTGCTCTTGAAGCATCAGTATGTAATGTGAAAGTCCTAGAAAAATCGGCATCAGCAAGAACAGGAGTTGAACAGATTAGTTCTTTAAGCTTTTCATATTCCAGGTGATGTTCTTCGGACCAATGAAAAGTATTGTTGCTTTCAGAGTCACTTTTTTTTCAGACAGAGTTTAGTTTTGGTAGGTCGTGGTAATTTTGTACCTACAGTTTTACAGGGTAAGATTTGGTAGAGGCTTTGCTATCCTACTTAAGTCTTTAACAAATTTCCTATAAAACCCAGCAACAAGTAGGAACCTTCGGATTTCCTTGACTTATGATGGAACCTGGCCAATTTTTCCGAGCACTAATTTGTCTGGATCTGGTTTTATTCCTTCTTCGGACACCAAGTGTCAAAGGTATTTGACCTGTTTTTGGAGGAAAGTACATTTACTGGGATTTAGCTTGAGGTTAGCCTGAGACAGTCCCTCAGTCACCCTATCCAGATTTTCTTGAGATAATTAACAATTCGTGTGATTTCCCCCAAAATGGACCTATTCAAGATCAAGGTCACATTCCTAGTAAAGGTCATGACCCCATTCTAAATAGGCATCGTCTTCTTGCCCATATTTATGCACATGTCAAGTTTGGTAAAGATCCGTAAAATATATTTTGAGTTATCGCGTCCAAACGAAATCTATTTGGCGGCAGCGGTGGGACCGTGCTTAAACCCTAGTATCCCGACTTTATCTGGGGATATAATTAATTACATTAATTTAGTAAACATTTTCCCGTTTGTGGTTAATCTGCATAATTAGAACAACAATCCATTATCCCCTCTTCTTCCGATATAAAAATTCTCTCCTCTGCATCCCACCAAGAAACTCTACCATTATATCAATCAGTTTTTTTTATCTAATCCTCTCTCTACATAACCTTAACCATTATAATTAGTGTGTAAACAACTGTCATTAAGTGAACTTTTGTCAATACTGTCAATAATCAATAATTCTGTATGTCATGGGAACGAGCGAACCTAAGCTTCAGGCTTGCGCTCAATCCCTTTATACTCTTTATCCACTTTATGATCACTGTATGCTGTACTATCTTGTATATATAGAATCTTTCTAACAAACATAATAAAGACCAATAATGATAAAGACCAGACGTGATAAGGGATAGGTATACAGTAATGTAATGTACATTTTTTACTTAAAATTTTGATTATCCTTGATTCTTTACGTTCGGAGACTTGTATTATATGGCCCACTTTCATTCTAACATGAACCTTCCCGTTCTTGGTTCACATTATGTTGCTGAACATGATAAAGCTAGATTATATTTTATATAATGTTTCTCATATATTTTGAAATGATATTCGCATAATCGCTCGTATTTGTAGTTCGTGCCTAAGTTAGTACCAACGATTTTTTCTTGAATCCGACCAAGTTTGTCATACTACAAAAATGTGGCCCAATCTCAAGTACTCTTACTGATTATAATGATTTGCGGTTGCTATTTCATTGAAGGTCAGGATCTGAGGAAATCATATGAATCACCCCCAAAGATCAAAAAGCGGAGATGCCGGGGATTGAACCCGGGGCCTCACACATGCAAAGCGTGCGCTCTACCACTGAGCTACATCCCCACGAGCGACGAGGATGGGATTCGAACCCACGCGGGCAGAGCCCATTGGATTAGCAGTCCAACGCCTTAACCACTCGGCCACCTCGTCTGCTGTACACATTGCCTTCTCGTAGCGAAGAGCCATATCAATGTTGTCCAAAGTACGCGAGAGTAGGACTGTGCAATCAATACATGCGTGACGAGGCATATGAACACCCACTTTAGGAGGATTCATTGTTGTTTCATTTTCTCTCCTACATCCCGTGATAGCTCAGCTGGTAGAGCGGAGGACTGTAGTGAGACGTACACAGATATCCTTAGGTCACCGGTTCGATTCCGGTTCGCGGGAACATTTTTCCCCAACAAATGCACAGCCATAGTATTCTATAGTGAAAACTAAACAATACACTTAACCAATCAAATAATTCTTTTCATCACAATGTAAAAACCTACCTAGTTAGACTCTGCATTAACATCAGTCTGTTTACATAACACGTTAGACTAAATGTAGGCAGGACACCTGCCAGGTGATACAATTAAGATAGGATGCATTGACTGATATGAATTCAATAGTCAGATAAAGTTCAGTGATATATCACCGACATTATTGCATCTTCTGCCTGTTACCCTCGGTATACTGATGTGTTTTAATACAGAATATATCCTAAAATTGTAAGCTACTAAGTTCCATTCTGCTATAGGCTTCAATATGTCTAAATTAATCTGTTCATACCATGATAATTGACACTTTCCTATATATATCCTAGGAAAGATAGACCCCTCCCACAATGGTGCCCACTCCTTACCTACACATGGCCGGGTCTAGCATTTCTTTCGGGTCCAGGATTACGCTCTTTACACAGCGCTTTACCTAATACCTATATCGTAAGCGCTGTTTGTTTTGACATCCTATCCTGATGGGAGCACTGTATTTTGGTCCAATCAGATGAGACCCCTTGCTGGTAGACCTGACCTCTATGATAGGCTGAAATGGTCACATTAGTAATAAATAGCAAATATTAATGCTGTTGGCAAAATCTGTGTTGAAGAGGCCACTGTGTATGAGCTGTACCACAAACTGATTCCATAAATATTAGTGGTACTCTTGACTGTGTATAAACAATGCCCGATATGCGACACACGACTGATACGACAAGGAATCTACATAATTAAGGGCGTATGCACTTAAGCCATGGGCAAGCTGATGTAGGGGCAAACAAGCTAGGAGCACAGCATCTGGACATCGGTCAGATGCAGGCTGTATCACTAGCTGACCACTCGGGGTTACAGTCCTATCATTGATTAATCTTCAAATATTGATACAAATTTCAGCAAAAAATCTGTTAAAGAGTTACAGTCGTATATGAAAGAAAGAGGGGTTGTAGCAGCACAAGCAAAGAAAGCTGAGCTAATTGACTTGTGTAATGCTAGCCATAAAAAGGGGATTAGAGGTGGACCCAGATGGCTTAATTGTGGACAGGGAGGAAGTACTTCGTGATAAGTTAATTACAACTGACAGAATCCAGCTTGAAAATCCAGGAAACCTCACAGAAGGAGGCACACAAAACCTGGATGTCTTACCAATCCTGTCAGTGTTTGACATTTACAATTATTTTATATTGTTTGATGAGTACAATATGAGAAACCGCAGGGAATACTATAACATGGAAGGGTACACCATGGCAAAGGATGGGTATGTGAAACACATCGAGGTACATCAGTATCACAGGGATATTTACTTTGCAGTAAAGAGTAAAGTGAAGCCAAGGACATGGGAGAAGGACCCTGTCACTAATTTAAACCACTATAATGTATGGGTGATCCTAAGCAATGTCTCTGATGCCAGTCGCATTCATGCAGGGTACTGTTCTTGTAAGGGGGGTCTAGATGGGGGTTGCCGACACGCTGTAGCTACATTGTTTGACATTGTTGGATGTATGGATGATAATTCTACCACAAGTGTCACCTCGGGCCCGAGGATGTGGACTAGAAAAGGTGGTAAAAAGGAAGAGTCTGAGCATGTGACCCTGTTGGAGAAAATCTAAGAATGCCAGCTCAGCCACAGAAGACAGGTACAACCCTGTACCTGAGGGAGTGAATTTACCTTCTGCTGATGACATTTTTAAGCGAATACAGATTTGTTGCCCAGAAGCTTGTATCTTAGATACATTTTTTACTAACAAAAGACAGAAGCAAACGAATAATACAGTAACACCCCTTACAGTTTTGTCACCTATAGATAACAGGCATTTACCTTTCAACACACAGCAGATGTGGCTCATCATGTTTTAAGGACTGTTTTTTACCCTTAATGATATACACAAATGCTGAAGAAAACTTCATATAGAAAATAGAGTTTGCAACTAGAGGACAGAATGAAAACAAGAACTGGTTTATTATGATAAGGGGTTTATTGGCAGCATAAAAAATGTATCAGAAGATGTGTCGTCTAGGTTAGAAAACATTGACTGAGGTGGAGATCGCCTCCATTATCCCCTGAAAGATCGCTGGTGCATTAGAAAGACCGAACGCCATGGTGTTGAACGGTCCTACGGTAAAGGCGGTCTTCTGTTTGTCTGATACGGCAATTTCAATTTGCCAGTAACCTACCTTTAGATCTAAGGAACTGAAATATCTAATCAAGGCAAATGAATCTTGTCTCGTCTATGCGAGGAAGTTGGTCCGAATCTTTGATAGTGCGATTATTAAGTTTTTATAGTCCACACAAAAGCGCAACTTCCCGTCTTTCTAACTAATTCAACATTTGAGGCAAAAGGGAACTCACTTTTACAAATAACATTGGCATGTAACATGTCCAGAATGTGATTACGGACTTCATCATACAGATGTGGAGAAATCCTCCTGTGACGCTATTTGAATGAAGCAGGATTACTAAGATTAATCTTATGCTCAATTCTATTCGTTCTACCGATGTCTGTGTCACCAGTCGAAAACAAAGGATTCCATTAAGGAAATAATTGTTCGATTTGCGATTTTTCCTCAGAGCTTAGATCAGCCCAAAATGAGAACAGATTAGGAAAATATTCAGGTTCTACAGGAAAAGTTGTAGACATGGACTGTACAGGAAGTCAAAAATGGTTCGACCTGGCTGGGAGTGTTTCAGAATGGTTTGACAATTATGGACTTGTACATAGACTTTTGTGAGAAGGCCCGTTTCAGAGTTGGTGTCACCACAATGCCTGCAGATGTGGAAGAGTTTTCATTTACCTCGGTTACCACAAGAGTATTTGACTTAGGTTTTGTATGCCCTGCACACTATGGCTGCTGTTTGCAGGAAGTTCAACCTCATTTGCATAATACACCCTTCCGAAACTATTTACAGGATTTGAGTTTCATTTGGAGGCATACGCTGGTGGGCAAGACGCCACGACTCATCTACACTCAATGTTCCATAGAAATCCTTCCCATGTGCATCTTTACAAGAGACAAAGCACGGGCTGATGACATTGGTACCAATCAGTAACGGCGTTTGTTTATTGTAACTGGTGTCTTGCACTTCAAGCACAGGAGGTGGAAAAACGTTATTACCAGAACCAAGGAGTTGAATTTCAAGATCAACAACACCCTCATAACCAAGCAAATATCCCTGAGGAACGTGTATGTGTAATTGTTATTGAAGAGGATGTATCAGGTATTTCAGGAAGGAATTTTTTTTTACAAAACCATTTGGCTAATGTTGAAATCTAAACACCAGTGTCAATCAAGCCTTTTGTCCTGACCTCATTTACTATGATTTCAATTTGATTTGGACTACCACCAAAGGGTATCTGTTTAGTGGTCTTAAACTCGTTTAGGGCATTATCTACATTCAAGCCTGTACTACCTCTTTAGCCAGTGCAGCTTTTATTATGTTTAAGAATTTTCTTACACAGCTTTCTTAGCATTACATTTACTACGGAAGTGATTTTTACGGCCACATCTTTCACAATACTTAAAATTCTGACTAGCACCAGGGGATTCTGAATCACTCTGATTCTTTCTGGGCTTTTCATTCGATCTACGACTGTGTTGGTTCCTACTCTCTAATGCGGACAATAGCTTAGTAATCGACTGAATTCCTCGTTAATCTCCCACAAAGCATCATCAGATACAGCAGTACTTTGCTGCAAATGAACCGGTCGCTTAAGGAATTTTTTCTGTTGAGATGGAAGGGGCAGATGACACAAAACCTCAGACTCAACGGATCTAGCAGCGACAAATAACCGATCAAAAGACTCACACTGATCAAATCTATGTCGTATGGCTTCTTTTACCTCAATGTCTGTGAGCCAGTAAAAGAACTTTGTTCTTCAAAGTTCAGCCTCATTAGGTTGAGGTTCAATCTCCTTATTTGGCACATAAGCTGTCGAGTCGACAAAACCATGAGACAACACCCTCAGCTCTCCGTTGAAAGGAACGGAAGAGCTCGATTGTCTGGCTATGTGAATAAACACTGATGAATATGGAATCAAATCTAAGCAACAAAGTGGCTAAAAAATGTACATGCATAATTTTAACCCAATCTGTCCATTAGTTTTAGACTTACAATTTTCACAGTACTGTCAAGTGGCAATGATGGGGTATTAATAGGCGCAACTAGGGACCCATGGGTCTCGACGCTCAGCTGCATTTGTCTATAAGGATATATGTTTATGAGGTATTTCAAAATATTGGTCTTGTGATCAGTTTGAAGCCAACCTGTCTATCCAAACTGGAGTTATCCCCCATAAACTAATTTGTGAATGGGTGGGCCCTGTGACCTTAACTCTTGACCTTGTGACCCCAAAATCAAAAGGAAACTTACCCTATTGGCAGGTGCACCACATGTTGATGATGGAAGGATTGAGATGAAAAGTTTGGCTTAAAATGCATCCACAATCTTTCTAAAGGAGTGGGTCCTGTGACCTTGACCTTTGATCTCATGACCCCAGAATCAAAAGTTCTTCATTTAGTGGTGGGCCATATATAAGTCATGTCAGCTGGAAACTAATATGTGGATTGATGGCCCCATGACCTTGACCTTTAACCTTAAGACCCTAAAATCCATAAGTTACTTCCACTGTTGGCAGGTGAGCAACATCTGGAAGATAGACGGTTTGGGACAGAAAGTTTGGCTAAAAATACATTAACAATCTTTTTAAAGAAGTGGGTCCTGTGACCTTGACCTTTGGCCTTATGACCCAAAAATCAAAAGCGTTCTTACATTATTGGTGGGTCATATATATAAGTCAAAATTGAAACAAATATGTCAATCCAAACTGAAGTTATCATCCAGAAATAAATATGTGGACAGATGGGCCCCTGTGACCATGACCTTTGACCATGTGACCCCCAAATCAATCCGCTTCTTCCCCTATTGACAGCTCAGCTATATGTGCAAGATGAAAGGTTTGGGATGAAACATTTGGCTTAAAATGCATCGACAATCTTTCTAAATAAGAGGGTACTGTGACCTTGACCTCTGACCTCATGATCCGAAAATTGAACAGAATCTTTCCCTATTAGCAGGTTAGCAATATCTTGAAGATGGAAAGTTTGGGATGAAAAGCTTGGCTTCAAATGCATATGTTTTATTTTTAAAGAAATGAGTCCTGTAATCTTGACTTTTGACCGTTGGACCCCAAAATCGACACGGTTCTTACTTTAGTGGTGAGTCATATATAAGTTAAGATTAAAACCAATATGTCAAACTAAACTGGAGTTATCATCTGGAAACTAATTTGTGAACATATGGCCCCTGTGACCTTGACCTTTGACCATGTGACCCAAAATTCATTTATGCACTCCCCATACTGGCATGTCAGCTAAATGCACAAAATGGAAAGTTTGGGAAGAAAAGCTTGGCTTATAATGCAGCCATAATCTTTTTAAATAAGTGAGTCCTGTGACCTTGACCTTTGACCTCGTGACTCCAAAATCATATCGGTTCTTGCTTTAGTGGTAGGCCATACGTAAATCAAGTTTGAAATCCATGTGTCAATACAACCTGGAGTTATCATCTGAAAACAAGTTTGTGTTGATGGACGGATGGACAGACAGACAGTCAAACAGACAGACAGTCGGGGCAATAGCTATATGGCATCCACTTGTGACAAAATAACACAGCTGAGAAACTGACATGATTGTTGTCATTTTATAGTTTAAAAAAGTAAAATAATATTCGTTAAAATAACAAATAATACAGGTGGCGCCACCACTTTTCTGGAACTGACAAAATTAGTCATGGTCAATATTCAAGGCAAGATTCATGACAATCCATGCATTAATTATCAAGATATTGGAGGTTTCGTATTATATTTTTGATTATTCTGGGAGGTAATTTCAAGCCCAATAGCTCGGAGTATATAGGTCACAGTGACCTAATTTCAGGTTTCCAAGTAGATTTTTTATTGACCTCCTTGGATGTTAAGTAAGAATTTTCTGGGACCAGCAGAAACGATTTGTGCCCCACTAACGGACGGCCGGATGACCGGACCTCCGGACGGACGACGGACAAAACGCCATCCCTTTACTTCAGTTGACTTACAGTCAGCTGAGCTAAAAACAAGAAAAGGACAGAAGGTGGCGACACCTGTTTTCCAACGAAGACAAAGCTATCCAAGATCTTTGATCAATTTGATTTTTGGACCAATCCGTGCATCCCTTATTGAGATATTTATGATTTTGTGTGATTTTCACCGTATATGGCTATATTCAAGGTCAAGGCCATTCTCATAGGAAAGGTCAAGACCCAAATTTAAATATACATCATTGCATAACTCATGTCTATGTATATGCCTGAAATGAAAGAAATATGTCCATCAGTTTTTTACATATAATGCTCACAGTACTGTTAAGTGGCAAATGATGGGGTATTAAATGGCACGAAAACAATTAAAGGATAACAGGTGGCGCCACCAGATTCCACTCCATGACAACACTATCCAAGATCTCTGGTCCAGTTGATATCTTAGATCAATCAATGCAAGATTTCTTGAGATAATTAACAATTAGTGTGATTTTCCCCAAAAATGGACCTATTCAAGATCAAGGTCACATTCCTAGTAAAGGTCATGACCCCATTCTAAATAGGCATCGTCTTCTCGCCCATATTTATGCACATGTCTAGTTTGGTAAAGATCCGTAAAATATATTTTGAGTTATCGCGTCCAAACGAAATCTATTTGGCGGCAGCGGTGGGACCGTGCTTAAACCCTAGTATCCCGACTTTATCTGGGGATATAATAAATTACATTAATTTAGTAAACATTTTCCCGTTTGTGGTTAATCTGCATAATTAGAACAACAATCCATTATCCCCTCTTCTTCCGATATAAAAATTCTCTCCTCTGCATCCCACCAAGAAACTCTACCATTATATCAATCAGTTTTTTTATCTAATCCTCTCTCTACATAACCTTAACCATTATAATTAGTGTGTAAACAACTGTCATTAAGTCAACTTTTGTCAATACTGTCAATAATCAATAATTCTGTATGTCATGGGAACGAGCGAACCTAAGCTTCAGGCTTGCGCTCAATCCCTTTATACTCTTTATCCACTTTATGATCACTGTATGCTGTACTATCTTGTATAAATAGAATCTTTCTAACAAACATAATAAAGACCAATAATGATATAGACCAGACGTGATAAAGGATAGGTATAAAGTAATGTGATGTACATTTTTTACTTAAAATTTTGATTATCCTTGATTCTTTACGTTCGGAGACTTGTATTATATGGCCCACTTTCATTCTAACATGAACCTTCCCGTTCTTGGTTCACATTATGTTGCTGAACATGATAAAGCTAGATTATATTTTATATAATGTTTCTCATATATTTTGAAATGATATTCGCATAATCGCTCGTATTTGTAGTTCGTGCCTAAGTTAGTACCAACGATTTTTTCTTGAATCCGACCAAGTTTGTCATACTACAAAAATGTGGCCCAATCTCAAGTACTCTTACTGATTATAATGATTTGCGGTTGCTATTTCATTGAAGGTCAGGATCTGAGGAAATCATATGAATCACCCCCAAAGATCAAAAAGTGGAGATGCCGGGGATTGAACCCGGGGCCTCACACATGCAAAGCGTGCGCTCTACCACTGAGCTACATCCCCACGAGCGACGAGGATGGGATTCGAACCCACGCGGGCAGAGCCCATTGGATTAGCAGTCCAACGCCTTAACCACTCGGCCACCTCGTCTGCTGTACACATTGCCTTCTCGTAGCGAAGAGTCATATCAATGTTGTCCAAAGTACGCGAGAGTAGGACTGTGCAATCAATACATGCGTGACGAGGCATATGAACACCCACTTTAGGAGGATTCATTGTTGTTTCCTTTCCTGTCCCACATCCCGTGATAGCTCAGCTGGTAGAGCGGAGGACTGTAGTGAGACGTACACAGATATCCTTAGGTCACCGGTTCGATTCCGGTTCGCGGGAACATTTTTCCCCAAAAAATGCACAGCCATAGTATTCTATAGTGAAAACTAAACAATACACTTAACCAATCAAATAATTCTTTTCATCACAATGTAAAAACCTACCTAGTTAGACTCTGCATTAACATCAGTCTGTTTACATAACACGTTAGACTAAATGTAGGCAGGACACCTGCCAGGTGATACAATTAAGATAGGATGCATTGACTGAGATTAATTCAATAGTCAGATAAAGTTCAGTGATATATCACCGACATTATTGTATCCTCTGCCTGTTACCCTCGGTATACTGATGTGTTTTAATACAGAATATATCCTAAAATTGTAAGCTACTAAGTTCCATTCTGCTATAGGCTTCAATATGTCTAAATTAATCTGTTCATACCATGATAATTGACACTTTCCTATATATATCCTAGGAAAGATAGACCCCTCCCACAATGGTGCCCCCTCCTTACCTACACATGGCCGGGTCTAGCATTTCTTTCGGGTCCAGGATTACGCTCTTTACACAGCGCTTTACCTAATACCTATATCGTAAGCGCTGTTTGTTTTGACATCCTATCCTGATGGGAGCACTGTATTTTGGTCCAATCAGATGAGACCCCTTGCTGGTAGACCTGACCTCTATGATAGGCTGAAATGGTCACATTAGTAATAAATAGCAAATATTAATGCTGTTGGCAAAATCTGTGTTGAAGAGGCCACTGTGTATGAGCTGTACCACAAACTGATTCCATAAATATTAGTGGTACTCTTGACTGTGTATAAACAATGCCCGATATGCGACACACGACTGATACGACAAGGAATCTACATAATTAAGGGCGTATGCACTTAAGCCACGGGCAAGCTGATGTAGGGGCAAACAAGCTAGGAGCACAGCATCTGGACATCGGTCAGATGCAGGCTGTATCACTAGCTGACCACTCGGGGTTACAGTCCTATCATTGATTAATCTTCAAATATTGATACAAATTTCAGCAAAAAATCTGTTAAAGAGTTACAGTCGTATATGAAAGAAAGAGGGGTTGTAGCAGCACAAGCAAAGAAAGCTGAGCTAATTGACTTGTGTAATGCTAGCCATAAAAAGGGGATTAGAGGTGGACCCAGATGGCTTAATTGTGGACAGGGAGGAAGTACTTCGTGATAAGTTAATTACAACTGACAGAATCCAGCTTGAAAATCCAGGAAACCTCACAGAAGGAGGCACACAAAACCTGGATGTCTTACCAATCCTGTCAGTGTTTGACATTTACAATTATTTTATATTGTTTGATGAGTACAATATGAGAAACCGCAGGGAATACTATAACATGGAAGGGTACACCATGGCAAAGGATGGGTATGTGAAACACATCGAGGTACATCAGTATCACAGGGATATTTACTTTGCAGTAAAGAGTAAAGTGAAGCCAAGAACATGGGAGAAGGACCCTGTCACTAATTTAAACCACTATAATGTATGGGTGATCCTAAGCAATGTCTCTGATGCCAGTCGCATTCATGCAGGGTACTGTTCTTGTAAGGGGGGTCTAGATGGGGGTTGCCGACACGCTGTAGCTACATTGTTTGACATTGTTGGATGTATGGATGATAATTCTACCACAAGTGTCACCTCGGGCCCGAGGATGTGGACTAGAAAAGGTGGTAAAAAGGAAGAGTCTGAGCATGTGACCCTGCTGGAGAAAATCTAAGAATGCCAGCTCAGCCACAGAAGACAGGTACAACCCTGTACCTGAGGGAGTGAATTTACCTTCTGCTGATGACATTTTTAAGCGAATACAGATTTGTTGCCCAGAAGCTTGTATCTTAGATACATTTTTTACTAACAAAAGACAGAAGCAAACGAATAATACAGTAACACCCCTTACAGTTTTGTCACCTATAGATAACAGGCATTTACCTTTCAACACACAGCAGATGTGGCTCATCATGTTTTAAGGACTGTTTTTTACCCTTAATGATATACACAAATGCTGAAGAAAACTTCATATAGAAAATAGAGTTTGCAACTAGAGGACAGAATGAAAACAAGAACTGGTTTATTATGATAAGGGGTTTATTGGCAGCATAAAAAATGTATCAGAAGATGTGTCGTCTAGGTTAGAAAACATTGACTGAGGTGGAGATCGCCTTTATTATCCCCTGAAAGATCGCTGGTGCATTAGAAAGACCGAACGCCATGGTGTTGAACGGTCCTACGGTAAAGGCGGTCTTCTGTTTGTCTGATACGGCAATTTCAATTTGCCAGTAACCTACCTTTAGATCTAAGGAACTGAAATATCTAATCAAGGCAAATGAATCTTATGTCTCGTCTATGCGAGGAAGTTGGTCCGAATCTTTGATAGTGCGATTATTAAGTTTTTATAGTCCACACAAAAGCGCAACTTCCCGTCTTTCTTTCTAACTAATTCAACATTTGAGGCAAAAGGGAACTCACGTTTACTAATAACATTGGCATGTAACATGTCCAGAATGTGATTACGGACTTCATCATACAGATGTGGAGGAATCCTCCTGTGACGCTATTTGAATGAAGCAGGATTACTAAGATTAATCTTATGCTCAATTCTATTCGTTCTACCGATGTCTGTGTCACTAGTCGAAAACAAAGGATTCCATTAAGGAAATAATTGTTCGATTTGCGATTTTTCCTCAGAGCTTAGATCAGCCCAAAATGAGAACAGATTAGGAAAATATTCAGGTTCTACAGGAAAAGTTGTAGACATGGACTGTACAGGAAGTCAAAAATGGTTCGACCTGGCTGGGAGTGTTTCAGAATGGTTTGACAAATTATGGACTTGTACATAGACTTTTGTGAGAAGGCCCGTTTCAGAGTTGGTGTCACTACAATGCCTGCAGATGTGGAAGAGTTTTCATTTACCTCGGTTACCACAAGAGTATTTGACTTAGGTTTTGTATGCCCTGCACACTATGGCTGCTGTTTGCAGGAAGTTCAACCTCATTTGCATAATACACCCTTCCGAAACTATTTACAGGATTTGAGTTTCATTTGGAGGCATACGCTGGTGGGCAAGACGCCACGACTCATCTACACTCAATGTTCCATAGAAATCCTTCCCATGTGCATCTTTACAAGAGACAAAGCACGGGCTGATGACATTGGTACCAATCAGTAACGGCGTTTGTTTATTGTAACTGGTGTCTTGCACTTCAAGCACAGGAGGTGGAAAAACGTTATTACCAGAACCAAGGAGTTGAATTTCAAGATCAACAACACCCTCATAACCAAGCAAATATCCCTGAGGAACGTGTATGTGTAATTGTTATTGAAGAGGATGTATCGGTATTTCAGGAAGGAATTTTTTTTTACAAAACCATTTGGCTAATGTTGAAATCTAAACACCAGTGTCAATCAAGCCTTTTGTCCTGACCTCATTTACTATGATTTCAATTTGATTTGGACTACCACCAAAGGGTATCTGTTTAGTGGTCTTAAACTCGTTTAGGGCATTATCTACATTCAAGCCTGTACTACCTCTTTAGCCAGTGCAGCTTTTATTATGTTTAAGAATTTTCTTACACAGCTTTCTTAGCATTACATTTACTACGGAAGTGATTTTTACGGCCACATCTTTCACAATACTTAAAATTCTGACTAGCATCAGGGGATTCTGAATCACTCTGATTCTTTCTGGGCTTTTCATTCGATCTACGACTGTGTTGGTTCCTACTCTCTAATGCGGACAATAGCTTAGTAATCGACTGAAGTGCTTTGTTAATCTCCCACAAAGCATCATCAGATACAGCAGTACTTTGCTGCAAATGAACCGGTCGCTTAAGGAATTTTTCTGTTGAGATGGAAGGGGCAGATGACACAAAACCTCAGACTCAACGGATCTAGCAGCGACAAATAACCGATCAAAAGACTCACACTGATCAAATCTATGTCGTATGGCTTCTTTTACCTCAATGTCTGTGAGCCAGTAAAAGAACTTTTGTTCTTCAAAGTTCAGCCTCATTAGGTTGAGGTTCAATCTCCTTATTTGGCACATAAGCTGTCGAGTCGACAAAACCATGAGACAACACCCTCAGCTCTCCGTTGAAAGGAACGGAAGAGCTCGATTGTCTGGCTATGTGAATAAACACTGATGAATATGGAATCAAATCTAAGCAACAAAGTGGCTAAAAAAATGTACATGCATAATTTTAACCCAATCTGTCCATTAGTTTTAGACTTACAATTTTCACAGTACTGTCAAGTGGCAATGATGGGGTATTAATAGGCGCAACTAGGGACCCATGGGTCTCGACGCTCAGCTGCATTTGTCTATAAGGATATATGTTTATGAGGTTTTTCAAAATATTGGTCTTGTGATCAGTTTGAAGCCAACCTGTCTACCCAAACTGGAGTTATCCCCCATAAACTAATTTGTGAATGATTGGGCCCTGTGACCTTAACTTTTGACCTTGTGACCCCAAAATCAAAAGGAAACTTACCCTATTGGCAGGTGCACCACATGTTGATGATGGAAGGATTGAGATGAAAAGTTTGGCTTAAAATGCATCCACAATCTTTCTAAAGGAGTGGGTCCTGTGACCTTGACCTTTGATCTCATGACCCCAGAATCAACAGTTCTTCATTTAGTGGTGGGCCATATATAAGTCATGTCAGCTGGAAACTAATATGTGGATTGATGGCCCCATGACCTTGACCTTTAACCTTAAGACCCTAAAATCCATAAGTTACTTCCACTGTTGGCAGGTGAGCAACATCTGGAAGATAGACGGTTTGAGACAGAAAGTTTGGCTAAAAATACATTAACAATCTTTTTAAAGAAGTGAGTCCTGTGACCTTGACCTTTGGCCTTATGACCCAAAAATCAAAAGCGTTCTTACATTATTGGTGGGTCATATATATAAGTCAAAATTGAAACAAATATGTCAATCCAAACTGAAGTTATCATCCAGAAATAAATATGTGGACAGATGGGCCCCTGTGACCATGACCTTTGACCATGTGACCCCCAAATCAATCCGCTTCTTCCCCTATTGACAGCTCAGCTATATGTGCAAGATGAAAGGTTTGGGATGAAACATTTGGCTTAAAATGCATCGACAATCTTTCTAAATAAGAGGGTACTGTGACCTTGACCTCTGACCTCATGATCCGAAAATTGAACAGAATCTTTCCCTATTAGCAGGTTAGCAATATCTTGAAGATGGAAAGTTTGGGATGAAAAGCTTGGCTTCAAATGCATATGTTTTATTTTTAAAGAAATGAGTCCTGTAATCTTGACTTTTGACCGTTGGACCCCAAAATCGACACGGTTCTTACTTTAGTGGTGAGTCATATATAAGTTAAGATTAAAACCAATATGTCAAACTAAACTGGAGTTATCATCTGGAAACTAATTTGTGAACATATGGCCCCTGTGACCTTGACCTTTGACCATGTGACCCAAAATTCATTTATGCACTCCCCATACTGGCATGTCAGCTAAATGCACAAAATGGAAAGTTTGGGAAGAAAAGCTTGGCTTATAATGCAGCCATAATCTTTTTAAATAAGTGAGTCCTGTGACCTTGACCTTTGACCTCGTGACTCCAAAATCATATCGGTTCTTGCTTTAGTGGTAGGCCATACGTAAATCAAGTTTGAAATCCATGTGTCAATACAACCTGGAGTTATCATCTGAAAACAAGTTTGTGTTGATGGACGGATGGACAGACAGACAGTCAAACAGACAGACAGTCGGGGCAATAGCTATATGGCATCCACTTGTGACAAAATAACACAGCTGAGAAACTGACATGATTGTTGTCATTTTATAGTTTAAAAAAAGTAGAATAATATTCGTTAAAATAACAAATAATACAGGTGGCGCCACCACTTTTCTGGAACTGACAAAATTAGTCATGGTCAATATTCAAGGCAAGATTCATGACAATCCATGCATTAATTATCAAGATATTGGAGGTTTCGTATTATATTTTTGATTATTCTGGGAGGTAATTTCAAGCCCAATAGCTCGAAATATATAGGTCACAGTGACCTAATTTCAGGTTTCCAAGTAGATTTTTTATTGACCTCCTTGGATGTTAAGTAAGAATTTTCTGGGACCAGCAGAAACGATTTGTGCCCCACTAACGGACGGCCGGATGACCGGACCTCCGGACGGACGACGGACAAAACGCCATCCCTTTACTTCAGTTGACTTACAGTCAGCTGAGCTAAAAACAAGAAAAGGACAGAAGGTGGCGACACCTGTTTTCCAACGAAGACAAAGCTATCCAAGATCTTTGATCAATTTGATTTTTGGACCAATCCGTGCATCCCTTATTGAGATATTTATGATTTTGTGTGATTTTCACCGTATATGGCTATATTCAAGGTCAAGGCCATTCTCATAGGAAAGGTCAAGACCCAAATTTAAATATACATCATTGCATAACTCATGTCTATGTATATGCCTGAAATGAAAGAAATATGTCCATCAGTTTTTTACATATAATGCTCACAGTACTGTTAAGTGGCAAATGATGGGGTATTAAATGGCACGAAAACAATAAAAGGATAACAGGTGGCGCCACCAGATTCCACTCCATGACAACACTATCCAAGATCTCTGGTCCAGTTGATATCTTGGATCAATCAATGCAAGATTTCTTGAGATAATTAACAATTCGTGTGATTTTCCCCAAAAATGGACCTATTCAAGATCAAGGTCACATTCCTAGTAAAGGTCATGACCCCATTCTAAATAGGCATCGTCTTCTCGCCCATATTTATGCACATGTCAAGTTTGGTAAAGATCCGTAAAATATATTTTGAGTTATCGCGTCCAAACGAAATCTATTTGGCGGCAGCGGTGGGACCGTGCTTAAACCCTAGTATCCCGACTTTATCTGGGGATATAATAAATTACATTAATTTAGTAAAAATTTTTCCGTTTGTGGTTAATCTGCATAATTAGAACAACAATCCATTATCCCTTCTTCTTCCGATATAAAAATTCTCTCCTCTGCATCCCAGCAAGAAACTCTACCATTATATCAATCAGTTTTTTTATCTAATCCTCTCTCTACATAACCTTAACCATTATAATTAATGTGTAAACAACTGTCATTAAGTGAACTTTTGTCAATACTGTCAATAATCAATAATTCTGAATGTCATGGGAACGAGCGAACCTAAGCTTCAGGCTTGCGCTCAATCCCTTTATACTCTTTATCCACTTCATGATCACTGTATGCTGTACTATCTTGTATAAATAGAATCTTTCTAACAAACATAATAAAGACCAATAATGATAAAGACCAGACGTGATGAGGGATAGGTATAAAGTAATGTAATGTACATTTTTTACTTAAAATTTTGATTATCCTTGATTCTTTACGTTCGGAGACTTGTATTATATGGCCCACTTTCATTCTAACATGAACCTTCCCGTTCTTGGTTCACATTATGTTGCTGAACATGATAAAGCTAGATTATATTTTATATAATGTTTCTCATATATTTTGAAATGATATTCGCATAATCGCTCGTATTTGTAGTTCGTGCCTAAGTAAGTACCAACGATTTTTTCTTGAATCCGACCAAGTTTGTCATACTACAAAAATGTGGCCGAATCTCAAGTACTCTTACTGATTATAATGATTTGCGGTTGCTATTTCATTGAAGGTCAGGATCTGAGGAAATCATATGAATCACCCCCAAAGATCAAAAAGTGGAGATGCCGGGGATTGAACCCGGGGCCTCACACATGCAAAGCGTGCGCTCTACCACTGAGCTACATCCCCACGAGCGACGAGGATGGGATTCGAACCCACGCGGGCAGAGCCCATTGGATTAGCAGTCCAACGCCTTAACCACTCGGCCACCTCGTCTGCTGTACACATTGCCTTCTCGTAGCGAAGAGCCATATCAATGTTGTCCAAAGTACGCGAGAGTAGGACTGTGCAATCAATACATGCGTGACGAGGCATATGAACACCCACTTTAGGAGGATTCATTGTTGTTTCATTTTACTGTCCCACATCTCGTGATAGCTCAGCTGGTAGAGCGGAGGACTGTAGTGAGACGTACACAGATATCCTTAGGTCACCGGTTCGATTCCGGTTCGCGGGAACATTTTTCCCCAAAAAATGCACAGCCATAGTATTCTATAGTGAAAACTAAACAATACACTTAACCAATCAAATAATTCTTTTCATCACAATGTAAAAACCTACCTAGTTAGACTCTGCATTAACATCAGTCTGTTTACATAACACGTTAGACTAAATGTAGGCAGGACACCTGCCAGGTGATACAATTAAGATAGGATGCATTGACTGATATGAATTCAATAGTCAGATAAAGTTCAGTGATATATCACCGACATTATTGCATCTTCTGCCTGTTACCCTCGGTATACTGATGTGTTTTAATACAGAATATATCCTAAAATTGTAAGCTACTAAGTTCCATTCTGCTATAGGCTTCAATATATCTAAATTAATCTGTTCATACCATGATGATTGACACTTTCCTATATATATCCTAGGAAAGATAGACCCCTCCCACAATGGTGCCCACTCCTTACCTACACATGTCCGGGTCTAGGATTTCTTTCGGGTCCAGGATTACGCTCTTTACACAGCGCTTTACCTAATACCTATATCGTAAGCGCTGTTTGTTTTGACATCCTATCCTGATTCGCTACACCAGAGGGGAGCACTGTATTTTGGTTCAATCAGATGAGACCCCTTGCTGGTAGACCTGACCTCTATGATAGGCTGAAATGGTCACATTAGTAATAAATAGCAAATATTAATGCTGTTGGCAAAATCTGTGTTGAAGAGGCCACTGTGTATGAGCTGTACCACAAACTGATTCCATAAATATTAGTGGTACTCTTGACTGTGTATAAACAATGCCCGATATGCGACACACGACTGATACGACAAGGAATCTACATAATTAAGGGCGTATGCACTTAAGCCACGGGCAAGCTGATGTAGGGGCAAACAAGCTAGGAGCACAGCATCTGGACATCGGTCAGATGCAGGCTGTATCACTAGCTGACCACTCGGGGTTACAGTCCTATCATTGATTAATCTTCAAATATTGATACAAATTTCAGCAAAAAAATCTGTTAAAGAGTTACAGTCGTATATGAAAGAAAGAGGGGTTGTAGCAGCACAAGCAAAGAAAGCTGAGCTAATTGACTTGTGTAATGCTAGCCATAAAAAGGGGATTAGAGGTGGACCCAGATGGCTTAATTGTGGACAGGGAGGAAGTACTTCGTGATAAGTTAATTACAACTGACAGAATCCAGCTTGAAAATCCAGGAAACCTCAAAGAAGGAGGCACACAAAACCTGGATGTCTTACCAATCCTGTCAGTGTTTGACAATTACAATTATTTTATATTGTTTGATGAGTACAATATGAGAAACCGCAGGGAATACTATAACATGGAAGGGTATGGCAAAGGATGGGTATGTGAAACACATCGAGGTACATCAGTATCACAGGGATATTTACTTTGCAGTAAAGAGTAAAGTGAAGCCAAGAACATGGGAGAAGGACCCTGTCACTAATTTAAACCACTATAATGTATGGGTGATCCTAAGCAATGTCTCTGATGCCAGTCGCATTCATGCAGGGTACTGTTCTTGTAAGGGGGGTCTAGATGGGGGTTGCCGACACGCTGTAGCTACATTGTTTGACATTGTTGGATGTATGGATGATAATTCTACCACAAGTGTCACCTCGGGCCCGAGGATGTGGACTAGAAAAGGTGGTAAAAAGGAAGAGTCTGAGCATGTGACCCTGCTGGAGAAAATCTAAGAATGCCAGCTCAGCCACAGAAGACAGGTACAACCCTGTACCTGAGGGAGTGAATTTACCTTCTGCTGATGACATTTTTAAGCGAATACAGATTTGTTGCCCAGAAGCTTGTATCTTAGATACATTTTTTACTAACAAAAGACAGAAGCAAACGAATAATACAGTAACACCCCTTACAGTTTTGTCACCTATATATAACAGGCATTTACCTTTCAACACACAGCAGATGTGGCTCATCATGTTTTAAGGACTGTTTTTTACCCTTAATGAAATACACAAATGCTGAAGAAAACTTCATGTAGAAAATAGAGTTTGCAACTAGAGGACAGAATGAAAACAAGAACTGGTTTATTATGATAAGGGGTTAAATGACAGCATAAAAAATTTATCAGGTGACACATTCAACGAATGGTGATAAAACAGCCAGGGCCCTCCTGACAGATAGTGATCTGAATGAGGCTGCATTACCTCCTGCTGTCAGATACGGGCGCAAGTTTGAATCAAAGGCTATTAACACTTTTTTCAAGTCCCACATATATCAACACAGAAAGTGTTCTCTGACAGTCCCGGGCCTGTACATAAGCCCTGATACCCCCATCCATGGTGCAAGTCCAGATGGCATTTTAACATGCAAGACATGTGGTGATAGTTTGTCAGAGGTTAAGTGCTTATACAGTAAGCGTAATTTCCATGCAAACATATGTCAAATGGTTGATGGATTTTTAATCATGAACAAGATGCATCCTTACTATTGCCAAATCCAGGGACAAATGGCCTGCACGTGAATCCACACGTTTTCTTATTTGTTATACAAACAAAGGAATACATAGTGTCAAGGTTAACTTTGATTTTGACCTTTGGCACGAGTCACTGCACACACTGATAATCTTTTAGACGTTTCTTGAAAGACATTTCTTGCCAGCTATTACAGAAAACATTGACAAACTGACAGAGTGAATGGTATGTACTTAAAGTGTTTTTCAAAAAGTTTTATCAAGCTAACCTGTGTAGGTTACAGGTAACTGCTACTACGGTCGCTATTTGATTAATCAAATACCTCATTTTGATTGGAATCGCATTTGAAAGCAGTTTAAAGGTCTTCATTCTGCATATTGCATGTTCCACATGAATTCTGACACTGGCAATATGTCTAGATCTTTTTATTGCCCTTGACCGAAAAGCTTTACCATGACGGAAAGCTGGCATGTTGAGGGTAGCTTTTCTGGACAATAATAAATGCCGTATACTGAAACCAGGATCAGCCATTATGTCATCCCCCTGTGCCCCAAGAACATGGTGATTTCCTATCTAAAGCTTTATGACAAACTTGCAATTACATGAGCAAAATAGATACAGGTTCAGCCGATGTGGACACTGAGCCATATGCAAAGAGACTGCCCAGTGCCCAGCCCTGTCCCTCTGTTTGCCCTTACATCAGCCTGCCAGCTGTTTAAGTGATGTGGCCCTATTATCAGGACGTCTTGCAAGCGAAACGGTTTACAAGCCAAGCGAGGAATACACAGAGCCCATGTTGTGCATTTCGTTTGAGTGACAGCTCATCCCCCGGGCAATCGTTTGGACAGGCCTCAGGCTCAGAGAGCCCGACACGTGGTTTACACAGGTCCTTGTGCAGATAGGATGCCCGGCCGGTGAGCTGTAATTACGAAATGTTACAACATTGGCTCCGTTCACACCTTGCTGACTGGTTTCAGTTTTGCTGACAACGGATACATGGCTTCGTTAACATAGTCGTAATGTCATAACAAAATCGTCGTTGATGCGAGAACCCCAGAGGGAGCAATTTAAATTTGATTGTTATTTACTCAGAGTAACCATAAATCTGTCATCAAGCGACGCTTGAAGCGCAGCTATGGGCGGAGCCATGATGCCTGTCGAGTGTTTGTTAACTGGCATTTGGTTGGCTGCTAGTCCCATCAGACGCAAATCAGACAAAGACACTTCACATGGTGATTGCGTGTATCATAAACGGACAAACCAGTCAGCGGGAAAATCAGTAGCTTCTTTGGAAGCGACATATTTCCGCTGCCTCGGGAGCGTATAGTCCAGGATTTGCTTGGGCTGATTCATATGAAAGGTAAACAAAACATGCATTAAACATGCTTTAAGATAACAATTGCTATAAGTAAAATGATTCCGTAATAGGAGGTAATTTACTTTTAATTCTGTAGTTTGACTGAAATAAATATATTTTATTATGTATTGTGTTTTGTGGAAAAAAGAATATTTTCAAGGTATGTAAGTGGGTAGGGGTTTTAACCCTCATACCCGACCCCCCTCTGTGTTCTGTACTAGCATGGTTCAGTCATAGATTTAGGAACACCATCGCAGATGTTGATTGGTTGATGGAGCATTCGGAACTCTTCGGCCAATCGCCGAGTTTCCGATCAGGCCTCGGATGTTTGGATGGCTCAGTGACAAAAAGTGATTCAAGTTTCCGGGGTTGCCGGAAACCTGGAGGGTTTTGGTTCAACTGTTCCAGAAAGATTTCAATTTTCACAGTTTCACAAAAAAAAATACACTGATTAGATAAACACAGACATTCACGAAAAAGCGGTTCTCGCACTTACAACCCTTATTGCCAAGCTTGAAAAACAGTAAAATATTAAATCTCGACTGGGAACCTGGACAGAGACCTTCTCCCACCGCTGCTCTGGCACACTGAAAACACGTGAGAAGTTTAATCTCTTCATCCTGAGTAGTTATACCTAGTCTGACCTAGTGAATGTGAATAAGAATTTGTATCCATAACAATACTCCGCTGCTGCCACCGGCAGCACACAGCCGAAGGTCGAATACTAAACCTCTGATAATTTGAGCTGGCAAGTTTTGTGTATGTCCATATAAATATGTGTCTAGGTATGGGTCTGGTTGGGTATTAATGTATGCATGTATGTATTTATTTCTATGTGTACACTTGAACAGATTGATATAGTGAGCATATAATCAATATTGTCTTACTATTAATATTAAAAATTTTGTACATTTACAGATTCCGCTAATTTGCGTCGGTTGATGTTGACCTACGATGTGCTTCAAACACAACATACCGAGGCTTGATCTGAACAGAAGAGTTAGCACAGATTTATCTGATAACTGAAGAAACATGCGTGTCACCTTTCTCAACGAGTGCTATATTTAATTATGCATGTTCTGACCTGCACATATATAGTACATGTATATATTTTTTTCTTATGTACAATGTATCTAAGTTCCCTCAGTATCTAATTCTTTTTATTATTTTATTGATACAATTCATTTTACTGAGAACGCGACTTTAGAGCCATTAGATAAACATGCATGATTAAAAATATAATCTTGACAGAGGTTTAAATAACCTGTCATATGTACAGTGCCACCCATTATAATAAATATTAAACAACTCAATATGAGTAGATTATAGTTCCTTGAAAGTGCTCAGTCTTAGTAGTTTACTGTTAAATCATTATAATCTTCTGAATCTGAGTAGCTTATTTGTTGCAAACTGCTCACATTGATGACTTTTCAATACGGTTGAGGAATTTTCCCTGTATAACCACTCACTAAGAGCATTATTAGTCTGAGTAGTTTAATTTATCAGGGTGATGAGATTATGTTTTCAGTGAACGACTGTCGATAATGTTAGAGTTTTCTTTCGAGACCCCGCGGCCCGTTTCATAAATGCATATACATCTAGTGGAAAAAGACAATCCTACCTACGATAATCCGTATAAAATAAGACTGGGTTCCAAAACGTAAACCACGTCTTTTACTTAAATCATAAAATTTCATTTTGCCAATATTCTGCCCGGAAAAATCAATACGCCAGTATTTCACAATAAACGAAAATCATTGTGAGCAGTTAAGCCATATATAACGGGGCAGGGAAGCTAAGAGAACCTGACAAAAAACTCTTCTGTGACATACATAAAACTAAATAATGTTGGTGAGAATCTATCCAGCCATTGCTGAAAAAATTTAATTAACAGATTTTGATGGCAAGATGCAGCTTTGTGTTCATTCATGCAAATACAAAATACATTTTTATTCAGTTTTTTTTTATACAGGTTCACTTATATATTACAATTTTTCCAGGACTTTGCCCGCGCAGGTTCTAATCCTGCGGGCTGCGTTAACCAAATTTTTTTACCCTCTACAAATTCAAGAGATATCGACTGTGCGGAAACCCACTTGACGCTGATAAACTCTGACGGGTTGACGTCAATAACCGGTAGATTATTTTATGATATATTTGAGAATCAGGTATTAAAAGTGGTTTTAAAGGAAATGTTTCACTGTAACATACAAGTCCATCCTCTATTCCAGTACAAGCACACAGATGTAGCTCCAAGAACCAGGCAGGTAAACGTACAAGTGTCCAGCTCTGCCTCCAGAACCAGTCACAAACATTTAGTTATTGTTATTTTTCAATCAGCTTTTCCATAAAGCTTATGCCAGTTTTGACATACTATCTACGAAGATAGAAATAAATATGAGAAAAACAATATGCTGGATACAACTAATATATACATTTATGTATATAATATGGAATATGGTTTTTATGCAAATAATCACGGATAATTAACATCCAATATAATATTACTAATAATTCAAATGTATTATTAAAAATAAATAAAATAAGTATTATAGATTAGGTTTTATAATTAACAGGTATTATAAATTATTAATATAAATACTATTAAATTCATTGATATAATGAATTGATATTACGGTTTCAGTGAACGTGTTTACAAAGTTAAAATGTTTGCACAAACAGCTCATCTGAAATCAAAAGCTCTGGAGTAATGCGATGATACATTATGTTAAATCATAACGATGTTAATAAATTTACCCCTTGAACTTTAAAGAAAAAGTTGGAATTTTGATGCACTTCGTACAAGAAACATATTTAACCGTACCATTGGTTTAATAGGTTGTTTCCATAACTGGTCCCAAACATTTAGTTAGTCTTCATTCAATCAACCTTCAATCCATAAAGCTTATATCACTTTTGACATATTATCCTCGAAGATAAAAATAAATATCATAATAGATAATATGCTGGATATAGCTTAAATATTTATGTGTATATAATATGAAATATGGCTTTGATGCAATTTTTCACGGATAATTTACGTCCAAATTAATATTAATTATAAAACAAATGTATAATTAAAAATAAACAGAGATCGACTCAGTAGGTACAAAATGTATGTAATGCAAAAAATAACTACTACACCATTTAACGTCGATCAAGAAACTGGACAAATTATTGATGAAAAAATTACCATCTGCTTTTCTGCGTCATCCCATGTGCAGCTTCAATCTTCTGGATAAAATTTGTCAGAATGATAAAGGCAAACCATTATGAAAGTACTCAAAAGTTCTATCAGTTCGCCACCTTTATGGCAGGCTGTGGTCAGAGTACACTGAAAAATTTACAGGACCATCTTCTGCGGATATCGGAAAAAGAATAATTCAAAATAATCGACAAGGAGCAGAACCTTTTTCTCACAGATGTGGTCACAATGTGACCTTTGCAGATTTTTTTTTTCAGTATTTTATCGATCTCCTGGGAATGAATAAACTATCTGATGTCCACTACCTCCCATACCATAACCAAGGTAACGATTGTGGAATCATCTTTGATATCATAGTCAAGTTGGAATCTGCTACAACTGATTAAGCATATCTTTTGACAAAAAAAAACAAAAAAAAAAACAAATTTACACCGGTATCAAATGCCACCTTGAATAGTTCGTGGATGTTAGAAAGAACCAAACTGTAGTGTCACTCCAGAAATTATACTAGAGAGTAACATGCAAAATTGGTGGTGTTGTCCATCCATCAGCTCAAATGCCGTCCCTCCCCTTGGACGTACTTATATTTTCATAAGAACACTGGGGGCACTTCTGCCAAGGGGTAACTCATGAGGAACCGGCAAAAGCTTGAGAATTGGAGACTTACCTCAAAATCATGAAACTCGACTCTTAAAAATTCTGCCAATGGAAACTAAGGCAAAACTAAAACGAAATCGAGCCCTTGACATGGAACTGTTTTGGTTTAAGGACTATTTGGTATAAGTTTCAAATCGCCGAGGGATGTTAAGATGAATATGTTTCGGGTATGGTAACGTTCAGTTCGTGTAATTGTGCATCGTGTAATCAAAAGCTGTCATGCTTTCAAGAATATTCTTGGATTTATTTTTTGTATCGTTCTCTTAATCAGATTGCATGATATTTTTGGGAAGGGTCAGTATATTAATGCGCACGGATAATATAAACTTCGGACAATAAATTGAAAGTTTTTCAAACCGTAACATTTTCCTTAATGTCGCCGAAGAAGAGTTAATGATACGGATTATAAAATGTAAAATCATGTTCGATGATTGAAAGAAACGAATGAAATAAAACTACCGATGATCGAATAGTAATCGATTATTTAATGTTCCTTCGAAATTACAGTGAAATCTGCTGCAAATAGAAGTGTACCTGAATATCAACCGGATAAATTCAGTCTGATTTGTTCATTACGCTGAAAGGTCAAGGTACCAGCTGTCTAACATCTAAATGACACTTAATGGCCAAGGTTCCAGCAGTCTTTTCTATACATCACACTGAATGTTCAAGGCATTGGTGACACATCGCTAAAGATGGGAACGTCCAGGTTCTTTGAAAAGTCAGACTAACTGGTTGAAACTCGTGCAAACGTACACTCAAAGAAATTACTAAGACGTGTGTTAACAAAACACTTCAATATAATAAAAAAAGAAGACACAATCTCTGGAGAGGCGCTCCATATGTACAAGCATTGATGAATACAAACGTTCGATTATAAACACAGAAATAAACACCGAATCCGTTAACGAAATTACACAGAACAATCTCTTGTTTAAACATCTTTCTGATCACATGACACACTTGACATCCGAATGTTGCGCTGCCCGGCTGGACGTTTGTAGGCGCTGTGTTCACAGTTTTATCCGATCACAGATACACGAAGCTCCAACCAGCAATAGTCACTCGTAGGTGCACTGGTATAAGTCTCAAGACAAAGTTCACGCAGTACTCACTTATTTGCGCACAGACGATTCTTTCTTTACTAAGAAAAATTGTTTATCACAGTTGATGTTTCCTTGAATCATTCAGGTCTGCGTAACCAAACATGCTTCCACACAGCGATATCCAGTATCTCCACCGTTACACGTTTAAATAAAGTCCTCGGTCTGTTCCCCGCGGCAAGAATCATCGCAGACATGCCCCTGGACTGTAGACATCGGCAGGCTATACCGAAACTGGTACGGTGACCGGGCACTTGTGTCGTACATTCCCTTCATCACGACTTATATTTGCTTGCTGACATCACAAGTCCTGACCGTCCTCTAGCCAATCAACACTCCCCATTATGCCAACTGCCAATTATTATATGAATGTTAATATGGACACGCCTTCAAAAATAAAACACTGAGAAACCCAAACTTAACAGGTGCACAATCTTTGAAGTCAACAACAAACAGTCATGACTTTAACCACCAAACACAGACGGCTCCCACTGAATTAAACTGCACTGAAATTTATATCAAACGAGACACGTATGTTCTGTAACCAGACCTCTCACGCTAATATCTAAACATGATACTCCATATAATGTACAGTAAATGATCAAAACAATTTAACTGGTAATACTCCCTACTAGACCATGCTATACAATAACTAAGCCAGAGTCCTCTTGTGAAAACCGGCAAACTATCCTGTACAACACACTGAATGGTTCAAGTACCGGCAGTATAACCAGTTACTCACACTGAATATCAAGGTAGCGGCATTCTAACCTGTGTATCACGCGGACTGGCAAAGGCAGACTTTCCTGTACATCACACTCAGTGGTCAAGGATGCGGCAGTCTATCCTGTACATGACACTCAGTGGTCAAGGATGCGGCAGTCTATCCTGTACATGACACTCAGTGGTCAAGGATGCGGCAGTCTATCCTGTACATGACACTCAGTGGTCAAGGATGCGGCAGTCTATCCTGTACATGACACTCAGTGGTCAAGGATGCGGCAGTCTATCCTGTACATGACACTCAGTGGTCAAGGATGCGGCAGTCTATCCTGTACATGACACTCAGTGGTCAAGGATGCGGCAGTCTATCCTGTACATGACACACAGTGGTCAAGGATGCGGCAGTCTATCCTGTACATGACACTCAGTGGTCAAGGATGCGGCAGTCTATCCTGTTCATCACACTCAGTGGTCAAGGATGCGGCAGTCTATCCTGTTCATCACACTCAGTGGTCAAGGATGCGGCAGTCTATCCTGTACATCACACTCAGTGGTCAAGGATGCGGCAGTCTATCCTGTACATGACACTCAGTAGTCAAGGATGCGGCAGTCTATCCTGTACATGACACTCAGTGGTCAAGGATGCGGCAGTCTATCCTGTACATGACACTCAGTGGTCAAGGATGCGGCAGTCTATCCTGTACATGACACTCAGTAGTCAAGGATGCGGCAGTCTATCCTGTACATGACACTCAGTGGTCAAGGATGCGGCAGTCTATCCTGTACATCACACTCAGTGGTCAAGGATGCGGCAGTCTATCCTGTTCATCAAACTGAATGGTCAAGGTACCAACAGAGTTGTTGATGCTTACTCGTTGCACAAGCTTCATTACTTTGTGTCCCCTCTTTCTTACAGATAGACGACATAGATTATATGTTGGTTTATTGTTGTTACAGGATATTCAGAATGATAAGGTCGAGCTGCACAGTGAGCGATCGATCAGGGTACAAAAGGTATGCGAAGCAAGGTACAACTACTACACTGTTAATCATCTATGGAACAACTTTAAAATACGCGTTGATGACAAAAGGAATTTGCTCTTCTGCTTCAGAAGTGCGGGTATAACTTTTGGACAAGAGCCTGTTTTAAAAATAAAGTATAACTAAGGAGGTATACAAGTAACTAGTGACCCAGGGGTCATGACTCTCAGCTGACTAGGAATACATTCAAAAAGAGAATTTTATCAATGGCAAATTTTGTAGGTGCTATCCCCATTCAACTTGAGCATAGCTCAAAGGATATGGGTCACAGAGACCTAATTTCATGTTACCACAAAGACTTTTCATGGGCCTCCCTGCTTGTCAAGAGAAAAAATTCTAGGTCCAGTCCTAACCATTTGTGCCCTGTTAACAGATGACCACATCTTTTAATGTCTAAAAAAATCGTAAAAAAAAAAATATATAGGTAGCGCCACCAGTCTGCAGAAGCTGATGAAACACTCCATGATCAATATCTATGCAAAGATAGATCAATGCATTAATTGTTTAGTTACTTGAGCTTTTGTATAAAATTTTCCATTATTCTGCGGGGTACTTCGGAGCCCCATAGCTCAGAGTTTATGGGTAACAGAGACCTAATTTCAGGTTTCCACAGAGACTTTTCATTGGCCTCCCTGCTTGTCAAGAGAGGAATTTTTAGGTAAGTCCTAACGATTTGTGCCCTGTTAACAGATGACCGCTTCTTTTATGGTCTAAAAAAAAATCGTAAAAAATCGAAGAATAAAGGTAGCCCCACCAGTCTGCAGAAACTGATGAAACACTCCATGATCAATATCTATGCAAAGAATCATGGTGATCAATGCATTAGTTGTTTAGATACTTGAGCTTTTGTATCAAATTTTCCATTATTCGGGGAGGGGGGAGTACTTCGGACCCCATAGCTCAAAGTTTATTGGTTACAGTGACCTAATTTCAGATTACCACAAAGACTTTTCATGGGCCTCCCTGCATGTCAAGAGAGAAATTTCTAGGTCCAGTCCAGTCCTACTTCGGAGCCCAATAGCTCAGAGTTTATGAGTAACAGAGACCTAATTTTAGGTTTCCAAGGAGATTTTTTACTGACCTCCCTGCATATCGAGAGAGAAGATTCTAGGTCAAGTCCTAATGATTTGTGCCCTGTTAACAGATGACCGCATCTTAAGAGGTCTCAAAAATAGAGAAAAAAAAATCATAAAAATTGGAAAAATAAAGAGGGCGCTACCAGTCTGCAGAAACTGATCCCACACTCCATGATATCTATGCAAAAATTCATGGTGAAAAATGGATTAGTTGTTCAGATACTGGAGCTTTTGTTTCAAATTTTCCATTATTCTTGGGGGTACTTCGGAGCCCCATAGCTTAAAGAATATGGGTAACAGAGACCTAATTCCAGGTTTCCAAGAAGATTTTTCATGGATATCCCTTGATGTCAAGTAAGAAGATTCCAGATCCAGCGGTTACGATTTGTGCCCTCTTAACGGACAGACGTCCGGACGGACGACGGACAAAGGGTGATCGCTATAACTCAGATGACTTACAGTCAGCTGAGCTATTAAAGAGATCGTATCACGAAGGATTTTCTGAAAGTTATAACAGGAAGCCAGGGGAAAACTCGAAAAGATTTTCGCGTTTGACATGGACCTATCTGGGTATAAGAAGTACTTTGAGCGAAAACTCTTAAATAGGGTTATTTGCGATAGTTTGGCCATAAAGGCGGTTTCACACCGGATGCGTACGAACGAATTTTACGTCCGAAGGAAAATTTGGTGTACGAACGAAAAAATAAAACACTTTATTTTATGTTGGTGAATACACACCTTATCCGAACGATGCTATCCGAACGAAAAAAATAGAACATGTTCTATAGTCTGTTTCACACCGGATGCGTCCCAACGAATATGACACGAACGAATATTTCTGTCGTTCCGACTAAAATCATGTCGCATCCGAAATTTCATTCACACCAAATCCGAACGATATTTTTGGTTTCCGACCTAGGAATTGTCGTCTCCGAAATTCGTATTGGACAGCTATATGAGCAACTTATCGGATGCACTACTATAAAGGCATATATATATATATATATATATATATATATATATATATATATATATATATATATAAAGAGAGAGAGAGAGAGAGAGAGAAAGAGAGAGAAAGAGAGAGAGAGACCTATTAAGAAAATTTCGAATATTTCTGAACTTGTAAATTGATTTTCTCATTAATTTGTAATTAATAATAATTAAGTTTATCTCTGAGTGAACTGACTGTATTATTGAAAATTATTGGGCCTTGCAAGTACCAGCTATAGTCATGAGTTTACAGGCAACAGATATTTACCACTGACTGGACAAGATTCCAATTTCAACGTGCCTTTAAGAATAATTGCACAACCTGTTGTTTCAACAGAACAGATTCCATTGCAATTCCTGCATTTCAAGTTAAATCAAAGTTTTAATCACTAGTTTAGTTTGATTTATATTTGATTTTCATATCTGCCAATATGATTTAGAACAGTCTGCCCACAGCTTTGGAACTTCTGTTTATTTGCAAAACGCTGAACTAACAATAGAACAGAACAGAACAGAACTTTATTCAGGAAAAAGGCCTCAGGCCCAAAGTTCCAAACATTTCAATAAATATTCAATTTTAAAAGTACATCAATCCAATGGAAGGTAGCAGTCTTATATTTTCTAGTAAACACTGCCATCAACACAAGTAACAGAACTGCATACCTACATACATATAAATCTGTTTTGCCATCATCTGTGAGGATAAACATAATTACATTTCAATAAACAGTCAGTTCAAAAATTACAACAATATAATGTTAAGTAACAGTCTTAAAATGACTAATCAATCGTGCCATAAACACATGTAACATTATTGCACACCTAAGTACACAATGAATCTATTGTGCTGTCAACAGTGGGTACTGTTTAAAATACATAATTCAACCATCTATCATTTTCCGTCTCCTCAAAAACGAATTAAACACATATGCAGCAACTTTTGATATTTCAAATGGATTATCTAAATTAAATAATTTTATAAAATTTTGTTCACTTGGATAATGCAAGTCTTGTCTAATATATTTTAACCTCAAATCGTGATATAATTTACACTCTTGCATAAAGTGAGCTTCATCCTCAACAATATTGAATCCATAGCATAAACAATATTTACAGATCCTTTCATCACGAGAAATGTTTTTATGGCGGCCCATTTCTATAGCTAATTCATGATTTGAACATCGAAGTTTAGCAAGTGCTGTACGGTGTTGTTTATTTGGGATACAATCAACATATTTTTCTAGAGTGAGCATAGATTTAAAAGTACCATAATAGTAGAGTTTACTGCACAATTCAATATCACCATGCCAATTTTGAATGGCCATATCTTTTATTCTCATTTCAACTTCTTTCATAAAATAATTCACATCTCCAATGTACTGTGCCATCCAAACATATCCAAAACCAGACTGGAACAACAGTGTTCTTACTTCAGATACCCAATTTGATTTACCACTGTTATCTAAATTCATCAACATATTGTACACCTGTTTCTGATATCTATGTTCTGGCATATACAAACGTTTAATCCAATACTTAATACAACGCAATAAGCAAGTTACAAACAAAGGAAATCTGCCACATTCCCCTAATGCTGCTGCATTTGGAGTATTCTGACCTACATTTAAAATTTGTTTGCAGAATTTGTACTGTACTCTCTCTATAGTTTCTGATTTTTTAAAACCCCACAACTCACATCCATATGTTAATATTGGCACTACCATTTGATCAAATAAATAAAAGAGATGTTTTGTACTTACATATTTACACTTTTTGCTGAATGTTTTAATCATGCATACAGCTTTGTTTGCTTGTAAACCTGCTGTTGTTGTGTATTTAACCAAGATTATTTTGTGGAGAAAATAATACCAAGATATTTGTAGTATGGAACCCCTTCTAACTGTTTACCTTTTAAATACCATTTTTCTACTTTTCGTAAGGGACCACCTTTCCTAAAAACCATAATCTTAGTTTTATCTGTATTAATTTTGAAACCATAATTTTCACAAAACTTTTGTAAGAGATCAATCTGTTGCTGAAGTCTACCTACAGTATCCCCACAATTAACCATATCATCTGCAAATAACAATGTCATTAAATTTGAGAGATTTCCATTTACATATATCCCCTGACAATCGCTTCCATCTAACATGTTACAATACTCATTAATAAATAAAGACAATAATAAAGGACTTATCATACAACCTTGCCGGGTACCTACCGAACATGCAAAATAATCTGTAAGTCCACTCTCAGTTAATATACAAAACTGCATTTTGGAATACATTGATTTTATAACACGTAATATTTTACCATTTATGCCTTGTTTTAACATAATAATAATACTATTACATAATAATGATAAATATAACACATGAAAAATGTTATTGTTCCATGATTTTTTCTCTTATTATATCGCGGAACATTTTATTATTTGGGGAGGGGTTGGGTAAGGAACACCAAGTCCTGGATAATGTTGCTAATTTGTGTTCATATCGCTTATTCGACTTATATTCAGGGGCGTCAATATAGAGGGAAGGGGTAGGGGGATGATGAATGTAATCATCACCCCCTTCCCTCTTCAGAGAATAACTTTAATATATTGCCAATAATATATTAAGAATTAGAATTCACCATGAAATATTATATCTTAACCTGGTTTAAAGGTATAAATGTTTTGTCCCCGGTTGTAAATTAAAACAAATGGCCAAGCGGTGATTGAAATCCCCTTATTAAATATAATTATCCCCAAGGAAATATACATATTAAATAAAAAGAAGTCTGATTTAAATGGGAAAATCTTTGGAGCATGTTCTATTTTTTTCCTTCGGATAGCATCGTTCGGATTAGGTGTGTATGCACCAACATAAAATAAAGGATTTTATTTTTTCGTTCGTATAGCAAATTTTCGTTCGGACGTAAAATTCGTTCGGACGCATCCGGTGTGAAACCGCCTTATTCCTTGTCGTTCGCATCGGACAAGTATGGCTTCTTTTCACCTTGAACACAAAAGAGCTGGAATATTTTTAACCAGACTGGTTCATTTGTACGTTACTTATTTGATATATATGTAATACTGTACAACATAGAAGTGTTGTTTCCTTGTTCACTATTTTAAAATTATGTGATAAAAATATAAAACAGGGATTATTTTATTTAAATCAAATTAATTTGATTTAAACAGATATTTATAACAGTTTTTTAGCTCCAATGATTTTCCCATTTAAATCAGACTTTACATTATATAATATGTAAATTTCCTGGGTGGATTTATTACTTTAATTTATTTATTTAACTTATTTTAATTTAGAATCCGGGACAAAACGGACTTTTAAACCAGGTTAAATGTAATTTTTCAGGGTAAATTCTATTTCTTAATATATTATTTGCAATATATTAAATTTATACTCCGAAAGGGGGGAGGGATGATTACATTGATCATCCCTCCTAGCCTCCCCCCCCCCCGCTTATATTTACGTCCCTGAATATAAGTCAGCTGTGTAAGCGATATGAACACAAGTTAGCGACATTATCCAGGACTTGCTGTTTATTACCAATAAAATAATCCGCGGTAAATTTAGAAAAAAAAATCATAGAACTATAACTTTTTTCATTTGTAATATGTATTATTATCATAGTATTATTTTTAGTTCAACGTTTCGCATTTAAACAGAAGTTTAATAGCTGTGCGCAGTCTGTTAAAAATCATATTGGCAGATTTGAAAATGAAATATAAATCATACTTAACTAGTGATTTAAACTTTAATTTAACTTGAAATGCAGCAGTTACAGTGGCATCCGTTCTCTTGAAACAAGAGGTTGCGCAATTATTATTTAAATTCATGTTGAAATGGGAATCTTGGTCGAGTAAGTGGTAAATATTATTTTCAATTATACAGTCAGTACACTCAGAGATAAAAACTTTATTATTAATAATTATTAATTACAAATTAATCAGAAAATCAATATACACGTTCAGAAATATTCGACATTTTTGTATAGGTCTATGTATATGGCCATAAAGCCTAAAATTTTAGTGCATCCGATATATTGCTCATATATCTGTCCATTACGAATTTCGGAGACGAAAATTCCTCGGTCGGAGACCAAAAATATCGTTCGGATTTGGTGTGAATGAAATTTCGGATGCGACAGGATTTTAGTCGGAACGACAGAAATATTCGTTCGTGTCATATTCGTTCGGATGCATCCGGTGTGAAACCGCCTTAATTTACGCAGCTGAATCAGTAAGTAGCGACAAGTATATGTTTACACTGATTAGACGTTTCTCGGAACTTTTGTTTGCTGTTGGCATACATGAAATGTCGGAATGAACTATTCTGCATTCTTTGAAGACAATATATACATATAAAGAAACTGATAGTAGACCTAAAGCTGACGCAGGAAAACCAAAATTAATCAAGCTTTCCTCGATGGCAAGGGAGGCTTATAGGGGTTGATGAATTTATTTCTATATCCATATTTAAGTAAACATTTTGTTGGTAGACCAGCTTAGGTCCTCCCGAGAGCAACATCTTCGATTTCAAAATTGGGCACAATGTTACTTTAAGGTCTAATCATCGTCAAACAACCTTGGTTTAATTTAGCTTCAGAATTCATATTAATAATAATTTTAGACACAGTGATGTATATATATTTAGAATCCTTGGAATATTCTCTATCAGATGAGATATATTTAAAAAGTGTAACAGTGTCCACTTTGAAAATTTAAAACTTGAAATGATTTAAAATTATTTTTTTTTAATTGGATATATCTCAAAATTGGCATAAGGTATGTATGTAGAAACAGTATCATTTGAAACTACATACAAATATCTCCAGGCGTTTTTTTTTTTTTTTGTTATTTATTTATTGTCTTTTTTTCATAATGAATTTGAAATTTAAGAAAAATGTGTGATGTTAACAATACTTATTTCGTTTAAATAACGTATTTCTACTACACTGAAAACGATATAGGAAAAAGAAAAAAACGCATTTTAGAATACTTGTTGATTTACCTATATGCAAAATTTGAAGACTATATTCGATGGTTTTTGAGAAATATCGCTCTGAAGACCGTACAGTCTCCTGAAATACTGTTTTGAGAAAACGGCCAAAAACTGTTTGGGAAGAGAAATTTCGTTTGAGTGGAAAACAGGGATATAAGCGCAAGTGACAGTTGTATTTTTTCACTAAATGTTGGGATGAGAATCGGTTTTAATATATAAATTATAAAATTTAATGGTTTTTCAATGTTAAAAAAAAAGATTTTATTAGGCATCATGAAAACTGGAGAACTGTCAAACTAAAGTAGGCGGAGCTTACTGGTCCGAGGGGTCGGTCATCGGTAATCAGGTCATGGGCTACCGCGCCGGGGCACGCGTTAGGTGTGAAGTGACTGATAAGAACGATCACTCTGTTTACTCTGCGCTCTCATTCAGACCACCATATACCCTAATCCAATTAACAGCTTGTCTCTCCCTCTCTCTCTCTCATTAGATTTATTTACACCAGTCATATACGCGCTAAATCGTGCTGCGGCCGCTCTTCCTTTTTTACCGATCGCTCTCATAGCTAAGACTCCGGCGCGGTTCACTTCGCAAAATTTGTTAGCAGGCGACGTGGTGGTGTGACTTGGTGCCGCGTTCCTCTCACAAAATTCATTCGTGCAACGCAGACCCACCCATATTGCTGCACCACCCTCGGCGGAACATTGTGATCAGCAGTATGTGACTGTCTCTCGTTCAAAAGCGAATTTTATCTTCGCTCATTCTACTCTATTTTCTTCGACCCATGACGTTCAGATTGAAGATAGTGTATATTATAAAAGAAGGAACGATGTATTCGGTAATGGTTTTGGCGATGTAATGATGGACCCTGGGAGAAAATGTTAAAGTATATAACAGGGTCAATATTACAGAAATAACAATCGATAAATTCATATTTCTAGGTATATTCTTGGTGCCAGGACCCTTATTGGGTGACACGAACATATTTTAGGGCAGTGACATAGACATTATTCGGCGACTGGAGGAGTACGATGTACAGTTTACTTCTGGGTAAGGCGTATATGGGGGGGGGGGTGTTTGTATTAATTAGTGTCAATTAGTAAGTGCCGGTAATAAAGATAAGCTTTTTCCCGGCTGTCAATCAACCATTTGCCTAATACCGCGAGATCGCACGGTTAACCAATAAGCAACTTACACGCTGCTAACTCTCACCGAGCTGACAGCTGGTCCTGTTTGCACCGCAGGAGGGGTTGACATCTGAATTAAAATACTTATTTTTCTAATTGATACAATATTACCCCAAGAACGTGTTTTTGTGAAAAGATAGATATAGCAAACATCTATAAAACCAGACGTTTTTCAGAAAAATGTAATTTTCATGCTTTTTGACGATGATTAGACTTTAAGTCATAGATTTGCATCTGATATTTAAATTTGCCACTGACCTTATTCCCACAGCCTTAAACTATACGACAGATCCTTTATATCTTCCAATTGTCCCTGTTTGAGCTTTATTTCAAATATGGCTGATTTTCTCAAACTGCCCTTCAGGCAAAATATTAATAAACAGTCACAGATTAATACCTGATATTAATTTTTGAACTTAACCTTACATCCGATGTCATACATTACCCCCACCCTCCCCCCAGTATTTGCCACTTAGACATGTTTAACGGGTACAGTTAGGGTCGTGCCAAAATGCCCCCCCGCTTTTATTCACTCCTCAGCCCTGAATTATAACTCTACCCTTTCCATGCGCCTGGTTTTTCAAAACTTACTTTTGATCAGAATATACCAATAACAGTCACAGGTAATAGATTTATCAAGCTTCAAAGGATATTGGGGTTATCTATACTACTTCTCGTTTCAGGGTAACCAACCAGTAGGTGGCGCTATAATTTGCGGAATCAACAGAATAAACAAACGTCTGTGCATCACGGTCTCCTTCTGTCTTAACTGTAGGATATTGATTTATAGAAGGCTAGGTGAAGAATTTCTAACCAGAGGTTAGAAATTAGGGGGGAGGTGTTGCAGTTGGAGGCGATGGTTTAATTCTATTCTAAGGTAAATAGTTTTTGTAGAAGAATATGAAGTGATCTTTGAGTATATTTATTATACATAGTTGATGTTCTTCTGTCAGATAACATATCTTTACAGCTTCATGTTACCAAAAAAAATCAATTGTATTCCCTTGCTTTATGTCCAGGCTTGATACACACTCCAAACTCGTCGATCAATTTGTAGGATAGAAATAGCAAATGATTGATAATATTCGAAAAAATTACCTTTAACAGGAAACAGTTGTTAACAGCTGCCAATCCTGAACGTTTTATTTTGTTCAATTGTTGTACTTCCAGTCTTGATACCCAAAGACAATACAGGACAACATGGGTTATGGTAAGCCTGCACTGATTTTAGCTTCAAATATACAGGAAAAGCTATTGGGGTTTATACTCTATTACGACATCTTGGGATGAAACTTGAAATTTATTTCACTCTGCAGAATCGGACTCACAAGACGTGCGTCACAGACATGGACTCAAATCCCGAAATGGACCGAACTTTTCCCCTCAGCGAAATGTTTACGTAACTTAGTACATTTACCCGTATTGCTGATTAAGCCTGTCAGGTTAGGCTTACCAGCCCCATATAATTGCCAACTGAATCGTGTTTTGACGGCTACATTTCGGAAAAGGCAATAATGTAAGCAGTTAGCCGACTAGTTTATTTCAGTAATGGTTTTCTATACATATTATATATGTTATGTTCATAAATGGCCCTGAATCTGTCGTTTTTAAATGGTCAATTCTCTCTTGCTTTTGACTGTTGTTCGATACACCTTGGCGTTAGCTTTAATTTAGGACGTGGACTGAAAAACTGTTAAGAGGCACTTGTTGGAACAAAAATGCTTCACCACAAATATTATTTGAACACATTGAGAATAAGCCAAATTGTGATTTAGATGCTGGGCCTGCACAAGGTTTGAACCGATACCGATTGTGTGGATACATAACAGGGTTGTCTTTCTTCGTTTGTCCAAACGTTTTATTCTATATAATTAATGCGGAATTTGTTTTTCTAGACCACGGTTTACCTGCTTCCATTCTAAATTGACTCTATAAATTCGGCATACGTATCGCTGGTGTGCTCTTCTAGGACAAGTTTGTTTTATGTTGCTTGATTATGCCATATTAAGCTGAATAATTAATAATTTTAATATTTTCCAGTTTGGTGCCCCTATTTATTATGTGCTTCAAGGTCTTCAACGCCTGTGGCGCTTTTTCAGGAGGCGCCTCGGGGTTTTTCACTGGCCTGTTAAGACCGTGGCCAGAGCGCATGTCCGGCCAAAAAGCCATTTCCGTCGATACGCGGTCACGCGGGTCCACTATAATCCCCATTGATCCCCAATATTCATTGGAAGGAATGTTCCCTCTTAAAAGGAAGTAAAGGTTTTTAATTCAAAGACCACATGGCTCCGCTTTCAATGCGAGGGCTTTTCATTTTGGTCAACACTATAGGCACTGTCACTGATCAATACGCACCGATACACTTAAAATTGAGATGGGTAAATATATACACACACACACACACACACACATATATATATACGCACAGATACACTTAAGATTCGAATTGGTCAATATATCAATACGCATGGATACAATTTAAATTGTTATTGGTCTATATATCAATACGCACAGATACACTTAAAATTGGGATGGGTCAATTAATCAATACACACGGATACACTTAAAATTGGGATCGGTCAATATATCAATATAGTCCATGGGCTAGGAGGGGTCACCGTGCACCCCCTCTGGGATTTTATGACATAGGTATTTTTTCGATCCCTAAGTATGTCCAATTAATGAATTAAGAAGTTAACAGTGATAATTTTGGGATACACTACCCTTTTAGGCCATTTAAAGACAACCGCGTCTTTTCGCACGGCACCTGCGGAGAGTTAGTCTTGTTAAGGGGGTAGGGGTATGTAAATGCTTATAGCTCGCTTAATACTTGACATATTCACTTCAAATAAACTGCATTGTATTCGCAAATTGTAGGGAAAAGTCAGGAACAACAATAATCATATGAAGGTGTTATGTTTTTTGTTAATTAAGCAATTAATTACTATACATAAAAATTATCCAAAAAGAAAATTGAATTTAACAGGTTTTTTTTTTTCTTTTCTTTTCCCAACAGTGGTTTATTTTCGAGATGATGTTGCATTTCTAAAATTCTAGTGCATTATTACATTAGTACCTGACATTCTTACAAATTATGTCGATATAATTATGAATATTTGACCATATACACCTGCAATGAATGACCCATTGTTAATTCTATTTTATGGTATCCCTTGTATATAAGATGATGTACTTGATTTTCATTGTGATGCTTCCCTTATACAGGGAGTAGTTATTACCTGAATCTGAAGGTGTTTATTAGCTTTAATAATAATAAAAAGAGCCCTCTCTGGAACAAATATGAACACATAATAATCACAAATAATAATTATTTGAAATTTCTAATAGATAGAAAATCAATCCGTTATGCTGATCCATCTGTAATATTGTGATGAATTTGTCCAAAAAATGAAAATCCAAATGTGAAAAATTTACTTACTGTAAATCTTAGTGCATAAGACCTCTATACAGTATAAGTAACGTCTTGTACCACAATATCAACACAAGGTTTAAAGTCATGTCAAAAGGAGAAAGAACAGGAAGGCATGTGCAACAGTTTCAATTTTTAATCCAAAATTAATAATTAATGCGTATACAGTTTAATAACATTATTTGGGGTTGCTTAAGTTTTTTATTTATTTATTGATCTGATTTTCATATTTTTGTTACACTTATATTATGACTGAGTCATAAGTTGCCTTGTTATATATTTAAATGCCTTACCATGTCGCTTTTAGAATCTCTAGCAAGGAAACGTACTTGATAGTTTAAATTGTAAACAAATCACAGATTCTAATCTAAATGTATATTGATGGATTAGAATGAACCCTTTTTATGATTTCTTTTCAATGCGATTGTAAGTAATGGAAGGACATGGTACAGGAATACGTTTTAACAGCAGCGAGAAAGCAGAGGAGCGGAGGTTTCACAGTGACAGTACCATACATGGGGGGGGGGGGGGTTATATCCTTGTTTTTCGATCAAAAATAAAACATATGTCTGATTTCTGATTGTAAAAATTACGAAAACTGACGGAGTAAACAGAGAGAAGCTATGGGTTCTAACCAGAAATAGACAAAGCCTGTGCCCTTATACCGGACACAGTATAAGGGCACAGTTACCACTGAGATTACCACAAAATATACAATTTCTGATGTCTGCATCCAAGTGTAGTATATATTTTTGTTTTATATATTTTATTTTATTTTATTTCGGTACAACTCAGCTTCTGTAAATGGATGTTGTACACATTTAAAATTGGCATTTGATTTCACCTGTTTATGGCACCTTTTCAAAAGAAATGGGTTTTATATATATCCCCCATGAAAATTCGAGAGGATTCATACTCTAGCTCCTATGCATTTTAGTCTTCAATAATTCGTTATTTGTGATGAGGCATTCTGCAATTTCAATGCTTACTTGGACATTTTATAGCCTTTAGAAGATAGATTAAGAAAAATCAGTCACTCGCGTTTTTACTCAAGACAGATTATATAACCTCAGAACTATTCAACATGAATGGCGGCGTTGTCATTTGAATCATGTAGCGAGATTAAAATTCCTGCTAACAATTTGGTAAAATATCCTTATCCTTAAAAGTATAAATAAGCGTGAGCATGACACAAATTACTTTTTGCTCAATTAATCATGTACACCCGCCTTCCTATGCCAGTCCTCAAAATACGTGTTTTTATGAAGAATCAATTAGATTTCAGTCCTTAATTCTGGAATGATAAAAATTCAACGACCATACATTTTTTCGTCAAGTTAATGAAAAATGGACCCCTTATTTCTCTTGGAGAGGTCGAGGTCATGGAACTCCCAATCTAAAATTCAATGCTCAATCGTTCAAGGCTATGTAATCAAGCAGGAAGTTAAAAGCCTAACATTTTTAAAGCATTTCATTCGACTGTCAGGAGATATAGTTGAGTATCCGCTTCTTAGTTTTATTAAATTTATTTAACATTAGAGAATCACCATATTTTACTAGAATGTCCTTTGTTCACAAGTGGTTATTCACCCTCTTCATCATGACAAGTCGAGTATATGTCTTTATTTGATGTCCGCCAGAAATATTAACCGTGATCAACATAAAATGATTTTGTTTGAAGAATATTTGGTTTTAAGAGATAATATTTTTGTCCTAGGAAGGGAAGAGCCCATCGTCAGTCAATAGTACTAAAAGAAAAGTGCAAATTTCTGCATATGTAGAAAGTTTATCCCACTCGCATGCACAGTTGTGACTTATATTAGCCGCTTATGTTCTGGTAATCTGATCTCACCTGTGATGCAATCATCCAGTTGGTAAAACGTGAACCATTACTCTCAGGTAAAATAAATATAGTTCCATGTTTAACGGACCACAAATTAAATTTTGACCAGGATCCATTACAGGTGATCCTTGTTAATGGCCGAGGTATGCGTGTTATTTGAAACTTGCCTAAAAATTAGGTGGATACGTTTCCATATTACTTACTTCACAGGCCTGGTGCTCTGGGTCTAGACTTTTCAGGAAGCCTAAAGTAACTGAATTATCTGGTCATAAAGGTCATATAAGGTCATGAGGAGAAAAACCTCACAACATTTCGGAAGGGTTAACATTACACGGGTAAGTGCTTATACTTGGAGAAAGTTTAATATTCTTATACACTTATATAATCAAAATGATCTGGAGTTTACTAGTGTTTATAACCTTAGTTTCAAAATAATGACTATTTGTGGAATTAGGGAAGCGTCACGGTGAGGTACATCGAGAGAGGAACACAGAATGAATACTATATCATTCATTGATGTCTAAATAATTTTATTTAAAAAGTTATATTTTCAGGATTGAGAGAGCTAACATATTCATAATTTAGAACTTCAGAAATGTAAACATTATTTTGTAAAATCATCAACAGCGAAAAGTTTGAATAACTTAAAAAAATAATAAAATAAAATAAAATTTCTTCAGGATGTTTTATTAATATCATAATTTATTGCTTCCAAAAACACCAAAATCACAAAAAAACATATAATACATATATATGATCTTATCTTTCAGTGACATTTTTCGCTTGTTTGCAAATAAAATACAGTTATTTGAAGTAAATGGATTGACTTCTTCAAGTTTTGTGTTAACTTAAATCCTGGATTTATAAAGATTTGACCTTGTATGATAATGATCAAGGTAACTAGGTTATGAACTGATCTGAGATTTTACTAAGGCTGATTTGAACTCGAAGATGCAGGTGAAGGTCGCCAGTTTTCGAACTTGTCCGAGATTTTGGTAGCGACATTTCATGAGTCGGATTTCATGTAAATATTATGGGTGGTTCAAAAGTTATATTGTTCACAAATACTTTAAATTCTGGACGATTTGACCTTGAAGATCAAGGTCACCAGTTTTCGAGCTCCTCAAGGAACTTGATTAAAACAATTTTGTTTTATATTTGAGAAAAAAATATGCGATACTTCAAAAGTAATGGGGTTCATCAAAAAAATGTTTATTTCGGCCTATTTGACCTTATAAATGAAGGTCAAGGTCACCGATTTTCGAACTCGTCTAAGATATTGGTAGAAACATTTTAAATTTAAAATTCCATGAAAACAAGTTCAGTCGTTCAGAAGTTATCGCGTCCACAAGATATGACACCGACCACTGATTTGACCTTGTTATTGAAGGTCAAGGTCACCAGTTTTTGAGCTCCTCAAACAACTTGATTTAAACAATTAGTGTCTCAAATTTGAGGTAAAAACATGCGATACTTCAAAAGTCACGGGGTACACAAAAAGAACTTGTCCCAGATTTTGGTAGAATAAATTTATATTTAAAATATATATTAATTTAAAATATTCCAACGTTACTGCGTTCACAAGATTTGACACAGACGACGACGACCACGACAGACCAAACACCATACAGGGAAGGAGACATTATTGGGATGGGTCTATCAATAGGCATGGGTACGTTTAACATTGGGAAAGGACACTTTCTACCAATACTCGCCGACAGTAAAAAATATCCACTATATGTTATTTTACATATTTTGTATTAACACTGGAGTTATGAAAGGTGGCTCGTCAAACAAATGAATACCGAACATTTTCAATTCTTAAGTAAAAGTTATTTAAAACTGTGACATGATTTAAATAAAATAGAGAATTTTTAATTTTTTTTGTTGTGTTATATATAGGTACTGTAAAAGTTAAAACTGGAATTGAATGGAAATCTGTATGTTCTGGAAAAGAATTGGAATAAAAGTTTATGGCTCAGATGACTTGAGTTGATATGATGTAAAAGAACAGTTTTCTATAGTCGCACGGATATATATATATATATATATATATATATATATATATATATATATATATATATATATATGCTTCCTATACTGATTGTGTAACAGCATGATGAGCAGTTGGAATACTGCTTTATCTGTGTTGAGCCACACATAAAATACTGTTCTATAGACTCTGTTAACAGGAAACACAAGCGGGTTTTCTTTCTCCCTGATAGGTCGAGACACAAAAGTAGGAATTTGGAATGCTCGCCTTGGAAAAAAAATAAATAAAAAATTACTACAATTCTTGAAATTGTATGATCAACCTTAATTTAATTAATTCTCCATACCTTTAAAAATACATTTTGGCAATTTGAATAGAACAAATTATAAACATTGCCATGGGCCTGGGCTTCGCCTGTTATATATATATATATATATATATATATATATATATATATATATATATATATATATATACCAATTGCATATCCAATATTCGCAGATCCTCTTGCAATGTTTGATGACGTGGTTACATTATAAATGCAATCAAATGATATCATACAATCTTAAGTTCCATAAAGATAGTTTCAATTCAACTCTTACTCTCTACATCTTATTTTATCCATCATTGATTATCATGATTTGAAAGCAGGCGTACTCAGCTTTATCACTGACCCGTTGGAAATATTGAAAAGATCATTTCGGTTTGTAGAACAGACTTCAATACGAGCAGTGCACCTGCAGCAATTCATCAGAGACCCATTCAATATTCCTGTAAAATATGAGGTATATAGCTGCACCTGTACTCGAGTCATTTGATAAAATGTATGCACAAAACACGTCACATTTTTTTATGATTGGCTAGATATGGAGTTCCTTAAAACAACATTCAAGGAGCAAGTTGACCCAATTAATACCCATTAACTCTCACTTTCTCTATATGAAATTTTTTAATATCATATGAAAGCCTAATCATAGTTGCTTAAGGTTTACCTTGGAAAAATATGTAAAAAACATTTAGGCCTGCAGTAAGTAAGAACAAGTGACCCATGGGTCATGACTCTCAGCCGACTGGCATGTTGACAACATGTCCTTGCACAGGCAACTAATAGAGATAATGTAGGTGGCATCATAGTTCATGCATAATAGCTGAAGTTCATCAAGACCCATAGGTACACCAAATTTGTTGACAATCCAACCAGCCATTCCTGAGGAACCTAGCAATTTGTGTGAATTTTTATTATTTCTGGGGTGCTCAAACATAGCCTGTAAATCAGATAATATAGGTTACAGTGACCTAATTTCAGGTTTCTAAGGAGAACTAAAGGGGAACTGTCAGGATGTCAGGTAAGAAGATTCTAGGTCTAATGGTTATTGATTTGTATCCTGCTTTGGTACCAAATTTTCAATTTTTTTGGGGGGGGGGGGTGCTTATCAGCCCCATAGCTTACAGAATATGGGTAAGAGAGACCTAATTTCAGGATTCCAAAAAGACTTTTCATGGATCTCCCTGGTTCCCAAAAAGAAGATTTTAGGTCCAATGGTTATGATTTGTGCCCTGCTTTGGTATAAAATATTCCATTATGAGGGGGGGGGTATTTATAAGCCCCATAGCTCCGACAATATGGGGACAGAGACCTATTTTCAGGTTTCCAAGGAAGGAGACTTTTCATGGGCCTCCCTTCATGTCAAGATACAAGATTCAAGGTCCAGTCATTACGATTTGTACTCTATAAACAGATGACCACATCATTAAAGATCTCAAAAAACAAAGAAAAAAATTGTAAAAAATGGAAAAAAAATACAGATGGCGCCACCAATTTCCAAAAAAACTGATGAAAGGTACCGGCATTCTAACCTGTGCATCACGCGGACTGACCAAGGCAGACTTTCCTGTACATAACACTCAGTGGTCAAGGATGCGGCAGTCTATCCTGTACATCACACTCAGTGGTCAAGGATGCGGCAGTCTATCCTGTACATCACACTCAGTGGTCAAGGATGCGGCAGTCTATCCTGTACATCACACTCAGTGGTCAAGGATGCGGCAGTCTATCCTGTACATCACACTCAGTGGTCAAGGATGCGGCAGTCTATCCTGTACATCACACTCAGTGGTCAAGGATGCGGCAGTCTATCCTGTACATGACACTCAGTGGTCAAGGATGCGGCAGTCTATCCTGTACATGACACTCAGTGGTCAAGGATGCGGCAGTCTATCCTGTACATGACACTCAGTGGTCAAGGATGCGGCAGTCTATCCTGTACATCACACTCAGTGGTCAAGGATGCGGCAGTCTATCCTGTACATCACACTCAGTGGTCAAGGATGCGGCAGTCTATCCTGTTCATCACACTCAGTGGTCAAGGATGCGGCAGTCTATCCTGTACATCACACTCAGTGGTCAAGGATGCGGCAGTCTATCCTGTACATCACACTCAGTGGTCAAGGATGCGGCAGTCTATCCTGTACATCACACTCAGTGGTCAAGGATGCGGCAGTCTATCCTGTACATGACACTCAGTGGTCAAGGATGCGGCAGTCTATCCTGTACATCACACTCAGTGGTCAAGGATGCGGCAGTCTATCCTGTACATCACACTCAGTGGTCAAGGATGCGGCAGTCTATCCTGTACATCACACTCAGTGGTCAAGGATGCGGCAGTCTATCCTGTACATCACACTCAGTGGTCAAGGATGCGGCAGTCTATCCTGTTCATCACACTCAGTGGTCAAGGATGCGGCAGTCTATCCTGTACATCACACTCAGTGGTCAAGGATGCGGCAGTCTATCCTGTACATCACACTCAGTGGTCAAGGATGCGGCAGTCTATCCTGTACATCACACTCAGTGGTCAAGGATGCGGCAGTCTATCCTGTACATCACACTCAGTGGTCAAGGATGCGGCAGTCTATCCTGTACATCACACTCAGTGGTCAAGGATGCGGCAGTCTATCCTGTACATGACACTCAGTGGTCAAGGATGCGGCAGTCTATCCTGTACATCACACTCAGTGGTCAAGGATGCGGCAGTCTATCCTGTACATCACACTCAGTGGTCAAGGATGTGGCAGTCTATCCTGTACATCACACTCAGTGGTCAAGGATGCGGCAGTCTATCCTGTTCATCAAACTGAATGGTCAAGGTACCAACAGAGTTGTTGATGCTTACTCGTTGCACAAGCTTCATTACTTTGTGTCCCCTCTTTCTTACAGATGGACGACATAGATTATATGTTGGTTTATTGTTGTTACAGGATATTCAGAATGATAAGGTCGAGCTGCACAGTAAGCGATCGATCAGGGTACAAAAGGTATGCGAAGCAAGGTACAACTACTACACTGTTAATCATTTATGGAACAACTTTAAAATACGCGTTGATGACAAAAGGAATTTGCTCTTCTGCTTCAGAAGTGCGGGAATAACTTTTGGACAAGAGCCTGTTTTAAAAAATATAGTATAACTAAAGAGGTATACAAGTAACTAGTGGCCCATGGGGTCATGACTCTCAGCTGACTAGGAATACATTCACAAAGAGATTTTTATCAATGCCAAATTTTGTAGGTGCTATCCCTATTCAACTTGAGCAAAGCTCAGAGGATATAGGTAACAGAGACCTTATTTCATGTTACCACAAAGACTTTTCATATGCCTCCCTGCTTGTCAAGAGAAAAATGTCTAGATCTAGTCCTAACGATTTGTGCCCTGTTAACAGATGACCACATCATTTAAGGTCTAAAGAAAATCGTAAAAAAAATATAGGTAGCGCCACCAGTCTGCAGAAACTGATGAAACGCTCCATGATCAATATCTAAGCATAGAGAGATAAATGCATTAATTATTTAGATCCTTGAGCTTTTGTGTTAAATTTTCCATTATTCTTGGAGGAACTTCGGAGCCCAATAGCTCAGAGTTTATGGAGTACAGAGACCTAATTTCAGGCTTCCACAGAGACTTTTCATTGGCCTCCCTGCATGTCAAGAGAGAAGATTCTAGGTCCAATCTTTACGATTTGTACCCTGTTAACAGATGACACCATCTTAAGAGGTTCTCAAAAGTAGAGAAAAATATTCGAAAAAATCGAAAAAAATGCAGGTTACGCCACCAGATTGAAGAAACTGATGAAACATTCCATGACCAATATCCATGCAAAGAATCATGGTTATCAATGCATTAGTTGTTCAGATACTGGATCTTTTGTATCAAATTTTCCATTATTCTGGGGGTACTTCAGCGCCAAATTGCTCAAGGAATGTGGGTAACAGAGACCTAATTTTAGGTTTCCAAGGAGATTGTTCATGGGCCTCCCTGCATATCGAGAGAGAAGATTCTAGGTCAAGTCCTAATGATTTGTGCCGTGTTAACAGATGACCACATCTTAAGAGGTCTCAAAATGGAGAAAAAAAATCGTAAAAATCGGAAAAATACAGGGGGCGCTACTAGTCTGCAGAAACTGATGCCACACTCCATGATCAATATCTCTACAAAGTATCATGGTGATCAATGCATTAGTTGTTCAGATACTGGAGCTTTTGTTTCAAATTTTCCATTATTCTTGGGGGGTACTTCGGAGCCCCATAGCTCAAAGAATATGGGTAACAGAGACCTAATTCCAGGTTTCCAAACAGATTTTTCATGGATATCCCTTGATGTCAAGTAAGCAGATTCCAGATCCAGCGGTTACCATTTGTGCCCTGTTAACGGACAGAGGGCCGGACGGACGACGGACAAAGGGTGATCGCTATAACTCAGATGACTTACAGTCAGCTGAGCTATTAAACAGGTCTTATAACGAAGGATTTTCTGAAAGTTATAACAGGAAGCCAGGGGAAATCTCGAAAAGATTTTCGCGTTTGACATGGACCTATCTGGGTATAAGAAGTACTTTGTTTGAGCGAAAACTCTTTAATAGGGTTATTTGCTATAGTTTGGGCATAATTCACGCAGCTGGATCAGTAAGTAGCGACAAGTATATGTTTACACTGATTAGACGTTTCTCGGAACTTTTGTTTGATGTTGGCATACATGAAATGTCGGAATGAACTATTCTGCATTCTTTGAAGACAATATATACATATAAAGAAACTGATAGTAGACCTAAAGCTGACGCAGGAAAACCAAAATCAATCAAGCTTTCCTCGATGGCGTGGGAGGCTTATAGGGGTTGATGAATTTATATCTATATCCATATTTAAGTAAACATTCTGTTGGTAGACCAGCTTAGGTCCTCCCAAGAGCAACATCTTCGATTTCAAAATTGGGCACAATGTCATAGATTTGCATCTGATATTTAAATTTGCCACTGACCTTATTCCCACAGCCTTAAGCTATACGACAGATCCTCCATTATCGTCCACTTGTCCCTATTTGAGCTTTATTTCAAATATGGCTGATTTTCTCAAATTGCCCTTCAGGCAAAATATTAATATACAGTCACAGATTAATACCTGATATTAATTTTTGAACTTAACCTTACATCCGATGTCATACATTACCCCCACCTTCCCCCAGTATTTGCCACTTAAACAGGTTTAACGGGTACAGTTAGGGTCGTGCCAAAATGACCCCCGCTTGACTCCTCAGCCCTGAATTATAGCCCATACCCTTTCCATGCGCCTGGTTTTCCAAAACTTACTTTGATCAGAATATACCAGTAACAGTCACAGGTAATAGATTTATCAAGCTACAAAGGATATTGGGGTTATCATCTCTACTACTGCTCGTTTCCGGGTAACCAACCAGTAGGTGGCGCTATAGTTTGCGGCTCTAGATCGCACTCCATTTAGAATCACCAGAATAAACCAACGTCTGTGCATCACGGTCTCCTTGTGTCTTAACTGTAGGATATTGATTTATAGAAGGCTAGGTGAAGAATTTCTCACCAGAGGTTGAAAATTAGGGGGGAGATGTTGCCGTTGGAGGCGATTGTTTAAATCTATTCTAAGGTAAATAGTTTTTGTAGAAGAATATGAAGTGCTCTTTGGGTATATGTATTATACACAGTTGCTGTTCTTCTGTTATTGAACATATCTTTACAGCTTCATGTTATAAAAAAGAATCAATTGTATTCCCTTGCTTTATGTCTAGGCTTGACACACACTCCAAACTCGTCGATCAATTTGTAGGATAGAAATAGTAAATGATTGATAATATTCGAAAAAATACCTTAGACAGGAAACAGTTGTTAACAGCTGCCAATCCTGAACGTTTTATTTTGTTCAATTGTTGTATTTCCAGTCTTGATACCCAAAGACAATACAGGACAACATGGGTAAGCCTGCACTGATTTTAGCTTCAAATATACAGGAATAGCTATTGGCGTTTATACTTTGTTCGGACAAAAATGCTACACCACAAATATTATTTGAACACATTGAGAATAAGCCTAATTGTGATTTAGATGCTGGGCCTGCACAAGGTTTGAACTGATACCGATTGTGTGGATACATAACAGGGTTGTCTTTCTTCGTTTGTCCAAACGTTTTATTCTATATAATTAATGCGGAATTTGGCTTATTCTAGACCACGGTTTATCTGCTTCTATTCTAAACTGTCTCTCTAAATTCGGCACACGTATCGGTGGAGTATTCTTCTAGGACAATTTTGTTTTATTTTGCTTGATTATGCCATATTAAGCTGAATAATTAATAATTTTAATATTTCCCCATTTGGTGCCCCTATTTATTTTGTGCTGCAAGTTTCTCCACGCCTGTGACGCTTCAATAGGTGCCTCGGGGTTTTTCACTAGCCTGTTAAGACGGTGGCCAGAGCGCATGTCCTGCCAAAAAGCCTTTCCGTGCAAAACGCGTTCACGTGGGTCCACTATATTCCCCACTGATCCCCAATATCCATTGTAACGCTCCTAAACGAATGTTCATTCTCAAAAGGAAGTAAAGGTTTTTAATCCAAAGACCACATGGCTCCGCTTTCAATACGAGGGCTTTTCATTTTGGTCAACACTGGGCACTGAGTCCAGTGATGCGACCATCGTTTGACTATTTTTTATGGGTTACAGGTATGCTGATTCTTATACATACAAAAATATTCTATGATAACCATGGTTTAAAACGTTCGGCAAAGTCATGTGTTTTATGAAGTTTTTTTAAAAGAAGCCCCACAACTGAACTATCATTCGAGTTGCGTTAGAGATGGGGTCGGGGGGGGGGGGGGTCACATCTATTTGTTCAGATCCGTTGTCTGCAAGGACGTTGGAACATCCCCCCTTGCCAAAAAGTGGGGGGCAGGGGGTCGTTGTATACCCCCATCCCTATAAAGGTCCTTTGTCATAATGGTTTATAAGAAAATAAATATTGTGGTGATTCTCATTACTTCCTAAATGAAATGGACTATTGATATGTCTTAACCCTAACCCTCTACAAAGGTTCACAAAATATTTTTCGCCTGTCACGCTTTTTCAGGAGGCGACCTGTTATCCACACTGAACCCTTTACCATTATATCACCTGTTAAGGAATTTACTCGGTCAAAAGGAAGTAAAGATTTTAAATTCAAGCGCACATGTCTACGTGAATCTTTTAATAGGGAGCCCTTTTCCGTTGAGTTTACACAAAGAGCTGATACTCTTTACCCGATTACCGTTTTTAGCTCAGCTGACTGAAAGTCATCTGAGCTATAGCGATCACTCTTTGTCCGGCGTCAGTCCGGCCGGCCGTTAACAGGGCACAAATCGTAAGCGCTGGCTCTGGATTGTTAAACTTGACATCCTGAGAGGCCCATGGAATATCTCCTAGGAAACCTGAAATTAGGTCTCTGTTACCAATATTCTCCGAGCTATTGGTCTCGTAAATACCCCCAGAATAATAAAAAAAATGATACAAAAACTTCAGTACATGGATAACTGCTCCCTTGACCACCATGATTTTTTTGCGTGAATATTGATCAAGGAGTGTTCCATCAGTTATTGCAAACTGGTTGCACAATCTGTACTTTTTCTAATTTTTACTTTTTTTCCTCTATTTTTGATACTATCAAAGAAGCTGTCATTTGTCAACATGGCACAAATCGTAACCGCTGGACCTGGAATATTTAAGCTTGACCTCCTGAGAGCGTAAGTACCCTCCAGGATAATCAAAGATTTGTTACAAAAGTTCAAGTATCTGAATAACTACTGCATTGATTACAATGATTTTTTGCATGAATATTGATCGTGGAGTGTTACATCAGTTTCTGCAAACTTGTGGCACCATTTGTACTTTTTCTATTTTTTACAATTTTTTTCTCTATTTTTGATACCTTCAAAGAAGCTGTCATCTGTTAACAGGGCACAAATCATAACCGCTGGACCTTGAATCTTCTAAGTTGACATCAAAGGAGGTCCATGGAAAGTCTGTATGGAAATCTGAAATACGGTGTCTGTTGCCAATATCCTCTGAGCTATGGGGCTCGTAAATACCCCCCAGAATAATTAAAAATGTGATACAAAAACTCTGCGTTAGTTTCCAGAGAACTCCTCTGAGACCCTTGGACCAATCTTTCCGAAACCCAGCATAGTTGTTCCTACACCTATGTTGTTGTGCAGAGACAGGTGGGCCCCACCAGCAGTCCTTTCTGTGCAGTACGAATCTGGGTGTTTTTTATATAACAGGCCATATTTCAGGAGTAGCTCAATGTATGTGCTGAAAGTTTACATGTCCATAGATCTTGGATCTCTCTCTCATTATTGCGACTGCTGGCGCCACCTACAATACTTTTTGCGTAGTGTCCATCTGTGCATTTGCCATCTGTTCGTCTTAGTGGTTCTTCAATGTATTGGGTTAAAATTGTGCATGTTCATAGATCCTCAACACCTACATCTCGTAAACAAGATGGGTGGCGCCGTCTGCAGTCGTGTTCGCGTGGCGTCCATCGGTATATTTGCTTTTGGAGAAAATTCCTCATATCTCAGGAGTGGTTCAAGATATTGGTCTAAAATTTGGCATGTCCATCCAGCTTGGAAGGTTTTCACGTAAACCAGAAAGGTGGCGCCACATACTTTTCCGGTTTTGTAGAATAAATAAATGCCCTTTTCTCAGGAGTGATTTGCTGTTTTGGCCTGAGTTGGTGCATACACATAGATCTTGGACTCCTCCATCTTTTACTCAAGACTGCCATCTGCATGCCTGCATGTGCTTTAGGTGAAAATTGCTCATATCTTAGGAGTAGCTCAAGATATTGGTCTGAAATCTGGCATGTCAATCCTTCTTCGAGATTTTTCTTACAAACAAGACATTTCTAAGGACTCTTCACCAAATTCATGATTTTTAGCACTCTGGCAGTCATTTTGCTCATTGTTCAACATTCCCTGATTTCAGCTGAGCGTCATGGCCCATGGGCCACTAGTATAGTTTTATAGGTATGCTGATTTTTATACATTCAGAAGTATCTTTCCGGGATAACCATGGTCCGATAGTTAGGCCGATTTATGGGTTGTTTAAAAAAAAAAATGTTTTTTTTCAAAGGAAGCCGGGGGGGGGGGGGGGGGATAGCACACAGTGTAAGGGTCCCCAATCCCTTGAGGACTTTGAAATCCCCGCTAGAAATGTAATCCCCGCTAGAATCTACTAATCAGTCGTTTGTTCATACGTACATGTTTCATGTAAAACATTGTCATGGTTCAGAAACACGGTTTCACCAGGCGAGTGGCAGTACAACTGCATACGAATTGGCGGCTTCTACTCAGGACAAAGGAATAGCCCCTCATGATTATTTCTTTGTGGACTTGTGATTATGGCACTTAAGAAGAAAATATATCATGGTGATTCAGAAAATCTCCAAAAATGTAATTGAGAACGGATGCAGTTTTACTCTACCACTCTACAAATGTTCAGCAAAATCTTTATATTACATTTTGCGTAAACTTGCTGAAAGACAAGGCAACGAACCAAGGCTGAAGTGGTTTCTTTGCTAAACGCTTTCACCGAAATATATTAACCTGCTTTCTTTTTATCTGTGAGTGTTGTCAATATTGCATCAGACCTGCTTATTCCATGACAATTTACAGTACATAAACCAAAAATTTAATACTGTTGGAATATATCTTTTCTGGGCCTATCTTTTTTACACTGGCAGCTTTATGTTTCGCGTAAAAGAAACTTCAACGACATATGCATGTGTATAAAAATAAGGCATGTGTCTGTTAAAATGCCTTAGACTATATACCCTCAGCTGACTAAACTGAACAAACATCGTGCTTCACGGTGTCGCCTGAGCAAAAACTAATACAAACCATCTTTCATATAATTTCATGGTAGAAGGGTTCTTTATACAATCGTTATATCTACGATATTTCCCAAACAATGATGCTGTCGGAGCTATGTTGTTTATCGGGGAAAAAAACTTCTCACTTAAAAATTGGTACACCCTGTATATGCCTAACGTCTCTTTCCAAAATTGATTTTTTTGTGTGATTTCTGGAATAAAATAATTTTTCTTTCTATGTTGATATTTTTGGGGAGAGTGTTCCTGAAGAATTCTTTATATCATATCAGTGAAAAACATGACAAAAATTCCTGCAAAAACCTCAGAATTAAAATATTGTTACGATGACAAATTGTTCAGGGGAAAATACTGGTCCGATCCGGTATTCGAACCCATCAAGGTGGCGCACAAGTCCGGCGTTCCAACCGCTTCGTCAGTTCGATCCGCTTTTATGTCAACCGTGCAGCAGAGCTGGTTTTTATAGTCATCGGGCTGACACGGTTGAGGTGGTCTACGACCACCGCCCCGGTCGCCTCTTTAGGCTGTCAGGAAGCCGATAGATATGTCACCCTGTAACACACCCCCTTTTAAGAGCGTTCTGCTATCAGAACAAGACTAATTATCCCAGGAGTCACACTTTGGTGAGCTTATTCCCTTGGCCACAATATTTACCGTCACGTTGGACGAGCCCCCATTTGTAACGAAGACAAATTGCTCAGGGTAAAACATTGGGCCGATCCTGGATTCGAACCCATGTCGTTGGCGCACAAGTCCGGCGTACCAACCGCTTCGCTAGAAAAGCAAGCTTAACTAGCGAGACAGTTCGGTCCGCTTTTATGTCACTCCGTAACAATATGCGTCGTTTAGTTCCTATCAGCTCATTTAAAAAATATGCATCAGATAGAGCCGCGGATTTTTCACGGGTGTAGCTAGTCAGATTTTATTGGGACTGTTGGGGAATTCGGATATGTCGTATTCGATAACTAACAGGTAACTACACTAATATAACGGACCAAACGTTGATGTATATTTTCTTCGAGTCAAACCGTATAACATATATCGCAGAAATGATGGGTTCGACTAAATTCAGTTTTGTTCGTTGTGGCCCTGCATTGACCTAATTTTTCTAAAAGGAATGCCCAAAAAAACGCTCACACACAGAAGGCCCTAAAAATTTTTAAATTAAAACACAATGTTGTATGAAAACCCAAGCAGAAATTTTGTAATTTATTTCGCTCAGACATGGAGATAGTACAGTCATGCACACCAGTCAACAAATGAATAAACAAGTCCTGGTTTGGGCGATAGAGATTTATTTCCTCCAGCTAGCAATATGTTAAACAAGTTACTTTCCACAATTATCACTTCACACATAAAATAGCTAGCCGGATATCCCAAACCATAGCCCAAACCTGTAGATAGTAGATGTTACAAAAATAGCATTAAAACTGGAATTGGTCAACATGCCTACACAGGGCTTGTGGCACTTTAAATCTACCTGACAACCCAGCGGCTAAATACCTTTGGTACGCATGGCTTTTCCAATCCCCTGTAATTTGATTAAACCTGCTGAAATGCCTGCACTCAGTGCAAGGGTAGCTCCACCTCTCCTGAAACTATGCCCCGCATATCGGGAGGCCGGAATGCCCAGTTGTACTAAGGAAGCCCTAAGGCGTCCCAAAAACAAGTTGTATGTCATGGTTACGGTTTTATTCATGCGACGGAATTGAAATGCTGGTAAATTTGCCTGTGTCGGAATTAACCTGAAAGCCAATCTGACGTTCTTGGCTGGACACAGGTGGGAGAAGGGAATATGTGGGAGGGGGACCTGAAGACAACGTTCCTGGAATTGGATAGTTTTTGAATGTTTAACTTTGATCAGAAGAAAACTGGGATAAAAAGATAACCCTGGTAAGTTGTCTACTGGCATCAAAAGATTGGGATGAGTTAGGCAGTAAATCTGACTTCCGCAGGAAACTAAAGAAGGCTGTGAGGCAAACTGCCCAAAAGGACACATCCTCTGGGCATGCAAGATTCAGGGTTTTGAAAACACCTCTCAGTATACGCAGTGTAATTGGTAATTTTGATTACATTAATCTCCCACCTGTCTCCGCACTCCCTAAGTAGGGCTGAGATAATGACACGCTCATTAAGTGGAGAATTTAGACCCACGAAGATGTGTACCAGGGATATTATCTGCAACTACTGCTTTAAAGAAGAAAAACTTAATTTGTCTGCAAGGTACATAATACAGCGTTGGAGATCAACAGGGCTCAGGGGGGCCAGTGGAATAGACAGCATGCTGCAAAAACGGATGATTTCAGGTGAGTTTTGTGGATTTAGCAACTTAGGCTCCTTTCATGAACTGGTTGATTTTAGCATCTAGATCTCAAATTAATGACGTACTTCTGCTGAAACTGGGGCCTGTGAAAGAAAACATAAGCAGACTTTAGCGACATATGTTGTGATAAATCTAACATGTAGATTTGTGGCATGTACTGCATAAGAGCAGTTTGCTTGTTTGGGCTGTGCAATCTTGATATATAGTCTGCTATCAGGTTATGTTTTTCTGGCACATGGCACGGTTTATTCTAAAATTATATTCTACTGCCAACCAAAATAGGCCAACAGGGCCATCATGAGGAGGGTATTCCTCGAAGTGCCTTTATTAATAGCGGCCACAGTGGTAACATTATCTGACAATATCATAATTTTTTTTTGTTTTGCCAATATTTACACCATCTTTGTGCTGCTAGGATGACAGACATGGTCTCCTTCACATTAATATGCATCCACCTGCAAGTGGGCAGATCAAAAATCCAATTACAATAATACCAATCACCATGAAAGTATGCTCCGGCCCCCTCTGCACAAGCATCTGTGTATACACTGGTGACTGGTGTACTATCCTGAATCAAGGCCTTATTATTGAACATAGACATGCATGTCTGCCACCAGGCAATATCTGCCATAGTTTCTCCAGATAGCCGTCGCCTGTCTTATGCTTCATGCTATTTGCTGCATTTTTTTTTTATTAAACCAAAAATACATAAAACAAGAACATAAAGACAGTATACAACATACAACATACAACATAAATACTTTACTTCTACATAATAAATCTGTATCGTATTATTCTTAAATCAAAAGTCTCTGTTCCGGATACCTAACATCATGTCCATCATGAATTTGATTATAGTTGTTAATAATACTATGATCCAATATGTCCAAGAATATGTGTTCTGTATTAATTTACAAAAGAATACATATAACAAAAACATAAAGACAGTATACAACTTGCGACATTCAATATAATTCTTCTACATAATACACCTGGATAATATTATTCTTATATCTAAAGTCTCTGTTCAGGATACCTAACATTCATTATGAATTGGATTATAGTTGTTTATAAAAATTATGATCAAGTATGTTAAAGAACGTAATGGTATCTCCTGAACAGCGCTGTATAGATTTATAGTGATGATCTTTTTAACTGTGTACAGTATGAAAATAAAAACGCATGCTTAGTAATTGACATCAGAGGCTGTTTTCCGCAGATAGATGAATGTAATATTTGTAAAACCCCACACAATCTCATGATGATAATACTAGTATATCTGTGTCTCAGTTAAATAAAATATTTAAACAAAATATTCAAATTTAATTTAAGATATACTAAAAAATATGTTAACTAAAAAAAAAAATGAAAGAATAGCAAATTTTAGTGGAATTGAAACTAATTTTGTAGAGTATGAGAAATAAAACATTTCATTGGTGACCACTTTTTCTCGTGGTGATCCAGTTTGTTTTTGCTGACAGCTATATATTTTTCTACTGTATGTATTTCACTGATGAATTCTTTCAGAGTCACAACTGTTGGTTTTTGTTTATTGCATCTGCTCACATATATATGTCTCTTTACTAGTAGAGTCAGTAGGTTTATCAAGTCATTATCATAACATCCCAGCATTGCAGTTGCAGCTGTCAACTGAAAAGAATTGTCTAAAAAGCCGAATAGTTTTAATTGTTTAATTATTTCATTCCATAAATATTTGGAAAATGGACAATCCCAGAATAAATGCAACAGAGATTCTTTTTCATTTTTACAAAAAGTGCATTCAGCTGAATGAATTTTGTTAATTTTATGTAAAAAAGGATTCAGAGTTACACAGCGATGTAGTAACCGGAATTGAAAATATCTGAGTGGAACTGATATGGTTGAAAAATAAATGTGTTTAAAGCCCTTATAAACATTGACATCTGAATCTAGATCTAACTCCGCCTTCCATTTGGCAGTGATTTTTTCAGGCAATACTGCTTTCTGCATTATTAAATCATTATAAGTTAACTTGACAGGTCTTTCCATTGTCATAAGATTGTCTATTTTGAAAACATGTTGTTTTACCTGGTTTTGTTCATGGTGTTGCTTGATAACATTTTTCCAGCTAAGAGGGATGGAGCGAAGTAAACCATTATAGCTTACAAAATCAATGTGCACTTTATATTTTTTACAAAATGCATGGTGACTTAACCATGAGATATTATTTCCTATTTTTGTGACCAAGTCTGAGATATATAAAACCCCTGCTGAGTAGAGTTTCTTTATAAATAATATCTGTCTCCCTCTCTTGATATATGAATTAAACCAAAGAGATTGTGACATAATATCAGCATAATTTAACGGAGCTTTATGGTTATAGTAACACCACTGGAACATTACATCTTCCCAGAATGTTGAAGGCTTATTCAATATGTGTTTTATATCCTCTGGTGCAATGTTACAACGAAAAGAATGGGTACCCAATTTAAGATAAGACAAAACAGATTGCCTCCATGCATTATTCTCAGATTTGCTTATCAACCTTTTAATCCATGAGATTTTTAGTGCTGTACTTTGGGTTAATAAATGTATCATGTTCAATCCTCCATTTTTGGGAGCAGAAATTAATGTGTTTCTCTTCACCAGTTCTCTTCCATAACCCCAAATAAATCTGAATAACATTTTCTCAACCTGACTATAGATTTCTTTCGGTGGGTTTGGAAGGACTGATAAAAGATAAATAAATTGAGAAATTATTAAACTTTTTGTTATTGTTATCCTTCCAATTGGGGTCAGTTTTCTCTGAGACCACACAGTTATAAAATTTTTTATTTTTTTCTATTTTTGGTAAGTAATTAATATTAATTATATTTTGCGATGATGGAGTGATAGTTATGCCTAATACACTGACCTGTTCATTAGACCATTTAAGATTTAGTTTTTTTACTTCATCTTGTTCTACATAATTGCCCTTTTTAAGGGGCATTATTGTTGTTTTATCTAGGTTAATCCTCAAACCAGAAAACATACTGAATTCCTTTAAAGTATGGAGTGCTTCTTTCATAATTTCAGTATCTGTTACTAATAAAATGGTATCATCTGCATATTGTGCAATTTTAATCATATTATTTTGAATATTAATACCTTTTATTTTCTTATTTGCTCTCACTGCATCAGCCAATAACTCCACACAAAGTACAAATAAATATGGAGAAACAGGACACCCTTGACGTACTCCTCTAGATACTGAAAAGAATTCTGAGAAATATCCATTATTAGTCACACAGCTGCTTATGTTATGATAAAGAGTTTTTATCATTGATATTATATTTTTGTCAATGTTCATAATTTCCAAAGCTGTATATATATAGTCCCATTCTAAAAAATCAAAGGCTTTTTCAAAATCGATTGTCATAAGAAAGGCTTTTTGATTATTATACTTTACATGGTCTATTAGAGTAAGCACTTTATTAATATTTTCTCCTATATACCTCCCTTTGATAAATCCAGTCTGGTCATCATCAACTAATTGTTTAATTATTTGTTTTATCCTATTTGCAATAGTTTTTGAGATTATCTTGTAATCACAATTTAGTAGTGTCAGTGGCCGCCAGTTTTTCAAATATTGAAGGTTTTTCCCTTTTTTAGGCAATAGGCTAATTATTCCCTGTCTTTGTGTTATCGATAATGAACCAGTTCTAAAACTATAACTGAGGGCATTCGTAAAGTACTTTTTAAGATCGCTCCAAAAATATTTATAAAATTCTGCTTGTAGGCCATCAGATCCAGGCGATTTACCATTCGAAAAAGATTTTAAGCTATTGAACAATTCATTTTCTGTCAATTCTGTTGGCCATGTAATCTTTTGTACTTTCTTAACTTGTAAATTATATTTTTTTATAAAAGAAAAAAGATTGCTGATGTTATGCGTTTTATCTGATGTATAAAGTTTTTCATAAAAGGACTTTTCTTCCTGTAGTATCTCATTTGGATCTGATATTATTTTACCGTTTATGTTCAAATTGCTTATCACTTTTTTATTGAAGTTGCGTTTTTCCAAATTAAAAAAATATTTTGTTGATTTCTCACCTTCTCCATACCATCTGATTTTACTTCTAATAATAGCACCTTTAGTTTTTTCTTCTATGAATTTATTAAGCTTTTTTTTCTAATTCTTTAACTTCCTTTTGTGTGTCTTCATTCTGATTATTAGCATTTTTTAATTTTATCAAATCTTGTTCTAATTCAGATATCTGATTTTTAATGTGTTTCTGCTTTATGATACCATGACTAATACTTGTTCTTCTTATTGCCATTTTTATGGTGTCCCATAACAAGGATGGATTCGCATCTTTATTTTCTTTGACTGTTGTCTGTATACAGTTTTTAATTTTCTTCACGAGTTCTTCGTCATTTAATAGGGAAACATTAAATTTCCAGAACCCAGGACCTCTTTGGTTTTGGGAATATGTGATATTTATATCGATGGCTGAGTGGTTAGTTTTAAAACCAGGAAATATAGATAAACTTTTTGTATATTTGATTAGATCTCTAGATAACAGAAAATAATCTAACCTACTTGCAGTATAGTTAGGTATTAGACGCATCCAAGTGTACTGTTTGCTGCATTTATTAACCGGCGAAGAAATACTCGTCCACCCTTAATTATAGCAGCTGTCCAGTTTAGCTTTCCTATAAGACTCTGCAATTGCCTTTTTGACACCCTACGCCTATTAATGAATAATTCAAGCTCTTGTTTAAGCTCTAACACTTTTACCTCAGGGATACTGAGTACCATCGATACAGAATCAAGCTGCACACCCAGAACAGTTAAACACTGAGAAGGGTCTGTTACTTTATTCCAATTTATGCTAAACCCTAACTCTCTTGATGTAACAACAAGCACTTTTAATGATTGTACACAACCATGAAATGAATCACTTACAATGAGGAAGTCGTCCAAGTATGCAATGATTTGATCAAAACCCTTTTTGCCATTATTCTGGTCACAGCTTGAGAGAGCCTATTAAATATACTTGGTGCTAATTTAGATCCAAAAAGGAGCTTTGTATCTCTAAGATATATAGTTTTACCATTCTTATCTGTCTATTCTTGACCTGTAAAGTACTGACTGGCCTGACTGATGGGGACTGACCTGTAAGCTGATTTAAAATCTACCTTGGCCATGTAACATCCCTGCTTCATTAGAGCAGCTGCATCATCAACTGTCTTAAAAGAAAAACTATCTGTTTTAGAAATTTAATCATTTAACGCAGCTCCTCTAGGTAAACTACAATCAAGGATTAATCGCGCCTCCCCATTTGATTTTGGAATAGCCACCAAGGGGCTAATATAAATTGGTTTGTCTTTACATATTACATAATTGCCATTCTCTATCTCTTTTTGGATTTGTTTATCCACCAAATCTGAATATTGTTTGACTGATTTATGATTTTTAACAAACGTTTCTTTAGGTATGGCATTTTTGTCAACAATATCAAAACCCTCCTAGATGCCAGACAAAATGAATGATTTATCAACGTCATTATCCAACATTACAGCCCAGGCTTCATAATTAAGACTGCTTCACCGAGAAGCCTGAGCCTGACAAACCTATTCCTTATTATCAGGTCTCCACACTGGGTTCGGCTGGCCACAGTCAGGCTTAACACAAACATGTGTATATTTACAGTTGGGGAATCGGCACCCACCCCGAGAGGTAAAAGATTTGCAAATTTCAGCACCATCAGCTGTGGTAGGCACCTTCACCCTAACATAGCCTTGCTGACGTACTGGAGGTTTGTTAATAATATGGAAACCAGTCTGTTTTGGTCTCAGCACGAAGCCTTGAAGATGACCCACATCTGTGCCACATCTAAATTTATGGACAGCCTGCATTCTTCGGTATTCTCTGTCCCATAAGAAAACAGACATCTTATCATAGTTTTTCATAAATTTACTAACATGGGTAGTATGTGCCAAATAATCTAAATTTCCTTGTTGTCCGACCAGCTGACCTTTTGCAAGCAAAACCCTCATAATAGCTAGGTTTGCTGATGTCCACTGGGGGAAAGATAAATCTTCCAAGCGGGGTTTTCTTGGCCCTGTCCTAAGAAAAATTTCTGGGTTGCCAGAAATTTGTGCCTGCCCAATTACAGTTTCTTGAGTACCTCCAGCAAGGTCAACAAAATCAACTATGTCAAGGTAAGGGGACGTACCTGGTGCGAGAGCAGTGAGATGTATTTGAGGGTCCTCCCAGGTCACATTACCCACAACGTTCGAATGACTTCGGACTTGGTCGGTTTGTGTGTCCTTCAGGAGACCCAGCTGGCTCAAGGTTGTCATAAGCTGGTCTTGCACACGTTTTTCCAGGTCATTGTCGTGGTCTTGTTGGGCGATATTCTGCAAGCTGCGTACTTGAGAACCTGTCTGAGGCACGGTGTCCATCGGGCCCTGACGAGAGCTTGGTCCTTGTTGCCGTTTATAGAATTGTAGCATTTCTGTCGTGTAAAGGTCAGTTGTTTCAGGCACTTGTTCGTGGTCTTGACTTCTTTGCCCGGGTAATTATACGGCCGGAGAACACGGGGTATACAATAGGGCCGCTTGCGGTGCTGTCAACATTATTTCTTCGTTTGGCACCACCACAGGACGGGCCGCTTGCGTCAAAGTTTGTGTTTGAGACGTGGCCACTGGGTTCGACTCGGGCTTGAGCTTGGTAACAGCTTGAAGTACTAATTTCTGCTGGCCCCGCGGCATTTTACAGGGAAGGTCCCTCCGCCCCCAAAAGCGCAAAAGCCTCAATAGAGGTAAACCCTTGCTTTGCGAGACAGTCTATTGTAGCATTATCTTGCTTGTTTATTTGGCCCCGTTCAGCAGCTGAGGGACCTGCAGCCCTTCGGTATCTTCAGTTCCCATACTTCACTGGCACTTTCTCTGACACTTTTGCTAGCAATAATTTCATGAAGTGTCCGCCTTGCTGCAGCTGGCAAACAAATTTTAAAACCCACCAATTCCCGGCCTTTATCACCTGACACGTATGCGCAGACACGTAATCAGTCAAGTGACCAGTCTCGCGCGAGACTGGTCACGTGACCGCGCTCCTTGTTTTCGCAAGTTAAACGCCAATTAATAAAGATCAATTGTACCACACATATTTCATTTCATTTAGAGGTCAAATCTAACAATTATAATACCAATTATATTAATAATAATAAATAAGTGAACATATAAACAAACAGTAGTATAATGCATCGATGGAAAACAGTTTATCTATTTCTTGATTGGTATATGAATAAGTAAGTGAATAAATAGATTACTTAGATGATAGCTTTCAATTCATCATCTCTCCTGACATAGGCATAGTGTACATAGGTTGCTAATTGTTTTATTGTATGGGCATTTTTATCTGACATGAGGGATGATTTTCATTCATTGGTCACTTTACAAGTCTACTCCAAGGTCGACAACGGGCAGAATAAAACAAAGGGGTTTAGTGTCGGGCAATTAATGAATTCAACAAGTGACCCTTGGGTCATGACGCTCCGCCGACTGACATGTTTACAATATGTCCTTGCGTAGGCAACTAATTGAGATAATGTAGGTGGCATCATTGTTCCAGTATATCAGCTTAAGTTCATCAAGACCCATAAGCGCAACAAATCTGATGACAATCCAACCAGATTTTCCTGAGGAATCCGGCAATTTGTGTGTATTTTGCATTATTTATTGGGTGCTCATTCATACATTAAACCCTGATAATATAGGTCACAGTGATCAAATTTCAGGTTTCTGAGCAGAACTTTTGAGGAACTCTCAGGATATTAAGTTAGAAGATTCTAGGACCAATGGTAACAATTTGTGCCTTGTTAACGGACGACCTCATCTTTGAAGATCTAAAAAATAGAGAAATAAAAATGTGTTAAAACTGCCAGGTGGCGCCACCAGTCTGCAAAAACTGATGTTACACTCCATGAGGAATATGCATGCAAATAATTATGGTGATCAATGTATTAGTTGTTCAGGTACTGGAGCTTTTGTTTCAAATTTTAAGTTATTCTGGGAGGTACTTCTAAGCCCCATAGCTCGGAGGATATGAATAACAGAGACCTGAATTCAGGTTTCCATAGATATTTTTATGGACCTCCCGGGATGTCAAGAAAGAAGATTCCAGGTCAAATGGTTATGGTTTGTGCCCTGTTAACAGATGGACACATCTTTGAAGGTCTCAAAAATAAAGTTAAAAATGCGTAAACAAAATAAAAAAAAAGTCCAGGTGGCGTCACCAATCTGCAGGAACTGATGAATTACTCCATGATGCATAGGCATGCAAAAAATCATGGCAATCAATGCACAAGTTGTTAAGATAATAGAGCTTTTGTATCAAATTTTTCATTATTCTGGTGGTACTTCGGAACCCCATAGCTTGAAGAAAATGGGCAACAGAGACCTAATTTCAGGTTACCATGGAGACTTTTCATGGACCTCTCTGGATGTAAAGTAAGAAAATTCCAGGTCCAGTGGTTACGATTTGTACCCTGTTAACAGATGACCGCATCTTTTAAGATCTCAAAAATTGAAGAAAAAAAATTAAAAATACAGGTGGCGCCACCAGTCCGCAGAAACTGATGAAACATTCCATGATCAATATCCATGCAAAGAATCATTGTGATCAATGCAATAAGATAAAAATGCGTAAAAAAATTAAAAAAAGTCCAGGTTGCGTCACCAATCTGCAGGAACTGATGAATTACTCCATGATGCATAGGCATGCAAAAAATCATGGCAATCAATGTACAAGTTGTTGAGATACTTGAGCTTTTGTATCAAATTTTTCATTTTCATGGGGGAGACTTCGTAGCCCCATAGCTTAAAGAATATTGATAACAGAGACCTAATTCCAGGTTTCCAAAGAGGTTTTTCATGGACCTCTCTGGATGTAAGATGATTCCAGGTCCAGTGGTTACGATTTGTACCCTGTTAACGTTCAACGGCTGGATTGCCGGACGGATGAGGGACAAAGAGTGATCGCAATATCTCAGATGACTCAGTTTTGTACACTTGAAATTATAAATGCGTCTAATGCTCTGAATAAGTATAGCTTGTGTAAACCTTGCTACAAGTGTAGCTTTTGTAAACCTGATAACTTACATGTCCTGGTTGATGTTTGAAGGACAGAAAAATAGGAATAAACAAAGAACTTCTTTTACGGACGTAAATGTTTAGATATAGATGTGAATATTATGTAAGATTCATGTCATGGTTTGAATATGTTTCAGATTATATAAAAAAAGCTGTCTCCAGGCCGCTCAGTCTAAGGTTCTGTCTAAAAACATTGCTCATTGCAATTTGTCCAGCTCTTGTATGGTATCCCTACCAGAGATATGGACAGATATCCATAATGAAAGATACAACTTTGGGCCAGATGAAAAATTCAAGGTCTGAGGTATGAAAAATAATAATTGATTGTTTCATTTAAATAAATAGCTTCTTGAACTATGAAGAAAAATTTTGTATTTTTAAGCTTCGTACAAGAAACAAATTTAACCGTACAATTGGTTTAATAGGTTGTTTCCATATTTATTAATTTAATTGATTACTGTATGATATTTGGGTGTTAGTTAAAGTGTATACACAAATAGCTCATCGGAAACAAAAAGCTCTGGAGTAATGCTAAAGCACAACGATTTTAATGAGAATTTAAAGCAAGGTTTATTTCTAATGTATAGTCGATTTCTTAAAGTTTTTTAAATGACTGCTTTGAATTTTGAAAAGTAGATAATCAAGAATTAATATTTCCATTCCTATATAGATTTTTTAATATTCTTTGTTTTAATAGGGGTTTCCTTACGCTATCTATGAGCTACACAGAGAGCGACTCAGCAGGGTACAAAATGTATGCAAAGCAATAAACAACTACTACACTATAAAACTTCCAGCACGAAACTGGACATCTTTTTTTGATGAAGGAAAGAAACTGTTTTTCTGCTTCATTCCAAAGGCTGGGTCAAACTTTTGGAGACAAACATGTATGGATGATACAGGTAAACCATACTGGAAGTACCCAAATGAGGAAAGAGAGTCAATCCTAAAGCAGTATCTTAAAGTTACATCAGTCCGCCACCCTTACGACAGGCTGTGGTCAGCGTACACTGACAAATATGTGAGACCAGGTTTTAAATATGTGGAAAACGGTAAGAAAATAATTCAAAGATATCGACAAGGAGCAGACCCTCTTTCTCTCAGATGTGGTCACAATGTGACCTTTGCAGAATTTGTTCAGTTTTATATCGATCAATTGGAAAGTGATGAACTATTGGATGTCCATTTCCTACCATACTATAACCTATGTAACGTTTGTGGCATCAATTTTGATATCATTGTCAAGCTGGAATCTGCTAAAACTGATTTAGCATATCTTTCGACAAAAACAAATATTACACCAGTATTAAATGACACCGTGAACAGTAAGTGGATGTTTGAATCAATTTGTCGGTTTCATGGAAAATTCGACCAAGACGACAACTTCTGTTCCACGCCAGAAATTATAATGGAGAAAAACTGGCGGACATGGAAAACTGGTGGCGTAGTTGATCCTTCAGCTCAAATGCCTGCACTCCCTTCGGACGTTCTTAACAATCTATTTTCAGTGAAAATTTGGGAGAGTTTCTGCCAAGGGGTTATTGATGAGCAGCTGGCAAGTGCCGGGGGTCTGGAGAAATATCTAAAAGTCATGAAAACTCGAAGAAAATCGCTCAAACTCAACGCTTTCAATAATCTGCCTAAGGAAACTAAGGCAAAACTCGAAAAAATTCTAGCCTTTGACATGGATATGTTCGGGTATAAGAACTATATGGAATAGGGTGTTAGGATAAATATGCTTGAGATTTGGTATCGTTCAATACTAAGGAATTTCAGTGTAATCAAAAGCTCTCCATGCAGTTGGCCCTTGGGATTGTTATTTTGATTGTTTGTTATGTTATCTTTAAAAAGATTGCATGGGATTATTATGGATCAGCAAATCAATACGCACCGATACACTTAAAATTGAGATGGGTCAATATACATTGTATATATATAAATAAGTAAATATATATATATATATATATATATATATATATATATATATATATATATACGCACAGAAACACTTAAAATTCAAATGGGTCAATATATCAATACGCACAGATACAATTTAAATTGGGATTGGTCTATATATCAATACGCACAGATACACTTAAAATTGGGATCGGTCAATATATCAATACACACGGATACACTTAAAATTGGGATCGGTCAATATATCAATACCCATGGATACATTTTAAACTTCGATGACTTGGATTTTTGACACAAAATCAACTATTTGTCTCCGCTGACTACGGGACTCACTTACCCAAATTTGAGGGGGGATTTGACCCCTTAAGTTTTGTGTTAACTTATATCCTGGATTTATAAAGATTTGACCATGTATGATAATGATCAAGGTAACTTGGTTATGAACTGATCTGAGATTTTACTTTATATTTTTTTATACTTTAAATTCTTGACGATTTGACCTTGGAGATCAAGGTCAAGGTCACAAGTTTTCGAGCTCCTCAAGGAACTTGTTAAAACAATTTTATTCTTAATTCGAGAAAAAAAATGTGCGATACTTAAAAAATAATGGGGTTCACCAAAAAAAATTTTATTTCGGCCTATTTGACCTTATTAATGAAGGTCAAGGTCACCGATTTTCGAACTCGTCTAAGATATTGGTAGAAACATTTTAAATTTTAAATTCCATGAAAACAAGTTCAGTCATTCAGAAGTTATCGCGTCCACAAATATGACACCGACCACTGATTTGACCTTGTTATTGAAGGTCAAGGTCACCAGTTTTTGAGCTCCTCAAACAACTTGATTTAAACAATTAGTGTTTCAAATTTGAGGTAAAAACATGCGATACTTCAAAAGTCACAGGGTACACAAAAAACACTTGTCCCAGATTTTGGAAGAATAAATTTATATATAAAATAAAATATTCCAAAGTTATTGCGTTCACAAGATTTGACACGGACGAGGACGACCACGACAGACAACAGACCCCCCCCCCCCACCACCAGGGGAGGAGACATTATTTGGATGGGTCTATCAATAGGCATCGGTACGTTTAACATTGGGAAAGGACACTTTCTACCAATACTCGCCGACAGTAAAAAAATTCCACTATATGTTATTTTACATATTTTGTATTAACACTGGAGTTATGAAAGGTGGCTCGTCAAACAGATATATTTTGCATCATTTTCAATTCTCAAGTAAAATGTATTTAAAACTGTGACATGATTTAAATAAAATAGAGAATTTTTATTTTTTTTTAGTTGTGTTATATATAGGTACTGTAAAAGTTAGGGTTAATTCTAAATTAAAACTGGAATTGAATGGAAATCGGTATGTACTGGAAAAGAATTGGAATGAAAGTTTATGGCTCAGATGACTTGAGCTGAAATAATGTAAAAGAACAGTTTTCTATAGTCGCACGGATATATATATATATATATATATATATATATATTTATATATATATATATATATATATATATATATATATATATATATATATATATATATATATGCTTCCTACTTCTTGAAAAACAGCATGATGAGCAGTTGGATTACTGCTTTATCTGTGTTGAGCCACACATAAAATACTGTTCTTTAGACTCTGTTAACAGAAAACACAAGCGGATTTTCTTTCTCCCTGATAGGTCGAGACACAAAAGTAAGAATTTACCCGTATTGCTGATTAAGCCTGTCAGGTTAGGCTTACCAGCCCCATATGATTGCCAACTGTATCGTGTTTTGACGGCTACATTTTGGAAAAAGGCACTAATGTAAGCAGTTAGCCGACTAGTTAGTTTATTTCAGTAATGGTTTTCTATACATAGTATATATGTTCAGTTCATAAATGGCCCTGAATCTGTCGTTTTTAAATGGTCAATTCTCTCTTTCTTTTGACTCTTGTTCGATACACCTTGGCGTTAGCTTTAATTTACGACGTGGACTTAAAAAATGTTAAGAGGCACTTGTTCGGACAAAAATGCTACACCACATATATTATTTGAACACATTGAGAATAAGCCAATGTGTGATTTAGATGCTGGGCCTGCACAAGGTTTGAACTGAAACCGATTGTGTGGCTATATAACAAGGTTGTCTTTCGTTTGTCTAAACGTTTTATTCTATATAATTAATGCGGAATTTGGTTTATTCTAGACCACGGTTTAACTGCTTCCATTATAAACTGACTCTCTAAATTCGGCACACGTATCGGTGGTGTGCTCTTCTAGGACAAGTTTGTTTTATTTTGCTTGATTATGCCATATTAAGCTGAATAATTAATAATTTTAATATTTCCCCATTTGGTGCCCCTATTTATTTTGTGCTGCAAGTTACTCCACGCCTGTGACGCTTTTTCAATAGGTGCCTCAGGGTTTTTCACTGGCCTGTTAAGACAGTGGCCAGAGCGCATGTCCTGCCAAAAAGCCAATTCCGTGCAATACGCGGTCACGAGGGTCCACTATAATCCCCATTGATCCCCAATATCCCTTGTAACGCTCCTAAAGGAATGTTCCCTCTCAAAAAGGAAGTAAAGGTTTTTAATCCAAAGACCACAGGGCTCCGCTTTCAATGCGAGGGCTTTTCATTTTGGTCAACACTAGGCACCGAGTCCAGTGATGCGACCATCGTTTGACTATTTTTTTATGGGTTACAGGTATGCTGATTCTTATACATACAAAAAAATATCTTTCCATGATAACCATGGTTTCAAACGTTCGGCAAAGTCATGTGTTTTATGAAGTTTTTTTTTAAAGAAGCCCCACAACTGAACTATCATTCGGGTTGCGGTGGGGTTCGGGTCGGGGGGGGGGGGGTCACATATATTTGTTAAGATCCGTTGTCTGCAGGGACGGTGAAACATCCCTCCTTGCCAAAAAGTGGGGGGCAGGGGGTCGTTGTATACCCCCATCCCTATAAAGGAATGGTCCTTTGTTATAATGGTTTATAAGAAAATAAATATTGTGGTGATTCTCATTACCTCCAAAATGAAATGGACTATTGATATGTCTTAACCCTAACCCTCTACAAAGGTTCAGCAAAATATTTTTTCGCCTGTCACGCTTTTTCAGGAGGCGACCTGTTATCCACACTGAACCTCTTTACCATTATATCACCTGTTAAGGAATTTACTCGGTCAAAAGGAAGTAAAGATTTTAAATTCAAGCGCACATGTCTATGTGAATCTTTTAATAGGGAGCCCTTTTCCGTTGAGTTTACACAAAAAGCTGATATTCTTTACCCGAATACCGTTTTGACTGAAAGTCATCTGAGCTATAGCGATCACTCTTTGTCCGGCGTCAGTCCGGCCGGCCGTTAACAGGGCACAAATCGTAAGCGCTGGATCTGGACTGTTAAACTTGATATCCTGAGAGGTCCATTGAATATCTCCTAGGAAACCTGAAATTAGGTCTCTGTTACCAATATTCTCCGAGCTATTGGTCTCGTAAATACCCGCCAGAATAATAAAAAAAATTGATACAAAAACTTCAGTACCTGGATAATTGCTCCCTTGACCACTATGTTTTTTTTTGCATGAATATTGATCATCAGTTGTTGCAAACTGGTTGCGCAATCTGTACTTTTTCTAATTTTTACTTTTTTTTTCCTCTATTTTTGATACTTTCAAAGAAGCTGTCATTTGTCAACAGGGCACAAATCGTAACCGCTGGACCTGGAATCTTTAAGCTTGACCTCCTGAGAGGTCCATTAAATATCTCCTTGGAAACCTGAAATTAGGTCTCTGTTACTCATATTCTCCGAGCTTGGGTGCGCGTAAGTACCCTCCAGAATAATCAAAGATTTGTTACAAAAGTTCAGGTATCTGAATAACTACTGAATTGATCACCATGATTTTTTTGCATGAATATTGATCGTGGAGTGTTACATCAGTTTCTGCAAACTTATGGCACCATCTGTACTTTTTCTATTTTTTACAATTTTTTCTCTATTTTTGATACCTACAAGGAAGCTGTCATCTGTTACCAGGGCACAAGTCATAACCGCTGGACCTTGAATCTTCTAACTTGACATCAAAGGAGGTCCATGGAAAGTCTCTATGGAAATCTGAAATACGGTGTCTGTTACCCATATCCTCTGAGCTATGGGGTTCGTAAATACCCCCCAGAATAATTAAAAATGTGATACAAAAACTCTGCGTTAGTTTCCAGAGAACTCCTCTGAGACCTTTCGACCAATCTTTCCGAAACCCAGCATAGTTGTTCCTACACCTATGTTGTTGTGCAAAGACAGGTGGGCCCCACCAGCAGTCCTTTCTGTGCAGTACGAATCAGAGTGTTTTTTAGATAACAGGCCATATTTCAGGAGTAGCTCATATATTGTGCTGAAAGTTTGAATGTCCATAGATCTTGGATCTCTCTCTCATTATTGCGACTGCTGGCGCCACCTACAATACTTTTTGCGTAGTGTCCATATGTGCATTTGCCATCTGTTCGTCTTAGTGGTTCCTCAATGAACTTGGTTAAAATTGTGCATGTTCATAGATCCTCAACACCTACATCTCGTAAACACAATGGGTGGCGCCGTCTGCAGTCGTGTTCGCGTGGCGTCCATCGGTATATTTGCTTTTGGTGAAAATTGCTCATATCTCAGGAGTGGTTCAAGATATTGGTCTAAAATTTGGCATGTCCATCCAGCTTGGAATGTTTTTACGTAAACCAGACAGGTTTCGACACATACTTTTTTTCGGTTTTGTAGAATAAATAAATGCCCTTTTCTCAGGAGTGATTTGCTGTTTTGGCCTGAATTGGTGCATACACATAGATCTTGGACTCCTCCATCTTTCACTTAAGACTGCCATCTCCATGCCTACATGTGCTTTAGGTGAAAATTGCTCATATCTTAGGAGTGGCTCAAGATATTGGTCTGAAATCTGGCATGTCAATCCTTCTTCGAGAGTTTTCTTACAAACAAGACATTTCTAAGGACTCTTCACAAAATTCATGATTTTTAGCACTCTGGCAGTCATTTTGCTCATTGTTCAACATTCCCTGATTTCAGCTGAGCGTCATGGCCCATGGGCCACTAGTATAGTTTTATAGGTATGCTGATTTTTATACATTCAGAAGTATCTTTCCGTGATAACCATGGTCCTATAGTTAGTCCGATTTATGGGTTGTTTAAAAAAAATGTTTTTTCAAAGGAAGCCGGAGGGGTATTGCACACACTTGTAAGGGTCCCCAATCTCTTGAGGACTTTGAAATCCCCGCTAGAAATGAAATCCCCGCTAGGATCTACTAATCAGTCGTTTGTTCATACGTGCATATTTCATGTAAACATTGTCATGGTTCAGAAACACGGTTTCACCAGGCGAGTGGCAGTACAACTGCGTACGAATGGGCGGCTTCTACTCAGGGACAAAGGAATAGCCCCTCATGATTATTCCTTGTGATTATGGCACTTAAGAAGAAAATATATCATGGTGATTCCGATTACCTCCAAAAATGTAATTGATAACGGATGTAGTTTTACTCTACCCCTCTACAAATGTTCAGCAAAATCTGTATATTACATTTTGCGTAAATTTGTTGAAAGACAAGGCAACGAACCAAGGCTGAAGTGGTTTCTTTGCTGAACGCTTTCATCGAAATATATCAACCTGCTTTCTTTTTATCTGGGAGTGTTGTCAATATAGCATTAGACCTGCTTATTCCATGACAATTTACAGTACTTAAACCAAAAATTTAATACTGTTGGAATATATCTTTTCTGGGCCTATCTTTTTCACATTGGCAGCTATATGTTTCGCGTAAAAGAAATTTCAACGACATATGCATGTGTATAAAAAATAAGGCATGTGTCTGTTAAAATGCCTTAGACTATATACCCTCAGCTGACTAAACTGAACAAACACCGCGTTCACGGTGTCGCCTGAGCTAAAACTAATACAAAGCATCTTTCATATAATTTCATGGTAGAAGGCTTCTTTATACGATCGTTATATCTACGATATTTCCCAAGCAATGAAGCTGTCGGAGCTATGTTGTTTATCCGGAAAAAAAACTTCTCACTTAAAAATTGGTACACCTTGTATATGCCTAACGTCTCTTTCCAAAATTGATTTTTTGTGTGATTTCTGGAATAAAATAATTTTTCTTTCTATGTTGATATTTTTTGGGAGAGTGTTCCTGAAGAATTCTAGCAGATATAATCTTTATATCATTTATGTGAAAAACGTGACAAAAGTTCCTGCAAAAACCTCGGTTCGGTCCGTTTTATGTGAACCGTGCAGCAGAGCTGGTTTTTATAGTCATCAGGCTGACACGGTTTAGGTGGTCTAGGACCACCGCCCCGGTCGCCTCTTTAGACTGTCAGGAAGCCGATAGACGAGTGATATGTCACCCTGTAACACACCCCTTTTAAAAGCGTTATGCTATCAAGACAAGACTAATTATTCCAGGAGTCACACTTTGGTGAGCTTATTCCCTGGGCAACAAAATTTACCGTCACGTTGGACGAGCCCCCATTTTGTTACGAAGACAAATTGCTCAGGGTAAAACATTGGGCCGATCCCGGATTCGAACCCATGTCGTTGGCGCACAAGTCCGGCGTACCAACCGCTTCGCTAGAAAAGCAAGCTTCACTAGCGAGACAGTTCGGTCCGCTTTTATGCCACTCCGTAACAATACGCGTCGTTTAGTTCCTATCAGCACATTTAAAAAATATGCATCAGATAGAGCCGCGGATTTTTCACGGGTGTATATACAGTTATATTTATTTGGGACTGTTGGGGAACTTCGATAACTAACAGGTAACTACACTCATATAACGGACCAAACGTTGATGTATATCTTCTTCGAGTCAAACCGTATAACATAAAACGCAGAAATGACGGGTTTGACTAAATTCGGTTTTGTTCGTTGTGACCCTGCATTGACCTAATTTTTCTAAAAGGAACTGCCCCCCCCCCCCCCCCAAAAAAAAAAAAAAAACGCTCACACACAGAAGGCCTAAAAATTTTAAAATCAAAACACAATGTTGTATGAAAACCCATGTTTGCAATATCTAAACACAAGCAGAAATTTTGTATTTTTATTTCGCTCAGACATGGAGATAGTACAGTCATGCACACCAGTCAACAAATGAATAAACAAGTCCTGGTTTGGGCGATAGAGATTTATTTCCTCCAGCTAGCAATATGTTAAAAAAAGTTACTTTTCACAATTATCACTTCACACATAAAATAGCTAGCTGGACATCCCCATATGGATATCACATGACAATTTCCACTGATAAGACACTAAAAGCCAATACATAAAATATGCGTTCATGGTTCCGTATAAGAATACCAACATCTGCAAGGACGAGGAAATAAATCTAATTAATTTAGATAGATCCTAAGAAATCTAAAACTAACATTAGTAAGAGTTACCTAAAATGAGTTATGACTAAAACTACTACTAGTTACAGTGGGTTGGGTGGGTGGGTGACAGTTCTGCTAGCAATAATTTCTTGAAGTGTCCGCCTTACTGCAGCTGGCCAACTAATTTAAAACCCACCAATTCCCGGCCTATATCACCTGACACGTATGCGTAGACACGTGATCAGTCATGTGACCAGTCTCGCGCGAGACTGGTCACGTGACCGGGGTCCCTGTCCTCGCAAATTAAACCCCAATTAATAAACATCAATTGTACCATTAATTCGCTCAGACATGGAGATAGTTCAGCCATGCACACCGGTAAACAAATGAATAAACAAGTCCTGGTTTGGGCGATAGAGATTTATTTCCTGCAGCTAGCAATATGTTAAACAAGTTACTTCCCACAATTATCACTTCACACATAAAATAGCTAGCTGGATATCCCAAACCATAGCCTAAACCTGTAGATAGTAGATGTTACAAAAATAGGATTAAAACTGGAATTGTTCAACATGCCTACACAAGGCTTGTGTCACTTTAAATCTACCTGACAACCCAGGGGCTAAACACCTTTGGTACGCATGGCTTTTCCAATCCCCTGTAATTTGATTAAACCTGCTGAAATGCCTGCACCAGGAGCAAGGGTAGCTCCACCTCTCCTGAAACTATGCCCCGCATATCGGGAGGCCGGAATGCCCAGTTGTACTAAGGAAGCCCTAAGGCGTCCAAAAAACATGCTGTATGTCATGGTTACGGTTTTATTCATGCGACGGAATTGAAATGCTGGTGAATTTGCTTGTGTTGGAATTAACCTGAAAGCCAATCTGACGGCCTTGGCTGGACACAGGTGGGAGAAGGGAATATGTGGGAGGGGGACCTGAAGACAACGTTCCTGGAATTGGATAGTTTTTGAATGTTTAACTTTGATCAGAAGAAAACTGGGATAAAAAGATACGTCTCCCCTGGTAAGTTGTCTACAGGCATCAAAAGATTGGGATGAGTTAGGCAGTAAATCTGACTTCTGCAGGAAACTAAAGAAGGCTGTGAGGCAAACTGCTCAAAAGCACAGATTCTTTGGGCATGCAAGATTCAGGTGTTGAAAACTCCTCTCAGTATACGCAGTGTAATTGATTATTTTGATTACATGAATCTCCCACCTGTCTCCGCACTCCCTTAAGTAGGGCTGAGATAATGACACGCTCATTAAGTGGAGAATTTAGACCCACGATGCTGTGTATCAGGGATATTATGTGCAAGTACTGCTTTAAAGAAGAAAAACTTAATTTGTCTGCAAGGTACACAATATAGCGTTGGAGATCAACAGGGCTCAGGGGGGGGGGGCAGTGGAATGGACAGCATGCTGCAAAAACGGATGTATGATTTCAGGTGAGTTTTGTAAGTTGCAACAGTGGATTTAGCAAAGGCTCCTTTCATGAACTGGTTGATTTTAGCATCTAGATCACAAATTAATGACGTACTTCTGCTGAAACTGAGGCCTGTGGAAGAAAACATAAGCAGACTTTAGCGACATATGTTGTGATAAATCTGACATGTAGATTTGTGGCATGTACTGCATAAGAGCAGTTTGCTTGTTTGGGCTGTGCATTCTTGATATATAGTCTGCTATCAGGTTATGTTTTCCTGGCACATGGCACGCTTTAATACTAAAATTATATTGTACTGCCAACCAAATTAGGCCACGCAGGGCCTTCATGAGGAAGGTATTCCTAGAATTGCCTTTATTAATAGCGGCCACAGTGGTAACATTATCTGACAATATCATAATTTTTTTTTGTTTTGCCAATATTTACACCATCTTTGTGCTGCTAGGATGACAGCCATGGTCTCCTTCACATTAATATGCATCCACCTGCAAGTGGGCAGATCAAAAATCCAATTACAATAATACCAATCACCATGAAAGTATGCTCCGGCCCCCTCTGCACAAGCATCTGTGTATACACTGGTGACTGGTGTACTATCCTGAATCAAGGCCTTATTATTGAACATAGACATGCATGTCTGCCACCAGGCAATATCTGCCATAGTTTCTCCAGATAGCCGCCGCCTATCTGTCTTATGCTTCATGCTATTTGCTGCATTTATTAACGGGCGAAATTTATTTACTCGTCCACCCTTAATTATAGCAGCTGCCCAGTTTAGCTTTCCTATAAGACTCTGCAATTGCCTTTTTGACACCCTACGCCTATTAATGAATAATTCAAGCTCTTGTTTAAGCTCTAACACTTTTACCTCAGGGATACTGAGTGCCATCGATACAGAATCAAGCTGCACACCCAGAACAGTTAAACACTGAGTAGGGTCTGTTTCTTTATTCCAATTTATGCTAAACCCTAACCCTCTTGATGTAACAACAAGCACTTTTAATGATTGTACACAACCATGAAATGGATCACTTACAATGAGGAAGTCGTCCAAGTATGCAATGATTTGATCAAAACCCTTTTTGCCATTATTCTGGTCACAGCTTGAGAGAGCCTATTAAATAAACTTGGTGCTAATTTAGATTCAAAAGGGAGCTTTGTATCTCTAAGATATATAGTTTTACCATTCTTATCTGTCCATTCTAGACCTGTAAAGTACTGACTGGCCTGACTGATGGGGACTGACCTGTAAGCTGATTTCTTATCTACCTTGGCCATGTAACATCCCTGCTTCATTAGAGCAGCTGCATCATCAACTGTCTTAAAAGAAAAACTATCTGTTTTAGAAATTTAATCATTTAACGCAGCTCCTCTAGGTAAACTACAATCAAGGATTAATCGCACCTCCCCATTTGATTTTGGAATAGCCACCAAGGGACTAATAAAAATTGGTTTGTCTTTACATATTACATAATTGCCATTCTGTATCTCTTTTTGGATTTGTTTATCTACAAAATCTGAATATTGTTTGACTGATTTATGAATTTTAACAAACGTTTCTTTAGGTATGGCATTTTTGTCAACAATATCAAAACCCTCCTAGATGCCAGATAAAATGAATGATTTATCAAAGTCATTATCCAACATTACAGCCCAGGCTTCATAATTAAGACTGCTTCACCGAGAAGCCTGAGCCTGACAAACCTATTCCTTATTATCATGTCTCCACACTGGGTGTGGCTGGCCACAGTCAGGCTTAACACAAACATGTGTATAGTTACAGTTGGGGAATCGGCACCCACCCCGAGAGGTAAAAGATTTGCAAATTTCAGCACCATCAGCTGTGGTAGGCACCTTCACCCTAACATAGCCTTGCTGACGTACTGGAGGAAGCCTTGAAGATGACCCACATCTGTGCCCCATCTAAATTTATGGACAGCCTGCATTCTTCGGTATTCTCTGTCCCATAAGAAAACAGACATCTTATCATAGTTTTTCATAAATTTACTAACATGGGTAGTATGTGCCAAATAATCTAAATTTTCTTGTTGTCCGACCAGCTGACCTTTTGCAAGCAAAACCCTCATAATAGCTAGGTTTGCTGATGTCCACTGGGGGAAAGATAAATCTTCCAAGCGGGGTTTTCTTGGCCCTGTCCTAAGAAAAATTTCTGGGCTGCCAGAATTTTGTGCCTGCCCAATAACAGTTTCTTGAGTACCTCCAGCAAGGTCAACAAAATTAACTATGTCAAGGTAAGGGGAAGTACCTGGTGCGAGAGCAGTGAGATGTATTTGAGGGTCCTCCCAGGTCACATTACCCACAACGTTCGAATGACTTCGGCCTTGGTCGGTTTGTGTGTCCTTCAGGAGACCCAGCTGGCTCAAGGTTGTCATAAGCTGGTCTTGCACACGTTTTTCCAGGTCACTGTCGTGGTCTTGTTGGGCGATATTCTGCAAGCTGCATACTTGAGAACCTGTCTGAGGCACGGTGTCCATGGGGCCCTGACGAGAGCTTGGTCCTTGTTGCCGTTTATATAATTGTAGCATTTCTGTCGTGTAAGGTCAGTTGTTTCAGGCACTTGTTCGTGGTCTTGACTTCTTTGCCCGGGTAATTTTACGGCCGGAGAATACGGGGTATACAATGGGGCCGCTTGCGGTGCTGTCAACATGATTTCTTCGTTTGGCACCACCACAAGACGGGCCGCTTGCGTCAAAGTTTGTGTTTGAGACGTGACCACTGGGTTCGACTCGGGCTTGAGCTTGGTAACAGCTTGAAGTACTAATTTCTGCTGGCCCCGCGGCATTTTACAGGGAAGGTCCCTCCGCCCCCAAGAGCGCCAAAGCCTCCATAGAGGTAAATCCTTGCTTTGCGAGACAGTCTATTGTAGCATATTATCTAGCTTGTTTATTTGGCCCCACTCCTTCACCCTTTCAGCAGCTGAGGGGACCTGGGGCCCTTCGGTATCTTCAGTTCCCATACTTCAATGACACTTTCTCTGACACTTCTGCTAGCAATAATTTCTTGAAGTGTCCGCCTTGCTGCAGCTGGCCAACAAATTTAAAACCCACCAATTCCCGGCCTATATCACCTGACACGTATGCGAATACACGTAATCAGTCACGTGACAGCGCTCCTTGTTTTCGCAAATTAAACGCCAATTAATAAAGATCAATTGTACCACACATATTTCATTTCATTTAGAGGTCAAATCTAACAATTATAATACCAATTATATTAATAATAATAAATAAGTGAACATATAAACAACCAGTAGTATAATGCATCGATGGAAAACAGTTTATCTATTTCTTGATTGGTATATGAATAAGTAAGTGAATAAATAGATTACTTAGATGATAGCTTTCAATTCATCATCTCTCCTGACATAGGCATAGTGTACATAGGTTGCTCATTGTTTTATTGTATGGGCATTTTTATCTGACATGAGGGATGATTTTCATTCATTGGTCACTTTACAAGTCTACTCCAAGGTCGACAACGGGCAGAATAAAACAAAGGGGTTTAGTGTCGGGCAATTAATGAATTCAACAAGTGACCCTTGGGTCATGACGCTCCGCCGACTGACATGTTTACAATATGTCCTTGCGTAGGCAACTAATTGAGATAATGTAGGTGGCATCATTGTTCATGTATATGAGCTTAAGTTCATCAAGACCCATAAGCACAACAAATTTAATGACAATCAAACCAGATTTTCCTGAGGAATCCGGCAATTTGTGTGTATTTTGCATTATTTATTGGGTGCTCATTCATACATTAAACCCTGAGAATATAGGTCACAGTGACCGAATTTCAGGTTTCTGAGAAGAACTTTTGGGGAACTCTCAGGATATCAAGTAAGAAGATGTTTGGCTCAATGGTTATGATTTGTGCCCTATTTTGGTATCAATTTTTTTATTATTCTGAGGGGTGCTAATAATCCCCACAGCTTAGGAAATATGGGTAACAGAGACCTAATTTCAAGTTTCCAAGAGACTTTTCACAGACCTCCCTGGATGTCAAGTTAGAAGATTCTAGGACCAATGGTAACAATTTGTCCCTTGTTAACGGACGACCTCATCTTTGAAGATCTAAAAAATAGAGAAAAAAATGTGTTAAAACTGCCAGGTGGCGCCACCAGTCTGCAAAAATTGATGTTACACTCCATGAGGAATATGCATGCAAATAATCAGGGTGATCAATGTATTAGTTATTCAGGTACTGGAGCTTTTGTTTTAAATTTTAAGTTATTCTGGGAGGTACTTCTAAGCCCCATATCTCGGAGGATATGAATAACAGAGACCTGATTTCAGGTTTCCATGGATATTTTTATGGACCTCCCAGGTTGTCAAGAAAGAAGATTTCAGGTCAAATGGTTATGGTTTGTGCCCTGTTAACAGATGGACACATCTTTGAAGGTCTCAAAAATAAAGATAAAAATGCGTAAAAAAATTTAAAACAAAGTCCAGGTGCCGTCACCAATCTGCAGGAACTGATGAATCACTCCATGATGCATAGGCATGCAAAAAATCATGGCAATCGATGCACAAGTTGTTAAGATAATAGAGCTTTTGTATCAAATTTTTCATTATTCTGGTGGTACTTCGGAACCCCATAGCTTGAAGAAAATGGGCAACAGAGACCTAATTTCATGTTTCCATGGAGACTTTTCATGGACCTCTCTGGATGTAAAGTAAGAAAATTCCAGGTCCAGTGGTCACGATTTGAACCCTATTAACAGTTGACCGCATCTTTTAAGATCTCAAAAATAGAAAAAAATTACACGTGGCGCCACCAGCCTGCAGAAACTGATGAAACATTCCATGATCAATATCCATGCAAAGAATCATTGTGATCAATGCAATAAGATAAAAATGCGTAAAAAAAAATAAAAAAAAGTCCAGGTTGCGTCGCCAATCTGCAGGAAATGATGAATCACTCCATGATGCATAGGCATGCAAAATATCATGGCAATCAATGCACAAGTTGTTGAGATACTTGAGCTTTTGTATCAAATTTTTCATTTTCATGGGGGAGACTTCGTAGCCCCATAGCTTGAAGAATATTGGTAACAGAGACCTAATTCCAGGTTTCCAAAAGAGGTTTTTCATGGACCTCTCTGGATGTAAGATGATTCCAGGTCCAGTGGTTACGATTTGTACCCTGTTAACGTACAACGGCTGGATGGCCGGACGGACGAGGGACAAAGAGTGATCGCAATAGCTCAGATGACTCAGTTTTGTACACTTGAAATTATAAATGCGTCTAATGCTCTGAATAAGTATAGCTTGTGTAAACCTTGCTGCAAGTGTAGCTTGTGTAAACCTGACAACTTGCATGTCCTGGTTGATGTTTGAAGGACAAAAAAATAGGAATAAACAAACAACTTCTTTTACGGACGTAACCACTGAAAATTGTACTGAGTAAATGTTTAGATATAGATGTGAATATTATGTAAGATTCATGTCATGGTTTGAATATGTTTCAGATTATATTAAAAAAAACTGTCTCCAGGCCGCTCAGTCTGAGGTTCTGTCTAAAAACATTGCTCATGCCAATTTGTCTAGCTCTTGTATGGTATCCCTACCAGAGATATCCATAATGAAAGATACAACTGTGGGCCAGATGAAAAATTCAAGGTCTGAGGTATGAAAAATAATAATTGATTGTTTCATTTAAATAAATTGCTCCTTGAACTATGAAGAAAAAGTTTGTATTTTTAAGCTACGAACAAGAAACAAATTTAACCGTACAATTGGTTTAATAGGTTGTTTCCATATTTATTGATTTAATTGATTACTGTATGATATTGGGGTATTAGTTAAAGTGTATACACAAATAGCTCATCGGAAACAAAAAGCTCTGGAGTAATGCTGAAGCACAACGATTTTAATGAGAATTTAAAACAAGGTTTATTTCTAATGTATAGTCGATTTCTTATAGTTTTTTAAATGACTGTTTTGAATTTTGAAAAGTAGATAATCAAGAATTTATATTTCCATTCCTATATAGATTTTTTAATATTCTTTGTTTTAATAGGGGTTTCCTTACGCTATCTATGAGCTACACAGAGAGCGACTCAGCAGGGTACAAAATGTATGCAAAGCAATAAACAACTACTACACTATAAAACTTCCAGCACGAAACTGGACATCTTTTTTTGATGAAAGAAAGAAACTGTTTTTCTGCTTCATTCCAAAGGCTGGGTCAAACTTCTGGAGACAAACATGTATGAATGATACAGGTAAACTATACTGGAAGTACCCAAATGAGGAAAGAGAGTCAATCCTAAAGCAGTATCTTAAAGTTACATCAGTCCGCTGTCAGTACGACAGGCTGTGGTCAGCGTACACTGACAAATATGTAAGACCAGGTTTTAGATATGTGGAAAACGGTAAGAAAATAATTCAAAGATATCGACAAGGAGCAGACCCTCTTTCTCTAAGATGTGGTCAAAATTTGACCTTTGCAGAATTTGTTCAGTTTTATATCGATCAATTGGAAAGTGATGAACTATTGGATGTCCATTTCCTACCATACTATAACCTATGTAACGTTTGTGGCATCAATTTTGATATCATTGTCAAGCTGGAATCTGCTAAAACTGATTTAGCATATCTTTCGACAAAAACAAATATTACACCAGTATTAAATGACACCGTGAACAGTAAGTGGATGTTTGAATCAATTTGTCGATTTCATGGAAAATTCGACCAAAACGACAACTCTTGTTCCACGCCAGAAATTATAATGGAGAAAAACTGGCGGACATGGAAAACTGGTGGCGTAGTCGATCCTTCAGCTCAAATGCCTGCACTCCCTTCGGACGTTCTTAACAATTTATTTTCACCGAAAATTCGGGGGAGCTTCTGCCAGGGGGGTGATTAATGAGCAGCTGGCAAGTGCCGGGGGTCTGGAGAAATATCTAATAATCATGAAATCTCGAAGAAAATCGCTCAAACTCAACGCTTTCAATAATGTGCCTATGGAAACTTAAGGCAAAACTCGAAAAAATTCTTGCCTTTGACATGGATATGTTCGGGTATAAGAACTATATGGAATATGGTGTTAAGATAAATATGCTTGAGATATGGTATCGTTCAATACTAAGGAATTACAGTGTAATCATCATCACCGGTTGAACAGTTAGACATTAAATATCAGTTAAAGACACAGGTTGTACGAATTGTATATATATAATTTCTAATAGTAAGTGACCAAACGGGCCCAAGCCCGCCCGGAGTTTTCTATGTGACACCAGAAAATACTTGAAATTTTGAAAATCTCTTTGGCTTTTTACGTTAACTTGTGTTTATAATGCTGTCAACAGGAGCCCGTCTATATGCTTGTTAGTGCGGAACTTTTTTTCTCTCTTTGGTGTTAGCAAATATATGGAGTTTTAATCGGCAGTGATCGGAAGGGACTCGGAACCCAGGAGTTTCGAAGGGCACAAGAACAGGCTTGGGGCTCCCGGCAACATCCACAAAAAATAACTTGAGAGTTCCGTATACGGTTAATGGTATTTATTCCACAAACATCTTGAATGTGACCTTGTGTCACGTTGTCATTAGTGGAACCACTCTTTTAGACTCGTGTTTGTGATCACACACACTGTGCAAATTCGTAAAACTGAAACGACACATTTAAGCTTTTAAGTCACAAAGTAAACATACCTGAAGATTACAAAACCTTACAATAATACTAAACTTTGCTTCCAATAATAAACTTAAATGAACCTTAATGCACTAATAATAAACTTAAATGATCCTTAATGCCTAATGCACTTAATGCACAATTACAGAGTGGAAATATTAATATCCATGTAAACATTTAAGCTTTATGTAGTTATTTTTTTATTCTTCCAAGCTTCAATTGGGTTTTTGTTATTGTGACAGATTGTTGTTGATATTATATAAAGCATGAGAAGCACATACTTTAGTATGGGTAAATTCTTGTACAGCAAGTTGCTTGCTTTGAGCCTTAGGTTATAGGGATGCCTGCTAAGACCTCAATATGATTTTTATTTTAGTTTAGCATGGTGGATAAAGTATATGTGATGATATACGTAGCATTAAATGGAGAAAACAATGCATCCCTCTCTCACAGTCATTTCTTTAGTGTACTGCTTCAATAAGTATAGCCTTCGATTTAAATCGAATAAAGAGTTAATTACACCCGTAAAACTGAAAGGTTTTTATAACGAAGAAAAAGGAGAGTGCTGGAAACCTTTTGTACCGCCTCGAAATATTTCTCATGCAGGCCCTGCTTAGTCTCACTCAAATCGTTAACATATCTAAAAAAGAAGAATGAAACATGTCCTTTCTGCTCAAACATCATTGAGTTTTAATTAATCTTAATAATTTGATCGAATAGACACATTACTAAACGTCAGTGACTGTCATTCCTGAGGGGAAGTAGGCCTAACCCTATATGCATAGGCAAAAACCAGTAGAAACTGCTTTGTAATTTGAAACAATTTAACATTCGATAGGGGGGGGGGGGCGTATATAGATCAAATGGTGCTGCCTTGGCAGATATTTCCCAGGAGAGCTTGTAATTGATATTGTTGTCTTTTAGTGACCAAATGTGTTTAGACAGTTCAGTATTTTTAGCGTGGGATCTGTTCCGAAAGGATTGCTTGTGGTTATTGTATCTTGTCTTGAAATCACCTTCAGTACACCCTATGTAGTGTTTCACGTCATTGTCTGTTCTAACTGTTGCCTTATAGACAATGCATTTCAGCTGACATTGACCATTCATAGGACATTCGTCTTTTTTACGGCAGTTACATTGTTTTTGAGGTACATTCACAGCATTGTCGGTATTTAAAACCTTCATATTATGTTTGCTAATCAGGTTAGACATGTTGGGTAGACAGCTATAGCTAATTTTCAAATTGTTCCTGCTGAATAACCTGTGGTACCTGTGATGTTGAGGGAAGTGTTTTTCAACTAGTTTCATGAATTGTCTGCCAATGTTGGTTTTTACATGACGGCTTTAGGGTGGATTAAACCATATTATTTTCCTTTTCCTGTTTCTTTTGCTTTTCACTGTGGGTTCAACATATTTTAAGCTTTCTGAGAACCCGCTTTTCGCTAAAGTTTTGTCATACATGGGTTTGGCTTTCATAAATAGCTCTTTATTGCAGGAGATGTCAGATACACGTTTGCTGATCATCATAGGTATCTGCCTAATGATAGCTGGGAGGTGATTCGATTGTGCGTGGATATAGAGCGGGTCATTGTTCGGTTTTCTGTAAGGGTAGAAGATGTCATTTTGGAGGTCAAATGTTACGTCTAAGAAATCTGTGCAGGTCAGGTTAGTTTCAATGGTTATCTTTAACCCAACATTGGAAAAGAGTTTGATCATTTTCTTACGGGTGCTGTCTGCTTTGGGTCCAGACATGTTGGGGAAACAACCTAAACCGTCATCACGATACAGGCCTAGAGCATTTTCACCAAATTCCTTTTTCAACATATCTAGGATGTATAAACCAACAATTTCGCATACCTCAGCGCCATCAAAACTGCCCATGGTGACGTCAAAACTAGTATGATCTTTTTTCACCCAGGTGTTACCGTTGCTAAACAGTAAGCTTTTCCTGCTGTGCAGGGTGGTTTTGATAACATCCTCTGGAATGGAGACCATGGTTTTGGCAAATTTGAGGGCTTTCATGAGAAGATCTTCTGTGATTGAGGGGTAAAAGTCAACAATATCAAACTTTATGAACTTAGATTTTTGTTTCAGCTTTAATTTCTTGAACCAAGATATTACCTGTGCGGTATTTTGCCACTGGTTGAGTTTGGTTTTCAGTCTCAGTTGGCTATTAATTATTTCCAAGTGCTTTTTGCTAATGATACCTATTTCAGATTTTGCTGGATTTATCAATCTGCACTTGGGGTTTTGTTCAAAATTATCCTTGTGGTCTTTCAAAGTAATGTAAGCATTGCGCTCGGCCATGACTTCGATGCGGTCTGCTAGGTTAAGGGAACCGGCTATTTCTTTGGCTTCTGTATTGATATTATACAGATATTTTTGTCTGCTTTTTTGTATGTCTTAGTGATGTTTTCTGTGAGAAGTTTATTGTAGTATTCTTTCGGCATACTGTACAGGTTGGTGGTCTTATCTGCCTGTACTAGGAGATTGTCAGATTGTCTGATAGTCTTGATGTCATTGGCCATTTGTCTCTGGAATGCATTGTGTGAGTGCTGAAATTCAATGTTCCGGACCATTTCATAGATATCACTTTCAAATGCCCTGAGGTGTTCGCTATGAGGGGGTGAATATGTGGTTTTGAATCCATATTTTTGTTTAGCTGAAGTTTGACCAGGGTTTTCGAAATGGAATGCCTTCCATCGCATTCTCCGAAGTAGGCTTTCAACTTTACTTATCAGGGATTTGGTGAAGGACATAGATAGATAGATAGATATATTTTATTCACAACAACAAACACATACAGATCACAATAAAATGGATAAATATAAAATATACATATATCTATCAAAATTATATTCATAAAATCTGCAAGTGTTAAAAGCCATGAAAAAGGAGCACTAAAAAGTAACCTTACGTTTGTGAGGTATACTTATTTCCATAGTGGACCTTGAAACACATTTAACAAGATGGCAGACCATGCATACAATTTAGATAATTTATCATATTAGTTGATTTCAAAATTCTGACTGAGACTATCGAACATGGAAACACTTATTCATGTACATATGTCAGTCAGTTACATATATGTAAAACTATTGACTACAGTATTTTAAAAATTACAGTGATAATAATAGTTACATGTATAGTTTAAAACGACTGAGTGTTCATAACTAAAAAAAAAAAAAAAAAAACTAAGAGTGACTAAGACATTCATGTAACTGTGAGTTACATCTATTAAATACTGTGACTAAGAGATTCAAGGATAAAAAGTGACCATGATTAATAATTATGTAATAAAAATTCCATTTTCCAGTTCCTTCATTTTCCTAAATAAGTAGTCTTTGCAGTTTTTCATAAATAATCTCTTACTGTTTGAAGTTTTAATACTAGATGGCAATTCATTTCATAATTTTATTCCATTAATTTAAAACTATATTTACCCTGAGTTTTGACTTGAGGTACAACATAAGCTTGATTACTTCTTCGTGTGTTATAACAATGTCTAACAGGTTCCATATCACTAAGGTATGCCGGAGCATGATGAACATGAGTATTATACATTAGACCCAGTGTTAAATATTCAACCCTATGTGAAACATCCAACCATTTCAGCTTTTTAAAGTCACTTACTCTTAGGCTTTGTCTATTTGAATAATTTCTGACAAAACGTACCATTTTATTTTGAGCAGTCTGAAGCCTAGTCTTCAGTTTTTTATGAAGTCCCCGGTACCAAGTGTTACAAGCATAATCAAAAATTCCCTGTAGTAGTGAAGAGCATAACAATTTTCTTTCCCTGAAATTCAAATTTGCATGTTTCCTGTACAGAAATTTTATTCTAGTATTTATTTTACTTATGACTGTATTGCCCATGATGTTTCCAGAGGGTCTGATCTAGTACTACCCCTAGATATTTAACATGTTCTTTAGAGATAATGTCCACAGAGTTACATTTAAGAGATAACATGTTTCTTTTTCTTAATCTTCGGCTGGATGCAAATAAAATACTTTCAGTTTTACCCAGATGAATGGAAAGCCTATTTTCCTCCAACCATACACACAATGACTCTAATTCAAGTGAAAGTTTACATTCTATCTCCTTAGGATCTCTCCCACTTACTATTAAAGCAGAATCGTCTGCATATAAGACTAAATTACATCCTACTGAACATTTCATATCATTTACATATATGGTAAATAACAAAGGTCCTAAAATGGAACCTTGTGGTACCCCACATGTAATATTCCCATAATTAGACCGTACATTATTGATTTCCACAAATTGTCTTCTGTCATTTAGATAAGACTCGAACCATGAAACAGCTGAAGTATTCAATCCAAATGCCTGTAATTTGGTAGTTAAAATATTGTGATCTACAGTATCAAAAGCCTTCTGCAGATCTATAAGTACCATGCCAGTGTAAATTCCACTATCCATATTAAATCTTATTTTATCTGTAAGATGTGTTGGAGCAGTGTTAGTGAAAAAACCAGGCCTAAATCCTGATTGATACTGATAGAACAAATTTTTGGTTCCAAGATAAGAATACAATTGATCATATGCTACCCTTTCTAAAATTTTGGATATGACTGGTAAGATTGAGACAGGTCTGTAATTTCCTTCATAATTTCTGTCACCTTTTTAAAGAGTGGGACTACTCTGGCTATTTTGAAATCAGTGGGAACTGTTGACGTTTGTAGGGATAGATGTATTATAAAAGTAATAGGTGCTGCTATCGAGTATGCACCATCTTTAAGAAATTTTGCTGAAATTAAATCACTTCCAGTAGATTTTGCAACATTTAACCCTCTTAATAATTTTACAATAGTTTCCTCATTGACCACAGAAAATTTGAATCCACTTGCAATTACATTTTGTTTCTTATAAAACTCAAAAACCTTTTTCTTATCATATGGCCTGAAAGTAAGTTTATCTACAAGTTTGCTTGCAATATTGCAGAAAAATTCATTAAATCTGTTTGCAACAAATTTTGGTTCAAAACATACCTCTTCATCATTATTTTTCAGCCCTATATTAATATTTCCTTTCTTTGTTTTAGTGGGGATGCCCATGTTTCTCAGTGTGTTCCATAGTCTTTTTGGTTCATTTTGGTTATCACTTAATTCATTTCTAACAAAATTTCTCTTGGCTTTACATATTTCTCTTTGCGTTTTGTTTCTAAGTTTCTTATACTCACTAAAAATACTGCTGTCTTTAGTTTTCCTGAATTTAAACCAAGCTCTATCTCTCTCACTAATCATGTTTAAGATGTAGCTAGAGAACCATGGTTCCGTACCAATTCTTAAGTCTAACAGTTTTAACTGGAGCAACACGGTCTACAACCTTAAGAAACAAGTCACTAAATCTTCTCCAGGCTAAATTTATATTTTCACATTTATATACAGCTGACCAATTTACCTGTTTCAGTTCATCATTGAAACGTGTATCATTATAGTTTCTCCTAGACCTTATTTTGGTTACATTGTGTTTGTTTATAATACCCCTAGCAATTTTTCGTGTGCAAAAGGTTACATTATGGTCACTGATTTTAGCTGATTCCTAGGGATTGGAATGTTTTTCAAAGAGTAGTTGAAGTTAACTTTGTTCATTCTGTAGATGTTATAAGTTGAAATTCTGGACAGGGTGGGTTAACAAAAGTGCTCGACAACGTACCTGTCGCTGGAGCTGGAGTAGAAGGTAGCGTTACCCTCCGATGTAAAGTGCTCTATGGCCTACAGGCTAGGCCAGAGCGGTATAACTCTGGAGAAAAACAACACTGTTAATTCACAAGAGTCTGTTTCACGGGATGCGACCCGATCATCAGGTGAATGTGGTTAGAATGAAGCTAACGGCGTGGTTTGAAAAGCCGAGACTTTACGAGATTACGAGATTATGCTTTGTGCGATTGGGGGGGGGGGGGGGGGGGGGCATGTGAAAGACAGACACTGATCCTATTGTCCTCGGGTGCACAATAGGATTGGTCGAGGTACACGTGCGATATTGGAACATAACAGGGCGGGGCAAAGAGGTTGTTATTGTTGTAAATTTTATATATAATACAAAGATATATACCAGGATGCTCAATAGCATATTGAACTGATTTCTAATAGGGTCTTGGAAGTAGTGAACATATCAGTGGTATACATATGATAAAAATACACATATACTATGAAAATACACAATATACAAGGCAAATGTACAATATAAAAGGCAAATATACTATATTTTACTCATACCAAATGCAATCCACTCGGTAAACTCACCATGATGAGAGAACAACTACCTGAACAGGTAAGTCTGCCCAGCGGATCCTCGTTGGGGGGGGGGGGGGGGGTTAAGGGGGAACGCTCAATATAGTACGAATGCTAGGTTTTAAAATATTTCAGGGTGAATTTGTTTTGATGGCGGCACTTGGAGAGAATTTCAGCTCTTGAGTTCAACAATGGTCCAGGGGGGGCCGTAGCTATTAGTAGCTTTTCAGACAAGCAGAGATCACACTTCCTAGTCCCACAGTAGTAAGGTGCTGCCTTGGCAAATATTTTCCAGGAGAGCTTGTAATTGATATTGTTGTCTTTTAGTGACCAAATGTGTTTAGACAGTTCAGTATTTTTAGCGTTGGATCTGTTCCGAAAGGATTGCTTGTGGTTATTGTATCTTGTCTTGAAATCAGCTTCAGTACACCCTATGTAGTGTACTATATATTATAGTATATTTGCCTTTTATATTGTATATTTGCCTTGTATATTGTGTATTTTCATAGTATATGTTTTTTTTATCATATGTATACCACTGATATGTTCACTACTTCCAAGACCCTATTAGAAATCAGTTCAATATGCTATTGAGCATCCTGGTATATATTTTTGTATTATATATAAAATTTACAACAATTTACAATGTATCGCACGTGTACCCCGACCAATCCTATTGTGCACCCGAGGACAATAGGATCAGTGTCTGTCTTTCACATGCCCCCCCCCCCCCAATCGCACAAAGCATAATCTCGTAATCTCGTAAAGTCTCGGCTTTTCAAACCACGCCGTTAGCTTCATTCTAACCACATTCACCTGATGATCGGGTCGCATCCCGTGAAACAGACTGTTGTGAATTAACAGTGTTGTTTTTCTTCAGAGTTATATATATATATATATATATATATATATATATATATATATATATATATGCATACAGAACGGCTGGTTCATATAAGTTAATAAGTTACCGTTTTACACACCATTTATTAATATATTTTTCTTTTTTTTTGCCTAATAGTTGAATTAATATTTGTTATTTGTGGCGTATATTGTTTGTTCGATGTTATGTGTATCTTTGTGAATTTGTTGTAAGTAAGTGTAATATTGTGTAAATATATATATATATATATATATATATATATATATATATATATTAAGGTACATATTATATATCATATATAATATTTTAAACATAGTTTATTTAAAAAATATGTATAATATTTATTTAAAATGATATAAATCATATATATATATATATATACTTTATATATATATATATAATTTTAAAAAATACTACTCATTTATTATTTCAACATATATTATTTTACAATAGGATAAAAGCAAAACATATAAAAAATATGAATCATGCAAACACATCTGTGCACAGGAAAAAAATACGCTATAGCCCTGTCTAGCCCTTATAATTTTTATTTTTTTAATTAGTTTAAATTTGTGCAAGTTCATAGTTTCATTAATTTCTTAGATAAGGATAAGAACATTAAATTTTTATTACATTGGATGTATATGGATTTACCCGGTATAGCTTTATTAATGGTATTATTAACGTTATCTTAAGGAGTATTAGGCCTTGTAGAAAATTATAGCATATAATATAATGAAGACAATGTATGATTTATAATTTACATATGATTATGTATATATAATTATATTATTCGGTGTCATAATATGCCTATTATAATTATTATTATTATTGTGATTATTATCATCAATTATTATTATTATTATTATTATTGTGATTATTATTATTAAATTCATTTGATTTACTATTATTATCTAACATAAATAAAACGGATAAAATATTATTTATTATAATCAAGCTCATGATAAATACATGTACCTCTGCTCCAGGTCAACGTACATATAAATGTTGATTTTTTTATGTTTCTACATTTAGCACAATCCCTGTATCAAAGTGGGCGTGGTTCATCTGAGACTCGAATCTCGCCTCATGAGCCATAAATAATAAAATATTTTGATACATTGTATCTTAAAGTTATAAGTTGTCTCTGTTCATCATGTGGCAGCAGGCTTCAGCACATAGAATCGCCGTGTTCTGTGAAAACCTGGCCATACCACGTGAAGCGGGGTTCGCATGACGTATGTTGTCATCAGGTTGTACCCGGAAATAGTTCCCCAAAGGCCTTTTCTTCCTCCATTCATAATGAAAAATCGAGACGTTCCTTTCCCTTGGCAGACACACTCGCCTGTGATTGGACCGCAGGGAGATATCCAACATACATGCAGAACAATATTACGGAATATTTCACACACATGGTAGGTGTCGTTGGAGAGATAAGAAATTAATGAAAAGGTCTAGTGGGTTTATTTGAAGGGACACGATACTTGTCAAAAATGACGAAAATATTCGCATCCTCGTGGGGCCTTATAATACCTTCCTCAGACTTAGATGTTCGGGCACTCACGCAGGCCAGTGATCTGGCTGTAATGTCAGAGGACCTATGGCGCTGTATGGATGCAAAGAATCATGGTTTACAATGCATTAGTTGTTCAGATACTGGAGCTTTTGTATCAAATTTTCCATTATTTTTGGGGTAACTTCTGAGCCCCAAAGCTCGGAGGATATGGGTATCAGAGATCTTATTTCAGGTTTCCATGAAGATTTTCATGAACGTCCCTGGATGTCAAGTGAGGACATTCCAGGTCTACCGGTTACGATTTGTGCCATGTTAACGGACAGACGGCTCCTGTGACCTTCACCTTTGACCTTGTGACCTCACAATTGACAGGCATCTTAATCTATTGACAGGGGAACTGTATGTGCAAGATGAAATGTCTGAGATGAATTGTTTGGCTGAAAATGCATCCTCATTCTTTTTAAAGATGTGTCCTGTGACCTCGACCTTTGACCTCATGACCGAAAAATCAATTCGGATCTTGCTTTTCCAATGGGACATATACAAGTCAGGTTTGAAATCTATACATCAATAAAAGCAGGAATTATCATCCAGAAACTAATATTTGGACAGATAGCTCCTGTGACTTTCACCTTTGACCTTGTGACCTCAAAATTGATAGGGTTCTTCCTCTCTTGGCAGGTGAACTGTATGTGCAAGATGAAAGATCTGAGATGAATTGTTTGGCCGAAAATGCATCCACATCTTTTTAAAGATGTGTCCTGTGACCTTGACCTTTGACCTCATGACCCCAAAATCAATTTGGGTGTTGCTATTCCAATGGGACATATACAAGTCAAGTTTGAAATCCATACATCAATAAAAGCAGGAAATATCATCCAGAAACTAATTTTTGGACAGATGGCTCCTGTGACCTTCACCTTTGACCTTGTGACCTCAAAATTGATACGGGTCTTCCACTCTTGGCAGGTGAACTAAATGTATAAGATGAAAGATCTGAGATGAATTGTTTGGCTGAAAATGCATCCACAATCTTTTTAAAGATGTGTCCTGTGACCTTGACCTTTGACCTCATGAGCCCAAAATCAATTCGGGTCTTGCTCTTCCAATGGGTCATATACAAGTCAAGTTTGAAATCCATACATCAATAAAAGCAGGAATTATCATCCAGAAACTAATTTTTGGACAGATGGCTCCTGTGACCTTCACCTTTGACCTTGTGACTCTCAAAATTGATAGGGGTCTACCTCTATTGGCAGATGAACTATATGTGCAAGATGAAAGGTCTGAGATGAAATGTTTGGCTGAAAATGCATCCACAATCTTTTTAAAGATGTGTCCTGTGACCTTGACCTTTGACTTCATGACCCCAGAACCTATAGGGTTCTTACTATAGTGGTAGGCCAGACATAAGTCACGTTTGAAATCCATATGGCTATCAACACTGGAGATATCATCAGAGGTGTGTGATTTTCACCAAATATGGACACATTAAAGGTCAAGGCCACTCTCATGGTAAAGGTCATGACCCAAATTTAAAAAGACCTCATCCCATAAACCATCTCTCTACATGTTCATAATATGAAAGAAATCTGTCCATCAGTTTTTGACTTATAATGATCACAGTACTGTCAATAATGGCAATTATGGGGTTTTTAAAACCCCATTTTAAAAAGGCTTCGTCCTCTTACCTATGTCTATACAAATGTAAAGTTTGAAAAAGATCAGTGAAATATTTTTGAGTTATCCCACTCACAAGATTTCTCTGCGGCGGCGGCGGCGGTGGCGGGACCGTCGTGAAACCATAGTATCCCGACTTTGTCTGGGGATACAATAAATTGTTTTTTTTTTCAAGCAAAAAGCCTTATAATATGAAGTATGAATCAAATTGAGTGATGCATAGATGGGCCATATGTGAAAGACTGAAGGTTTGGGGCGAACAGTTTTGCTTAAAATATGTCCACATACTTCTGGAACAATTAAGTATTGTGACCTTTACCTTTGCCCGGGTGATCTTAAAATGATTATTTCTTCCCCCTATTGGGAGCCATATGTAAAAGATGGAAGTTGTGGGATGAAAATTATGTCTATGAGAATTAATTTTGGGGGATGCAATCACGACCCATAACCCGGAGATTGTAGGTCACAGTGACCTAAATCCAGGTTTACACGAATAACCTCTAAGACTGCATAAGGTTCAAATCCCTAGCTATTTTGGTTACGATTTGTGCCGTGCTAATTAAAGACTGGACGAAAAGACGACGGACAAAGTCCCATCACTATAGCTAAACATGACTGAAAGTCAGCTGAGCTATGAATGCCTTTCCAGTTATACCTAAAGATATACATTTATGATGCTTTCTTTCAATGAAATGGCAGGTTTACAGGAAATCTAAAAGAATAATTTACAACTCACAGTCAATTTTCCCCACATTGGTTGGCATGTCCCGGTCGGTGTGGGGAGGCCTGGACATATTTGGCTATCATGGATTTTTTTTTCCAGGACGGAGTAGGATATTCTTGCCTGACCTGTCCGGCTTTATATGAATTTCAACCCCTGGGTAGGATCATGTATTAAAGTAGGATAATTTATATATGTTATGACAGGCTAAGGATCTAGAATTCCACGGGTAAATGTGTTAATCTTACCAGGAATGAATGCACACTGGTGCCTGTGGATGCTCTCCAGTGAAGACGCCCTACGGGGACACCGCAAGACATCCAGCTTGTAGCCGGCGTTCTCGCCAACTCCAACTTGGGTTAGAGGTCTACTCCAGACACATCCACGATTCAGGGCAAGTGTTTCTGCCGAACCCCCCAGACATCCCTCCTGCTGTCATGGTTGATGAGGAGTACTCCCGTGGTATACAGGAGTTTCTAGATGAGGTTCCTTGTCTGCTCCACCCCGCGTGTCGTCCTTCTGCAGTGTCTTGCAAGCTCTGCAGTGGTGATTCGAGCAGACACTTGCTCTTCTGATTGCTTACGCCCATTGAGCTCCCTTTTCAGCTCTGCAACCATTGCAGCCCTTAGACCAAGAATATCCTTCTTTACCTGCTCTAAAATACAACTAGACAGCTTGCTGCAGAAAGTACCGTACAACGGATAATGCTCCGAGGTCACGCCACGCGTGAAACGCCTCATGAAGTGGAAGGCGTCTAGCCTCACTATGCATGATCATGTCTTGAAATGCAGGAGGATGGGGGAACTCCTTTGTCAGAATCCCTGTTCACGTAGAGGACTGAGGCTCATTGGCCTCTTTTTATTGCCCTGGCACAGTTGCGAGGTGGTCAGCAAGCTGTTAAGTATTTCCTCTCTTTCATTTCCCACGTTGGTCACCCACGTGGCTGTGGCCTCTTCATTATAAGCCAATTTCGTTGTGATCTGTAACAGTGTATAAGACACATAAGTCTCTTGTAGTACTACAGAATGATGTTAAGTAAAGTAAGATTTATTGACTGGTCTGTAATTTAATATGCACCAGAGCTGTGACTTCATTTGTTTATAGGTTGCTTGTTAATCTGGATCGATCAAGATTCCTCCCAGGCCAGCCACGGATAACCAAAGCCAGTCACACCGACAACAAAACCCGCCCCGGGGCTGCAAGAGAAGGGCAGCGAAAACCTACCCACACGCAACCTTCTTTATGAAGCCCTCGACAATACGTTCAACACAGGTCAACAGTAATTTACGTGCTAGAACTCATTTTCGGACTGCGTGTCGCTAGATCATAAGCAAGTTAAATTTACAGTTAAATTCTTATATTTGTCTAGTGCTTGTATAATTTCTTTATATACAGCATATAACTAGAACTTCACCTGAAATATAAAATTGTATACCTTTTTTGAAGAGTCTATCTTAAGAATTCTGACATATATTCTGACATATATGACGTCTCACTCATTGTTAGCCTTCCTCCGCCTCGCAGTCTGAAAGGTACACGCCATCCCCACTCTTCGCTATGCATCTCTCCCCATGCTCGCCTCAGATAGCTGGAGCTGTTGCCCGTGGTGCAAGGCTTCATGGGCGTAACATATTTTTCTGACTAAGGCCAGACGGGTTGTAAAAATCACAGGTTACTTAATCCTGTGGGCTGGATCCAACTGGACCAACAATTCAGAGTTCCATGGGCACTGCCGGATTATGCACCTTGACCATCTAGGTTGTATCTGCTACATGACTCCACTCATCTTTCTATATATGCCTGAATGATGAAGTTTGATTTTGCACGTAGGACAGTTCAAGGGAATATCCCACATCCCCATGGGTGCCCACACAAGCAGCCTTTGCCTGAAGTAGCTATGAGGATCAAGTGGAGAAGCAGTTGGCTTTTTGGAAGCTGGTGCATAATGCGTCTGACCTTCCCTGCACTGTCGTATAAACAACGAGCCACCCACACATGGTCCCCTTTTTGCAGAATGGACTTAAACTGGAGGGGGAGATTTGACTGTTTGGATGCAGAGTCTGTGTGTTGTTGCGGATCACACCGCTGCTCCTTTGATGCGGAAGGCAACTCCTCTTCTTGTTCCTTGGGGACGTCATATCTCTTAATCTGGGGCAGGGCACGTTTTTCCTCTTGGTGTGAAGTACGCTGCTGCACCATGGGTGATGTTTTCTTTTTTTTTTTTTTGCGGTGATGTCTGATGTGCAGCTTCTATAAGTTGCGCCAAACCAAGTACTCCCTTGACCTTTCTGCCACAAACATCACGTCACTGTACCATGGTGCAGCAGGATATGATATGAAAACTCATCCACACCAGTCTTCTCTGCCACACTCGGCAGATGGGACATTTTGGTGCTGATTTGCCTGTCGGCTGGGTCCAGGCACGGCTTGTCGACTTGGTGCAGGATCCGCCTGTGGTACTGAGATGTCCCGAGGCCAGGTTTCAGAGTCAGCTGGTGGACGGGGCTCTGAGGGGGCATGTTGCCGAGTTCCACGGACCTTGATTTGTGGTGCTGCATGTTTTACCTCCTGAAGGAAAATATCATTTTTGCTTTATGAATTCAACCTTTATGTAACACGAGGTGTAAGTTAATCAATATAATAATTCAGAATTTACTACATAGGAGGACCATGGTTCTTGTTCTCATGGTCGACTTTACTAGAAATCTGAATTGCTGGGACGGATTGGCTGGAACCCACTATTAAGTCAATGACTGGAGGAGAGGTTCAGGTGCTATGGTGGAGACGGGCTGGCTTAAACACAATCCCAGGAGGCCGCAAGGTTTAAGAAATCATGACTTGCACTCGATGAGACAATTTTGTTTCAAAAGTGACAGGTTAAAGACAAAGGTGTATTTGAGGACCGAAACGGAGGAAGGCTGTTTTGTGAAGCTAAATATATGCCAAATATGGCTGATGTAGATAAAATGATGAGTAAAAAACTAAGAATGGCTTCTAAATTTTAAATGGATCTCCAAAAAAATTGAAAATGTCGTGGTAATTTACAAGTAACAAACAAAAAAATGTTTATTATTTAAACATTACAAAGCCCAGCTGTCAGCTGACTGCGCATTTGCTAGAAGTGAAAATGAACACCACAATGCCACTGGATATTATAATACAAGCAAAACAGAACATACTAAGACAACACTGGTACATTACTACAGCTGGTAAGGTGAGGGTTAATGATGCCTTCATTTTATGTACCGGGTAACTTACGCGGTCTTATGATTATTCATCAAAACAAAATGAAAAGCATGTCATTTATTTAAAGAATAAAGCTGGTGCACCTTATGGTAGCCGCATCTGCAGGTAAATTAAAAAAAAACAAATAAAAACAAGGGACCCAGGGGCCTCAAAGCTCACCTGTTTTCATCTATAAGGATATTTTGAAGAAATGTTTCAGAATAACGGTATTGTGACCTTCACCTTTGAACTATGGACCCTGAAAAGCAAAATGTTTCTTACTTAAGTGGTGGGTCATTATTAGATCAAGTTTGAAGCCAATCTGTCTAGCCAGTGCAGAATTATCATCCATAAACTAACTAACTTTGTGAATGGATGGGCCCTGTGACCTTGACCTTTGACCCTATGACCCAAAATCGAAAAAAAATCTTCCCATATTGGCAGGTGAGTAAAATCTTGAAGATAGAAGGTTTGTGATGAAAAGTTTGGCTTGAAATGCATACACATTCCTTTTAAAGAAATGGGTCCTATGACCTTGACCTTTGACCTTTGAACACCAAAATCGACAGGGTTCTTACTTTAGTTGTGAGTCATATATATAAGTTAAGTTTGAAACACATCTGGCAAACTAAACTGGAGTTACCCCCCAGAAAACTACCCCCAGACAATTACCCCCCTGTACAATTACCCCCCGGACAACTACCCCCTGGACAATTACCCCCATAGTATAAATTACACATTTAAAGTACACGTTATACATTTAAATATATTCTGTGTTTCTAATGAGTAGCACAGAATGCAAAAGAATTACATAAAATTAATCGCAAACAAAAATTAAAAATAAAATCACTTTAGATAATTATATCATGCTATTACTTATTATGATATTACTTATAGAGACTTGTAAGAATGGATCAGAATGAATGGTATTACCTATTTAAAGTGAATTATATTGTAAGCTTGTGGGTGGTTATATGGACCATATGTTCACAAAGCTTTTGTTTTACAACTTGCCAATGTAAGGCATATTTCAAATAATTGACTTTTTACCATATATTTACAATTTTTTACGATACACAATACAATCATCTGAGAGGCATTGCCTAGAACTACTGAAAACTTGATGTAATGGATTTTTTTTCTATTTTTACAATACACATGATGTATGTACCTATTGGTTTGAAATGTATTATTACCGGTATTTGTTTTACTTTCGATCGGAAACTTTTCCTTTTAGTTGTACTATGTGTACTTTAAAAGTGTTGTTATACCATGGGGTCCGGGGGGTAATTGTACCGGGGGTAATTGTCTGGGGGGTAGTTGTCTGGGGGGTAGTTGTCAAAGGGGGTAATTGTCCTGGGGGTAATTGTCCGGGGGGTAATTGTCTGGGGGGTAATTGTCCAGGGGGTGATTGTCGGGGGGTAATATAGTCAGGGGGGTTATTGTCCGGGGGGTAGTTGTCCTAGAGCAATGTAAACAGATGACCCCTGTGACCTTGACCTTTGACCTTGTGACCCAAAATTCATTTATGCTCTCTCCATACTGGCAGTCAGCTAAATGTGCAAAATGGAAAATTTGTGATGAAAAGCTTGGCTTAAAATGCAGCCATAATCTTTTTAAATTAGTGAGTCTTGTGACCTTGACCGTTGACCTCATGACCCTAAATAATACAAGTTCTTTCTTTTGCGGTAGGCCATGTGTAAGTTATGTTTAAAATCCATATGTCAATCCAACCTGGAGATTTTTTTGGATGGATGGATGGACAGGCAGACAGACAGCAAAGGGAAAAACAGACAGGGTTATTACTATAGGGCATCCACTTGTGATCAATAAACACACCAGGTTTTGGGACACTAGATGGAATCACAGCTGAGAAAGTGACATTATTGTTTTTTTAAGTAAAAAAAATAAAAAAAAATATTCGTAAAAATAAGAAAAAAAAAGGTGGCGCCACCACTTTTAGGGAACTAACAAAACTAGTCATGGTTAATATTCAAGGCAAGTTTCATGAAAATCCATGCATTAATTATCAAGATATTGGAGGTTTTGTATCAAATTGTTGATTATTCTGGGGGGGGGGGGGTACTTACAAGCCCCATAGCTCGGAGGATATAGGTCGCAGTGCCCTAATTTCAGGTTTCCAAAGAGATTTTTTATGGACCTCCCTAGATTTTTAGTTACAGGCTTCTAGGGTCAGCTGTTACGATTTGTGCCCTGCTAACGGACGGCCAGACGACCGGACGGACGACGGACAAAGCGTCATACCTATACCTCAGTTGACTTACAGTCAGCTGAGCTGACAAATAAAAAAATATTCGTAAAATAAGAAAAAATACAGGTGGCGCCACCTCTTTTAGGGAATTTTTTATGGACCTTCCTGGTTTTTCGTTACAAGCCTTTAGGTTCTGCGGTTACGATTTGTGCCCTGCTAACGGACGCCCGGACGGCCGGACGGACGACGGACAAAGCGCCATACATATACCTCAGATGACTTACAGTCAGCTGAGCTAAAAATAAATGATGTGCATGCCACAACTAGTGTGGCCGGGACAGGCTTGTATCTGTTTCAGGATCTTTTTCTACTTCGCACTCTCTGGTGTCCGCCCTGTGAAGAAAGTTTCTCCCATTCGCGGGGGTCCCTCAGGGTGTGATTCAAGTATGCATCTGACCGGCGTTTACGGGCCTTACCTGCATCCAAATAATAAATGATTATTCTATACTTGTACGGGAAAGTAGGAGTCACAATGGTTTGAGGACGGTTGTGTAACCGCCGCCCTTGTCGCCGCAAATAATGCTTGTCTCTACAAATATTTTTTTTTCAAATAAAGGTTATGACCTTAACTATAAGCATTGCATTGACTTTGAAAAGGGTGAAAATTCAGTTTAGGTGGGTTGCTCTGAAAATCAGTATTACTAAGACCGATAGCGCCGCCTACAATTCTTTCCCGGTTTTGCACATTTTATATCCCTTTTGCTAGCACGTGGAAACTATTTGAGAAATATTTCAAACATAGAAGTAAGAGACTAATGCATGTGTATGCATGTGCTAGATATGACCCTATTAAAGTTTAAGTCCTTTATAAGGAGGTAGTCCATGAACTTGTATAGTTGATTACTTTTTGAGAAAAAAAAAATACAGAAAATGACATTTCTAAAGAATGGATGAATGGATCTTTGACCTTGAAGATTTACCTGAAAGCTAACGCCTACGTAGCTGGATCAGGTAATAACCACAATATCCCCGCTGCAGGTACCAGATGTCTGGCACCAGAGATGCCATAGGATCCCCAGACTTTGGGCATACCGCCCCCCCCCCCCCCCCTCTTTCTGATGCACTACAATTCATGTCGAATTGGTATTTAATTTAGTATATATTTTTTGTGTTTATATAATTTAATGGAGAAATGTGATAAGGGAACGGAAATGGACATAAAAGTAATATCACTTAATGCGAAGGGTATACGTGTTAAAGAAGTTCGGTTTCCCGCATCATTTTTTAGATGTTATTACTTTTCTTCACAGGTAACTTCCCTGTTCAACGATGATGTCGACAATGGGACCCATTATCTCCATATATATTTTTTTATCCTCGATGGAAGTTTCGACTAAGAGGGTCTAAGATTACACGTACATTGAGGGGTTAGATATCAGTGGACACCAAATAAACGCAGATGACATTTTTAATTAGAAACATAAACTCCTTTAAACAATTAGAGAAGACATATATCTATTTGAGAAGTATATTTTGCTTAAACTGAGAAATCTGAGATAGCGTGGATAGGAGAGTCTGGGAATCAACCAAAGCTAAATCTAGCTCATAAATGGGTTGATCTCAACATAAAATACTAAGATGTTCTAAGAATACTAAGAATACTACATAGAACAAAGTTTTACAAGAAATTTTGATGAGATAATTGATAGTATCAGTTCAACACTTAGAATGTGGAAGATGTCAAACTCAACATTATACAGAAAGACATCTCTCATATTACCAAAGGCTATGTATGTGTGTAATGTGTTAATTCCACCAAGGAATTTTATCAATAAGGTAAAGGATAATGTGACCAATTAATATGGCACTGCGGCGTCCAGGTAAAAAAGAAAAAAAAGAATGGAGGATTGGGGTTCACGGATTTGGCCAGTATGGTCAAGGCACGGAATATAATCTGGATAAATAATATTTTTAAAAGTCAGTAGGAAGGAAAATTATGGAAGTCGATACCTCGTTTTATCTTGCCAAAATATGGGTTCAAGGTGCCAGGTACAAATCTGGATAAAGCAAGAATAAATTTTTATAAACTATGTTTATCTGAAGGGTGTAATTTCTACGAGGGTGACCATTGTGATAGGGTTAGTGTTCTTGAACAACTCTTGAGGAATAACAAGTATAAAAAAATTAACGGGGAATCGATATATTTTATGGATTTTTCAGAAAAAGAATTGAAATATATAAAAAATCTAGTTGATAATACTAGCAAATTTAAAGTGTTAAGTGATATTAAAATTCCCAAGTCTATGGTGTTCAATTGGCTTATGTTAAAGCATACAATAAAAAAAGCGTGGCTACAAATACTCGGCTAAACTGACAGCTTCGGACCATACATGTATACCACTTCAAGATAGAAAGGTGAATATAGATCAGATAAGCACCAAAGGTATATATAGTAGACTATTATTGAATATACATGAAATAATGCACATCTTCAGGCCAATTGTGCAAATCACTCCTCAGAAAAGAGCATTAATCTATTTTACGGAAACGGGAAGGTAGGTGGCGCCATCTTTATGGATTACGAGAAAAATTTCCAAGATGGATGGACATGCCAAATTTCAGACCAATACTTTGAACCAATCCGGAGATATGAGCAATTTTCACCCAAAGCACACGTACAGATGGACACCTACCTAATAAGATTGCTGATGGCGCCACTAGTCTTGAGTACAAAATTTAGGAGTCCAAGATCTATGGATACGCACATTATCAGGCCAATACGGCAAATCACTCCTCAGAAAAGGGTATTAATTTATTCTACAAAAAACGAGAAGGTAGGTGGGTAGATGAGAATAATGTCCAAGATGGATGGACATATATACGTCAAAACTGGAGTTATCATCAGGAAATGAATTTTTGGACAGATGACTCTTGTGATCTTCACCTTTGACCTTGTGACCTAAAAATGGATAGGGGTCTTCCTCTATTGGCAGGTGAACTATATGTGCAAGATAAAAGGTCTGAGATGAAAAGTTTGGCTGAAAATGCGTCCACAATCTTTTCAAAGATGTTTGTCATGTGACCTTTACCTTTGACCTCATGACCTCGAAATCAATAGGAATCTTTTTTTATTGATGACCCATATTTAAGTCAAGTTTGATATCGATAAATCATTCCAAGCTGGAGTAATCATCAGAATTTTTGGACAGATGGCTCCTGTGACCTTCACCTTTGACTTTGTGACCTAAAATTGATAGGGGTCTTCCTCTATTGGCAGGTGAACTATATGTTCAAGATAAAAGGTCTGAAATAAAAAGTTTGGCGGAAAATGCATCATATGGATCATCCACTATTGGCAAGTGAGCTATATGTTCAAGATGGAAGATCTGGAATTAAAAGTTTGGCCTAAAATGCAGCCACAGTATATTTAAAGATGTGAGTCCAGAGAACTTGACCTTTGACCTATAGGGTTCTAGGGCCATACATAAGTCACGTTTGAAATCCATATGGCTATCAACACTGGAGATATCATAAGAGGTGTGGGATTTTTACCAAATATGGAAATATAAAAGGTCAAGGCCACTCTCATGGTAAAGGTCATGACCCAAATTTAAATAGTCCTTAACCCATAACTGATCTCTTTAAATGTTTTATAATATGAAAGAAATTTGTCTATTAGTTTTTGACTTATAATGCTCACAGTCAAGTGGCAATTATGGGGGTATTTAAAGGCAAATAGGTGGCGCCACCTGTTTCCGGCACATCACAAGGCTATCCTAGATCTTCGGTAACCTTGATTTTTGGACCAATCCATGCAAGCTTTCTTGAGATATTTAAGATGTTGTGTTATTTTCAGCAAAAATGGATCTATTTTAAGGTCAAGGTCACTCCCTAGCAAAGGTCATGACCCAATTTAAATAGGCTTCGTCCTCTTACCTATATCTATACAAATGTAAAGTTTGAAAAAGATCAGTGAAACATTTTTTTAGTTATTCCGCTCACAAGATTTTTCTGCGGCGGCGGCGGCGGGACCGTCATGAAACCATAGTATCCCGACTTTGTCTGGGTATACAAATATTGAAGTGACAACCTAATATGGCAAATTGAATTTTTAGAATAAATCTCCAGTTTAATTATGTTTTACAAATTTTTAGTTTTTTCACAACGATCTGGCGGATATAATGTTTCCCTGCATGAGTAGCCATCTTTGTTTTGGCTGGTTATATTTTTAGAGTGTTTACATTATATTATCCAATCAGCAGCTGTGGATTGAGGTTGTTTTTGCATGTGACCAATGACCTTGACTGCCATAAGTGGGTCTGATATGTTGTAAAATGTAGACTGATTTCTCATATTTTCAAATAATTATGTTTCTTAAATAAGGTGTTAGGTAGATCTCCACTATAATTGTTTCCCTTGAAATGTAACTAATAAACTTTTCATAGCAAAAAACAGGTGGACATGAGGGGATGAACGGACTTTAATAACAAAGAATCTATTGTGACGTAGCATCTTAAGTGTAGTCATATGAGCAATCCTACCGTTCGTGAACGACACCTGGTGGTGTCGTATCTCACTAATTCTTTTCCGGTGACTTCCGCCGAAAAGAGGTCCCGTGTGAGGGACATAAGCGGGGTCTTTCAAGCTCGACTTTGACGCGGAAGTTTTGTGATCAAACTGTGTAAATGTGTGTGATTTGCGGCGAGTGACGTTTTGAAAATATAGTCTTATGGATTCTGACGGACATTATCGGTGTCTGCCCTGGCGCTGAGCAGCTGGGCGATATTGGAAGCTTGTAGCACGGTACCTGGCACTGGTGTCGCATACAACTTATTCTCTGTACTTTACTAGTGACTTTTTTGAGACACCGTTTATTCAGCTGTCAAATTTAAGCCACTCGCTAAGTTATGTCTACAGATGAGAAGCTTGAAAAATAGTTCAGCAACTAGGTTCAGTGGCAATATATCTGACACACATATCCACCAAAGTTGAAGATATTGATTGCCGAGTTAAGGAGATGACAACGAACTCCAGGCACAGCCTACTAATCAGGGCCTACCTACTCAGCCTGCACCAAACTGCGAAGCTCCCACGCCTGTTCAGGAGGGTGCGGCTGCTCTTGTACCCAGTCTCCTGGGAGACTCTTACGAAACCGTATTGGGCCAGTACGAAAGCATTCGTGAGTCCCTAAGCCGTATTAAGCTTGACCCAAATTTACATTTAAAAGAGACAAATCTGGTGTGAAAAGGGATGATCTAAGAGTGTTCAGCATCATTTCTAAGTGCGCCACTATCGCTGAACACAAATAAAGTTTTTATCATCCTACAGGGTTGAACGATTTTTTCACATGTGCATACGCTTAGACAGTGTACCCGATAGAAGAATTCGCCATCATTTTAATAAAAGGTGAATACGTTGATAACACAGCTAGACTGTACCGGAATCTTCAACTCCATAGTGTTTTCAAACCAGAAAGTGTAGAAACTCTTAAATCAGCTGTACAGCTTGCATCTATACAGGACTCCAATAACCATCGCCGTACAATAGGACGGGGACAAGGTGGCCAGCGCGGCTCCCATACGTTCAATCGTACCCACAGAGAAAGATTCAGTCAGTATACGAATAGACAGGTGCAGCACCGTCGTTATGCACCAACATAACACCAGGATGAAGTTAACACTTAAGCGTGTTAAGAACCAGGCTTAAACAATGCCATTCAAAACGTGCCTACCATCTCCGACAGGTTTATCTCGGGCAGCGGCGCATTGGAATGCCATATCAGCTCCTAACAACATAATAGACATTGTATCATATGGTGTATGTATTCGATTTCGTGAATTCCCAGAAGCTTTTGAATGTCAGAACGCACCATTATCTAGGACACAGGTCACGTTTATTGACAGTGAAATACAAAGCCTACTGGCCAAGGGCAGCAATATTAGATGTAAAAATAAATCTCGTTGGATCTCCCCGATCGGTTCAGTAGCTAAAATGGGCAACAAACAAAGGCTCATAATTGACCTGACCTGAAATCTCTGTTGGTGGATAGACGTAGGTAGTAATTGTACTGTCGTAATTGTATTGTCCACAAATAAACATAGATGTCAATGATGATACACGAAAAAATTAATAATATTTCTGAGACATCTATAGAAAGAAAAAAAACTGACCTGAGAATTATTAACAAATACATTGATGCCCCTACATTTAGTTACGAGGGCATAGACACAATCGCAGAACTTATACAAGCTGATAATCAATGTATTTCTGTAGATTTAAAGCAGGGCTTCCATCATGTATACCGGTTCACTCTGATTATCAGGAATATCGGGATTTTAAATGGCATAACAACTATTACCAGTAGACTGTACTTCCTTTTGGGTAATCGTGTAGTCTATATTTCTTCACCAAGGTTTTAAGACCGTATTTGTATATCTTAGGGAACAAGGTTTAAGAACAGTAATTTATGTGGCCGATTGTATTTTAATGTTCTCAAAAGAAAAAAATCACTGATCAGATTGACTTACTGGTGCATACCTCACAGGATCTTGGATTCTGTATTAACTGGAATAAATCTCAGCTGAATCCAACTACAAGGATCGACTTCATCGGATTCATCATTGATACATGTGGTACAAATAACGAACCTTGGATTGAAATTCCAAAATCAAAAATCGCAAAATTACGTTGTTGCTGTTGCTGTTGCGTAATATATATCGCTTACTATCAACCAGGAAGTCATGGTCCGATATACTTCCATTATCGCAACCTGTCTTACGTGATTTTCAGTGGTTGCTCCAGGGACTAAAATCATGGAACGGAAAGTCAATGCTCCGACCATAGATCGCCGCTCAGCTAGTTACAGATGCATGCCTCCGGCACCGGCTGGGGTGGAGTGACAGGGTCATTAGAAGACAGTGGCGTATGGAATCAACGTGTTGGGCGAATGCACTCAAATAACAGAGAGCCTCTGGCGGTAATAATGAGTCTAGAGTCATTCAAGAAAGAACTTCGGGGCAAACACGTTCAGGTATTGTCCGACAACGTGTCAACAGTAGCATACATCAATCATTTCGGGGGTCCAAGCCAGTGGCTATCAGACTTTGCAGAGTCTCTCTGGAGCCGTTGTCTGGAATTTGGAATATCGCTCACAACCCGACACCTACAAGGCCATCAGAATTACCATGCCGACAGATTGTCAAGACTGTCCTCCAGACACGAATGGAAACTGCATCCAAAACTATTCAAATTCATAGATTCCGTGTTTGGCCCCCACACAATCGACAGATTCGCGTCACTAATGTCTCACCAGGTGGCGCTTTTCAACAGTCGGTATTACGATCCGGCCTCACAAGGTATAGACGCATTAGCCCAAACTGATTGGGCTCGGCACAACAATTTCGTGAACTGTCCTATACGACTAATACCGAAAGTTCTCGCTGTGCTAGAACAACAAGGAGCAACATGTACATGCAGTCATCGGACCCCACTGGCCAGCACAGGCGTGGTTTCAGCGACTGAAGGACTTCGGGATCGCGCAGCCGTTGCGCATTCGACTAAACAAAGACTCGGCCATTCCCCTCAGTCAGGCTGTACCGAAACCGCTAAAGAACAACCGTCGGAAATTTTCAGCCTGGCGCGTGCGTGGGAAGAGAAGCTTGACTCACTTAACTGTTCGGTTCGTGCACGCAAACAATTCACTTACGCCTAGGCGACTTACAATATTGTGCCAGTACGATTGGATGATCGGGAAGCCGACTGACACTGCAGTACTGGCGGACTTTCTGTGTTATCTGTCCGATACTTTGCAGAGACCCAAATCGATTTTCGATTCGGCATTAGCCAGTATGTCGAGCATGTATCAAGCAACAGGCACCATGAACCTAGCAGTGCATCCCCACATTACAAAACTGTGACACGCCTTAATAAAGAAAGGAACTACAGCTCCCCTCATCAGATCTCCTATTTCACCCATTGCACCTTTTCATTATTTGTTCGTGCGTTGGCCCACTAATTAACAGTTGGACGTGCCACGCCTTAGAATGAAGGCTGTGACACTGCTGGCGCTGGTCGTTATGCTTCGTCCGTCAGATATAGAACCGCTGGGCACGGTGTTCGATCCCCTTGCATTAACTGAACAGAAACTCCTCTCTCTACAGAGAATGTGCTATTCCATGACGATGGTTCCATGTCCATAACACTTCATGGCATTAAAAACCACTCTAAACGGTCAGGGTTTACAGTCAGAATTCCTCCGGCGTCGCATGAAAGGCTCGATCCAGTGGTGGCTCTTAGATGGTACATTAGGAAAACGTCGAGTCTCCGGTCCAGGCCAAATGGTCCTGTGTTTCTCCGGCTTAACCTGCCACACAATGCACTTCAGTCATCAGGGATCGCAGCCGTACTGCGTGATGCGATTCAGGCGGCTGGGCTTGCTGATAAAGGCTTCACGGCCCGTTCCTTTCGACCTACCGGTGCAACGGTTGGTGTTGTGTGCGGACAGGACCCCAGTATTGTCAGGAGAGCTTTCCTCAGAATGCAGGGGGTTCCTAGGACCTTTTTTCCAGTTGAACAAGAGACCAGAATCACATTCATGATTTGTTTTACCTTTGTCAGTTTAATTTGCATATTTGCATAAATTGTTGCACGCTTCGATGCATTCCATGCGGAATTTCCTGCAGCTGCAGCGTTTTTTGAGGCACCCCTTCGTACAACCACACGAAGTAATCTCCCTGCAGGCTTTTGGCATGCTGGAGAGGGAAAGAAACCGTGGCAATAAATGTCCATCTAGATTCATCCATCCCATCTCCGTTACAGGAGGAAGGATGGGATTTTGCAGGTGTGCCTAGTTCCAAACACTTGATTGGTAAAGTGCACGCATGATATGGTACCTGGCTGAATCTGAGGTTGTAGGCAGACTTTCCTGTGCATGACCTGTACAAAACATCTTAACATGTGGAAGCCTCCGGCACACGATACAATTTGCAGATGAATTTTTCCGCTGAGTGTATGTGTCATCCGTGAGAGCACCCTTCCCAAGGCCAAAACCCACGCTTTTCTCTTACCATGGCCACTGAATTTGGACACACTATCACAGCCAGTGATGGCATGGAATCCAAGTAGTGTGCGCACTACTTTCGAATTTTGTGTACTGGGATATAATTTGGAGCTGTCGAAGTACTGGCTTTCATGTAGGCGTGTACATTGTATCTGATCAAAGTGTGCCACAAGCAGGAGAAGTCTGTATCACGCCCTGACACAACTAAAGTGTCCACATTAGCAGGAGTACAATGTAAAATCAGCCTGGTATCAGCCTCTTCTTGGTCAGCCCTAAGAGATGAGACATCTAGGTCTGGATCAGATGACTGTTGTTGCTTCATGAAACCCTCCTGATACTACAAGTACTGGTTTATCCGTAAGGGTTTGTTCAGTTAGATGTTGAGAAAGGAGCAGTGCCAGATCTGCCTTATTTTCTTCCAGTGAAAGAAAGCTGTACCAATCCGATGGGAGAGGAACAGACCCGGCCTCAATTTACGGCGGATTGGACGGTAGTGTTGCCTCCGTTTGATCATTGTTCCCGTCTTGATTAAATCGTTTTGGTATCTGAAGAAGACGACATCAATTCTGTTGTATTTTGATCCCATTTTCGTCTCATTGATAGCGAACATCTTGGCATATTCACCAAAAGTCCTAATGTCATATGGCTTTCCTAGTGCCATCACAAGTGTTTGGCATTCTATGATTAGGCAGCTGGGTGCATTGATTTCAATATTTGAAGATGTTTGAACGTCCTTTGTCAGTATCGAAACTAACACTGATTTGTTGGTGCAATGTAAACTGCCGTTAGTTGTGGCCAAAGATAAAGGCACTGTTATTAATTCATGTTGAAGTATATCTTCCAGGTTCACCTTGCGTCCTGCCTTGTATGCTGTTATAAGCCTCTGAAGTATGCTCCTGTCCGCTTTAATGGTAGTGTGTTTGTCCTTGTACAGCTGCTAAACTGCGTACAATGAGGAAAAGGTCTTTGCTTTGTTCTTCTGAATTAGTGTTTTTAGATCTAGGTGTTTGTCACTGGCTGGTGGTTCACAGTCGTCTACTTTCATTTGTCCTAGTCCAAGATGTTCCGCGTTTAGCAGTGATTCTTGAATCTGAGGGGTGACCACTTCCTTGTTGATCATGTATTTTAATGAACCACTGCCATCTTTAAATACACCACACTGTTCCAAAGCTTAAAAAATATCCTGCTTTCGTCACAGTCATCTTTCTCCATCCTGCTTTTCGTGCACTCGTTGTGTGTGCACACATCATCTCCATTGTCTGTAGTAATTTTTAGCATTGCTTTTGTATGATATGTTATGACTGTTCTCAGATTGAATGACACTGTTCATCTACTGAGAGCAGAGGCTACTCTTGTTATCCCACTATGCCTCCACTATTTTTACCTATAGCATTCAGCCATTCTGTACTGTGATCTACAGACACCTGATTGAAACGGCGCTCAGTGTGCTTCACTACAAAACTGCCTTTCTTTAATTCGCAGAGGACTTCTGGTGGGAGAGTCGACATCTCAGCCAGATACACGGTGCCCAATCTTGCATAGTTTATATGGTCATACCGGAATAGGAATGGCAGCATGCGCTTGAAAGAATACTTTAGTAACATCAAAACTGTGAGTTGGGGCAGCACGTAGACTATGTTCCAGTTTAGGTCTTTCTTATTCTAGTCGTTTTAACTCAATATCTTTTTCTTTTTGTTTTTCTATTTCTAACTCTTTTAACCTTTCATGTTCTTCCCTCTCTTCTCTTTATTTTTCTAATTCTAACTGTTTAAGCCTTTCATCTTCTTCCCTATGTTCTCTTTGATTTTCTAATTCTTATTGTTTTAATGCTAGTTCATGTTCCATTTCCAACTGCATAGCACAGCTGTCATTTTTTTATGTTTCCACTTCACTCTTTTCAATTAAACCTTTGCTAACTAGATCTTGCATGATTTTAGCAATTAAATCAGGCTTTCTAAAAGCTTTTTTAACAACTATCCCTAAGGGATGTCCCAAACGCAACAACTGATCTTTTTCAACTGTTCAAGTTGATCAGGGTCGGGATCTTCAACAAATGTCTCAGGTTTGAAACCTGCCATGTTAGCATTAATTTGGCTATGGAGATAAAACAAAATAAGATTCTGTAACACAAGGCAGCGTTAAATGTCTAGGGGAATGAATAAAGAAGTCAGTGTTTTTTTTTGTTAACAAATAATTATAATTTATTCTTAAAACAACCTTAACATTACAGTACACTAAATCAATACAATTTCACAGTATAACAACAGTACAACAGCAAATCAATACAAGTATATAAATAAAGTGGACAGCACCTGGAAACCACCACTGTCACAGCGACAAAAGGTACTTTAAAGCATATAATCCAGATGAACAGTTCACATAAATCTTCTCAGAGAACAACAGTCCAATTCAATCACAAAATCAATTTGTTGTAATCCGAAAGTGAAGTTCGGGTAGTGATTCCAAAGGCAAACTGAAGACTAATTAAAATTTGTTACAAATTCGAAGAAAAGCTATAACTGCCGCAATTATAGGAAAACCTTCACAAACTGACTTAAAATCTTCCGTGTCTGCTGGAATATATCTCACCTCTCTCTCTCCCGGTTCTAAACACAGCCCCTTATTAATAACTTTTCACCTCACGCCGAGAACTTTCCATTTCCCGAACAATCTAAAGAACCCAAGAATACACACGTTACAGGAAACATCTAGAACAACTTACGCTGTGTTTCTACATATCAGGGTTCACACGTGGGCCGACCCGGCTCGGCCAGGCGGGAAAGCCCCAGACTAGCATGACTGCTGTGTTTACACGTCAGACCCCACGCGTGGGCCGGGCTATGCCGCCATACTACGGCCATGCTAGCGCTGCACATACACATGTAAGACTGCTGCATACAATAAAAGAGACATCTGTAACACATAATCCCCTAAGATCCTTATCAGCCCGCCCTGAATTAAACATTACACACTTTATTAACTTGTTGTGAGCTAACGTTGATCAACTGGTACTCGCACGGTCCCCTATTAACGCCCATTTTTTCCAGTTCCAACTGCGATAATATCGGAGCAGAGGGCCAGTCTAAATCTCGTAGCATAGACTGTCAGGCAGTTCATACAGTCATGGCGACTTCTTTTCGATGTTAAAATTAAATTAAGATGTGTAAGCAACTAAGATGTACATTGGTGCTAGTATAATAATATATATTTAATTTATATAGCGCTAATTCAACAAAATAGTTATCAAAATCCCTTTACAAGACACAATTAAAGCACTGTTTTACAAAAAGAAAATGTAGATTCCTACTAAAGCAAAGATTCCCAAAAGAAAACCCTAATTTCTAAGAACTACCAAAAGCTAATATAAAAGGTAAGTTTTAAGATTTCTTTTAAAAGAAGCTAAAGATGGTGAAGCTCTGATTGAGTGCGGAAGTTCATTCCACAACCTTGGTGCCACAGCTGAGAAAACTCTCGAACGAATCACTAAAATCCCTTGGTCAGATGACCTAAGCTGCCTGACTGAAACATAAAAAGTTAAGAGGTTCCTAATGTAAATAAGCGATTGACCATTTATGCCTTTGTATACTAATAATAAAATTTTTAAATCAATGCGCTGTCGCACCGGGAGCCAATGGAATGCTTTAAGTATTGGTGTGATGTGGTCGCGCTTCTTGGCACCAGTTACAAGCCTAGCAGCTGCATTCGGCACTCTCTGAAGCCGGTCCAGTAACTTGCTAGGAAGACCACATAGCAAAGAGTTGGAACAGTCAATCGTTGAACTGATGAACGCATGAATTAATGTCATTAGTGAATCTTGAGTTAAGAAACCCTTTATCCTAGCTATATTACGCAGGTGGTAAAAAGCCAAACTACAAATATTATTTACATGCTTGTCAAGGCAAAGCCCTTGGTCAAACACTACCCCCAGGTTTCTAGTGTTTGTTTGTGCTAAACTACAGAGTACCTTTCAGAAGTTTTATAAAAATATCCAAAGGCAACGAAAAGGTAATTATCTGATGATGACACCGCATTATAAGTCACTTATACGATTCCGAAGGTTCCCCCTATTCGGAACCATACACAGCTTTTTCATAAAGGTCCACCTAAAACTCTAATTTTAACATTTCGGAGGGCAACAAACTTTATAGTAAGTGAAGATACTCTGAGAGAAGAACTCTCCAAGATGGATCTATATGCCAAAATGGAGACCAACACATTGAACGACTCCTCGGATATGAGCAATTTATAACTATTCTTGACTAAAGCCGATATTACAGAGAGTGAACTTTTTGCAACAGTAAGAAAGAAACCATCACACATATATTCTATGAATGTGATCATACCAAGGAACTTTGGACAAAAATATATGATTGGCCTACAACCTTTGGTATTCCAAACATTTGTCTGGCTTACGAGAAAACTTTCTAAGATGGATGGACATGCCAACTTTCAGACTTATACCTTGAACCACTCCTCAGATATGAGAAGTTTTTGCCCAAAGCAAATGTATGAATGGAAGCCACACAATAACTAATGCAGATGGCGCCACCAGTCTTGTGTACGAGATGGAGGTGTCAAGGATCTATGGATATGCACAATTCCAACCAAGTAAATTGAACAATCACTAAGTCGAACAGAATGCTAATGCAAAGATGGTAGCTACGCATAAAGGATTGAAGGTAGCGCCACGAGTTTCGATCACGAGGTGTAGTGATCCAAGATCTATGAATATGCTAAATTTCAGCTTAATACATAGAATCACTTTTGAGATATGGAGACACCCAGACTCGTACTGCACAGAAAGGATTGTTGGTGGCGCCACCTGTCTTTGTCATGCACAACTATATAGGGGAGGGAATAACTATGCCGGGTTTTGGAAAGATTGGTCCAAGGTAGACTGGGCCTGTCCATGAAATGGTAAAGACTTAATTGTTCCCTTTGACAGAAAAATCAAACGTTCTCTCTCGGTGTTGTAACGCTAAGTGTCGGTACTGCCACTCTGGCCTTATTATTTCATGGACTGGCGAAGTACCGTTAGTACGGGTCTTCAGCGCCACACCATCGCCTCGCTGAACTAAGGTTTTTCCCAGTGACGTCAGAACTGATTGCGGTTTTCCCAGAACCAACAAGGTTCATTAAAACCGTGTGTTATCATACCACATATATCACCCCTATTCGAATGTCATAGCTGCTTTTACTCTCGGAGCGCGAGCATATAACATGAAATCTCTGTCAACTTGTTTTTTTCTGAATATCGTACCGAGACCTGTACACAGACCCACTGTTTGAAATATGAACGACTCGCGCTTTTCTTGTTGCGGAATCCAGAACTGTAATAAGTTCACAGTTGTCGCCCCGATCTGTACAGGTGTTGTATTGGTGAAATTGTAGAAGGCATCAAACAACTCTATAAGTGCTAAATATAAACATCAAAACACATCCATGCGTGTCTTTGATAGTAAATTAGTCTTTCTGGCCCCATTACCACATTCTTCCCTTAATATTTTAATGAACCTTTCGTTACGGAACCAAATATCAACAGATCACGTAGTTGTGATGAGCATCAATTTGGTTTTTGAGATAAAACAAAATCAGTTTCTGTAATGCTAGGTAGCGTAAAATGTCTAGGGGAATAAATAAAGTAGTCAGTGGTTTTTCTTAACAAATAATTATAATTTATTCTTAAAACAATCTTAACATTACAATACACTAAATCAATACAATTTCACAGTATAACAACAGTACAACAGCAAATCAATACAAGTATATAAATAAAGTCTACAGCACCTGGAAACCACCACTGTCACGGCGACAACAGGTACTTTAAAGCATATAATCCAGATGAACAGTTCACATAAATCTTCTCAGGAATAACAGTCCAGTTCAATCACAAAATCAATTTGTTGTAATCCAAAAGTGAAGTTCGGGTAGTGATCCCAGAGGCAAACTGAAGACTAATTAAAATTCGTTATAAATTCGAAGAAAAGCTATAACTGCCGCAATTATAGGAAGACCTCCACAAACTGACTTACACTCTTCTGTGTCCGCTGGAATATATCTCACCTATCTTTCCTGGTTCTAAACAAAGCCCCTTATTAATAACTTTTCACCTCAAGCCGAGAACTTTCCATTTCCCGAAAGCCCCAGACTAGCATGACTGCTGTGTTTACACGTCAGACCCCACGCGTGGGCCGGGCTATGCCGCCATAGCAACGGCCATGCTAGCGCTGCACATACACATGTAAGACTGCTGCATACAATTAAAGAGACATCTGTAACACATTATCCCCTAAGATCTTTATAAGCCCGCCCTGAATAAACCATTACAAACTTTATTAACTTGTTGTGAGCTAACGTTGATCAACTGGTACTCCGCACGGTCCCCTATTAACGCCCATTTTTTTCCAGTTCCAACTGCGATAATATCGGAGCAGGGGGGCAGTCTAAATCTCGTAGCATAGACTGTAATGCAGTTCATACAGTCATGGCGACTTCTTCTCGATGTTAAAATTAATTCTCTTGATTTAGGATGTGTAAGCAACTAAGATGTACATTGTATAATATAATATAATATAATATATTTAATTTATATAGCGCTAATTCAACAAAATAGTTATCAAAATCGCTTTACAAAACACAAAGCACAGTTTTACTAAAACATAAAATATAGATTCCTACTTAAGCAAAGATTCCTAAAAGAAAACCCTAATTTCTAAGAACTACCAAAAGCTAATATAAAAAGGTAAGTTTTAAGATTTCTTCTAAAAGAAGCTAAAGATAGTGAAGCTCTGATTGAGTGCGGAAGTTCATTCCATAACCTTGGTGCCACAGCTGAGAAAGCTATCGAACGGCACATCTCACTTCGTGCTTTAAGAATCACTAAAATCCCTTGGTCAGATGACCTAAGCTGCCTGACTGGAACATAAAAAGTTAAGAGGTTCCTTATGTGACCATTTATGGCTTTGTATACTAATAATAAAATGTTAAAATCAATGCGCTGTTGCACCGGGAGCCAATGGAGTTCTTTAAGTATTGGTGTGATGTGGTCGCGCTTCTTGGCACCAGTTACAAGCCTAGCAGCTGCATTCGACACTCTCTGTAGCCGGTCCAGTAACTTGCTAGGAAGACCACATAGCAAAGAGTTGGAACAGTCAATCCTTGAACTGATGAACGCATGAATAAATGTCATTAGTGAATCTTGAGTTAGGAAACCCTTTATCCTAGCTATATTACGCAGGTGGTAAAAAGCCAAACTACAAATATTATTTACATGTTTGTCAATGCAAAGCCCTTGGTCAAACACTACCCAAGGTTTCTAGCGCTATTTGTTCACACAACTACAGAGTACCTTTCAGAAGTTTTATAAAATATCCAAAGGCAACGAAAAGGTAATTATCTGATGATGACACCGCATTATAAGTCACTTATACGATTCCGAATGTTCCCCCTATTCGGAACCATACACGGCTTTTTCATAAGGGTCCACCTAAAACTCTAACTTTAACATTTCCGAGGGCAACAAACTTTATAGTAAGTGAAGATACTCTGAGAGAAGAACTCTCCAAGCTCGATGTACGTGCCAAATTGGAGACCAACACATTGAACGACTCCTCGGATATGAGCAATTTATACCTATAACAAATGGACGGATGAACACCACATGAAAAAAATGGCAGATGGCTCCACTAGTCTTGAGTACAAGGTGGAGGAGGCCAAGATCTATGGACATGCAAAGTTTCAGACCAATACGGCACACCACTCCTAAGAAAAAAAAGCATTAATTTATTCTACGGAATCGGGAAGGTAGGTAGCGTCACCTCTCTGGTTTAGTAGAAAATTTTCAAAGGTGGATAGACATGCCAAATTTCAGACCAATACCTTGAACCACTCCGGAGATATCAGCAAGACAGATGATAGACGCCACGGCGAAACGATTGCAGATATCTATGGATATGCACAATTTCAGGCCAATAGGGCAAATCACTCTTCAGAAAAGGGCATGAATTTATTCTACAAAAAAAGGGAGGTAGGTGGCGCCAACCGTCTGGTTTACGAGAAAACTTTCAAAGATGGATGGACATGCCAAATTTCATACCAATAGCTTGAACAACACCGGGGATATGAGCAATTTTCATCCTAAGCATATGTACAGATTGATACCACGGCAAAAAGACTATAGATGGCACCACCAATCTTGAGTAAAAGATGGAGTAGTCGGATCAATGGACATGCATAATTTCAGCCCAATCTGTCCATTAGTTTTAGACTTATAATGCTCACAGTACTGTCAAGTGGCAATGTTGGGGTATTAAAAGGCGCGAAAACAAGTAAAAGACAGAAGGTGGCGCCACCTGCCTTCCGCACATGACAAAGCTATCCAAGATCTTCGGTCAATTTGATTTTTGGACCAATCCATGCATCCCTTATTGAGATATTTATGATTTTGTGTGACTTTTACCATATATGGCAATATTCAAGGTCAAGGCTACTCTCATATGAAAGGACACGACATTAAAATATACATCATCCCATAACCCATTTTTATGTATATGCATAACGTGAAAGAAATCTGTTCATTAGTTTTTTACTTATGATGCTCACAGTACTATTAAGTGGTAATGATGGGGGTATTAAACGGCATGAAAACAAGAAAAGGATACTAGGTGGCGCCACCAGTTTCCGAAACATGACAACACTATCCAAGACCTCCGGTCAAGTTGATTTTTGGATTAACCCATGCAAGATTTTTTTAGATTTTTTAAAATTAGTGTGATTTTCCCCAAAAATGGATCTATTCAAAGCTAAGGTCACTCTCCTAATTAAGATCATGACCCCATTTAAATAGGCTTTGTCCTCTTATCCATATCTATGCACATGTCAAGTTTGGTAAAGATCCGTGAACTATTTTTTTAGTTATCGCGTACATACGGCGACCGTGCTTAAACCATAGTATCCCGACTTGTCTGCGGATACAGTTATTTGCAAGCAGTGCGACATGTCCAGCTTCCCTGAATACGTGATTTTTCTGCAAATCAATGTGGCCAAGAAAATGCGTGTGTTTGGATCTGTTGATTGCCTGACCTTCTGCACAAAAAGCGTGAAGTAGTAATATGCAAATGAGAGGATATCGCCAGGACGCCAAAGAGCCTATTGACGATCTGATATGCAAATAGCAGGGATTCCCCCCCCCCCCCCGAAGCTGACAGGGCGTTAGTTATAAGAGCAAACACATCGGAGGGCAACAAACTTTAATCATGTAGGTAAGTGAAGAAACTCTGATTGATACTGGTAAATTTTTTGCAAGCACTGCGACGTGTCCAGCTTCCCTGAATACTTGATTTCTCTGCAAATGTGACCAAGCACAAGCGCATAATTGGATCTGTTGATTTTGCTTCTGCACAAAAAGCTTGACGTAGTAATATGCAAATAAGAGGATATCGCCAGGTTGTGAAAGAGCCTTGTGACGCTCTGATATGCTAATAGCAGGGATTCACCAGCCAAGCTTACAGGGCATTAGTTATAAGAGTAAGCACTAAGCTACGTGTATCGGTGCATGGAATCACGTATTATTTACGAATTTGTAGTAGCAAACAAAAATACTAACGCCATAGCAGGGCTAGGTCTAAGGGTCTCAGAGGAGTTGTCCGGAAACGACGGCGGCGGCGACAGAACCCCCGCAAAATACATAGTATCCGCAAAAACTTCTTTTTGTGGATAAAATAAAGACCAATAATGATAAAGACAAGAAATGTTATTAGGGATACGTATAAGTTAATTTAAATGTAAATTTTTTTACTTAAAATCTTTGATTATTCCTGTATCCTTTAACTTCGCAGAATTGTTTCATATGGCCCACTTTCATTTTAACATGAACCTTACTATTCCTGGTTCACATTATGTTGCTTACCATGATAAAGCTTGTTTATGTTTTATATAAAATTTCTAATATATTATGAAATGGTGTTCGCATAATCGTTAGTATTTGTAGTTCGTGCCCAAGTTAGTACCGACGATGTATCTTGAATCTGACCAAGTATGTTATACTACTCAAATATGGCCGATCTCAAATGGTCTGACTGATTGTTATGGTCTGAGATTGCCATTTTATTGAAGGTCAGGATCTGAGGGAATCATTTGAATCACCCCCAAACGAGAAAACATGAAAAAGTGGAGATGCCGGGGATTGAACCCGGGGCCTCACACATGCAAAGCGTGCGCTCTACCACTGAGCTACATCCCCAGGAGCGACGAGGATGGGATTCGAACCTACGCGGGCAGAGCCCAGTGGATTAGCAGTCCAACGCCTTAACCACTCGGCCACCTCGTCTGCTATGCACATCGTTCTCTCGTAGCGAAGTGTCATATCAATGTTGTCCAAAGTACGCGAGAGAAGGTCTGTGCAATCAATACATGCGTGACGTGGTATGTGAACAACCACTTTTGGAGGGATTCATTGTTGTTACCTCTGCTGTCCCACATCCCGTGATAGCTCAGCTGGTAAAGCGGAGGACTGTAGTGGGACGATTACAGATATCCTTAGGTCACTGGTTCGATTCCGGTTCGCGGGAATTTTTTCCCCCAACAAAAGCACAGCCGTAGTATTCTATAGTGAAAACTAAACGATACACTTAACCAATCAAAAAAGGCTTTTCATTACGACTTACAAAACCTACCTATTTAGCCACTGCTTTAAAAATAAGTCTGTTTAAGTAACCCGTTAGACTAAGAGTAGGCAGGAAAACTGACAGGTGCTAAAAGATAGATCAGATGCGTTTTACCTGTTGATCGAGATCTATTCAATAGTTAGATAAAGTTCACTGATAGAGTTCACTTCTTCTAATTGTTACACTTGGAATACTGATATGTTTTAAAACAGAATATATACTATAACTGTAAGCTACTAAATTCCATTCTGCTCGGCTTCTATATGTCTCAATTATTCTGTTCATTCAATGATAATTGACACTTTCAAATACCCTGGGAGAGATAGACCCCTCCCACAACGGTGCCCCCCGCCTTGCCTACACAAGGCCGGGTCCGGGATTTCTTTCGGGTCCAGGATTTGCTTGGGGCTAATTCATATATATATGAAAGATGAACAAAACATGCTTTTAGAAAACAATTTCTATATGTCAAGTAATGACCTAATAGGAGGTAATTTACTTTAAATTACATAGTACGACTGAAATAAGTGTATTTTATTATGTTCTGAGGTTTGTAGAAAAACATATTTTAAGGTATGTAAGTGGGTAGGGGGTCAAACCCTCAGACCAAACCCCCTCTCTGTATCCGGCCCTGCTAAACATGGTCAAAAAGTAGGCCTAATCTAAGCACTGGTCCTAGGATCTATATCTATAGTATAGTCTATTCGACCAAGGCACTCTCATCGATTCAGGAACACGTTTCGCCAGATGTTGACTGCTTGATGGAGCATTTGGAACACCTTGGCCAATCGTCGCGTTGCCAATCAGGCCTCAGATGTATAGATGGCTTGTTACGTTCCTTGGGATCCAGGGGAACGGGGGAATGAGCTCCACGTGAATTTCACATATATATCCATGTATTCTTGCTCACTTTTTCTCACCAGTCATGAAAAAGTCCATCCACGTGGTAATAGTAAAGTTTTTTTTCTTCTTAATTCACTAAATATGTCCATATGGATATACTTTAGGTTCACATTTCTAACTACAATACTGATCTAAAGACAATTTCATATAAAAATTTTCCTATATATTGAACTGAAGCTCCTATATATAATATGTATGTATGTATGTATATATAATTAGTATGTATATATCGTATTACATTATTGTGTACAGTAGCTACAAACATGGCTACCATTAAGTTATGCTTGGTGTTGTTCACAGTACACGTCCTGTAAACCTGTGGTAATATATTTCGGAAGTTTACCCCCTACTAGGGTTCCTGTTTATTATATCTGAGCTTGGCTTTAATCAACCTGATACTATTGTCCCTATAATCTATGACAAATCCCCTCTTTTGCATGTATTCTGACCCCAAAATAAATGGATGGGATGATTCTTTTAAGATATATACATAAATGCTCTGTTTTCCAAAAGAAAATTTAAGTTTCACCCTATCTGAGCCCAAAATATATACAGCTTGGTTGTTTACTACTGTAACTGTATCATATGAGCTTGGCATTAGTGAGGTTCTTACATTTCTTGGCAAAGTATTGAAATATGAGCTTGACATAATATTTATACTGCTATCTGTATCACACAAGGCTATCACTGATTTGGAACAAAATTTAACTGGCAGATATGATAAAGATTTTAAACGACAATTATCCTCATCCCAACTTTTTATTTCTCTTGTTACACCAGAACTTGAATTTGAAGTATATATAAAATAAAATTATTTCCTCCCCAACCTTCATTTCCTGTACAATGGACACTGCTTACATTTTACCCTAAAGATTGGGCCCTTATTCTTCTGGAGTTGTTTAGTTTCCCTGGCCCTGCTGACTGATGGGTCAACGTCCGGCACTTGTTGGCTCGATGTCCCCGCTGGGAACACAGCTGGTCAGGTTCCTCCGGACGATCATCAGCAACCGAGCTGCAGTATTTTTGGACATATCCCCTTCCTTACCGGCGTAATACACCCGGCTCTGCCGCTGTTGACTATCAGGGCCCGACAGCTTGGCCTACCAGCTGAGGTGCGTCCTTGAGGGAGTGCACGTGCACTCGGTCTTCGTAAAGCTAACAGAACCTGACAAATAACTCTTCTGCCACATACACATATATCGAAATGTTAGTGAGAATCTATCCAGCCATTGCTGGGGAAAAAATGTTAATTAACAGAGTTTGATGTCAAGACACAAGCTTTGTGTTCATTTGATTCACCATTCACCAAATAAAAAATACATTTATATTCTGTTTATTTGTACAGGTTCACTTATATAATTTTCCAGATGGAACCTCTTTATTTTTTCCGCATTGAAGATAGGTATTTCCCGATGAGGGCCAGAACAATTTTCATTAATGTTGTCCTCGGTAAAAAGGTATATTAAAACTTGAGCTATCATTGAATCTGAATTCGTATGTCGATATTCCAATTTTGGAAACATCAACAGTATAAACTCTCAAGCATGCATATATGTTCCGTTTATAGTAACTGCATGTTTAATAATAATGTCGGCTCCATGTAATGGCGTTTCCTCATCTACGGATGGTCCAGAATAATGCTGCGTGTCTCATTCTTAAGAATCGTAAGACCGACCACGTCACGCCGCTGCTAAAACAGCTCCATTGGCTTCCTGTCAAGTACCGCATACAATACAAATTACTGTTTTTGTGTGCCATTTTCATGACTTACTTCCATCATATTTGTCTGGAAAAATAATAATCTTTGGCTTTTGCGTACGCTGCGCTCGGCTGGCGGAAATCTCCTTAAAGTACCAAATTGTAATATGAAAGTCGGTGGAAGTTTCCTTCCGTTTCATAGCCCATTATACTTAGATAATCTCCAACTCTTGTATCATTTAAAACTAATTTAAAAACGTATTTCTTTTGGCAAGCTTTTGGTGATTACTATGCATCATTATTTTTCTTGGGTCAGGCACAGGCAGTATCCTGCTTTGGTATCAAATTTTCAATTATTCGGGGGGGGGGGGGGTGCCCATAAACGCCATAACTTAAAGGATATGCGTAACAGAGACATAATTTCAGGTTTCCAAGAAGAATTCTCAGGGGATCTCCCTGGATGTCAAATAAGAAATTCTAGGTCCAATGGTTATGAATTGTGCCTTGCTATGGTATCAAATTTTCAATTTTTCGGGGGGGGGGGGTAGTTACAAGCCCAATAGCTCGGAGAATATGGGTAACAGAGATCTTATTTCAGGTTTCAAGAAGATTTATCACGACGTCCCGGGATGTTAAGATTGTAGATTCTCGGACCAAGGGTTAAGATTTATGTCCTGTTAAGGGACGGCCGCATCTTGAAAGGTCTCACAAATAGAGCAAAGTGTTAAAATTAGAAAAAAAACATTCTGCAGGACCTGATAAAATAATCCTTGACCAATAAACATGCAAAGAATCATGGTGATCAATGCATTAGTTGTTCAGATACTGGTGCTTTTGTATCAATGTTTTTATTATTGGGGGTGGGGGATAGGTTACTTCTGAGCCCCATAGCTCGGAGGATATGAGAAACAGAGAGATTTCAGGTTTCCAAAGAGATTTTTCATGAGCCTCCCTGGATGTCAAGTAAGAAGATTCCAGGTCAAATGATTATGATTTGTGCCCTGTAAACGGACGGACAGACAGACTTTCAGTCAGCTGAGCTAAAAAATGCTGAAGGATACAATTCACCACTGATATATACGCATACTTATATATCACGTCTCCCCCGAAACTATGTGCAGTCTTGGCCGAGTGGTTAAGGCGTTGGACTCGAAATCCAATGGGCTATGCCCGCTCAGGTTCGAATCCTGCAGGCAGCGTAAACCTAACTTTTGATGCTATAAAAATAGTATTAGATAGATTAAAATAGTAATTTAATGTGGCAAAGAGATTTAGAAGAGTGCACAAGAGATGAAATACATGAAGCTTTTCAGAATATTGATAACATAACAATTTCTACAAACTAAGATACTAGTATTTTCAATATAAAATTGTGCATCGTATTCTTGCATTAAAACTATTCTTGACTAAAGCCGATATTACAGAGAGTGAACTTTTTGCAACAGTAAGAAAGAAACCATCACACATATATTCTATGAATGTGATCATACCAAGGAACTTTGGACAAAAATATATGATTGGCCTACAACCTTTGGTATTCCAAACATTTGTCTGGCTTACGAGAAAACTTTCTAAGATGGATTGACATGCCAACTTTCAGACTTATACCTTGAACCACTCCTCAGATATGAGAAGTTTTTGCCCAAAGCAAATGTATGAATGGAAGCCACACAATAACTAATGCAGATGGCGCCACCAGTCTTGTGTACGAGATGGAGGTGTCAAGGATCTATGGATATGCACAATTCCAACCAAGTAAATTGAACAATCACTAAGTCGAACAGAATGCTAATGCAAAGATGGTAGATACGCATAAAGGATTGAAGGTAGCGCCACGAGTTTCGATCACGAGGTGTAGTGATCCAAGATCTATGAATATGCTAAATTTCAGCTTAATACATAGAACCACTTTTGAGATATGGAGACACCCAGACTCGTACTGCACAGAAAGGATTGTTGGTGGCGCCACCTGTCTTTGTCATGCACAACTATATAGGGGAGGGAATAACTATGCCGGGTTTTGGAAAGATTGGTCCAAGGTAGACTGGGCCTGTCCATGAAATGGTAAAGACTTAATTGTTCCCTTTGACAGAAAAATCAAACGTTCTCTCTCGGTGTTGTAACGCTAAGTGTCGGTACTGCCACTCTGGCCTTATTATTTCATGGACTGGCGAAGTACCGTTAGTACGGGTCTTCAGCGCCACACCATCGCCTCGCTGAACTAAGGTTTTTCCCAGTGACGTCAGAACTGATTGCGGTTTTCCCAGAACCAACAAGGTTCATTAAAACCGTGTGTTATCATACCACATATATCACCCCTATTCGAATGTCATAGCTGCTTTTACTCTCGGAGCGCGAGCATATAACATGAAATCTCTGTCAACTTGTTTTTTTCTGAATATCGTACCGAGACCTGTACATAGACCCACTGTTTGAAATATGAACGACTCGCGCTTTTCTTGTTGCGGAATCCAGAACTGTAATAAGTTCACAGTTGTCGCCCCGATCTGTACAGGTGTTGTATTGGTGAAATTGTAGAAGGCATCAAACAACTCTATAAGTGCTAAATATAAACATCAAAACACATCCTTGCGTGTCTTTGATAGTAAATTAGTCTTTCTGGCCCCATTACCACATTCTTCCCTTAATATTTTAATGAACCTTTCGTTACGGAACCAAATATCAACAGATCACGTAGTTGTGATGAGCATAAATTTGGTTTTTGAGATAAAACAAAATCAGATTCTGTAATGCTAGGTAGCGTAAAATGTCTAGGGGAAAAAATAAAGTAGTCAGTGGTTTTTCTTAACAAATAATTATAATTTATTCTTAAAACAATCTTAACATTACAATACACTAAATCAATACAATTTCACAGTATAACAACAGTACAACAGCAAATCAATACAAGTATATAAATAAAGTCTACAGCACCTGGAAACCACCACTGTCACGGCGACAACAGGTACTTTAAAGCATATAATCCAGATGAACAGTTCACATAAATCTTCTCAGGAATAACAGTCCAGTTCAATCACAAAATCAATTTGTTGTTATCCAAAAGTGAAGTTCGGGTAGTGATCCCAGAGGCAAACTGAAGACTAATTAAAATTCGTTATAAATTCGAAGAAAAGCTATAACTGCCGCAATTATAGGAAGACCTCCACAAACTGACTTACACTCTTCTGTGTCCGCTGGAATATATCTCACCTATCTCTCCTGGTTCTAAACAAAGCCCCTTATTAATAACTTTTCACCTCAAGCCGAGAACTTTCCATTTCCCGAAAGCCCCAGACTAGCATGACTGCTGTGTTTACACGTCAGACCCCACGCGTGGGCCGGGCTATGCCGCCATAGCAACGGCCATGCTAGCGCTGCACATACACATGTAAGATTGCTGCATACAATTAAAGAGACATCTGTAATACATTATCCCCTAAGATCCTTATAAGCCCGCCCTGAATAAACCATTACAAACTTTATTAACTTGTTGTGAGCTAACGTTGATCAACTGGTACTCTTCACGGTCCCCTATTAACGCCCATTTTTTTCCAGTTCCAACTGCGATAATATCGGAGCAGGGGGGCAGTCTAAATCTCGTAGCATAGACTGTAATGCAGTTCATACAATCATGGCGACTTCTTCTCGATGTTAAAATTAATTCTCTTGATTTAGGATGTGTAAGCAACTAAGATGTACATTGTATCATATAATATAATATAATATATTTAATTTATACAGCGCTAATTCAACAAAATAGTTATCAAAATCGCTTTACAAAACACAAAGCACAGTTTTACTAAAACATAAAATGTAGATTCCTACTTAAGCAAAGATTCCTAAAAGAAAACCCTAATTTCTAAGAACTACCAAAAGCTAATATAAAAAGGTAAGTTTTAAGATTTCTTCTAAAAGAAGCTAAAGATAGTGAAGCTCTGATTGAGTGCGGAAGTTCATTCCATAACCTTGGTGCCACAGCTGAGAAAGCTCTCGAACGACACATCTCACTTCGTGCTTTAAGAATCACTAAAATCCCTTGGTCAGATGACCTAAGCTGCCTGACTGGAACATAAAAAGTTAAGAGGTTCCTTATGTGACCATTTATGGCTTTGTATACTAATAATAAAATGTTAAAATCAATGCGCTGTCGCACCGGGAGCCAATGGAGTTCTTTAAGTATTGGTGTGATGTGGTCGCGCTTCTTGGCACCAGTTACAAGCCTAGCAGCTGCATTCGACACTCTCTGTAGCCGCTCCAGTAACTTGCTAGGAAGACCACATAGCAAAGAGTTGGAACAGTCAATCCTTGAACTGATGAACGCATAAATAAATGTCATTAGTGAATCTTGAGTTAGGAAACCCTTTATCCTAGCTATATTACGCAGGTGGTAAAAAGCCAAACTACAAATATTATTTACATGTTTGTCAAGGCAAAGCCCTTGGTCAAACACTACCCAAGGTTTCTAGCGCTATTTGTTCACACAACTACAGAGTACCTTTCAGAAGTTTTATAAAATATCCAAAGGCAACGAAAAGGTAATTATCTGATGATGACACCGCATTATAAGTCACTTATACGATTCCGAATGTTCCCCCTATTCGGAACCATACACGGCTTTTTCATAAGGGTCCACCTAAAACTCTTACTTTAACATTTCCGAGGGCAACAAACTTTATAGTAAGTGAAGATACTCTGAGAGAAGAACTCTCCAAGCTCGATGTACATGCCAAATTGGAGACCAACACATTGAACGACTCCTCGGATATGAGCAATTTATACCTATAACAAATGGACAGATGAACACCACATGAAAAAAATGGCAGATGGCTCCACTAGTCTTGAGTACAAGGTGGAGGAGGCCAAGATCTATGGACATGCAAAGTTTCAGACCAATACGGCACACCACTCCTAAGAAAAAAAAGCATTAATTTATTCTACGGAATCGGGAAGGTAGGTAGCGTCACCTCTCTGGTTTAGTAGAAAATTTTCAAAGGTGGATAGACATGCCAAATTTCAGACCAATACCTTGAACCACTCCGGAGATATCAGCAAGACAGATGATAGACGCCACGGCAAAACGATTGCAGATATCTATGGATATGCACAATTTCAGGCCAATAGGGCAAATCACTCTTCAGAAAAGGGCATGAATTTATTCTACAAAAAAAAGGAAGGTAGGTGGCGCCAACCGTCTGGTTTACGAGAAAACTTTCAAAGATGGATGGACATGCCAAATTTCATACCAATAGCTTGAACAACACCGGGGATATGAGCAATTTTCATCCTAAGCATATGTACAGATTGATACCACGGCAAAAAGACTATAGATGGCACCACCAATCTTGAGTAAAAGATGGAGTAGTCGGATCAATGGACATGCATAATTTCAGCCCAATCTGTCCATTAGTTTTAGACTTATAATGCTCACAGTACTGTCAAGTGGCAATGTTGGGGTATTAAAAGGCGCGAAAACAAGTAAAAGACAGAAGGTGGCGCCACCTGTCTTCCGCACATGACAAAGCTATCCAAGATCTTCGGTCAATTTGATTTTTGGACCAATCCATGCATCCCTTATTGAGATATTTATGATTTTGTGTGACTTTCACCATATATGGCAATATTCAGGTTAAGGCTACTCTCATATGAAAGGTCACGACATTAAAATATACATCATCCCATAACCCATTTTTATGTATATGCATAACGTGAAAGAAATCTGTTCATTAGTTTTTTACTTATTATGCTCACAGTACTATTAAGTGGTAATGATGGGGGTATTAAACGGCATGAAAACAAGAAAAGGATACTAGGTGGCGCCACCAGTTTCCGAAACATGACAACACTATCCAAGACCTCCGGTCAAGTTGATTTTTGGATTAATCCATGCAAGACTTTTTTAGATATTTTAAAATTAGTGTGATTTTCCCCAAAAATGGATCTATTCAAAGTCAAGGTCACTCTCCTAGTTAAGATTATGACCCCATTTAAATAGGCTTTGTCCTCTTATCCATATCTATGCACATGTCAAGTTTGGTAAAGATCCGTGAACTATTTTATTAGTTATCGCGTACATACGGCGACCGTGCTTAAACCATAGTATCCCGACTTGTCTGCGGATACAGTTATTTGCAAGCAGTGCGACATGTCCAGCTTCCCTGAATACGTGATTTTTCTGCAAATCAATGTGGCCAAGAAAATGCGTGTGTTTGGATCTGTTGATTGCCTGACCTTCTGCACAAAAAGCGTGAAGTAGTAATATGCAAATGAGAGGATATCGCCAGGACGCCAAAGAGCCTATTGACGATCTGATATGCAAATAGCAGGGATTCCCCCCCGCCCCCGAAGCTGACAGGGCGTTAGTTATAAGAGCAAACACATCGGAGGGCAACAAACTTTAATCATGTAGGTAAGTGAAGAAACTCTGATTGATACTGGTAAATTATTTGCAAGCACTGCGACGTGTCCAGCTTCCCTGAATACATGATTTCGCTGCAAATGTGACCAAGCACAAGCGCATAATTGGATCTGTTGATTTTGCTTCTGCACAAAAAGCTTGACGTAGTAATATGCAAATAAGAGGATATCGCCAGGTTGTGAAAGAGCCTTGTGACGCACTGATATGCTAATAGCAGGGATTCACCAGCCAAGCTTACAGGGCATTACTTATAAGAGTAAGCACTAAGCTACGTGTATCGGTGCATGGAATCACGTATTATTTACGAATTTGTAGTAGCAAACAAAAATACTAACGCCATAGCAGGGCTAGGTCTAAGGGTCTCAGAGGAGTTGTCCGGAAACGACGGCGGCGGCGACAGAACCCCCGCAAAATACATAGTATCCGCAAAAACTTCTTTTTGTGGATAAAATAAAGACCAATAATGATAAAGACAAGAAATGTTATTAGGGATACGTATAAGTTAATTTAAATGTACATTTTTTTACTTAAAATCTTTGATTATTCCTGTATCCTTTAACTTCGCAGAATTGTTTCATATGGCCCACTTTCATTTTAACATGAACCTTACTATTCCTGGTTCACATTATGTTGCTTACCATGATAAAGCTTGTTTATGTTTTATATAAAATTTCTAATATATTATGAAATGGTGTTCGCATAATCGTTAGTATTTGTAGTTCGTGCCCAAGTTAGTACCGACGATGTATCTTGAATCTGACCAAGTATGTTATACTACTCAAATATGGCCGATCTCAAATGGTCTGACTGATTGTTATGGTCTGAGATTGCCATTTTATTGAAGGTCAGGATCTGAGGGAATCATTTGAATCACCCCCAAACGAGAAAACATGAAAAAGTGGAGATGCCGGGGATTGAACCCGGGGCCTCACACATGCAAAGCGTGCGCTCTACCACTGAGCTACATCCCCAGGAGCGACGAGGATGGGATTCGAACCTACGCGGGCAGAGCCCAGTGGATTAGCAGTCCAACGCCTTAACCACTCGGCCACCTCGTCTGCTATGCACATCGTTCTCTCGTAGCGAAGTGTCATATCAATGTTGTCCAAAGTACGCGAGAGAAGGTCTGTGCAATCAATACATGCGTGACGTGGTATGTGAACAACCACTTTTGGAGGGATTCATTGTTGTTACCTCTGCTGTCCCACATCCCGTGATAGCTCAGCTGGTAAAGCGGAGGACTGTAGTGGGACGATTACAGATATCCTTAGGTCACTGGTTCGATTCCGGTTCGCGGGAATTTTTTCCCCCAACAAAAGCACAGCCGTAGTATTCTATAGTGAAAACTAAACGATACACTTAACCAATCAAAAAAGGCTTTTCATTACGACTTACAAAACCTACCTATTTAGCCACTGCTTTAAAAATAAGTCTGTTTAAGTAACCCGTTAGACTAAGAGTAGGCAGGAAAACTGACAGGTGCTAAAAGATAGATCAGATGCGTTTTACCTGTTGATCGAGATCTATTCAATAGTTAGATAAAGTTCACTGATAGAGTTCACTTCTTCTAATTGTTACACTTGGAATACTGATATGTTTTAAAACAGAATATATACTATAACTGTAAGCTACTAAATTCTAATACTAAATGAACAAAACATGCTTTTAGAAAACAATTTCTATATGTCAAGTAATGACCTAATAGGAGGTAATTTACTTTAAATTACATAGTACGACTGAAATAAGTGTATTTTATTATGTTCTGAGGTTTGTAGAAAAACATATTTTAAGGTATGTAAGTGGGTAGGGGGTCAAACCCTCAGACCAAACCCCCTCTCTGTATCCGGCCCTGCTAAACATGGTCAAAAAGTAGGCCTAATCTAAGCACTGGTCCTAGGATCTATATCTATAGTATAGTCTATTCGACCAAGGCACTCTCATCGATTCAGGAACACGTTTCGCCAGATGTTGACTGCTTGATGGAGCATTTGGAACACCTTGGCCAATCGTCGCGTTGCCAATCAGGCCTCAGATGTATAGATGGCTTGTTACGTTCCTTGGGATCCAGGGGAACGGGGGAATGAGCTCCACGTGAATTTCACATATATATCCATGTATTCTTGCTCACTTTTTCTCACCAGTCATGAAAAAGTCCATCCACGTGGTAATAGTAAAGTTTTTTTTCTTCTTAATTCACTAAATATGTCCATATGGATATACTTTAGGTTCACATTTCTAACTACAATACTGATCTAAAGACAATTTCATATAAAAATTTTCCTATATATTGAACTGAAGCTCCTATATATAATATGTATGTATGTATGTATATATAATTAGTATGTATATATCGTATTACATTATTGTGTACAGTAGCTACAAACATGGCTACCATTAAGTTATGCTTGGTGTTGTTCACAGTACACGTCCTGTAAACCTGTGGTAATATATTTCGGAAGTTTACCCCCTACTAGGGTTCCTGTTTATTATATCTGAGCTTGGCTTTAATCAACCTGATACTATTGTCCCTATAATCTATGACAAATCCCCTCTTTTGCATGTATTCTGACCCCAAAATAAATGGATGGGATGATTCTTTTAAGATATATACATAAATGCTCTGTTTTCCAAAAGAAAATTTAAGTTTCACCCTATCTGAGCCCAAAATATATACAGCTTGGTTGTTTACTACTGTAACTGTATCATATGAGCTTGGCATTAGTGAGGTTCTTACATTTCTTGGCAAAGTATTGAAATATGAGCTTGACATAATATTTATACTGCTATCTGTATCACACAAGGCTATCACTGATTTGGAACAAAATTTAACTGGCAGATATGATAAAGATTTTAAACGACAATTATCCTCATCCCAACTTTTTATTTCTCTTGTTACACCAGAACTTGAATTTGAAGTATATATAAAATAAAATTATTTCCTCCCCAACCTTCATTTCCTGTACAATGGACACTGCTTACATTTTACCCTAAAGATTGGGCCCTTATTCTTCTGGAGTTGTTTAGTTTCCCTGGCCCTGCTGACTGATGGGTCAACGTCCGGCACTTGTTGGCTCGATGTCCCCGCTGGGAACACAGCTGGTCAGGTTCCTCCGGACGATCATCAGCAACCGAGCTGCAGTATTTTTGGACATATCCCCTTCCTTACCGGCGTAATACACCCGGCTCTGCCGCTGTTGACTATCAGGGCCCGACAGCTTGGCCTACCAGCTGAGGTGCGTCCTTGAGGGAGTGCACGTGCACTCGGTCTTCGTAAAGCTAACAGAACCTGACAAATAACTCTTCTGCCACATACACATATATCGAAATGTTAGTGAGAATCTATCCAGCCATTGCTGGGGAAAAAATGTTAATTAACAGAGTTTGATGTCAAGACACAAGCTTTGTGTTCATTTGATTCACCATTCACCAAATAAAAAATACATTTATATTCTGTTTATTTGTACAGGTTCACTTATATAATTTTCCAGATGGAACCTCTTTATTTTTTCCGCATTGAAGATAGGTATTTCCCGATGAGGGCCAGAACAATTTTCATTAATGTTGTCCTCGGTAAAAAGGTATATTAAAACTTGAGCTATCATTGAATCTGAATTCGTATGTCGATATTCCAATTTTGGAAACATCAACAGTATAAACTCTCAAGCATGCATATATGTTCCGTTTATAGTAACTGCATGTTTAATAATAATGTCGGCTCCATGTAATGGCGTTTCCTCATCTACGGATGGTCCAGAATAATGCTGCGTGTCTCATTCTTAAGAATCGTAAGACCGACCACGTCACGCCGCTGCTAAAACAGCTCCATTGGCTTCCTGTCAAGTACCGCATACAATACAAATTACTGTTTTTGTGTGCCATTTTCATGACTTACTTCCATCATATTTGTCTGGAAAAATAATAATCTTTGGCTTTTGCGTACGCTGCGCTCGGCTGGCGGAAATCTCCTTAAAGTACCAAATTGTAATATGAAAGTCGGTGGAAGTTTCCTTCCGTTTCATAGCCCATTATACTTAGATAATCTCCAACTCTTGTATCATTTAAAACTAATTTAAAAACGTATTTCTTTTGGCAAGCTTTTGGTGATTACTATGCATCATTATTTTTCTTGGGTCAGGCACAGGCAGTATCCTGCTTTGGTATCAAATTTTCAATTATTCGGGGGGGGGGGGGGTGCCCATAAACGCCATAACTTAAAGGATATGCGTAACAGAGACATAATTTCAGGTTTCCAAGAAGAATTCTCAGGGGATCTCCCTGGATGTCAAATAAGAAATTCTAGGTCCAATGGTTATGAATTGTGCCTTGCTATGGTATCAAATTTTCAATTTTTCGGGGGGGGGGGGGGTAGTTACAAGCCCAATAGCTCGGAGAATATGGGTAACAGAGATCTTATTTCAGGTTTCAAGAAGATTTATCACGACGTCCCGGGATGTTAAGATTGTAGATTCTCGGACCAAGGGTTAAGATTTATGTCCTGTTAAGGGACGGCCGCATCTTGAAAGGTCTCACAAATAGAGCAAAGTGTTAAAATTAGAAAAAAAACATTCTGCAGGACCTGATAAAATAATCCTTGACCAATAAACATGCAAAGAATCATGGTGATCAATGCATTAGTTGTTCAGATACTGGTGCTTTTGTATCAATGTTTTTATTATTGGGGGTGGGGGATAGGTTACTTCTGAGCCCCATAGCTCGGAGGATATGAGAAACAGAGAGATTTCAGGTTTCCAAAGAGATTTTTCATGAGCCTCCCTGGATGTCAAGTAAGAAGATTCCAGGTCAAATGATTATGATTTGTGCCCTGTAAACGGACGGACAGACAGACTTTCAGTCAGCTGAGCTAAAAAATGCTGAAGGATACAATTCACCACTGATATATACGCATACTTATATATCACGTCTCCCCCGAAACTATGTGCAGTCTTGGCCGAGTGGTTAAGGCGTTGGACTCGAAATCCAATGGGCTATGCCCGCTCAGGTTCGAATCCTGCAGGCAGCGTAAACCTAACTTTTGATGCTATAAAAATAGTATTAGATAGATTAAAATAGTAATTTAATGTGGCAAAGAGATTTAGAAGAGTGCACAAGAGATGAAATACATGAAGCTTTTCAGAATATTGATAACATAACAATTTCTACAAACTAAGATACTAGTATTTTCAATATAAAATTGTGCATCGTATTCTTGCATTAAAACTATTCTTGACTAAAGCCGATATTACAGAGAGTGAACTTTTTGCAACAGTAAGAAAGAAACCATCACACATATATTCTATGAATGTGATCATACCAAGGAACTTTGGACAAAAATATATGATTGGCCTACAACCTTTGGTATTCCAAACATTTGTCTGGCTTACGAGAAAACTTTCTAAGATGGATTGACATGCCAACTTTCAGACTTATACCTTGAACCACTCCTCAGATATGAGAAGTTTTTGCCCAAAGCAAATGTATGAATGGAAGCCACACAATAACTAATGCAGATGGCGCCACCAGTCTTGTGTACGAGATGGAGGTGTCAAGGATCTATGGATATGCACAATTCCAACCAAGTAAATTGAACAATCACTAAGTCGAACAGAATGCTAATGCAAAGATGGTAGATACGCATAAAGGATTGAAGGTAGCGCCACGAGTTTCGATCACGAGGTGTAGTGATCCAAGATCTATGAATATGCTAAATTTCAGCTTAATACATAGAACCACTTTTGAGATATGGAGACACCCAGACTCGTACTGCACAGAAAGGATTGTTGGTGGCGCCACCTGTCTTTGTCATGCACAACTATATAGGGGAGGGAATAACTATGCCGGGTTTTGGAAAGATTGGTCCAAGGTAGACTGGGCCTGTCCATGAAATGGTAAAGACTTAATTGTTCCCTTTGACAGAAAAATCAAACGTTCTCTCTCGGTGTTGTAACGCTAAGTGTCGGTACTGCCACTCTGGCCTTATTATTTCATGGACTGGCGAAGTACCGTTAGTACGGGTCTTCAGCGCCACACCATCGCCTCGCTGAACTAAGGTTTTTCCCAGTGACGTCAGAACTGATTGCGGTTTTCCCAGAACCAACAAGGTTCATTAAAACCGTGTGTTATCATACCACATATATCACCCCTATTCGAATGTCATAGCTGCTTTTACTCTCGGAGCGCGAGCATATAACATGAAATCTCTGTCAACTTGTTTTTTTCTGAATATCGTACCGAGACCTGTACATAGACCCACTGTTTGAAATATGAACGACTCGCGCTTTTCTTGTTGCGGAATCCAGAACTGTAATAAGTTCACAGTTGTCGCCCCGATCTGTACAGGTGTTGTATTGGTGAAATTGTAGAAGGCATCAAACAACTCTATAAGTGCTAAATATAAACATCAAAACACATCCTTGCGTGTCTTTGATAGTAAATTAGTCTTTCTGGCCCCATTACCACATTCTTCCCTTAATATTTTAATGAACCTTTCGTTACGGAACCAAATATCAACAGATCACGTAGTTGTGATGAGCATAAATTTGGTTTTTGAGATAAAACAAAATCAGATTCTGTAATGCTAGGTAGCGTAAAATGTCTAGGGGAAAAAATAAAGTAGTCAGTGGTTTTTCTTAACAAATAATTATAATTTATTCTTAAAACAATCTTAACATTACAATACACTAAATCAATACAATTTCACAGTATAACAACAGTACAACAGCAAATCAATACAAGTATATAAATAAAGTCTACAGCACCTGGAAACCACCACTGTCACGGCGACAACAGGTACTTTAAAGCATATAATCCAGATGAACAGTTCACATAAATCTTCTCAGGAATAACAGTCCAGTTCAATCACAAAATCAATTTGTTGTTATCCAAAAGTGAAGTTCGGGTAGTGATCCCAGAGGCAAACTGAAGACTAATTAAAATTCGTTATAAATTCGAAGAAAAGCTATAACTGCCGCAATTATAGGAAGACCTCCACAAACTGACTTACACTCTTCTGTGTCCGCTGGAATATATCTCACCTATCTCTCCTGGTTCTAAACAAAGCCCCTTATTAATAACTTTTCACCTCAAGCCGAGAACTTTCCATTTCCCGAAAGCCCCAGACTAGCATGACTGCTGTGTTTACACGTCAGACCCCACGCGTGGGCCGGGCTATGCCGCCATAGCAACGGCCATGCTAGCGCTGCACATACACATGTAAGATTGCTGCATACAATTAAAGAGACATCTGTAATACATTATCCCCTAAGATCCTTATAAGCCCGCCCTGAATAAACCATTACAAACTTTATTAACTTGTTGTGAGCTAACGTTGATCAACTGGTACTCTTCACGGTCCCCTATTAACGCCCATTTTTTTCCAGTTCCAACTGCGATAATATCGGAGCAGGGGGGCAGTCTAAATCTCGTAGCATAGACTGTAATGCAGTTCATACAATCATGGCGACTTCTTCTCGATGTTAAAATTAATTCTCTTGATTTAGGATGTGTAAGCAACTAAGATGTACATTGTATCATATAATATAATATAATATATTTAATTTATACAGCGCTAATTCAACAAAATAGTTATCAAAATCGCTTTACAAAACACAAAGCACAGTTTTACTAAAACATAAAATGTAGATTCCTACTTAAGCAAAGATTCCTAAAAGAAAACCCTAATTTCTAAGAACTACCAAAAGCTAATATAAAAAGGTAAGTTTTAAGATTTCTTCTAAAAGAAGCTAAAGATAGTGAAGCTCTGATTGAGTGCGGAAGTTCATTCCATAACCTTGGTGCCACAGCTGAGAAAGCTCTCGAACGACACATCTCACTTCGTGCTTTAAGAATCACTAAAATCCCTTGGTCAGATGACCTAAGCTGCCTGACTGGAACATAAAAAGTTAAGAGGTTCCTTATGTGACCATTTATGGCTTTGTATACTAATAATAAAATGTTAAAATCAATGCGCTGTCGCACCGGGAGCCAATGGAGTTCTTTAAGTATTGGTGTGATGTGGTCGCGCTTCTTGGCACCAGTTACAAGCCTAGCAGCTGCATTCGACACTCTCTGTAGCCGCTCCAGTAACTTGCTAGGAAGACCACATAGCAAAGAGTTGGAACAGTCAATCCTTGAACTGATGAACGCATAAATAAATGTCATTAGTGAATCTTGAGTTAGGAAACCCTTTATCCTAGCTATATTACGCAGGTGGTAAAAAGCCAAACTACAAATATTATTTACATGTTTGTCAAGGCAAAGCCCTTGGTCAAACACTACCCAAGGTTTCTAGCGCTATTTGTTCACACAACTACAGAGTACCTTTCAGAAGTTTTATAAAATATCCAAAGGCAACGAAAAGGTAATTATCTGATGATGACACCGCATTATAAGTCACTTATACGATTCCGAATGTTCCCCCTATTCGGAACCATACACGGCTTTTTCATAAGGGTCCACCTAAAACTCTTACTTTAACATTTCCGAGGGCAACAAACTTTATAGTAAGTGAAGATACTCTGAGAGAAGAACTCTCCAAGCTCGATGTACATGCCAAATTGGAGACCAACACATTGAACGACTCCTCGGATATGAGCAATTTATACCTATAACAAATGGACAGATGAACACCACATGAAAAAAATGGCAGATGGCTCCACTAGTCTTGAGTACAAGGTGGAGGAGGCCAAGATCTATGGACATGCAAAGTTTCAGACCAATACGGCACACCACTCCTAAGAAAAAAAAGCATTAATTTATTCTACGGAATCGGGAAGGTAGGTAGCGTCACCTCTCTGGTTTAGTAGAAAATTTTCAAAGGTGGATAGACATGCCAAATTTCAGACCAATACCTTGAACCACTCCGGAGATATCAGCAAGACAGATGATAGACGCCACGGCAAAACGATTGCAGATATCTATGGATATGCACAATTTCAGGCCAATAGGGCAAATCACTCTTCAGAAAAGGGCATGAATTTATTCTACAAAAAAAAGGAAGGTAGGTGGCGCCAACCGTCTGGTTTACGAGAAAACTTTCAAAGATGGATGGACATGCCAAATTTCATACCAATAGCTTGAACAACACCGGGGATATGAGCAATTTTCATCCTAAGCATATGTACAGATTGATACCACGGCAAAAAGACTATAGATGGCACCACCAATCTTGAGTAAAAGATGGAGTAGTCGGATCAATGGACATGCATAATTTCAGCCCAATCTGTCCATTAGTTTTAGACTTATAATGCTCACAGTACTGTCAAGTGGCAATGTTGGGGTATTAAAAGGCGCGAAAACAAGTAAAAGACAGAAGGTGGCGCCACCTGTCTTCCGCACATGACAAAGCTATCCAAGATCTTCGGTCAATTTGATTTTTGGACCAATCCATGCATCCCTTATTGAGATATTTATGATTTTGTGTGACTTTCACCATATATGGCAATATTCAGGTTAAGGCTACTCTCATATGAAAGGTCACGACATTAAAATATACATCATCCCATAACCCATTTTTATGTATATGCATAACGTGAAAGAAATCTGTTCATTAGTTTTTTACTTATTATGCTCACAGTACTATTAAGTGGTAATGATGGGGGTATTAAACGGCATGAAAACAAGAAAAGGATACTAGGTGGCGCCACCAGTTTCCGAAACATGACAACACTATCCAAGACCTCCGGTCAAGTTGATTTTTGGATTAATCCATGCAAGACTTTTTTAGATATTTTAAAATTAGTGTGATTTTCCCCAAAAATGGATCTATTCAAAGTCAAGGTCACTCTCCTAGTTAAGATTATGACCCCATTTAAATAGGCTTTGTCCTCTTATCCATATCTATGCACATGTCAAGTTTGGTAAAGATCCGTGAACTATTTTATTAGTTATCGCGTACATACGGCGACCGTGCTTAAACCATAGTATCCCGACTTGTCTGCGGATACAGTTATTTGCAAGCAGTGCGACATGTCCAGCTTCCCTGAATACGTGATTTTTCTGCAAATCAATGTGGCCAAGAAAATGCGTGTGTTTGGATCTGTTGATTGCCTGACCTTCTGCACAAAAAGCGTGAAGTAGTAATATGCAAATGAGAGGATATCGCCAGGACGCCAAAGAGCCTATTGACGATCTGATATGCAAATAGCAGGGATTCCCCCCCGCCCCCGAAGCTGACAGGGCGTTAGTTATAAGAGCAAACACATCGGAGGGCAACAAACTTTAATCATGTAGGTAAGTGAAGAAACTCTGATTGATACTGGTAAATTATTTGCAAGCACTGCGACGTGTCCAGCTTCCCTGAATACATGATTTCGCTGCAAATGTGACCAAGCACAAGCGCATAATTGGATCTGTTGATTTTGCTTCTGCACAAAAAGCTTGACGTAGTAATATGCAAATAAGAGGATATCGCCAGGTTGTGAAAGAGCCTTGTGACGCACTGATATGCTAATAGCAGGGATTCACCAGCCAAGCTTACAGGGCATTACTTATAAGAGTAAGCACTAAGCTACGTGTATCGGTGCATGGAATCACGTATTATTTACGAATTTGTAGTAGCAAACAAAAATACTAACGCCATAGCAGGGCTAGGTCTAAGGGTCTCAGAGGAGTTGTCCGGAAACGACGGCGGCGGCGACAGAACCCCCGCAAAATACATAGTATCCGCAAAAACTTCTTTTTGTGGATAAAATAAAGACCAATAATGATAAAGACAAGAAATGTTATTAGGGATACGTATAAGTTAATTTAAATGTACATTTTTTTACTTAAAATCTTTGATTATTCCTGTATCCTTTAACTTCGCAGAATTGTTTCATATGGCCCACTTTCATTTTAACATGAACCTTACTATTCCTGGTTCACATTATGTTGCTTACCATGATAAAGCTTGTTTATGTTTTATATAAAATTTCTAATATATTATGAAATGGTGTTCGCATAATCGTTAGTATTTGTAGTTCGTGCCCAAGTTAGTACCGACGATGTATCTTGAATCTGACCAAGTATGTTATACTACTCAAATATGGCCGATCTCAAATGGTCTGACTGATTGTTATGGTCTGAGATTGCCATTTTATTGAAGGTCAGGATCTGAGGGAATCATTTGAATCACCCCCAAACGAGAAAACATGAAAAAGTGGAGATGCCGGGGATTGAACCCGGGGCCTCACACATGCAAAGCGTGCGCTCTACCACTGAGCTACATCCCCAGGAGCGACGAGGATGGGATTCGAACCTACGCGGGCAGAGCCCAGTGGATTAGCAGTCCAACGCCTTAACCACTCGGCCACCTCGTCTGCTATGCACATCGTTCTCTCGTAGCGAAGTGTCATATCAATGTTGTCCAAAGTACGCGAGAGAAGGTCTGTGCAATCAATACATGCGTGACGTGGTATGTGAACAACCACTTTTGGAGGGATTCATTGTTGTTACCTCTGCTGTCCCACATCCCGTGATAGCTCAGCTGGTAAAGCGGAGGACTGTAGTGGGACGATTACAGATATCCTTAGGTCACTGGTTCGATTCCGGTTCGCGGGAATTTTTTCCCCCAACAAAAGCACAGCCGTAGTATTCTATAGTGAAAACTAAACGATACACTTAACCAATCAAAAAAGGCTTTTCATTACGACTTACAAAACCTACCTATTTAGCCACTGCTTTAAAAATAAGTCTGTTTAAGTAACCCGTTAGACTAAGAGTAGGCAGGAAAACTGACAGGTGCTAAAAGATAGATCAGATGCGTTTTACCTGTTGATCGAGATCTATTCAATAGTTAGATAAAGTTCACTGATAGAGTTCACTTCTTCTAATTGTTACACTTGGAATACTGATATGTTTTAAAACAGAATATATACTATAACTGTAAGCTACTAAATTCCATTCTGCTCGGCTTCTATATGTCTCAATTATTCTGTTCATTCAATGATAATTGACACTTTCAAATACCCTGGGAGAGATAGACCCCTCCCACAACGGTGCCCCCCGCCTTGCCTACACAAGGCCGGGTCCGGGATTTCTTTCGGGTCCAGGATTTGCTTGGGGCTAATTCATATATATATGAAAGATGAACAAAACATGCTTTTAGAAAACAATTTCTATATGTCAAGTAATGACCTAATAGGAGGTAATTTACTTTAAATTACATAGTACGACTGAAATAAGTGTATTTTATTATGTTCTGAGGTTTGTAGAAAAACATATTTTAAGGTATGTAAGTGGGTAGGGGGTCAAACCCTCAGACCAAACCCCCTCTCTGTATCCGGCCCTGCTAAACATGGTCAAAAAGTAGGCCTAATCTAAGCACTGGTCCTAGGATCTATATCTATAGTATAGTCTATTCGACCAAGGCACTCTCATCGATTCAGGAACACGTTTCGCCAGATGTTGACTGCTTGATGGAGCATTTGGAACACCTTGGCCAATCGTCGCGTTGCCAATCAGGCCTCAGATGTATAGATGGCTTGTTACGTTCCTTGGGATCCAGGGGAACGGGGGAATGAGCTCCACGTGAATTTCACATATATATCCATGTATTCTTGCTCACTTTTTCTCACCAGTCATGAAAAAGTCCATCCACGTGGTAATAGTAAAGTTTTTTTTCTTCTTAATTCACTAAATATGTCCATATGGATATACTTTAGGTTCACATTTCTAACTACAATACTGATCTAAAGACAATTTCATATAAAAATTTTCCTATATATTGAACTGAAGCTCCTATATATAATATGTATGTATGTATGTATATATAATTAGTATGTATATATCGTATTACATTATTGTGTACAGTAGCTACAAACATGGCTACCATTAAGTTATGCTTGGTGTTGTTCACAGTACACGTCCTGTAAACCTGTGGTAATATATTTCGGAAGTTTACCCCCTACTAGGGTTCCTGTTTATTATATCTGAGCTTGGCTTTAATCAACCTGATACTATTGTCCCTATAATCTATGACAAATCCCCTCTTTTGCATGTATTCTGACCCCAAAATAAATGGATGGGATGATTCTTTTAAGATATATACATAAATGCTCTGTTTTCCAAAAGAAAATTTAAGTTTCACCCTATCTGAGCCCAAAATATATACAGCTTGGTTGTTTACTACTGTAACTGTATCATATGAGCTTGGCATTAGTGAGGTTCTTACATTTCTTGGCAAAGTATTGAAATATGAGCTTGACATAATATTTATACTGCTATCTGTATCACACAAGGCTATCACTGATTTGGAACAAAATTTAACTGGCAGATATGATAAAGATTTTAAACGACAATTATCCTCATCCCAACTTTTTATTTCTCTTGTTACACCAGAACTTGAATTTGAAGTATATATAAAATAAAATTATTTCCTCCCCAACCTTCATTTCCTGTACAATGGACACTGCTTACATTTTACCCTAAAGATTGGGCCCTTATTCTTCTGGAGTTGTTTAGTTTCCCTGGCCCTGCTGACTGATGGGTCAACGTCCGGCACTTGTTGGCTCGATGTCCCCGCTGGGAACACAGCTGGTCAGGTTCCTCCGGACGATCATCAGCAACCGAGCTGCAGTATTTTTGGACATATCCCCTTCCTTACCGGCGTAATACACCCGGCTCTGCCGCTGTTGACTATCAGGGCCCGACAGCTTGGCCTACCAGCTGAGGTGCGTCCTTGAGGGAGTGCACGTGCACTCGGTCTTCGTAAAGCTAACAGAACCTGACAAATAACTCTTCTGCCACATACACATATATCGAAATGTTAGTGAGAATCTATCCAGCCATTGCTGGGGAAAAAATGTTAATTAACAGAGTTTGATGTCAAGACACAAGCTTTGTGTTCATTTGATTCACCATTCACCAAATAAAAAATACATTTATATTCTGTTTATTTGTACAGGTTCACTTATATAATTTTCCAGATGGAACCTCTTTATTTTTTCCGCATTGAAGATAGGTATTTCCCGATGAGGGCCAGAACAATTTTCATTAATGTTGTCCTCGGTAAAAAGGTATATTAAAACTTGAGCTATCATTGAATCTGAATTCGTATGTCGATATTCCAATTTTGGAAACATCAACAGTATAAACTCTCAAGCATGCATATATGTTCCGTTTATAGTAACTGCATGTTTAATAATAATGTCGGCTCCATGTAATGGCGTTTCCTCATCTACGGATGGTCCAGAATAATGCTGCGTGTCTCATTCTTAAGAATCGTAAGACCGACCACGTCACGCCGCTGCTAAAACAGCTCCATTGGCTTCCTGTCAAGTACCGCATACAATACAAATTACTGTTTTTGTGTGCCATTTTCATGACTTACTTCCATCATATTTGTCTGGAAAAATAATAATCTTTGGCTTTTGCGTACGCTGCGCTCGGCTGGCGGAAATCTCCTTAAAGTACCAAATTGTAATATGAAAGTCGGTGGAAGTTTCCTTCCGTTTCATAGCCCATTATACTTAGATAATCTCCAACTCTTGTATCATTTAAAACTAATTTAAAAACGTATTTCTTTTGGCAAGCTTTTGGTGATTACTATGCATCATTATTTTTCTTGGGTCAGGCACAGGCAGTATCCTGCTTTGGTATCAAATTTTCAATTATTCGGGGGGGGGGGGGTGCCCATAAACGCCATAACTTAAAGGATATGCGTAACAGAGACATAATTTCAGGTTTCCAAGAAGAATTCTCAGGGGATCTCCCTGGATGTCAAATAAGAAATTCTAGGTCCAATGGTTATGAATTGTGCCTTGCTATGGTATCAAATTTTCAATTTTTCGGGGGGGGGGGGGGGTAGTTACAAGCCCAATAGCTCGGAGAATATGGGTAACAGAGATCTTATTTCAGGTTTCAAGAAGATTTATCACGACGTCCCGGGATGTTAAGATTGTAGATTCTCGGACCAAGGGTTAAGATTTATGTCCTGTTAAGGGACGGCCGCATCTTGAAAGGTCTCACAAATAGAGCAAAGTGTTAAAATTAGAAAAAAAACATTCTGCAGGACCTGATAAAATAATCCTTGACCAATAAACATGCAAAGAATCATGGTGATCAATGCATTAGTTGTTCAGATACTGGTGCTTTTGTATCAATGTTTTTATTATTGGGGGTGGGGGATAGGTTACTTCTGAGCCCCATAGCTCGGAGGATATGAGAAACAGAGAGATTTCAGGTTTCCAAAGAGATTTTTCATGAGCCTCCCTGGATGTCAAGTAAGAAGATTCCAGGTCAAATGATTATGATTTGTGCCCTGTAAACGGACGGACAGACAGACTTTCAGTCAGCTGAGCTAAAAAATGCTGAAGGATACAATTCACCACTGATATATACGCATACTTATATATCACGTCTCCCCCGAAACTATGTGCAGTCTTGGCCGAGTGGTTAAGGCGTTGGACTCGAAATCCAATGGGCTATGCCCGCTCAGGTTCGAATCCTGCAGGCAGCGTAAACCTAACTTTTGATGCTATAAAAATAGTATTAGATAGATTAAAATAGTAATTTAATGTGGCAAAGAGATTTAGAAGAGTGCACAAGAGATGAAATACATGAAGCTTTTCAGAATATTGATAACATAACAATTTCTACAAACTAAGATACTAGTATTTTCAATATAAAATTGTGCATCGTATTCTTGCATTAAAACTATTCTTGACTAAAGCCGATATTACAGAGAGTGAACTTTTTGCAACAGTAAGAAAGAAACCATCACACATATATTCTATGAATGTGATCATACCAAGGAACTTTGGACAAAAATATATGATTGGCCTACAACCTTTGGTATTCCAAACATTTGTCTGGCTTACGAGAAAACTTTCTAAGATGGATTGACATGCCAACTTTCAGACTTATACCTTGAACCACTCCTCAGATATGAGAAGTTTTTGCCCAAAGCAAATGTATGAATGGAAGCCACACAATAACTAATGCAGATGGCGCCACCAGTCTTGTGTACGAGATGGAGGTGTCAAGGATCTATGGATATGCACAATTCCAACCAAGTAAATTGAACAATCACTAAGTCGAACAGAATGCTAATGCAAAGATGGTAGATACGCATAAAGGATTGAAGGTAGCGCCACGAGTTTCGATCACGAGGTGTAGTGATCCAAGATCTATGAATATGCTAAATTTCAGCTTAATACATAGAACCACTTTTGAGATATGGAGACACCCAGACTCGTACTGCACAGAAAGGATTGTTGGTGGCGCCACCTGTCTTTGTCATGCACAACTATATAGGGGAGGGAATAACTATGCCGGGTTTTGGAAAGATTGGTCCAAGGTAGACTGGGCCTGTCCATGAAATGGTAAAGACTTAATTGTTCCCTTTGACAGAAAAATCAAACGTTCTCTCTCGGTGTTGTAACGCTAAGTGTCGGTACTGCCACTCTGGCCTTATTATTTCATGGACTGGCGAAGTACCGTTAGTACGGGTCTTCAGCGCCACACCATCGCCTCGCTGAACTAAGGTTTTTCCCAGTGACGTCAGAACTGATTGCGGTTTTCCCAGAACCAACAAGGTTCATTAAAACCGTGTGTTATCATACCACATATATCACCCCTATTCGAATGTCATAGCTGCTTTTACTCTCGGAGCGCGAGCATATAACATGAAATCTCTGTCAACTTGTTTTTTTCTGAATATCGTACCGAGACCTGTACATAGACCCACTGTTTGAAATATGAACGACTCGCGCTTTTCTTGTTGCGGAATCCAGAACTGTAATAAGTTCACAGTTGTCGCCCCGATCTGTACAGGTGTTGTATTGGTGAAATTGTAGAAGGCATCAAACAACTCTATAAGTGCTAAATATAAACATCAAAACACATCCTTGCGTGTCTTTGATAGTAAATTAGTCTTTCTGGCCCCATTACCACATTCTTCCCTTAATATTTTAATGAACCTTTCGTTACGGAACCAAATATCAACAGATCACGTAGTTGTGATGAGCATAAATTTGGTTTTTGAGATAAAACAAAATCAGATTCTGTAATGCTAGGTAGCGTAAAATGTCTAGGGGAAAAAATAAAGTAGTCAGTGGTTTTTCTTAACAAATAATTATAATTTATTCTTAAAACAATCTTAACATTACAATACACTAAATCAATACAATTTCACAGTATAACAACAGTACAACAGCAAATCAATACAAGTATATAAATAAAGTCTACAGCACCTGGAAACCACCACTGTCACGGCGACAACAGGTACTTTAAAGCATATAATCCAGATGAACAGTTCACATAAATCTTCTCAGGAATAACAGTCCAGTTCAATCACAAAATCAATTTGTTGTTATCCAAAAGTGAAGTTCGGGTAGTGATCCCAGAGGCAAACTGAAGACTAATTAAAATTCGTTATAAATTCGAAGAAAAGCTATAACTGCCGCAATTATAGGAAGACCTCCACAAACTGACTTACACTCTTCTGTGTCCGCTGGAATATATCTCACCTATCTCTCCTGGTTCTAAACAAAGCCCCTTATTAATAACTTTTCACCTCAAGCCGAGAACTTTCCATTTCCCGAAAGCCCCAGACTAGCATGACTGCTGTGTTTACACGTCAGACCCCACGCGTGGGCCGGGCTATGCCGCCATAGCAACGGCCATGCTAGCGCTGCACATACACATGTAAGATTGCTGCATACAATTAAAGAGACATCTGTAATACATTATCCCCTAAGATCCTTATAAGCCCGCCCTGAATAAACCATTACAAACTTTATTAACTTGTTGTGAGCTAACGTTGATCAACTGGTACTCTTCACGGTCCCCTATTAACGCCCATTTTTTTCCAGTTCCAACTGCGATAATATCGGAGCAGGGGGGCAGTCTAAATCTCGTAGCATAGACTGTAATGCAGTTCATACAATCATGGCGACTTCTTCTCGATGTTAAAATTAATTCTCTTGATTTAGGATGTGTAAGCAACTAAGATGTACATTGTATCATATAATATAATATAATATATTTAATTTATACAGCGCTAATTCAACAAAATAGTTATCAAAATCGCTTTACAAAACACAAAGCACAGTTTTACTAAAACATAAAATGTAGATTCCTACTTAAGCAAAGATTCCTAAAAGAAAACCCTAATTTCTAAGAACTACCAAAAGCTAATATAAAAAGGTAAGTTTTAAGATTTCTTCTAAAAGAAGCTAAAGATAGTGAAGCTCTGATTGAGTGCGGAAGTTCATTCCATAACCTTGGTGCCACAGCTGAGAAAGCTCTCGAACGACACATCTCACTTCGTGCTTTAAGAATCACTAAAATCCCTTGGTCAGATGACCTAAGCTGCCTGACTGGAACATAAAAAGTTAAGAGGTTCCTTATGTGACCATTTATGGCTTTGTATACTAATAATAAAATGTTAAAATCAATGCGCTGTCGCACCGGGAGCCAATGGAGTTCTTTAAGTATTGGTGTGATGTGGTCGCGCTTCTTGGCACCAGTTACAAGCCTAGCAGCTGCATTCGACACTCTCTGTAGCCGCTCCAGTAACTTGCTAGGAAGACCACATAGCAAAGAGTTGGAACAGTCAATCCTTGAACTGATGAACGCATAAATAAATGTCATTAGTGAATCTTGAGTTAGGAAACCCTTTATCCTAGCTATATTACGCAGGTGGTAAAAAGCCAAACTACAAATATTATTTACATGTTTGTCAAGGCAAAGCCCTTGGTCAAACACTACCCAAGGTTTCTAGCGCTATTTGTTCACACAACTACAGAGTACCTTTCAGAAGTTTTATAAAATATCCAAAGGCAACGAAAAGGTAATTATCTGATGATGACACCGCATTATAAGTCACTTATACGATTCCGAATGTTCCCCCTATTCGGAACCATACACGGCTTTTTCATAAGGGTCCACCTAAAACTCTTACTTTAACATTTCCGAGGGCAACAAACTTTATAGTAAGTGAAGATACTCTGAGAGAAGAACTCTCCAAGCTCGATGTACATGCCAAATTGGAGACCAACACATTGAACGACTCCTCGGATTTGAGCAATTTATACCTATAACAAATGGACAGATGAACACCACATGAAAAAAATGGCAGATGGCTCCACTAGTCTTGAGTACAAGGTGGAGGAGGCCAAGATCTATGGACATGCAAAGTTTCAGACCAATACGGCACACCACTCCTAAGAAAAAAAAGCATTAATTTATTCTACGGAATCGGGAAGGTAGGTAGCGTCACCTCTCTGGTTTAGTAGAAAATTTTCAAAGGTGGATAGACATGCCAAATTTCAGACCAATACCTTGAACCACTCCGGAGATATCAGCAAGACAGATGATAGACGCCACGGCAAAACGATTGCAGATATCTATGGATATGCACAATTTCAGGCCAATAGGGCAAATCACTCTTCAGAAAAGGGCATGAATTTATTCTACAAAAAAAAGGAAGGTAGGTGGCGCCAACCGTCTGGTTTACGAGAAAACTTTCAAAGATGGATGGACATGCCAAATTTCATACCAATAGCTTGAACAACACCGGGGATATGAGCAATTTTCATCCTAAGCATATGTACAGATTGATACCACGGCAAAAAGACTATAGATGGCACCACCAATCTTGAGTAAAAGATGGAGTAGTCGGATCAATGGACATGCATAATTTCAGCCCAATCTGTCCATTAGTTTTAGACTTATAATGCTCACAGTACTGTCAAGTGGCAATGTTGGGGTATTAAAAGGCGCGAAAACAAGTAAAAGACAGAAGGTGGCGCCACCTGTCTTCCGCACATGACAAAGCTATCCAAGATCTTCGGTCAATTTGATTTTTGGACCAATCCATGCATCCCTTATTGAGATATTTATGATTTTGTGTGACTTTCACCATATATGGCAATATTCAGGTTAAGGCTACTCTCATATGAAAGGTCACGACATTAAAATATACATCATCCCATAACCCATTTTTATGTATATGCATAACGTGAAAGAAATCTGTTCATTAGTTTTTTACTTATTATGCTCACAGTACTATTAAGTGGTAATGATGGGGGTATTAAACGGCATGAAAACAAGAAAAGGATACTAGGTGGCGCCACCAGTTTCCGAAACATGACAACACTATCCAAGACCTCCGGTCAAGTTGATTTTTGGATTAATCCATGCAAGACTTTTTTAGATATTTTAAAATTAGTGTGATTTTCCCCAAAAATGGATCTATTCAAAGTCAAGGTCACTCTCCTAGTTAAGATTATGACCCCATTTAAATAGGCTTTGTCCTCTTATCCATATCTATGCACATGTCAAGTTTGGTAAAGATCCGTGAACTATTTTATTAGTTATCGCGTACATACGGCGACCGTGCTTAAACCATAGTATCCCGACTTGTCTGCGGATACAGTTATTTGCAAGCAGTGCGACATGTCCAGCTTCCCTGAATACGTGATTTTTCTGCAAATCAATGTGGCCAAGAAAATGCGTGTGTTTGGATCTGTTGATTGCCTGACCTTCTGCACAAAAAGCGTGAAGTAGTAATATGCAAATGAGAGGATATCGCCAGGACGCCAAAGAGCCTATTGACGATCTGATATGCAAATAGCAGGGATTCCCCCCCGCCCCCGAAGCTGACAGGGCGTTAGTTATAAGAGCAAACACATCGGAGGGCAACAAACTTTAATCATGTAGGTAAGTGAAGAAACTCTGATTGATACTGGTAAATTATTTGCAAGCACTGCGACGTGTCCAGCTTCCCTGAATACATGATTTCGCTGCAAATGTGACCAAGCACAAGCGCATAATTGGATCTGTTGATTTTGCTTCTGCACAAAAAGCTTGACGTAGTAATATGCAAATAAGAGGATATCGCCAGGTTGTGAAAGAGCCTTGTGACGCACTGATATGCTAATAGCAGGGATTCACCAGCCAAGCTTACAGGGCATTACTTATAAGAGTAAGCACTAAGCTACGTGTATCGGTGCATGGAATCACGTATTATTTACGAATTTGTAGTAGCAAACAAAAATACTAACGCCATAGCAGGGCTAGGTCTAAGGGTCTCAGAGGAGTTGTCCGGAAACGACGGCGGCGGCGACAGAACCCCCGCAAAATACATAGTATCCGCAAAAACTTCTTTTTGTGGATAAAATAAAGACCAATAATGATAAAGACAAGAAATGTTATTAGGGATACGTATAAGTTAATTTAAATGTACATTTTTTTACTTAAAATCTTTGATTATTCCTGTATCCTTTAACTTCGCAGAATTGTTTCATATGGCCCACTTTCATTTTAACATGAACCTTACTATTCCTGGTTCACATTATGTTGCTTACCATGATAAAGCTTGTTTATGTTTTATATAAAATTTCTAATATATTATGAAATGGTGTTCGCATAATCGTTAGTATTTGTAGTTCGTGCCCAAGTTAGTACCGACGATGTATCTTGAATCTGACCAAGTATGTTATACTACTCAAATATGGCCGATCTCAAATGGTCTGACTGATTGTTATGGTCTGAGATTGCCATTTTATTGAAGGTCAGGATCTGAGGGAATCATTTGAATCACCCCCAAACGAGAAAACATGAAAAAGTGGAGATGCCGGGGATTGAACCCGGGGCCTCACACATGCAAAGCGTGCGCTCTACCACTGAGCTACATCCCCAGGAGCGACGAGGATGGGATTCGAACCTACGCGGGCAGAGCCCAGTGGATTAGCAGTCCAACGCCTTAACCACTCGGCCACCTCGTCTGCTATGCACATCGTTCTCTCGTAGCGAAGTGTCATATCAATGTTGTCCAAAGTACGCGAGAGAAGGTCTGTGCAATCAATACATGCGTGACGTGGTATGTGAACAACCACTTTTGGAGGGATTCATTGTTGTTACCTCTGCTGTCCCACATCCCGTGATAGCTCAGCTGGTAAAGCGGAGGACTGTAGTGGGACGATTACAGATATCCTTAGGTCACTGGTTCGATTCCGGTTCGCGGGAATTTTTTCCCCCAACAAAAGCACAGCCGTAGTATTCTATAGTGAAAACTAAACGATACACTTAACCAATCAAAAAAGGCTTTTCATTACGACTTACAAAACCTACCTATTTAGCCACTGCTTTAAAAATAAGTCTGTTTAAGTAACCCGTTAGACTAAGAGTAGGCAGGAAAACTGACAGGTGCTAAAAGATAGATCAGATGCGTTTTACCTGTTGATCGAGATCTATTCAATAGTTAGATAAAGTTCACTGATAGAGTTCACTTCTTCTAATTGTTACACTTGGAATACTGATATGTTTTAAAACAGAATATATACTATAACTGTAAGCTACTAAATTCCATTCTGCTCGGCTTCTATATGTCTCAATTATTCTGTTCATTCAATGATAATTGACACTTTCAAATACCCTGGGAGAGATAGACCCCTCCCACAACGGTGCCCCCCGCCTTGCCTACACAAGGCCGGGTCCGGGATTTCTTTCGGGTCCAGGATTTGCTTGGGGCTAATTCATATATATATGAAAGATGAACAAAAAATGCTTTTAGAAAACAATTTCTATATGTCAAGTAATGACCTAATAGGAGGTAATTTACTTTAAATTACATAGTACGACTGAAATAAGTGTATTTTATTATGTTCTGAGGTTTGTAGAAAAACATATTTTAAGGTATGTAAGTGGGTAGGGGGTCAAACCCTCAGACCAAACCCCCTCTCTGTATCCGGCCCTGCTAAACATGGTCAAAAAGTAGGCCTAATCTAAGCACTGGTCCTAGGATCTATATCTATAGTATAGTCTATTCGACCAAGGCACTCTCATCGATTCAGGAACACGTTTCGCCAGATGTTGACTGCTTGATGGAGCATTTGGAACACCTTGGCCAATCGTCGCGTTGCCAATCAGGCCTCAGATGTATAGATGGCTTGTTACGTTCCTTGGGATCCAGGGGAACGGGGGAATGAGCTCCACGTGAATTTCACATATAAATCCATGTATTCTTGCTCACTTTTTCTCACCAGTCATGAAAAAGTCCATCCACGTGGTAATAGTAAAGTTTTTTTTCTTCTTAATTCACTAAATATGTCCATATGGATATACTTTAGGTTCACATTTCTAACTACAATACTGATCTAAAGACAATTTCATATAAAAATTTTCCTATATATTGAACTGAAGCTCCTATATATAATATGTATGTATGTATGTATATATAATTAGTATGTATATATCGTATTACATTATTGTGTACAGTAGCTACAAACATGGCTACCATTAAGTTATGCTTGGTGTTGTTCACAGTACACGTCCTGTAAACCTGTGGTAATATATTTCGGAAGTTTACCCCCTACTAGGGTTCCTGTTTATTATATCTGAGCTTGGCTTTAATCAACCTGATACTATTGTCCCTATAATCTATGACAAATCCCCTCTTTTGCATGTATTCTGACCCCAAAATAAATGGATGGGATGATTCTTTTAAGATATATACATAAATGCTCTGTTTTCCAAAAGAAAATTTAAGTTTCACCCTATCTGAGCCCAAAATATATACAGCTTGGTTGTTTACTACTGTAACTGTATCATATGAGCTTGGCATTAGTGAGGTTCTTACATTTCTTGGCAAAGTATTGAAATATGAGCTTGACATAATATTTATACTGCTATCTGTATCACACAAGGCTATCACTGATTTGGAACAAAATTTAACTGGCAGATATGATAAAGATTTTAAACGACAATTATCCTCATCCCAACTTTTTATTTCTCTTGTTACACCAGAACTTGAATTTGAAGTATATATAAAATAAAATTATTTCCTCCCCAACCTTCATTTCCTGTACAATGGACACTGCTTACATTTTACCCTAAAGATTGGGCCCTTATTCTTCTGGAGTTGTTTAGTTTCCCTGGCCCTGCTGACTGATGGGTCAACGTCCGGCACTTGTTGGCTCGATGTCCCCGCTGGGAACACAGCTGGTCAGGTTCCTCCGGACGATCATCAGCAACCGAGCTGCAGTATTTTTGGACATATCCCCTTCCTTACCGGCGTAATACACCCGGCTCTGCCGCTGTTGACTATCAGGGCCCGACAGCTTGGCCTACCAGCTGAGGTGCGTCCTTGAGGGAGTGCACGTGCACTCGGTCTTCGTAAAGCTAACAGAACCTGACAAATAACTCTTCTGCCACATACACATATATCGAAATGTTAGTGAGAATCTATCCAGCCATTGCTGGGGAAAAAATGTTAATTAACAGAGTTTGATGTCAAGACACAAGCTTTGTGTTCATTTGATTCACCATTCACCAAATAAAAAATACATTTATATTCTGTTTATTTGTACAGGTTCACTTATATAATTTTCCAGATGGAACCTCTTTATTTTTTCCGCATTGAAGATAGGTATTTCCCGATGAGGGCCAGAACAATTTTCATTAATGTTGTCCTCGGTAAAAAGGTATATTAAAACTTGAGCTATCATTGAATCTGAATTCGTATGTCGATATTCCAATTTTGGAAACATCAACAGTATAAACTCTCAAGCATGCATATATGTTCCGTTTATAGTAACTGCATGTTTAATAATAATGTCGGCTCCATGTAATGGCGTTTCCTCATCTACGGATGGTCCAGAATAATGCTGCGTGTCTCATTCTTAAGAATCGTAAGACCGACCACGTCACGCCGCTGCTAAAACAGCTCCATTGGCTTCCTGTCAAGTACCGCATACAATACAAATTACTGTTTTTGTGTGCCATTTTCATGACTTACTTCCATCATATTTGTCTGGAAAAATAATAATCTTTGGCTTTTGCGTACGCTGCGCTCGGCTGGCGGAAATCTCCTTAAAGTACCAAATTGTAATATGAAAGTCGGTGGAAGTTTCCTTCCGTTTCATAGCCCATTATACTTAGATAATCTCCAACTCTTGTATCATTTAAAACTAATTTAAAAACGTATTTCTTTTGGCAAGCTTTTGGTGATTACTATGCATCATTATTTTTCTTGGGTCAGGCACAGGCAGTATCCTGCTTTGGTATCAAATTTTCAATTATTCGGGGGGGGGGGGGGGGGGGTGCCCATAAACGCCATAACTTAAAGGATATGCGTAACAGAGACATAATTTCAGGTTTCCAAGAAGAATTCTCAGGGGATCTCCCTGGATGTCAAATAAGAAATTCTAGGTCCAATGGTTATGAATTGTGCCTTGCTATGGTATCAAATTTTCAATTTTTCGGGGGGGGGGGGGGTAGTTACAAGCCCAATAGCTCGGAGAATATGGGTAACAGAGATCTTATTTCAGGTTTCAAGAAGATTTATCACGACGTCCCGGGATGTTAAGATTGTAGATTCTCGGACCAAGGGTTAAGATTTATGTCCTGTTAAGGGACGGCCGCATCTTGAAAGGTCTCACAAATAGAGCAAAGTGTTAAAATTAGAAAAAAAACATTCTGCAGGACCTGATAAAATAATCCTTGACCAATAAACATGCAAAGAATCATGGTGATCAATGCATTAGTTGTTCAGATACTGGTGCTTTTGTATCAATGTTTTTATTATTGGGGGTGGGGGATAGGTTACTTCTGAGCCCCATAGCTCGGAGGATATGAGAAACAGAGAGATTTCAGGTTTCCAAAGAGATTTTTCATGAGCCTCCCTGGATGTCAAGTAAGAAGATTCCAGGTCAAATGATTATGATTTGTGCCCTGTAAACGGACGGACAGACAGACTTTCAGTCAGCTGAGCTAAAAAATGCTGAAGGATACAATTCACCACTGATATATACGCATACTTATATATCACGTCTCCCCCGAAACTATGTGCAGTCTTGGCCGAGTGGTTAAGGCGTTGGACTCGAAATCCAATGGGCTATGCCCGCTCAGGTTCGAATCCTGCAGGCAGCGTAAACCTAACTTTTGATGCTATAAAAATAGTATTAGATAGATTAAAATAGTAATTTAATGTGGCAAAGAGATTTAGAAGAGTGCACAAGAGATGAAATACATGAAGCTTTTCAGAATATTGATAACATAACAATTTCTACAAACTAAGATACTAGTATTTTCAATATAAAATTGTGCATCGTATTCTTGCATTAAAACTATTCTTGACTAAAGCCGATATTACAGAGAGTGAACTTTTTGCAACAGTAAGAAAGAAACCATCACACATATATTCTATGAATGTGATCATACCAAGGAACTTTGGACAAAAATATATGATTGGCCTACAACCTTTGGTATTCCAAACATTTGTCTGGCTTACGAGAAAACTTTCTAAGATGGATTGACATGCCAACTTTCAGACTTATACCTTGAACCACTCCTCAGATATGAGAAGTTTTTGCCCAAAGCAAATGTATGAATGGAAGCCACACAATAACTAATGCAGATGGCGCCACCAGTCTTGTGTACGAGATGGAGGTGTCAAGGATCTATGGATATGCACAATTCCAACCAAGTAAATTGAACAATCACTAAGTCGAACAGAATGCTAATGCAAAGATGGTAGATACGCATAAAGGATTGAAGGTAGCGCCACGAGTTTCGATCACGAGGTGTAGTGATCCAAGATCTATGAATATGCTAAATTTCAGCTTAATACATAGAACCACTTTTGAGATATGGAGACACCCAGACTCGTACTGCACAGAAAGGATCGTTGGTGGCGCCACCTGTCTTTGTCATGCACAACTATATAGGGGAGGGAATAACTATGCCGGGTTTTGGAAAGATTGGTCCAAGGTAGACTGGGCCTGTCCATGAAATGGTAAAGACTTAATTGTTCCCTTTGACAGAAAAATCAAACGTTCTCTCTCGGTGTTGTAACGCTAAGTGTCGGTACTGCCACTCTGGCCTTATTATTTCATGGACTGGCGAAGTACCGTTAGTACGGGTCTTCAGCGCCACACCATCGCCTCGCTGAACTAAGGTTTTTCCCAGTGACGTCAGAACTGATTGCGGTTTTCCCAGAACCAACAAGGTTCATTAAAACCGTGTGTTATCATACCACATATATCACCCCTATTCGAATGTCATAGCTGCTTTTACTCTCGGAGCGCGAGCATATAACATGAAATCTCTGTCAACTTGTTTTTTTTCTGAATATCGTACCGAGACCTGTACATAGACCCACTGTTTGAAATATGAACGACTCGCGCTTTTCTTGTTGCGGAATCCAGAACTGTAATAAGTTCACAGTTGTCGCCCCGATCTGTACAGGTGTTGTATTGGTGAAATTGTAGAAGGCATCAAACAACTCTATAAGTGCTAAATATAAACATCAAAACACATCCTTGCGTGTCTTTGATAGTAAATTAGTCTTTCTGGCCCCATTACCACATTCTTCCCTTAATATTTTAATGAACCTTTCGTTACGGAACCAAATATCAACAGATCACGTAGTTGTGATGAGCATAAATTTGGTTTTTGAGATAAAACAAAATCAGATTCTGTAATGCTAGGTAGCGTAAAATGTCTAGGGGAAAAAATAAAGTAGTCAGTGGTTTTTCTTAACAAATAATTATAATTTATTCTTAAAACAATCTTAACATTACAATACACTAAATCAATACAATTTCACAGTATAACAACAGTACAACAGCAAATCAATACAAGTATATAAATAAAGTCTACAGCACCTGGAAACCACCACTGTCACGGCGACAACAGGTACTTTAAAGCATATAATCCAGATGAACAGTTCACATAAATCTTCTCAGGAATAACAGTCCAGTTCAATCACAAAATCAATTTGTTGTTATCCAAAAGTGAAGTTCGGGTAGTGATCCCAGAGGCAAACTGAAGACTAATTAAAATTCGTTATAAATTCGAAGAAAAGCTATAACTGCCGCAATTATAGGAAGACCTCCACAAACTGACTTACACTCTTCTGTGTCCGCTGGAATATATCTCACCTATCTCTCCTGGTTCTAAACAAAGCCCCTTATTAATAACTTTTCACCTCAAGCCGAGAACTTTCCATTTCCCGAAAGCCCCAGACTAGCATGACTGCTGTGTTTACACGTCAGACCCCACGCGTGGGCCGGGCTATGCCGCCATAGCAACGGCCATGCTAGCGCTGCACATACACATGTAAGATTGCTGCATACAATTAAAGAGACATCTGTAATACATTATCCCCTAAGATCCTTATAAGCCCGCCCTGAATAAACCATTACAAACTTTATTAACTTGTTGTGAGCTAACGTTGATCAACTGGTACTCTTCACGGTCCCCTATTAACGCCCATTTTTTTCCAGTTCCAACTGCGATAATATCGGAGCAGGGGGGCAGTCTAAATCTCGTAGCATAGACTGTAATGCAGTTCATACAATCATGGCGACTTCTTCTCGATGTTAAAATTAATTCTCTTGATTTAGGATGTGTAAGCAACTAAGATGTACATTGTATCATATAATATAATATAATATATTTAATTTATACAGCGCTAATTCAACAAAATAGTTATCAAAATCGCTTTACAAAACACAAAGCACAGTTTTACTAAAACATAAAATGTAGATTCCTACTTAAGCAAAGATTCCTAAAAGAAAACCCTAATTTCTAAGAACTACCAAAAGCTAATATAAAAAGGTAAGTTTTAAGATTTCTTCTAAAAGAAGCTAAAGATAGTGAAGCTCTGATTGAGTGCGGAAGTTCATTCCATAACCTTGGTGCCACAGCTGAGAAAGCTCTCGAACGACACATCTCACTTCGTGCTTTAAGAATCACTAAAATCCCTTGGTCAGATGACCTAAGCTGCCTGACTGGAACATAAAAAGTTAAGAGGTTCCTTATGTGACCATTTATGGCTTTGTATACTAATAATAAAATGTTAAAATCAATGCGCTGTCGCACCGGGAGCCAATGGAGTTCTTTAAGTATTGGTGTGATGTGGTCGCGCTTCTTGGCACCAGTTACAAGCCTAGCAGCTGCATTCGACACTCTCTGTAGCCGCTCCAGTAACTTGCTAGGAAGACCACATAGCAAAGAGTTGGAACAGTCAATCCTTGAACTGATGAACGCATAAATAAATGTCATTAGTGAATCTTGAGTTAGGAAACCCTTTATCCTAGCTATATTACGCAGGTGGTAAAAAGCCAAACTACAAATATTATTTACATGTTTGTCAAGGCAAAGCCCTTGGTCAAACACTACCCAAGGTTTCTAGCGCTATTTGTTCACACAACTACAGAGTACCTTTCAGAAGTTTTATAAAATATCCAAAGGCAACGAAAAGGTAATTATCTGATGATGACACCGCATTATAAGTCACTTATACGATTCCGAATGTTCCCCCTATTCGGAACCATACACGGCTTTTTCATAAGGGTCCACCTAAAACTCTTACTTTAACATTTCCGAGGGCAACAAACTTTATAGTAAGTGAAGATACTCTGAGAGAAGAACTCTCCAAGCTCGATGTACATGCCAAATTGGAGACCAACACATTGAACGACTCCTCGGATATGAGCAATTTATACCTATAACAAATGGACAGATGAACACCACATGAAAAAAATGGCAGATGGCTCCACTAGTCTTGAGTACAAGGTGGAGGAGGCCAAGATCTATGGACATGCAAAGTTTCAGACCAATACGGCACACCACTCCTAAGAAAAAAAAGCATTAATTTATTCTACGGAATCGGGAAGGTAGGTAGCGTCACCTCTCTGGTTTAGTAGAAAATTTTCAAAGGTGGATAGACATGCCAAATTTCAGACCAATACCTTGAACCACTCCGGAGATATCAGCAAGACAGATGATAGACGCCACGGCAAAACGATTGCAGATATCTATGGATATGCACAATTTCAGGCCAATAGGGCAAATCACTCTTCAGAAAAGGGCATGAATTTATTCTACAAAAAAAAGGAAGGTAGGTGGCGCCAACCGTCTGGTTTACGAGAAAACTTTCAAAGATGGATGGACATGCCAAATTTCATACCAATAGCTTGAACAACACCGGGGATATGAGCAATTTTCATCCTAAGCATATGTACAGATTGATACCACGGCAAAAAGACTATAGATGGCACCACCAATCTTGAGTAAAAGATGGAGTAGTCGGATCAATGGACATGCATAATTTCAGCCCAATCTGTCCATTAGTTTTAGACTTATAATGCTCACAGTACTGTCAAGTGGCAATGTTGGGGTATTAAAAGGCGCGAAAACAAGTAAAAGACAGAAGGTGGCGCCACCTGTCTTCCGCACATGACAAAGCTATCCAAGATCTTCGGTCAATTTGATTTTTGGACCAATCCATGCATCCCTTATTGAGATATTTATGATTTTGTGTGACTTTCACCATATATGGCAATATTCAGGTTAAGGCTACTCTCATATGAAAGGTCACGACATTAAAATATACATCATCCCATAACACATTTTTATGTATATGCATAACGTGAAAGAAATCTGTTCATTAGTTTTTTACTTATTATGCTCACAGTACTATTAAGTGGTAATGATGGGGGTATTAAACGGCATGAAAACAAGAAAAGGATACTAGGTGGCGCCACCAGTTTCCGAAACATGACAACACTATCCAAGACCTCCGGTCAAGTTGATTTTTGGATTAATCCATGCAAGACATTTTTAGATATTTTAAAATTAGTGTGATTTTCCCCAAAAATGGATCTATTCAAAGTCAAGGTCACTCTCCTAGTTAAGATTATGACCCCATTTAAATAGGCTTTGTCCTCTTATCCATATCTATGCACATGTCAAGTTTGGTAAAGATCCGTGAACTATTTTATTAGTTATCGCGTACATACGGCGACCGTGCTTAAACCATAGTATCCCGACTTGTCTGCGGATACAGTTATTTGCAAGCAGTGCGACATGTCCAGCTTCCCTGAATACGTGATTTTTCTGCAAATCAATGTGGCCAAGAAAATGCGTGTGTTTGGATCTGTTGATTGCCTGACCTTCTGCACAAAAAGCGTGAAGTAGTAATATGCAAATGAGAGGATATCGCCAGGACGCCAAAGAGCCTATTGACGATCTGATATGCAAATAGCAGGGATTCCCCCCCGCCCCCGAAGCTGACAGGGCGTTAGTTATAAGAGCAAACACATCGGAGGGCAACAAACTTTAATCATGTAGGTAAGTGAAGAAACTCTGATTGATACTGGTAAATTATTTGCAAGCACTGCGACGTGTCCAGCTTCCCTGAATACATGATTTCGCTGCAAATGTGACCAAGCACAAGCGCATAATTGGATCTGTTGATTTTGCTTCTGCACAAAAAGCTTGACGTAGTAATATGCAAATAAGAGGATATCGCCAGGTTGTGAAAGAGCCTTGTGACGCACTGATATGCTAATAGCAGGGATTCACCAGCCAAGCTTACAGGGCATTACTTATAAGAGTAAGCACTAAGCTACGTGTATCGGTGCATGGAATCACGTATTATTTACGAATTTGTAGTAGCAAACAAAAATACTAACGCCATAGCAGGGCTAGGTCTAAGGGTCTCAGAGGAGTTGTCCGGAAACGACGGCGGCGGCGACAGAACCCCCGCAAAATACATAGTATCCGCAAAAACTTCTTTTTGTGGATAAAATAAAGACCAATAATGATAAAGACAAGAAATGTTATTAGGGATACGTATAAGTTAATTTAAATGTACATTTTTTTACTTAAAATCTTTGATTATTCCTGTATCCTTTAACTTCGCAGAATTGTTTCATATGGCCCACTTTCATTTTAACATGAACCTTACTATTCCTGGTTCACATTATGTTGCTTACCATGATAAAGCTTGTTTATGTTTTATATAAAATTTCTAATATATTATGAAATGGTGTTCGCATAATCGTTAGTATTTGTAGTTCGTGCCCAAGTTAGTACCGACGATGTATCTTGAATCTGACCAAGTATGTTATACTACTCAAATATGGCCGATCTCAAATGGTCTGACTGATTGTTATGGTCTGAGATTGCCATTTTATTGAAGGTCAGGATCTGAGGGAATCATTTGAATCACCCCCAAACGAGAAAACATGAAAAAGTGGAGATGCCGGGGATTGAACCCGGGGCCTCACACATGCAAAGCGTGCGCTCTACCACTGAGCTACATCCCCAGGAGCGACGAGGATGGGATTCGAACCTACGCGGGCAGAGCCCAGTGGATTAGCAGTCCAACGCCTTAACCACTCGGCCACCTCGTCTGCTATGCACATCGTTCTCTCGTAGCGAAGTGTCATATCAATGTTGTCCAAAGTACGCGAGAGAAGGTCTGTGCAATCAATACATGCGTGACGTGGTATGTGAACAACCACTTTTGGAGGGATTCATTGTTGTTACCTCTGCTGTCCCACATCCCGTGATAGCTCAGCTGGTAAAGCGGAGGACTGTAGTGGGACGATTACAGATATCCTTAGGTCACTGGTTCGATTCCGGTTCGCGGGAATTTTTTCCCCCAACAAAAGCACAGCCGTAGTATTCTATAGTGAAAACTAAACGATACACTTAACCAATCAAAAAAGGCTTTTCATTACGACTTACAAAACCTACCTATTTAGCCACTGCTTTAAAAATAAGTCTGTTTAAGTAACCCGTTAGACTAAGAGTAGGCAGGAAAACTGACAGGTGCTAAAAGATAGATCAGATGCGTTTTACCTGTTGATCGAGATCTATTCAATAGTTAGATAAAGTTCACTGATAGAGTTCACTTCTTCTAATTGTTACACTTGGAATACTGATATGTTTTAAAACAGAATATATACTATAACTGTAAGCTACTAAATTCCATTCTGCTCGGCTTCTATATGTCTCAATTATTCTGTTCATTCAATGATAATTGACACTTTCAAATACCCTGGGAGAGATAGACCCCTCCCACAACGGTGCCCCCCGCCTTGCCTACACAAGGCCGGGTCCGGGATTTCTTTCGGGTCCAGGATTTGCTTGGGGCTAATTCATATATATATGAAAGATGAACAAAACATGCTTTTAGAAAACAATTTCTATATGTCAAGTAATGACCTAATAGGAGGTAATTTACTTTAAATTACATAGTACGACTGAAATAAGTGTATTTTATTATGTTCTGAGGTTTGTAGAAAAACATATTTTAAGGTATGTAAGTGGGTAGGGGGTCAAACCCTCAGACCAAACCCCCTCTCTGTATCCGGCCCTGCTAAACATGGTCAAAAAGTAGGCCTAATCTAAGCACTGGTCCTAGGATCTATATCTATAGTATAGTCTATTCGACCAAGGCACTCTCATCGATTCAGGAACACGTTTCGCCAGATGTTGACTGCTTGATGGAGCATTTGGAACACCTTGGCCAATCGTCGCGTTGCCAATCAGGCCTCAGATGTATAGATGGCTTGTTACGTTCCTTGGGATCCAGGGGAACGGGGGAATGAGCTCCACGTGAATTTCACATATATATCCATGTATTCTTGCTCACTTTTTCTCACCAGTCATGAAAAAGTCCATCCACGTGGTAATAGTAAAGTTTTTTTTCTTCTTAATTCACTAAATATGTCCATATGGATATACTTTAGGTTCACATTTCTAACTACAATACTGATCTAAAGACAATTTCATATAAAAATTTTCCTATATATTGAACTGAAGCTCCTATATATAATATGTATGTATGTATGTATATATAATTAGTATGTATATATCGTATTACATTATTGTGTACAGTAGCTACAAACATGGCTACCATTAAGTTATGCTTGGTGTTGTTCACAGTACACGTCCTGTAAACCTGTGGTAATATATTTCGGAAGTTTACCCCCTACTAGGGTTCCTGTTTATTATATCTGAGCTTGGCTTTAATCAACCTGATACTATTGTCCCTATAATCTATGACAAATCCCCTCTTTTGCATGTATTCTGACCCCAAAATAAATGGATGGGATGATTCTTTTAAGATATATACATAAATGCTCTGTTTTCCAAAAGAAAATTTAAGTTTCACCCTATCTGAGCCCAAAATATATACAGCTTGGTTGTTTACTACTGTAACTGTATCATATGAGCTTGGCATTAGTGAGGTTCTTACATTTCTTGGCAAAGTATTGAAATATGAGCTTGACATAATATTTATACTGCTATCTGTATCACACAAGGCTATCACTGATTTGGAACAAAATTTAACTGGCAGATATGATAAAGATTTTAAACGACAATTATCCTCATCCCAACTTTTTATTTCTCTTGTTACACCAGAACTTGAATTTGAAGTATATATAAAATAAAATTATTTCCTCCCCAACCTTCATTTCCTGTACAATGGACACTGCTTACATTTTACCCTAAAGATTGGGCCCTTATTCTTCTGGAGTTGTTTAGTTTCCCTGGCCCTGCTGACTGATGGGTCAACGTCCGGCACTTGTTGGCTCGATGTCCCCGCTGGGAACACAGCTGGTCAGGTTCCTCCGGACGATCATCAGCAACCGAGCTGCAGTATTTTTGGACATATCCCCTTCCTTACCGGCGTAATACACCCGGCTCTGCCGCTGTTGACTATCAGGGCCCGACAGCTTGGCCTACCAGCTGAGGTGCGTCCTTGAGGGAGTGCACGTGCACTCGGTCTTCGTAAAGCTAACAGAACCTGACAAATAACTCTTCTGCCACATACACATATATCGAAATGTTAGTGAGAATCTATCCAGCCATTGCTGGGGAAAAAATGTTAATTAACAGAGTTTGATGTCAAGACACAAGCTTTGTGTTCATTTGATTCACCATTCACCAAATAAAAAATACATTTATATTCTGTTTATTTGTACAGGTTCACTTATATAATTTTCCAGATGGAACCTCTTTATTTTTTCCGCATTGAAGATAGGTATTTCCCGATGAGGGCCAGAACAATTTTCATTAATGTTGTCCTCGGTAAAAAGGTATATTAAAACTTGAGCTATCATTGAATCTGAATTCGTATGTCGATATTCCAATTTTGGAAACATCAACAGTATAAACTCTCAAGCATGCATATATGTTCCGTTTATAGTAACTGCATGTTTAATAATAATGTCGGCTCCATGTAATGGCGTTTCCTCATCTACGGATGGTCCAGAATAATGCTGCGTGTCTCATTCTTAAGAATCGTAAGACCGACCACGTCACGCCGCTGCTAAAACAGCTCCATTGGCTTCCTGTCAAGTACCGCATACAATACAAATTACTGTTTTTGTGTGCCATTTTCATGACTTACTTCCATCATATTTGTCTGGAAAAATAATAATCTTTGGCTTTTGCGTACGCTGCGCTCGGCTGGCGGAAATCTCCTTAAAGTACCAAATTGTAATATGAAAGTCGGTGGAAGTTTCCTTCCGTTTCATAGCCCATTATACTTAGATAATCTCCAACTCTTGTATCATTTAAAACTAATTTAAAAACGTATTTCTTTTGGCAAGCTTTTGGTGATTACTATGCATCATTATTTTTCTTGGGTCAGGCACAGGCAGTATCCTGCTTTGGTATCAAATTTTCAATTATTCGGGGGGGGGGGGGGTGCCCATAAACGCCATAACTTAAAGGATATGCGTAACAGAGACATAATTTCAGGTTTCCAAGAAGAATTCTCAGGGGATCTCCCTGGATGTCAAATAAGAAATTCTAGGTCCAATGGTTATGAATTGTGCCTTGCTATGGTATCAAATTTTCAATTTTTCGGGGGGGGGTAGTTACAAGCCCAATAGCTCGGAGAATATGGGTAACAGAGATCTTATTTCAGGTTTCAAGAAGATTTATCACGACGTCCCGGGATGTTAAGATTGTAGATTCTCGGACCAAGGGTTAAGATTTATGTCCTGTTAAGGGACGGCCGCATCTTGAAAGGTCTCACAAATAGAGCAAAGTGTTAAAATTAGAAAAAAAACATTCTGCAGGACCTGATAAAATAATCCTTGACCAATAAACATGCAAAGAATCATGGTGATCAATGCATTAGTTGTTCAGATACTGGTGCTTTTGTATCAATGTTTTTATTATTGGGGGTGGGGGATAGGTTACTTCTGAGCCCCATAGCTCGGAGGATATGAGAAACAGAGAGATTTCAGGTTTCCAAAGAGATTTTTCATGAGCCTCCCTGGATGTCAAGTAAGAAGATTCCAGGTCAAATGATTATGATTTGTGCCCTGTAAACGGACGGACAGACAGACTTTCAGTCAGCTGAGCTAAAAAATGCTGAAGGATACAATTCACCACTGATATATACGCATACTTATATATCACGTCTCCCCCGAAACTATGTGCAGTCTTGGCCGAGTGGTTAAGGCGTTGGACTCGAAATCCAATGGGCTATGCCCGCTCAGGTTCGAATCCTGCAGGCAGCGTAAACCTAACTTTTGATGCTATAAAAATAGTATTAGATAGATTAAAATAGTAATTTAATGTGGCAAAGAGATTTAGAAGAGTGCACAAGAGATGAAATACATGAAGCTTTTCAGAATATTGATAACATAACAATTTCTACAAACTAAGATACTAGTATTTTCAATATAAAATTGTGCATCGTATTCTTGCATTAAAACTATTCTTGACTAAAGCCGATATTACAGAGAGTGAACTTTTTGCAACAGTAAGAAAGAAACCATCACACATATATTCTATGAATGTGATCATACCAAGGAACTTTGGACAAAAATATATGATTGGCCTACAACCTTTGGTATTCCAAACATTTGTCTGGCTTACGAGAAAACTTTCTAAGATGGATTGACATGCCAACTTTCAGACTTATACCTTGAACCACTCCTCAGATATGAGAAGTTTTTGCCCAAAGCAAATGTATGAATGGAAGCCACACAATAACTAATGCAGATGGCGCCACCAGTCTTGTGTACGAGATGGAGGTGTCAAGGATCTATGGATATGCACAATTCCAACCAAGTAAATTGAACAATCACTAAGTCGAACAGAATGCTAATGCAAAGATGGTAGATACGCATAAAGGATTGAAGGTAGCGCCACGAGTTTCGATCACGAGGTGTAGTGATCCAAGATCTATGAATATGCTAAATTTCAGCTTAATACATAGAACCACTTTTGAGATATGGAGACACCCAGACTCGTACTGCACAGAAAGGATTGTTGGTGGCGCCACCTGTCTTTGTCATGCACAACTATATAGGGGAGGGAATAACTATGCCGGGTTTTGGAAAGATTGGTCCAAGGTAGACTGGGCCTGTCCATGAAATGGTAAAGACTTAATTGTTCCCTTTGACAGAAAAATCAAACGTTCTCTCTCGGTGTTGTAACGCTAAGTGTCGGTACTGCCACTCTGGCCTTATTATTTCATGGACTGGCGAAGTACCGTTAGTACGGGTCTTCAGCGCCACACCATCGCCTCGCTGAACTAAGGTTTTTCCCAGTGACGTCAGAACTGATTGCGGTTTTCCCAGAACCAACAAGGTTCATTAAAACCGTGTGTTATCATACCACATATATCACCCCTATTCGAATGTCATAGCTGCTTTTACTCTCGGAGCGCGAGCATATAACATGAAATCTCTGTCAACTTGTTTTTTTCTGAATATCGTACCGAGACCTGTACATAGACCCACTGTTTGAAATATGAACGACTCGCGCTTTTCTTGTTGCGGAATCCAGAACTGTAATAAGTTCACAGTTGTCGCCCCGATCTGTACAGGTGTTGTATTGGTGAAATTGTAGAAGGCATCAAACAACTCTATAAGTGCTAAATATAAACATCAAAACACATCCTTGCGTGTCTTTGATAGTAAATTAGTCTTTCTGGCCCCATTACCACATTCTTCCCTTAATATTTTAATGAACCTTTCGTTACGGAACCAAATATCAACAGATCACGTAGTTGTGATGAGCATAAATTTGGTTTTTGAGATAAAACAAAATCAGATTCTGTAATGCTAGGTAGCGTAAAATGTCTAGGGGAAAAAATAAAGTAGTCAGTGGTTTTTCTTAACAAATAATTATAATTTATTCTTAAAACAATCTTAACATTACAATACACTAAATCAATACAATTTCACAGTATAACAACAGTACAACAGCAAATCAATACAAGTATATAAATAAAGTCTACAGCACCTGGAAACCACCACTGTCACGGCGACAACAGGTACTTTAAAGCATATAATCCAGATGAACAGTTCACATAAATCTTCTCAGGAATAACAGTCCAGTTCAATCACAAAATCAATTTGTTGTTATCCAAAAGTGAAGTTCGGGTAGTGATCCCAGAGGCAAACTGAAGACTAATTAAAATTCGTTATAATTCGAAGAAAAGCTATAACTGCCGCAATTATAGGAAGACCTCCACAAACTGACTTACACTCTTCTGTGTCCGCTGGAATATATCTCACCTATCTCTCCTGGTTCTAAACAAAGCCCCTTATTAATAACTTTTCACCTCAAGCCGAGAACTTTCCATTTCCCGAAAGCCCCAGACTAGCATGACTGCTGTGTTTACACGTCAGACCCCACGCGTGGGCCGGGCTATGCCGCCATAGCAACGGCCATGCTAGCGCTGCACATACACATGTAAGATTGCTGCATACAATTAAAGAGACATCTGTAATACATTATCCCCTAAGATCCTTATAAGCCCGCCCTGAATAAACCATTACAAACTTTATTAACTTGTTGTGAGCTAACGTTGATCAACTGGTACTCTTCACGGTCCCCTATTAACGCCCATTTTTTTCCAGTTCCAACTGCGATAATATCGGAGCAGGGGGGCAGTCTAAATCTCGTAGCATAGACTGTAATGCAGTTCATACAATCATGGCGACTTCTTCTCGATGTTAAAATTAATTCTCTTGATTTAGGATGTGTAAGCAACTAAGATGTACATTGTATCATATAATATAATATAATATATTTAATTTATACAGCGCTAATTCAACAAAATAGTTATCAAAATCGCTTTACAAAACACAAAGCACAGTTTTACTAAAACATAAAATGTAGATTCCTACTTAAGCAAAGATTCCTAAAAGAAAACCCTAATTTCTAAGAACTACCAAAAGCTAATATAAAAAGGTAAGTTTTAAGATTTCTTCTAAAAGAAGCTAAAGATAGTGAAGCTCTGATTGAGTGCGGAAGTTCATTCCATAACCTTGGTGCCACAGCTGAGAAAGCTCTCGAACGACACATCTCACTTCGTGCTTTAAGAATCACTAAAATCCCTTGGTCAGATGACCTAAGCTGCCTGACTGGAACATAAAAAGTTAAGAGGTTCCTTATGTGACCATTTATGGCTTTGTATACTAATAATAAAATGTTAAAATCAATGCGCTGTCGCACCGGGAGCCAATGGAGTTCTTTAAGTATTGGTGTGATGTGGTCGCGCTTCTTGGCACCAGTTACAAGCCTAGCAGCTGCATTCGACACTCTCTGTAGCCGCTCCAGTAACTTGCTAGGAAGACCACATAGCAAAGAGTTGGAACAGTCAATCCTTGAACTGATGAACGCATAAATAAATGTCATTAGTGAATCTTGAGTTAGGAAACCCTTTATCCTAGCTATATTACGCAGGTGGTAAAAAGCCAAACTACAAATATTATTTACATGTTTGTCAAGGCAAAGCCCTTGGTCAAACACTACCCAAGGTTTCTAGCGCTATTTGTTCACACAACTACAGAGTACCTTTCAGAAGTTTTATAAAATATCCAAAGGCAACGAAAAGGTAATTATCTGATGATGACACCGCATTATAAGTCACTTATACGATTCCGAATGTTCCCCCTATTCGGAACCATACACGGCTTTTTCATAAGGGTCCACCTAAAACTCTTACTTTAACATTTCCGAGGGCAACAAACTTTATAGTAAGTGAAGATACTCTGAGAGAAGAACTCTCCAAGCTCGATGTACATGCCAAATTGGAGACCAACACATTGAACGACTCCTCGGATATGAGCAATTTATACCTATAACAAATGGACAGATGAACACCACATGAAAAAAATGGCAGATGGCTCCACTAGTCTTGAGTACAAGGTGGAGGAGGCCAAGATCTATGGACATGCAAAGTTTCAGACCAATACGGCACACCACTCCTAAGAAAAAAAAGCATTAATTTATTCTACGGAATCGGGAAGGTAGGTAGCGTCACCTCTCTGGTTTAGTAGAAAATTTTCAAAGGTGGATAGACATGCCAAATTTCAGACCAATACCTTGAACCACTCCGGAGATATCAGCAAGACAGATGATAGACGCCACGGCAAAACGATTGCAGATATCTATGGATATGCACAATTTCAGGCCAATAGGGCAAATCACTCTTCAGAAAAGGGCATGAATTTATTCTACAAAAAAAAGGAAGGTAGGTGGCGCCAACCGTCTGGTTTACGAGAAAACTTTCAAAGATGGATGGACATGCCAAATTTCATACCAATAGCTTGAACAACACCGGGGATATGAGCAATTTTCATCCTAAGCATATGTACAGATTGATACCACGGCAAAAAGACTATAGATGGCACCACCAATCTTGAGTAAAAGATGGAGTAGTCGGATCAATGGACATGCATAATTTCAGCCCAATCTGTCCATTAGTTTTAGACTTATAATGCTCACAGTACTGTCAAGTGGCAATGTTGGGGTATTAAAAGGCGCGAAAACAAGTAAAAGACAGAAGGTGGCGCCACCTGTCTTCCGCACATGACAAAGCTATCCAAGATCTTCGGTCAATTTGATTTTTGGACCAATCCATGCATCCCTTATTGAGATATTTATGATTTTGTGTGACTTTCACCATATATGGCAATATTCAGGTTAAGGCTACTCTCATATGAAAGGTCACGACATTAAAATATACATCATCCCATAACCCATTTTTATGTATATGCATAACGTGAAAGAAATCTGTTCATTAGTTTTTTACTTATTATGCTCACAGTACTATTAAGTGGTAATGATGGGGGTATTAAACGGCATGAAAACAAGAAAAGGATACTAGGTGGCGCCACCAGTTTCCGAAACATGACAACACTATCCAAGACCTCCGGTCAAGTTGATTTTTGGATTAATCCATGCAAGACTTTTTTAGATATTTTAAAATTAGTGTGATTTTCCCCAAAAATGGATCTATTCAAAGTCAAGGTCACTCTCCTAGTTAAGATTATGACCCCATTTAAATAGGCTTTGTCCTCTTATCCATATCTATGCACATGTCAAGTTTGGTAAAGATCCGTGAACTATTTTATTAGTTATCGCGTACATACGGCGACCGTGCTTAAACCATAGTATCCCGACTTGTCTGCGGATACAGTTATTTGCAAGCAGTGCGACATGTCCAGCTTCCCTGAATACGTGATTTTTCTGCAAATCAATGTGGCCAAGAAAATGCGTGTGTTTGGATCTGTTGATTGCCTGACCTTCTGCACAAAAAGCGTGAAGTAGTAATATGCAAATGAGAGGATATCGCCAGGACGCCAAAGAGCCTATTGACGATCTGATATGCAAATAGCAGGGATTCCCCCCCGCCCCCGAAGCTGACAGGGCGTTAGTTATAAGAGCAAACACATCGGAGGGCAACAAACTTTAATCATGTAGGTAAGTGAAGAAACTCTGATTGATACTGGTAAATTATTTGCAAGCACTGCGACGTGTCCAGCTTCCCTGAATACATGATTTCGCTGCAAATGTGACCAAGCACAAGCGCATAATTGGATCTGTTGATTTTGCTTCTGCACAAAAAGCTTGACGTAGTAATATGCAAATAAGAGGATATCGCCAGGTTGTGAAAGAGCCTTGTGACGCACTGATATGCTAATAGCAGGGATTCACCAGCCAAGCTTACAGGGCATTACTTATAAGAGTAAGCACTAAGCTACGTGTATCGGTGCATGGAATCACGTATTATTTACGAATTTGTAGTAGCAAACAAAAATACTAACGCCATAGCAGGGCTAGGTCTAAGGGTCTCAGAGGAGTTGTCCGGAAACGACGGCGGCGGCGACAGAACCCCCGCAAAATACATAGTATCCGCAAAAACTTCTTTTTGTGGATAAAATAAAGACCAATAATGATAAAGACAAGAAATGTTATTAGGGATACGTATAAGTTAATTTAAATGTACATTTTTTTACTTAAAATCTTTGATTATTCCTGTATCCTTTAACTTCGCAGAATTGTTTCATATGGCCCACTTTCATTTTAACATGAACCTTACTATTCCTGGTTCACATTATGTTGCTTACCATGATAAAGCTTGTTTATGTTTTATATAAAATTTCTAATATATTATGAAATGGTGTTCGCATAATCGTTAGTATTTGTAGTTCGTGCCCAAGTTAGTACCGACGATGTATCTTGAATCTGACCAAGTATGTTATACTACTCAAATATGGCCGATCTCAAATGGTCTGACTGATTGTTATGGTCTGAGATTGCCATTTTATTGAAGGTCAGGATCTGAGGGAATCATTTGAATCACCCCCAAACGAGAAAACATGAAAAAGTGGAGATGCCGGGGATTGAACCCGGGGCCTCACACATGCAAAGCGTGCGCTCTACCACTGAGCTACATCCCCAGGAGCGACAAGATGGGATTCGAACCCACGCGGGCAGAGCCCATTGGATTAGCAGTCCCATCCCCCCCACGTTTGGCCGTCTCATCTAGAAACATCTAGAAACAAATTCTAACCAATCAGTGACCGGCTTTAGCCCATCTAGAAACAAACTAGAAACACAGCTGACCAATCAGAGACCGCCCTTCACCATGTAGAAACATTTAGAAACGTGTGACGTCCAGGCTTCAGTCTAAAAATACACTGGGGAATCCCTTTTGGTTAACTAGACTGGTTTCCCTTCTCCTTTTAGAAACAACACCGTGTGTCTTTGGAAGTGACGTTTCAAAGCTAATGTTTGAAATGTCAGGAAGAAAGATGAAGAAATCGATTGGTGCCTATGTCTGCAGATTTAAGCAGACACGACGCCTAGCCCAAGCATCTGGGTATACGGCGAGTTCCCCGGCAGAAGGGCCCGTACAACCAGTATTGTAATTGTAAGGTAACGAATTGTGTTCAGTCAGTCCCACCATTCTTTGGATAGATGAATATCACTTTTTTAATAATTAACTGGATCATGATCTGAGAATCAATAACAACTCATTATTTTAGTTGAAATATGATGACCGTAGTGAAAAGATTCAGTCAGTTTCCTTGATGGCCAAATGAGCGATAATAGAGGCTTAAACTGTTTAAAGGGGTCTGTCTTAAACGCGGAGAATCTGCAAAGAGATGGACAGTTCGTGGAGAATTTGCGGAGAGTTTTTATATGCAATGATTCTTTTATATACACTTTAACATCACTGAAATTCTCCAACAGTATTACATTTAACATATTTGCGCACTGTTAAATGACCAAAATAATTTTTTATAAATGTGTTCATAATGTATCAAATATTCAGGTGTCGAACAAAATATATAATATAATAAATAAATTATAATTTTACCTACATTTATTGATAGATAAAAAACACTAACTCCATTGTGCATAGACCAAATTTACATGCACAACTAAAAGTTGAAACACAAACGATTGACTTTAGGCCTATTCACTTTATACACAAACAAATATTGCACCATAAATAGAGCCCCTTTTGTCTGTTTTAACGGAAAAATGGATGGAAAATAGAATTAGGGTTTGAAACCAGAATAAGGGTTCAAAACTGGAATTATATTAATATATACACGGAGTACGACGGAAAGTCGGGTTTAGAGCAGATTTACACTACAAATAAAAAATTCTTATAATAGCCAATATCTTGTAAAAAAATCTTTCAAACTGCGCCAGCCATCTACGTAACAAGCAAGGTCTGCCAATTTCGGCTCACAACCGTTACAGTAAGCACAAAGCTTTGATGTTACGATTGTTAACGAACATGCCTGAAACGCTTATACCGCCATTATGTGATATACTATGATGTGGTTTCGCTGTTTGGTGCTAATCAGCCGAACCAAACCAGAATTATTCCAGATTCTTCAGTCCATCAAACACACTTTTTACAAAGGTAAGAAGGCATGATTACTGACCAATGATGTGAAATGTTTTGGGCGTTGGAGTTCCAGTAGTTGTGTAGCATAACCGTATGTGTGGGGTTGATGAAGAACCATTTATGACAAGGACCAAATATAATTTTATATATACATATATAACTATGGCATCATTGATAGCAGAAATTAAATTTAAAACAATTTAAACAGCTTATTGAACACGTAATCCATTTATCGTCCAGATTTTTACAAGATTTAACTCTCAAGAATATGTAGCAATTACATTACATAAAATATAAAGATAAACAGAAAATTCCGGATTTTAATTTTATTAAAAAGGAAAATAAATATTATAAAACGGAAAAAACGGGGCTCTGCATTAAGCCATTGAATCAACTTTGCAGTAGTATTAACAAGAATAAAAGAAAAAATAGTAAATATATATTGTGATCACAGTTAAACAATTATATTTTTCTTAGTCTGTTCAAAATACACCACACTTCTTTCTGACCATAACAATTCAGAGTAAAATAATCATAAAAAATGAAAAATTTATTCAGCAGTATATATACATATCCTGGAGTGCTCCAATCCAATATGATGAACGTCATTACTTATACAATCTTCACAAAACCATTTCATAAATTGTTTTAATTATTTATAAGACAAATGCAAATTTTAAAGGAAACCACTAATTAATTTTTTTTTCATTTTTTTTTATCACACCTAATTATGTTTTCAAATACATCTCCTAACCCACATTCACATTCATTCCAAATGGTTACAGTTGCATTATATTTCGGCTCTGGTATTCTAGCAGAAAGTTTTGTTTTAGGAAAATATGTAAAAATGCTTTAACTGAAACAAACAAATAATCCCTGGTTAAAATATTCAATTTGTTTAATTTTCTGGATTGAATAAAAAATCAACTGCATTTGCATTCGCAAATAGCCCACAGTCTCCTGATGCTATTCATTGTCTCTGGTGTGGCACAAATAAAATCTTAAGAGAAGAACCTGCTCTTCCAAACAACTGAGAGAGCTGAATTTTACGTGAATGTACAAATTTTTAATTATTATCATATAATTAAATAATATGTATAATAAATAATAAATAAATGTGTATTTAAAAGTATTGTTGCATATAAAACTCCCCACAAATTCTCTGTGATTTCTCCATCTCTCCGGGAATTCTCCGCATTTTAAACAGACACTGTTTATAGAGTCGTAGAGACTCGTTGGAAGTGCAGTAGTATCCATGGTTAACTTGGCTCAGTTTGGAACCACTCTACAATGCTGCCAAAGTTTAAATGGTACAAAGTTGACAGAACTTACAACATATCTTCCTTTTCCAGGTAATACAAAAATAATAAGATTAACATATATATAATTATATATATGTATATATATATATATATATATATATGTATATATATATCCCAAGGTTGATTCTTATTACAGGGGTTCTATTACTATTACTTTTTAATCCATCTATAACAATTACTATTACTATTTAACATTTATCATCTAATAATTTTACTATTACTTTACTTTCAAATAGTGATATTAGCATATGCTGACCTTGTCCTTAACACTACCCTACCCCTTTCTCTGGGGCTGAATCTTTAATGTGGTTTTATATTTAAAGTGTAATTTTTGTCCTCAATTAAAAATGAAAAATAGATATAAATCCTTTAGTATAAATGAGGTTTCTGTTGCAATTAAAATGCACAGTCTGGCTAAGTTCAGCATTATTTCCAGCTAGTTCATGATCATTAAAACATAAACCTGTTTCCTGTAGGTTCACAGGCGGTGTGTAAAACTCGGAACCCAGAGTCTCCAGACCCAGACCCCAAAAATCAGTTTCAACATTTTTCCATTATTTATTCTGACTAAAACACTCCTTGTTCTGATATAAGAACTGAGCAAAGTCCCTTAATGTTACAGCCTTTTAAATGACCGAATCAGTGAAAGATTAAGAACGCAAAATCTATTTTGGTGAAGACGGACCCCAAATGTCTGAGGACTGTTTATTTTGCTGATCCCATGCAGTAACCTCTGCTCATATTTTTATAAATGACTCGAGAAAAGAATTAACAATAAAGTCACATATTGAATATGATTAATTATTTGTTATTTAAAGTGAAAATAGGGTAGGCAATCTAAGAAGATTTAACAGAGTCGAAGTGCGCCACTGGTCCGGTCATTATGGACCTGAGATATCAGAGCCCTTCCAAGTAATCACAAGTTTCATGTTCCATTTGTTTTTTTTTTAATTTGAACAACCATACAATTTAAAGTAGACAATAACTTATATGAATAAGATATAATATCCCAAGAAAAAAAGTAAGGCTTGAACAATCCTAAAACAGAAAAAAATCAAAGGAATGTTTGATGCAATTTAGTGTAAATAAAAAAGATAAGTTCCTGTTAACACAACATAAACATACACAAGTTATATTAATGTATATCTGTTTATCTATTAATTATAGAACATACAATGTGCACAAAGTCCTTATTGCTTGTTAAATTCTAATTCAATCTATTCATGTTTATCAAAACACACCATGTGAATATTTTGTCTTTATCCACTGATTTATTATATCTCATTAGATAAGTCCATTTTCATTTATGTTGAGCAGATGTTTATTACACGTAAAAATAATTACTCAACAAGATTTTTTCAAGCCATAGTACCTAGCTTTCAGTACCGCATGGTTAGTGCAAACAGTGCCTCATTCACTGTCTGTGGCACCTCTTATAAACTCATCAGAGGTTATTGTAATCAGAATGTATATAATACCTTTTTAAATAGCTATTTTTCTGTGGCTTGGGGTCCTATTACTATTACAGGTTAAAATTTCTTGTCAATTACTATTACTATTTAAAAACATTAACATAACCTGTAATTTTCTATTACTATTACATATTTCTATTACTTAATACCTGATATATATACTGTAGTTGCCTTTTTGTTTGCAAGGGCTTCAAATCTGCAATATTCATGAAAGGGAAATTATTGCAAAAATAAAACTCTCTAAATTAGAAGCCATTAAAAGCAAAATACTGATATATAAATAATAATGATCTTGTATGGTACCTGTAATTCCAAGACTGTCATAATAAATGATATTAAATGTTTCTTAAATAATCCGCCGGTAATAAACCAGAATTTCACCTTGTTCGATATTACCAGCAATGTCCCTGCTCCTGATCAACTTGTTCAGTATCATACATGGTATTTGTGAACATGTCTCATGATTGTTTCTGTTGTCTATGTAAAACCTTTTTCCAACATTTATTTTACAGGGTTAGCATTCTTCTGGGAAGACAGGTATTTCTTCCCTTCCTAGGGAAGTTAAGGAAATTTTCTGGGGAATAAAGGAAGTTTCTGGGAAGAAAAGGAAGTAAGGGAAGAAAATGTTGACATTTTTCACATATTTTTATTTAACATATTGACATACTATATAGATCAACACAGAATAATGTTTTACAATTATTCATTATTTACACTTTGTTATTCATTATTTATACATTGAATTAGACTGAAATTTTATTGAATTTAATTAATTAAATAAATAGAACTGACAGTATGAGAACAGTAACACTGACACTATGCCTGAGACAGATCAGTTCCATCAGTGTTTTGGGTTCATGCCCAAATCATCTACTCTGAAAATTTATACTGCAAGTTTTTTGTTTTGTGGTTGTTACCCAAAATTCTATACTCACTGATTTGGGTTATTTCCCAAAACATGTGCTGGATATGATTTACCAGTAATAGGGTGATTTTCACTTGTTTCCCTCATTCCTAAAATTCCTAGGTATATATGATAAAGGTATAATTATTAACCAGTTAGTACCAATAATAAATTAATGAAGCTACTCGCACTCTTAAAGTTTGATAATCATTTATAGCTGAATTGATTCCCACATGTTCATAATGCTGAATAACACTAACAGAACAAATGTTTGTAAAAGAAGTGTTAATATCCTTTGATCCTTAAATTTGATTTTTAAGAATAAAAATAACAAGTAATAGATTAGTAATAGAAGCCTTTAGACATTTTTGGATTCCTCTCATTTTATGTAGTAGATGTTTTGGGTGAATGAAGTGTAGATAATTTGGGAGCAGACATTTTTGGGAGGCCCCAGTTTTTGTATTGACCGATCAGATCTGCTCATTATTGGACAAATAAATAAATAACCTGCTCAACAGTCAGTAAATTCTCAAACAGTGTATGCTTCTGCTTAACCAAATGAAATTGAAGTGATTATTTAATTTAATTAAAACTATAATTACTCAGCTTAAGGCTAACCCTACTGAACAAAACACCCCTAAAGTGTATATATTCTAGTCTACATGACCTTTAATACTCAGCTAAAGACTATACAAACTGTACAGCCAACATTCTACCCCTTGGACTGTGTTCATCTTAATAGTTCAAATGAAGACTACTACACTGAGCCCCACAGTCACACCCCAGTTGCTTGACTGGGAAGGCAAAAATATCATTTGAAACAAAAATTCAAATGTATGTTGTGATTGTTTTTCTTCCCTGGGAAGAAATGGTGGGAAGAAAGTATTTCTTCCCTTCTGGGAAGAAAGTGTTTCTTCCCTTCCCTTCCTTTCCCTCTAGGAAGGTTGTGCCAACCCTGCAACATTATATATACATTATATGTAATAATTTAATATAAATACTGTACATACTATGTAATGTTAACTAAATATTCCATGTTTGCATATTTTATTAATATACATGCATATTAGGGCTGTAACAATGCATTGAATAATCGATGCATTGAATTTAAACCAGTCTTTATTTGATAATTGAATCAGGCATGAAATAATCAATTTCAATTTTTGCATTTTTATTAATTTTCATACCTTTCCAGTCTCTATCTCTTACCTAGGAACAGATAAACAGCATACATGATAGAGTAACACTGATATTAAACAAAGTAAGTCCCCTGATATCCATCATTAGATGTTAGCACAATAATGGATGAGAAGCTTTAAATATTACTTGGTCTGCATAACTTTTCTGGTATATAATAATCTTAATCTTGTATCATCATATGTGATGAAAACTTTTAGTAGATATATGTCTCTGACAGAATATTTTGATTGTATACAATAGTCAAATAAAAAATCTGATTGAAAGGCAATAATTGACAATCAAATTGAATTGAGGCCACTGAGTGATTCACAGGCCCAATACATATACTTTTATTTTCATTTTTTGAATAATAACACTAATGCCTTATTGTTTGTTTAACACTTATTTAGAATATGTATCTTTATGTCTTTTCAGGTTCAATTCCTGTCACCACATGCTGACTGAAGGCCCATACCAGCTGAGTGAGAATCTTTGATGGTCAGACACCAGTCAGCTTGATTGTAGACAAGGCATCAGGTCATTATACATCTGGCAGACTGTGGTCTCTTCTGTTTTGCAACTATCAGGTACCTATGACCAACTACACCGAGAGATGCAGACAGACATGTGCCATAAAATATAATTAGCGCAGCTGACTATAAGTCATCTGAGCTATAGTCGTGGTCCTTTGTCCGTCGGCTGTCCGTCCGTTTGTTAAACTGGGTCATTTTGAAACTGTGCCCCTACAAATATGAAATTCAGTTTACTGTTAGATGTCCCCAAAATCTCCTACCATACTGAAAATAGGGTCACTAGGACCTTCAAGATATTTAGGAAAAACCTCTTGTGTTCCATTAAAAACCCATTGTTACACTTTAAGACTGCCTAATATCAAACCAATGACCTGATATAGATCATTTTTAATATATTAATTCCTCTATTTAATAATAATAATTATTCATTTGTTAAAGCGTAATATCTGTGATGATACATGCTCTAAAATGCTGTTATATAACGAGAATACAGTCAGCAGTCATTTAACAAACTATTGTAAGAATATGAAATTAAAGTCCAATTGACTAAAATATTACATTCAGAAGCTTACAGTATTAAATAAGACGTATAAAAATCAATAGTTCAATTATATGTTAAAACTTTCATAATTCCACTAAAATACTCAAACATTTTACAGTCAATTGTATAAAATATTGTACAAAATGACTAGGCATAAAAATACTCCATGAACAAATATGTTTTTATTTACTTTTTAATTCTGAGAGACTGGTGGCTTCTCTTAGAGTATCTGGTAGGTCATTCCACAGTTTCAGGCCAACAACACTGAATGCCCGATTTTGTACACAGGACCATTTTGTAAAAGGCACGACCAATAAGTTTTTAGCAGCTGAATGAAGGCTTCCTAATGTGGTATAACTGTGAACAAGCTCTGCAGGTAAAGAGGTGCTAAATTATTTATTGCCTTATTCACAAGAATTAACATTTTGAATTTTACCTCTTGCACAACGGGCAGCCAATGCAGAGAGTACAAAATTGGTGCAATATGATCTGATTTTGAAGCACCCGTAATAATCCTCACCGCTGCATTCTGTATATTTTGCATATATTTATCGCCTATGTACATACCTGAAATTAGTTCAATATTTCTTAAATTCTAGAAGTTATGGGCCCGAACATAATGCACTTTGTAAAAATTCTGGAAATATATTTACTCCCTTAACATGAGAATTTTGTCTAACTTAGGCCATGGCACTTTTTTTCCTGTAAGCACTGTTGATTTAATTTTCATATTTTGCACACGTAAAGATTTTAGCTTCTAAATTCTGAAATTTTAAAGGATTGATAAAAAACTGTAGCTTTTATTAAAATTTTTATAAAACCATGTCACATCTAGGCTGTACTGAAGCCCCACTATATGTCCCCACATTGACCTTTCAGGCCAATTATGCATGCTTGAAGCGAGGCACTCTGCAGCCAGCCAACTCTTGAGTGGCTTCAGCTGGATCAAACTGTCCAACCCTCTTCCTCTAGTATTTGTTTTGGCCAAAAACATAACAATAAACAATAATTTTAAAAAATTATTGGTTTATAATAAGAACTTTAAGAAAAATAAATGGAAAAGGAATTTTATAGTTAATGAGTAACAGGGAATTACCTTGCAATTACTGATGATTTATGGATGGCTGAAAATGTATTTCAAATGACACCATGCAGTCACCATTGGGTATTTTTCATCAATCATAAAAATGAAAAATAAATAATTAAATAAAATTGTTGTTTACTACTAGGGATTATATGAAGCAAGTTAATGATAGACAAGGATGCAGTTGATTATATTAAATTAATCTAAATTTCCAGGTCTTTTCTTGGTGTTTAATTTGTTGGTTTATATTTATTACAAAATTATAAAAAAAAATATGTAAAAAATTGAAAATATTACTCAGACAAGTGGTCATTAAAGATGTTAATATGTTTGACCAATGACATAAGACTTATGGCTGTTTCAGCTGTTACATGATACTAGCTAAATAATCAAAATTTATATTACTGATTCCTTTATTTCAGTTAATAAAATTAACCATTCCCAACTCCAGTTTGCTTGTATAATATTTGGGGTGTTTTGATATTTTTATTTTTTTTACACATGTTATAGTTTTATAGCTGAGAATATTTTTATTTTTTTCTGATACAATTTAAAAAAAAATAAAAATATTCAAATTTTTCCCGTTATTGCTGTGAATTTAATTTTAACAGCATGTACACATGAGCATTTCATCTGTTAAAATCTGAAATTTGAAATCGATTGATCATAAACTGTAGATTTCATTCAAGTTTTCAAGCACCATGTCTTGTTTCATGCAGTGTTCTAAGCTGTTACATAACACCTTCACTTCTGACCTGCTGTCTCTGTGAGTGTCAGGGTCAGGCTGGGTCAGGCAGAAATTACCAGGGAGCCTCCCCCTCTCTTTCTCTCTGTCTTTCACTCTGGCCATTTTGCTTACAGGTACTAGAAACTAGATTAATTATCTATAAATGTTGAAGCAATTTAGAAATGGGAATAAACATAAATATTCACAATCACATATATATGTTATACTGTAAATGTATAGAAACATTTTTAAACCTGGAAAAAAATGATGTAATAAAAAAAGGAATTAATGCAAATATTGTTAATTTTTTCCTGGCTCAGTAGAATAGGAAAAAAATTATTTGCTTTGTTTCTCCATCTTTCTGCCTGTTTTAAATATTTAATGATCATTAATAAACGTTTTTTTCTTATAAGCACTGTTGAATTAAATTTAATATCCTGTATGTATATGCAAGGGTGTTGTAAATACCACCTTCCCCTTTATCATCCCACTGAGTCCTTGCTCCTTGGCACAGTGAACAACAGTTCTATTGCTATAGCGTAAAATTTTTAAATTTTATAATTTTAATTTAAATTTAAATTTTATAATTAAAGAAAATATCTACAGAAAGAGAGCGGCATTGTGACTCCCAGCATACCCCCCCCCCCCCCATGAAGTCATTCCACCTGTTATGGGATGTTATGGCAACTGTATACATAAATTGAAAAAAAAAAGATTTATTAAATATATTGGATCTAATTAGACAAATGCGTAAACTGTTGAACTGATAACAGCTTATCAAAAAGGTAACCAATGGAAACGCATGGTCAGATCTCAAAATATTATTTGCAACAATTTCTTCAATCATATCAACCAACCATGGCCTAGATTACCTCTTCCTCTCAAACTTTATCTACATTTCATAATAGTTTACATTTTAACCTTCCAGGTGTTTAAGTACCGTTGAATGTTCCCCCCCCCTCTCTCTCTCTCTCTCTCTCTCTACTTTCAGTCCTTCTTGCTGCCCTTGCTATTCCCTTCTCTGAACCCCATCCCAATGTCAGCCTCATTAAACAAGAAAAAGATGAATCAGATATATTCATGTTTTTATAATTTGTATATCTATTTGTCCAAAGGTACCTATGTACAAGCCAGAAATTATGCCAATAATGTGTAATATATAGACATGGTGGGCATCAAAATAATGTACCTTGTCAAGACGGAAGAGATACCATGTCATACAGTCACAAAATCATAAATCCCCTCATCAGCATAGTTAATCGTAACTTTATATCTGTCAAATTAAAATTTGCAGACTTCCATACACTATAGATCCTTCAACAAATAGCCTTATCATCATTCTACCACTGCTTAGATAACTGTCATTGCATTCATATTTGCTCAGATAAATTGCTTTTTTCAACCCCTCCCAAATAAATAAAAAATAAACCACTATATTTTACTCCATATTTATCCATCAGTCAGGTTATTTCATATATCATTTACTCACAAATTACATTATATTCCTTTATAATAGCCCAACATGTCCTTGATATTCATAAGCTTTATCAACTCAATATAGTATCACAATGGTGATACATTTATAGTCCAATCATGATCAGCTGAGTGCCGTGACCCATGGGTCCCTTGTTATAGGTCTATAATAACAAATTTAAGACAAATTAATAGAAAAGGAATTTGATAGTTGATGAGTTACAGGAAAATACCTTGGCAGTTACAATTACTGATGTTTTATGGATTTTGTATGGATGGATGAAAATGTATTCCAAATAACACTATAACATTTCAATTTTAATAATGAAAAAACATTAACTAAATTATATTGTTCTTTACTGTTAGGGAATTTATGAAGGAAATTAATGATAGACAAAGATGCAGGTGATAATATTAATCTAAATTTCAAGGTCTTTTACAAGTGTTTCAGCTTGTTAATTTATATTTATTTCAAAATTAAAAAAAAAAAAATTAAAATATGTCAAAATTTTGAAATTTTACTCAGACCACTACTGATTGAAGATGTCAATATGTTTCACTAATGACATTAAGACTTGTCGCTGTATCAGCTGTCACAAGACTATGTAAATAATAAAAATTTATATTACTGGTTTCTTTATTTCTTTTGCCCACCTCTAGTTTGCTTCTTGTATGATTTATAGGGTGTTCTTATCCTTGGGTTATTTTTTACACATATAATGGTTTCATAGCTACTTTAAATTTTTCTGATACATTTTTTTTTTAATAAAACAAGTTCTCATTATGATTGTTGTAATGTATATAATTGTCATAAGATTCTTTCTATGATTAGTGCATAGATTGACATGAAGGAGTCCAAAGTGAATATAATATTTTTTTTTTACATATAAATTAAAGCCTTAAAACCAGGTACTTATGATCATAATTAAATTTGTGAAATTTGTATATTCTGGATTCTCAGGAACTTTGTTTTGCTGAAACTGAATAAATACCAGACATGGTGTTAATACTTTGCTAATGTATTTGAATGCCAATATGGCACAATTCATGCATAATTTAATGCATTCGAGAATATATTCTATAATATTATTTTAATAATCATTTATTTCGATTAAATATTATTAAAAATTCTTTTCAGATAATACTGTTATTATTATTAATTTAAATTATATTTGACACCATATTTGTTTGAATTTTTTTAAATAAATAGTTTAACATAATATTTGTACTAGTGCTACTCTTGGGTAGGGATAATCTGTAATTATTAAATAACAGTTAACTTATTTGTAAAAAGCATAATTAACATGCCTAATAATAGAGTTTTTTTTTTTCAAATAATTCTACTGCAAAGTAGATAAAGTTATACGGCCAAGTCAAAACCTATGTGACAATAGCACACCATTTCCAACTGTAAATAATATAAATGACATCAGTCCTGTTCCCTGTCTCCAAGGATATTATCAAAATCTTACATAACTTAAACACCATCAGCTCAAAATACAGCTTATATTACCACACAATACCAGCATTTGCCTACCTCCTCTAACAAATCATAATTTGTGATCATATTTAACAGCTGAGCACTGTGACCCATGGGTCCCTTATTACCTTCAAGGTCAACTTCAGCTGAGCGCAGTGACCCATGGACCCTTGTTTCCTAATTGCATCATTAAATGGTTTCAGGCCACACTTTTCATTAATGGCACCCTGGGAAATGTGACCGGGAAATAAAAAATATCTGTATATTTATACACATAATTAACAAGAAAAGATTAACAAAGTTTTTAATATTTCAGCACAAGTAAAGTGGTTTCAACCTATTTAATATGATAAAAAAATTAAAAGCAAAGCTAATATAAAATAATAAAATGATACCTACATTATAGAAAAAGCTGTTGGGATACATATTTTGGGATACCTCTGACCTTCAGACGGATTTTATTAGTCTTGTTTTGTTTGAATTGAGAAAGGATAGGGGAAGTGCTGAAAAAATATTCAGGTTTTTATAAATCCATGCTGACAGTTCTGATTCTATTTACTCAATTAAGAATTGTTAACATCTAAATATCATTTTGATTTCATCATTCATTTCTTATTCTTGTGATGATAAATATGATGTAAGGTAATGGTTATGTGGTGCATCATATATACTTCATATATACTTCTGGATACTGCTCAATGTGTCCATTCAAGTATGCTGTTATGATAGCTGCAGTCCGGTTCCACAATCACACTGACTTATTTAGATAACCTTGTTTAGATAATCATAACTTCAGATAAGAATACATGATTACCAGAATTTCTTCAGCTGATACAGGCCCCATATATAATGAGGTGTCTCAGACCTTCTGTGGTGCCCACATAAGTAAAATGTCCATCATTTTTTTCTGTCATAATTAACACTTATAGATATATATGTATAACACATATAGATTATATTGATAAAGATAAATTCAGAAAACAGACAGGATAATAGTGATAATAATTGTTAGACAATCTATCAAATGCACTTAGGGAGCCATGGAGGGGAGTGACTATTTATCCTATAAATTAAATCAATAATAGTTGCAAATTTCTGTAGTTTTTGGAATATTTTATGGATTAGTAAAATTCCCAGTCAATCCTGGTAATTCCCTGTATTTCCTGGGATACCTCAGAAATTCCCACTGCCCTGGGAAATATGCTTGTTTCCCAGGAAATTAACAACCGTTGACAGGATGCTCAGCATTAGAATCTTTGTCCCCAGGTGCGTTGCACAGTGCTGATGGGTTTCCTCTGTATCATTGTGTATCAAAGTATAATAAGAACAATATCTATACATTTAATACCTAAGCCTGTATTTACTCTGTATATTAAATAATTAAAAATAGATGATAAAGTATTATATTTTCAAATCATAGTAGACCACTATATCACTATTCAGCTAAAATCAATTTGCAGCCATCAGATCACCCATCCTGCACAATTTGGTTTAATATTTCAACCATCATGCCCCTCACAGAACTAACACAAAATATTTCGTGGTTGTCAAATAATTCACAAAGACTGTGCTTTGAAGTGGTCATTATAAAATCAAATCCAGGTCTTGCGATTCACATACAGATTATAATATTACATTTATTGCATTGACAGTCAGTGATGATGGGTTCCAGGCAGCATGGTCTACCTGGTCTAGGACTGGTCTGGTCCTGATCCAAGGCTTTATGGTCTACTTGGTCTCCAACAACCAGTGATGATTGTCCCAGGCTGTATGGTCTACATGGTCAACAACAGGCAGTAATGGTGGTAGCTGCACACATGGTCTTTTACAGCCAGTTAAGGTGGTCCCGGCTTACATGGTCTTCCAAAGGCAGTGATGGTGGTAGCTGCCCACATGGTCTTTTACAGCCAGTTAAGGTGGTCCCGGCTTACATGGTCTTCCAAAGGCAGTGATGGTGATGGCTGCCTACATGGTCTTTGACAGGCAGGGATGGTAGGCCAGGCTTACATGGTCTACAACAGCAGTGATGGTGGTAGCTGCCTACATGATTTTCGACAATAAGCAATGGTGGTCCTGGCTTAATAGGTCTACAACAGGCAGTGATGGTCTTAGCTACCTACATGGTCTTCAACAACCTGTGATGGTGGACCCAGCCTACATTGTCTACATGGTCTTCAATAACCTGTGATGGTGGACCCAGTCTACATTGTTTACTTGGTCTTCAACAACCTGTGATGGTGGACCCAGTCTACATTGTTTACTTGGTCTTCAACAACCTGTGATGGTGGACCCAGCATACATTGTCTACATGGTCATCAACAACCTGTGATGGTGGACCCAGCATACATTGTTTACTTGGTCTTCAACAACCTGTGATGGTGGACCCAGCATACATTGTCTACATGGTCATCAACAACCTGTGATGGTGGACCCCGCCTACATTGTTTACATGGTCATCAACAACCTGTGATGGTGGACCCAGTCTACATTGTCTACATGGTCTTCAATAACCTGTGATGGTGGACCCAGCCTACATTGTTTACTTGGTCTTCAACCACCTGTGATGGTGGTCCCAGCATACATTGTCTACATGCTCATCAACAACCTGTGATGGTGGACCCAGCATACATTGTCTACATGGTCTTCAATAACCTGTGATTGTGGACCCAGCATACATTGTCTACATGGTCTTCAACAACCTGTGATGGTGGACCCAGCCTACATTGTCTACATGGTCTTCAATAACCTGTGATGGTGGACCCAGCCTACATTGTCTACATCGTCATCAACAACCTGTGATGGTGGTCCCAGCCTACATTGTTTACTTGGTCTTCAACAACCTGTGATGGTGGTCCCAGCCTACATTGTCTACATGGTCATCAACAACCTGTGATGGTGGTCCCAGCCTACATTGTTTACTTGGTCTTCAACAACCTGTGATGGTGGTCCCAGCATACATTGTCTACATGGTCATCAACAACCTGTGATGGTGGACCCAGCCTACATTGTCTACATGGTCTTCAATAACCTGTGATGGTGGACCCAGCCTACATTGTCTACATGGTCATCAACAACCTGTGATGGTGGACCCAGTCTTCATTGTTTACTTGGTCATCAACAACCTGTGATGGTGGACCCAGCCTACATTGTTTACTTAGTCATCAACAACCTGTGATGGTGGACCCAGCCTACATTGTTTACTTGGTCTTCAATAACCTGTGATGGTGGACCCAGTCTACATTGTTTACTTGGTCTTCAACAACCTGTGATGGTGGACCCAGTCTACATTGTTTACTTGGTCTTCAACAACCTGTGATGGTGGACCCAGCCTACATTGTCTACATGGTCTTCAATAACCTGTGATGGTGGACCCAGCATACATTGTCTACATGGTCATCAACAACCTGTGATGGTGGACCCAGCCTACATTGTCTACATGGTCATCAACAACCTGTGATGGTGGACCCAGCCTACATCGTTTACTTGGTCTTCAACAACCTGTGATGGTGGACCCAGTCTACATCGTTTACTTGGTCTTCAACAACCTGTGATGATGGTCCCAGTCTACATTGTTTACTTGGTCTTCAATAACCTGTGATGGTGGACCCAGTCTACATTGTTTACTTGGTCTTCAACAACCTGTGATGATGGTCCCAGCCTACATTGTTTACTTGGTCTTCAACAACCTGTGATGGTGGACCCAGTCTACATTGTTTACTTGGTCTTCAACAACCTGTGATGGTGGACCCAGTCTACATTGTTTACTTGGTCTTCAATAACCTGTGATGGTGGACCCAGCCTACATTGTCTACATGGTCTTCAACAACCTGTGATGGTGGACCCAGTCTACATTGTCTACATGGTCTTCAACAACCTGTGATGATGGTCCCAGCCTACATTGTTTACTTGGTCTTCAACAACCTGTGATGGTGGACCCAGTCTACATTGTTTACTTGGTCTTCAATAACCTGTGATGGTGGACCCAGTCTACATTGTTTACTTGGTCTTCAACAACCTGTGATGATGGTCCCAGCCTACATTGTTTACTTGGTCTTCAACAACCTGTGATGGTGGACCCAGTCTACATTGTTTACTTGGTCTTCAACAACCTGTGATGGTGGACCCAGTCTACATTGTTTACTTGGTCTTCAATAACCTGTGATGGTGGACCCAGCCTACATTGTTTACTTAGTCATCAACAACCTGTGATGGTGGACCCAGTCTACATTGTCTACATGGTCTTCAACAACCTGTGATGGTGGACCCAGCCTACATTGTTTACTTGGTCTTCAACAACCTGTGATGGTGGACCCAGCATACATTGTTTACTTGGTCTTCAACAACCTGTGATGGTGGACCCAGCATACATTGTCTACATGGTCATCAACAACCTGTGATGGTGGACCCAGCATACATTGTTTACTTGGTCTTCAACAACCTGTGATGGTGGACCCAGCATACATTGTCTACATGGTCATCAACAACCTGTGATGGTGGTCCCAGCCTACATTGTTTACTTGGTCTTCAACAACCTGTGATGGTGGTCCCAGCATACATTGTCTACATGGTCATCAACAACCTGTGATGGTGGACCCAGTCTACATCGTTTACTTGGTCATCAACAACCTGTGACGGTGGACCCAGTCTACATTGTTTACTTGGTCTTCAACAACCTGTGATGGTGGACCCAGTCTACATTGTCTACATGGTCATCAACAACCTGTGATGGTGGACCCAGTCTACATTGTCTACATGGTCTTCAATAGCCTGTGATGGTGGACCCAGTCTACATTGTTTACTTGGTCATCAACAACCTGTGATGGTGGACCCAGTCTACATTGTCTACATGGTCTTCAATAGCCTGTGATGGTGGACCCAGTCTACATTGTTTACTTGGTCTTCAACAACCTGTGATGGTGGACCCAGCATACATTGTCTACTTGGTCATCAACAACCTGTGATGGTGGACCCAGCCTACATTGTCTACTTGGTCTTCAACAACCTGTGATGGTGGACCCTGCCTACATTGTATACTTGGTCTTATACAACCATTGATGGTGGTTATGGCCTACACAGTCTACTTAGTGTTGGACAGCCTGTGATGATGGTCCATGCCTTCAGGGTAAGAACATACTTTAACATTAAAGCAAGGTTATAACTAATAACATAAGCAAATAGTGGTTGGTGTGTTTTCTGACTGAATCAATGCTTGACAAGCTCTAACTGGATACAAACTGCAACTATCCAGGTATTTTTGCAGTTATCTTTCTTTCAATAAATACAGTCCTTAGAGGTTTTCTAGATATTTTTTTCTTTATATAGGTGAAAGTAATTAATGCTAACTATCGGCAATATTTAAGAGGTCTGTGGCTAAGTAATTTTCTTCCATAATAAATTAGAATTTTCAGTGTGATCTAAAGATAGGTTTGTGAAAAATGTTTCAGTTTATTGTCTTTCTTTCCAGGCTACATGGTCTACAACAGGCAGTGATGGTGATAGCTGCTCACCAGGTCTAGGACAGCCTATAATGTGGACGCCATGCTGCATGGTCTACTTGGCCGGGGACAGCCAGTGATGATGGTTCCAGTCTGCATGGTTTATAACAGTAACTGTGGTGGTAGCTGCCTACTTAGTCTTTGACAGCCAGCAATGGTGGTCCTGGCCTACATGGTTTGTAACATGCATTCTATATGATCTACAATAGGCAATGATCATGGTAACAGATTCTGCAAAGGCTCCTGGTCTTGCATGACTCCCCTGGTCTGTTGCATCTTTGTCTACCAGGTGATGGACACCAGGTATATCATTGCTATAAAAATAGTTCACTGCTCAGAAACAGATAAACCAGGGATGACAAACGCAGGGTATAAAGAGAAATAAATCCAGATTATAGGGATTAACAAACATTTAATGTTACTTATATGTGCGCATAAAGATTTTTTTATACTTATGGAGTTCTATGAAGCTTGGTGATTTATTAAAGAGACCATCAGCCAGTGTTACCTTTGCCAGGAATATGGTTTGTTCTGTAGATTGGATCATTGACCATTAGACTAGGTTATGTATGTTATGAATAGTGTTACAATGTGGTGAGATCAGTGATCTAAATCATGACAGGCCAACTATCCTGTATGATTATAATGTGGAGAAATTGTATAAATCGGACCATATATTTCATGACTGGCCAGTTATTCAGAATGTAAAATGTGAAGAGATAAGTGATTTGATTCATCACTGGGCAGTTATTCACATCATACAGGTACTCAAGTGTATGCAGTTCATGAAAATGTTATTCTAAACATGAAATATTACTTTTAATATAATTCTAAAGGGCATGCTGGTCAATGTAAGCGATGGATAAATATGCTTATCATGATACAATGAATGAATGATAATTGGGAAGTTAATGGTTGGGTATGGTGGTGTCATGTGAAGAAAATTTCTTGTTTCTATAGTTTTAGACTTGGCTGTTAAAAAGGATCATTGCAGGGGTGAATGGGTCCTTCCAGGAATATATGGATAGTGTTTAAAAATACTAAATAATATTGTAAGAACAGTGGAACCTTTGAATGATAATCACATTGGGAGTGTGGTGGTCGCTTTTTTAGATGGTCATCTAAGAGGAAATTTGAGAATCTAAAAATCTGTATGGTTATGTAGATTAAGTGAAAGTGTTTTGTGCTACTTCCATGTAGCTTACCATTATACTCTTGGATTATTGATAGTTTTCAACTTGCTTTTGGTAACAAAGAAAATTAAAAAGATTGATTACTTTAATTATGGGAAAAACAAACTAAGCAAACATGAAATTCATAACCAGTAACACCCAGATGGTCAAGGCAATTCTTAAAGCTTATACTTAAAATCCCAATAACAATACCCCATGTTTCATAAGTCACAAGTACTTAAATATTACAAAAATATTAGTAAAGATCAGCTATTTGAAACATGGTTAAGTTTCCATAATGCATCTCAACTTAATCAAGGATTACTCGCTGGATTTTAGTGGCTAATATATTCTTCTCAGCAGATGGTGATCTGAAATATGGAACAATAAAAATTCTGTATTGGCAAAATGTTTTAAACAAAGCTAAGGAGCTGAGTCTTCATACAATAGCAAGCTTGTTAAAGGCTGTGAACATAGACACAAACATTGTGACCATCCATTGACATGCCTTGATCTATATGCCCTGTACTTCTTTGACATATTACTCTTTACTAATCAGTGATGCAAGGCTTTGGTTTGTGGGTGTTTACTCAGTGGTAGTGGTTGTGTAATTGAGCTTCAGGTGGATTGTTGGAACCAAAACAAGTGACCACAAAATGATATACCAGATGCCTGCTATTCCAAGTTTAAATATATTATTTAAACAGATCTAATATAAATGAGCTGAGTATGAAGAAAACACAAGGAATTGTTGTTTTGAGGGGTTCACTTAAACAAGACTTTATAACCTGTATATTTATATCCATGTACAATGATTCTCTGCTCACATATATATAAAATCCATATCAACCAGATTCTTTGCAAATCAATCACAGCACTATATTGAGATTGAAAACAGTTAAATAACCAGTATTAAATAAATATTGTTGTTCAAGAAAATACTTAAAATACTGTGTTATTTGTCAAATATTAAATATTCCAGTTTCTACTATTAATCATCAGCTTTTAACCAACATGCTAAACATGAAGAATAAAAATCTAATGAGTGAAGATTGACTTACTTTGAGTTTTCAGTAATACATTTTTTAAGCTCAACAATAGACTAAATGTAATTTTTATGTAGAATTACTGTATTCGTTTTAAAATCAAGTTCAACTTGAGAGTTTAATCCTTTCTTCTTTACATTGATTTTATATTTCTGACAAATTCAGACACCATTTACATCACATGCAATACCTTTTTCAGGTTTATAGTACATTTAACAAATTGAACAATTCTTCCTGAAGGTGTTTACTATAAATTTATTGGAATATTTAAAACTGAAACTATATATGGGTTATCTTTGACCTGAGGAAATCTAGAGATCAGTAGGCAATCTGTGTGCCAATTTTGAGTGTGCTTGAGTCTGTAACACTAATGTGTTAATGCTGTTTTGTCTGTGTTTATAAAGGTTTACAGATATGTATATATACATATTATGTTAAAGTATATGAAATATAAATATTTATGTATAATTATACGTATATATATAAATGGCTTTTTTTACAGGAACTGATGACATCATTGACATTGTTGAAATTATTTTGGATATATTTTGTTATAATTATTGTTGAATAAACTGCCAAATTCAGTCTACTTGTGCTTGTTGTGGTTTAAATAAGTTTACTTGTGTTTGTTATGGTTGAAGTGGTTTAAATCAGTATACTTGTGTTTGTGTGGTTGAAGTGTCCAATTGTGTATGTTCTTGGTTAAATGAGTGTACATATGCTAGTTGTGACGCCCCATCAAGCCTATTTAAACAAATCCCTGCTACAGTTATCTTGGATTGTTATTAATATTATTATTCCATTTTATTCAAAAATGGTTAAGATGACTGTAATGATTATTAGTACATAACATGATTAACCTTAATATGGCAGCAGTTTGAAGCATGATGCTCTGTTGAAAAAAGTGCAAATTAATTTTATAATACTGTGCAGTTCAGAGCATTGATATATAAAGCTGTTAAATTCCTTTTAGAAAGCAAAACTTTTAAATTAAGAAATTTATAGTTGTTAAAATGTATTATGGACCTATGACCATACATATATGGATACTCATAAACATACACTTGCATTTTTCCTTAAGTATTTGATTCTAAACTTTAAAAAAATAATTGAATGATATTAACTAAACTAAATGACATAAACTAAATTAAATGACATTAACTATGCCCCAAATGCAACCAGGTCCCCTTCCAAACATAATAGGACACGGGAGCCAGTCTACCAGTTGACCGATTTTGCAAGCCTCGTTATGGCTTGGGATTCCCCTCAACGCTGAATAGCCGTGCGTGGCTTCGTCCGCTTCACACTGTTATCTGCCGAATTTCTATGTGTCTATTGCAATAAACACACTCAAACTTTGACATAAAACAGGAAACGAATAAAGAAAAATAACTTCGTCTGTTGTCTACTTCATGTCCCTTTAAAACGTCTCCTATTGACTTCCCAATAGTTCCCCCCTAGTTCCCCCTGAGCTCCGCAGAGTTCCCCCGCCATACAGTCGAATGTTCCCCAGCTTTGGCGCAGCTGGTAGAGCGGAGGACTGTAGTGAGACGTACACAGATATCCTTAGGTCACCGGTTCGATTCCGGTTCGCGGGAACATTTTTCCCCAACAAAAACACAGCCGTAGTATTCTATACACTTAATAATCAAATAAGTCTTTTCATTACAACTTACCAAACCTACCTAGTTAGCCTTTGCTTTAAAAATAAGTCTGTTTAAGTAACCCTTTAGACTAAGAGTAGGCAGGAAAACTGACAGGTGCTAAAAGATAGAAAAGATGCGTTTTACCTGTTGATCGAATTCTATTCAATAGTTAGATAAAGTTCGGTGATATATCACCGACAGTATTGCTTCTTCTAACTGTTACACTTGGAATACTGATAAGTTTTAATACGGAATATATACTAAAATTGTAAGCTACTAAATTCTATTCTGCTCGGCTTCAATATTTCTCAATTAATCTGTTCATACAAAGATAATTGACACTTTCAAATACCCTGGGAGAGAAAGACCCCTCCCACAACGGTGGACCCGCCTTGCCTACACAAGGCCGGGTCCAAGATTTCTTTCGGGTCCAGGATTTGCTTGGGGCTGATTCATATATATATAAAAGGTTAAAAAAACATGCTTTAAGTACGCTTTAAGAAAATAATTTCGATATGTCCAATGATAACGTAATAGGAGGTAATTTACTTTAAATTTTATAATATGACTGAAATAAATATATTTTATTATGGCCTGAGCTTTGTGAAAAAAAAAACATATTTCAAGGTATGTAAGTGGGTAGGGGTTCAACCCTCAGACCCAACCCCCTCTCTGTATCCGGCCCTGCTACACATGATCAAAAAGTTGGCCTAATATAAGCACTTGTCCTAGGATTCATATCTATACTATAGTCCATGCCACCAAGGGACTCTCGTCGACTTAGGAACGCTTTTCGCCAGATAATGACTGCTTGATGGGGAAATTGGAACACCTCGGCCAATCGTCGCGTTGCCAATCAGGCCTCAGATGTATAGAAGGCTTGTTACGTTCCTTGAGATCCAGGGGAATGAGGGATGAGCTCTAAGTGGATTTCACATATATTCTTTCCTAGAAAAATTGTCTAATAAAGTGAAGTGAGGCTTTTATATATATAATATGTATGTATGTATATATGATATATATATATATATATATATATATATATATATATATATATATATATATATATAAGGTATTACATTATTATGTACAGTAGCTACAGACATGGCTACCATTAAGTTCTGCTTGGTGTTATTCATAGTACACATGTCCTGAAAACCTATGGTAATATATTTCGGAAGTTAACCCCTAGTAGGGTTCACTGTGTTGGGGTACTGTGACCTGTTTATTAGCTCTGAGCTTAGCTTTAATCAACCTGATACTATGGTCCCTATAATCTATGACAAATCCCCTCTTTCGCAATTATTCTGACCCCAAAATGAATGGATGGTATGATTCTTTTAAAACATATACATAAATGCTCTGCTTTCCAAAAGAAAATTTAACTTTCACCTTATCTGAGCCCAAAATATGTACAGTTTGGTTGTTAACTACAGTAATTGTATCATATGAGCCTGGCATCACTGAGGTTCTTACATTTGTTGGGAAAGTATTGAAATGAGAGCTTGACATAATATTTATACTGTTATCTGTATCAATCAAGGTTATCACTGATTTGGAACAAAATGTAACTAGTTGATATGATAAAGATATAAAATGACAATTGTCCTCATCCCCACTATTTGGTTCTCTGGTTATAATTAACATAAAATTATTTCCTCCCCAACCTTCATTTCCAGTACAGTGGACACTGCTTATATTTTACCCAAAAGATTGTGCCGTTATTCTTCTGGGGTTGTTTATTTACCCTGGCCCTGCTGACCTGCAGGCTGATGGGTCAACGTCCGGCACTTGACGTTCCCTCTGGGAACTAGGTTCCTCCGGACGATCATCAGCAATCCTGTTGCAGTATTTATGAACATATCCCTTTCCTTGCAGGCGTAACACACCCGGCCCTGCCGCTGTTGGCATGAGAGTACCCGACATGCTCGGTGTTGTCCTTGGCTGACCAGCGGAGGTGCGTCTATGAGGGAGTGCACGTGCACACGGTCTTCGTGTCACCGATGACATACTGCTTAGGCCTGGGTTAACTCAGCTGGCTATTCTTACAGAGTTTTTATTTCCGCGTTGAACGCCTGCGCAGGGTGACTGGTGTTTTGAGTTGATATTTGAGGCAAAGCACTGTTTGTTGCTATGCATGCTGTTTTTAGCCATGGACCTCTCCTAACAAGGTGGGATGCAGGGCAGCATTACGGTCTGTATAAGATCATTCACTCGTCAATGCTGACAACAGTGACAAGTCAGTAGTTAGCTATATTCCATTAAATTGTCCTTGTAAAGCTTTTGTTACAGATTAGATGAAACGAACATGAAAAGAATCATAAGTACAATGCAAACAAATATAAAAAGTTTCCTGAAAGATACTAAATCTATTACACTCTCCTTTTTTCCCAAAATACATATAATATCCGTTTCATATTTCTAGGCTTATTGTGCATATTACCATTCATTTATTTTAGTGAACATAAGCAGACACGACAATATTACATATACAAGGGGTATCTACAGTATATAGACCATAAAACTTCCCAGTATTTCCCAGTCTGCCTAATACATCAGTATGCTCTGTTTTTTAATCCTTTCTTTTACTTCAAAATATCAATCAATTGCATTTGAATCTGTCAATAAATGTTAAGAAAGTCTAAATGAACTTACCAAAATCGTTTGATCTCTACATCTTATTATCAGCATGGAGCATAAAATCTTGGGTTGTACTTTACTGTACCACGCAGCATGCAGGACTGACCTGCCGGCCAAACTTAATACCCTCTCCAGATGAACAGGGCAGGAGACATTAAGGCCATACCATGTTTAACGTATGTTTTTCAATGCTTTACCAAAATGGGTATAAAACAAGGAAAATTCTCTACATACCACAAATAAAATAGAACTACAAAATACAATCAAAGTATAAATGAATATCTTGATATATATTATCAAACAAACAACAACCAATAATGTTTGGCCGAAACATTCCAGTTCCCTAATTGTGAAATACTAATAATCACACAATTACTATTCACTAAAATATAGGCCAAACCACTAAATAATACACTTGTTCAATAATAATCCGTTTCCTAATTGCTTTCAATCTCAGATTCTAAAATAAGACAAAGCTTGGTCTCTTGTCTATACCATAATCCTGATTTTGCTTTAACTCTTGCCGATCTTACAAAACCTTTCTTGTCCTTGATAGTTTCTACTACGCCACCTAATGACCATGTGTTCTAGGGGTGTTGTCAGCCACAAGAACAATATCGTCGACTGACATATTTCTTGCAGGTTCCTGCCATTTTTGTCTTGAAGTCTTTCCACTGAGCCTCTGCCATGTTCTTTCTCCTTTCTGAATCGGGCTCCTCTCCTTTTCTTTCAGTTCCATTTGGATGGCTTTTCTCTTCCTTACCCACTGCTGCAAATTGACTTTCATCTTCAAGATCCACCCAACAGTCCTTTTAAGCCTGGTCCAACTTGAAAAGTAACTGATCAGTCTATCCATGGTTTTGTTTCGATGGTTACCTATGGCCACATTGACAGTTGTCTTCACTTCTTGATCATCACTTGAAAGTGAAGTTGATATATGTTGATTTGGCCATTCAGACTGAGAATTCCAGAGGAAATCTGGTCCATTAAGCCATCGCTAGTCTTCAAGAAGTTTCTTTAAGGACACACCTCTTGAAGCTTCATCTGCAGGATTTGATTTCGAATCCACGCATCTCCAATTCAGCACATTTGATGCTTCCCGAATTACGGCTATACAATTTGCTACAAAGGTGCAGAATCTTGAAGTTTCGTTGTTGATGTCTTTAATGACTGACATGCTGTCTGTCCAAAAGTATGTGTCAGAATCAGGATATTCAAGCTCTTTGATGATCAACCTTACTGCCACCATGGCTGCTGTCAACTCCGTACGAGGAATTGTGACCCTTTTCAGTGGAGCGACCCTAGATTTCCCCATAATCAAACTGCAGTGGACCCAACCACTGTCATCTTTCAAACGAACATATGAAGCTACACAATACCCAGCCTCACTGGCATCTGCAAAATTGTGAACCTCACAAGATACTTCTGGTCAAATGTTCTGAGGTTTATAGCATCTGCTCACGGTAAAGGCCTTCAGCTTGTGCCCAGTTACCTATTCATCCCATCCTACACCCAATCTGCACAGGTCTTGAAGGATCAACTTGCAGTCAATACGAAGGGAGCAGCAAATCCCAGGTGGTCGTAAACTGAACTGACTATAGACAGAATTCCCCTCTTTGTTGGTGCTTGGTTTCGCAGCTGAATATTGAAACTTAACTTGTCTGATTCAACATTCCAGTATACACCTAAAGCTCTCTCACAAGGGAGGTCATCCTTCACTTAATCTTATGACTTCACTTCTTTGGCCCGCTCCTCTACAGGGACTGAGGAGATAACATCCCTGTGATTACTTATCCATTTTGTCAGCTTGAAACCTCCATTGCTACATAATGAACTCACATTCTGTATATGAGTGACTGCTTTCTTCTCTGAGTCAATGGATTTCAAATAGTCGTCCACAAGGAAGTTTTTGAGGATGGATTGAGTTACCTCAGCATCAAATACATTGTTGTCAGTTGCTGCTTTTTGGAGTGCTGCAGTTGTGACAATTGCAGACGAAACAGAACCAAATATATGGCATGTCATCCTGTATGCTGTCGGTTTAGCATCTAGGTCACCCCCTGGCCACCAGAAGAAGCGCAGATAATCACGTACCCAGCATGGGTACATTCACTTGATAGAACATTGGCTCAATGTCACTCATGAGAGCAATCTTCTCCTGTCTGAATCTGTACCCCTATCAAACTGTTCGTGAGGTCAGAACCAGGCAGTATGGTCTGGTTAAGGGAGATGCGAAGTTTGTTCTTCTGAGGATGAAACACAGCATGGTGAGGGATATACCATACATGCCCATCGTTTCTATCCATCCAATCCTAAAAAAACACTATCTCAGCGTAATTCGTATGCAAGATCTTGTTCATTAATTCTAGATACTCCTCTTTGAATTTGTCACTTATCACCAATCGTTTCTTCAAGTGACCTAAACGTTGAAGAGCCTGACCTGTGTTGTTTGGCATCACTGGTAGACTGCTGTCTGTAAAAGGTAATGATACCTCATAATGTCCGTTGACCAAGTGGATGGTCTGATTGACCTTGTCAAGAAATTTCTTGTCGGACTGAGACGGATCCTTTTTCTCATGTGAGAGATTTTCAGGGAAATCCATGATGACTGATTGTCGCACAAGCTGATCGAGTTGCTTCATTGACTGCACGTCTGCAATCGCCTTTACTGCTGCCCTATTGTCCGTTGCTGGTATATCAACATTTGAACGTACTACGTTCCATACAACCCAACCTAACCTTGTTCTGGTGGCATGTGGACATCCGCTTGGTCCTGTAATTACCTCTAGAGGTGTGTAGGCATCAGGCACATTATTGCCTATTAAAATTCCAATATTGGCCTTAGTCTGCGGCAAGGATATATTCCGGAGGTGTGGAACTTTTTGTGGATGTCTTCATTTTTTTAAATTTGAACCTTTGACACAGGCATCGGTTCTTTAGAATACACATCCGGGAGTTCAACGACACTTTCAGCTTGCAAATCGCTCACTTCAAGCCCTTTTACCATGTAAGTATCCCAGGTGTGGGATGCACTCATAGTGTCCACCGCGATCTCCATTCTTTTCCCGGATACGCCTAACTGATCAATGAGCTCCTTTGTACAGAATGAAACATTGCTGCCGGTGTCTAAGAAGGCACAGGTGTCCACTGACCTGCTACAGTTCTTAAGCCTCACCTTCACTGGGATGATTGTCATCGTGGCATCCCCGGCTCCCGTATCACTAGTACCAGCATTCACTCCACAAGATCATTTTGCTGTGGCACTGAAGATGAAGTTTGAGGTGTATTGCTTTCTGATGTTTCAGCTTTGCTGGGCTCATAATGAAATACTGTGGGATGAGAACCTTGACATTTACCACATGTAGCTTTGTTTCTGCAAGATCTTTTTGGATGACCTTGTCGTAAACATCCGAAACATAGCCCTTTGCCCTTATGAAATTCAATCCTCTCCCTGTGAGCAAAGTACCAAATTTTTCACAATCAAACAACGAATGTGAAGTATGATTACAGTATATGCTTGGCCTTTCATTACCACTTCTGCCTCTTTGTGGAGTATTGTCCTTATATGGCTGATGACCTTTGACCCCTGCTGAACCTGAGCAATTGTCATTTGAAACTGTGGCAAAACTGATAGTTCCCTTTGGTTTGTGTATAAAAGGTTGGCGCTGACTCAATGGTTTTCCCTTTGGATTCTGCTTATTCCCCCAAGATAATGCTTCTCGCCCGTATACGGGATCGTAAGCCTTTTTTGCTTCTGGTTTCACAAAGCTTGCCAATAGGTTAAACGTAATGGATGCACCAGTTCGACGCTTTCTGTCAACCAAGCTACGCCATCTTTCATGAAGGGAAACAGGTAATTTCCCCACAAGTTTTCTCAAGTTGTCAGGATTTTCTAATGCCTTTACTGCATCAATGTTTTAACTGCATTGTCACCCTGACAGAGAAAGATAGCATAGCTTTCCAGAGCCTTGGGCTTATCAATGCTAATAGTTGGCCATTCTAAGGCTCTTTTAGCATCAACTTCCTTGTTACCATAGCGGTCTTCAAGTTCACTTAAGACCGCTGCATAACCTACATCAGCATCCAAGTGGCTGTACCAATTTTATTGGCCTCACCACTGGTAAACTGCTCTAAAAACGTCATGAGCTCATCTGAACTTTCACAGTTTACAACAGTTTTTGACTTGAATTGCCTGACAAACTGATGGTATTCTCAGGGGTCACCATTAAATTTCTTTATGTCAACTACAGGTTTCCTTAACTGATGTAATAAGAAGCAATGATATCACCCTGCTGGCCTGAAGCAGCTGTGGCACCTTTACGGCTACTGGGCCCTGGCTCTTTGTTTAAATTAATCATGCCTTCTACATTTACATTAGCAAACCTTCCCTCGGTCACGAATGAACCATTATCGGCATTCACAAATGGAGTGTTGCTAATGCGCAGATTATCTGCCTGAATCATACCGACATGTGAATCACATGAATGATTCCCTGATCTGATAGGATTTGACCCTGTTAGCATACCCAGGTCAACATTACATGCATTACTATAAACAAAACTAACATTTTGTTTGCTTGGCCTAAACATATGAGAATGCACATTAAGTCTTGACCTGACCGTTGACACAGCGCCCTTGTGCATACCTGTCCCAGCAGAGGGGCCAGTAAAATCACCATACAGTACACAGTCACCAGTTCTATCAGAGTCCTTATCTTGTCACGAGGATGTGTAAACACAGCACTGGCATGGCACCAACAGACACCTCTGACCTCTGATAGTGTGTTTCACCCTGTGGCTGTACCTCCATCTCCTGTGGACTGCCCAGATTCACTGTTGTCACACAGCGCTCTTCGTTAAACACAATCTCATGGCTGCTTGAAGAATGTGAACTAACATTCTTTTCATATTGTTGTAATATTTTAGATTGCTGTTCTGAAACTTCTAGCTCTGTTTGCAAGTCCAGTTTATCTTCCACTTGTTCAAGTTTAAGTTTTGCTAATTCCAAAGCCTGTTTTTGCACTAATGCTCGAGCCCTGGCCAAAAGTTCTGCCTTTTTCAACATGACTGAGGCAACACCAGATGATTTACTTGAAACCCTGGAGACTTGACTTGAACTGTCAAATTCAGTAACTGAGTCCTGCATGCTCTCTGCATCATTTTGTTCTTTTGTCTCACTTTTCTCCATGTTAGACTTTGATGCCATTCTTGATCAAATTTTGTTAATAAAATATAAGATCATTCACTCGTCAATACTGACAACAGTGACAAGTCAGTAGTTAGCTATATTCCGTTTAACTGTCCTTGTAAAGAGGTTGTTACAGATTAACTGGAATGAACATGAAAAGTATCATAAGTACAATGCAAACAAATATATAAAGGTTTCTAGCTGTGATAGCTGTGAATTATACAAGTTTCCTGAAAGATATTAAATCTATTACACTCTCCTTTTTCCCAAAATACATATAATACCCGTTTCATATTTCTAGGCATATTGCGCATATTACAATTCATTTGGTGAACATTAGCAGACACGACAATATTACATATACAAGGGGTATCTACAGTATATAGACCATAAAACTTTAGTGTTTCCTAGTCTGCCTAAATACATCAGTATGCTCTGTTTATTAATCCTTTCTTTTACTTCAAAATATCAATTAATTGCACTTGAATCTGTCAATAAATGTTAAGAAAGTCTAAATGAACTTACCAAAATTGTTTGATCTCTACATCTTATTATCAGCATGGAGCATAACATCTATGGCTGTACTAGCTTTACTGTACAACGCAGTATGCAGGACTGACCTGCCGGCCGAAATTAATACCCTCTCCAGCTGTATAGGCCAGGAGAGAGTAAGACCATACCATGTTAAACGTATGTTTTTCAATGCTTTACAAAAATGGGTATAAAACAAGGAAAATTCTTTACATAACACAAATAAAATAGAACTACAAAATACAATCAAAGTATAAATGAATATCTTGATATATATTAACCAACAAACAACCATCAATAATGTTTGGCCGCAACAGTCTGTATGGTTCCTAGTCCTGACGAAAAATGCTTATCTGGAGGACCATCAAATAATTGTAGTACAAGGTCTCTCGCATGTTTGTTTCGGCTGCGACACCGTCCTATTGACTTGTATACAATTACTAGTTGATGAAGTTGACGTTTTCCTGAGGTGAATGGGTTTCCACTGGAGCTTGCTGCTGTGATTGGCTGAATGAGAGGTTAAATATTCACCGGATATACCTGTCGTATTCTACATATCTTTTTGGCGCACTATTCAAACAGATGTCAAATTGTCAATGAAGTTGGAAATCAGTGAGCATGGCATGCAAACACAACAGGACCATAATGTCACTTGGTTTGTATCCATTAACGTCTGTTCTGTTAACTTAAACAGACATTCAGCCCGGGATGACGTCAATTTCCGCAACTTGTAAATGTATACACGGCAAATGACTGTGTCGCAGCTGGAATAAACGTGCCGGAAGTCACGGTTATTATGGAGAACCTTTATTTTTGAAAGATTTATCTTGTAAATAAAGAAGTTTTCAACAAAAAGGCGCGCGGTCATGCTTGTGTAGCGGTTAATTCTCCCTGAACAAAACAGGGGCGGATCCAGGATTTTGAAAAAGGGGGGGTCCAACCTAGGAGGACTAATGAAATTCCTAAAAAAAAAGGTCATCATTTCTGGAAATGGGGGGTCCAGGCCGCAAAATTACGTCTAAAACCCCTTAAAAAAGGTTGCTTCGGGTGAAAAAGGGGGGGTCCGGACCCCCTGGACCCCCCCCCCCTGGATCCGCTTCTGCAAAAAGTTGTCTTGCACCACTTAGCGGTTGAGTTCATTACCTTGTTCTTTTATTACTGGTATATCGCCCATACTCAATGTGTTTACAGTTGCTAAGCCATATTTTAATACTGGGAACGAGTGCCTATGATCAGTGGATAAAGATAAACTAACAGACGATACTCGGTACAAAATACGCCTCCGTTGCTTAGACGTGAACAAAGTCTGTTACTTAAATCATAAAACTTCATACTGCATATATTCTGCCCGGAAAAAAATCAACCCGCCAATATTATATAAACGAAAATCATTGTGAACAGTTAAGCCATATATAAAGGGGCAATGAAGCTAACAGAAGCAGACAAATATCCCTTCTGTCACATACACATATATCGAAATGTTAGAGAGAATCCATCCAGCCATTGCTGGAAAAAGGTGTTTATCGATTTAAGACGATCGATGGACAAGGTACCGCGGATGTACGCCTCGCCAATCTTAGCGCTCACAGGTAAGATAAAAAAGGCAAATTGTTTGTGTCAGATAGCTGTTGATAGCTAGGAATGTCTTTCAAATCGGTTACATTGACCAGTTCTTCCCGATTATCCTCCCTGCATGTTCACTCGATTAATAAAATATGTAAATATATATTTATCTTATTAGCGCGGTCTGCTTATTGGTTATCTGAATGGCATAGCTAAATATAGCATGTAAATATACGAAAGTACGTTCCAGCGTTTGAAGAGATATCTGTTCTATAAATCAGCTGAATTCTTGAATTTGGTATATGAAGTATTATTTTTTTCTCTAGTTCAAAAGAATATAAATGTCGAAATTCGCAAGATGTCTTATTTAATAATGGTTGAATGAAAAAAATATACATATATATCAACGATGGGTCAATTTGGTACTGAGACCGCAACCAACATCCACCTCGGGCAATTCGGTCTTCTATCGTCGTAAGTTTCAGTAGTGCATGCAACAATTGGACACCCTTGTTTTCTTACATGCATGAGTACTTCCGTTATATTCAGCGCGGGCACACAGACATACATATTTAGGATAACTTTTTTTTATAAGTACCCAAAGCTTTATGTTTTAACTGATAGGACTATGCACTTAATCCGTGATGTGAATCCAGCTCACGGGATCGTTAAACCTTGTCCTTTATTAACTTTTAAAAATCTGTTAGCTGTTTGTTTACTGGAGGTTCACCCGTGTAATGTTCATATGATTGTACATCAGATGCAGATAAACGAGAGGACTTCTAGCTGGTTTTAGCAAACTACTTTCTTGTAATACATAACCTTTAGGCTACATTTAGTTTATTAATACAATATAAGAAAGTAGGCTAACTTATTTTTTATAAAACTTTCATGGACCGAACCATTTTTTTTTCCAATTTAAATGTCTGTGTTCCTCTGTAATGACCAGACAATTTTTGTTAATGCTGTCCTTACTAAAAAGGTATTTTAAAACTCAAACTATCAAGAATGTTATAAAATATGTCACAAAATACTGGGTCTCATTTGCCTGAAATATGTATTTATAAATGAATTTCAGAGTGTTGATATTTATAGACCTACGGTGTGTGAGCATCGATAGCGGGAACTGAAGCTGATATTTACCGGTACATAAGTGTCAACTCCGGGCACATCTAATACTTATATATCGGGTGTTACAACCAACAGCCGATGTATCGGCCGGCATGAGTCGGTCACGGCTGATTAATTCTTTGACAAAGACTTTGTTAGGTTCGGGTTGGGCGGAGCTTGTTTTTCAACACTGACCCGATTGACCGCGGTACAGGTGCACCGTGTGATAAGCATCATAGCCGAACCACCTGTGCACTACCTGTGTACATCGGTCTCGTCTTCCTTGCGCACATGGACTGAGATATTAATAAACATAATTTCCTAAAATTTTCATTGTCTATCCACGAATTCAAATACCCTATGATATGCATTTTGTACAAAAACCACGAAATTTTAAGCCCACGATATTATCTGAACCTACAATATTGTTCATATGAATAACCCTTGCTTTCAGTGAGGGATTTGAGCCTGTTGGGCCATATAATATACATTTGAACGAGGCTCTCACCCACGTGCTTGGTCAGTAAAAGATAACTAGTGGCCCATGGACCATGACGCTCAGCTGAATTCAAGGAATGTTGAACAATGAGCAAAATGACTGCAAGAGTGCTAAAAAATCATGAATTTTATGAAGAGTCAAGACAAATTGACATGCAATATTTCAGACCAATATCTTGAAGATATGAGCAATTTTCACCCAAAGCACATGTAGGCATGCAGATGGCACCACCAGTGTTGAGTTAAACATGGAGGAGTCCAAGATCTATGCACCAATTCAGGTCAATACAGCAAATCACTCCTGAGAAAAGGTATAAAAAATAGAGAAAAAAATCGTTAAAATTAGAAAAATACACATGGCGCCACCAGTTTGCAGGAACTGATGGAACACTCCATGATCAATATTCATGCAAAGAATAATGGTGATCAAGGAAGAAATTATTCAGATCCTGAAGCTTTTGTGTCAATTTTTTTATTATTCTTGGGGGTAGTTTCAAGACCCATAGCTCAAAGGATATGAGTAACAAAGACCTAATTTCAGGTTTCCATGAAGATATTTCATGGACCTCCCTCGATGTAAAGTAAGAAGATTCCAGGTCTAGCAGTTACGATTTGTGCCCTGTTAACAGATGACAGCTTTTTTGAAGGTATCAAAAATTGAGAAAAAAAAATCGTAAAAATTAGAAAAAGTACAAGTGGCGCCACCAGTGTGCAGGAACTTATAGAACAATTCATGATCAATATTTATGCAAAAAATCATGGTGGTCAAGGCAGTAGTTATTAAGGTACTGAGGTTTTTGTATCAAATTTTTTATTATTCTGGGGGTACTTTCAAGACCCATAGCTTGGAGAATATGGGTAACAAAGACCTAATTTAAGGTTTCCTAGGAGATTTTTCATGGACCTCCCTTGAAGTCAAGTTAGAAGATTCTAGGTCCAGCAGTTATGATTTGTGCCATGTTAACGGTGGGGTGGGGAGGAGTGGTGTCATGGGGTTTCAAGCCTTAATATTTGTATGATACGATGAAAAAAAAAGGTTGCGGTGGCTGAAAATGGGATACGGACCCTCTGCATGGAATCCCGTTGGGTCCGCTTCTGCTACTTACCAGGTATGCATATTTCTGTTTCTTTTTTCATGGACAGTTTCCTTGCAAGGTACATTTAATAAATCTTTCATCTGTTCCTCACATCAACCTAATCTTGATACGTCGAACGATAGAATCCAGTCAAATATCATCGAAAACCTGATTGCCCCCGCGTCTCATTCCGGTTCGCAATGTAAACACCATCACTGTCCAGGTCTTCAAGGTAAATGTACCGAGGTATTAATTTCTTACCACGAGGACAGAACCACAAAATAAATGTTAAAAATATTTATACTTATCTTTTTGAAACAGTTTCCAAATGATGACCTATGCTTTCTGTTAACTTTTAGAATAAAAAATGAGCCAGCATTCCACATCTCAATTAATATATCTCCCCAACCCGGTAATAAGCCCGGTATACCGGGTTTATCAGCTAGTATACACATAAAAATGCTGGTACACACACTTCGTTATTGATATATACACATGTATACATATCATGTGTGCAGTCTTGGCCGAGTGGTTAAGGCGTTGGACTCGAAATCCAATGGGCTATGCCCGCGCAGGTTCGAGTCCTGCAGGCTGCGAAAGCGGAATTTTTTACGGGATTTAAATCCATAAGGTGTCGACTGTACGGAAATCCATTTGACGCTCATAATCCTTGACCGGCGACGTTGATTCGTTCCAAATAAAAACCAAGAGATTTATAATTGAAATTTGTTTTCAAATTTAATGCCTTGAAATAAATACATGCAATTTAAGCTTTTAAATAAATAAGCCTATGTTTTTTAAATAGGCCTAATGCCAGTAATGGGCTCTGAGTCCATGGGAAGAAAATATTTGTGTGTGTTTAAATTGAATATATGACAAAGTCCTCTCCGAAAGTAAAGAGGCCATATGATATATGAACGTGTAAGTCAGAGAACAATTTATATTTAAGTTGCTTTCTACAAAGTACATAAGACCTATGTCAATGTTAAAAGACTTAAGAATATGAGCTTTTGAGTCCTTTTTTATATACAATGCCAACTATAAAATAAAACAATTACTAAGGGTTCAGACTGAGTTGGATTAAAAAGCTTGAATTTTTGGCTAGATCTATATTACCCCTACCCGGCTTTATTTGTAAACTTATTTATAAACGGGAACTGCGACAAAAATTATTCTGGTGCATTCACCGAAATCTAGCAAGTTGGCATATCCCGCGAGAATGAGCCCAGAGCTACAGAGGTATCAGCGTTTAGTGTTGTCATATGTGTTTGACCTACTAAGATATGGTATATGTGTATACACGTACACACCACAACAGTAGTCCCCGGTATGCCGGTGACGAGTAGGCCTATACACCGGCTACACACAACATACAAGACGGCACAGACCCTATTCATGTGTATTGATGTGTATATGAGGTCCCACAGCGTACCTTTGCCATCTAGGACCACATGAAATCGGTCCACATTCCTAATGATCTCAGGCCACAGTCTCGGACTCCTTCAAACCTAGTTTGGACTCTTTGTGCCATTAAAAAATACACATGCTTTGTCAGGAATTCATGTTAAAACTTATTGTTTGAACAAAAACCTTGGTAACTCCCCACATAACTTGTACTTTGAGCACTGATCAGCCACTACTGCGTACATATAGATCAATATGTTTACTTACATATAAATACACACCTTCATGTAAGTAAGAACATACATGTTAGTGAAAATATCTATATCTAAATATATTTATATTTGAAGAGTATATGCTAGGGGGTACCCCCTCGCAAAATTTTGCAAAAAATAAAACATTAATAAATGCCTTTTTAATGTAGGTTTTTCCCTTTTCCCATTTTAATCACATGCTGCATCACACTGAAGAAGAAAAACAATATTTAATGTACACAATCATACCTGTCAAACTGCCCTATGGTGAGTCTTCTTCACGTCACCGTATTTTAATGATGCTCGAAAAGATAGGTTTGCATATATTACCCTTTGAATGTGTTACGAAATTTTATATACGACTATGTTGTTCACGTGTAAAGTGAATTTTACCTATTGTAGCGTTTAATGTATTGTAGCATATCATGACTGACTTATTTGTCGTGTATATAATATTTATGTACATGTATCTTTGATGATTCATATATTGTGTTACATATGCATACTGTATATTTTATAATCTTTGTACCAGGTATTTATATCATGTTTTAAGGTTACAGGGCCCTGTGGAAGAACAGACTGTATTACTGAACAGGCTACCCTGTATAAATATATTGAAATAAATAAATATACTGAGAGGAAATGGATGTATGTCCTTCACCATTCTCACACTTACATGAAAGTTAAGCTGTTATTAATAAAATAAATATGAACATAAGCAATTCATAAAACACTGACTAGAATTCAAGGATATAATTACACATTGCCCTATACTCTAATCTATCTGGTGATAGCACTGAACAGGCCTAAATAATTTTGCCGGAAACTCGATAGAATCGGGCATAAAGAAATTTATAATTTGAAAGCGGGGGGGGGGGGGTATCTTTGAGTGTTAACAAGTACATGTATCCCCAAACTGGATTATGAACACATCCACGTATATGTCATAAAGGTATAGGCAGACATAACTTTAATTGAAAAGGACCCGGATTCTGGTCCGAGATCATAGTTGCAGAAATTCAACTGATCCGATATCGTCGGTCCCGTGGGCCGAGATCGTAGTGGTCCGATCTGAAGTGGTTCGACTTTGTGTGGTCCGATATTGTAAAGGCCCTAGATCTCCATTAAACTGGCTGTATTGACGTATGCATAATGGAAGTATTTCTAGAAGTCTTTATAGGTCATGGAGTCCTAATCGTTTTCATGACCAAGGTCACAGGCTCGGTAAATGATTCATAGTATTCTGAATGGTTTGGCCTGTCCTGGCAGTTTTTCAATTAATTGATTAATTTTCAATCTATGGCCAATCAACGTGTCCAAATGCTTATTTTGGACTGTTTAGGTTTGTTTTGGTTTCACTGCAGTCAAAAAACGAGATACGCGAGCTGCGCGCGCAGTTTTCTTGATCCCGTCACAATGTTTAAGTAATGAATTTTATTGAATTCTATAAAAATAATCTAATTTGTTTTAAATAGGCCAAACGCAAAGGCGTTTTATATATGTTATATGTGTCTTCTAGTACCGAAAGCGAAAGTGATGGATCAAGATCAGGAGTGCGACTGATGGCGACAGGATTAGTGAAATGTTAATTTATCACACCTAAAATCTTAATCAACATCGCTTTGTTTAAATAGTCGTAGTCTAATGGGATGCGGTGGTCAAAGTGTATATGAAACCTACAGTTACAGTCTTCATTAAGTATATTTGGCAGTTTTTTTGGGTTTTTTTTTTTTGTTCTTTCACAATGATGTTGTTTTGTGGGAAATGATCTGGTTTAACTATCATTACTTGAACGTTTCAATGCGTATACAATACACCGAATGGTAAAGTCAGTCCCCATATACACTAGTTTTAACATCCCGTCTGTTTTCTATGCGTTATGTGGCTGGAACTTCCTGAGTTTCATTTATATCTCACTCAGGGTAAGTCAATGTTTGTTGCCACAGCTAAGTCAGAGTTTGTTGCCACAGTGTCTGTTCTCCTGACAAATGTCTGAATTTTTTGTACAACTGACGATTCAGGAATTCCTGATGGTCCATCTGTTGATTTAACGTTGTTCCTTCTCCTAATGTAGCTGTAACATTTCTCTCAGCATTACGGCGAGTTTGACGTGACGTGTATGGCGTGTCTGATACGCCTGACGCATACTCTCTGACGGTTCAGTCTTAATCAACAAAATAAAACTTAACCTATAGCTGTCGATAGAATCTATCTAATTCGGTCATTAATATTTCAGATTTGACTAATGGCGTGAACTGATGCATAACAAATTTATATTTTGGTGCATCTTATTTAAGCTACTCATAAGAATTATGCCATCGATATGTCTGTTATATTTTCTATATTAAAAGGCAAATAAACATCAAGATTTCAACTTACGACATTGGCTCTCCACAGGAAATCGAGCAAATATAACGGTGTATCTCACAGGCTCTATCAGTGGTGTGTAACCTTATGAAACAAAGCAAATGTGTGCTGGGTATATACACCGCACAGTACTGATAAGAGCTGACTTTAGGGCACCACCTCAGCAGTGACACATTCCTGACACAGATACAAGACATTCTGTCCAGTGTAATAAGAGTACTCTCCAGCTGAGCTGTGGCATATCTCACCTCCGTGTGACCTGATCTCGCTGCTCGGAATATTCCGGAGCGTCCACTGTTATTGTTAAAATGCCCCCGTCCCCACGCATGCGTACTGGCTGGTAGGCAAAAGCCTACCCTGTCCACTGCAGTATCAAGTGCTGTTTATACGGCTGGGCCAGCTTTGTTTCCTGACATTCCTGTGTAGTTTCTGCAGTTATACAACATACAACACTATGTGGACACTATAGATAAGACATCAAAGGAAAAGTATTTATACAAATGACCTGCTAATGAAGAATCAGTATCTCTGCCTGAAACACTAAAAATTCTAACAAAAGATCATTTTCTGGTAATAATATTGATCTGTCCGAAATGTCCTCTCTTGCAATTAAGCTTGTCCGAAACGTCCTAGTCCGGACCGTCCGTGTCCGAAACGTCCGACCACCGCATTCATTAACCAGGCTACAAAAGAACATACTCAAAAGACTGAAAGGACAAATATATAATTTTTTTCTCTGATAGAGGGCCCTGCTCTCAACAGAAGTGTTCTTCTGATGCAGGCTACCCTGCAGAATTGTGAAATAAAAAATAAATAAATAACAATGTATGTATATATATATATATATATATATATATATATATATATATATATATATCAATTATGTTTATATAGTAATTACGTTTATATATATATTTAAATATATATATATATATTATGAAATATATTGATTATAAATTAATTATATATTAAATATAAAAATATTATAAAAATTATGTAGATATATTAATCATACTTATATTGTATATTTGCATTTGTAAATAATACTTTTTTAACATACACCATATATATATATATATATATATATATATATATATATATATATATATATATATATATAGAAGGTAGAGTTTACCTCGTTAACGTAGTGCTCTATGGCCTACAGAGGCTACAGACTAGGCCAGAGCGATATAACATCATCAGGTGAATGTTAATAGAATCAGCCGGGTCGCATCCCGTGAAACAGACTGTAGTGTATTTACAGTGTTGTTTTTCTCCAGAGTTATACCACTCTGGCCTAGTCTGTAGGCCATAGAGCACTTTACATCGGAGGGTAACACTACCTTCTATTTTACATATTATATATTTCTATTTAAATTTACATGTAAAAGTATATATATATATATATATTTATATATATATATATATATATATATATATATATATATATATATATATATAAGAAACCTTATTCCCGACCCCTTCTTATGCCTGTTAGTGCACCCAATAATTGTTGCAGAATCTTAACTATGTTTAGATAACATTGTTGAGGGAGAGGGGCAGAGAGGATAGAGCATCTTCGGACCAGACTACCCAATGGCAACATAGCTTGTGGGCATGTTTAATGGTTAGAGAAGTACTTTACAATTGGAAATAACCATAATACAACCAAATAACCAAGATAAAGGCAGAGCAGTAAGGGCCAGTCAATAGTGTAATACTATACAGCAAGCATGGTCGCCTGGGTCAGCAGCTCACTGTCTTGCCTACCAGCTTTGCAGCTCTCAGCAGGCAGTGGGGGCTGTGACGTCAGCGTGTAAGCTCCTATATCCTTCTATGCTTGCTGTTTTTATCCGTCAGGAGACCACTAGAGAAGAATCGATCACTTCCGCTAGCGCAGTGGCCACCCGTATCAAGGCGGAGAGTCAGTTCATACTTGAATATAAATCAGTTAATATTAACGCACACAACAATAAAAATACAATGCATTGTGATTCGTATCTGGTGAATATAACTATAGATATGTTCACATTTATTAGTTTTGTAAAAATGAACCATAAACCAAGAAAAGGAGAATACATGTTATAAAAAAAAGAAAAAGAAATATAGATATTATCATATAAATATGAGTTTAGGAGTTATGTGCCTGAGATCATTTTCGGCAAATTTCGTCCTTGTTTTGGCGTTGATTAATATGTATTTCATACGTATATTGTACGGGTGCACTTCATTTCTTGGTATTAAATCAAAGTTGTTTTGGGAACACCATAACTTGCCGTCCTCACATTTAATAAACAAATAGTTTCAACAAAATGAGTTTGAAAACTGGTGGCCCTGACCGGAGGCCAGGAAAAACCCAGTATCCACAGAAGGTTAGGATACCCCCGCTACCCACAAAAGGCCAGGGTACCCCAAGTATCCACAGAAGGCCAGGATACCCCCATTTCCCACCGGAGGCCAGGATACCGACAATACCCACCGGAGGCCAGGATAACCCCAGTATCCACAGAAGGTTAGGATACCCCCGCTACCCACAAAAGGCCAGGGTACCCCAAGTATCCACAGAAGACCGGGATACCCCCAGTACCCACTGGAGGCCAGGATACACCCAGTACCCACCGGAGGCCAGAATACCCCCACTATCCACAAAAGGCCGGAATACCCCCGCTACCTGCAAAAGGCCAGGGTACCCCAGTATCAACAGAAGGCCAGGATACCCCTGCTACCCGCAAAAGGCCAGGATACCCCTCCTATCCACAGAAGGTCAGGATACCCCTCCTATCAACAGAAGGCCAGATTACCCCTGCTATCCACAGAAGGTCAGGATTATTCCTAATGATACACAGTCGACAACAAATGTTTCGTGTTTTGATTTTCAGGAAGGATGAGTATCACATGAAGAAAGCACGGCAGGTTTGGACATTTGCTAAAATGTGTAATATGAAATTTAAAAAAATGTTCAACAAAGATTGGCCAAACACAAAGAGACAATCTGTTAAGGTCTTAATATCAAATGTAGAACAATTTTGGTTCAGTATGGTTTTAAAATATAGTAATAACAAATACATAAAAATGACAATAGCTGAGTATCCTCTGTTACATCTGCCATAAATAAATCTATTGTTTGTTGTTTGTCTAAAGATATTAAAATTTACAGAAAGAACGGGGTATATCTCACAGCTGACAGTAAGTAAGCAATTAACAGAAACATCATCTTAAAATATCTCCATCTTAATATCTCCAAGTTAATGTTAATGCATATCTCTCATCTTTCCTTCTACTTCTATCTATACTTACATTACAATTATAAATTCTTCGACAAATTGACACAATGGATCCTTTGTTTTAAATGGCTTGTAAATGCCTTTAAAAATATTTTATAAATACAATATGCATTTTATATCATATGTTTCAAAACATTTGTGCACAATTTAATAGCTTTATGCCTGGCAGTTTGTGAGAAATGTCCTTCTGAAGACGGTGTAGACCAACCACGGTTATCACACTGTCTGTGACATAAGCACTAACAAGCCATGGTTATCAGACTGTCTGTGACATGATCACTAAGAGACAAGTCATGGTTTTTACACTATCTGTGATACGGGCACTAAGAGATCAGCGATGGTTATAACACATTATGTGACATGGACAATCAGAGACCAGTTTATCACTCTGTCTGTGACATGGTCACTCAGAGACCAGCCATTGTTATTAGACTGTCTGTGACAAGGGCTCTAAGTGACCAGCCATTGTTATTAGACTGTCTGTGACATAGGCACTAAGAGACAAGCCATTGTTATTAGACTGTCTGTAACACGGGCTCTAAGAGACCAGTTTATCACTCTGTCTGTGACATGGTCACTCAGAGACCAGCCATTGTTATTAAACTGTCTGTGACACGGGCTCTAAGTGACCAGCCATTGTTATTAGACTGTCTGTGACATAGGCACTAGGAGACCAGCCATTGTTATTAGACTCTCTGTGACACGGGCTCTAAGAGACCAGCCATTGTTATTAGACTGTCTGTGACATGGGCACTAAGAGACCAGCTATTGATATAAGACTGTCAGGGACACGGGCTCTAAGAGACCAGCCATTGTTATTAGACTGTCTGTGACATGGGCACTAAGAGACCAGCCATTGTTATTAGACTGTCTGTGACACGGGCTCTAAGTGACCAGCCATTGTTATTAGACTGTCTGTGACATGGGCACTAAGAGACCAGCCATTGTTATTAGACTGTCTGTGACATGGGCACTAAGAGACCAGCCATTGTTATTAGACTGTCTGTGACACGGGCTCTAAGAGACCAGTCATCGTTATTAGACTGTCTGTGACATGGACACTCAGATACCATTTTATCACACTGTCTGTGACATCGGCACTAAGAGAACAGCCATGGGTATCAGACTTTCTGTGATATGGGTACTAAGAGACAAGTCATGGTTTTTACACTATCTGTGATATTGGCACTAAGAGATCAGCGATGGTTATAACACATTCTGTGACATGGACACTCAGAGACCAGTTTATCACTCTGTCTGTAACATGGTCACTCAGAGACCAGCCATTGTTATTAGACTGTCTGTGACACGGGCTCTAAGAGACCAGCCATTGTTATAAGACTGTCTGTGACATGGGCACTAAGAGAACAGCCATTGTTATTAGACTGTCTGTGACATGGGCACTAAGAGACCAGCCATTGTTATTAGACTGTCTGTGACACGGGCTCTAAGAGACCAGCCATTGTTATTAGACTGTCTGTGACATGGACACTCAGAGACCAGTTTATCACACTGTCTGTGACATCGGTTCTAAGAGAACAGCCATGGTTATCAGACTTTCTGTGATATGGGTACTAAGAGACAAGGTATGGTTTCTTTTTACACTATCTGTGATATGGGCAGTAAGAGATCAGCGATGGTTATAACACATTCTGTGACATGGACACTCAGAGACCAGTTTATCACTCTGTCTGTGACATGGTCACTCAGAGACCAGCCATTGTTATTAGACTGTCTGTGACACGGGCTCTTAGAGACCAGCCATTATTATTATACTGTCTGTGACATGGGCACTAAGAGACCAGCCATTGTTATTAGACTGTCTGTGACATGGGCTCTAAGAGACCAGCCATTGTTATTAGACTGTCTGTGACATGGGCACTAAGTCACCAGCCATTGTTATTAGACTGTCTGTGACACGGGCTCTAAGAGACCAGACATTGTTATTAGACTGTCTGTGACATGGGCACTAAGAGACCAGCCATTGTTATTAGACTGTCTGTTACATGGACACTCAGAGACCAGTTTATCACACTGTCTGTGACATCGGCACTAAGAGAACAGCCATGGTTACACCCTTGTTGTGACTTCGACACTAAAAGACCAGCCATGGTTATCACACTGTCTGTGACATAAGCACTAACAAGCCATGGTTATCAGACTGTCTGTGACATGGTCACTAAGAGACAAGTCATGGTTTTTACACTATCTGTGATATGGGCACTAAGAGACCAGCCATTGTTATTAGACTGTCTGTTACATGGACACTCAGAGACCAGTTTATCACACTGTCTGTGACATCGGCACTAAGAGAACAGCCATGGTTACACCCTTGTTGTGACTTCGACACTAAAAGACCAGCCATGGTTATCACACTGTCCATGACATAAGCACTAACAAGCCATGGTTATCAGACTGTCTGTGACATGGTCACTAAGAGACAAGTCATGGTTTTTACACTATCTGTGATATGGGCACTAAGAGATCAGCGATGGTTATAAAACATTCTGTGACATGGACACTCAGAGACCAGTTTATCACTCTGTCTGTGACATGGTCACTCAGAGACCAGCCGATGTTATAGACTGTCTGTGATATGGACACTCAGAGACCAGTTTATCACCCTGTCTGTGACACGGGCACTAAGAGAACAGCTATGGTTATCAGACTTTCTGTGATATGGGTACTAAGAGAACAGCCATGGTAATCAGACTGTCTGTGGTATGGGTACTAAGAGAACAGCCATGGTTATCACCCTTGCTGTGACATGGACACTAAGAGACCAGCCATGGTTATCACAATGGCTGTGACGTGGACCCTTAAAGACCAGCTACGGTTATTACACTGTCCGAGACATGGGCACTAAGAGACCAGCCATGGTTATCACATTGTCTGTGACATGGACACTAAGAAACCACGGTTTTAACACTGTCTGTTACACGAGCACTAAGAGACCAGCCATGGTTATTAGACTGTCTGTGACAAAGGCACTAAGAGACCAGCAATGGTTATCACATTGTCTGTGACATTTTCACTAAAAGACCAGCCATGGTAATTACACGGTCTGTGACATGGGTACTAAGAGACCAGCCATGGTTATCTCATTGTCTGTGACATAGACACTAAAACCACGGTTTTAACACTGTCTGTGACATAGGCACTGAGAGATCAGCCATGGTTATCACAATGTCTGTGACATGGACACTAAGAAACCACGGTTTTAACACTGTCTGTGACATGGGCACTGAGAGATCAGCCATGGTAATCACAATGTCTGTGACATGGACACTGAGAGATTAGCCATGGTTATCAAAAGGTCTGTGACATGGACGCTGAGAGATCAGCCCTGGTTGTCACACTGTCTGTGACATGGGCACTAAGAGACCAGCCATGGTTATCACATTGTCTGTGACATGGACACTAAGAAACCACGGTTTTAACACTGTCTGTGACATGGGCACTGAGAGATCAGCCATGGTTATCACAATGTCTGTGACATGGACACTTAGAAACCCCGGTTTTAACACTGTCTGTGACATGGGCACTGAGAGATCAGCCATGGTTATCACATTGTCTGTGACATGGACACTAAGAAACCACGGTTTTAACACTGTCTGTGACAGGGGCACTGAGAGATCAGCCATGGTTATCACAATGTCTGTGACATGGACACTAAGAAACCACGGTTTTAACACTGTCTGTGTCATGGGTACTGAGAGATCAGTCATGGTTATCACACTGTCTGTGACCTGGGCACTAAGAGGCCAGGCATGGTTATCATACAGTCTACCATACCTGCGTGACGTATATAACAATGACCCTGACTGGCCCAGATACAAAAAATTAGGAGTTTAAATATACCTTACCATTTTACTAATCTTGGTTAATGTAAAACAGTGTTCTTTTTTATTCCATTAACTTGTAAATCTCATCAGAATTTATACCAAACCGATAATGTTCCCGGAAACTACGTCTATCGGTTCCACACACTTGTATTTCCTCACACACATTCGTATCATAGCACCATTATTGATCGTCACGTGGTTTATTGTCTTTGCACGCTTGTGTTGTTTCGGTCATGGACCGTTGAACATAGCAGGTGCACAATAAAACACATCCAGCCCTGGCAGGGCCTGCACCATGACGAAAGTCAGAGGCATCTCAAGAAAGAACAGTCAGCTCTCACTGAAGCTCCCGCTGTACCTACCAGGGGACCAGCTTAGGTTAGGCATGAAGACCGCGAGTGACATGGACGGGTTCAGCAGCAGCCAGAAGCGATGCGGTATCGTTGTCATACTTTCTGTCCTCGTCATTGTACTGGTGTGCGTCCTCTTTCAGCTCCTTCCTTATTCTGAGTCTGGAAATGACCTTGCTTCCCTAGTGATGGAGCCGGAAGGTGCGGAACCCTCATCTACCACAGACGAGGATTCCGAGGAACCTGATGGACAGACGATGGATTATGAAGACGACGATGATAATGGAGCTGATGATGATTATATGGAGGTGGACAAGGAAAATCCGGAAACAGCTGTGGCGGAAAATCAAGTAGACGAAAATAATGTTACTGCGCCAAATGATCTGGATAATACAAATGAGACGGATGTGTCATTTGCAGAGATTCAAGAACAAGTAAACTGCCCGGCCTTGTTCGTCGGGAATCAAGAAGAACTAGAACGAACCCGTGACATCATGAATATCATGTTCCTTCACATGGAACCTTTGACTGAAGGCTGGTTCCTACAGGAGACTTCTAATTGTACGGAGTATTTAAACACACGTGGGTATACGTTTTCTGTTACAGAGGAAGAAATCAACTTCCCGATCGCTTTTAGTATTTTAATTCATGAAGACATTGAGAGATTCGAGAGACTGCTCAGGTTAGTGTACAGACCGTCAAATTATTACTGTATTCACGTGGACGCAAAGTCACCAACTAAGTACCACCAAGCTGTCAAGGCGATCGGGCGTTGTCTGCCGAACGTGGTGATCATGGCTAGCCCTGTACAGGTCTATTACGGGGAGATCAGCCTGGTACAGGCCGAGCTCATTTGTATGTCGAGTCTGTACAGTAACAAAACATGGCGCTACTACATCAACCTTTCAGGGAAAGGACTGCCCCTCAAAACGAACCTGCAGCAGGTACAAGCCCTAAATGTCCTTAACGGTAGAAATAATGTAGACGCCGCGGGGAAAGAGTAAGTATGCATGTTTTCCAGATATACATTTATTTCAAAGAATTAGTTTAGAGAAAATCTTTATTGGGCGTACTGTATGATATAGTCAACATTATTTTCTTATTATTTTTTTTTTTAAAAAAAAACTGTGATCCAACTCTTTGTAGCATGTCTCGCACACCCGAAAGAAAAATTCCCTTTTCGGGACGTCATTCCATGAAAGAAGTTTGACCATTTACCACATCATATACTGATAAGTCATTTGTTAAAGATGAAGTTACTGTTACTGATACATACTTAAAGTCAAGAGAAGAAAGCAGTTCTGCAATAAATATACAAGATGGAGTGTATTCTCTTCCACTTCTGTAACAATGATAAATTCTAGTTATTCAACACACTGATATGAATCATTGACAGTGACTCGTACACGGCAATACATCACCCGTCTGCACTACACGTGGTTTGTCAGTTCATGTTCCCAGTATTACAGACAACCAAGTGCTAATGGCCTTTACTGCAAGTACAAAAAAGAACTCTGTAGTTGTTATTGAGAGAATTCTTTTGTTGTTTTCTGCTGTTTGCTCTTCTTCCCTATTCACATAAACTGCAGACACGTCCACACAGTATCTCAGCAACCCATCCCCATACTTTTGTTTAACGGAAATGTTTATGTATCCTGACTTTGTTGGCTTTAACAGTTGATCGGCCAAAAGATCCAGCTGATTGGGACAGGTCCAAGGTGACATACAGTGCAATGTGGCAGGAATACCAAGAGCTATTTCGTATTTTTAGTCTATATTTAGTAGCCTGGGCGTTCATTGCTTGTATAATGTCCATCATGATCCAGGTATCATTTTAGTTTTGCTCATCTTGTTTCAGGTCTTAGTCGTTGATTCAGGTCTTAATGGTTGATTCAGGTCTTAATTGTTGATTCAGGTCTTAATTGTTGATTCAGGCTTTAATTGTTGATTCAGGTTTTAATTGTTGATTCAGGTTTTAATTGTTGTTTCAGGTCCTATTTTAACCTTTTTGAAGTTTTAGATTATTTCATGTTTTCTGGTTGGTGAGACATTATGTACGGATTTTTGAGAACTTTGTATTTGAATTCACGTACGAAATATATGTGGAGTACATATGATCCAAGTTTACGATCTGCGCTACAATAACACATATAACATATTACATATAAGTCATCACATATAACATATTACATATAAGTCATCATTTATAACATATTACATATGTCATCTTATGACGGTGAAACATTGAATACTAGCCACCGTGTCGTCAAATCCCCTGTGACCCCATTGCAAGGCACACGTTTTCATTTCATAATTATATATTACTAATGGCGTATTATATATTAGGCCTATACTGTAGTTTATATACCATCATTAGATACCTTATATACCTTCATTCGACTCTTAGCTGTCTTTCTTGTATATTTCACAGTGTCATCCCGGACTGGGTGAACCGGAGATGGCTGTCCCTGCACACTACCTTGCCTGGCCGGAAGGAATCGCCCCCATACGGCGCACTTCCGGTTAGAGGATCAACTCACGTGGCAGTCACGCGAGAGTTTGTCGGGTTTGTCCTGTACAGTCAAGTAGCTAAAGATATGTACGAATGGGTGAAAGATGTCCGTTACCCGGCAGAACATTACTTTCAAACCCTCAACCACAACCAGCAGCTAGCGGCACCTGGTGGGTTTAAAGGTAACTATCAGTTTCTATCATTTTTTACTAAGCTGACTATAAGTCATCTGAGCTATAGTCGCGGTGCTTTGTCCGTCGTCCGGCCGTCCGTCCGTTAACAGGACACGTTTTGAAACCGTTGGACCTATAAATCCAAAATTTTGCATACAGTTAGATGTCCCCAAAATCTCCTACGATACCGAAAATTGGGTCACTAAGACTCCGTTTATTCGAAATACTAAGGAAAAACCTCCGTTTTCCATTAAATAAAAACATTGTTACACTTCAAGGCTGCCTAATATCAAAACCCCTGGTCTGCTTTTGATCATATTTAGTATTCATATTCTTCCATACATTTTCTATGTACATACCAAAATTAGGTCAGTATTGATTACTGTTTTGAAGTTATAGGCCCAAATATAATGCATTTTTTTAAATCAGGAAATATATTTACTCACTTAACATGAGAATTGCTTGAGCTGGAGACTTTTTTTAGGGATATAAGTTTATTAAATCAAGATTCAATTGTTTACCCTAAATTAGATCTGAATTTTGTAAATTTTTAAGTTATTAGCATAAATAAAAATTCAATACCTTAAATTTTGTCCAACTTTGGCTATGGCACGTTCTTTCCCTGTAAGCACTGTTGATTTAATTTTCACAGCATATATACATAATCTTTCAAAATCTGAAATTTCAAAGGAATTGTTTGAAAAGAGAATTTTTTATTCAAGTTTTCATACACCATGTCAAGTGTTGTTTACATCAAACCCACCTACAGTAGTACAGCCTTCACTTGTGTTATGTAACCCTCTCCAGGCAGCTTGCTTTGGCTCAGCTTGGCCACTACTAGCAGGCTTCCCCTCTGCCCTGCACTCCCCCCCCCCCAGCTGGTGCATAAATTAGATGAATGTTATAATATTCTGTATTTGATTCATTCTTATTCTAGGCTATGCCACATTTTAGATTTAGATTGTACCAGCAGGTAACAATGATTAAAGTGCACATTTAATTGTGTCCACAAAGATGTATTGCTATGAAAGAGTGGATGTTCATCAGTTAAATAATTCTTTACTTCATAAGAGTAAAAATTTCACCAAGTGTGAAAATGACTATTAATTCCAGTAATAAATTATAGCTGAGATTGTAAATAGCACAATGTTGTTGTTTGTCCCTCATTCAAGTAACAGTGTGTATACTTTATTTGAAAAGATGTTTTTATTTTATCAAATTTACTGAATCTTTTATTTCGGTAAATAATATTAGCATGTACTGAAAACTCTACTGAAAACATGTATAAAACTTTTTAATATTGATTCAAGGAATAATCTTGAAGATGCCATGTTGTGGCATTATTTAAATTCAGTTTAAACATTTGTGATTTAAAAATAATAAAATATATGTGTATGCATAATTTGACCCAATATGAGCTACACTCTGGATAACTGATTATTACAGCTTAGAATTCTAATATTTTAACTTATATATTCAGATTTTTCTATTACAAATTTATAAAACTTGTAAATAAAAAAAAATGAATCTGATAAAAACTATTAATGGAAAAAGTGGATATGCTAAAAAAATAGGCTTTAATATAAACTTAAATGCATTATTCCCTTGAAAGTGAAATAAAGGAATTAGTCCATTCTGTCCACTTGCCTGTCCATCTGTAAATTTTTCATATGCATCATAGTATTCCAAAACTTTTACTGTTTTTCTTCATGACAGTCTTGTCAGAGAATTAGTTTTGCAATCATATATTGAGAACTTTACTTTAAGAAGTCCATATCCTCTTAGCTTCTCATATGCTTATATATATGAAAAACATTACAATAGAACATTTTTTCATATTTTGCACTTGCAAAATATTTCAAATATTTATTGTGGAAGAAAACCTTTGCAGTCAGAAAGTATCGGATTAATGGACTTAAGTTCTGCGATCAGCGATAGTTTGGTGGCATCGGTTTCACTTGTGTCATAAAACAGGTCACTAGATGACGCTATCATAGCTATTCATCGCATTGATTCATATTTTCTACACCAGACGGCAGCACTTAATGTCTGATTCGCAATGGTGATATTGACGTAATTGTACGGACGTCGATACAACACTGTCGGCTTAATTCGGTTTATTCTGTTACATTAATTATAATTTCTACCTAAGAAAAAGTCTACAATAATGATTATTTAAACAAATAAGGCAGATTCCGTGGGATTAGGGAATCCCTCTACTCTTAATAGTTATATAGAGACTTCATAATATTGTACACTCCTGTAATCTTTAACATTTAGAACGCTTTATTTTAGAATAAATTGATCCAAGGACTCTCTTCATGATTCTGTCTGTGAATTATATATTGGATATAACGACTCCTGCCGTTATTCTTTAAAATGCTGACATGTTAAGAAAATATTTTTAAAAATAAAATATTTAAAACATTTGTATCAAATATATAACATTTATTCTTTATTTGATAATAACAATAATAATAATAATAATAATAATAATTATTATTATTATTATTATTATTATTATTATTATTATTATTGCAGGCTCGCAATCCATATACTGTTATTATGTAAGTTCATAATTTACTATTCAGTTTAAATGTATTCTGATTTACAGGTGACATATATGAGGGGAGCTCTCATTTTTATTTCACCCGATTAAAAGTACGAGACGTAGAGGGCGCTGTATGTGACGGTGTGTGGCTCAGGCGAGTGTGCGTGTTTGGGCTCAGGGATCTCCCAATGCTGGCGAGGTCGCCATATTTATTCGCTGACAGATTTGACCCCTACATGCAGCCGGTGACGTACCAGTGTATGGAGGAGTATCTAAGACACGTGACCCTGGGCAGACCTCCGTTTGACACGTCATATTACGTCCGCATCATGTACGAGATGCAGGTTACGGAGCTGACCATGCGAGGAAAAGAACTACGTCAGGAACCTCCAGAACCCAGCCTCCAACAGGCGTCCGTATAGACCCTACCATAATGTATTATCGATCGTCACCGGCACCGATTATCACTTCTCTATATAAAGTCGCATAGAATTAGATTTTTATTGTTAACTAGTATTATACAGTCAGAAATGCATCTCACTGTGATGAATTCGATTCCTGTGTCCGAACGTAATTTAATGAGTCGTGTAAAGCAAAGTCAATGAACTTTCGTGATGTACGATTTTGCAAAATCAATTTTGATTGGAAAATGTGTGGCATGATGGAGTGGTGACATTGTATGTTTAAATTACACTTAGATACGTCTACAATTCATCGTCAGCTTATATATATACAATTATTTAGTCAATTGTTTGTATTCTTTTCTGTGTGCTCTGTGTGGATTAGGTGTAAAACTATGGACTGTTGGTGTTTTACATTTTTTTACGAAAACGGTGCATGACAACTGAACATTTGCACAAAAATAAAACAAGTAAGCATTAAGCCTAGGAGTTGTTCTTAATACATTCATATAAAGAGGAATGTGTTTTGGCCGTGCCTATTACTGTTCGGTAATCTTTTCAGAATAAGGAACTTCATACGAAATCTATGAGGAGAGTATTCTGGGTAAAATGATGAAAACACTAGTCTTGACCTCAGGGCTCTAGCTCTCTCTTTCTCTCTTTCACACACACACACACGCACCGAAATACACACATTGATGCCCCCCATGCACCGCCCCCACATACACACACAAGATTCCCCCAACGCACCCGCCCTCCACCTGAAGCTCAGACAGATATATATATATATATATATATATATATATATATATATAGAGAGAGAGAGAGAGAGAGAGAGAGAGAGAGAGAGAGAGGTCAGACTAGAAGCTCTTTGGTACACCTCGTTCACTGTTTTTATGATGTCAATAATTGTACTTGCATTGCATTTACGTCTGACTGACTGCACTGGTTTTTACTTAAACGTGCGTTTTACAACGACTCTGTTTTCATTCATGACTACCTGAGGTTTATGTACGAAACTATTCAGCGTTTTGGTTAACCTTTCATGTGCGGCTGCATATACACTGCTTTGTTGAGTTTCGTATGGGACATTGCTGCATGTTAACACATGAACAGTTTAATTGTAATGAAAATAAGGTGGTGAACATTAAACTAAGCTCTTTTTATGAGATTTTCTTTTATTATCTCCATTGCCGGTGAAGCGAGAGCTATAATTAAAGGCTGTTAACCCAGCCAAAAGTACACACAACTCACACTTCAGGTTTTGTGTACAACAAATCGTATTAGTAGTAGGGTCTGTACAGACACTTTATGAATAACTTTGGCAGGTAAAAACCAAACAATATCAATAGCCCTGGTATATTTATATAGTTCAGCATTTTAAAAACTGCTTTACGTTTTTCCATGTATTCATTGATCCCAATTTGTATAGAATATGGGGTGTTTGTTTTACAATAAAACGGTTAAAAATGAATAGAACCTCAGCAAATTATAATAAATCTAGCACCTGAAAACAAATAATGTTCATAATCAAAACCTAATTCATTACATACATGCCGAAAAGGTAAGATTAGCCAGGGAGAGTGTTATCTTAATGATCTACTGTCGTCTATAACAACGGGCAGTATTTTATCCTTAAAATTTTGATTGATTATTTGACGATTTATAAATTTAAAGATTTTTCTCAGTAACTACATGTGATTTACCTAATTAACCGAATATCTCACTGATTTTCTGAAAATATAACATTTTCTAAGTTTTCGACGACAGATTACGGTCTTTTTTAAAATTACACATTTGACCATCATTTGACAAAGATAAATATGTTTATATAGTGAGACGAGCCATTAAAATAGTAGAAGTAATATAGATATATATGGAGGCCGGTATACATATATATATACAAGATATTTTCTGAATCCACTATATATATATATATATATATATATATATATATATATATATATATATATATATAATCAATATATTACATTAAGGTTCAATAGATCACAGTGAAAGTGCTCTACCGTACAGGGGGGCATTAATAATATTATACTATGTGTACAGTTAGATTGATTTCATAATGTTAGTACTGTAGTACATTATGAAATCAAGCTAACTATACACATAGTTTAATATTATATATATATATGTGTGTGTGTGTGTGTGTGTGTAAAATATATAATAAATATATCATAAATATATAATAAATGTGAAATATATTATAGGCGCATACATGCATGTAACATATATAAACATATAGAGTATGGACATACACTGCATGATTGGGGACTTGGGGCCCTCCCCCAGAAAATGTTTATATAGAAGGCAGCAAAGGCAGCACTATCAGACTGAAAAGCTTTATCAGTGGCGACTTTTGGGCCGATATAAAATGTAAATCGATTTACTGGTTTGAAATAAAGAGAGACAAGCGACAATCTTATACCGGTCTGGTTTAACCGGAATAATGAGAGTACGTGTAGCAATATCAAAATATGAACAACAACTGACCGCAATGTTATCACCCGCTTTAATCGGCAGCTGAACTGACCCTTCTGATTCAAACCACACTCAATCAACAAACGACTCAGTCACTTTAATCCGTCAGCTGATACACTGGTGATATGATATACATATATAATACAATAAGAGTTGTTTAGAGTTATCAACATAGTCACCATCATAATATATTACAAGCACAGAACCCTGGACGTGAAGAAGAACACATGAGGTAGAGCAAAACGGACTCTTGGCCAGCAGAAACGCATATAACAGGGACACAGCGGACTGTACAGCTAAACGGAAGACAATTATAGTGAGGGGATGTGGATGTTTTGTAGTCTCTTACACAATTAGGACAGTTTAAGCCTAGATCGACCAATATCTCGTTAGTTACATCATAATGTCCATTTGAATTAAATGTTTTTTTGTGAAACACCCTTAGTTGGGCTATAACCTTCATGACTTGGGCGAAAAAAGGTTGGTTTCTCAGGCAACGCGCACCCTCATCCCACACCAGACATGTATGTTTATTTTGATTTTAGTCGAAATTTACATATTTCCAGGTTCAGACGCTCCGACTTTTCTTACAAGAACAGAAAATTGTAAAATGTCGATAAAATCTGGATAAATTTTGGTGAAATATGCAAAAATAAGCCCTAATTAAAATGTGTAAAAAAGAATCATATATTGAGAAAGTGCCTGAGAAATAAATAAAGTTGTACATTTTTCTGCACACGTGTGGATTTGCATTCTATAGTTTACCTATTGATAATTAATTTTTTTTTTTGCTATTGAGTAAGTAGACAGCATCTGACCGAGGATAAGACAATCTTTTATTTTCTTAATAAGTATTATAATGACTGAAATTGATATTAAAGCTGGAGAATTCCAGCCTGTTTGCAACAAGAAATTTATATCACAGTGTGTGTGGAAAATTGTGCTAATATTGAAAATTACCGTAAGATGGAGGTATGAAATGGTCCAGTTTAAAAATTGGTACAATATTCGATTCTTTTCTCCGTTTCCGTAATTTTAAATACGTGCGTTTAGTATCCCAATTTCTGGGAGACTTGCCTCTTCGTATAAACATAAATATTCACTGAAACAATGTAACATTGTAGGCAGGGCAGTACATACACATATACACACAGGAAACGAGCTGTTCCAGTCATAGCAGGGGTCTGTCGCAATATTAAGTTCAGGCACTGTGTTATAATTGTGACGTCATAACAGTAACCATAGTGATGACTTACATATTTAGATTTACAATATGACTTAATTCAATCAATATAGACAGATCCCTGGTGTCGAATAATTTAAAAGCAGACTTCACCACTTATTGAAGGCTCAAGATATAATAAACATATAATACAGAAATTGCTATAGTATACAATATAACAGTCAGCGGTGTTACCTGCACGTTTGTACAGTTTTAAACATACAACATGTATAAATGTGCATTCACATTGATGAGAGCACGAAGTTCATCATGACCTGTCAATATGGTTACTTACAAGTATACCTGTCCATCAAAGTCTCGCATAATTTACATTTTACCTGGCAGCACCAATAAAATTTACAGTAGCAGCGTTCTACGTGACGCACCACCCGAGTGTTATAGCCACGCCCACAACACAACAAATCACAGCTGCCCGGGGAACCGGGAGTCCGATTGCATTCTCTCCCGCGCGTTCCCAGAAGTCCGCGTTTCAAATCTCGTCTGCAATAACTGGGAGATCTGCTCATGTAAACCATGTCTTTTACACCTACTGGTACTTTACGTAAACGTTTCTCTCTGCGTCGTAGTTTCCTCTTTGCCCGCGACGCGACAATCACTGCTCGGTTATATCTTTCTCTAAGTTTGAGCCCAACTTCGTGAAATGAGGGCAGCGATAGCCAACATGTCTGCACGGTGCAGGAACCGGAAACCCCGTGACATCGGCACTTCTTTTTCATACTCTCCTGGACCACCTGAAAGATAAATTCAGACAAAGATGCAGACAAGTATCAACAAGTTTGTCACTTTGAACCCTTTGTCGGTATTTTTTTCTGGTATCATCTAAAGCATGTTTAAAAGCCGCAAGGAGGACAACACAAACAATGAATTTCTATAGTGTTTACAGTGAAAGTAGACCCAGGTCACAGGTCCTCACAAATATTTCATTGGGTTGTGGGTAAATAGCGTTTTCACTAATACGTCAGAGTGATTAGACTTACATGTTTTGTAGATATACTTGAATGTTTAAAGATATATAAGAATCAAGAAATCTATACATTGCATATGTTTTGTCGGTGCTGTGATCAGAGGTAGAGGATAAGTAATGAGGAAAGACGGCCGACACCTGGTCTTCGGCTGGTGCGATTACTGCGCGTAATTTCTTAGTTCTGCGCTGATGCAGGCAATACCCGGAGTACATATTTTCCCGGCAAAAATCGTCTGCTTCCGGAACTTTAAGTCAAACATACCGACCTAATCAGTTTCACTGCAGGGTGATTATTTCCGATTGAAAACAGGTACAAACCAGGTATATTATATCAGATATTATCTGTTGTATAGGAGTTGTAGAAGTAAAGTTGCGGGTTTTATTGTCCTGACATTAAGAGTAGCCAACCACAGTATTTCAGTTTCTTTAGCTTTTGGGTGTCTATACTTGAACAACTGAGATACTTTAATTGTTCTGCGGTCAAATGAAAAATATAATTATCTATATAGATATCACTGAATATGTCTATAGTGTACCTGTGACTTAAATTAATTAGCACATGAATTGCTGGATGGCTAAATAGCAGGTACATATATATGAATTCGTTCCTCATCAACAAGGATTAGATTTAGTAGAAAAAAAATGTACTATAATGCTCTCAGAAATAACAGAAAGTAACTAATAACAGTGCTACAACAGTTATTTAAACCATGAACTTTTTCAGTAAGAGGAACTTCATAAACACGTTACGCTTAGATGCCAATCCTGGCTTCGTTGTGTCGTGGTGATTAAGTGGTCATATACATTAAGGTTTAGATGACTGTCACTGTCCGTCGAGGATTTTTTACCACCCGTCCCTCTATCTGTTGTACGCATACCTGGCACGGCAGCTGTACATCTTACAAGTTGCTGTAGAAGCAGGAAGAAACAGAATGTAATAAAACGTCATCATCTATTACAGCACATCCTCCTCCCCGGGACGGAGGCTGGGCATGCTGTCATTCAGATACTCTATTCCGCTTATTTATTTTGACTTCTACTTCCTAGAAGTCGGAACACTTCCCGGACAGAAAAAAAACATGTCCAAGTATGTTTTCTAGGTAGCTGGCCTCTGGTTTACAGCACGTGCTGTTGTTGCTGTTACAGACACTTTGCCAGGTAGTCTGACTGATAACAGACAGCATAACTCAGTCCAAACGTGCTGGTAAAGATAATAGCCTCGGACTTGTTACAAAAAAAGTGAAGCAAAGCAGGGACCATCCTGCAGACACTCCTGATTCCGCCGGAGGTCATTAAGACTATCAAGTAATACGTCTTAATAAATCAAAGATTTAGTGGCGCATGGTTTTCAACGGACCCTCAGACACGTGTCAGAGGTCACCACCTCAAAATATCTCAAAATCCTTGGCATCCAGGAGCAAGTGTTCAACATTAAAGTATGGATGTAGGTCTAGGAATGAGCACTCCAATCAAACAAGGAAATGCCGGGTCACGTGATACTTATTGTATATTTGGTCATGTTTTTCTGTAGTTCGTTTTTTTTTTTGTTAGCTATATAGGTTAAATGAAATAATATTTTTTTTCTTAGGAAATTGGCATCGGAGAGTTATATCTTGTGGCATGACATGCCTGGTATTTGGATATAAAGGACTCGGATATTTTCTCATTCCCGTTTATGTATTTTATATAGATGACAGTATCCTAACATCTTAATTAAAGTATTATCATTTTAATCAAGTAAAAGGCAATACTAACAATTTAAGTGACCATAAGTAAAAGAACGTTTATTGTGATGGATACTTTGTTATGATATCAAATAGTTCTATTTCAATTGTTAATATTCATAGAGTTGAACTGAAATTGTTCACACAGTTGACATCTGTTGACCATTCATGGTTTGATTGATTCTTATATTTACGAGTTTGTATGTGAAACACAGATGAATAGACCGGGCATTCTGAATAAAATCAAACGCTAGTTAAGTTCTGGACTCATTGTCACTGGGCAGTTTTATGTTTCAGTGAAATTTGTAGCCGGGTTGGACCCGGGTCACTTCCTGTCGTATTTCTGCCGCGGGTCGGGATGTCGTGACCGGTGGCTATGGACGGCCGATACCGGGATCATCAACCATAAAACCAGCCATCTCCATTGTGTAACAGGTCATTTGTGTTCACTCAAGTTTACAACTATCAAATATACGTGGATTAAAGTGTTCTCGCCGACGTCTAAATTAGGCCTTGGAGTGGGATGAGAAGAGATTACTGGGTATTCCGGTTATGTATAACGGACAACCAATGTCATCTTGAACATAAACCTATCGTCTTTAAGAGCACAGCTAAGTACAACAGCAAATACGGCCTTATCTACAAACGGCACGTTACGGTTCTGGCATGGTTTATGCGCGGCCTGGACCTTCCGAGATCCTCTCCTTTGTTCCAGAAATATTACCTTGTAATTGTGTTCCCGTCTGTCTGTACATGTGTCACCCCGTCTATGTGTTCACCCCGTCTGTCTATGGTTACAATTGGTGGGGAAAGTGGGACAGCCTACACGTTAATTATTAGTAAAAGAAAAGTATTCTCGCAATTGAAATGTGGTTTTATTTAAACCAATAAAAATTTCATTCATTGGTTATTTATCATGTTTAATTAAATGTATAAAATGATGATAATGAGGATTAATATGTAAACACTGAACAAGCATTTCATCTACAGGAAAGGAAAATCAAATTTCAAGTCTTTTCTTGCATAATGAATAACTTTATATATGTAAAACAAAGTGAAATCTTTATCTGTGAAATGTAAACTTTTAAACGCGAAATGCCTTCTTAATACCCGGTGTCGGTGATGACGCTGTTTAAGTTATGTTTTAGTATGTCATTTGCAATACATATTTAACCTAATGTGAAAAATAAGGCATGCAGAAATACAGATATATGTTAATTTTTTTTCTGTATTCTCTGGCTGCTCTGAACACCTATTCTTTTCACTACTGATAATTAAAATGCTATGCAGTATAGATGCAACAGTATGCAGCAGTATGTAGATGAGGGGAAGCGAAGTTTGCTAATGGAGATGATTGAGCTACTAAGGGTATACCTTTATGTATGAAGAACGATTCATGAAGATGCGGATTTTTTGTAGCTGCATCCTGCCCGCGCTCCTACTGCTCATTCTTGTGCAAATTAATCAATCTCACAAGAAAATAGAGCAGGCCTTAATCCTGCTGAATATAATAAAATGGGACATCATTCCTATAGTGCTACAAGAAAGACTTATTCAGCAAAGGTTCCTTCTAGGTGTGAAAGGCAATTTCCGGTACTGGAATTCTTGTCTCAAAGAGTCAGTTCTGTTCCAGGTGGGCTTTAATGATATATATAATATGTAAAATATTTATGGATTCCTTTTACAATATATAGAAATGTTTCTAAAAAAATAATATATTCAATGTATAATGATAAATTACCCGTCAGTGTTTATAGTTAATATTGTTAAATTCTCATTGGAAAGAAACTGCTAAATAAAATGACGCCCTAACTTAAGACAAGAAATAATTGTCGACGATTGAAATGAGTCTCTTCTGTACATGCAATACAACATAATTAAGACTGGTCCTTTGAATGAAAACAAGTTTTAATCTAATATGTCTGAGCAGAGTAAAATAGTGTGCCTGGTATAGTTAAAAAAAATATATACACATTTCGATGTATTATGATGATCCGAATAGAGTTCTCTAGATCTGCTCACACGATACTAATTTCAGGCAAAGCTGTATTTTATTATTCTTTATATTAAGTTAAGTTACCATATTTCTTTTAATAAATCATAATAATATGGCTATTATATGATATCTAGGTTACATAATGAACACTGCGTTTGTGTTTCTTCAGTTTAAAAACTGGAGTGTGAGGTCATTAACAACACTCTTGATAGATATATGTACGTGTCACGTGACCGACCGCCTGGGGAGCGTAGAAAAAAGTAGAAGCAGTGATTTATGACGCATCATTCAGTGAAAGACTATAAATGGTTTATAAATCCACAAGAAGCGTGTAATGCTACACTCACACTTATTTATACTTGATATGGTCAACTAATTGTACCAGACTTGTACATGCTGTGGCTCTATAATGCCGCTGTGCTACTTGACCTGCTGAGCTACGTCTTAACAAATACGGTGTGTACTCGCGTGCACGTACAACTTGTTTGCACCCAGTCAACAAGACATTGTTTTACTTTCAATTAGCCATAAATCATTGGTTTCTCTCACCTGGATCACAAGCAAGTGCCAATGTGTCACATACATCTATCTTTTTTGTATTGTTAAGGCAAATACAGATAAAATGAACCATTAGTTTGAACTGAAAATATATACGACTCTCTCTCACTTGAAGGATATACCTTCAATTTCTTATTTATCATTAATTACAGTTCAAGACACAGTTATACCTACGTTACACTGGACGGGTTTCACTTATACGGCAAATTAAATTCACAAAGGTTTCCCTATACAACGGATGGTTTACAAATTTCACCACCAAGAGATTCATAAATTGACATGGTATATTAGTATAATATATTATTTTTTAGTAAATATATTCTATAAATAGTTTATAATATTTCTTTAATAAATGCACAGAACTTTCACTCCATTCATCTGACCTTAGGTTATCTTCGGGAAATTTTCCACGCTTATAGTTATAGTGTGAGGTTGGATCTAAGTGCTTTGCAGTTTCGTAAAAAGGTATTCAGAAAATGTTGCTAAAAGCAAAAATTATGAAAGTGACGAATCATAGCAGTCTTATTGTTCTTTATGTTGCCAACCATTTATAATGGGTAAAATAATGAACATATATGCACGTATTAATCTGCAGATTATTAGTACATATATAGAGGCTAATACCTGTAAAAGACTTATTTTTGTAAATGTGTTGCAGAAATATTTTATTCTGCAAACCTGTCATCATTTCCCTGGTTTTCAGAATATTTCCCTGAATATTTTCCGTCAACATGTCTTTGTCTTGAGTAAGGAATAGAGAGAACAACCTAAATTTGGGAACGAATCCAACCCACCTCAAAATATATAGTTTGTGGTGATCTGTAGGGAGAGTTACAAAAATAATTACCAAAGAAAACTAATTTAATGCTGCAAGTATTTAGTGTATTAAAGTATAGGTTGTATATATATATATATATATATATATATATATATATATATATATATGTAAAAGTTGAATCTGTCTCGGAATCATCGTATATATAAATATATATATATATATATATATATATATCAGATGATACAAACAGAATCAGGCATAATCTGTTCCCACATATATATCCCAAAGTAAAGGCTATATACATAATGAACAGATTATACAGACTTAACCGTCATATAAACGTGGCAAACCACATCACGGATAGGACGTTCCACAGATAGGTCTGAGTACAGTCAGTGTGAGACAATTTTGATTTTGAAAATGGTGTCAAATAAAATATGCTCTAACACTGTACATGGTCACAAGGAATAACAAATCTTGATTGTGTGGTGAACTGTGGGTGTCATGTGGTGTCTGATACAGGCAGGCGGTAATTGTTTAATGAGATGCATTTATATTATAAATAAAGATTATAAACAAGAAATAAAACGGCGCGGCCAATCATCCTTTTATATTCCAACCAATCTTCAATTACTATTTTGACAATTGGTAGAAGTTTAAACTGAAAATACAGGGCAGATTGAGACTTAAGCAAATCAATCAAGTGAAGAAAATTATAGTGATAATGTTTTAGTTAAAAAAGAGAATATTTGTTTGATTATAATAAAGTCCATCTATAAAACTGTGGTACCTATCTTGATTAAAAAGCAAGAACATTATTTATGTTATTCGTTTCCTCTATGGATTTATTTAAGTCACCTTTGTCGTGACCTTATTTAACTGACGGTAGAATACCTGACGTTATATCGGGCGTGACGTAATTTAATTGACGGTATAGTACCTAGCGTCATCTTTGTCGCCCATGACGTTAAACAGGTTATGACGCAGAGAATGAATGAATGAGGTAAATATACTAATGTGTTTTTCCATAGGAATTTTCTCCTTCCTTTCTTAAGTTTCTGATGTTTGCCATAAAATAAAGTATGTTCACACCTGTCGACCGACTTCATTATTCTGGACATTATTTAACTGACGTTTCTGATGTTTAACAAAAAATGAAGTGTGTTCCTACCTGTCGACCGACTTCATTAGTGTGAACATTATTTAACTGACGTTTTTAATGTTTAACATAAAATGCAGTGTGTTCCTATCTGTCGACAGACTTCATTATTATGGACATTTTTAACTGACGTTTCTGATGTTTAACATAAAATAAAGTGTGTTCTTACCTGTCGACCGACTTCATTAATGGCGACATTATTTAACTTACGTTTTTGATGTTTAACATAAAATGAAATGTGTTCCTACCTGTCGTCCGACTCCATTATTGTGGACATTATTTAACTGACTTTTTTATATTTAAAATAAAATAAAGTGTGTTCCTACCTGTCGACCGACTTCATTATTGTGGAGGTTCATCCGGTAACGCGCATCTGTTCTCTTTTTGCTGTTCTCCCCTTTTATGACCTCATTTACTTCGGTAGCATCTACGAAACTGCGACCAAAGCTGACTCCGTATTTGACGTCATCACTGCAGCCTCCCCACTTCCATGTTTCGCCTTTTTGAGGTTTTGGTTTCCGGCTGAGGTCACATGAGCAGTCTGTCAGGTTGCCTGAGCTGCAGGCCTGCGTGACAGCGTGCACCACGCCAGCACTGGTTATGGCGTAAATAAAAGCAGTCTCCTTGCTGCCTGTAAATCAAAGTACAGGAACATATCAGTACATAAACTTAAATCAAAACTAAGTATGAGCATACCTCTCTCAGTGCCGGTTTTAATCCAGATCACTAACTAAATTATCCAAACCTTAATTGTTCACCCAAGAACACTTTCCTGTGCAAAAGGAGGCAGATGTATAGAAACAAAACGCCTATATTTTAAAAGTTAACTCTTCACAAAGTTTCAGTGAATTCTCGTATCAAGTACCCATAAAGAGGGCACACAGACAGAACGAAAAGCAGACAGAAGGAAAAGTAGACAAGCCGAACGAAAAGCAGACAGACAGAACGAAAAGCAGACAGACAGAACGAAAAGCAGACAGACAGAACGAATAGCAGACAGACAGAACGAAAAGCAGACATACAGAACGAAAAGGATACAGACAGACATAACGGAAAGCAGACAGACAAATCGAAAAGCAGACAGGAAAATCGGAAAGCAGACAGACAGATCGGGAAGCAGACAGACAGACAGATCGGAAAGCAGACAGACAGATCGGAAGGCAGAGAGACAGATCGGACAGCAGAAAGGCAGATCGGAAAGCGGACAGAAGGGAAAGTAATAAGATAGAAAGATCGGAAAGCAGACAGACAGAAGGAAAAGCAGACAGACAGAAGGAAAAGCAGACAGACAGAAGGAAAAGCAGACAGACAGAACGAAAAGCAGACAGAACGAAAAGCAGACAGACAGATCGGAAAGCAGACAGACAGAAGGAAGGACAAATAGATAGTGAACACCTGAAACAGTTGGCGACATTCTAACAAAATTTGTGTCTTTACACAATAGTTTGTTGTGTACTACATGAACATAATCTGAATAGCACAGGGTACTGAAGACAATATAGATGACACTCTGCGACTTGACTCCCGTGGTCCCGTGAATAAGCCCCTCACCCCCCAAATAAAATATCTAAAATATCTCTGCGTACCAGTTTCGGTACATTTGTTGATTTCAGTGAAAGTTCTGGAATAAAAAGCTCAATTAAGACTCTGTCATTGACATGACATGCAGGTGCATGGGGGCCGAAAATTGCATATTTATGACAAAATCAGTTATTATTACATGCATCTACAGTTAAATGTATTTAATCCTTAAAGTTATTAATGGTACTTTTGTTGCTAACGTTACATAAATCCAAACAAAATGAAGAGAGATATACCGTCGTACAGGGGTTAAAAATGTTGTGTTTATAGAAGAATATATAGAATGCTTTAGCACCCGAACAAAGACAAGCTAACCCTCAGTAGAGAGAAATTAAGTTAAATTTCAAACGATTACACATGAGGTTAAGTTCGGTTGTCCAAATGTGAATAAAGATCTGGACTGGGAGTGTTTCTGGACACGGCCGTGGCAATCTAAGCCCATACATTGAACCGATATTTACTTTGAAATAAACAAACAATTTGACCGTGTCATATCGCTACGGGTCATTATGTTAACCACGAGCAGGCGGAAATGTACACAAACCATAAATCCTTATCCCCGACACTCGTGTAATTGGATTAACGTATTGTATGGATTCCACAGAGTTGGACAATTAATCAGCCCCCACCCCCTCTCTCTCTCTCACACACACACACTCACACAGACACGTCTACTATATTCTCTCATCTGTCATATTTTAAATTAATCCGCTTACAATAAAAAAGTACAACCTATTTGGTGTGGGTGTTTTAATGCGTAACGTTATATGCCTGAATATGTTTAGTGATAATGCCAAAAACTGGGTTCTGTCTTGATGGCCATGATGTCATGCTGATGGTGGTGACGGTGATGATGATGATGATGAAATTGGTGAAGAGGATGAAGAAGAAGATGATGATGATGTGATTTGATGCTGCTGACCAAGATGATGATAATGTTGAAGATAATATGATGCTGATGAAGTTCTTTGGTGATGAAGGCGTTGAATAGATGATGAAGACGATGTTTAAATGGGAGAAGACACCCAGCCTGTTTTTGTACAGGAGCAATGTGTGTTCTCTGAGGCTAGAGAGGATCCTTCCCGACAGCCCAGGAGTGGACATGTATCAAGTAAAGGGGCTCATTCTGAGCGCAATGAACGACCAAAAAAAAAACAACTTGGTTTATGTTAGACCTGATCAGGTACAACTTTCACCGTGTTACGTATTTATAAACAGCGTGCCACGGCAGGTCTGTTAAACCCATTAGCCGTTAAATTTGTACAACACGCAGCGGGGTCACGTGACTCCCGCGGTTCAGCCTAAAATTAAAGGGGCCACCTACTTGGCCAAAACTTGGGTAAAACGCTTGCGGAAATATGCGGTGATCAAACATTGTTAGGATACACGTACAAAAACCAAAACGAATACCACTATGTTGAGAATATTTTCTATTATTCAGGATTAATGAAGTTGCGATTGAGTAATCTCCATTCTTATTTTCTTAACGCTTCATTCATATACCGGGTTCGCCGGGATCGACATATTACGAACAGATCATATTTGCAGTCCACTTTTTGCTGTTTGGTAAGCCACACTGATTGTCTGTTTAGCTAAATAACAAGAAATAGCGCCTTAATAGTACGGCAGCTGTTGTGTTTGTTCAGCGGTTCCTCTTGTCTTGCTGTATTTGACACCGTGGGTCGCTCTGATGGTGAAGACACAACACGTTTTGAAGTACATATGAATATTCTGTAGGAAGTGTCCTTGCAATCACTTTTGTAATTTAGAGTGTTACAAATACAATATTTGTAAAGCTTTTTGAGGCTTGACTGGCAAATACAAAGCGCGGTTGGGGGTATTTTCAAAGAACGAACTAAGGAAAGGAATGTATCAATGTGGGGAGATAAAAATATTGACTGCGCATGCGCGGCGAGAACACCCACGTTTCCATCGCACTCGTTCACAGTCGTATCGCTGTCGTCTTTCCCGGGCTACTAAACTTCTCCACCAACCTCTCACTGTCCTGATCTCTCATGACAGGTGAGCAGGGGTTATGTTTGTCCTAAATTAGACCAACCCAGATATCTATAAAACCTACCGATACCTTACAAGGAAAAGAAATATCAGGCCTAGAGCCGCGGTGTTTCTATCCGTGAGACTCATTGTGTGTCGCTACAATATATAATATAGGGCTGTACCAATTGCGCTAATCCTAACTAAATATTATTCCTTGACACAAAGCGAGCGAAAAGCCCAGGGCTATTGACAAGAAACCGCGTGTGTATCAAGGATTGTGCGCGAGAAAAGGCCCACACTGAGCCCCAAACAAGCATCACAAGCCCTCCGCCTGGGAGGTGCTTTATCCAGTGGCCTAGCCGGCTGAAAGCGACGGTCCATGTGTCTAAATAGTTGTCATCCCTCCCTCAATCTCCCATCATCCAACAAAACTCTTACCCACTCGACACGCAAACCTCACGGTTATGTAACACGCTAACTTTACATCCCGATAAAAAATTTAATTTATAAATGACATATCAAGTCTGTCAAGTCAGCGAAGATCAAAGAAATATCGAAGTAGGGAGCATGCATGTGCACAAACACTTGCACTTGTTAGAATCGTCGAAATATAATTCTCAGGAAATTCACTGTCGTGAATCCTTCTATCAGTCATTTAAGATTATCCACCTTAGATCCAAATCCTGGTGAATTTAAATTCCGATTATTTGATAAGTGGTAGTAAATAAATAATTTTCATATTTCAAATGAATTAAGGGAAACTGATTTGTGTGATCTTTCTGTGTCCGAACTTAGCAAACGCTGAACTTCTGAATCTCCTTAATTGTCTATTATGAACGACTGATGAAGCCAATAAGAAGAAGAGCGCAGATATATAAAAAATTCTAATATCTCCCTTATGAGCGAGTGTGGTAATGTAAACTATCATATTTTTTTCTAGAAGTCTGCATAAATGAACAGTATTGATTCTTATTGTCATTTTCACGTTGTTGTTCCTGCCTGAATTGTGAGACATAAGGGAAACGAGGCAGTATGTTGAATGAATAAAGATTATTTTACTTCATGTCTTTACTCAATTGCATCTCCTGAGGTTTCCATGCATTGACAGCGTATGGATGTGGACTGAAGCCAATTGACAGCGTATGGATGTGGACTGAAGCTCATTAACAGCGTATTGATGTGGACTGAAGCCCATTGACAGCGTATAAATATGGACTGAAGCCCATTGACAGCGTATGGATGTGGACTGAAGCCGGATGACATATTTCTGTATTTGAGAAATTCGGATAAGTCAGTATGGCGATCAGCCATGTATGACATTTACGGCCTGTCACTTTCACAGGGCCATCGACGCGTCATGCTTATATGGAAGAAGAGTATAAATAGTCATTCTCACCATTCTTATAAGATTTTAGTTATTGAATTCCAGCAGCAGGAATTTTTTAAAGTCTATAATAGCGTTCATGATTTTAAACTGTCATTTAATGTAATGAACTTGGCACAGAAACGTTTGTATGGCTGTCTTCTATAAATTAATAAATAATAATAAGTTATGTTTGTTCTCCTGCTTCTTCTTCATATTATAATCATAATTAAAATAATAATTATTATTAGAATAATAATTATCAAAAATATAATAATAATAATAATAATAATAATAATAATAATAATAATAATTATTATTATTATTATTATTATTATTATTATTATTATTATTATTATTTTTATTATTTTTATTATTTTTAATATTATTATTATTATTATTATTATTATTATTATTATTATTATTAATTGCTTCTTGCATGAAATAACTCGTTACCAAGTTACCAAGTTGGTAGTTACCAAGAAAAAAAAGAAAAGAATAATTCCTCAGAAGACTGACCTCTTTGTAAGATGGGGCCGAATATTGACTGGTTGGTCGTGTAGGTACAGTTCCACCTCTCATGCCTGAACTGTCTCTGACACTCGACGAAGCCCCGCCTGGCGCCCAGCCCCACACAGAAGATGGCGTTCGGATGTTCTCGGCAAATCTCCAGCTGTTTTAGGACCAGCCCCGGGATGCGCGAACAAGTCTCGTGCTCACGTGACGCGACAGACGAGATTCCCAGGTACCTAATAGGACGTAAAATATGTTAAAGGTTGAAAGATATACGTGATTTTCATAAATGAACAAATAAAAAAGTTTTTCTTAATCTGCGTACCCTTGCAGCATTATGCCACACCCTCATTTCTGGTACAACACTCCCTTCTCCACACATTGAAATTAGATTATCCCTGATTTATTATTCTAGAGTTATACGTTTTATTGTTTGTACATATAGAGTCAGTTGTTAACAAGAAATAAGGGTCCCAAACATTGTCGAATTAATTCAGGAAATCAAATTCGAGAAAATGTTATCCTCTGTTTTGTATAAACCTCCGTCCGACGGATGTTGGTTAACATAGTCTCTCTTGGGTGCTTGATATTATTAATATAGGTTTATATAACACCTTTTTGGATTATTCACATGTAAATAAGACTGTAAAAAAAAATTCACAAAGTAATGCATATTTTGGATCTCTACATTAATAGACATTTATAAACCTAAATTAAAAATCTACTTACATACACTACTTGAACATGTAAGTTTTTGGTTTCAATTTTTTGTTTACTTATTGTATAATATTTTGTTGTTTGAGGATCTATTACACTATGATAAAGAAACAAGGAATGCTAACCGTTAGTATGACACCGTCTTTAATTACAAACACGTGCAAACATTATAATGATTGTAAAAACGCATATTAACCATTTTTAATTAACAATTATTACGAAAAGTATTATCTATTACTATCTATTACTTTATACCCAAGTATTATCCCACAGTGACAGCTTTCTGGATTACCCAAGCCTTATCCGACGCCCTTCTGGATTATCCGAGCAATATCCAACGCGCTTATGGACTACCCCAAGCCTTATCCCACGCCCTTCTGGATTACCCAAGCCTTATCCCAAGCCTTTCTGGATTACCCAAGCATTATCCCAAACCCTTCTGGATTACCCCAGCATTATCACTAGCCATTCTCGTGTACCCCATGCAGCATTATCCTATACCCTTCTCGTGTACCCCAGCATTATCCTAAAACCCTTCACGTGTACCCCAGTATTATCCTACACTCTTCACGTGTACCTCTACATTACCCTACATCCTTCACATGCACCTCAGCATTATCCTTCACCCTTCTCGTGTACCCCAGCATTATCCTACACCCTTCACGTGTACCTCAGCATTATCCTACACCCTTCTCGTGTACCCCAGCATTATCCTACACCCTTCTCGTGTAACCCAGCATTATCCTACACCCTTCTCGTGTACCTCAGCATTATCCTACACCCTTCTCGTGTAACCCAGCATTATCCTACACCCTTCTCGTGTAACCCAGTATTATCCTACACCCTTCACGTGTAACCCAGCATTATCCTACACCCTTCACGTGTACCTCAGCATTATCCTACACCCTTCTCGTGTAACCCAGTATTATCCTACACCCTTCACGTGTAACCCAGCATTATCCTACACCCTTCACTTGTACATCAGCATTATCCTACACCCTTCTCGTGTACCCCAGCATTATCCTACACCCTTCTCGTGTAACCCAGCATTATCCTACACCCTTCTCGGGTACCTCAGCATTATCCTACACCCTTCACGTGTACATCAGCATAATCCTACATCCTTCACGTGTACGCCAGCATTATCCTACACCCTTCATGTGTACCTCAGCATTATCCTACACCCTTCTCGTGTACCCCAGCATTATCCTACACCCTTCTCGTGTAACCCAGCATTATCCTACACCCTTCTCGTGTACCTCAGCATTATCCTACACCCTTCTCGTGTAACCCAGCATTATCCTACACCCTTCTCGTGTAACCCAGTATTATCCTACACCCTTCACGTGTAACCCAGCATTATCCTACACCCTTCACGTGTACATCAGCATTATCCTACACCCTTCTCGTGTACCCCAGCATTATCCTACACCCTTCTCGTGTAACCCAGCATTATCCTACACCCTTCTCGGGTACCTCAGCATTATCCTACACCCTTCTCGTGCAACCCAGCATTATCCTACACCCTTCTCGTGTACCTCAGCATTATCCTACACCCTTCTCGTGTAACCAAGCATTATCCTACAACCTTCACGTGCACCCCAACATTATCCTACACCCTTCTCGTGTAACCCAGCATTATCCAACACCCTTCTCGTGTAACCCAGTATTATCCTACACCCTTCACGTGTAACCAAGCATTATCCTACACCCTTCTCGTGTAACCCATAATTATCCTACACCCTTCTCGTGTAACCCAGCATTATCCTACACCCTTCTCCTGTACCCCAGCATTATCCTACACCCTTCTCGTGTAACCCAGCATTATCCTACACCCTTCTCGTGTACCCCAACATTATCCTACACCCTTCACGTGTAACCCAGCATTATCCTACACCCTTCTCGTGTAACCCAGCATTATCCTACACCCTTCTCCTGTACCCCAGCATTATCCTACACCCTTCTCGTGTAACCCAGCATTATCTTACACCCTTCTCGTGTACCTCAGCATTATCCTACACCCTTCTCGTGTAACCCAGCATTATCCTACACCCTTCTCGTGTACCTCAGCATTATCCTACACCCTTCTCGTGTAACCCAGCATTATCCTACAGCCTTCACGTGTAACCCAGCATTATCCTACACCCTTCACGTGTACCCCAACATTATCCTACACCCTTCACGTGTAACCCAGCATTATCCTACACCCTTCTCGTGTACCCCAATATTATCCTACACCCTTCACGTGTAACCCAGCATTATCCTACACCCTTCTCGTGTAACCCAGCATTATCCTACACCCTTCTTCTGTACCCCAGCATTATCCTACACCCTTCTCGTGTAACCCAGCATTATCCTACACCCTTCTCGTGTACCCCAACATTATCCTAAAACCCTTCACGTGTACCCCAGTATTATCCTACACCCTTCACGTGTACCTCTACATTACCCTACATCCTTCATATGCACCTCAGCATTATCCTTCACCCTTCTCGTGTACCCCAGCATTATCCTACACCCTTCACGTGTACCTCAGCATTATCCTACACCCTTCTCGTGTACCCCAGCATTATCCTACACCCTTCACGTGCACCCCAACATTATCCTACACCTTTCTCGTGTAACCCAGTATTATCCTACACCCTTCACGTGTAGCCCAGCATTATCCTACACCCTTCACGTGTACATCAGCATTATCCTACACCCTTCACGTGTACCCCAGCATTATCCTACACCCTTCTCGTGTACCCCAGCATTATCCTACACCCTTTCCGTGCATCCCAGCGTTATCCTACACCCTTCACGTGTACCCCAGCAATATCCTACACCCTTTTCGTGTACCCAATCATTATCCTATCTTATAATTATTCGGCAGGGGGCACATCTTGTAAACTTTTTGCACAACATTCCGTGACACGTCATTCTTAACAATGTTGAATGCCTTGACAGTTGATTAAACCCCGCTGTGCGAAGTGACAGAAAAACATGAACATGAACTAATAATCATGAGTGAGTGAGTGATCGGTAAGTATGTGATAGTACAGTATAAACATGTACTCACTGTCGTGGAGGGATAGAAAGGTATAGACATTTAATAACGGTCACGGGGTGAGAGAAAAGTGTAGACATGTACTCAAAGTGACGAAGGGAGAGAAAAGTATAATCATGTACTAAAAGTGACGGAGTGTGAGAAAATCCATATATGTTTGCAAACATACTAATTATATTTCTAATTTTTATCTTATTTTAGGTATACCTGTGTATATTTGAGGGTTGAATTTACAGCATTTTTACAGTCTCCAGAAATTCCTCCTGTTAACATGGTACCATATTTTATAACAAACAGGTGCAAACAATATAAAATTTATTATTCCTGAAGTCTCACAACAACATCAAATACAGTCAGTGCGCTAAAAACAACTATGAAACAAAAATAAAAATTATCGTGTTATACCGTCGCTACCTTAATGAAACAAAATAAATATCATAGTGTTATATATTGTCGACATTGAAATGAAACAAAAATAAATATTATAGTGTTGTATAGTGTCGACACTGAAATGACAGTGATATACTGACGGCAGGTTACATTTTATATTTTTATGGACAATTATAGATATATCAATGAAAACTAGATCTGTAATACCATGCAGTAATGCAAAAGCCAGGATTCAGAAAAAAAACGTTAACAACAGCTATAGTGATCAACAGTTCACCTATAACACTTACAAGTTTTATTTGGTGCTAGTTTAATGCAGCAATATATATATATATATATATATATATATATATATATATATATATATATGTATTTTATAGTTGCAATAAATTACTTAATTTTTTCTTATGTGAAGGTGTATATATTATATCAGTAAAATAATGTTTTTGCTTTACAAGATGTTACTCTCGACCCTCTCAAAGAAAGACTTACACGTGATACATTTCTTTCAAGTTCAACAGGACACTTTGACGACTGTACGCGCGTGTATAGTGCGGGATTTATACATCGTTTTTATTCAAACAGCTTATTATACTACCCCCTGTTCATCACACTCCAGTTACAGTCGATCTTTGCGAGGCATGCAACATGTCTCGTGAACAGTGGGAAACTAGGATATAAAAATTCAATAGATACCGGCCATTATAGAGACTAAGGCACATAAACTGCGATGTTAAGTGCATGATTTCTATCACCACAGAGGGAATTCTCTAAATTTAACTTCCTTCTAAGTTTTATGTATACACCCAATATCTGGCACTCTGAACATCAGTCCAAACTTAAAAGCTTTGCCTTCCTTTTGTGGTACTGATATATACATATATTTGAAGAATATGAATTTCTATTACTACTTAACTTTAGATGTTTATACAGAGAGCGGTATACAGGCGTACTTTAGCGAGTACTATAACTTAACCAAAGACGTTATGGTATAACAGTGAATGTCATAACCCTTTGTGAGAATTTTTTTTCTATTTCCATCGCTGGTTAGTTATGATAAGGAATTATATTTGCACTTCATAAACTAGTACTTAATTATTTATGACCATTATCAATTATATAATAGTATATATAACATCGGATGTGATCAAAGTCTTTGTTCTCTTAAGATTGGTCTACCAGAATATTTTTTTATATAAAGTCAAAAAGTACCTTCATATTGAATTCCGTAAAACATTTCTGAGGAAAAATGAATAAAATCCGATCGTTTTACATTTATCTTTGGTTTCAAAATATCATCGATCGAGAGAGAGAGATAGCACATGTCATATATATATATATATATACGTAACATTAATAACCCTAGTCATATATAGCTTTAAGAGTTCCCCAGAACTAAATATAAATTGAGCCACTGACATATCAGTATAACCCTATAAACTTTAAGCTATACATGGGTCTGAAGGCCACGGACAGTCCCAGGAGTTATCGGCAGTGGTTCCGGCAGCGTGACGATGGAACAGACTCACGAGTTGGAGTGCCAGGCTGGGCCGATTTATGACTTTTACAATCGTACCTATACTCAAACAGAGATTGTAACAGTGAAGGTTTGTGATCATAAATTAACACACAGGTCCGACTCCTGTGGAGTTTGGGGCGCTGCCTGTGCTCACCTACAATATATTTACCTGGACTTGGTATTTATTACAGGTAATTCTACAGAGTGTAACGAGAGGAAACACCTTTTGAGAACGCTTAAACACACTGATACGCGTCTCCAAGGTGCTGGTGACAGCCGCTCTGGAATCCCATTCAGTCTGTAGTTGAAATGAACTTGCTACTGCGGACAGGCCTGTGGTGTCAGAAGGCGGGCCCCCGCTGTCAAATCACACACACTAGTTTATGTGTATGTGTATATAGCAGTGGCCGCCAGGCAGTGAAAGCTAATTATTATGTCACATAATAAACTTGTTGAACCGGAGCTTGAGTGATACAGAAAAAGACAACCCATCCCGCTCGGATTCTGTATGCATGCAGCTATCGTGCAGCCACATCCACAATTAAACGCTTAACAATACAGTCGTGTATGTATGATGACTGGCGAGTTAATTAGCTGATTGTTCATGCGGTATCGTATGTCAACGCGCACCTGTTCACGGCCACTTAAACCGTAAAACATGTCTCCGTCTAAACCTCCATGTTCCGCAATCCTAAACGCTCACCCGAAAGAGCTGACGATCTTTTATAAAGCTCTCAAACCTCTGTAGTCCATGACCTACCGATCACCGCAGATCACATAATGCCACCACGTATTATTTGTTTAACATAACACCCCGGGAACAAACTAGTCCTGTATAGCGCGACTCAAGCAGAAGTTACTTCAGATGTAGCTCCTTTATACACGGGGTGCTAGTAAATACATTTTTTCTGATTCAATACTGCTTTTTTACATTAGAAAGTTCTCGACCACAGGGAAATCGTTCTTAGCTCGTCAGATAGATGGAATTAATTTATTTACGTTTACAGTACTGAATATTAGCGATCGTCAACATGTAGGTAGAAGAGTACATGGCGTGTTGAAAAGGTAATACGTATATCAAAACGGCAAGTTCAAACCATTGATCGAACAGAGTTAAATTGTGTTTTCATATAGATATCTATGTGTTTATTTGTACTTACATCCATGTAGCGTATCCACATGACGGCAAACACAACCATAGAATATACAGATGACATATCCGAGCGTTGTTTCCTCGGGATGGCATTCTGTGACAGACCTGTATCACATGGTAAACTAGTTGTACATCCTCCTAGAAGTTAAGCCGCTGACTGTGGTGTTAAGTGAGTACAATCCTTTTTGCCGCGCGGTTACTTCGTAAAACACGCTAGCTCCGGCCACAGTCCGCGTGCGGGGAGAACTCTTCATATACCTCATATCGCCGTAAACCAAGCCACATGTGCGTCTGACAGTTCAAAGCGCAGCAGGTGAGAAACCATACCATTGGCTGCTCCAACCGCCCACGTGATCGCGACTGACCAATCAATATCTTTCATGTGTGACGGCGGTGGAACAGATTTGTAATTTTCATTTTTCCTCAGCGTGACTTGTATGGGAACTTGTAAAGTTGGTGATTGGAGCAAAGAGTTTAAGATTTATACCTGTTTTCCTGTAAAGGTACATAGGAATTGTATGCGTAATCGGCGTGAATCACGCATTGATCGATGACTCAAAGTCCCCGAGCTGACATTTATATCCCGCTTTGATTTTCCTCTAATGGGTCGGGGAGGCTTTAGAGCACGACAAATGGCGATTAGTGTCCGGGGCGGTGAGGGGCTCGGTAAAGATGGGGTGATGACGGAGTTGTAAAGATGACTTTCCGTCCAGAATCACCTGGGTAACCCCTCCCCCTCCGGCCATCTAAAACTGATCCAGAGTTCAATCCCCAGAAGAACTGACGGCTCACCGGGGACACCTTATTCAGTGCCGGTGTTATTTTATGTGCCCTCTGGTAATCAAATCCAATTTAAGTGAGAGCGAATGAAAAGCCTGTGTGCTAATAATGTGTTTTGACAGAAAACACGAGCGGGTCGGCCAAATTTAATAGGTCTTTTGTGGGTCGACAGGCTCTTTATGCGACCTGTTGAATCTGTTGATGAAAGCTCCACAGCTAGAGGACAGTTAGCCGAGCCCGCGGTGAGCAATCCCGGCCTGAACTCTCACGGCCGTCACAGGGATGTGACGTAATGCACCAGTCATGCCGTCTTTGATTGAATGGCCATGTCTCTTAAATATTTAAAAACTACTACACAGGTTAATCACCAGAGTGTCTGATTCATTCCACGAAATTGCCATCGGATGTCAGTGCAATTTAGGCATTCGATTTACCCCTAGTGTGTACACTATATTGTTTAAATACTTTCGTTATCCAGGAGAGAGTTTTTACATACAGGTGGGTACATATACAGGTATAAGCTATTGCTTTTTGTTTCAACGTTCTCTAGATAAACATTGTTGAAAAACCTCTGCTTTGTCTGTAATTACATTTTGTTTGCAATATTTTATACCTAAAGCAGAAATTTGGACTGCCATGTATAAAATTATCATGACAGTGTATATATGTGTGTTTGTGTATGTGTAGTTGCTATATTTATGGTTGACATTTTTCCATTCTTTTATTCTGAGTTACAATTAAACTACTTTTTTGGTTTAAACATATTTACTTCTTTTGGATTGTACAAATAGCGCTTAAGCGCCAAGCATACGATAAAAAGATGCAATATACACATGTCTAAAAATAAAAGGGAATTGTGCATATAACATATATATATAACATAAATCTGAATAATAATAAGATATCACAATAAACAATTTAGAAAAGGTCTTAGTAGTATGCAAACGCTGCAAAGCATTTAATATCGATATTTTGAGAAATGAAAACCGAGAAAATATTTTATCGATTATGTGTAATACAATGTAACCATCATATAAATTCAAGATAAGATATAAAGAGCAATCAACAAAACTTGATAAATACATGTATAGTGCAATACCAAGGTTCCGTGATTAAAGGTATTACACGGGTATATTTCACAACATAGATAAAACACCATATTTACATTATATGACATTTACATCATATGAATTTTACATTATATGACATTTACATTATATGACATTTACATTATATGACATTTACATCATATGACATTTACATTATATGACATTTACATTATATGACATTTACATTATATGACATTTACATCATATGACTTTTACATTATATGACTTTTACATTATATGACATTTACATTATAAGACATTTACATCATATGACATTTACATCATATGACATTTACATCCTATGACTTTTACATTATATGACATTTACATTATATGACATTTACATTATGTGACATTTACATTATATGAAATTTACATTATATGACTTTTACATCATATGACTTTTACATTATATGACTTTTACATTATATGACATTTACATTATATGACATTTACATTATATGACATTTACATTATATGACATTTACATCATATGACTTTTACATTATATGACTTTTACATTATATGACATTTACATTATATGACTTTAACATTATATGACATTTACGTCATATGACTTTTACATTATATGACATTTACATTATATGACATTTACATTATATGACATTTACATTAAATGCATAATAACAAAAATGCCTGCAAGTTGTCAGTATACGTTGAGTCGAATCTAAACATTAATGAAAAGCTGGGTTTAACCTTAGGTTGTTTAGACTCTGTACACTGGTCAGCATAAAAATGGTCTTGGTAATTCAACGTAAATATGTTATACATATACACTTATACATGGTCAAGTGTATATTGGCCGACTCTTAAGCTTAAATCTGATGAATGAAATCAGCAGAATCTGCCTGAATCAGACATGAATGACGTTATGATATCAGGGATAATGTTCTGAATCAGACATGAATGACGTTATGATATCAGGGATAATGTTCTGAATCAGACATGAATGACGTTATGATATCAGGGATAATGTTCTGAATCAGACATGAATGACGTTACGATATCAGGGATAATGTTCTGAATCAGACATGAATGACGTTATGATATCAGGGATAATGTTCTGAATCAGACATGAATGACGTAATGATATCAGGGATAATGTTCTGAATCAGACATGAATGACGTTATGATATCAGGGATAATGTTCTGAATCAGACATGAATGACGTTATGATATCAGGGATAATGTTCTGAATCAGACATGAATGACGTTATGATATCAGGGATAATGTTCTGAATCAGACATGAATGACGTTACGATATCAGGGATAATGTTCTGAATCAGACATGAATGACGTATGATATCAGGGATAATGTTCTGAATCAGACATGAATGACGTTATGATATCAGGGATAATGTTCTGAATCAGACATGAATGACGTTATGATATCAGGGATAATGTTCTGAATCAGACATGAATGACGTTATGATATCAGGGATAATGTTCTGAATCAGACATGAATGACGTTATGATATCAGGGATAATGTTCTGAATCAGACATGAATGACGTTATGATATCAGGGATAATGTTCTGAATCAGACATGAATGACGTTAAGATATCAGGGATAATGTTCTGAATCAGACATGAATGACGTTATGATATCAGGGATAATGTTCTGAATCAGACATGAATGACGTTAAGATATCAGGGATAATGTTTTGTAATTGCTCCAGGACGGAATCACTATTTTAATTAATGACAAATTTAAAGTTCTTTTCTAAATTTTCGGACATATTTAATAAAATATGAAACTCTGTTAAATTTAATATTTCCAAGTGAAACTGTTGCGTTTAAGATGTAATTCTTTATTACAAATTCACTTTGACATGGGTTATTTATGGTGTTTAAGTATAAGACATATTCAAATAAAATATTTAACCCCCCCCCCCCCTCCCCGGGATAACTAAATATTTCAGCAAAGTTTTTTCCCAAAATTTTTCTCAAAGGATGTGCTCAGAATTCCCTGAATGAATGTAGTGTTGAACCCCAGGACCTTGACCTTATATTCTTAATAGATTACGCGCACCACGTTGTTTGGTCATGCTTGACTTGTTATTAAAATCTATGTATAAAATAAAAATATTTATTATCTTACGAAACATCGATTCGGTATCGCAGACATTTTTTTTTTATTACGTAAGAAGTTTCAAAAAGCCCCCAGCTTCCACATTCGACTACTTTATTGAAATCCTATTTATCAACAGACGGTAATCGGGTGTTTGTATTATTAGTTTTGGCTTAAGTCACCGTTACAGCTCTTCATTTTGATGCTGAGAAAAGAGGAAATGGCGCCCTCTGCCGGAATCCTACAGGGACCACCAACATCTCCCGGTATAGGGTCTTTCAGACCCGTCAGTGAGGGCTCTCTTATAGGTATATATTATTTGAATGCCTAAACATTTGTAGACCCCCTGCTACCTCCACCCCCCCCCCCCCCCCCTCCCCCCACCACCACATCCACCACCACCACACACACACACAATCTGGCTCGTTTTAATGTTCGTTCCTGTGTGCGTGAGTAATCAGCGTTTCAGAGCCGAGAGTTTGTTTTATCTTTGCATGTATGTGTCTCCTTGATTCCGGCTATTTTAATAGAACATACCACGCCTGACAATATTTACAGACATCATTGTTTATGCCATTGTGCTCTTAGAGTTAAAATAAAAGCGAAATGAGAAAGGTGCCGGTAAATATATTTAAAATAGTGATCGCGGCTCCTTTTAAACATTTACAGTTATAGGTTATTGGAAGTTGAGATTGCATGATTGTTCATACTGTTGACATATATATGTTCTCGACGAATCACTCTCTCTCTCTCTCTCTCTCTCTCTCTCTGTATGCATGTAAATTTTATATGTGTGTGTGTGTGTTTACACATTGTATGGGTGTGTCAAGCTGTAATGGTTCTCCCGGAGACTGACACAAAAAAAAAACCTGCAGAGGAAAACCAGCCCTGTGTGACTGCAGCAGTCACCGTGAGGAATGTAAGACCACCTCGCCGGTAGCATCTCCGTCTGTTTTTTTTACGACCAAACATAAAACGGTTTATGAAGCAGTCCCGGTAACGCCAGTGTAAACATGAAGGTTAGTGTCTGAACATCCCGAAATGATGGCGGCCAGGTCCACCAAGTAATGAGCCAAAGTATCTGGATATCAACATAACGCTCACAGGTAACCATACAAACGCTATAAACACCACGTGTTACTACGTCACAGACGCCTACAGCAAGACAGAGGCGTCTCTAACACTAACTGTCAGTCTACAGGTACGTCTCTGGATTAAAGTCAACAACAGGTACCCCTAAAACCCACATGAAAGCAATGCTGGGTCAGTGTCTAATGTAATGAAATGTCCACGAGTTTACCCCGTACCAACCCAGTAAATCCATAAGTGTGTTCATTAGCAGTCCATCGATTTCTAGGTTTTGAGTTTTGGCACAAATGTTATTGATTTATTAAACATACATATACGTAAACACGAACACGTACATACATACTTTTATATTTTATATGCATATGTAGTTGTTTTGATATCATATTCTGTGTTGAATAAATGTGTGTAGCTAAAATAATTCTCCGTTGTTAATTCAACTGTGTGATATCTTTATGAAGAATTCTTTGAAGGCATACAAGCCTCAAATACGTGCGTGTAAAGTAGATTTAATAATAATGTGCAGGAGGAAATGCCCAGATTTGAATATGTATTCACGAATCTTGATGCTTAAAATTAAGATAATTCGCCTCAAAGTTGACAGCTACGACACTTGGGAGCTGTCACGGAAGAGCCATCGCCTGAGGGCCGTGACCAATGATATAATGGTGTCGATCCCACAATGTCACTTTCATATGATCTTACATCGCCTTTGTTCAAGCAGATGGAACCCTCTTTGTTGCGACCTCCGAGTAGAGTTGGTATATATATGGTAAAGAATTACCGTAATAGCTTCACAAAATCCCATGAGGGCGGTATCCGCCTGCCCATACAATACACAGATGTGGACATAACGTGTGTCTGAAATATAGCGACATTTGTTGGCAAAATTAATTAACGCCTGCCCGTAAACATTACTGGATTTATTGTCGTCTGCTCCATTCACGGCAGCGCACTCGTCCAGGCAAATGCGTGTTTTGCATTAACTTCGAGACTGCCCAGGGCGGGAGGACGCCCCCGGTCAGAATATGGGTATAATATATGGTTAACTACGGAGTTAAGATATCAGGCTGTCAGCTTGTCTATCCACGCCTCTCAATACGATCTCTTCACTGTGAGTTGCTACCTGAAATGTCAGAGGAAGATTATATCCGTAAATTACCGCTACTCTCATCATCCTGGTGGTCAGACCTGGCTATACATTCCTATCTTGATAACGCATACTAAAAACGTAACATAATTTTTAACTTTGTTTGTTATACGTATACAGGCCCTGCTAACTGGTACCCAGAACGAAGTTATGTGTGTGCGTGTGGTGGGGGTTAGGGGTGGTGGTGGAGGGTGGTGTTTACAGGCGATTAGGCAATAAGTCACAAGCAAATCATTTTTGACTTTCTAAACACTGATGTGACAACAACTCTGTTTAAGAAAACCCAATGAAAGTAAGTATATATATATATATATATATATATATATATATATATATATATATATATATATATACATATATGTATATATATGCTTTATATGTAATTATTCTGTCTACGTATATAAGTATTCTGTTTATATGTACGTATATGTATGTATACTGTATATAAGTATACTTATATATAAAATGTATACTGTATATAAGTATACTTAAATATAAAACTATAATGTATAATTAAATTTACTTACATATACTGTAAATGTGAATACACTGTATATATAGGTATTTCTACATGTGTTATGTCTATGTAAGTACACTGTATATGTATAAGTATACTATATATAAATGTACATATAAGTATTATTTATATGTAAGGATACTATATCTTAAACCGATGTATGTATAATTAAGTATACTTTATATGTAGGTATACGTCAAATGTAAATATACTTTATACGCTGGTTATACTTGTATAGACTGTATATATGTAAGAAGGCTGTCATTATTTGTAAGAAGGCTATACGTGTTAGCCTACTGTATATGTACGAGGCTGTACGTGTTAGCCTTCTGTATATGTAAGAAGGCTGTACGTGTTAGGCTACTGTATATGTAAGAAGGATGTACGTGTTAGGCTACTGTATATGTAAGAAGGATGTACGTGCTAGGCTACTGTATATGTACGAAGGCTGTACGTGTTAGCCTACTGTATATGTAAGAAGGCTGTAAGTGTTAGGCTACTGTATATGTAAGAAGATGTACGTGTTAGGCTACTGTATATGTACGAGGCTGTACGTGTTAGCCTACTGTATATGTAAGAAGGCTGTACGTGTTAGGCTACTGTATATGTAAGAAGGATGTACGTATTAGGCTACTGTATATGTACGAGGCTATACGTGTTAGCCTACTGTATATGTACGAGGCTGTACGTGTTATCCTACTGTATATGTAAGAAGGGTGTACGTGTTAGGCTGCTGTATATGTAAGAAGGCTGTACGTGTTAGGCTACTGTATATGTACGAGGCTGTACGTGTTAGGCTACTGTATATGTAAGAAGGATGTACGTGTCAGCCTACTGTATATGTAAGAAGGATGTACGTGTCAGCCTACTGTATATGTACGAGGCTGTACCTGTTAGCCTACTGTATATGTAAGAAGGATGTACGTGTTAGGCTACTGTATATGTACGAGGCTGTACGTGTTAGCCTACTGTATATGTAAGAAGGATGTACGTGTTAGGCTACTGTATATGTAAGAAGGCTGTACGTGTTAGTCTACTGTATATGTACGAGGCTGTACATGTTAGCCTACTGTATATGTAAGAAGGCTGTACGTGTTAGCCTACTGTATATGTCAGAAGGATGTACGTGTTAGGCTACTGTATATGTAAGAAGGATGTACGTGTTAGCCTACTGTATATGTACGAGGCTTTACGTGTTAGGCTACTGTATATGTAAGAAGGATGTACGTGTTAGGCTACTGTATATGTACGAAGGCTGTACGTGTTAGCCTACTGTATATGTAAGAAGGATGTACGTGTCAGCCTACTGTATATGTAAGAAGGCTATACGTGGTAGCCTACTGTATATGTACGAGGCTGTACGTGTTAGCCTACTGTATATGTAAGAAGGCTGTACGTGTTAGCCTACTGTATATGTACGAGGCTGTACGTGTTAGCCTACTGTATATGTAAGAAGGCTGTACGTGTTAGGCTACTGTATATGTAAGAAGGCTGTACGTGTTAGCCTACTGTATATGTACGAAAGCTGTACGTGTAAGCCTAATGTATATGTAAGAAGGCTGTACGTGACGGCCTCCTGTATACTGTTTCCGTGCTGTAACGGTGACACTCCTACAATCACACCGCGTCCAGGAACAACCGAAGATTCTGTATTCTTCATGTTTTTTATTCTTATTTCGCCGAGGCCGGCCCAGGTCAGCTCCCACAGAAGTCCGGCAGCAATACAGCTTGGATGGTAGTTGGGAACTGACCATGGTCCGACGCTCAGTCTATTTGTTGTTGCCGTACAGAGGTTACATGGCTCTATATATGAACATACACAAATATAGCAATGAGAGAAAAGAGGGTCTTCCTATAAATGCAACGGGGAGACCCACACTGAATTGATCTAAACCTAAAACAGTTATAAGAAATGTAAAACCTAGTTTAACTTATTACAATTATTCCTGATTTCCTAAACTCTCTACAATATAAATAACATTACATGGCACTACATATGCCTCGTACATAATTAAATTATTATCACCTGTTTCACCTACGAATTATTGGACTGACCCATCGGTGATTCACCTTGTTACAGTTCCAGGTGGTATACTGCTTGGTCATCAGACCCCAAAATACGGGAAGGATACTATATTTATACTCTCTATATATATTTAAAATATCTATAATCTAATGGTAATAATAAGTGAGAAGGCTGTATACGTAAGAAGGCTGTACGTGACGGCCTCCTGTATGTGTTAGAAGGCTCTATATGTAAGAAGGCTGAACGCGGCAGCCTCCTCTATATGTAAGAAGGCTGTATATGTAAGAAGGCTGAACGTGGCAGCCTCCTGTATATGAAAGAAGGCTGTACGTGACGGCCCCCTGTATATGTAAGAAGGCTGTATATGTAAGATGGCTGAACGTGGCAGCCTCCTGTATATGTAAGAAGGCGGTATATGTAAGAAGGCTGAACGTGGCAGCCTCCTGTACATGTAAGAAGGCTGAACGTTGCAGCCTCCTGTATATGTAAGAAGGCTGTACGTGACGGCCTCCTGTATATGTAAGAAGGCTGTATATGTAAGAAGGCTGAACGTGGCAGCCTCCTGTATATGTAAGAAGGCTGTACGTGACGGCCTCCTGTATATGTAAGAAGGCTGTACGTGACGGCCTCCTGTATATGTAAGAAGGCTGTACGTGACGGCCCCCTGTATATGTAAGAAGGCTGTATATGTAAGAAGGCTGTACGTGACGGCCCCCTGTATATGTAAGAAGGCTGTATATGTAAGAAGGCTGAACGTGGCAGCCTCCTGTATATGTAAGAAGGCTGTACGTGACGGCCTCCTGTATATGTAAGAAGGCTGTATATGTAAGATGGCTGAACGTGGCAGCCTCCTGTATATGTAAGAAGGCTGTATATGTAAGAAGGCTGAACGTGGCAGCCTCCTGTATATGTAAGAAGGCGGTATATGTAAGAAGGCTGAACGTGGCAGCCTCCTGTATATGTTAGAAGGCTGTATATGTAAGAAGGCTGAACGTGGCAGCCTCCTGTGTAGGTAAGAAGGCTGTATATGTAAGAAGGCTGAACGTGGCAGCCTCCTGTATATGTAAGAAGGCTGTTTATGCAAGAAGGCTGTACGTGACGGCATCCTGTTTATGTAAGAAGGCTGTATATGTAAGAAGGCTGTACGTGACGGCCTCCTGTATATGTAAGAAGGCTGTACGTGGCAGCCTCCTGTATATGAAGGAGCGTCAGGGTCTGACAGTGTGTCTCATGGCTGCTTTGTAGTTTGAAGTTTGTATCATTCAGGGATCATTGAGTCAGTTTTGCTTGAGATGTACGTTGGATGATGAACGGCATGTGATACTAACAATGGTACTGACTTCTTGTGATTACAATTGTAACTAAAATACAATCCAGCAAGTACAGTTGTAACAAGAGCGTGATTAATCATGAGATCGAATGGCTGTCACGTAGTTTATAATGGTGGGGTTATGTTTTTTACGGTTTTTTTTACGTTAGTTGTTTTGTCTGTTAGCAATAGTCATAAATATATTTTAAATATGTTATATGTTAAATATGTTATATGTTAAAACTTGTGGGGTGCTAGGGTAACACACAAGAATCAAACTTTTAAAGGTTCGAATTAATTTGATGACAATACGCAACCAGGAATTAGTTAAACGATTCTTAACCATTGCGATGTAGGGCAGGTTGGTTGTCCCGAGAGCGGCACCATCTTCATTCACTCTGTGCTAAAAAAAACCCTAAAGTAAATTTCCTAATGGGCATAGTTTTGTCTGTGATGGAGTCGTTTTCGTTCTGGCAGGCAGAGATGACCTGGTGATGGTACCATCTGGTCGATGAACCGTGACCACATTTCACCTTCCTAGGATTAATAGATTTCCTGTGCTGATGCTGATAGCTCCAGGGCTTCTATGACGGAGGTCTACGTTCTTTATAAGTTGTCAAACCTCCACACTCCGACAAGGAGGTTCATTTTCACTATTATTTTATTTGTTAGTCTCGCTGTTAGAAGATTTGGACATACGCGAAAAAACGAAAGAACCGATTTTTACAAGACTCTGAAGAGGTTTAGGACATGGGCTAGGAATAGCTCGGTAAATTTTGTTGTGGACCTCGATTCAGTAGGATTATTTTTGGCGTGGTCTATAGGCATGTCCGCTACTGAAACAAATATTGATCAGGTTAAGACTATTCTGTTTCTAGGTAAACCGACATGAACCCAGCTAGTTTCAAAATCTGAAACAGTTTGGCTTTGCCTGAGAAATATCAGTGGAATTAAGGTTTTTCGGTGCAAGGCATTCCCGCCTGAGTTGTGGCGCCATCTTTTATCCTATGAAGGAATGACTCTAAACCGTTCCTTCTTGTCAACATTAATTTAACTCTTCAAACGTTAACCATTTAGCCCATTGCAGTTCAGGGACTATTGGTCAGACGTCACAGTGCTTATGGTTAAAGATCATAGTGGTACAAAATCATAGTGTATGTGGTACAAACTCATAATACCTTTGGCTGAAATCATATTAACACTGGTCACAGATGAGATTTAATGTAGTCCGAGGTCATAGTACTTGTGGTCTCAGATCATAGTACCTTTCACCAAAGATCAAAATACATGTCGCCCAAGATCATAGTGCCTTTGGTCTAAGATCGTAGTACCTGTCACCCAAAACCATAAAATCTCTCACCTAGTCCAGTGCCGCAAGTTGGGATCCTCTGCCATCAGTCGGGGTCATTTGCCGCCAGTCGGGATCCAGTGCTGCCAGTCGGGGTCCAGTCCCGCCAGTCGGGGTCCTTTGCCGCCAGTCGGAGTCCAGTGCTGCCAGTCGGGGTCCAGTATTGTCACCTCAGGAGGTATAAACTATAAGGACTGTTTAACCGGACTCTGTTTTAACTAGTTTTTTTTTTGCAACCAGTGTATTTCATGTCATGCGTAACAGGCAGGGAACCCATATAGTAATAAAAATGACCCATAATGTAATAACCGGCCCATAATGTTATATCGGCCCATATAGTAATAAAAATGACCCATAATGTAATAACCGGCCCATTATGTTATAACGGCCAATAATTTTATAATCCAAATTTCATTCAAATTAACTAAGGCACTTCTATTGACACGAATGTGTAAGTGAACATACAAGTATGAAAAACCACTGGAATTACATAATGTCCATCTGTTTAAAATGATGACCAAATGATATCAGCGAAGTATGGGCATGACTCATGTTTATCCTTTTGTTAAATCAGTGTTAAAATGGGATGATAAAGTATTTAAACAGGATAAACATGCATGTGTATATATATATATATATATATATATATATATATATATATATATATATATATATATATATATATATATATATATCGCCATTTTCATTTTTATCGTTTTGTTGAATCTGTGGTCTGAGATCATAGTACCTGTGTTCAGGCATCATGGAACCGGTGTCCTGAGGTCAACGGATAACAAAGTGCCTGTGGCCCGAGATCAGATATCATAATACCTCGGTCAAATATCATAACACCAGTGGTCAGATATCATAATACAAGTGGTTAGATATCATAATACCAGTGGTCAGATATCATAATACCAGTGGTCAGACATCATAGTACCTGTGGTCTGAGATCTTTGTACCCGTGGTCAGACATCATGGTAACTGTCGCCCACGTTTATAGAACCTCGGTCAGAGATCATAATACCAGTGGTCAGATATCATAATACCAGTGGTCAGATATCATAATACCAGTGGTCAGATATCAAAATACCAGTGGTCAGATATCATAATACCAGTGGTCAGCTATCATAATACCAGTGGTCAGACATCATAGTACCTGTGGTCTGAGATCTTTGTACCCGTGGTCCGACATCATGGTAACTGTCGCCCACGTTCATAGAACCTCGGTCAGAGATCATAATACATTGGTCACATATCATAATACCAGTGGTCAGATATCATAATACCAGTGGTCAGATATCATAATACCAGTGGTCATATATCATAATACCAGTGGTCAGACATCATAGTACCTGTGGTCATAGATCTTTGTACCCGTGGTCCGACATCATGGTAACTGTCGCCCACGTTCATAGAATTTCGGTCAGAGATCATAATACATTGGTCAGATATCATAATACCAGTGGTCAGATATCATAATACCAGTGGTCAGATATCATAATACCAGTGGTCAGATATCATAATACCTCGGTCAGATATCATAACACCAGTGGTCAGATATCATAATACAAGTGGTCAGATATCATAATACCAGTGGTCAGACATCATAGTACATGTGGTCTGATATCATAATACCAGTGATCAGATATCATAATACCAGTGGTCAGATATCATAGTGTTGTATGATTCCTCAGTATCAAAACAGTCAGAGATTAATCTGTTATGAGGCATATTCAGATTTCAATAATAGATCAAGTATTTTTCTTCACTACCGTTAGAGCTTATTGTGACGTTAACTACATAAAGTATGATAATAAAGAAATAGTTTTGATGTAGATACGGTGACTTGAGTTATTATTGTAAGGAAACCGTGGGTCTCAGATTTTATGCAGGAAAAGCTTAATATATTCCGAAAGCTTTAGATTTACCTATGACAGGAATTGAAGTTTTCATGCAAAATTCATGTGCTCTACTTTTAATGTAAAAGAAACCGTACTATTAGAACTATATTAGAACTATCGATACTCAATCCAAGGTACCAGCAACAGTCATGTTACAGAGTAGGTACTTTTACTGTTTTGTTTTACTTCAGTACTTACTACCTGCTAGAACTTGGAGGTTTGTTGCAATTTTTTATTGCTTATTTGTTATTTGTGTATGTTCTGTTTGTATAGTCCCCCACTGTATACTCTCATGAATCGTTTACTTCTTAAAATTTCATGTACCACAATGAACACACTGAGCAATTCATGTTATTATACACATTTAGGTTGGCTCTATATTCAATTAAGTTATAACATAAAGGATTATCTCATGATGGGAAACCCATTCCACTGGAAAAATTTAGAATATCAGCTATTTGCTACATTAGATAGAAATAATTCATATATTTGTATGCTATGTATATTAGACTTCTCTTTTACTAATGATCTAACAGGAGTACTTTATTTTACATCTTACGTCATTATATGTCAACTATATTTTCTTTAAATGTTAGAGGCTTACAGGGATACAATAAAAGACGGAATTATTTCACTGGCTCCAGGGTAAGAAATATATAATGCTGCAGGAGACACATAGTGTGCCAGATGACTTCAGTAGATGGCGATCAGAGTGGGGACATTATATTGTAATTAATAGTGGAAGTATTAACTCAAGAGGAGTGGCTATTTTGATTAAAATTATCTTAGATATGATATACACAGCACCGTTTTTGACGATTGTGGAAGATACATAATTTTAGATATTACAGTTAATGAGACCAGATTTACCTTATGTAATCTGTATGCTCCAAATAATTCAGAAGAGACCTTTTTTGATAATTTATTCCATGATACAGAAACTTTAGGTAATGAAAGAGTTATCATGGGAAGGGACTGGAATATTGTATTAGAACCTTCTATGGATCGCGCTAGTGGATATAACTCTTACAATAATCAGACTCGTAAAAAAATCAGGAATAAACGAAAGAGTTAGATATTGCTGATATTTGGAGAAACAATAATCCCAATATTAAAAACATGGTCAAGAAACAACCCTTAATGGACAGCAAGCAGATTAGATTATTTTTAATATCATTAGGTCTTATAGGTTTTATAGAATCAACTAATATTGTTCCAGGATATAAAACAGATCATAAAGGTATCACATTAGGTTTAAAAATTTACCATCATAGAAGAGTGCCAGGTTTCTGGAAGTTTAACTGTTCACTATTACAAGATCAGAATTATATAACAATGATTAAACAAAACATAGAAAACACAATAAAAGATAATGAAGGATCAGACCCGGCACTTCTCTGGGACACTATAAAAATGTCAATCAAAGGTTCAACAGTTAGCTAATCTTAATATGCTAAAAATAAAAAGAAATGTAAAATAGCATCACTGGAAAAAGAAATTAATAAATTGCAAAATTTGGATAACTCAAACATAAATTTAAATAATTTGGAATCTGCAAAATGTGAATTAGAGAAAATGATGGAAGAAAAAACTAAAGGAGCAATTTTAAGAAGTAAAATAAGATGGTATGAGGAAGGAGAAAAGCCAACTAAATATTTTCTCAATCTGGAGAAACGCAACTTTAACAGAAAAATTATAAATAAGTTATATACTTAGCAAACTTCAGCATGCAAAGACGCTGTGATAAGGTATGTAAGGTGCTGCCACCTACCGGGCTTATTGGTGACTGGTTTGTCAACACAGTGTTCAGGGTTGTGGGATCAGCTGTGTTCACAGACTGGAGTGTTCAGGTCACTTTGTGAAGAGCCTGAGATCAAGACAAACAAAACACACAGCGGGATGGGGGACGAAAAAATCACTGCAACAGTTACTTTGCAAAAACCATCGGAACCTTATGTTTTTTAATGCTTGATAGACTCCGCAAGGTAAAGAAACGTGTCACATCCCGGGGGAAATAAACAATGAGTGTTAATATATAATTAATGATTAATTTGTCAATCATTTATTGTGTTCCAACTTTAATGGCAAAATAATTTTAATGCATTCAGGTTTAATTTGGTCTGGATATTTTCTGTTTTACGCAGTCACGCTCTGAAATATGCTGAGTTTTAAAACACCTGTCTACCTTAAATATTCTATGAATATGATGAACTAAACTTTAACATGTCTGGTTCCAATATTTCCTGTCATCTAGAAAGGTCTTGGCGTAAATACATGCATGACGTGGATATTTAAACCGGTTCCCATCGAGACGATAGCACCATATGTTGCTCAGTGGCGGCCTCTGTTGCCAGTGTTGCAACTTAACATGGCTGAATGTATGCTGAGGACTCGTTCTGAACCATCAACCAATAAACATGCCATTTGTGTTTTTATTTTTCAAGGAATGTGCGACATGTCGACATATTTAGGTACATGGAACACTTATTTATGCTCTCGTGGTCTTAAATGGAAGGCTAACTATGTTGGAGTACTTTGCTGCTGGCCCCGGCCCTTATTACTTAAACTAAAAGGTAAAAAAATGTGCTGTTCTCTGCCACCGATGGGCATCATCTGTACTACGGCTTTTTCCTTAAGATCATTTTAAATAATTGCATCTTTCCGCAGAACTAAAATGTGACCTTTCGTGATTACTTATGCCAAAAGGGTTCATAGTTTTGAATCTAAACAAAACATTTAATGTGTACTTGTCACCTGCACGATTATAATTCCTACGTACTATAATTGCCGGGGCGGTTTGAATTGTTATATAATTATATATAGATACATAGATATATTTTTATATGTGTGTGTGCATGTATGTAGAATGTTAGAGGCTTGATAATATTAGGTCTAAAGGCTTGATGATATTAGGTTTAGAGGCTGGGTTAGAGGCTGGAAGACTTAAGGGTTAGAGGATGGATAATATTAGGGTAAGAAGCTGGATGATATTTGGTAAAGCGGCTGGGTGAATTTAGGGTCAGATATGGATGATGTGAGCATTAGAGGCTGGATGATATTAGGTTTTCAGGCTGGATGATGTTAAGTTTAGAGGCTGGATGATATTAGGATTTCAGGCTGGATGATGTTAGGGTCAGAGATGGATGATGCTAGGGTTAAAGGCAGGATGATGTTAGGGTTAGAGATGGATGATATTAGGTTTTGAGGCTGGATGATGTTAGGGTCAGAGATGGATGATGCTAGGGTTAAAGGCAGGATGATGTTAGGTTCAGAGATGGATGATTTTAGCGTTAGAGGGTGGATGATATTAGCGTTAGAGGCTGGATGATATTAGGTTTTCAGGCTGGATGATGTTAGGGTTAAGGATGGATGATATTTGGTTTTGAGGCTGGATGATGTTAGGGTCAGAGATGGATGATGCTAGGATTAAAGGCAGGATGATGTTAGGGTTAGAGATGGATGATATTAGGTTTTCAGGCTGGATGATGTTAGGGTCAGAGATGGATGATGCTAGGGTTAAAGGCAGGATGATGTTAGGGTTAGAGATGGATGATATTAGGTTTTGAGGCTGGATGATGTTAGGGTTAGAGATGGATGATATTTGGTTTTGAGGCTGGATGATGTTAGGGTCAGAGATGGATGATGCTAGGGTTAAAGGCAGGATGATGTTAGGGTTAGAGATGGATGATATTAGGTTTTCAGGCTGGATGATGTTAGGGTCAGAGATGGATGATGCTAGGGTTAAAGGCAGGATGATGTTAGGGTTAGAGATGGATGATATTAGGTTTTGAGGCTGGATGATGTTAGGGTCAGAGATGGATGATGCTAGGGTTAAAGGCAGGATGATGTTAGGGTTAGAGATGGATGATATTAGGTTTTGAGGCTGGATGATGTTAGGGTTAGAGATGGATGATATTTGGTTTTGAGGCTGGATGATGTTAGGGTCAGAGATGGATGATGCTAGGGTTAAAGGCAGGATGATGTTAGGGTTAGAGATGGATGATATTAGGTTTTCAGGCTGGATGATGTTAGGGTCAGAGATGGATGATGCTAGGGTTAAAGGCAGGATGATGTTAGGGTTAGAGATGGATGATATTAGGTTTTGAGGCTGGATGATGTTAGGGTCAGAGATGGATGATGCTAGGGTTAAAGGCAGGATGATGTTAGGGTTAGAGATGGATGATATTTGGTTTTGAGGCTGGATGATGTTAGGGTCAGAGCTGGATGGGACTTTGGGTTGTCGTTGCTCTGTGTTTGAGTGTGAGAGTTTGTACTTGTGTCAGCCAGTCTCAGTGACTTAGATACAAACATCGGCAGTGGGGATGAAGGGGTCAGAGTGATGACAACCACGAGAACGCTGTCACAGAGTCAGCGGTATGTGGGGAGGACGGCAGGATGATAAAATGTAAAAAAAGTGATGAGCATGCAGCTGGTACTCTTTGATTATATATCATACAGCCCCCGCTCCTGTCACCCTCCAAGAACACAATGTGTCTACAACGATATTACTTCCGCACTCAAGACCGCGCAAGATAATAAAACATAAAATACTAAGACACACAAAATAATCAAATATGAAATACTAAGACACCCGAATTATTTAAATATGAAATACTAAGACACGCAAAATAATAAAATTTGAAATACTTAGACACGCAAAATAAGAAAAATATGAAATACTAAGACACGCAAAATAATAAAATTTGAAATACTAAGACACGCAAAATAAAAAAAAAAATGAAATACTAAGACACCCGAATTATTAAAATATGATATACTATTATAAGACACGCAAAATAGAAAATAATAAAATTTGAAATACTAACACACGCAAAATAAAAAAAAATATGAAATACCAAGACACGCATAATAATAAAATTTGAAATACTAAGACACGCAAAATAATTAAATATGAAATACTAAGACACCCGAATTATTAAAATATGAAATACTAAGACGCAAAATAGAAAATAATAAAATTTGAAATACTAAGACACGCAAAATAAAAAAAATATGAAATACTATGACACGCAGTGTATTTCATGTCATGCGTAACAGGCAGGGAACCCATATAGTAATAAAAATGACCCATAATGTAATAACCGGCCCATAATGTTATATCGGCCCATATAGTAATAAAAATGACCCATAATGTAATAACCGGCCCATTATGTTATAACGGCCAATAATTTTATAATCCAAATTTCATTCAAATTAACTAAGGCACTTCTATTGACACGAATGTGTAAGTGAACATACAAGTATGAAAAACCACTGGATTTACATAATGTCCATCTGTTTAAAATGATGACCAAATGATATCAGCGAAGTATGATTCATGTTTATCCTTTTGTTAAAACAGTGTTAAAATGGGATGATAAAGTATTTAAACAGGATAAACATGCATGTATATATATATATATATATATATATATATATATATATATATATATATATTTATATATATATATATATCGCCATTTTTCATTTTTATAATTTTGTTGAATCTGTGGTCTGAGATCATAATACCTGTGTTCAGACATCATGGTACCGGTGTCCTGAGGTCAACGGATAACAAAGTGCCTGTGGCCCGAGATCAGATATCATAATACCACTGGTCAGATATCATAATACCTGTGGCCAGACATCATAGTACCTGTGGTCTGAGATCTTTGTACCCGTGGTCCGACATCATGGTAACTGTCGCCCACGTTCATAGAACCTCGCAAAATAGAAAATAATAAAATTTGAAATACTATGACACGCAAAATAATTAAATATGAAATACTAAGACACGCAAAATAAAAAAATATGAAATACAAAGACACGCAAAATAATAAAATATGAAATACTAAAACACGCAAAATAATAAAATATGAAATACTAAAGACACGCAAAATAATAAAATATGAAATACTAAAACACGCAAAATAGTAAAATATGAAATACTATAAGACACGCAAAATAATAAAAATATGAAATACTCAGACACGCAAAATAATAAAATATGAAATACTAAGACACGCAAAATAATAAAATATGAAATACTAAAAGATGATAGAACTGATAGATCTGACCTTTTCCAATTTATTCAGAAATCTCATGTCGTCACAAGTGTTGTATGTAACGCGTCCTGTCACCAAATGGTTACAATCTATGGGAGTTAATAACTTTATACACAATGGAAAAGCAGAAAGCGTATAAAATAATTGTAAAGGGTAGCAGAGATACCATCTAGGAGCGAACCATAAATCCTCCGTACACTTGGAGGTATCTTAACCTTTGAGACGGAGTATCTAATATATATAGATATAAATGGCAACAGTTGTGCTCCATGTATTCTCGGAGTAAAGACTTTAAAAATATTGGGGGGGGGGGTTGAATGCAATGTATTGTCTAATTTACTCCTAGTAGCTTTGGGGTATAGGTTACAAATCCAGGGTCTCTTCACGCCTGTGCTTAATGACATCATGTACGTCGTTTATTCGGCAGACTCTGGCCCATGTTTAGGGTTTGGCAGGCTACCACTACCTTTTTTATATTGTATATGATAAATTAGATCAGCAGTGACTTAATCCTTACTTTGGCGTTTCGTAATTATATTTACACGACATATGTTAGTGGCTTTGAAATCCTATAATCAATAATACCAGACACTTGTCACTCATTATACCTGTAAATGTGACAACGCCCTGTTCTGGGCGGACACTCGGCCTAAAATATCTGTGCATATATTCTTCTCTGCAGGCTGACTGTATGTGACGTGTCTATTAATATGGAGGATGTCCTGTCGTCGCCGTAGCGTGTTTATTTTTAGCAGCTATTTTTTTTTCTCCTAAGCAGTTATATAATATTAGAACTGAAATTAACATCGTGATTCTCCACAGTCGTACTAGCCAGAGAACAGAGGCCTGTCTTGATATAATGAGGTTTATTATGAGGTCAAAGGTCAAGAGTGAAATAAACTTTCGATTTTTTACATGAATTTGAGTTTTTATTATTTACATAGTTTTTTTGCAATCTAATATACGGACAGAGCTGATCAGCGTTTTTACTATCGATGTTAACATTTAAATATTAAAAATTAAATTTAATGAAAAACCCAGAAACCGGTCTCAGACCTGAATAAACCACACACAAGTCTCAGACCTGACTAAACCACACACCGGTCTCAGTTCTGACTAAACCACACACCAGTCTCAGCTCTGGCTAACCCACACACCGGTCTCAGTTCTGACTAAACCACACACCAGTCTCAGCTCTGGCTAACCCATACACCGGTCTCAGTTCTATCTAAACCCAAACCGGTCTCAGCTCTGACTAAACAACACACCGGTCTCAGCTCTGACTAAACCACACACCGGTCTCAGCTCTGGCTAACCAACACACTGGTTTTAGTTCTGATCAAACCACACACCGGTCTCAGTTCTGACTAAACCATACACCGGTCTCAGCTCTAGCTAATTAACACTGGTCCCAGCTCTGGCTAAACCACACACCGGTCTCAGCTCTAGCTCATTAACACTGGTCCCAGCTCTGGTTAAACCACACACCGGTCTCAGCTCTAGCTAATTAACACTGGTCCCAGCTCTGGCTAAACCTTACACCGGTCTCAGCTCTAGCTAATGAACACTGGTCCCAGCTCTGGCTTAACCACACACCGGTCTCAGCTCTAGCTAATTAACACTGGTCCCAGCTCTGGCTAAACCACACACCGGTCTCAGCTCTAGCTAATTAACACTGGTCCCAGCTCTGGCTAAACCACACACCGGTCTCAGCTCTAGCTAATTGACACTGGTCTCAGCTCTGGCTACACCACACACCGGTCTCAGCTCTAGCTAATTAACACTGGTCCCAGCTCTGGCTAAACCACACATCGGTCTCAGCTCTAGCTAATTAACACTGGTCCCAGCTCTGGCTAAACCACACACCGGTCTCAGCTCTAGCTAATTAACACTGGTCTCAGCTCTGGCTAAACCACACACCGGTCTCAGCTCTAGCTAATTAACACTGGTCTCAGCTATGGCTTAACCACACACCGGTCTCAGCTCTTGCTAATAAACACTGGTCCCAGCTCTGGCTAAACCACACATCGGTCTCAGCTCTAGCTAATTAACACTGGTCCCAGCTCTGGCTAAACCACACACCGGTCTCAGCTCTAGCTAACTAACACTGGTCCCAGCTCTGGCTAAACCACACACCGGTCTCAGCTCTAGCTAATTAACACTGGTCTCAGCTCTGGCTAAACCACACACCGGTCTCAGCTCTAGCTAATTAACACTGGTCTCAGCTCTGGCTAAACCACACACCGGTCTCAGCTATAGCTAATTAACACTGGTCCCGGCTCTGGCTAAACCACACACCGGTCTCAGCTCTAGCTAATTAACACTGGTCCCAGCTCTGGCTAAACCACACACCGGTCTCAGCTCTAGCTAATTAACACTGGTCCCAGCTCTGGCTAAACCACACACCGGTTCCAGTTCCGACTTTACTTCATACACCTATCTCAGTACGCTCCCGAGGCAGCGGAAATCTTGCGCTTCTAAAGAAGCAACCAGATGGCGGTTCGTTGTCCGCTGAAAAAAAAAAACGTGCGTATGATGTGACAAGCAGCCAACCAGATGCCAATAAACAAACACTCGACAGGCATCCTGGCTCCGCCCATAGCTGCGCTTCAAGACCAGTTTATTGTCGAATTTTAATTGCTCCCTCTGCATTCTCGCATCATCGACCGATTCGATTATGACATTATGACTGTGTTAGCGTAGCCATGTATCTGTTTCCAGAACTGAAACCAGCTAGCGAGGTGTGTACGCAGCCTTTGTTGTTACGTTTCGTTTGAATTACAGCTCACCGGCCGGGCATCCTATGTGCCCAAGGCCCTAAGCAAACCACGTCTGGGGCCATTCTCTCTGAGCCTGTTGCCTGTTCAGACGGTTACCGGGGCGATGAACTGTCACTCAAAACGAAATGAACAACATTGGCTCCGTGTATTCCTCGCTTGGCTGTGTCTTCCAGCACAAGGTCTCATCTGATTGGACACAAATACAGTGCTCCCCTCTGGTGTAGCAATTCAGGATACGAGGTCATAACAAACAGCGCTTATGCTGTAGGCCTATAGGTAAAACACTGTGTAAAGAGCGTACTATTTCAGTTCGGGCTTATTTCTTTCAAATTTATTGGAACATGCCTGTCTATTAACCAATTTGCCATGTTTTTAGCAATAAACAACTCACATACTTTAAAGACACATATATACTTGAAATAATGTTTATTATCTCACGCTTTAAGTCCTTTCTCGCGGACTGTGTGTGAGTATACACAGCCTACGTGTGTCTGTTTACCTGTGCGTTTGTGCACAGGAGTAAGCGAACGGTTCCAGAAAATTTTGGCAGATACCATAATACTTTAAGGATAAAACACTATACTTCATGTATCTATCGTTCCTTTTTTGTCATTAAGCAACTTTAGCCCTGCTAAAAAAGTTATGGGAAGATTTTAATGAAACTCCAAAGAGACAACTCAGTCAACCTTGGAGGTAATCTCGATCCCCATAATGTTTCATTACAAATTTGGAGATAAAGGTAAACGAGACCATTATTATTCACTAGTAGGCTATATTATAGTTTATGAATGGGGTGTATACGTTGACACTATCTGGACTAAAAGCACAGGTGTGGCCCAATTTGCGCCTCCTTATTTCTGGTGGGCACAGTTGATTCCAAACATGCAGTTGGAACTGTGACACGTTTCTCTCGGCGTGGATTAATATATTTCCAGTGCTTATCTGTGTCGCCGTTATTTGATAGCGGGTATCCGAGAAGGGGATATCTGGGCGGACACCAAGCAACACACACACGTATTCTTGTATATTTGTCGATGTCCTCGTGATGTTTCGTATGACTGCTTATATAATTGTTGCGGGGCAGTTAGACATGTCAGGCCGTCAGTAATTAAGCTTGCCACAACACACTGTAGATTAAACGTTACTCCATGCCTCGACAGACGAAACATATGTCCGGAACGTATATGCGGTATAATACATGGAGCGCGACGGTCATAGAATCAGAAATCAGTTATATAATTGACTGGTCACCTGTATTAGGTGATGAAATATAGCTAAATGATTGAGAACCGCAAGACTTGGTGGCTTTTCCGCGGCTTATCCAGTCTAGGGAAAAGTTTGCTTTTACAAAAAAAATAAATAAATAAAAAACAGTAAGCGTAAAACAAGATATGCTGCATGCGTATAGATGATATAATCTACATAAAATGATGGTTATTATGTTATTTGAAGGCGAAAATTAAAAGCAGGCCCTACACAATGAGACATGCATGGCGAAGTTTACGTGGACAAAATGACTGACAATGAACTGACAATATTATACGCAAATAAAGCACCTATACTCCAGAGCGGATATCACCGCGTAAACACCTATAACTTCAACTAACATAACCCTAAATTCTGTCTGAGGACGTAAAGAAACATATTCAACTCCCTCAATCCTTCGCCCTCCACCCAACCCCCCCCCCCCCCACCCACCCACCCACCCACCCCCCTCTCTCTCTGTCTCTCTCTCTCTGTCTCTCTCTCTCTCTCTCTCTCTCAAAATTAGTAACCGCAGGAAATATCACGTGACAAATGAAGCTGACAACTTAAATACACCTGTTTTGCACCCGAAATTGACAAGAATCCACCAAGTGATGAACCAGCTGGCGAAAACCGAAGTAAACAAGGTCAGCCGGTGCATCCCAAAACGTTCATCAGTTCGTCATGACACTAGAGAAGTAATTTTTAGCCACGGATCTCAGTATCTGACAATTCCCTGTCGCACTAGGACATGAATACAATGCGATAAAAGGACTGAGCACTTTGCTACATATAATTTAATACCGAGTCTACTCAAAATGTGTATTTCCCGGGTGCGTTTCCACTTACATCAACTGTACTTTGTGACAGATTTAATTCATCTTAAATTTTCCTCAGGCCCAGTGGTTCATATTCTATACTAATCACCGATCCCCTATTCAGCGCTTCAGCAACATTGCCAAAGTAATTGTTCATATCCAATCTTGTACAGCTTTATGTCAGTTCTCAACATTTAAGAAATTAAAATGTTTTGTCAGAAAAAAAATACAATAAATCAGATTTGATGATAAATGTCATATGTTATATAACTATAATGCCATTCGCCTTAATGAATGCAGAATATTTTTCCTAAATAATATTATATGAATTTTATACCTTATTATTATCAATTTAAAAAAAAATGATCCTGATACACAAAAATCAATAAATAACACTTCAAATCATTTGTTATTTTTATTTTCAATTCATAACGAATATGTTTGGTTTATGATTGAAAATTAATTCATCCTTCATAATTCATAACATTTTACCTCAACAATAAAAAAAAGAGTTGTTCTTAGATGCACAAACATACACACACACACACTTTCTCTGTCTCTGTCTCTGTCTGTCTCTCTCTCTCTCTCTCTCTCTCTCTCTCTCTCTCTCTCTCTCTCTCTTCTTCTTCTTCTTCTTCTTCTTCTCTCTCTCTCTCTCTCTCTCTCTCACACACACACACACACACACACATGAGAGAGTGTACACATGATAATCAGGACACCGAGTGTTTTGGATGATTTAGTCAGGTTTGGATGGTTTGGTGAGACTTTGGTCAGGTGAGCCCTGCCTGTGCTTTAGTATTTGCATTTACTAATAACATGCTAAAAATAAAACGTGATTCCATGTACCGATAGACTTAACTCAGTGCCAGTTCTTAACACTAAAGCCCTGTAAAGTTCGTATGGTGAATCACTGATATTTGCATATCAAGGCGTCACAAGGCTCTTTGAGGACCTGACGATTCCCCCGTATTTGCATATCAGGCCGCCACGCCTCATGTGAGTGGCATCGTTGCTATGAGAACGCCAACAGCGGTCCCACAGCTCGACCCGCTTGGTAACATTCGCACTGAAATCATGTATTCAGGTATTCCACACATGGACCTTCGTGTCCTATGATATATCTCTGCTAAATCGCAAAAATTTGTACCGACAGGTCTAGTTAAATTCCCTCTGCCGAGATGACAAGAACAGCTGGCAGCATTTGTCTGAACCCGTGTACAGTGGATCCCCGCCTTGCGACCATCCCGCAATAGCGACCACCCCACATTTACGACCACTATTTTTGGTCCCAAATACACGATCCAGGTAACTTAGAGTTTCACAAATACGACCACCCCCAAATTACGACCACTTTGGTCAGTCCCCAAGGTGGTCGTAATTGTGGGGTTCCACTGTATTTACTGTCAAATTGTGATTCGCGAATCGTGATCGATCAGTCAGCTGGTACATTTTGACATGTGCACATGAATATCTCGCGCTGATTAGCTGAGCCAAAGTTTTTTTATTTTTTAATATTTTTTTGTTGGAGGTAACCGCCTCCATTTTTAATGCTAGATTAACTAAGTATATGTACATCTGCATATTTCCATTCCAGTTTCGGACTACGTGACAGGGCAGTATCACACGCTTCCTCGCATTTTATATCCTGGCGTTAACCAGGCCCGGTGACTACTGCACCTGCGGGCCCTGCGTTGGTAATCATACCACCGAGGACCCCCGAAAGGCGCACTCGTTTGTGAGTGAAACACGGCCGTTGGGCACGACCTTCCCATTAAGCCTGCAGAGCGCTCACCCTGGGTGGGGGCCGACCGTGAAAAACCTCACCGCCTCGGCTGAGATTCGAACTCACGATCTCCCGTCTTTGAGTCCTGCGCTCTACCCCTGAGCCACAGAAGCCGGTTGCTGAGCCAAAGTTTTTTTAGGCCTACTGTCATGAGTGGTGGTCCGATAAACGTTAACACTGAGGCTGAAGGTTAAAATGTTTTATAGTCTCGCCGAACTCAACATAGGCGACGGCCTGAAAATATTTAGACAAATTTAATTTGAATATTAGTAGCAATTGGAAGCCCGAAATAGGCAATGACTGAATGAACAATGTTGGTTTTGAAAAAAAGATTGAGGGAAAGACCACTGCTGACGTAACTGGAAGAGACCTTAGTTCAACGAGGCGGTGATGTGTGGCGCTGACCGTCCGATTACCAGTCCATGAAATAAGAGGGTCAGATAGTGGTAAATTAGTTATATGGGTTGCCGCAAGATGGCGGTGCCGATACTAAGTGCGATACAACGCGGGAACGTTTGATTTCTCTGTCAGAAATAACAATTAAGTAATAACTATTTTATGGACTGGGCCAGTCTACTGTCAGGTTTGCTCAAAACAGCTTCAAACAGTTGATGAGATACACTGTCAAAGTGTCAATGCAAAATTTGAAGTGATCGGCCCTGGTTTTAAGACAAATCTTTACCAAGCTAACCACCGGCTGAGAAATTGGCAGAAGAAGTGAAAATACATATAATGAAATATTGTAGGTAGCATAATAACATTTTCATAATAAATAAGGGCGCACTCATCAATTCGAAAATGGTTTCGGTTTGGGCCATTCCGGGAAACCGTCCACTCAGTAATAGCGAAACCGAAACTGGTTTTGGCGAAACTGCGAGATGGTTTCTCCGGGGATGGTTTCGGTTTCGCCAAAACCGTCCACTCGATAATTATACTGGCAATATGGCAATATGGCAGAGGTTGGCCAAATAAGTGCAATTTTGTTAATTATTTTATTATTAGTACTGTTGATGACTGTTAGAGTTTAAAAAGCATGCAAAGATTGAGATATAAACACTCTTTCGGAAGTGCTTTGAATGTAAAATTCCCTACTATAACCATGTATAGCTAAAGATCAGCCCACGTATCCTGTGCGTCCATGTCCACTGATAAGTGTGCATGTTTTAAGACGCAGAGAAACAGGTTATTTTCATCATAATTGAATATATATTTGCCATTCACAATTAATAACGTCTCACTTGGTCTCAAAGTGCCCAGGCATTTACAATGTTATAAATATTTTCTATTAAAACCGAAACCGTCCACCTAAAAATACAAGGTGAAACCATACAAAACCGGTCTTCCCGGAACCGAAACCAGTTTCGAATTTTAGAGTGCTCCCTTAGAGAATCAAGTTTCAGAAAGATACATGAAGCAACTGCTGAGAATGTAATATAATTGCTATAATTTGGTTGTCTTGAATAAAATAATAAAAATGGCGTGAAAAAAAAGAAGGGGCCACGTGCCCTTAAGTTAATGGCAATACTTTGTGAAAATATTTGAACTGGTCAGAAGAAACAAACTTATGACAAAGCTTAACATATCATTTCAAGTAATATAATTCTTTCTACAGCTTTAAAATATATTTTCAGGGCAAATATGACCTGGACGTTCAAGATCATGGAAACTGCATGGTTTTCGAATGTGTCTATATAAGAGCATGATTTAAACAATTTGTATATAACATTTGAGGGATAAAATACAAAAAAAATATATTGTACTTCAAACCTTATCGCGTTAACAACAACAATAACAACAAAAACACAAGTAAACAACCATGGATAAAAAACTACACCCCTCCCCCGGCATGGCCGACTGAAAGCAGGTCAACGTCCGAGATCAAAGGTTGTGTTGCAAAGAATCCCGACAGGGTGGAGGGCTTGAGAACGAAAACAGTGTTGCCGGTAGTGTTTTTATGTGAAGCCGACCAGGCTCGGGGCCGTGGGTTCAATCAGCAGGGCCAGAGCTGTTTCTTGTTTTCCGGTCTAACAGATCTACAGTACATCCACAGTACTGGGGGTCACAGACGAGAGGTCACTGCGAGGTTATAGTCACCCTGCTGGCGACCACTAACACAGATTTATAGCTAACATCAAGGCTTGGTGTGACGAATGTTTTCTGGTGTCACTGTGTGTAGCTGTATGGTGAAGATTTACGAGGCTTACATTTACAGAAAATTATAGGGTCACTTCGAGGATCTTCTCATGTTATATTATATATACATATTATATTGGCTGATGATGAACCCAATTTCATATTAAACACTTTCTCTCCTCAGTCACGAGAAGATTAATTTTGAAATACAATAGTTCGCGTTATTCTCTGCTTTACAAATTTTGAAGTGGAAAATAAACGCCTCTATTCATGACGTTATTGGCAGAGACCGAAGTTAACGAGTCGAGACAGTGTGTATAGAAGTGAATGCAGTATTTGCTTATGTTTTATAAGTAGGACTAAGCTATACACTGTACAAAAGCTTAACCATTTATATACGTTATATTTCAGTCGGATACACAGTGAATTATAGAGGTATTTACAGTGAATTACAGAGAATTATGCTAGATCAATAAAACGATTTGATTTTAAAATGTAGAACTCCAATGATTGAGTGAAGCCACTGAGTGGGCCATATATTTATTTTGTATTAAGTGTAAACGACCAGCAAACGAGGAGGCAAGCGTAAATGCTGCTTTTCATATCACGAATATCTGTTCTTGTATCTATACCTTATGCCGAGACATTAGAGGCCTATAAGGTTAGATCAACAAGAAATGTGAGGTATTTATAAATTAATGTGTGGTTTTTATGAAGGGCCATATAGTCTTTTGTCATCAGGTAGCGCTCGTACACTATACACAACTTCATGAACACCATGATACACAACACATTTCATGTACACCTTACATACTAACATACACAGCGTATGACACAATATATTTGGATCTCATTGTTTTATCGTATCATTTCAGTAACCACATGTGTCTGTGCACGAAAATACTAAATCTAAGCGTGCTGCAGGAGCTGGCCGGCTGTATCCAAGTTTATGGCATCCAGACTGGCAGCTCCTCAGTGAGCACAGCGAGCAGAGCCGGGCACGCAGGCGGCTATCAGGTTACCAGACCTGTGTTGGTGTTCAGGCAGGTCCGCTATAAGACGTGTATAGCCGAGTGATTGAGGAGACTGACGGACGCCGTGCTTCACATCTCTGCTTTGTGTGGAACAGAGCATGAAGCGACCTTTAGTAATTTCTTGATTCATTAGTTAGAGATATCACCTGTGGACTAGGAGCTGGCACCTATGACTGGCTAACAGGCTGGGTAGAAACAGTGAAGTCTGCCGGGAGACATGAGAGCCAGAGAGAAGTATTTCCTGGCTGGCTGCCTTCTGGTGGCCTCATCGGTTGTTCTGGTTTTTCGAGTTGGAGGAATACACAACGGTAGGTTACAGTAAACATACATATAACTATACATCTTAGGCGGGTGTGCCTGAATATATGACATGTCCAGTATAAGTTAACCGGGTCTTCAATAAAATCTGAGAAACTTCTCTTCCAACCCGTACTCAATGTGTGGGAGTAAACAAAAGACGCGGCTGAAACAGATTTTTCCCATGTTCATTTATTCTGAAACAGCATAAAACCAGAATATGTAGAAAAGAGGGACTCAGCTGCATTAACAGATATGCATTAACATAAGAAAACGATGTTTTTGGTTCTCGTAGCACTTTACACGTGCAAACTCCCTTACCAATGTTTAAATCCCTCACCATGCATCTGGGTAAAGCTGATATAATATCTAAACGGCTGACGTAACACGTTATCGGAAGGGGCCTCTTTTATCGGCAAATTGCACAATCACGTGTGCTTGATTAAACATTTGGTTAACCGCCTGCAAAAACCACGGTTCATATCTCCATCTGTTTCTGTCCATGTTTGTAAGCGCCAGTCGACCTGCCCCAAAAACAAAACTAACGGCCGGGATTTTGCCCTGTTCTCCCCGGGGCTATAACGGTGGGCAGGGTGCCCTGTTTACCGAAGGTCTGGGGTGTCATATGGACAGTACCTTGGTGTAGTCACTTTTGGAAGGTGGTGTATCCTGTCGGACTGTCTGTTTGTACATCATTAACTAATCCCGTATGTAACGGTAAAGTCGCTCGACGACCGAGGTTCTGAGCCACACAGCTGCCGTTAAACTGTGGAGTCAAGTCAAACATCCAGATTAACTTTGATAACTGTTCCTTTCACTCAACGAGCATCTGTCCACAAATTTGAAAATATCAAGGAAATCCATTAAAACTGAATGATACTCAGCTGAACGCACACTACGCATAGGCAAACAACTCAGCTGTTTAATATTGGGTAAATATGAAAAACGGAAGTTATAGCAGCGGAAATCAACGCAAGCGGTGTACCCCTGGCATCATGCCAGGTCTTACTAACATCAGCCCAAAGGGTTCTGCGATAAAGTCATATTTTGTTTCGCCATTAGGCTCATTGTGCCTGAAGTTAAGTTTGCTGAACAATGGATGTCAGGAAAATCCCGTACTTTGTCCTCGTCGATTTTTCGGTCGTGAAAACTACGGATCGGAGACCACGGTTAATAATTCAAAACATTTCCAGAAATAATAGCACTTATTCCACGGTTGGAGACCACAAACAGATATTGGCACAACATGTCTTTATTCAAGAAATAGACTTTGTTTTATCAAAACCGGTAATTCTTTCACCACGCGTGTTCTGTGTTTTGGTTGTTTAGATGTGTTGAAAAATTCAATTCTGAAACATTCTATGAAGAATTGTTATAACCTTGTGAAAAGGATAACTGTCGCAATCGGTTGTATATAACTATATAATTTCTTTGGTGGATTGACACAGGTACTATTACCGAGTTGATACTCTATAATGCAACAGCCGAGAGTCACTTGTTTAGGTGTGATGTTCACCTTAACCTCACAGTGTCAAGGATTACTGACCACAGGTATATCAGAATAGTCCAGGGGTGGGGCTGCTGCTTTAAATCACATCAGACCAACACCTTTCCCAATTGAACACATATACAGCAGTCACTATCTGTTAATATGATCAAACACAAACCTGGGAAGATATGCTAAACATACATCAAGCAGAGCAGAACTCGCACATGGATCCACCCCTCTCTCCTGCTGTTTATACGTGAAAGTATGGTATTCAGAAATCTGAAGCTTCTGTTTGATGTATAGATTTACGTGATAACATATAACATGTTATCTCATTATCCAGGCCTCCCGCGGGATCTCACTCAGCTATCACCGATAATCGATCACCAACCAAGACCTATTAAAAACAATTTATATCCCCTTACTTTACTTTTATTCTTCTATTGTAAGAACATAAAGGATATGACTATAAATAATCACATGAACCGGTCAGTGACACGGCACGATTGAAGGGCTTCGTTGTTTCTATATTCACTGACTGATGACGGTGATATTTGCGGTGAAGTGAGCTCAGACAGACATTCACGGTGATGACTCTGTGTACACGGCATTCACATGGCAACGCCGCACAAAAAAACAAACATCATTCTTACAGACCCCAGTATGTGAGAAAACCACACGGCATCCGTGTATACTCACTCAAAGACACTCCTATTAATAAACACACATATATTTAAATATATATATATATATATAAATTAATGTACATATATATATATATATATATATATATATATATATATCACGACATTTCATATTATTATAAATAAGAGCCATAAGAGTGCCCAGCCGTATGTTTCCCATCAGCTGATTTATGCATTAGGTCTGGTTTTCCTTCATTGTCACCTGGATTTGTTTTATATGACACTTGTATAAGTGTATAAAAATGTGCAACTTTAAGTTTCAGCGGGTTAAACAGCCACGGTGCCCGTTGGACCCAGTCATGCCTATAATCCACTATATACAGAGCTGTTTGATTGTTAATTAATAGTACGTACCGGGCCATGACAAGATAGTGTACACTATGGTCTGAAGGGGCAAAGAAAGACAATGTGTAAAACAGCTGTATTACTTTAAGGTGATGTCTTTCTTAAAAAAACAAGACTGATAAATCTCACCAATATAACCATGATGAATTCGATGGTCCTATGTCCGTCGTCCGTCCGTCTGGCCGTCGTCCGATAACAGGGCAAGCTTTGTAACCGTTGGTTCTAATGATCCGAAATACAACATACTGTTATATGTCCCCAAGTTCTCCTACCAAACCGAAAACTTGGTCACCTCGTTCCTTGTATAAATTAAGGAAAAACCTTTATTTTCAATGAAAAACCTATTGTTACACTTTAACCTGCCCAATTTCAAAACCACTCATCTGGTTTTGTTCATATTTAGCATAAATATTTCTCTATATATTTCCTATGGATATGCCAGAAATAAGTCATTATTACGTAATTTTTTAAGTTATTGGCCCGACAAGGATTTAACTTTATTTAATAAAGATTCAACTGTTTACCCTAAATTAGATCAAAATCTTTAAAAACTTAATGAGCATAAATATAAAATCAGAACCTTAGATTTTACCCAGCTTTGACCATGGCACATTTTTTTTTCTTATATGTACTGTTGATTTTATTTTTACAGCATGTACACATGAGGATTTAATCTATTAAAAAGTCTCTGTTTTAATATTTGTATTCATTTGCATTGTCAGGCTCCAGGCAGACAATTTCTAGTCACTGTTGGTCATTTAATATAGCTCTGCCTTCCTATACATGTTTTGTAATGCTTCACTGGGGGCGAAGCACCCCTGCTGTCACAGGTGTACACTGTACACTCCACCCCTACCCAACCAGTGTATTGCAATAATTATTAATGGTTAAACTGTATTTCCTTAGTTGTAAAGCTGTTTCCACTCCAATGTACAAAAATGTTCTTGGAAAAGTAATTCAAATGGTAATCCAGAAGATGCCATGTTGTGGTAATGTAGCATTTTGAAAGAAATTAATTTCCTATAAAAAATTTTAACAAATAAAATATGATTAAACCCATCAATATGCACAATTTAATAATCTAGGAGCCAAACTATGGATAAATAAATATGCAATTTAGAATTTTGAATTCTGAATCAAGGTACATTTTCAGATAATGTTTTGCAAATTTATAAAACATATATTTTTTGTCGTAAAAAATAAATAAATCTAGATGCATAATATGATGTTATCTCACAAAATTATGGAACAATGATGATGGAATTTAGAATTTTCCATCAACTGATATATTCAGATATTTATGTTTAATGCAAATATTTGTTCATTATTTTGCATGCCTCAGCATAACCGGAAATAAAGTCATTTTTCTATTTTAAATCTATGCAGAGCAGTTGTAACTCCTATGCCCATCATGTTTTTTTTTATTGCATAATTAGTGGTTTCAGGCCACAATTTTCATGTATTTCACAGTACAATATTTACTTTTCATATTTAGTTTATGCTCATTTGAACATTTTTTTAAAGCATCATATTCCAGTGATAAATTAAACTTGTATTATTATACTTCAGCTTATCTCTACTTTCTTTCTTATTCTAGCAGGTTTTCATACATTGCCAGTAGAGTGGGGTATTTTACGCACATATTACCGTCACATATTTGAAATACTGCTACAACTACAAATATTTGATCATGAGAGATTCCTGCATCTTTGATATAGTCCATGAAAGTTCACAGTATTGCTTAGGCAAACATATATTTAGTATTTAATTATCACCAGATACCAGGGCCATTTCCTTCTAGCTTCAAATGTTAATATATTATATAAAGAAACAAAAGAAATGAATATATATTGTATTTGCTAAAATTTAACAATATTCAGCTAAGCGCCATGACCCATGGGTCCCTGGTTTCTATAAAAAAAGAAATAAACATGTCGTTTTTTTGTCAGCCGATAACAATGTACAGCGTTACTGTCCGCTAAGACTAAATGAAACCATGGATAACCTAGATGCGGACGACTGTTGGTCTTTATCTGTCACACTTTACGATTAGCATGCAGGGTGCCCGTTTAGATTGAGGGACTGCAACCCTCAGGGCATTGTAGGCCTACGGTGTTAAAACTGTGTCAGGCAGGGTATGGTGTTAAAACCGGGTAAGACAGGGTACTTTGTTAAAACCGTGTCAGCTACGCCGAGATTACGATAACAACTTGTAGAACAAAACAACATCGGGATGAGGGTTAGGTAGAATATGTTAACGGTTCATAGAAATCTATGATTTCATATTAACGTGTATGTAGTTGTGTTGTATTCAGAAGAAATAAGCGTGTTCACATCGCTCCCGTCCGTCCGTCTATCCATTCATAACAACTAAGTGCTGAGACCATGCCCCTGCACGCACGCAAACTGTGGGAACTAGTTTACAGCTGTTATCTCAGCAGCTGAAGTCGTTTAAAGGACTAATGACCCTGCTTTGACCGTCAGATGACCGTCCTGTTAGCATGGAGGCGCCTTGAAGTAATTTGATATCCAGTGTATGCCGGGAAAAAGATTAATTATATATGCATAAGTATGTTTAAATCAGAAACGTATAACATTTTCTGAATACACCGGGCCAGCTGTTGTAATCTACTTGGTATCTCAACACTTCAAAAGAATTAATTAAATTTTATTAGAGAAAATATCAAGAATTTTATCTTGTTGTCTGTCTCTGCAACAGTTCTGCTGTAGTAACTAATAACCTTGATCACAGTCATAAGACCTGTTATAAATAATAATGAACCCACTTTAGGCTCTGCTGTACCGTATATTTAGCGGACTGTAGGCTCTGCTGTACCGTATATTTAGCGGACTGTAGGCTCTGCTGTACCGTATATTTAGCGGACTGTAGGCTCTGCTGTACCGTATATTTAGCGGACTGTAGGCTCTGCTGTACCGTATATTTAGCGGACTGTAGGCTCTGCTGTACCGTATATTTAGCGGACTGTAGGCTCTGCTGTACCGTATATTTAGCGGACTGTAGGCTCTGCTGTACCGTATATTTAGCGGACTGTAGGCTCTGCTGTACCGTATATTTAGCGGACTGTAGGCTCTGCTGTACCGTATATTTAGCGGACTGTAGGCTCTGCTGTACCGTATATTTAGCGGACTGTAGGCTCTGCTGTACTGTATATTTAGCGGACTGTAGGCTCTGCTGTACCGTATATTTAGCGGACTGTAGGCTCTGCTGTACTGTATATTTAGCGGACTGTAGGCTCTGCTGTACCGTATATTTAGCGGACTGTAGGCTCTGCTGTACCGTATATTTAGCGGACTGTAGGCTCTGCTGTACTGTATATTTAGCGGACTGTAGGCTCTGCTGTACCGTATATTTAGCGGACTGTAGGCTCTGCTGTACCGTATATTTAGCGGACTGTAGGCTCTGCTGTACCGTATATTTAGCGGACTGTAGGCTCTGCTGTACCGTATATTTAGCGGACTGTAGGCTCTGCTGTACTGTATATTTAGCGGACTGTAGGCTCTGCTGTACTGTATATTTAGCGGACTGTAGGCTCTGCTGTACTGTATATTTAGCGGACTGTAGGCTCTGCTGTACTGTATATTTAGCGGACTGTAGGCTCTGCTGTACCGTATATTTAGCGGACTGTAGGCTCTGCTGTACTGTATATTTAGCGGACTGTAGGCTTTGCTGTGCTGTATAATAAGCGGACTGTAGACTGCTGTGCTGTATAATTAGCGGACTGTAGACTGCTGTGCTGTATAATTAGCGGACTGTAGGCTCTGCTGTACCGTATATTTAGCGGACTGTAGGCTCTGCTGTACTGTATATTTAGCGGACTGTAGGCTCTGCTGTGCTGTATATTTAGCGGACTGTAGGCTTTGCTGTGCTGTATAATAAGCGGACTGTAGACTGCTGTGCTGTATAATAAGCGGACTGTAGACTGCTGTGCTGTATTATTAGCGGACTGTAGGCTCTGCTGTACTGTATATTTAGCGGACTGTAGGCTCTGCTGTACTGTATATTTAGCGGACTGTAGGCTCTGCTGTACTGTATATTTAGCGGACTGTAGGCTCTGCTGTACTGTATATTTAGCGGACTGTAGGCTCTGCTGTACTGTATATTTAGCGGACTGTAGGCTTTGCTGTGCTGTATAATAAGCGGACTGTAGACTGCTGTGCTGTATAATAAGCGGACTGTAGACTGCTGTGCTGTATAATTAGCGGACTGTAGGCTCTGCTGGACCGTATATTTAGCGGACTGTAGGCTCTGCTGTACTGTATATTTAGCGGACTGTAGGCTCTGCTGTACTGTATATTTAGCGGACTGTAGGCTCTGCTGTACTGTATATTTAGCGGACTGTAGACTGCTGTACTGTATATTTAGCGGACTGTAGGCTCTGCTGTACCGTATATTTAGCGGACTGTAGGCTCTGCTGTACTGTATATTTAGCGGACTGTAGGCTCTGCTGTACTGTATATTTAGCGGACTGTAGGCTCTGCTGTACCGTATATTTAGCGGACTGTAGGCTCTGCTGTACTGTATATTTAGCGGACTGTAGGCTCTGCTGTACTGTATATTTAGCGGACTGTAGGCTCTGCTGTACTGTATATTTAGCGGACTGTAGGCTCTGCTGTACTGTATATTTAGCGGACTGTAGGCTCTGCTGTACTGTATATTTAGCGGACTGTAGGCTCTGCTGTACCGTATATTTAGCGGACTGTAGGCTCTGCTGTACCGTATAATAAGCGGACTGTAGGCTTTGCTGTGCTGTATAATAAGCGGACTGTAGACTGCTGTGCTGTATAATTAGCGGACTGTAGGCTCTGCTGTGCGTTATAATTAGCGGACTGTAGGCTCTGCTGTGCTGTATAATTAGCGGACTGTAGGCTCTGCTGTGCTGATGTGACGCCAGCTGTATATCGGCTATGGGAACTAGGTCAATTTTAGGAATGTCTTTATATGAATTCCAGATAGGATTGGCCGGAAAACAAGAAATTCTAAAGTGGTCTGTAAACACTGATAGAACTGTTTGTTAACTGGCAGGTTTTTATCAAGAGATTGATGGCATGCATTTAGATTTTGTTTCTGTCAGATACAGGAGCTATAAGGAGAATAAATGGTCCAACCAAAGGCAGACATTTGTTTTCAGAGAAAATATTTGAGGTCTGAATTATTAACACATGGTTCCGCTGAAGCTTGTATGTCACAGACAGGAGGCTTTATTTAAACATCTACGATAACAGTACCGGAGCAGACTATAGGTCCGTAATGATTGCGTTTATTGTGTTTAGTTATAGTGTAGCAATTAAAGTTTAATTTGTGAACTTTACGATGGTGCTTCTGCGTTCATCGTTCGCTTTGCTTTGTCCTCACTTTGGCGCAATAATGGACAACGGGAGTCCAGATTTTCTTTGGAATCGGACTCAGACTTGGACTCGAGCGTCCTGGACTCGGACTTGCTCTCGCACTCGAGGTAAGGACTCGAGAAATCAGCATCTCGAGTCCAGCAGAAGAAAAATTCTGTCATATGCCATAGAGACATTTACATACATGTGAGAACGTCTAACAGAATATATAAAAAAAAAACATGATTTAATAAGCTTTTTGTCTGCATCTGGATATACATGTAAAAGGCATGTGTAAACTTACATACAAATACTTATATTAATATCAAAATTCCATTTTAATTTTCTTTTTATATAAGATTTTACTGGACCCGGACCCTTGGAGTCTGGACTTGGACTTTCATTAAACTTGGATGGAAACATGAGGTGTTTGCGGATTTCTTTTCACACTCGTCTCGTCCCGATGCTGCTGTGAACACTACATTTATTGTTTCCGCAGCAAATGTACATAATTCCAAACTTTTCCCTTTTTTAATAATTAAATATGTATGAGTTTAGTTGAATCTGATAAAAAATGCAACCTTCCAACTTAACATTTTACAAACAACATATTTGAGAATATGATGTATTTTCATACTTGATAAACATTGTCTGTATCTGACGACAACAGATGATCTACTGTCTTGTGTACCGGCTGACCCAGGCATGGCTGGTCGTCATAGTGACACGCCCAGGGAAACAAGAGTTGCTGTCTCTTCACATCTGTTACTGCCTCGTTACTTTGTCTCAAGCATTCGCGGTCTCTCAGTGATCTCACTTATAAAAGGTCCTTGTGACTTATTAAAATGATACTAACATACCTTTATACAATATATAACCAAACATTCACCTGCTTACACTAGACCAATTGGCATTACATCAGATGGGTCATTCATCACTTATCCATCATAATCTCTACGGAACTTTCTCTGATTAGTAATTAATGACATATGTTTATAACCTCTTAATTTTTACACCTGATCAGTAACTCATCACAGAATGGTTGTAATAGCTGAGACCTAACATCTGATCAATAATTAATCACAGATCCGTTTTTATAGCTAAGGCCTAACACCTGATCAATAATTCATCAAAGATCCGTTGTTATAACTAAGGCATAACACCTGATCAGTAATTCATCACAGATCCGTTGTAATAGCTAAGGCCTAACGCCTGATCAGTAATGCATCACAGATCCGTTTTGATAGCTAAGGCCTGACACTTGGTCAGTAACTCATCACAAATTCGTTGTTATAGCTAAGGCATAACATCTGAACAGTAATTCATCACAGATCCGTTTTTATAGCTAAGGCCTAACACTTGGTCAGTAACTCATCACAGATTCGTTGTTATAGCTAAGGCATAACAAATGATCAGTAATGCATCACAGATCCGTTTTTATAGCTAAGGCCTTACACCTGATCAATAATTCATCACAGATATGTTGTTATAGCTGAGGCATAACACCTGATCAGTAATGCATCACAGATCCGTTTTTATAGCTAAGGCCTAACACTTGGTCAGTAACTCATCACAGATCCGTTTTTATAGCTAAGGCATAACACCTGATCAGTAATTCATCTCAGATCCGTTTTTATAGCTAAGGCCTAACACCTGATCAATAATTCATCACAGATATGTAGTTATAGCTTAGGCCTAACACCTGATCAGTAATTCATCACAGATCCGTTGTTATAGCTAAGGCCTAACGCCTGATCAGTAATGCATCACAGATCCGTTTTTAATAGCTAAGGCCTAACACTTGGTCAGTAACTCATCACAGATTCGTTGTTGTAGCTAAGGCATAACACCTGATCAGTAATTCACCAAAGATTCGTTGTAATAGCTAAGGCCTAACACCTGATCAGTAATTCATCGAAGATTCGTTTTTATAGCTAAGGCCTAACACCTGATCAGTAATTCATCGAAGATTCGTTTTTATAGCTAAGGCCTAACACCTGATCAGTAACTCATCACAGATTCGTTGTTATAGCTGAAACCTTACACCTGATCAATAATTCATCACAGATTCGTTGTAATAGCAAAGGCATAACACCTGATCAGTAATTCATCACAGATCCTTAGTTACAGCTATGACCTAACGCTTGATCAGTAATTCACCAAAGATTCGTTGTAATAGCTAAGGCATAACACCTGATCAGTAATTCATCACAGATTCGTTGTAATAGCCAAGGCCTAACACCTGATCAGTAATGCATCATAGTTCCGTTTTTAAAGCTATGGTCTAACAACTGATCAATAATTCATCACAGATTCGTTGTTATAGCTAAGGCATAACACTTGATCAGTAATTCGTCACAGATTCGTTGTTACACCAAAGCATTGCCACTTGACAGTACTGTGCCCATTATAAGTACAAAATGGACAGGTATCTATAATATTATGAATATTTATAGATATGGGTTTTGGAATCAGGTATATTTAAATTGGGTACATGACATTTACTAGAGGGGGGGGGGGATTAATTGTCTAGGGATACTATCATGGCATCTGCGATGCCAAGAAATTTCTAGTAAAAAGAAACAAAATTTCACGAAATTGTTACATATATATATGTTTGTAAATGCACGCTTAATCCTCAGGTGGCCTCACCAACATGTATTTCCGTTTTCACACACGTACAAAAACAAGGCTCAACTTGTTTTATATATATACATATATGTTTCATTAATTTCAGGATACATGAACGTCAGTGTGGAGACGACCGGTGAGGTAGGTGGTATACTTTGCTAATTACCCTTCATTACTTAGTTATACAAGGAATGTGACGTCAACCCCCAGGCCATATTTGCCGACAAATTGTAAAATCAAATCATGTTTAGAAATCCCTTTGTCATAATAAAATGCTAACTGAGCACTTGGAGAAGACAGGTTTAAGTGGATATCCAAACATATTCTATACCTTTAAAGATCATAAATAACTAGAAAACAGGCAGACATCCCATATATACCTCCACAGATACTTGGATCGTTATTTGTGGCTGATATTTGGCCCAAAACAAGGTCTGTTCAGATGTAAACAGGGAATCCACGAAATTCGTTCCGAAGGAACGAAGTACGGAAACTCCAATGTTCGGATGCATGCGGTGATTTGGTGGTTCAAGCCATTACTTTCGCTGTTCAGCTGGAATACTTTTAGTTAACTGTATAAATACTGTTGTTTATGTTCTTTTTTCCTACCTGCCGCTCAAAGCTACGTACTATCTTAACCGAAAAATATACACGGCCGTTTTAAAACTGTTTTTCTTTTCTGACTCTGCAGAACGAACATTGCTCACCCGCCATGTTTACAGGTAGTTCATAGTCCCGCACATTCCATACAGGCCTCGGATTAGTTCATTCATTAACAGTTTAAGTAACGGCCGTTGTAGGTGTCCACGTGAATTTTTTTGATCACGACATGGTATGTTGTTATAAGTGAAAATGACTGCAGTAAATCACCATTCTACAAATATATTCCTATATAATTATACCAAAAGTTACAGTACACAAATATTATTTTAATCATTGATTCCAAGTTAATGTAGAGTTGATTATACATTTTGCTCGAGGTGTCACGGTCGGGTCAAGGCCACGGAGTTCACGCAGGTAAACAATGGCCGTTCTACAAGATGTCGTGCTGCCTTTTTGCTCATGTCATGTAGGATCCAGGCGAAGTCAGTAAATTGAATACATGAACACACACACACACACACACACACACACACACATATATATATATATATATATATATATCGTATTATTATATACCCTCCGTAGTTTCACCCAACCAATCGGCGGCTTTCATACGTTTACACAGGTGTATTTTTCCAGATGTTTTGGGTCGAATTGTGGCAATAAAAACTGAAGGGCAACACATTATAACGCATACTTTTATTCCCCTCAAAAATTGAGGCTGGGTTCAACTATCGAGCAGAAAAGCACCACTTGCTTTAGGACAAGTAAAAAATATGACCTTATAAAAAAAATAGTTTGCTATCTATTCATTGATATTATAGTTATTTTATTACCAATCACCGGGTATTCTGATTCGTATGAAATCACTATATAAAATCCAATGATTGGAAGATCCAAATTGTTGTTAGATGCATGAGAAATTCAAATCATTGTGTGCTGAATGTATTCCCTCGACAGTAAATAGAAATAAAATCAATGCAAACACTCATTTCTTTTATAACCAAAAAGTAATATCACAATGGTTTTACAGGGAAAAAATTATATTATTATATAGAAATTTTTAAAATATTACAGACGAATCCCATTCATTTTATTAAACAAGGGCATGTCGTTCTATACGTAAGTTGAGACGCAACTGCGTGGGCTTGTTCTCATCATAGTTTTATAAGCCTCGGGAGATTGGAGTTAATGTCTAGTAAAATAAAGAGCCAAAATTTGCAATTTTGATATAGGTCGTGCAAGTCAATTTTCCGACTGCATCTTTACATCTATATGAAAGAAACTGATGCAGTAAAGCTGTTCCCTTCATTAACTCAATCAAGCAAACATGCGTATATAAAATATAATATAATTTAATATAATATAATATTATAATATAATATATTATATTATATATAGGCCTATATATGTTTATTAATTTGTGTCCATGTTAAGAAAACGGTCTTGGTTAATAGTCCGAAATGGGTTCGAACGAACCACCCCATACGGTACGCCCCTTGTATCTTTAACTCAATGACGTTTATAGATTCTATTGCAGAAGGTTTTATGTGGTAATGTCGGAAACATGTCGGTGATAGTGTATTATTCAGAGAAACACCAGTGGGTGTATGCGTGACCACACTGATTTAAGTGTAATATCAGCAGAATGACTGATCGCAACTCTGACAAAGTGAAATGTGCTTGTAGACGTGTAGACCTTGTTATCTACACCATGTCCGTACTATGACGTATTGATGTGTGTGCGAAATTTGCTTTATCTAATTCACTCCATTGAAAAGCATAAAGAACTGTTGTAGATTTTATGTGGGTCTTGTTGATCACGCTGGCTTTGTTGGTCACGCTTCTCTGAGGTTTTGTTTATCGCGCTCCCCTCTGGCTTTGTTTGTCACGCTTCTCTCTGGCTTTTCTGGTCACGGTTCTCTTTGGCTTTGTTTATCGTGTTCCTCTCTTGCTTTGTTTGTCCCGCTTCTCTCTGGCTTTGCTGGTCCCGCTTCTCTCTGGCTTTACTGGTTACGCTTCTCTCTGTCTTTGTTGGTAACTGTTCTCTCTGGCTTTGTTTGTCTCGCTTCTCTCTGGCTTTGTTTGTCACGCTCCTCTTTGGTTTTGCTGGTCCCGCTTCTCTCTGGCTTTACTGGTCACTCTTCTCTCTGGCTTTGCTGGTCACGGTTCTCTCTGGCTTTGTTTGTCACGCTTCACTCTTGCTTTGCTGGTCACGCTCCTCTCTGGTTTTGCTGGTCATGCGTCTTTCTGGCTTTGCTTGTCACTCTTCTCTTTGGCTTTGTTTGTCACGCTTCTCTCTGGCTTTACTGGTTACGCTTCTCTCTGTCTTTGTTGGTAACGGTTCTCTCTGGCTTTGTTTGTCTCGCTTCTCTCTGGCTTCGTTTGTCACGCTTCTCTTTGGTTTTGCTGGTCCCGCTTCTCTCTGGCTTTACTGGTCACTCTTCTCTCTGGCTTTGCTGGTCACGGTTCTCTCTGGCTTTGTTTGTCACGCTTCACTCTTGCTTTGCTGGTCACGCTCCTCTCTGGTTTTGCTGGTCATGCTTCTTTCTGGCTTTGCTTGTCACTCTTCTCTTTGGCTTTGTTTGTCACGCTTCTCTCTGGCTTTGCTGGTCACGCTCCTCTCTGGTTATGCTGGTCATGCGTCTTTCTGGCTTTGCTTGTCACTCTTCTCTTTGGCTTTGTTTGTCACGCTTCTCTCTGGCTTTTTTGGTCAAGCTTCTCTTTGACTTTTTTGGTCACGCTTCTCCCTGACTTTGTTGATCACGCTTCTCCCTAACTTTGTTGGTCACGCTTCTCTCTGGCTATGTTGGTCATACTTCTCTCTGGCTTTGTTAGTCACGATTCTCTCTGGCTTTGTTGGTCACGCTTCTCTCTGGCTATGTTGGTCACACTTGTCTCTGGCTTTGTTAGTCACGCTTCTCTCTGGCTTTGTTGGTCACGCTTCTCTCTGGCTATGTTGGTCACATTTCTCTCTGGCTTTGTTAGTCACGCTTCTCTCTAGCTTTGCTGGTCACGGTTATCTCTGGCTTTGTTTGTCACGCTTCACACTTGCTTAGCTGGTCACGCTCCACTCTGGTTTTGCTGGTCATGCTTCTTTCTGGCTTTGCTTGTCACGCTTCTCTTTGGCTTTGTTTGTCACGCTTCTCTATGGCTTTTTTGTCACGCATCTCTGAGGTTTTGTTTATCGCGCTCCTCTCTGGCTTTGTTTGTCACGTTTCTCTCTGGCTTTGCTGGTCACTGTTCTCTTTGGCTTTGTTTATCGCGTTCCTCTCTGGCTTTGTTTGTCACGCTTCTCTCTGGCTTTGCTAGTCCCGCTTCTCTCTGGCTTTACTGGTTACGCTTCTCTCTGGCTTTGCTGGTCACGGTTCTCTCTGGCTTTGTTTGTCACGCTTCTCTCTGGCTTTGTTTGTAACGCTTCTCTTTGGCTTTACTGGTCCCGCTTCTCTCTGGCTTTACTGGTCACTCTTCTCTCTGGCTTTGCTGGTCACGCTTCACTCTTGCTTTGCTGGTCATGCTTCTTTCTGGCTTTGCTTGTCACTCTTCTCTTTGGCTTTGTTTGTCACGCTTCTCTCTGGCTTTTTTGTCACGCTTCTCTCTGGCTTTTTTGGTCAAGCTTCTCTTTAGCTTTTTTGGTCACGCTACTCCCTGACTTTGTTGATCACGCTTCTCCCTAACTTTGTTGGTCACGCTTCTCTCTGGCTATGTTGGTCACACTTCTCTCTGGCTTTGTTAGTCACGCTTCTCTCTGGCTTTGTTGGTCACGCTTCTCTCTGGCTATGTTGGTCACACTTCTCTCTGGCTTTGTTAGTCACACTTCTCTCTAGCTTTGTTGGTCACGCTTCTCTCTGACTATTTTGGTCACATTTCTCTCTGGCTTTGTTAGTCACGCTTCTCTCTGGCTTTGCTGGTCACGGTTCTCTCTGGCTTTGTTTGTCACGCTTCACTCTTGCTTAGCTAGTCACGCTCCTCTCTGGTTTTGCTGGTCATGCTTCTTTCTGGCTTTGCTTGTCATTCTTCTCTTTGGCTTTGTTTGTCACGCTTCTCTCTGGCTTTTTTGTCACGCTTCTCTCTGGCTTTTTTGGTCAAGCTTCTCTTTGACTTTTTTGGTCACGCTTCTCCCTGACTTTGTTGATCACGCTTCTCCCTGACTTTGTTGGTCACGCTTCTCTCTGGCTATGTTAATCACGCTTCTCTCTGGCTTTGTTGGTCACGCTTCTCTCTGGCTATGTTGGTCACACTTCTCCCTGGCTTTGTTAGTCACGTCTCTCCCTGACTTTGTTGGTCACGCTTCTCTCTGGCTATGTTGGTCACACTCCTCTCTGGCTTTGTTAGTCACGCTTCTCCCTGACTTCGTTGGTCACGCTTCACTCTGGCCATGTAGGTCACACTTCTCTCTGGTTTTGTTGGTCGAGACACGAGTATTTAATGAGAATCCCTATTAAGCCCACTTCCGTATTTGAAATAGCCTTTCTCGATGGCCACAGGTCGTTGTTGGTTGGTAAACAACAAATGTCATCTTCAAAACGTACAAAGCAAAACGTACGGCAAAACGCCATGATAAGGTAACCTAATCTTAATTATTTTTAAAGCCAGCCGACAGCGACTTTCCTGACTGGCTGGCCCGGGGAGAAGCAACAACAATGGGCATCTGTTTAATCTAACGCCCGTGACCACTAACAACTAAAATCCCGGACACCTGCCGTACACACGTCCTGTTAGATTCCTGAGATTTCGTAAAATGTCGGAAAATATACTATTATACCCAGACGACCAATTCAAGTGACGCAGATTTTCTTATAATGGGTCCCGTTGTTATAGCGGTCTTATATCTGACGAATGGCTGCCGGTGTATTGTTTTAACTCATGACGCTGTCAATGTTAATGGATCGTTCCCATCTAATACTCCACCCACGGGTTCACAGTATATTGCATTAAGGATTAACATCTAGCCAGTTAGACCATCAGTCTGAGTGGATATTAAAACATAAGCAGTGTCCATTTGGAAAATCAAATAGTGTGACATAAACATTGAACAACGGACTGATTGTTTCCCTTTTCTGTTAATATAGAGCCAATTAGATTTTCTCAGCAATGATTGAGCTGATTCTAAAACATACATTGATCTGGGTAAAAGTAGGCCAGTCGGTTTCATATTTGCGCCATCTTTTTTACGATGTTACGAAGATTCTTGTGTCATTTGTTTCGGTATCGTTCTCTTGTTCAACCAGTGTTTAACTAGAGGTTTGACATATTTGGTGTTAGAAGGTCAAAGGACAAGGTCACATATATAATCTTCACAATATTGAAAATTTCTGAAATGTGGCATGCGTATACATCCTGGATAGCTTTCTTGATTATATGACAGGTGGCGCCACCTACATTCACGTTTATTCTGATGATATCCATGCTAATATCTCCTGACTGGTTTGACGTATCTTCCTGAAGTTTTTCATGTGTTTAGATCTGACATAGCCCTTTGTCATACACACAACTCGTTGCGCCACATGCAACCATTTTATGCACAGCGTCTATCTGTTTGTCTGCTGTGGGATAAAATCATTCATATCTCGGCAGTGGTTTGACTTATCCAACTGAAATTTTGCATGTTTATAAATCTTGGATAGTTTCTTGTTCAAATAACAGGTGGTGCCATGTACAATCATGTTTACGTGGCAGACATCCATGCTAATATTGTCAGGGGTTGCCGACTTTCGGGTTCTCTCATCAAACTCGAACCCAAGGCAGACGTTAAGACGATGTTTAATCAATATATCAAAGCCGTACAGGTTCGCACCATGCACATACACTAAAAATATATTGAAACAGCAGGCTACTGGAGACTTGACACCTGAGACCTGACTTGACACCTCCGACCCTTTTCAGTGCCATCCCAGTATACTTAAACATTCTAGAGGCGTGAGTGAGGCCTTAACGAAAGAGGGGTTGCAAGGCTGGTGCTGATATCGCTATCTGGCCCAGTCAGAGTTAACAAGTGTTTCTTGTTAACGCTTAATGTATATAATCCAAAAACTACTATACACCAAAAAGTAAATAACACCTTGCCATATAGCTCAACGTACACTTAAATCAGTGACACTAATTGTGACGTAATTACGAATTAGGGTTAACTAGTAATGAGAAATAAACTTAGATTCTACCATGGGAATTTTAATTTATTAACTGAAAAATGATTAATAACTGGAAAATGAAATAAGGTAAGGTATCTTGGCATATATGCACATAAAGAGAACAAAGGGGCCCATCTGATAATCTGTTATTCTTAGAACTATAAATAAGGACCTGGTTGCTAATGAAGAATATACTTTAACAGAAAACACTCTGTCTCTCTCTCTATATATATATCCATATGGGATATTGAGCAGGGGTCGAGGGGACGCCATCAGCCTCATCGCGCAGACGCTGGGCTGGGTGGCTCCTTACGCAATCAGACCGGAGAGACCAGAACTAATAGTTAACGGCTGGACATCAGTATACGCCTAGACCTGTATATGTATAAGTGTGTACTCTGTAACAATATGTAACACATCTAACTCTAATTCCCCTTGCCACTCAATCCATGCCACACTTCACCCGTCCTACTCTGATTTTGGCGGATACACGTAGTCGCTTGTCGACTACCCGTATTCTAGTTCATTCATTGGTTTCTAGGTGATAATTCCAATCGAAAGTGATTGTTTAATTGTTACCCATTACAGTAGAACTAGTCAAATTGATTTTGGACAAAAGATAAAGGTTATAGGTCACATCTTTGAATTCCGTTTACACCGTAACCTCAAAAACTCGGAGTCTGACTACTGTTATTTTTATGTAATTTTGGTCACTCTTACTTTCAATGAAAGTGTATTCAATCATATTTCAGATCAAAGGGAAATCCAGTATGCTCACGAAGCACCTATATTAAACCTCTTTTTCATTCATAATCGTAATATCTGAAAGAGCATTTGCTGTTAGTTTTATTTTCTAGTTTGCTTTTTACCATGGGAGGTAGGTTATCAAATTTCACATTTGTCAATAATCATATATATGGTCAACAGGCAGCTATTTAAAGCATATTATCTTAAAACCATTTAGTCTGTATAAGAGGTTGTGTGTCACTGAATTTCAGAGTAGGCCCCCTATTTTTCTAAATATTGCCCTTACAACGATCGAGATCGGAAGCAGAGCGCACTTAATATGTGCTCATAACTTTAGTGTCAGTGACCTTGACCATCTGACGTTTCATTTAATCATGTGCCAAAGCGAAATGTTCCAAGGTGAATGTTGGGTCCTTAGGCCTCTGTTAAGTTTTACATTCATGGCTTGGATATATAATATGTTAATATAAAAAAAAAACAAGGATGCCTGTTTCACATGAAAAATGTGTATGTATATAATATTATGTACAAAGTGTATACAATGTATATTATTTATATATAATTATAATCTATGTATCCCCGGGTATGGCAGCGTGCTTCTGTAAACACTGTGTATTGCACATTGATTTGATATGTAGATCAAGCCTGTTTGCTAGTTCTGTTAGATTTAAAAGATAGACTAAAACAGGGTGACTGTTGGCAGATTCAAAATGACAGGATGATGCCACTAATAGCTACCGTAAAAAGCTGGGTATAGAATTGTTATAAATGATTATACATTTATACTGTATAAAGCTGGGTTATTTATTGGCCAAGTAAAATGTCCTAAGCGGCCTGATGCTGTAGGATGATAGTTCATACACAGTTATGCCGACATAAACTGCCTCTGGTATACAGTAAGACATGACCAGCCTGCTCTTTTAAATGAATGTTTAAATATCCGTAAAAATGCAGATATAATGCTGAGCAACCTTAGTTAATACAGTAAATAAACCAAAACAATTTTAACATTCGTTAAGAGCACGAGCAGTTTGCGGCCATATGTCTCCATTCTGGGGAGGGATTATTAAAAATAAATTGTTCTTATATGCATTTAGTCCCTATGTAATTAATGCACATGTTAGTCAAGAGCTACATTCCATGATATTTCACGAATCAGTAACCTATTTTGAAATGTGTGTGGGAGTGAGTGTGTCTGTTTGTAATTAAGGCAGCAATGTATATCCATGTTACCTAAGGGTTCACACGTTATAAGAAGTATTATTGTGGTACCCGTGTCAGTAATATTTTAGAATTACGACTTTCAGAACCAGTTTTAGCAAACAACAACCGTTCACACCAAGCTGTATTGTGATAATTACAGCTGCAATCAAGAGCTAGTGTAGAGATGGTCCTGCAGCACTGCACGCAGCGTCGTGAGCTGCTGACAGCGAGATAAATGATGCTGTCTATTTAAATACCACCAGCCAGGATATCCGTCCATGAAAACTGATTTATATTTATTGTCCGCACAATGTTCTATATACGTGACCTGTTGATTTATACGGTGGTTGATGACAGTGGTTCGTTCACGCTCTCTTAAGGAACATTGTGATATGAATTTGTGCCACTGTTTATATATATAACGTCTAACGAGCTATATAAAATACTGCTATATTCATAACGTCACGCCGAATATTAAAAGGTACATATAATATCGGGCATCACCATGACAACCCTTTGTCCATGATCTTGGTGCCCCGATACTTTGTCCAGTAAATCATGGGGACGTTAATGTAATGACTGGCGGCTTGAGGCTGAGTGGACATGAAGTTGTAATGACTGGCGGCTTGAGGCTGAGTGGACATGAAGTTGTAATGACCGGCGGCTTAAGGCTGAGTGGACATGAAGTTGTGTCTCTTCAGGCCGTCAACTTGCTAATATAAAGCAAGGCTCGTTATAGCTCCTATCTATCATATTTGATCGAATCATTATTTTATGGGGTTATTGTGAAAGAAAGCAACAAATACCATATACAGATCTTAATGTGTAGTAAAACAGCATTTAATAGTCCAATAAATTTGGCCAATAAACTTATTGCTACATCGCGTCTTCTGGTATACCATAACATAGTGTGTCTGACGGACAATTCAGATGGACGCCCGGTAGACCATGACATTTTGTGTCTAACGGAAAGTTCGGATCGACGTGCGGTAGACCATGTCATAGGGTGTCTGACGGACAGTTCAGAAGGACGCCCAGTAAACCATGACATAGGGTGTCTGACGTACAGTTCAGATGGACGCCCGGTAGACCATGACATATTGTGTCTAACGGACAGTTCGGATCAACGATCGGTAGACCATTACATAGTGTGTCTGACGGACAGTTCAGATGGACGCCCAGTAGACCATGTCATACGGTGTCTGACGTACAGTTCAGATGGACGCCCAGTAGACCATGTCATACGGTGTCTGACGTACAGTTCAGATGGACGTCCGGTAGACCATTACATAGAGTGTCTTACGGACATTTCAGATGGACGCCTGGAAGACCATTACATAGGTTTTCTGACGGACAGTTATGATAGACAGGTTTCCTCCTCTGTCCTTTGTCCTACTATATTGTCTGTCATAATACTATATTGTCTGTCTTTTTTAATTGTCTACCATCACACTACCCATGGAAAGCATTATAATTTGTCTTTCTTAATTGTCTGCCATCACACAACCCATGAAAAGCATTATAATTTGTCTTTTTTGATTGTCTGCCATCACACAACCCATGGAAAGCATTATAATTTGTCTTTTTTAATTGTCTGACATCACACAACCCATGGAAAGCATTATTATTTGTCTTTTTAATTGTCTACCATCACACTTCCCATGGAAAGCATTATAATTTGTCTTTCTTAATTGTCTGCCATCACACAACCCATGGAAAGCATTATAATTTGTCTTTTTTGATTGTCTGCCATCACACAACCCATGGAAAGCATTATAATTTGTCTTTTTTAATTGTCTGACATCACACAACCAATGGAAAGCATTATAATTTGTCTTTTTTAATTGTCTGCCATCACACAACCCATGAAAAGCATTATAATTTGTCTTTTTTTATTGTCTGCCATCACACAACCCATGGAAAGCATTATAATTTGTCTTTTTTAATTGTCTGCCATCACACAACCCATGGAGAGCATTATAATTTGTCTTTCTTAATTGTCTGCCATCACACTACCCATGGAAAGCATTATAATTTGTCTTTTTTAACTGTCTGCCATCACACAACCCATGGAAAGCATTATAATTTGTCTTTTTTTAATTGTCTGCCATCACACTACCCATGGAAAGCATTATTGTTTGTCTTTTTTAATTGTCTGCCATCACACTACCCATGGAAAGCATTATAATTTGTCTTTCTGAATTGTCTGCCATCACACTACCCATGTCTGGCATTATAATTTGTCTTTCTGAATTGTCTGCCATCACACTACCCATGGAAACCATTATAATTTGTCAATCTGAATTATCTGCCATCACACTACTCATGGAAAGCATTGTAATTTGTCTTTCTGAATTGTCTGCCATCACACTACCCTTGGAGAGTATTATAATTTGTCTTTCTGAATTGTCTGCCATCACACTACCCATGTCGAGCATTATCATTTGTTTTTCTGAATTGTCTGCCATCACACTACCCATGGAAAGCATTATAATTTGTCTTTCTGAATTGTCTGCCATCACACTACCCATGGAAAGCATTATCATTTGTCTTTCTGAATTGTCTGCTATCACACTACCCATGGAAAGCATTATCATTTGTCTTTCTGAATTGTCTGCCATCACACTACCCATGTCGAGCATTATAATTTGTCTTTCTGAATTGTCTGCCATCACACTACCCATGGAAACCATTATAATTTGTCAATCTGAATTGTCTGCCATCACACTACTCATGGAAAGCAATATAATTTGTCTTTCTGAATTGTCTGCCATCACACTACCCTTGGAGAGTATTATAATTTGTCTTTCTGAATTGTCTGCCATCACACTACCCATGTCGAGCATTATCATTTGTCTTTCTGAATTGTCTGCCATCACACTACCCATGGAAAGCATTATAATTTGTCTTTCTGAATTGTCTGCCATCACACTACCCATGGAAAGCATTATCATTTGTCTTTCTGAATTGTCTGCTATCACACTACCCATGGATAGCATTATCATTTGTCTTTCTGAATTGTCTGCCATCACACTACCCATGGAAAGCATTATCATTTGTCTTTCTGAATTGTCTGCCATCACACTACCCATGTCGAGCATTATAATTTGTCTTTCTGAATTGTCTGCCATCACATTGTCTGCCATCACACTACCCTTGGAGAGAATTATAATTTGTCTTTCTGAATTGTCTGCCATCACACTACCCACGTCGAGCATTATAATTTGTCTTTCTGAATTGTCTGCCATCACACTGCCCTTGGAAAGCATTATAATTTGTCTTTCTGAATTGTCTGCCATCACACTACCCATGGAAAGCATTATCATTTGTCTTTCTGAATTGTCTGCTATCACACTACCCATGGATAGCATTATCATTTGTCTTTCTGAATTGTCTGCCATCACACTACCCATGGAAAGCATTATCATTTGTCTTTCTGAATTGTCTGCCATCACACTACCCATGTCGAGCATTATAATTTGTCTTTCTGAATTGTCTGCCATCACATTGTCTGCCATCACACTACCCTTGGAGAGAATTATAATTTGTCTTTCTGAATTGTCTGCCATCACACTACCCACGTCGAGCATTATAATTTGTCTTTCTGAATTGTCTGCCATCACACTGCCCTTGGAGAGCATTATAATGTCTTTCTGAATTGTCTGCCATCACACTACCCATGGAGAGCATTATAATTTGTCTTTCTGATCTGTCTGCCATTACACTACTCATGGAAAGCATTATAAATTGTCTTTTTTAATTGTCTGCCATCACACTACCCATGGAAACCATTATAATTTGTCTTTTTTAATTGTCTGCCATCACACAACCCATGGAAAGCATTATAAATTGTCTTTTTTAATTGTCTGCCATCACACTACCCATGGAAACCATTATAATTTGTCTTTTTTAATTGTCTGCCATCACACAACCCATGGAAAGCATTATGATTTGTCTTTCTGAATTGTCTGCCATCACACTACTCATGGAAAGCATTATAATTTGTCTTTCTGAATTGTCTGCCATCACACTACCCTTGGAGAGTATTATAATTTGTCTTTCTGAATTGTCTGCCATCACACTACCCATGTCGAGCATTATAATTTGTCTTTCTGAATTGTCTGCCATCACACTACCCATGGAAAGCATTATCATTTGTCTTTCTGAATTGTCTGCCATCACACTACCCATGGAAAGCATTATCATTTGTCTTTCTGAATTGTCTGCCATCACACTACCAATGGAAAGCATTATCATTTGTCTTTCTGAATTGTCTGCCATCACACTTCCCATGTCGAGCATAATAATTTGTCTTTCTTAATTGTCTGCCATCACACTACTCATGGAAAGCATTATAATTTGTCTTTCTGAGTTGTCTACTATCACACTACCCATGTCGAGCATTATAAATTGTCTTTCTGAATTGTCTGCCATCACACTACCCTTGGAGAGTATTATAATTTGTCTTTCTGAATTGTCTGCCATCACACTACCCATGTCGAGCATTATCATTTGTCTTTCTGAATTGTCTGCCATCACACTACCCATGGAAAGCATTATCATTTGTCTTTCTGAATTGTCTGCCATCACACTACCCATGGAAAGCATTATAATTTGTCTTTCTGATTTGTCCGCCATCACACTACCCATGGAAAGCATTATCATTTGTCTTTCTGAATTGTCTGCCATCACACTACCCATGGAAAGGATTATCATTTGTCTTTCTGAATTGTCTGCCATCACACTTCCCATGTCGAGCATTATAATTTGTCTTTCTGAATTGTCTGCCATCACACTACCCATGGAAAGCATTATAAATTGTCTTTCTGAATTGTCTGCCATCACACTACCCATGTCGAGCATTATAATTTGTCTTTCTGAATTGTCTGCCATCACACTACCTATGGAGAGCATTAAAATTGTCTTTCTGAATTGTCCGCCATCATACTTTTATGGGGAGCATTATAATTTGTCTTTCTGAACTGTCTGCCATCACACTACTCATGGAAAGCATTATAATTTGTCTTTCTGAATTGTCTGCCATCACACTACCCTTGGAGAGAATTATAATTTGTCTTTCTGAATTGTCTGCCATCACACTACCCATGGAAAGCATTATAATATGTCTTTTTTAATTGTCTGCCATCACACAACCCATGGAATGCTTTATTAATTGTCTTTTTTAATTGTCTGCCATCACACTACCAATGGAAACAATTTTAATTGTCTTTTTTAATTGTCTGCCATCACACAACCCATGAAAAGCATTATGATTTGTCTTTCTGAATTGTCTGCCATCACACTACCCATGTCGAGCATTATAATTTGTCTTTCTGAATTGTCTGCCATCACACTACCCATGGAAAGCATTATAATTTGTCTTTCCGAGTTGTCTACTATCACACTACCCATGTCGAGCATTATAATTTGTCTTTCTGAATTGTCTGCCATCACACTACCCATGTCGAGCATTATAATTTGTCTTTCTTAATTGTCTGCCATCACACTACCCATGTCGAGCATTATAATTTGTCTTTCTGAGTTGTCTACTATCACACTACCCATGTCGAGCATTATAAATTGTCTTTCTGAATTGTCTGCCATCACACTACTCTTGGAGAGTATTATAATTTGTCTTTCTGAATTGTCTGCCATCACACTACCCATGTCGAGCATTATGATTTGTCTTTCTGAATTGTCTGCCGTCACACTACCCTTGGAGAGTATTATAATTTGTCTTTCTGAAATGTCTGCCATCACAGTACCCATGTCGAGCATTATAATTTGTCTTTCTTAATTGTCTGCCATCACACTACTCATGGAAAGCATTATAATTTGTCTTTCTGAATTGTCTGCCATCACACTACCCTTGGAGAGTATTATAATTTGTCTTTCTGAATTGTCTGCCATCACACTACCCATGGAAAGCATTATCATTTGTCTTTCTGAATTGTCTGCCATCACACTACCCATGTCGAGCATTATAATTTGTCTTTCTGAATTGTCTGCCATCACACTACCTATGGAGAGCATTAAAATTGTCTTTCTGAATTGTCCGCCATCATACTTTTCATGGGGAGCATTATAATTTGTCTTTCTGAGTTGTCTACTATCACACTACCCATGTCGAGCATTATAAATTGTCTTTCTGAATTGTCTGCCATCACACTACTCTTGGAGAGTATTATAATTTGTCTTTCTGAATTGTCTGCCATCACACTACCCATGTCGAGCATTATGATTTGTCTTTCTGAATTGTCTGCCGTCACACTACCCTTGGAGAGTATTATAATTTGTCTTTCTGAAATGTCTGCCATCACAGTACCCATGTCGAGCATTATAATTTGTCTTTCTTAATTGTCTGCCATCACACTACTCATGGAAAGCATTATAATTTGTCTTTCTGAATTGTCTGCCATCACACTACCCTTGGAGAGTATTATAATTTGTCTTTCTGAATTGTCTGCCATCACACTACCCATGGAAAGCATTATCATTTGTCTTTCTGAATTGTCTGCCATCACACTACCCATGTCGAGCATTATAATTTGTCTTTCTGAATTGTCTGCCATCACACTACCTATGGAGAGCATTAAAATTGTCTTTCTGAATTGTCCGCCATCATACTTTTCATGGGGAGCATTATAAGAGAATTAGGAAATACATTTTACTTGTAAAGTGTTTCTTCATATTGCTGTATTCTTATTATATACTTTGCAGTGTTTATTGCTGTATTCTTATAATACATCATGCAGTGTTTTTTTTTTGTTGTATTCTTATAAAACATCATGCAGTGTTTATTGTTGTATTCTTATAATACATCATGCAGTGTTTATTGTTGTATTCTTATAATACATCATGCAGTGTTTATTGCTGTATTCTTATAATTCATCATGCAGCGTTTATTGCTGTATTCTTATAATACATCATGCAGTGTTTATTGTTGTATTCTTATAAAACATCATGCAGTGTTTTTTGTTGTATTCTTATAATACATCATGCAGTGTTTATTGCTGTATTCTTATAAAACATCATGCAGTGTTTATTGCTGTATTCTTATAATACATCATGCAGTGTTAATTGCTGTATTCTTATAATTCATCATGCAGTGTTTATTGCTGTATTCTTATAAAACATCATGCAGTGTTTATTGCTGTATTCTTATAATACATCATGCAGTGTTTATTGCTGAATTCTTATAAAACATCATGCAGTGTTAATTGCTGTATTCTTATAAAATATCATGCAGTGTTTATTGCTGTATTCTTATAATACATCATGCAGTCTTTATTTTAAATGACATGAATAAAAAGGCCTAGCTTTGGTAGCTGAAAAAAATCCTTTCTGTCTGCAAACCCAATCTTTTGATACTTTAGTCAACACACTGTAGACTAATCAAAATATTCATTACTACGCTAACGGTCTTTTAAAATTTTAGATGATTGGTCATGTATCCCATCTCTAAAGCATAATCTTCATGTAAGGAGCTGTATATAAAATATGATGTACTTTTGATTTTTTCAGGTTCCATACGACGTACATGCGGCACAAGCAGCTCGTCAAAACAAAGTGAAGTCAGTTTGTCTTAAAACTGATATCCACACGGACGAGAATATATTTGAACCAAGTAAGTTCCGCAGTATCTATGTGGATGATCAGCATCAACTTTTGTTTTGTGAAGTACCAAAAGTGGCCTGTACCCAATGGAAGAGAATCCTCATAATTCTTACGGGAAAAGTCAACACCACCAACCCGATGGACCTGCCGGCACCCGACGTGCACAGTGGGATATACTCCAAATACCTGAAAAAGCTGGACCAGTATTCATCAGCCGAGATCAAATACAGAATCAAAACATATCTCAAGTTTATGTTTGTACGAGAACCACTCGAGAGGCTTCTGTCAGCCTACAGAAACAAATTTACAACATCGTACAACTTGTATTTCAAAACCAGATACGGCAAAAGGATTATAGAACGTTACCGGACGAATCCTTCCAAAATGTCTCTCGAAAAGGGACACGATGTGAATTTTGAAGAATTTGTAAGTTATTTGGTAGACCCTTCAACTCAAGCGAATGAACAATTCAATATTCACTGGCGACATTATTATAAGCTCTGTCATCCGTGCCTTATGCATTATGACGTCATCGGCAAGTATGAAACTTTATTAGATGACGTCAGGTATGTGCTTCAGAAGGGCGGTATAGACCACCTGGTGCACTTTCCGGAGCCACCAAAGGCACAAAACAACAGGAGAACGTCAGACTTACTCAGCTATTACTACAGGAATATTTCCTCGGAAGATGTACACAAACTTTGGGAGTTGTACTCCGTGGACTACGCTATGTTTGGATACCCGTACCCGGACATCCGGCGGAGCTGATAGGGTTTGATGATGAGATACGTCACCTACACTAGTCTCCTTTCTAACCACGCCGAATCTACCTGATGCCCACGTAGTAAACTTTAAGGGGGGGGGGGGGGGGTTAAGTAACAGGCCTGCATACTTTTATACACAATTTCAAAAAGGGGCAAAAAATACTTAAGAAAAATTTCTAAGAATCGTTTTGATTTTTTTCATTTTGTTAAACTTAGACATTTTGAAAAGTATTTAATATTTATTTTTAAAAAGAACTTGGTTGAAAAGTGTTCTTTCTTGAATCTACTTATTTATAAAGGTATCACATTTCATTTAAATTGTTAAATAAAATGTTTAAGCCTTCCAAGTTAACACCCATGGCCTTACATCTCCCGTCAATCTGCCCCGCGTGCTTGTAGAGCATCCTTAGCTTATACTACCCATACCTGTCCCGGCCATCTTTACTCGATGCAGGGGTGTAATACAGAAACTTTATTCTTGGTAACCAAACCTTGTCTCAACGTGCACTCAGACCACGTATATTTTCTTGGCGTATAACTTCTTGTACCTTCATTGCTCTTATTTTTAATATTTCAGGCCTATCTGTAGATTAAATTAATCCAGAATTTGTACCCACTGTCATATATAACGAATGGTTGGGTTTCTGATCCATGCGGTTGACCTGGATAAAGCGGATGACGCTGGAGCTGCCCGCAAGCACACTGGTCAGAACACTGCCACTAGCTCAGGTTGTCCATCTAGTTACTTATTTCATAGGAAATATTCTCTAAACACTACAGTTGTATAGACATTTGTGACAATTTTCTCCTACTTTAAGTCCAAGATGGCACAGTATACCAATAACGTATTAAAAAACTTATATGCTGCGCAGCTACTTTTAGACTTGGGGCTCTCATACTTGTACTTATATATAAGCATCCTTGGTGCCAACATCTGATTTTTTCAAGCTATGATTGTGTATTAAGTTTCGTATTTTTATGTGCGTGTCTTTCAGACTTGAGGTTAACAGGGTACTTCTGCTGTGCAAAAGTTCCACTGTTCAATATACGTCTATATAAGTCTATAACCATGATGAAATAATACATAACGTCATACTTGAGGTACCAGGACCAAACTCATTTCGCACAAGAGACCAATTTTTTTATAATAAATTTTTAATATGATGATTGTGTTTGTTTTCCATTTCGACAAGACTAAAATACCATAAACTGTTGGTTTTGTTAACGTAAAACCCGGCAAAATTCAGATATAACTTAAGTTTAGCAAATACATGATGTTTTTATTCTACCAGAAAACTTCGGGCCAACAGTGTCGGATAAACTAGGCTTCTGATGTGATCTAAAAGTTTTAGTCACTTGGACTTTCCTTGTGGATGACGTCACTGCCGACTTGACAGTGCTCAAAGATGAGCCAATAGCTCTTTACAAATCTCACTACCGCATGTTTTTTTTTTTTTTTTTTTTTTTTTTTTGTGAAAAAATGTACTTATATGATATGTTCTTGTATGATTATATAATAAGATTTGGAATACGTTTGCTTGACCTGAAAGTTTCAGACTTGCAAGGTGTGGTGTTTTGTTGACGTTTACCTAGCGTCTTGTAGACTCGTACCTGTACTAGACGCAGCTATAATAGGGCTGTGTACCGGTCTTGTCGAATTCCCACGGGTTTTCAGGAAAGTGCATGACGCTCCACATCGCTGTGCCCATGCTCGCCTGTTAGCGTGTTTATATAGACATGGCATTAACCAGGTTTCCCGAGGTTGTACACATTTATATACATAGTTGACCCTGGATGTATAGTTGACATCAAGTTTTTTGCTGATACTGGTATAACCACAGTGGTTGGCGATAATTATTGGCATGTAACTGTTACATATATATCGCAGCCTGCTAATTCGGCCTTACATAATGTACAACAAGGCTTTCAATTTTTAGCTCAGCTCACCCAAATTCAACTGAGTTATAGGAAAGGCGCCTTGTGTCGTCCGTCCGGTCGTCCGTTAGCAAGGCACAAATCGTAACCGCTGATCATTGATGCTTCTAAGTTTACATTAATGCAGGTAAATGAAGAGACTCCTTGGAAACCTTAAATTAGGTCACTGTGACCTATATCGTCCAAGCTATGGAGCTTGTAAGTACCCCCGCCCCAATAATTAATAATTTGATACAAAACCTCCAGTAGCTTGATAATTAATGAATGGATTGTCATAAATCTTGCCTTGAATATTGGCCATGATTTGTTTTGTCACTTCCCGAAACTGGTGGCGCCACCTGTGTATTTCTAATTTTTAGCACAGCTGACTGTAAGTCAACTGAGCTTTAGGAATGGCGCTTTGTCCGTCGTCCGTCCGGCCGTCCATTAGCAGGGCACAAATCGTAACTGCTGGTCCTAGAAACTTCTAAATGAACATCAAGGGAGGTCCATAAAACAATCTTCTTTGAAACCTGAAATTAGGTCACTGTAACCTATATCCCCCAGCTATGGGGCTTTAAAGTATCCCCCGGAATAATAAAGAATTTGATACAAAACCTCCAATATCTTGATTATTAATGCATGATTTGTCATGAATCTTCCTTGAATATTGACCATGATTAAATTTGTCAGTTCCCGAAAAGTGCAGGCGCCATCTGTATTTTTTGTTATTGTAATTTTTTTGCTTTGTTATTTTTGTCAGTTTCTCAGCTGTGATTACATCTAGTGTCCCAAAACCTGGTGTGTTTATTGATCACAAATGGATGCTCTATGGTAATCACCCCATCTGTCTGTCTGTCCATCCGTCCATCCACATAAATTTGTTTCCAGATGATAACTCCAAGTTTGATGGACACATGGATCTCAAACTTTATTTTCATATGGCCCAGAACTAAATCAAGAACTTATATGATTTTGAGGTCACGAGGTCAAAGGTCAAGGTCTCAGGACTCTTTTATTTAAAAAGATTATGAGTAAATTCACTTTGATTTTCAGGGTCCAGTTGAAGTTCACAGGAGTCACATCCTTAAAATGATTTTGGATGCACTGTAAATCAAACTTTTCATCCCGAACTTTCCATAATTCACACATGGCTTACTTGCCCATAGTGAGGAAATCTTTAGATTTCGAGGTTACCTGGTCAGAGGTCAAGGTCACTATTTAAAAGTCTGATTGTTACATTAATCTAAATGCTGAGAGTTCAAGGATGATAAGTTCAAAGGTTTTTTTGTTCGCAAGGTCATTGGTTAAAGTCACAGGACTGTCATTCTGAAAAATTTTCTTTAAAAATATCCTAATAGACAAATTCAGCTGAGCGTCGAGGCCCATGGGTCCCTAGTAACTATTTCTTAGACTATAAACTGACAGAAATCATGTCAGTTTATCATGCAATGGTTTCATCTAGTGTCTCGAAACCTGGTGGGTTTACTGATCATAAGTGGATGCTCTTTTGTAATCACCCTATCTGTCTATATGTCCATCCCCCCATCTGTTTGTCTGTTCCTCGATCCACAAATTTGTTGTGAATGTGAAATTGGATCATGTATGGCCCACCGAGAAAGCAAGAACCCTAATGATTTGTGGTCATCAGGTCAATGGTGATTAAAACAGAAAGTGGATGCGTTTTAAGCCAAACTTTTCAGCCGAATCCTTCTATCTTGCGTATATCGTTGACCTGCTATTATGGCAAGAGCCCATTGAATTTGATGTCACAGGTAAAAGGTCAAGGTCACAGGAACCATCTGTCCACAAATTAGTTTCCAGATGATTATTCTATTTTGGTTTGACAAACTGCTTTAAACTTAAGTTATATATGGCCCACCACTATTGTAAGAAGCCTATCGACTTTGGGTCATGAGTTCAAAGGTCAAGGTCACAGGACCCATTTCTTTAAAAAGATTGTGGGTGCATTTTAAGCCAAACTTTTCATCACAAACCTTCGATCATTCAGATTTTGTTTTTGATTTTGGGGTCACAAGATAAAAGGTCAGGGTCACGGGGCACATCCGCAAATTAGTTTATGGATTATAACTCTGGTTTGGATAAAAAAAGATTGGCTTCAAATTATATATGTTTATGACCCATCATTTAAGTAAAAATCATTTTGATTTTGGGAACCCTAGGTTAAATGTGAAGGTCACTGGACCCACATTTTGAAAGATTGTGGATGCATTGTAAATCAAACCTTTCATCCCAAACCTCCCATCCTCCATCTATGGCTTACCTGCCAAAAGTGGTAAAAATCTGTAGATTTTGAGGTTATCTGGTCAGAGGTCACTGTCACTGGACCCACTTTTTTTTTTAATTGAAATGAAAATCAAAATGCTGTAAGTTCAAGGATATTAAGTTCTCAGAATTTTTGTTCCTAAGGTCAAGGACCCACATTTTGAAAAGCAAATGAAAATATCCTGAAAGACAAGTTCAGCTGAGCTTCGAGACCAATGGGTTCCTAGTTATCATGTAAAAATCATATTACAAACATCACTGTTAACAATGTCCCTGCGTCAAGCGTGAAACTCTTTATCTTGATGAAAGGTAAGGCCTTTTCCTGAATTCTTTCAACAACATAGTTGCTGAATCAACTATTACGCTACATGCAGGCGGCAGATGTCCGCGGCCCGCTTTTTGGTCTCCAAAGGAAGTCGTGAGACAACATCGAGTTGCCATGAATTCCCCTGAATCTATGATAATAAGAAAATTAAATTTCCCACTCGACAAGGGTTTTAACAATCAATATATATATATATATATATATATATATATATATATATATATATATATATGGCGTCTATGCAACCAAATATAGGTTATATATTAATAATAGGTTATATATTATGACTTGATCAACACAATCAAATCTAAAAAACCATAATTAAATGCAGATTATGTTTGCTGGTCGACATTTAAAATTAATGCCATTATAAGCACAGCATTTAATGTTTCTTTCACGAAATCTGCAACAGAACGTATCTAAACGAATCCAATGTGTGCTCTAGTTAAAGTCGTGTTCACACTAACGACTATATAATATATACACACACACACACACATATATAAATATATATATATATATATATATATATATATATATATATATATATATTCCGCATGTTGAATTCGCTCTTGACAAATGGGGTTCGGCACGCTTGTAGTTGGACAGTGTTTGTAAACACTGGAGAAAATTGCGTCACATGAGAAGCCGATTGGTTTGAATTCGTTGTCTCCAAGCACCGTGCTCACACTTGTAATTCGATCCCACAACAAATGCTGTCCCTTTTTTATCAGTTTAATTTAAGCTGCACATGTCGTGATACCACGCCTCGGGAACTCAATATCACCGTTGACAAAGCCGGGGATCAAAGGTTATCATAAAATCAAGGTGGAGAACCCTTCTCTTTGCGAAATGCAACCAGTTTGTTGTCAATAATGAGACACACATATGGTATAGCAGTTGCAATGTAATTCGTCCCCTATTTATTTTCAAAAACATTGTTCAGTAACAAAGAATAGAATACGCTCCGGAAATTCAGGAAAAAAAGGATAACCTATGGGAACAATACAGAGCAAACAGGTGCATTGTCATCATATGTGGATTATGGGCTTAAGTTAAATTTACTGTGACGTATACAACAGTACTTTATACCCGCCCCGGGCTAGAGTATTTACTCGTGCCTTGTTAGATATCACAATAAAAATCTCTTAAAATAATACCCACATCTCATTAAACGTCTGTCCGCTGTAGTAAATAGGTATAAACTAGTCATATCTACATGTTTATATCCCTGCAAACATAACACTATACTTCCACAGGCATCTGGCATGAATTAAGGGAACAAAACCTGATATCACAAGATATTATCGCCTCATGATATACGAATGTATAAAACGGGGATTTAGATATTATATAACTTAATTCAGCAGGTGTAAACACAGGCGGAGGAAGCCGAAGCTGGCGGGCTTATTGTATATATGTACATGAACAAGAACACCAATCAGAGGACACTAATTTTTGGCCATGTGCCAGCACCCGGTGGCAAAACCGGCAAGCTGTGCAAAAGTTAGCAGTGGTTAAAGCAGACATAAAACGAACAACTGCATCACTTTACTACTTTATAAGGGGCGTGCCCTTGGTGTAACTTTTACCTTTATATTACAAATTCAAATATCAAATTACAATTTTTTTTATTAGTAATGGACTTATGTTATGTGACCCATCCTAAACGAATTTCTCTGCAAAAAAAATCTGGAAGCAACACATTCTTAGTTTTGACAAACAGCCTTAAGGAAGCATTTAGGCCTAGCTCATTTTTTGTTATTATATATGTATTACAAAAAAGGGAAATATGACTAGGTTTAGAAGACAATGATTGTAAAGGATTCCATATCTCTCTTGGAACATTATGCGACCAATGATGTTTATTTTTTTCAACTATGAAGTTCTTTGATATCAGTTATAAAAAAAAAGGAGAGAGAATCAGAAAAAGTGAAATATTTGTATTACGAGAGTGAAATTTATTACGAGATTGAGCAAGAGTTGATGGTCTCACATCCGATGTTTATATCAGCATCTCAATTAAGTAAATATCTAAATATCACGAAGAATGAGTGTTGTCGGTGATCACAGGTTTATGTCATCGTGTCTGGTATGATTTTCAGACGGTCGGTCAGGGACGGGTGTTGTCTGTGATCACAGGTTTATGTCATCGTGTCTGGTTGATTTTCAGACGGCCGGTCAGGGACGGGTGTTGTCTGTGATCACAGGTTTATGTCACGGCGTCTTGTGCGATTTTCAGACGGCCGGTCAGGGACAGGTGTTGTCTGATATTACAGGTTCATGTCATCGTGTCTGGTTGATTTTCAGACGGCCGGTCAGGGACGGGTGTTGTCGGTGATCACAGGTTTATGTCATCGTGTCTGGTATGATTTTCAGACGGTCGGTCAGGGACGGTTGTTGTCTGTGATCACAGGTTTATGTCATCGTGTCTGGTTGATTTTCAGACGGCCGGTCAGGGACGGGTGTTGTCTGTGATCACAGGTTTATGTCATCGTGTCTGGTTGATTTTCAGACGGCCGGTCGGGACGGGTGTTGTCTGTGATCACAGGTTTATGTCATCGTGTCTGGTTGATTTTCAGACGGCCGGTCAGGGACGGGTGTTGTCTGTGATCACAGGTTTATGTCATCGTGTCTGGTTGATTTTCAGACGGCCGGTCAGAGACGGGTGTTGTCAGTGATCACAGGTTTATGTCATCGTGTCTGGTTGATTGTTAGACGGCCGGTCAGGGACGGGTGTTGCCTGTCATCACAGGTTTATTTCACGGCGTCTGCTATGATTTTCAGACGGCCTGTCAGGGACGGGTGTTGTCTGTGATCACAGGTTTATTTCACGGCGTCCGGTTGATTTTCAGACAGCCGGTCAGGGACGGGTATTGTCTGTGATCACAGGTTTATGTCATCGTGTCTGGTTGTTTTCAGACGGCCGGTCAGGGACGGGTGTTGTCTGTGATCACAGGTTTATTTCATCGTGTCTGGTTGATTTTCAGACGGCCGGTCGGGACGGGTGTTGCCTGTGATCATAGGTTTATGTCATCGTGTCTGGTTGATTTTCAGACGGCCGGTCAGGGACGGGTATTGTCTGTGATCACAGGTTTATGTCATCGTGTCTGGTTGATTTTCAGACGGCCGGTCAGGGACGGGTGTTGTCTGTGATCACAGGTTTATGTCACGGCGTCTTGTGCGATTTTCAGACGGCCGGTCAGGGACAGGTGTTGTCTGATATTACAGGTTCATGTCATCGTGTCTGGTTGATTTTCAGACGGCCCGGTCAGGGACGGGTGTTGTCGGTGATCACAGGTTTATGTCATCGTGTCTGGTATGATTTTCAGACGGTCGGTCAGGGACGGTTGTTGTCTGTGATCACAGGTTTATTTCATCGTGTCTGGTTGATTTTCAGACGGCCTGTCAGGGACGGGTGTTGTCTGTGATCACAGGTTCATGTCTCGGCGTCTGGTTGATTTTCAGACGGCAGGTAAGGGACGGGTGTTGTCTGTGATCAGAGGTTTATTTCATCGTGTCTAGTATGATTTTCAGACGGCCGGTCAGGGACGGGTGTTGTCGGTCAGGAACGGGTGTTGTTTATGTCACGGCGTCTGGTTGATTTTCAGACGGCCGGTCAGGGACGGTAGTTGTCTGTGATCACAGGTTTAATTACGGCGATGTTTAATTTCAGACGGCCGGTCAGGGACGGGTGTTGTCTGTGATCACAGGTTTATGTCATCGTGTCTGGTTGATTTTCAGACAGCCGGTCAGGGACGGGTGTTGCCTGTCATCACAGGTTTATTTCACGGCGTCTGCTATGATTTTCAGACGGCCTGTCAGGGACGGGTGTTGTCTGTGATCACAGGTTTATTTCATGGCGTCCGGTTGATTTTCAGACAGCCGGTCAGGGACGGGTGATGCCTGTGATCACAGGTTTATTTCACGGCGTCTTGTGCGATTTTAAGACGGCCGGTCTGGGACGGGTGTTGTCTGTGATCACAGGTTTATGTCACGGCGTCTGGTTGATTTTCAGACGGCCGGTCAGGGACGGGAATTGTCTGTGATCACAGGTTTATGTCATCGTTTCTGGTTGATTTTCAGACGGCCGGTCAGGGACGGGTGTTGTCTGTGATCACAGGTTTATATCACGGCGTTCGGTTGATTTTCAGACGGCGGTCAGGGATAACGATGCTTCTCTTTGCCGTACAACATTAGACAACAGCTGTCCAGCCAGTTGTCACTTTCATATCAGTAAGAGTGCGACCCAAATACAAAAATGCCGGCCGTGTCTGTGGCTTTAGAAATCACAGGCTGACTATACCACAGACAGGGGTCGCTGAACCCGAGTTCACTAAAAGGATGACATCAAAGATGTCTGAGACCGGACAAAATGCCCTAAAGAGAAAGCTGCATCTGCTTCAGGTATCTCCCCTTTTATCACTTATTTTATCAGAAGGGATCTAAACTAGTATTGAGAACGACCTAGATGTCTTGTAAACAGACAAAATTGAGCATGAACAAACGCCAATCGACATGTCTATAAAAAAAACAAAATCTGACTCCCAGATCAGGATTAACAAGAGACGGTGGAGGAAAAGAAAATTAAGGAAATCAGGAGAATACGTTACATGATTCCCTGGTTGTCTATGTTTGTTAGTTATTGGTTCCTAGGATGGTTCTGTATTATGGTGGCATTATGACGGTTCTGTTTAAACAAGCGACCTATGGGTCTAAGCGCTCAGCTGAAGTTGATTATGAGAAGTTTTTATCAAACTTAACATATTGAAATTATTTTTATTTGTATATCATTATTTGTGAAATGTACACAATACTCATATTTGGAGTTTGTACTTTTTTTGGCTACATGAAATATGCAAGAGCTCTCATGATGACATATTTGTAGAAGTAGTAGTAGTATTAGTAGTGGTATTAAAACTATGTGACTGTAATTTGCATGTAAATTATAATAAAAAGGAAAAATGTGTAGGCCTAGATTTATAAGCTTTTCAAAATGTGGGTCCTGTGATCAAGTTTGAAGCAAATCTGTCTAACCAAACTGGAGTTATCATCTATTAACTAATTTGTGAATGGATGTCCCCTGTAACCTTGGCCTTTGAGCTTGTGACCCCAAAATCAAACAGAACTGTACCCTATTGCCAGGTAATCCACATGTGGAAGATGGAACGTTTGGGGTAAAAAAGGATAGCTTAAAATGCATCCACATTCTTTTTTAAAGAAGTGACCTGTGACCCTGACCCTGGCCTTATAGCCCCAAAATCAACAAGTGACCCATGGGTCATGACGCTTAGCTGACTTGGAAGAGATTCGCAAAAGGAAATTTTATCATCAGAATGGTAGTATATACCCATTCAACTGAAGCATCAAACAGATTAACCAACGGGCCAAGATTTAGTCTGTATTTATATATCTCAAAAATAGAGAAAAAATGTGTAAACTTTAAAAACGAGAATACGGGTAGCCGACAAGTGACTACGTGTATCCGCAAAATTAGAGTGGAACGGGTGAAGTGAGGCATGGATTGAGTGGCAAGGGGAAATAGAGTGAGGTATGTTGCATATTAGCATGGATGTCTGCAGCCTAAATGTGTATGTAGGTTGTGCCACCTACCACAAATCCAGAAAGCTGTCCAAGTTGTATACATATGCAAAATTTTAGGCAGAAAAGTCAAACCACTACATGTATATGAGTGATTTTAGCCCACGGCAGACAAACAGACAGACGCTGTGCTAAAATGGTTGCAGGTGGCCCCTCCAGTTTTGTGTATGGTAAAGACCTATGTGAGATCTAAACACATGCACAATTTTGGCCCAATCGGTCAAATGGTTCCTGAGATATGAGCTTGGATGTGTGCAGCGTTAACTAGAATGTAGGTGGCGCCACCTGTCATAAAATAAAGAAAGCTATCCAGGATGTATAAAACTGCAAATTTTTAGGCAGATATGTAAAACCACTGCCGAGATATGAGTGACATTATCCCACGGAAAACAAACAGACAGACGCTGGGCAAAAATGGTTGCAGGTGGCGCCATCAGTTTTGCGTATGATAGAGCTATGTGAGATCTATACACATGCAAAATTTTGGCCCTATCGGTCAAACGGTTCCCGAGATATGAGCTTGGATGGCATCAGCGTGAACGTGAATGTAGGTGGCGCCACCTGTCATAAAATCAAGAAAGCTATCCTGGATGTATACGCATGCCGAATTTCAGGTGAATTTGTCAATTCACTTAAGAGATATGAGTGATTTTAACCCAAGGCAGATGAACAGATGGACACTGTGCAAACATGGTTACAGGTGGCGCCACCATTTTGTGTGTATGTTATAGAGCTACCCAAGGGCTACATTTGTATAAATTTTATTTCCTGATCGGTCAAACGGTTCCCCAGATATAAGCTTGGATGTGATCAGCGTGAACGTGAATTTAGGTGGCGCCACCTGTCATAAAATCAAGAAAGCTATCCAGGATGTATACACATGACGAATTTCAAATGAATTAGTCAATTCACCGCAGAGATATGAGTGATTTTAACCCAAGGCAGATGAACAGATGGACACTGTGCAAACATGATTACAGGTGGCGGCACCATTTTGTGTGTATGTTATAAAGCAATCCAAAGGCTACATTTGTATAAATTTTATTTCCTGATCGGTCAAACAGTTCCCGAGATATGAGGGTTTATGTGTGGAAACAGACGCACAAATGGACGGTGGATAGAGAGGAAAGGTCAGAGGTCAGCGCAAATTGGTTAGATACCAGTTCACATGTGACCCGATAATTGATGTAAGTTTCGGAAAAATCGGTCCATTAGTCTCAGAGGAGTTCTCTGGAAACGAACGTGGCGGCGGCGGAACCCGGTCAAAAACATAGTATCCGCAAAACTTCGTTTTGGCGGATACAAAAATACAGGTGGCTCCACCAGTCTGCAGAAACTAATAAAAACACTTAATGGTCAATATCCATGCAAAGAATCATAGTGATCTCCGCATTAGTTGTTCAGATACTTCAGCTTTTGTATCAAATTGTCCATTATTCTGAGGGATATTTCGGAGTACTATAGCTTTTTGACTATTCTGGGGATACTTTGGGGTCCCATAGCTCGAAGGATATGGGTAAAAGAGACCTAATTTCAAGTTTCCACAGGCACTTTTCATGGGCCTCCTTGCATGACAAGAATGAAGATTCTAGGTCCAGTCGTTACGATTTGTACCCTGTTGACAGATAACTACATCCTTAAAGGTCTCAAAACTAGAGAAAAAAAATTGTGAAAATTTGAAAAAAATACAGGTGGCGCCTACAGTCTGCAGGAACTGATGGAACACCTCTTGATCAATATGTATGCAAAAAATCATGACCATTAGTGTTGTAGTTATTGAGATGTTGCAGTTTGTTTTTATCAAATTTTCTATTATTCTGGGGGTTATTGGGAGCCCCCCACAGCTCAAAGGATATGGGTAACAGAGACCATATTTCAGGTTTCCATGGAGACTTTTCATGGACCTCTCAGTGTGTAAAGAATTAAGATTCTAGGTCCAGTCTTTATGATTTGTGCCCTATTAACAGCTGTTCACATTTTTAAAGGTCTAAAAAATAGAGAAAACAATTCGTAAAAATTGAAAAATACAGGTGGCGCCACCAGTCTGCAGAAACTGATGAAACATCTCATGATCAATACGTATGCCAAAAATCATGACCATCAGTGATGTAGTCAATGAGATATTGAAGTTTTTGTATGAAAGTTTTTACTATTCTGGGGGGGTACTTTGAGGCCCCATAGCTCAAAGGATATGGGTAACAGAGACCTAATTTCTGGTTTCCTTGGAGACTTTTCATAGGTCTCTCAGTGTGTCGAGAATGAAGATTCTAGGTCCAGTCGTTACGATTTGTGCCACGTTAACAGATGACAGCATCCTTAAAGGTCTCAAAAATAGAGGAAAAAATCGTAAAAAAATCAAACAATACAGGTGGCGCCATCAGTCTGCAGGAACGATGAAACATCTCATGATCAATACGTATGCCGAAAATAATGACCATCAGTGATGTAGTTAATGGGATATTGAAGTTTTTGTATGAAATTTTTGACTATTCTGGGGGTACTTTGGGGTCTCATAGCTCGAAGGATATGGGTAACAGAGACCATATTTCTGGTTTCCAAGGAGATTTTTCATGGACCTCTCAGTGTGTCAAGAATTAAGATTCTAGGTCCAGTCTTTACGACTTGTGCCTTGTTAACAGCTGTTCACATTTTTAAGGGTCTCAAAAATAGAGAAAAATATTCGTAAAAAATCGAAAAATACAGGTGGCGGCACCAGGCTGCAGGAAGTGATGGAAAATCTCATGATCAATATGTATGCCAAAACTCATGACCATTAGTCAAGTAGTTTATGAGATATTGAAGTTTTTGTATGAAATAACAGAGACCTAATTTCTGGTTTCCATGGAGATTTTTCGTGGACCTCTCAGAATCCCAAGTTACAAGGTTCTAGGTCCAGCGGTTACGATTTGTGCCTGGTTAACGGACGGACGGACAGACGGACAGACAGACGGACGACGGACAAAGAGTGATCGCTATAGCTCAGATGATTTTCAGTCAGCTGAGCTAAAAAGGTTCTTACTTTAATGGTGAGCCATATATAAGTCAAGTTTGATATCCTTTCGTCAATCCAAACTGGAGTTATCATCTTGAAAGAAATATGTGGACAGATGACCCATGTGAACTTGACCTTTGAATTCATGACCCCAAAATAAAAGGGTTCTTACTTTATTAATGAACCATATATAAATCAAGTTTGAAACAAATATGGTAATCCAAACTGGAGTTATCATCCAGAAACAAAAATATGGACAGATGGCCACTGTGACCTTGATCTTTGACCTTGTGACCCATCTTCCATTTGCAGGTCACCTATTTATGCTAGACGGAAGGTTTGGGATGAAAAGTTTGGCTTTCTAAATAAATAAGTCTAAATAAATAATAAGTTTTCTAATAAATACGTGGAAATAAGTGGACCCTGTGACCATGACCTTTGACCTCACGACCCAAAAATATGAGTTCTTGCATTAGAGGTTGGCCGTATATAATTCAATTTTACAATCGATATATCAATCCAAACTGGAGTTATCATCAGGAAACAAATTTGACGAATATACAGAAAGACGAACAGACGGAGAGACCAATGGAAAAGATTTACTGTAGGGCATCTGCTTATTCAAGCCGGGCAATAATAATACACAAGGTTAAGGACACAAAAAGAAACCACAGTTGCAAATCTGATAGTATCAATATAATTTGGCCGTCACAAAATAAAGGAAACAATTCATAATTATAGGAAAAATATAGGTGGCGCCACAAGTCTTCAGGAAGTAACCAGTCATAATCAATAAACACCCAAGGTTTCGGGACACTAGATGATACCACAGTTGAGAAAAAGACATAACTGTTGTCATTTGACGGTCTATAAAACAGAAAAAGAAATCGTAAAAAAATTTAAAAAATGCAGGTGGCGCCACCAGTTTTCGGGAACTAACAACCCTAGTCATGGTTAATATTCAAGACGAAATTCAGTGCAATCCATGCATTAACTATCAAGATACTGGAGGTTTTGCATCAAATTTTTACTTTTACATAACAAGCCCCATAGCTCGGAGGATAAACATCACAGTTACCTTATTTTAGGTTTAAAAGGAGATATTTCATAGACCTCCCCGGATATAACGTTATAGTTTTTTAGGTTCAACGGTGTCAAAACGTGCCGGTCTAACGTACTGTCTGACAGACAGACTGCACGACAGACAGACAGACGGACGGACGGACGACGGACCAATAACTATAGCTCAACTGACTGTAGCTCAGCTGACTGTAAGTTGAGCGACTTATGAATCTTTAACAAATTGAAGCAGATTTAGATACTGTCGGGTCAAAAACCAGACAAGCTGTACATGAGAAATGAAATGGGGAAAATGAATTCAGCGTACCCAGCTTATTAATGATAGCAAACAATCAAAAGAAGACCATTCAATAAAAATGTCTTCACCATGCATGAATGCAAACATTGTCTATATTTGACGGCTAGTCACAGATTAGGTTTAATCTTATCTGGTTGTCTCGAACTTTATAATATAAACTCTTTAAATGGTGAAACAGATTCCATACAGTGCAGAAACACTGCGGTAAATTACTATAAACGTGTTCACCACTGTAGCGTGATTTGACAAAAGAGCAGCCTCAACTGTCTGAAGATTATTTATAAGTGCAAACTGGACATACGTAAAGAAAAAACAGGACACAGGTAGATAAAAAACGTAAGTAAAAACTTATAAGAAATAGTTCAGAGGACGGCAAGCACTTTATAGAAGGTTTCCAACAGCTATAGGCATAATTACGTAACATGCGTTCCAGGAAAACGTTCAGCTATTTCAGTATGGATTCTTCAGGTTTCGTGGTTATCCACCTCAAATATGCTGCATTTTCCTCAATATATATATTAAATAAATATTAAATATTCAGTCCTTTCTTCTAACAGACTTGCCCTCTTTCAGCTAAACTTTTTAACAGACATGAGTTTCAGGAGATTACTGAACACGAGAGGTCAATTGCTACCTGCACATTCTACAGTCAAATATTTTGAATGCACATAGCTAAAAATTAGTTTCAATTTAATCTGTCTAATGGCTATTATCCAACATCCACATAACAAGACAGTGGCGGGTCCAGAAATTCGAGAACTGGGGGGGGGGGGGGGGGGGAGATGCTAATTCTGGGTTAGCGGTTCATTGGTATAAAGCAATATATTTATGCAATATTATATTAATATAAATATTTTTTTTTTTCATTTATATGAATAAAATCTTAATCGTGTTCATTTGAAAAGTTGATTACAGGTACACAGGGAAGGATATGGGAGGGGATACCTCACCCCCCCCCCCTCCAATATTGATAAAAAATTTAAAATATACAATGTATAGATGACATTTTGAGGCACCTTTTACATGATAATATGTGGATTTTCTGTTCCTCAACTGTTCACGTTCATAACTGCATGGCAAAATATCACCTTTTAAAAGTTGTATGTTAAACTTAGCATTTTACCGGCTTCTATGATCCAGGCAGCGCACAGGACTCAACATAGCACAGGTCGTGAGTATCAGCCGAGGAGCCGTGAGATCCGGAAAGACTCCCTCCCTCAGTACAAAAACATTTGGATGCTATCTTTATCACAGGGCTGTTCATTAATATCCTAAACACATAAATTAGAATGTAATAAACTGTGGATAAATTAATAATACAACTGCTATGGAAAACAGTGGCGTATCCAGGATTAGAAAATAGAGGGGGCGCAGGTCCAAGTCGGGAAAGGGACTGTTCTTCGTCTTTTAGACATGTCATATATATATATATATATATATATATATATATATATATATATATATATATATATATATATTAATAAATCATTTTTTTTAAAATTATATTGATTTTCCACAAAGCGCTTTCAGTAGGAAGCAAACATATTTAAACTTGTTTGAACACACTGCGTGGCTGTTAAATTGTCTCCTTCTAAACATATCAAATATTGTTAGTTCGTGCATAATTATTATGATTATTATATATAATTTTGTAAGGTATCCAGTTCAATTTGTTTATTATGTTAACCGTTGGACCCTCATCTATATATAATGCATTATTTGAACAACAGAAAAGTACATGCATCAGTAAGTGAAGTGATGTAACTTAAATGTTTTTTAAGTAGAAGATGGTCAGCACACATGTAAAAGAACTGAAATGGATTAACTATTATATGTCACTGAATCTGTCAAAGATTACCACATCAATTTTTCATGTAGAGCTTCTGATAATGAATTCCATAATATAGGTTTTCGTAGTTAAATTATTTTTGCAGCAATTAAGTTCGAACTATAGCCAGTTGGAGTTAAAAAGAAATAAAGATAGTCTGACCTGAGGTAATTAAATACATAAACACAAGAAATATTAGAAGTGAAAAATACTCATTGACTGTTATTTGCATACCATTTTCAGGTTTATATTATTATTGAAAATGCAGCTTTCAGACATAAAGCCTGGCCATCTAGCTCCAGTGACAGTAGCTGGGTATTTAGAGGTGATTTTAATTAACCCAGAATCAAGTCACCGGAAGCTTTCATATAGTCTCTTGGTGTATTCCAGGGTAAATTTTAAAAATGAGGCATAGCAAGCGTCTAGTGAAAGTACAAATAGCTTGCATGAATCGTTTCACAATTTTTGGCGTATACCATCATGTTACTGAACAATCATAGGGTTTGGAGCCTTCACTTCTACACACAAACAAAAAAAAGAGAAATAGAAAAAACATGAGAGAAATATGTAAGTATATAATCCCATTACTGTTTAGATTTATTTTAGAAATTTTCAAAGTCTGACAGCCTTTACATTTACATTACAGACAATACCTTGCAAAGCTTTTGTTTCTTTCTTCACAAAATTAAAACAAATACAACAAAACTAGATTCTCTTTAGGTCAATAGGAAACCTTTAGCACTGATAATAAATATATATTAAATCATATATATATATATATATATATATATATATATATATATATTTATTACAGACAAGATCTTTCTAATTTTTCTTCTTTCTTTTCCATATATGAATAACATATTACCATAACCGTGCATAGAGAAACATGAAAATATTTATTTACTGAAAACGCCATATTTTATCTATGTGTGTGTATACTCAAATAATCGGACATAAAATAAATTTGAGTTAACAAACATAACACTTGCCAGTAGTTGACTGGTATAAGTGTAAGCAGAATTTTGGGGGGGCGCGCCCCTTTGCGCCCCCCTATGAATACGCCCCTGGAAAAAAAATATATAAAAATGAAAATTAATTACGAATAAATGGGAAAAGAAATATATAAAATGAGAGATGTTACTGCTCAACGGGAGGGGGGGGGGCAATCGGGGGGGGGGGGGGGGGGGAATCGCCACTGCAAGACATGGTTCAAGGTTAAAATTAAGAGTCTGTTAATTTTAGGCCGTGTTCAAGCTGGCTAGAAAACTGTTATACGTACTGTACACATACATTATCGCAGCTGTCATATCTTTTCATAATTATTACAAAAAGTCAGAATACATTTTTACCATCGGCTCTCTGTTGGAATATAGACCCACTGTAATGGGATAAAAATAAAACACCGCCGAACACCGCACACGATCTGTCGACTGATGTATACACACACACGTTCCGTTTCACAGACACACGTATCAAAGATGACTTGCATGGTTTGCTATACTTGGTTGTTCTTGTGCTGTGACCTATCTGTGGTCTTCTCTCCTTTGGATTTGTGACACGTCATCAGTTGAAATAAGTGCACATAGGGTTTGAAAAAACGTGATAAGAGTCGAAAGCATTTTTAGTAAAGCAAACAGATATGAAGAAAGCAGATGACTGCTGGATGTTTATTTTAGGTATCAGTGCGTGTTGCTGCAGGCAGACTGCCAGATTCTGTCTGTAAACGGTGTCTGTATAAGTGATAATGCTGGCCAGATATCCCGCGTGAGACTGCCTGGCTGCCCTCCACCACGAGATAACGGAAGCCTTCAGGCCTGGCCTACATTCTAACAATCCGTGAGAACTCAGGCCTACTAGCTTTACACCTACGGAAGTGCCCTGATTTAACATGGATGTAGGGTTAGTAAAAAAATTAAACCGTCTATCCTATTGTGTAGCCAGGTGGTGTCACACGATGATGCGATGTATAAACATCAGCACATGAATTCAAGATGCAGCAGTCTGGGTCTCGATATCTGCTGTTTATCTGTTCAGAATGGTCGTATTCTGTCACATACGCGCGAGTCGCTGGCTGTGATTTTATAAAAACAAAACATATTACAGACGGTAATCTTATAACCTCTTCCTTTCAAGTTATTAATTCTAAAATTTTATATTTCATGATTTTTTTTCGGGACATGGGATTCCATTTTATTGCAAACTTCAGTACCGTATTTTTTTTTCTTTCAAGACTTCCTGGTAGATGCGCCAAAAATGGGACCATGGGCAGGAGTGGTGCGACTTCCAGAAGTTAATGTACACTCCGCCCACCAGCGCCTCGGGCCAATATGTGCTAAACTTAATCTACTCATCGACTCACTGTCCTACACGGCTTAAAGTGATAGGCAAAAACAGACGCGTTCAGTTTCTCTCAACTTTGAATAAACGATGTGGATAGACAGTTGAAACACAGTTCCATGAACAAATCAATCTGTGATAGCTCTACATGCTTAACTTATAAGTTGGTGGTTGTTTGAGGAAGGCACAACACAGACATTCTGGAAAAAGGTGCGTCGGTCTGTAGACCTAGATCGAGGTGGGACTTGACGTATATAGGTCACAGCACAGATCCCCAGCTGGCTGTATCATGGATGCCAAGAATCTGCGCAGAAACAGAAGCACGATAAATCACACCTGGTGGACGTGTGGTTACATAGCTCATTGTGGTTGTTTAAATCTCCCCCAGGGGTCGCTTAGCTGCGTTATGCATCTTACCCTTATCTTTAAGGATCGAGTTTTCTTTTATCAGCTTATTGGATTGAATAAAGATTCCCGCCAAATCCATGCCAAAGCAGGAACTGATACTAAGATATGTATATTTTTTTATCGCAATCTCTGCTCAAATGGCAACTGTAGGGCCAAAACTATTATGTTTCTAAATCCCTTTCTGTAAAAACAATGGGGGCGGGCGGGCGAACTTTTTCACCTTCTAATTATAGGTTTTAGAAAAAAAAAATCCATATAAACAAGGAACAGAATGATATCAATTGTAATGATAAACAAACGAAAGAATTTTGTAAAAAAAACAAAAATTTTTGTTAAAATCCATCATTGTATTTTCTGTATAGAAGTCTCCGAGCAGCTGGAGCTCAAAACCGGTAAATCAAAATCATTTTTTTTTTTTTTTTTTTTTGCGGTTGCCGGGGGGGGGGGGGTGTTGAGCGATGTGTCAAAGAAAGTTCAAGCCTACAAGAGTAGACTCCTCAAAAGCTTTATTTAATCACTGGCACAATGTGGATACCTAAAAAAAGGTTGTAGCTTTGCCGTTGGTGACTAAAAAAAAGTCCCCTCTAAAAACCAAGTAATTATTAAAGGGGCGAGGAAATTTTACTCATTGTTTCAGGTAACCTATGTTCATCTGAAATATTACAAAAAAGGCAGAATATTTGATTAGACAATTTATTAGATTTATTAGTGTAACAATCATGATCCATTGGATAACTGAGCTACTCACACGTTAATGTTACCAAGTGTGAGAGCCAGGTGACTCTTCTTTTCCTGAAAAAAAGAATATTCCAGATCTTGGTCATGTCTTCCACGCTAATGCTTGTAAAATTATATTATATACATTTTCGGTCAGCCATTCAAATGATTCTGACTCGATAGGCGCCTCCTGGTGGGAAAGCACTTCACTAGGAAATAATTGTGATAAATCATTTCAAGGAACGTGCCTTGCTAAATAAATTTGAAACATCCATATGGCATATACATTTCAGTTTTTGATATTTAAGATTTTGGAATCTTTCTTGCAGAGACTTGGTAAATAAAAATGATGGCAACACACATAAATATGAATATGAAACAGATCCGATCCATAAAAACATTTTTTAAAATTCTGTAAAAAAATCATCAGTTCTTTTAAACATTACAATTTTTTTTAATTAATCTTTAAATATATATCCCTCAGACCTGCTGGGGATTTGAACTTGGCTGACATTTAGTTTTTATCAAACGGCTTTACACTCTTTAAGATTACATGGGTGGAGATCACATGTGTCGCTGTAATTTGTGCTCGAACGTGAGCACTAGAGACAGAAATAATTATATAAAAGCAGGGAAATATAAACTGGCAGTAAGCATCAAGATGATACAAAAATAACGTACCCTATAGTTGTACATAAAACAAGTCTTATGCATTGTGTAAATTAAAGAAACCTGTAGATTTGTGTAGATTTTAGATTCCTGGCGTGTGTTAGTGTAAATCCTAATACAGCTCACTAAACGCCTTTATGGTATGTACTACACTGGAAGAGAGTGGGGGTAAAATTAATCTTTGGCTATTTACTTCTAAAAACACACACTAGTCTGTACACATTCACTGACCAGTCTGACTGAAATCTGATAAATAAATTTGTACTGCACAACAGTAATTAGTGGTAATCAATCACTGGAGTATGCAGCTTGAGGAGATGTGTGTATATATGTGTGTGCTTGTATGTTTACATAAACACAACCAATAGTTATACATATAGCCAGTACGTGTTCATGACAAGTGACATCCCATCAATAAGAGAATGTTCACATCACCATATTTACACACCTGATCAAATTATCTCATGTACCTGGTTTGATGAGCCTGGTTTAAACTGTCATAGATAGACACTGATAGGGTGACAGTCTGTGTGATAACCATGGTCAGTTGTCTCAGGGTGATCTTTATGGCTTTCCAGTAAACCAAATCAAAGAAGCAACAACTCTGAACATCCTGAAGATTCAAATACCTACTGATCTTGCCAATTTGATCTGGAGCTAACCTTTGTTCTTGTATTCTTTTTTTGAATCACTGACTCCTACATATAACAGTTGTATCACATATTAATGAATATTCAAAATTACATTAACTAACAAACTGAAGTGCATGTGTTGCCTGTACTTTACCACTGTGTGTACAGGCTTAAAGCCATATTCCTTCAATGCTCTATCATGAGTAACTATGGGATACATTTATCTTCAATTGTCATTCTGGTGCTTGTAAGAATTTTCCAGAATCAGTGCACTTCTGAAATATTTACCTATGAATGCTTAGCAATTTGTAGGGAAACCTCTCCTTACAGGAACCTCTCTGTTACAAACACCTCTGTATTACAAACAGGAATCTTCAATAAGCCCATGTTTCACCATGCAGCACGTTAACAACCAATTATAACCTGAGTAAATATTCTCAAACAATTGCTTTGATCACTGGATGTTTCTTTTTCCAATTATTTTTACATCCCACTCATTACTAATGGGGATAAGATAAAGGTACATCTCATCTCACCTCTAACTTCTAATTCAATAATGAAAGCCCTGACTCTGAAGAATAGAACAGTTACTCACCAGGCACAGAACATAGCAACCTATGGATAAATATTTGATACACTGTTTACCTGATAACTGTGACAAAAACATCTGTAAAATGAAGAAACCTACCATATTTGCCACAACAAGTCAAGGTTAAATTACATTTAAATGATATATCTTACAATATAATTATACAAAGTGTATATTTATATCCATTTATCAAAAACTTCCATTCAAATATATATCATTAATATGAGTTACAATTCAGTGAAACAGTGCCATGGTTTTCATGGCAGAGCTTACATATTTCCCTATATCTCTCATACAGTACATGTATTAACAAATACACAAACACTACTACTGTATTCTGTATATAACATGAAGCAGCAGTAGTTAATGTTTCCTCACATCTCATTGTTTATGATAACAAGAAGACACTAAGTGTGTGACCTGTACTGGTGCCGTAGACAGACCATGATTTTGGTTTATCTGACCAAGCTCGATCCTTACACCATACTGCCTGGTGGGATGTTAATAATTTATGTACCATGCAGGGTACAGCTGATTTACAGTCTTAAATATTAAAACATCTAGTTCCGCATCACATACAAAGCAGGACTATGCAACATGTGGATTATATAAAGAACTGTAAACCTTACATCATATAAAAGACAGCAAAAAAATATCCTACACTTGAATGGAATGAAACCCATCAAGATGTGACAACAAGACTCAAAACAGGAAATTCACATCAGGATTTGTAACAGGATGAGCATGAGGTAACTGATGAGGAGAACATTAAGATGGTGCTGACCTCAGCAAGCTTCTACAGATATGTATAATGTAGGTGCACTGATGTATACAACAACCATATGTGCAAGAGATGTAACACTGGTAAAAGTCAAACAATTATATTTTTGTCATGACAAGGCAAATATTAAGATCAATGTTGAGCAGTGTTTATCAATCACACATAGTACATTCACAAACACACATACACATCAGTCAATTCATAGTGTTTCCTGCACATCTCTTAAAACACTTATAACACTTTATGTGACTGAAGATCTTTTGTGAAATTATGCCCCTGGCCATGTTGCTACCTAAACTATCTAAATCTGGCCAAGGAAAATCATGCTCTATTGGTTTTTTGACCTTCCTGTGAAAGTAGAGACCATGGGCCCTGTCCCTCAAATTTGCTTATCACTCATATACATATGTATAACAACTGATGACTTCATACCTCAGTTAAAGGAAACAAAATGGGAAAATGACATGCTATAATACAGATCATGGAAATTAAGAATCTGTAAATAAATAACACTTGTGTATAACCAAGTTCTGTTGATTGGACTAATTTCTGTTTTCAAATCTCAATAGTTGAGAAGTTAAACTGTCTTGTATTTTTAGTTGGATGCATTTTTAAATTACATTTGTATTAACATGTACTCAGGCCTATCCTAAAGAAACTATCAGTAACTATGCTGAGGAACTGATATGGATGATTTGCTTCAAAACTGTACATGGTGACATGGGTATGTGTCTGAATAATGCACATTATAACTAAAAAAGTTAAAATGATAAAATGATAAAATAAGAATATAATCTTAAATTTTTGCAAAATATATGTTCAAATGAGGCAAATTATTACAAACATATGATTCAAGACAAAAAATATCTGATTGTCAGCTGAAAATTTGACATAATATGCCACAAATCTTAAGCTCTTCACAATCGAGATACATACTGAACTTCGTGACAACTAATGCAGCAATTATTCAGATACTTTGAACTGTGTATGAATATTTCCAAAAATGAGCTATTTTATATGAAATTTCCAAAATAACTTTGACATTTATTGGTGGTTGGCATATTACTGGTTAGGCTGATAATATTCAAACTTTGCAGGATGACACTGAGATATTTTGAAATGAAGCACTTTGATAGATTTGTTAAAATGAAACACATTTTTTCAATGTTATGGTCCTATTCACAATTTATTCCAAGTTGGACTTTCAATGAGCCATAAAAATTGTTTTTGGCTAATAGCCCATAGGTATTCATGAACTAATCTTTGCCTTTCTTGGAGATCTCCAATGGAATATCCACTTTTTAAAATTTAAAGTCTCTTGGTTACAATTTGGGCCCATGTGAATGAACTCTGCATGGATGGCCGGGACAGTCGAAAGGTGACCACTCATCTCTCCCACGCTGGTGACACAGGTTCAATCCACGGAATGGCTGTGTGAGTTGGTCGTAAAAGCTGTCCAAGGTTGGTGGCTGTCTCCAGGTTCTCCAGTGTCCGCCACCTCTAGAAACTAGCATTGATGGATGGCAGACAGAGACAACTCATTTTATACTTTTGCATGACTAGTGTCAGCTAAAAATCTCCAATAATTTATACATTTTTTATTTCCTAGCATTCTGGTCAAGTTTTGCACCTGCAGGGTTAACCCAATATAAGTTCTGTCATCTCTGCTGACTACAAACAGCTCTTTATTCACAGTGAACACAGCCTTGTGATGGCAGCCATCCATTGTTTTTTACTCCGTTCATCTTCTGCTTGAAACACGAGGGTCCTGCTGTCTGCAAGCTGCACACAAAACACACACTGCTTCTTTTTAGACACTGGAAAAGAAAAAAAAAATATTTAATCACGTTAATTTTATATGTGTATACATATATATATATATATATATATATATATATAAGACAGACATGTTAAAATTATTATAAATGGTGAGACACCATGATATTCTGTGTACAGTTTATGCTAATTCAATGTATGATTGTCTCTATTCTGTCCACAAATTAACAGATTATTTACTATGATTTATCATGAATGGGGTCCCAAAACACCATTTCCTACTAGGACCTACACAATTTATGGATATATATAAATATTTTATTTATATATACATTTGCTTGTGGATTATCAATGGCCTCAGCAGGATTCAATTTGATGCATCATAATTTCCATATTATCCATAAATCTCCATAGATTTGTTGAATTTAGTTTTCAACTGCATTGAATTACTATAAAACGCTATGACAATGTAGACGGCCAAGATAATAACAAGATAATAATGACATGATAAAACTTAATACAACACCTAACACAGTATTTAGGTGTCACCACTGTCTTTTCAGGTTGTGTTTTTTATGTCTAAATTCTGTATAAAAGATTTTCCTCTAACAAGGTTTTCTGGGCAAACTGATAGTTTTATACCAAAAATGTCCTTACAATGAAAAATATCCTCTGTTAAAGCCAAACCACTGCTACAATCTGCTGTGTGCAGTAACTGCCAAACATCTTTTTTTTATTTAAAACATATTTGTTAATTTCATTTTATATTTGTTATATTCCATTATATTTCTGTTAATTTTATTATATTTAATTCATTTTTTATTATACATTTGTTACATTTATTAAATTTTTGTTACTTTCTTATTTATTTGTATTATATATATAAAATATTCTATTATATTTGTTTCACATTTTCTTCAATATTTTTTTGTTTTTATTAAGTAATATTTCATAACATATTTGTTACATTTTTTTAAATATTTGCTAAATATTATTATCATATATATATATATATAAAGTGACATTATATTTATTACATATTCTAATTAATTAAATATTTGTTATATTATATTGTATTGAATAATGTATTTTGATATTTTTTATGTTTATTTTCATATTTTATTTATATATATATTTGTTATATTTTATCATGTATTTGTTATATTTTATAATGTTCATGTTTTTATTTTTTTTATATATTCATTATCATTTTGTTGTTATTTATCATATTTATGGTATTTTACAGATAATCAGTCATTGAATCTGGTCTGATAAAAGCCTCATTCAGCCGTTGTCCTCACCTTCCTCCATGTTTTGGTGTTGTGACGTGTTGATGTCCACCACGTTGGCCCCATCTAGGTGTATCACCTTCAGTGGTTCATTATCAAACTGAAGTAAATTTACAGGTAAATTCATCCATTATAAACTCATACTGGTCTTACACTTAGAGTGAATCCATCCATTATAAACTCATACTGGGTGTACACTTACAGGTAAATCCCTCCATTATAAACTCATACTGGGTGTACACTTAGAGTGAATCCATCCATTATAAACTCATACTGGGTGTACACTTACAGGTAAATCCATCCATTATAAACTCATACTGGGTGTACACTTACAGGTAAATCCATCCATTATAAACTCATACTGGGTGTACACTTACAGGTAAATCCATTCATTATAAACTCATACTGGGTGTACACTTACAGGTAAATCCATCCATTATAAACTCATACTGGGTGTACACTTACAGGTAAATCCATCCATTATAAACTCATACTGGGTGTACACTTACAGGTAAATCCATCCATTATAAACTCATACTGGTCTTACACTTAGAGTGAATCCATCCATTATAAACTCATACTGGGTGTACACTTACAGGTAAATCCATCCATTATAAACTCATACTGGGTGTACACTTACAGGTAAATCCATTCATTATAAACTCATACTGGGTGTACACTTACAGGTAAATCCATCCATTATAAACTCATACTGGGTGTACACTTACAGGTAAATCCATCCATTATAAACTCATACTGGGTGTACACTTACAGGTAAATCCATCCATTATAAACTCATACTGGTCTTACACTTAGAGTGAATCCATCCATTATAAACTCATACTGGGTGTACACTTACAGGTAAATCCATCCATTATAAACTCATACTGGGTGTACACTTACAGGTAAATCCATTCATTATAAACTCATACTGGGTGTACACTTACAGGTAAATCCATCCATTATAAACTCATACTGGGTGTACACTTACAGGTAAATCCATCCATTATAAACTCATACTGGGTGTACACTTACAGGTAAATCCATCCATTATAAACTCATACTGGGTGTACACTTACAGGTAAATCCATCCATTATAAACTCATACTGGGTGTTCACTTACAGGTAAATCCATCCATTATAAACTAATACTGGGTGTACACTTACAGGTAAATCCATCCATTATAAACTCATATTGGTCATACACTTACAGGTTTATGCATCCGTTATAAACTCAGATTGGGTGTACACTTACAGGTAAATCCCTCCATTATAAACTCATACTGGGTGTTCACTTACAGGTAAATCCATCCATTATAAACTCATACTGGGTGTACAATTACAGGTAAATCCATCCATTATAAACTCATACTGGGTGTACACTTACAGGTAAATCCATCCATTAACTAGATGTGTCGGAACGACACAAATGCCCCCGCCTGGGGCAAATTAGAAACATTTGTTAAATTTTGTAAAATTTTTTAAGTTCAGGAGGTGTCGTATGGTCAGAAGTAGGTCAACAAGGGTAAAATGCAAACACGATCTGTAACGGGTCATTATAAAGCAACACACCTAAAATCAGGCCAGTATCTGCAGGCATTGTGAAAAAAAGGCCATACATGTGCATTTCTGTCTTTCATGAAATTTTCTATGTTCAGGATCTGTCATATGGTCAAAAATAGGTCAACTGGGACGAAACGAGAACTAGATCTGTAAGTGGTCATTATGCGCCCATAGACCAAACATTAGGCCAGTATCTGTAAGCACTGCATTGCAAAACTAGGATATTAGAAAAAGCTGATAATCAGTTATAAATTTAAATTGGAGAGGTATGTACCATGTTTCATAACAATCCACCATATGGTTCCTGAGATATAAGCTTTTGAGTGTTTTTGTATAATCAGCTCTAAAATGTAGAAAAATGGGTCAAGGTCACCCATCTTCGAACTTGACCGAGATTTTATCGATATACATATTCACTGATGAAATAAAATTGCAATGGTGAATCCTTTTAGAGATATATATATCCTGCTCACAAGGTAAAAGTTAACAGACACAGGATGGACAGACTCCGGACGGACAGACAGAGGGACGGACAGATGGACAGCTTGGGTGACGACAATAGCCCATCAGCCTATGAGCTGAGGGCTAAAACGATTGTACATGTACATTTGTCATGAAAATTTGTATTTTTCTTGAAATTTTCTATGTTTAGGAGCTGTAAAAAAATCAAAAGTAGGTCAACCAGGAGGAAACGCAAACTTGATCTGTAACTGGTCTATATCTGCCCACATACCAAAAATCAGGCCAATATCTGCAGGCATTGCGAAAAAAAGTCTGTACATGTGTATTTGTCATGAAAATTTCTATTTTTCATGAAATTTTCTAAGTTAAGGAGCCGTAAAACGGTCAAAAGTAGGTCAACTAGGACGAAAAGCGAACTCGATCTGTAACTGGTCATTATCTGCCCACAAACCAAAAATCAGGCCAATATCTACAGGCATTGCGAAAAAAAGTCCGAACATGTGTAATTGTCATGAAAATTTCTATTTTTATGAAATTTTTAAAGTTTAGGAGCCGTAAAATGGTCAAAAGTAGGTCAACTGGGACGAAATGTGAACTCGATCTGTAACTGGTCATTATCTGCTGACACACCAAAAATCAGGCCAATATCTGCAGGCATTGCGAAAAAAAAACCGTACATGTGCATTTGTTATGAAAATTTCTATTTTTCATGAAATTTTCTAAGTTTACGAGCCGTAAAACGGTCAAAAGTAGGTCAACCTGGACGAAACCTGAAATCGATCTGTAACTGGTCATTATCTGCCGACACACCAAAAATCAGGCCAATATCTGCAGGCATTGTGAAAAAAAGTCCGTACATGTGTATTTGTCATGGAAATTTCTATTTTTCATGAAATTTTCTAAGTTTAGGAGCCATAAAATGGTCAAAAGTAGGTCAACCTAGACAAAACGCCAACTCAATCTGTAAATGGTCATTATCTGCCCACACACCAAAAATCAGGCCAATATCTGCCGGCATTGCGAAAAAAAATCCGTACATGTGCATTTGTCATGAAAATTTATTTTTCATGAAATTTTCTAAGTTTAGGAGCCGTAAAACCGTCAAAAGTAGGTCAACCGGGACGAAACACGAACTCGATCTGTAACTGGTCATTATCTACCCACACACCAAAAATCAGGCCAATATCTGCAGGCATTGCGAAAAAAAGTCTGTACAACTGTTTGATTTCGGAATGACGGAAGGACGGACTTGGGTAAAACTATATGCCCCAGCCACTTTGTGGCAGGGGCATAAAAACTCATACTGGGTGTACACTTACAGGTAAATCCCTCCATTATAAACTCATACTGGGTGTTCACTTACAGGTAAATCCCTCCATTATAAACTCATACTGGGTGTTCACTTACAGGTAAATCCCTCCATTATAAACTCATACTGGGTGTTCACTTACAGGTAAATCCCTCCATTTTTAACTCATACTGGTCATACACTTACAGGTGAATCTCTCCATTATAAACTCATACTGGGTGTTCACTTACAGGTAAATTCATCCATTATAAACTCATACTGGTCTTACACTTACAGGTAAATCCATCCATTATAAACTCATACTGGGTGTACACTTACAGGTAAATCCATCCATTATAAACTCATACTGGTCATACACTTACAGGTGAATCTCTCCATTATAAACTCATACTGGTCATACACTTACAGGTGAATCTCTCCATTATAAACTCATACTGGGTGTACACTTACAGGTAAATCCATCCAGTATAAACTGATACTGGGTGTTCACTTACAGGTAAATCCCTCCATTATAAACTCATTCTGGGTGTTCACTTACAGGTAAATCCCTCCATTATAAACTCATACTGGGTGTTCACTTACAGGTAAATCCCTCCATTATAAACTCATACTGGTCATACACTTACAGGTGAATCTCTCCATTATAAACTCATACTGGGTGTACACTTAAAGGTAAATCCATCCATTATAAACTCATACTGGGTGTTCACTTACAGGTAAATCCCTCCATTATAAACTCATACTGGGTGTTCACTCACAGGTAAATCCCTCCATTATAAACTCATACTGGTCATACACTTACAGGTGAATCTCTCCATTATAAACTCATACTGGGTGTTCACTTACAGGTAAATTCATCCATTATAAACTCATACTGGTGGTACACTTAGAGTGAATCCATCCAATATAAACTCATACTGGGTGTACACTTACAGGTAAATCCATCCATTATAAACTCATACTGGTTGTACACTTACAGGTAAATCCATCCAATATAAACTCATACTGGGTGTACACTTACAGGTAAATCCCTCCATTATGAACTCATACTGGGTGTACACTTACAGGTAAATCCCTCCATTATAAACTCATACTGGTCATACACTTACAGGTGAATCTCTCCATTATAAACTCATACTGGGTGTTCACTTACAGGTAAATTCATCCATTATAAACTCATACTGGTCATACACTTACAGGTGAATCTCTCCATTATAAACTCATACTGGGTGTACACTTACAGGTAAATCCATCCATTATAAACTCATACTGGTTGTACACTTACAGGTAAATCCATCCAATATAAACTCATACTGGGTGTACACTTACAGGTAAATCCCTCCATTATGAACTCATACTGGGTGTACACTTACAGGTAAATCCATCCATTATAAACTCATACTGGTGGTACACTTACAGGTGAATCTCTCCATTATAAACTCATACTGGTTGTACACTTACAGGTAAATCCATCCATTATAAACTCATACTGGGTGTACACTTACAGGTAAATCCCTCCATTATGAACTCATACTGGGTGTACACTTACAGGTAAATCCATCCATTATAAACTCATACTGGTTGTACACTTACAGGTAAATCCATCCATTATAAACTCATACTGGGTGTACACTTACAGGTAAATCCCTCCATTATGAACTCAAACTGGGTGTACACTTACAGGTAAATCCATCCATTATAAACTCATACTGGGTGTACACTTACAGGTGAATCTCTCCATTATAAACTCATACTGGGTGTTCACTTACAGGTAAATTCATCCGTTATAAACTCATACTGGTGGTACACTTACAGTGAATCCATCCATTATAAACTCATACTGGGTGTACACTTACAGGTAAATCCATCCATTATAAACTCATACTGGTTGTACACTTACAGGTAAATCCATCCATTATAAACTCATACTGGGTGTACACTTACAGGTAAATCCCTCCATTATAAACTCATACTGGGTGTACACTTACAGGTAATTCCATCCATTATAAACTCATACTTGGTGTACACTTACAGGTAAATCCATCCATTATAAACTCATACTGGGTGTTCACTTACAGGTAAATCCATCCATTATAAACTCATACTGGGTGTTCACTTACAGGTAAATCCATCCATTATAAACTCATACTGGTTGTACACTTACAGGTAAATCCATCCATTATAAACTCATACTGGGTGTACACTTACAGGTAATTCCATCCATTATAAACTCATACTTGGTGTACACTTACAGGTAAATCCATCCATTATAAACTCATACTGGGTGTTCACTTACAGGTAAATCCCTCCATTATAAACTCATACTGGGTGTACACTTACAGGTAAATCCATCCATTATAAACTCATACTGGTTGTACACTTACAGGTAAATCCATCCATTATAAACTCTAACTGGGTGTACACTTACAGGTAAATCCATCCATTATAAACTCATACTGGGTGTTCACTTACAGGTAAATCCAGCAATTATTAACTGATAATGGGTGTACACTTACAGGTAAATCCATCCATTATAAACTCATACTGGGTGTACACTCACAGGTAAATCCATCCTTTATAAACTCATACTGGGTGTACACTTACAGGTAAATCCCTCCATTATGAACTCATAATGGGTGTACACTTACAGGTAAATCCATCCATTATAAACTCATACTGGGTGTACACTTACAGGTAAATTCATCTATTATAAACTCATACTGGGTGTACACTTACAGGTAAATCCCTCCATTATGAACTCATACTGGGTGTACACTTACAGGTAAATCCATCCATTATAAACTCATACAGAATCATATCCACTAGACTTCATTATGCACAAGTCATTATGCTGCCCCTTTCCACTGACATGCCCATATTGACCAAACTTATTGTTTGCACTTGTTGAGTGATTGTTTGTAACATGGGTTCCACATAAATGACTAAATATTAAAATTAAGTACATTTACATAAATCTTTCCCATTTAATTATCTTCGTTTTTTTTTCAAATAAAATTTATCAAACTGAAATATATTAAGTCATTATCAGGATTTATTATCCACTGAAGACATGATCTGATTTCATCAATAAACATAATCAGACAAAGTAAAGCTCATATATATGTTTGTTAAAGTATACTTGCACCACTACAGTGACACACAAGGAAACGGTGCTCCCCTGAGCAAACAGTGCAGAATTTAAGTTTGACATGCTGTCATATTCTATAGTACATGCCTACCTTTGATATGCTGTATTATTCTATAGTACAGGCCTACCTTTGATATGCTGTAATATTCTATAGTACACGCCTACCTTTGATATGCTGTTATATTCTATAGTACATGCCTACCTTTGATATGCTGTAATATTCTATAGTACACGCCTATCTTTGATATGCTATAATATTCTACAGTACACGCCTACCTTTGATATGCTGTAATATTCTATAGTACATGCCTACCTTTGATATGCTGTAATATTCTATGGTACACGCCTACCTTTGATATGCTGTAATATTCTATAGTACACGCCTACCTTTGATATGCTGTAATATTCTATAGTACACGCCTACCTTTGATATGCTGTAATATTCTATAGTACACGTCTACCTTTGATATGCTGTAATATTCTATAGTACACGCCTACCTATGATATGCTGTATTATTCTATAGTACTTACCTACCTTTGATATGCTGTAATATTCTACAGTACATGCCTATCTTTGATATGCTGTAATATTCTACAGTACACGCCTACCTTTGATATGCTGTAATATTCTATAGAAAATGCCTACCTTTGATATGCTGTATTATTCTATGGTACATGCCTACCTTTGATATGCTGTAATATACTAAAGTACACGCCTACCTTTGATATGCTGTATTATTCTGTAGTACATGCCTACCTTTGATATGCTGTAATATTCTATAGTACATGCCTACCGTAAAATCTCCACTTAAAACCGCACTTCCGATTAAAACAGCACCCAGACTTCGCCGAAAATCCAGGCGAGACATCGCGAGGGGCTCAAATACTAAGAACCCCCCTTTAAAACCGCACCAACTTTCGCTACGGAATGATTTGACAAAAGACACAATCAAGCTATCATCTAGAAATGAACACGCGTAGGTTGCGACTCGGCCATTCCTGTCCACTTTTAAATTCCTTGGGCATTTTATTTAAACACATCATAACACTTTTTTGCAGGGTCACTCAAGCATGAAGTTTGGGAAGACGCAAGGGCCGGTGAACCTCTGCCTGTTTATACAGATTTTATATTCCGTGTCGTATTCTTGTTTGCTACTGATTTGTCATTATATTTTGGAAAAAATATTCTGCTGATCTATTTCAAGTCACTGTATATTTTAATTCTAAAATTTTTGATGAAAATACCATTTTCTGGAATTACTCGGAAGATTCAAATCATTTTCATACTGGTTACTTCGGTATTATCATCGTCACATCGTACGTTGACATCGCTCCATGTCACAATTTGCTGGCGCGTTTGAAAACATCGCTGGTCAGCTTAACTAAATATCAAAGAAATTGAAGTTACCTTGTCGAGATACGCACGTATAGGAAACATGACGCTTGATAACGAGTAATTTTAAGGTAAAATTAAAGTGGCCAGTCGGGGTAAGCAAGTTTTTTTTCCTGAAGAAAGTTTCCGTGTGGGGAGCCATTTTGTCAAGGCAGTGTTGACGCAAGGCACGCTGGGACGGAATAGGTGGCTGTTCTGTTTACCACCCACCGCATACAGCCGTTCAAAATATTCTTAGCAGAATACCGGGGCGTTTCAGCACATGGCAGCACTCAAACTTGATTTTAAAACGATCGTCTGCCATTGTGTGACTCCTTACGATGTCAGCTTTTTATTCATTTTACGTTTTAAACAAATGATCATTGCTAAATAATGCCGCAAATGGGTTTAAAGTAGGCTTTTATTTCAATTTTGCTTGACCGTGCCCAACGAAGTGGGACGCTGTGTGTTACAGCAGAGTTGTTGTAAACGTATTATTTGGTGAAAATTACCAAAATTTTATAACAAGTTATATATCACACGAAAACTAATCAGCAATATTTAATTTATAAATAACAAATAATCGTAAATAATACATTTAGACGGCTCCCATGCATGCTAGACTGCTGCTAAGAACGGCCTTCGAAAGTTGCAATATTATCGCCCACTCGCCGGCCCCAAAACGATGTCTGTCAAGAAGATATTAAGGAAACCCTTCTAGTATAAATTGCACAGTGCTTTCAGGAAATCAACCTGATTTCAAGATTTTGAATTTCTTGATTAAACCGCGGTTTTAAGTGGAGATTTTACGGTACCTTTGATATGCTATAATATTCTATAGTTGCAGGACTTTCTCTCAGGATCACTCTACGACTCTTCCATTGTTTTCTTAAATATCCCTGAAAAGCAAGAGTAATTCTGTCAATACACTGTCAAGGCTGCTTAACTAAGTACTCATTTATTAATTAAAATTAACAATCAAAAAGATTTAATTTGAAATTAAATTCTAAAGTCTTCAATTAATATCTAGTAAATATTATAAATGTATGGCCTGATGGTAATATGTTCTTAACAAAGGTAAAATGTGAGACATACACCTGTATATGCATGCTGAATAGAGAAATTAGGATGACACAGACACTGTGAGCTTCAGTTAGGTTTTTAATAATTAAATTAATTTTATAATAATCATTGATGGTTGTTATTGTGTTAAACTGCTTGCTGTTTAATGTATTATACCCGTTTGAGCAGGAAGCCCTCTTTGACTGTGCGGCCACCTTTGACTTTGTTTGACTTCGGCTTTTCCTCCTCAGACTGTTCACCCTCGCTGCTCTCGCTGCTCGACTCACTGCTGCTGTTCTCAAAGATGCTGTCATGGACAGATGGACTTAATGTCAATGATGACTACAAAATATTAAAGGAAAAAACTTCAAAGAGACTTGGGGTTTCCAGTTTTGTGCTAAATAATTCTCATAAAATTTATGAATTAATAACTGCCACTTTATCATTGATTATTAACCAGATAGTTCAGCTTTTAATTCATAAATGGTGTTATGAAATGTGAGTTTGAGGCAATTTATATTTAAACAAATCTGGATGTAATCTGGATTTAAATCTGACCTTGCAAAGCTGCACCCTCTGTGGGTGGCGTCATTTTAAAGGTTAGGTTTTGAGTTTTTCCCTTTCAGTGTTTCAAAAATCATTCCATGAAAGAACCTTGACAGAGGATAATACCATAACAATTATGGGACTTTAAAAAGCTTAACTATTTGACACAACGACACAAGGTGGCAGTTTTATTTTTCATTATTGACAGAAAATATAAAAGATCTGATGTTCTTTCCATGCCATAAGCATTGATAAAATACCATTGATAATATAAAGTCAACCACAGTATTAAGATCCCCTGTTTCACTGTGATACTTACAAACCTGTAGACAGCATTGTCAGAATCTACAAATGTCATCTTGACAGCATCTGGTGACATGTCTCCTGTTGTTTTTGACTTGACATGGATGGGGATGATGTGGGCCAACTTCAGTAGCATCTGAGTCAGCTTAATCCCCTCCTCCCGGTCCATCACAAAACTCCAGTGCTGTAACCAGCTGATCACCTGCTTACCTAGCAACACAAAAATTAATAATCACAATCACCACAAGAGGGCAGCAGCATCTGATGAAAGGGGGACAAGGCTTCCTTGTAACTTGTGTGCAGGCCAATGAAGACATCTCAACCAATTGAATTCAATGCATTTTGTTTCTCATAAACAATGTGCCTTGATGAGAGATCATTATGCTGTTAAATGTGAAAACACCACATAAAAGCTAAGTAAATATGAAGATGATGTTTGGAGAAAAATCCTATTTACCTACCAGTAAAACATCCCACGTGTTCCACTCCATCAACTTTATGTGTCTCGAGGGGAACACCAGCATCCTGGTCCTGCATGGCTCCTAACACTTCACTGTAAAACACAGTATGTTATCCAGACTGTAAAACACAGTATGTTATCCAGACTGTAAAACACAGTATGTTATCCAAACTGTAAAACACGGTATGTTATCCAAACTGTAAAACACAGTATGTTATCCAGACTGTAAAACACAGTATGTTATCCAGACTGTAAAACACAGTATGTTATCCAGACTGTAAAACACAGTATGTTATCCAGACTGTAAAACACAGTATGTTATCCAAACTGTAAAACACAGTATGTTATCCATACTGTAAAACACAGTATGTTATCCATACTGTAAAACACAGTATGTTATCCAGACTGTAAAACACAGTATGTTATCCAGACTGTAAAACACAGTATGTTATCCAAACTGTAAAACTCAGTTTATTATCCAGACTGTAAAACACAGTATGTTATCCAGACTGTAAAACACAGTATGTTATCCAAACTGTGAAACACAGTATGTTACCCAAACTATAAAACACAGTATGTTATCCAAACTGTAAAACATAGTAGTCATCCAAACTGTAAAACAGTCTGTTACTCAGACTGTAAATCACAGCATGTTCCTCACATTGTAAAGCATATTTTCTGAAACAAGTTGATCAATGCTGGAACCATTTTAGAATTCACTTTAATTATTAAGTATGAAACGAAGGACTTCCACTCCACTCACAGCCTAAACTGTGTTTTAACAACATATAAATGCCTACATATTCTAAATTCAAGCTGTAATATCAGTTTTTTTTTATTTTATTACAGGACTCAAGAGGCCTGCATGTCACTGTTTAAACTTCCTTTAGAAAAAACACTGACTGTTTTAAAATGAATGGTTCATCAGACTCAGGTAATGTTCCAAATTTTATCTTCTGTTACATTTTAATTTTTTTAAATGCTCATTTTGACTATAACTCTAGTTGCTACTAACCATATCCTGTCAAATTAAATGCTGCATTTTAAACCAGTCTCCTGTTTGTATTTTAGTCATGTATTTCAAAAATCACTAAAAGTCACTACATTCTGATTGCAGATCTCACCTTAAATCCAGCTTTGTGCTCAGTCTTCTCTTCAGACTGCCAATACGCTGTTAAATGGAAATAAAATTTGTCATAACAGGACCGAAACTCCAAATACAAAATGTAACAATGTGATTCATTAATTACTGCCATCCTGACTGCTGCACTGAGGAGATTAATACAGATCTACACAAGAGGTTGCAAAGATAAAGCATTAAACAATTCAAGTACTCAAAGGAAAAATAATTTAGGAAATGCGTTACTAAAAAATTAATTGTTTTTAGGTTTTAAACTTTTAAGAATGTGGTAAAGGCAGTCATGCCTAATGTATCATATAAACCAATCAAATTATTTCATATGAGCTCTTGCAGTGGATTCATAGCTGGATTACCTATTAACTTTTTTGTGGACATCACTGATACATTAGTATGTGAAGTTTTGTGACCCCATTTATGAATTATAACACCAGAACAGATCATTAGTTTGATTAGGACTTACTGATCTCTTGATGCCTTTAGACCTGAGTACAGCAGTAATTTAATGAGGACTTACTGATCTCTTGATGCCTTTAGACCTGAGTACAGCCATAATTTAATGAGAACTTACTGATCTCTTGATGCCTTTAGACCTGAGTACAGCAGTAATTTGATGAGGACTTACTGATCTCTTGGTGCCTTTAGACTTGAGTAAAGCCATAATTTAATGAGGACTTACTGATCTCTTGCTGCCTTTAGACCTGAGTACAGCAGTAATTTGATGAGGACTTACTGATCTCTTGGTGCCTTTAGACCTGAGTACAGTCATAATTTAATGAGGACTTACTGATCTCTTGATGCCTTTAGACCTGAGTACAGCCATAATTTGATGAGGACTTACTGATCTCTTGGTGCCTTTAGACCTGAGTACAGCCATAATTTGATGAGGACTTACTGATCTCTTGGTGCCTTTAGACCTGAGTACAGCCATAATTTGATGAGGACTTACTGATCTCTTGGTGCCTTTAGATCTGAGTACAGCAGTAACTTGATGAGGACTTACTGATCTCTTGGTGCCTTTTGACCTGAGTATGGCAGTAATTTAATGAGGACTTACTGATCTCATGGTGCCTTTAGACCTGAGTACAGCAGTAACTTGATGAGGACTTACTGATCTCTTGGTGCCTTTAGACCTGAGTATGGCAGTAATTTGATGAGGACTTACTGATCTCATGGTGCCTTTAGACCTGAGTACAGCAGTAATTTGATGAGGACTTACTGATCTCTTGGTGCCTTTAGACCTGAGTACAGCCATAATTTGATGAGGACTTACTGATCTCTTGGTGCCTTTAGACCTGAGTACAGCCATAATTTGATGAGGACTTACTGATCTCATGGTGCCTTTAGATCTGAGTACAGCAGTAACTTGATGAGGACTTACTGACCTCTTGGTGCCTTTTGACCTGAGTATGGCAGTAATTTGATGAGGACTTACTGATCTCATGGTGCCTTTAGACCTGAGTACAGCAGTAACTTGATGAGGACTCACTGATCTCTTGGTGCCTTTAGACCTGAGTACAGCAGTAATTTGATGAGGACTTACTGATCTATTGGTGCCTTTAGACTTGAGTACAGCAGTAATTTAATGAGGACTTACTGATCTCTTGGTGCCTTTAGACCTGAGTACAACAGTAATTTGATGAGGACTTACTGATCTCTTGGTGCCTTTAGACCTGTGTACAATAGTAATTTGATGAGGACTTCCTGATCTCTTGGTGCCTTTAGACCTGAGTACAGCAGTAATTTAATGAGGACTTACTGATCTCTTGATGCCTTTAGACCTGTGTACAATAGTAATTTGATGAGGACTTACTGATCTCTTGATGCCTTTAGATCTGAGTACAGGAGTAATTTGATGAGGACTTACTGATCTCTTGTTGCCTTTAGACCTGAGTACAACAGTAATTTGATGAGGACTTACTGATCCCTTGGTGCCTTTAGACTTGAGTACAGCCATAATTTGATGAGGACTTACTGATCTCTTGGTGCCTTAAGATCTGAGTACAGCAGTAATTTGATGAGGACTTCCTGATCTCTTGGTGCCTTTAGACCTGAGTACAGCAGTAATTTAATGAGGACTTACTGATCTCTTGATGCCTTTAGACCTGAGTACAGCAGTAATTTGATGAGGACTTACTGATCTCCTGGTGCCTTTAGACTTGAGTACAGCCATAATTTGATGAGGACTTACTGATCTCTTGGTGCCTTAAGATTTGAGTACAGCAGTAATTTGATGAGGACTTACTGATCCCTTGATGCCTTTAGACCTGAGTACAGCAGTTATTTGATGAGGACTTACTGATCCATTGATGCCTTTAGACCTGAGTACAGCAGTAATTTGATGAGGACTTACTGATCCCTTGATGCCTTTAGACCTGAGTACAGCCATAATTTGATCAGGACTTACTGATCCCTTGGTGCCTTTAGACCTGAGTACAGCAGTAATTTGATGAGGACTTACTGATCCCTTGATGCCTTTAGACCTGAGTACAGCAGTAATTTGATGAGGACTTACTGATCCCTTGATGCCTTTAGACCTGAGTACAGCAGTAATTTGATGAGGACTTACTGATCCCTTGGTGCCTTTAGACCTGAGTACAGCAGTAATTTGATGAGGACTAACTGATCTCTTGATGCCTTTAGACCTGAGTACAGCCATAATTTAATGAGGACTTACTGATCCCTTGGTGCCTTTAGACCTGAGTACAGCAGTAATTTGATGAGGACTTACTGATCCCTTGATGCCTTTAGACCTGAGTACAGCAGTAATTTTTTGAGGACTTACTGATCTCTTGATGCCTTTAGACCTGAGTACAGCCATAATTTGATGAGGACTTGCTGATCCCTTGATGCCTTTAGACCTGAGTACAGCAGTAATTTGATGAGGACTTACTGATCTCTTGATGCCTTTAGACCTAAGTACAGCAGTAATTTGATGAGGACTTACTGATCTCTTGATGCCTTTAGACCTGAGTACAGCCATAATTTGATGAGGACTTACTGATCTCTTGGTGCCTTTAGACCTGAGTACAGCAGTAATTTATTGAGGACTTACTGATCTCTTGATGCCTTTAGACCTGAGTACAGCCATAATTTGATGAGGACTTACTGATCTCTTGGTGCCTTTAGACCTGTGTACAATAGTAATTTGATGAGGACTTCCTGATCTCTTGGTGCCTTTAGACCTGAGTACAGCAGTAATTTAATGACGACTTACTGATCTCTTGATGCCTTCAGACCTGTGTACAATAGTAATTTGATGAGGACTTACTGATCTCTTGATGCCTTTAGATCTGAGTACAGCAGTAATTTGATGAGGACTTACTGATCTCTTGATGCCTTTAGATATGAGTACAGGAGTAATTTGATGAGGACTTACTGATCTCTTGGTGCCTTTAGACCTGAGTACAACAGTAATTTCATGAGGACTTACTGATCCCTTGGTGCCTTTAGACTTGAGTACAGCCATAATTTGATGAGGACTTACTGATCTCTTGGTGCCTTAAGATCTGAGTACAGCAGTAATTTGATGAGGACTTCCTGATCTCTTGGTGCCTTTAGACCTGAGTACAGCAGTAATTTAATGAGGACTTACTGATCTCTTGATGCCTTTAGACCTGAGTACAGCAGTAATTTGATGAAGACTTACTGATCTCCTGGTGCCTTTAGACTTAAGTACAGCCATAATTTGATTAGGATTTACTGATCTTTTGGTGCCTTTAGACCTGAGTACAGCAGTAATTTGATAAGGACTTACTGATATCTTGGTGCCTTTCGATCTGAGTACAACAGTAATTTGATGAGGAATTACTGATCTCTTGATGCCTTTAGACCTAAGTACAGCAGTAATTTGATGAGGACTTACTGATCTCTTGGTGCCTTAAGATCTGAGTACAGCAGTAATTTGATCAGGACTTACTGATCCCTTGGTGCCTTTAGACCTGAGTACAGCAGTAATTTGATGAGGACTTACTGATCTCCTGGTGCCTTTAGACCTGAGTACGGGAGTAATTTGATGAGGACTTGCTGATCTCTTGGTGCCTTTAGACCTGAGTACAGCCATTATTTGATGAGGACTTACTGATCTCATGGTGCCTTTAGATCTGAGTACAGCAGTAACTTGATGAGGACTTACTGACCTCTTGGTGCCTTTTGACCTGAGTATGGCAGTAATTTGATGAGGACTTACTGATCTATTGGTGCCTTTAGACTTGAGTACAGCAGTAATTTAATGAGGACTTACTGATCTCTTGGTGCCTTTAGACCTGAGTACAACAGTAATTTGATGAGGACTTACTGATCTCTTGGTGCCTTTAGACCTGTGTACAATAGTAATTTGATGAGGACTTCCTGATCTCTTGGTGCCTTTAGACCTGAGTACAGCAGTAATTTAATGAGGACTTACTGATCTCTTGATGCCTTTAGACCTGTGTACAATAGTAATTTGATGAGGACTTACTGATCTCTTGATGCCTTTAGACCTAAGTACAGCAGTAATTTGATGAGGACTTACTGATCTCTTGATGCCTTTAGACCTGAGTACAGCCATAATTTGATGAGGACTTACTGATCTCTTGGTGCCTTTAGACCTGAGTACAGCAGTAATTTATTGAGGACTTACTGATCTCTTGATGCCTTTAGACCTGAGTACAGCCATAATTTGATGAGGACTTACTGATCTCTTGGTGCCTTTAGACCTGTGTACAATAGTAATTTGATGAGGACTTCCTGATCTCTTGGTGCCTTTAGACCTGAGTACAGCAGTAATTTAATGACGACTTACTGATCTCTTGATGCCTTCAGACCTGTGTACAATAGTAATTTGATGAGGACTTACTGATCTCTTGATGCCTTTAGATCTGAGTACAGCAGTAATTTGATGAGGACTTACTGATCTCTTGATGCCTTTAGATATGAGTACAGGAGTAATTTGATGAGGACTTACTGATCTCTTGGTGCCTTTAGACCTGAGTACAACAGTAATTTCATGAGGACTTACTGATCCCTTGGTGCCTTTAGACTTGAGTACAGCCATAATTTGATGAGGACTTACTGATCTCTTGGTGCCTTAAGATCTGAGTACAGCAGTAATTTGATGAGGACTTCCTGATCTCTTGGTGCCTTTAGACCTGAGTACAGCAGTAATTTAATGAGGACTTACTGATCTCTTGATGCCTTTAGACCTGAGTACAGCAGTAATTTGATGAAGACTTACTGATCTCCTGGTGCCTTTAGACTTAAGTACAGCCATAATTTGATTAGGATTTACTGATCTTTTGGTGCCTTTAGACCTGAGTACAGCAGTAATTTGATAAGGACTTACTGATATCTTGGTGCCTTTCGATCTGAGTACAACAGTAATTTGATGAGGAATTACTGATCTCTTGATGCCTTTAGACCTAAGTACAGCAGTAATTTGATGAGGACTTACTGATCTCTTGGTGCCTTAAGATCTGAGTACAGCAGTAATTTGATCAGGACTTACTGATCCCTTGGTGCCTTTAGACCTGAGTACAGCAGTAATTTGATGAGGACTTACTGATCTCCTGGTGCCTTTAGACCTGAGTACGGGAGTAATTTGATGAGGACTTGCTGATCTCTTGGTGCCTTTAGACCTGAGTACAGCCATTATTTGATGAGGACTTACTGATCTCTTGGTGCCTTAAGACCTGTGTACAATAGTAATTTGATGAGGACTTCCTGATCTCTTGGTGCCTTTAGACCTGAGTACAGCAGTAATTTAATGAGGACTTACTGATCTCTTGATGCCTTTAGACCTGTGTACAATAGTAATTTGATGAGGACTTACTGATCTCTTGATGCCTTTAGATCTGAGTACAGGAGTAATTTGATGAGGACTGACTGATCTCTTGTTGCCTTTAGACCTGAGTACAACAGTAATTTGATGAGGACTTACTGATCCCTTGGTGCCTTTAGACTTGAGTATAGCCATAATTTGATGAGGACTTACTGATCTCTTGGTGCCTTAAGATCTGAGTACAGCAGTAATTTGATGAGGACTTCCTGATCTCTTGGTGCCTTTAGACCTGAGTACAGCAGTAATTTAATGAGGACTTACTGATCTCTTGATGCCTTTAGACTTGAGTACAGCAGTAATTTGATGAGGACTTACTGATCTCCTGGTGCCTTTAGACTTGAGTACAGCCATAATTTGATGAGGACTTACTGATCTCTTGGTGCCTTAAGATTTGAGTACAGCAGTAATTTGATGAGGACTTACTGATCCCTTGATGCCTTTAGACCTGAGTACATCAGTTATTTGATGAGGACTTACTGATCCATTGATGCCTTTAGACCTGAGTACAGCAGTAATTTGATGAGGACTTACTGATCCCTTGATGCCTTTAGACCTGAGTACAGCCATAATTTGATCAGGACTTACTGATCCCTTGGTGCCTTTAGACCTGAGTACAGCAGTAATATGATGAGGACTTACTGATCCCTTGATGCCTTTAGACCTGAGTACAGCAGTAATTTGATGAGGACTTACTGATCCCTTGATGCCTTTAGACCTGAGTACAGCAGTAATTTGATGAGGACTTACTGATCCCTTGGTGCCTTTAGACCTGAGTACAGCAGTAATTTGATGAGGACTAACTGATCTCTTGATGCCTTTAGACCAGAGTACAGCCATAATTTAATGAGGACTTACTGATCCCTTGGTGCCTTTAGACCTGAGTACAGCAGTAATTTGATGAGGACTTACTGATCCCTTGATGCCTTTAGACCTGAGTACAGCAGTAATTTATTGAGGACTTACTGATCTCTTGATGCCTTTAGACCTGAGTACAGCCATAATTTGATGAGGACTTGCTGATCCCTTGATGCCTTTAGACCTGAGTACAGCAGTAATTTGATGAGGACTTACTGATCTCTTGATGCCTTTAGACCTAAGTACAGCAGTAATTTGATGAGGACTTACTGATCTCTTCATGCCTTTAGACCTGAGTACAGCCATAATTTGATGAGGACTTACTGATCTCTTGGTGCCTTTAGACCTGAGTACAGCAGTAATTTATTGAGGACTTACTGATCTCTTGATGCCTTTAGACCTGAGTACAGCCATAATTTGATGAGGACTTACTGATCTCTTGGTGCCTTTAGACCTGTGTACAATAGTAATTTGATGAGGACTTCCTGATCTCTTGGTGCCTTTAGACCTGAGTACAGCAGTAATTTAATGACGACTTACTGATCTCTTGATGCCTTTAGACCTGTGTACAATAGTAATTTGATGAGGACTTACTGATCTCTTGATGCCTTTAGATCTGAGTAAAGCAGTAATTTGATGAGGACTTACTGATCTCTTGATGCCTTTAGATCTGAGTACAGGAGTAATTTGATGAGGACTTACTGATCTCTTGGTGCCTTTAGACCTGAGTACAACAGTAATTTGATGAGGACTTACTGATCCCTTGGTGCCTTTAGACTTGAGTACAGCCATAATTTGATGAGGACTTACTGATCTCTTGGTGCCTTAAGATCTGAGTACAGCAGTAATTTGATGAGGACTTCCTGATCTCTTGGTGCCTTTAGACCTGAGTACAGCAGTAATTTAATGAGGACTTACTGATCTCTTGATGCCTTTAGACCTGAGTACAGCAGTAATTTGATGAAGACTTACTGATCTCCTGGTGCCTTTATACTTAAGTACAGCCATAATTTGATTAGGATTTACTGATCTTTTGGTGCCTTTAGACCTGAGTACAGCAGTAATTTGATAAGGACTTACTGATATCTTGGTGCCTTTCGATCTGAGTACAACAGTAATTTGATGAGGAATTACTGATCTCTTGATGCCTTTAGACCTAAGTACAGCAGTAATTTGATGAGGACTTACTGATCTCTTGGTGCCTTAAGATCTGAGTACAGCAGTAATTTGATCAGGACTTACTGATCCCTTGGTGCCTTTAGACCTGAGTACAGCAGTAATTTGATGAGGACTTACTGATCTCCTGGTGCCTTTAGACCTGAGTACGGGAGTAATTTGATGAGGACTTGCTGATCTCTTGGTGCCTTTAGACCTGAGTACAGCAGTAATTTGATGAGGACTTACTGATCTCTTGGTGCCTTTAGATCTGAGTACAGCAGTAATTTGATGAGGACTTACTGATCTCTTGATGCCTTTAGATCTGAGTACAGGAGTAATTTGATGAGGACTTACTGATCTCTTGGTGCCTTTAGACCTGAGTACAACAGTAATTTGATGAGGACTTACTGATCCCTTGGTGCCTTTAGACTTGAGTACAGCCATAATTTGATGAGGACTTACTGATCTCTTGGTGCCTTAAGATCTGAGTACAGCAGTAATTTGATGAGGACTTCCTGATCTCTTGGTGCCTTTAGACCTGAGTACAGCAGTAATTTAATGAGGACTTACTGATCTCTTGATGCCTTTAGACCTGAGTACAGCAGTAATTTGATGAAGACTTACTGATCTCCTGGTGCCTTTATACTTAAGTACAGCCATAATTTGATTAGGATTTACTGATCTTTTGGTGCCTTTAGACCTGAGTACAGCAGTAATTTGATAAGGACTTACTGATATCTTGGTGCCTTTCGATCTGAGTACAACAGTAATTTGATGAGGAATTACTGATCTCTTGATGCCTTTAGACCTAAGTACAGCAGTAATTTGATGAGGACTTACTGATCTCTTGGTGCCTTAAGATCTGAGTACAGCAGTAATTTGATCAGGACTTACTGATCCCTTGGTGCCTTTAGACCTGAGTACAGCAGTAATTTGATGAGGACTTACTGATCTCCTGGTGCCTTTAGACCTGAGTACGGGAGTAATTTGATGAGGACTTGCTGATCTCTTGGTGCCTTTAGACCTGAGTACAGCAGTAATTTGATGAGGACTTACTGATCTCTTGGTGCCTTTAGACCTGAGTACAGCAGTAATTTGATGAGGACTTACTGATCTCTTGGTGCCTTTAGACCTGAGTACAGCAGTAATTTAATGAGGACTTACTGATCTCTTGATGCCTTTAGACCTGAGTACAGCAGTAATTTGATGAGGACTTACTGACCTCTTGGTGCCTTTTGACCTGAGTATGGCAGTAATTTGATGAGGACTTACTGATCTCATGGTGCCTTTAGACCTGAGTACAGCAGTAACTTGATGAAGACTCACTGATCTCTTGCTGCCTTTAGACCTGAGTACAGCAGTAATTTGATGAGGACTTACTGATCTATTGGTGCCTTTAGACTTGAGTACAGCAGTAATTTAATGAGGACTTACTGATCTCTTGGTGCCTTTAGACCTGAGTACAACAGTAATTTGATGAGGACTTACTGATCTCTTGGTGCCTTTAGACCTGTGTACAATAGTAATTTGATGAGGACTTCCTGATCTCTTGGTGCCTTTAGACCTGAGTACAGCAGTAATTTAATGAGGACTTACTGATCTCTTGATGCCTTTAGACCTGTGTACAATAGTAATTTGATGAGGACTTACTGATCTCTTGATGCCTTTAGATCTGAGTACAGGAGTAATTTGATGAGGACTTACTGATCTCCTGGTGCCTTTAGACCTGTGTACAATAGTAATTTGATGAGGACTTCCTGATCTCTTGGTGCCTTTAGACCTGAGTACAGCAGTAATTTAATGAGGACTTACTGATCTCTTGATGCCTTTAGACCTGTGTACAATAGTAATTTGATGAGGACTTACTGATCTCTTGATGCCTTTAGATCTGAGTACAGGAGTAATTTGATGAGGACTTACTGATCTCTTGTTGCCTTTAGACCTGAGTACAACAGTAATTTGATGAGGACTTACTGATCCCTTGGTGCCTTTAGACTTGAGTACAGCCATAATTTGATGAGGACTTACTGATCTCTTGGTGCCTTAAGATCTGAGTACAGCAGTAATTTGATGAGGACTTCCTGATCTCTTGGTGCCTTTAGACCTGAGTACAGCAGTAATTTAATGAGGACTTACTGATCTCTTGATGCCTTTAGACCTGAGTACAGCAGTAATTTGATGAGGACTTACTGATCTCCTGGTGCCTTTAGACTTGAGTACAGCCATAATTTGATGAGGACTTACTGATCTCTTGGTGCCTTAAGATTTGAGTACAGCAGTAATTTGATGAGGACTTACTGATCCCTTGATGCCTTTAGACCTGAGTACAGCAGTTATTTGATGAGGACTTACTGATCCATTGATGCCTTTAGACCTGAGTACAGCAGTAATTTGATGAGGACTTACTGATCCCTTGATGCCTTTAGACCTGAGTACAGCCATAATTTGATCAGGACTTACTGATCCCTTGGTGCCTTTAGACCTGAGTACAGCAGTAATTTGATGAGGACTTACTGATCCCTTGATGCCTTTAGACCTGAGTACAGCAGTAATTTGATGAGGACTTACTGATTCCTTGATGCCTTTAGACCTGAGTACAGCAGTAATTTGATGAGGACTTACTGATCCCTTGGTGCCTTTAGACCTGAGTACAGCAGTAATTTGATGAGGACTAACTGATCTCTTGATGCCTTTAGACCTGAGTACAGCCATAATTTAATGAGGACTTACTGATCCCTTGGTGCCTTTAGACCTGAGTACAGCAGTAATTTGATGAGGACTTACTGATCCCTTGATGCCTTTAGACCTGAGTACAGCAGTAATTTATTGAGGACTTACTGATCTCTTGATGCCTTTAGACCTGAGTACAGCAGTAATTTGATGAGGACTTACTGATCTCTTGATGCCTTTAGACCTAAGTACAGCAGTAATTTGATGAGGACTTACTGATCTCTTGATGCCTTTAGACCTGAGTACAGCCATAATTTGATGAGGACTTACTGATCTCTTGGTGCCTTTAGACCTGAGTCCAGCAGTAATTTATTGAGGACTTACTGATCTCTTGATGCCTTTAGACCTGAGTACAGCCATAATTTGATGAGGACTTACTGATCTCTTGGTGCCTTTAGACCTGTGTACAATAGTAATTTGATGAGGACTTCCTGATCTCTTGGTGCCTTTAGACCTGAGTACAGCAGTAATTTAATGACGACTTACTGATCTCTTGATGCCTTTAGACCTGTGTACAATAGTAATTTGATGAGGACTTACTGATCTCTTGATGCCTTTAGATCTGAGTACAGCAGTAATTTGATGAGGACTTACTGATCTCTTGATGCCTTTAGATCTGAGTACAGGAGTAATTTGATGAGGACTTACTGATCTCTTGGTGCCTTTAGACCTGAGTACAACAGTAATTTGATGAGGACTTACTGATCCCTTGGTGCCTTTAGACTTGAGTACAGCCATAATTTGATGAGGACTTACTGATCTCTTGGTGCCTTAAGATCTGAGTACAGCAGTAATTTGATGAGGACTTCCTGATCTCTTGGTGGCTTTAGACCTGAGTACAGCAGTAATTTAATGAGGACTTACTGATCTCTTGATGCCTTTAGACCTGAGTACAGCAGTAATTTGATGAAGACTTACTGATCTCCTGGTGCCTTTATACTTAAGTACAGCCATAATTTGATTAGGATTTACTGATCTTTTGGTGCCTTTAGACCTGAGTACAGCAGTAATTTGATAAGGACTTACTGATATCTTGGTGCCTTTCGATCTGAGTACAACAGTAATTTGATGAGGAATTACTGATCTCTTGATGCCTTTAGACCTAAGTACAGCAGTAATTTGATGAGGACTTACTGATCTCTTGGTGCCTTAAGATCTGAGTACAGCAGTAATTTGATCAGGACTTACTGATCCCTTGGTGCCTTTAGACCTGAGTACAGCAGTAATTTGATGAGGACTTACTGATCTCCTGGTGCCTTTAGACCTGAGTACGGGAGTAATTTGATGAGGACTTGCTGATCTCTTGGTGCCTTTAGACCTGAGTACAGCAGTAATTTGATGAGGACTTACTGATCTCTTGGTGCCTTTAGACCTGAGTACAGCAGTAATTTGATGAGGACTTACTGATCTCTTGGTGCCTTTAGACCTGAGTACAGCCATAATTTAATGAGGACTTACTGATCTCTTGATGCCTTTAGACCTGAGTACAGCAGTAATTTGATGAGGACTTACTGATCTCTTGGTGTCTTTAGACCTGAGTACAGCAGTAATTTGATGAGGACTTACTGATCCCTTGGTGCCTTTAGACCTGAGTACAGCAGTAATTTGATGAGGACTTACTGATCCCTTGGTGCCTTTAGACCTGAGTACAGCAGTAATTTGATGAGCACTTACTGATCCCTTGATGCCTTTAGACCTGAGTACAGCAGTAATTTGATGAGGACTTACTGATCCCTTGGTGCCTTTAGACCTGAGTACAGCAGTAATTTAATGAGGACTTACTGATCTCTTGATGCCTTTAGACCTGAGTACAGCCATAATTTGATAAGGACTTAATGATCCCTTGGTACCTTTAGACCTGAGTACAGCAGTAATTTGATGAGGACTTACTGATCCCTTGATGCCTTTAGACCTGAGTACAGCAGTAATTTGATGAGGACTTACTGATCCCTTGGTGCCTTTAGACCTTAGTACAGCAGTAATTTAATGAGGACTTACTGATCTCTTGATGCCTTTAGACCTTAGTACAGCCGTAATTTGATGAGGACTTACTGATCCCTTGGTGCCTTTAGACCTGAGTACAGCAGTAATTTGATGAGGACTTACTGATCTCTTGATGCCTTTAGACCTGAGTACAGCCATAATTTAATGAGGACTTACTGATCCCTTGGTGCCTTTAGACCTGAGTACAGCAGTAATTTGATGAGAGCTTACTGATCCCTTGATGCCTTTAGACCTGAGTACAGCAGTAATTTAATGAGGACTTACTGATCTCTTGATGCCTTTAGACCTGAGTACAGCCTAATTTGATGAGGACTTACTGATCCCTTGGTGCCTTTAGACCTGAGTACAGCAGTAATTTGATCAGGACTTACTGATCTCTTGATGCCTTTAGACCTGAGTACAGCAGTAATTTGATGAGGACTTACTGATCTCTTGATGCCTTTAGACCTGAGTACAGCCATAATTTGATGAGGACTTACTGATCTCTTGATGCCTTTAGACCTGAGTACAGCCGTAATTTGATGAGGACTTACTGATCCCTTGGTGCCTTTAGACCTGAGTACAGCAGTAATTTGATGAGGACTTACTGATCTCTTGATGCCTTTAGACCTGAGTACAGCCATAATTTAATGAGGACTTACTGATCCCTTGGTGCCTTTAGACCTGAGTACAGCAGTAATTTGATGAGAGCTTACTGATCCCTTGATGCCTTTAGACCTGAGTACAGCAGTAATTTAATGAGGACTTACTGATCTCTTGATGCCTTTAGACCTGAGTACAGCCTAATTTGATGAGGACTTACTGATCCCTTGATGCCTTTAGACCTGAGTACAGCAGTAATTTGATCAGGACTTACTGATCTCTTGATTCCTTTAGACCTGAGTACAGCAGTAATTTGATGAGGACTTACTGATCTCTTGATGCCTTTAGACCTGAGTACAGCCATAATTTGATGAGGACTTACTGATCTCTTGGTGCCTTTAGACCTGAGTACAGCAGTAATTTGATGAGGACTTACTGATCTATTGGTGCCTTTAGACCTGAGTACAGCAGTTATTTGATGAGGACTTACTGATCTCTTGGTGCCTTTAGACCTGAGTACAGCAGTAATTTAATGAGGACTTACTGATCTCTTGGTGCCTTTAGACCTGAGTACAGCCATTATTTGATGAGGACTTACTGATCTCTTGGTGCCTTAAGACCTGTGTACAATAGTAATTTGATGAGGACTTCCTGATCTCTTGGTGCCTTTAGACCTGAGTACAGCAGTAATTTAATGAGGACTTACTGATCTCTTGATGCCTTTAGACCTGTGTACAATAGTAATTTGATGAGGACTTACTGATCTCTTGATGCCTTTAGATCTGAGTACAGGAGTAATTTGATGAGGACTGACTGATCTCTTGTTGCCTTTAGACCTGAGTACAACAGTAATTTGATGAGGACTTACTGATCCCTTGGTGCCTTTAGACTTGAGTATAGCCATAATTTGATGAGGACTTACTGATCTCTTGGTGCCTTAAGATCTGAGTACAGCAGTAATTTGATGAGGACTTCCTGATCTCTTGGTGCCTTTAGACCTGAGTACAGCAGTAATTTAATGAGGACTTACTGATCTCTTGATGCCTTTAGACTTGAGTACAGCAGTAATTTGATGAGGACTTACTGATCTCCTGGTGCCTTTAGACTTGAGTACAGCCATAATTTGATGAGGACTTACTGATCTCTTGGTGCCTTAAGATTTGAGTACAGCAGTAATTTGATGAGGACTTACTGATCCCTTGATGCCTTTAGACCTGAGTACATCAGTTATTTGATGAGGACTTACTGATCCATTGATGCCTTTAGACCTGAGTACAGCAGTAATTTGATGAGGACTTACTGATCCCTTGATGCCTTTAGACCTGAGTACAGCCATAATTTGATCAGGACTTACTGATCCCTTGGTGCCTTTAGACCTGAGTACAGCAGTAATATGATGAGGACTTACTGATCCCTTGATGCCTTTAGACCTGAGTACAGCAGTAATTTGATGAGGACTTACTGATCCCTTGATGCCTTTAGACCTGAGTACAGCAGTAATTTGATGAGGACTTACTGATCCCTTGGTGCCTTTAGACCTGAGTACAGCAGTAATTTGATGAGGACTAACTGATCTCTTGATGCCTTTAGACCAGAGTACAGCCATAATTTAATGAGGACTTACTGATCCCTTGGTGCCTTTAGACCTGAGTACAGCAGTAATTTGATGAGGACTTACTGATCCCTTGATGCCTTTAGACCTGAGTACAGCAGTAATTTATTGAGGACTTACTGATCTCTTGATGCCTTTAGACCTGAGTACAGCCATAATTTGATGAGGACTTGCTGATCCCTTGATGCCTTTAGACCTGAGTACAGCAGTAATTTGATGAGGACTTACTGATCTCTTGATGCCTTTAGACCTAAGTACAGCAGTAATTTGATGAGGACTTACTGATCTCTTCATGCCTTTAGACCTGAGTACAGCCATAATTTGATGAGGACTTACTGATCTCTTGGTGCCTTTAGACCTGAGTACAGCAGTAATTTATTGAGGACTTACTGATCTCTTGATGCCTTTAGACCTGAGTACAGCCATAATTTGATGAGGACTTACTGATCTCTTGGTGCCTTTAGACCTGTGTACAATAGTAATTTGATGAGGACTTCCTGATCTCTTGGTGCCTTTAGACCTGAGTACAGCAGTAATTTAATGACGACTTACTGATCTCTTGATGCCTTTAGACCTGTGTACAATAGTAATTTGATGAGGACTTACTGATCTCTTGATGCCTTTAGATCTGAGTACAGCAGTAATTTGATGAGGACTTACTGATCTCTTGGTGTCTTTAGACCTGAGTACAGCAGTAATTTGATGAGGACTTACTGATCCCTTGGTGCCTTTAGACCTGAGTACAGCAGTAATTTGATGAGGACTTACTGATCCCTTGGTGCCTTTAGACCTGAGTACAGCAGTAATTTGATGAGCACTTACTGATCCCTTGATGCCTTTAGACCTGAGTACAGCAGTAATTTGATGAGGACTTACTGATCCCTTGGTGCCTTTAGACCTGAGTACAGCAGTAATTTAATGAGGACTTACTGATCTCTTGATGCCTTTAGACCTGAGTACAGCAGTAATTTGATGAAGACTTACTGATCTCCTGGTGCCTTTATACTTAAGTACAGCCATAATTTGATTAGGATTTACTGATCTTTTGGTGCCTTTAGACCTGAGTACAGCAGTAATTTGATAAGGACTTACTGATATCTTGGTGCCTTTCGATCTGAGTACAACAGTAATTTGATGAGGAATTACTGATCTCTTGATGCCTTTAGACCTAAGTACAGCAGTAATTTGATGAGGACTTACTGATCTCTTGGTGCCTTAAGATCTGAGTACAGCAGTAATTTGATCAGGACTTACTGATCCCTTGGTGCCTTTAGACCTGAGTACAGCAGTAATTTGATGAGGACTTACTGATCTCCTGGTGCCTTTAGACCTGAGTACGGGAGTAATTTGATGAGGACTTGCTGATCTCTTGGTGCCTTTAGACCTGAGTACAGCAGTAATTTGATGAGGACTTACTGATCTCTTGGTGCCTTTAGATCTGAGTACAGCAGTAATTTGATGAGGACTTACTGATCTCTTGATGCCTTTAGATCTGAGTACAGGAGTAATTTGATGAGGACTTACTGATCTCTTGGTGCCTTTAGACCTGAGTACAACAGTAATTTGATGAGGACTTACTGATCCCTTGGTGCCTTTAGACTTGAGTACAGCCATAATTTGATGAGGACTTACTGATCTCTTGGTGCCTTAAGATCTGAGTACAGCAGTAATTTGATGAGGACTTCCTGATCTCTTGGTGCCTTTAGACCTGAGTACAGCAGTAATTTAATGAGGACTTACTGATCTCTTGATGCCTTTAGACCTGAGTACAGCAGTAATTTGATGAAGACTTACTGATCTCCTGGTGCCTTTATACTTAAGTACAGCCATAATTTGATTAGGATTTACTGATCTTTTGGTGCCTTTAGACCTGAGTACAGCAGTAATTTGATAAGGACTTACTGATATCTTGGTGCCTTTCGATCTGAGTACAACAGTAATTTGATGAGGAATTACTGATCTCTTGATGCCTTTAGACCTAAGTACAGCAGTAATTTGATGAGGACTTACTGATCTCTTGGTGCCTTAAGATCTGAGTACAGCAGTAATTTGATCAGGACTTACTGATCCCTTGGTGCCTTTAGACCTGAGTACAGCAGTAATTTGATGAGGACTTACTGATCTCCTGGTGCCTTTAGACCTGAGTACGGGAGTAATTTGATGAGGACTTGCTGATCTCTTGGTGCCTTTAGACCTGAGTACAGCAGTAATTTGATGAGGACTTACTGATCTCTTGGTGCCTTTAGACCTGAGTACAGCAGTAATTTGATGAGGACTTACTGATCTCTTGGTGCCTTTAGACCTGAGTACAGCAGTAATTTAATGAGGACTTACTGATCTCTTGATGCCTTTAGACCTGAGTACAGCAGTAATTTGATGAGGACTTACTGACCTCTTGGTGCCTTTTGACCTGAGTATGGCAGTAATTTGATGAGGACTTACTGATCTCATGGTGCCTTTAGACCTGAGTACAGCAGTAACTTGATGAAGACTCACTGATCTCTTGCTGCCTTTAGACCTGAGTACAGCAGTAATTTGATGAGGACTTACTGATCTATTGGTGCCTTTAGACTTGAGTACAGCAGTAATTTAATGAGGACTTACTGATCTCTTGGTGCCTTTAGACCTGAGTACAACAGTAATTTGATGAGGACTTACTGATCTCTTGGTGCCTTTAGACCTGTGTACAATAGTAATTTGATGAGGACTTCCTGATCTCTTGGTGCCTTTAGACCTGAGTACAGCAGTAATTTAATGAGGACTTACTGATCTCTTGATGCCTTTAGACCTGTGTACAATAGTAATTTGATGAGGACTTACTGATCTCTTGATGCCTTTAGATCTGAGTACAGGAGTAATTTGATGAGGACTTACTGATCTCCTGGTGCCTTTAGACCTGTGTACAATAGTAATTTGATGAGGACTTCCTGATCTCTTGGTGCCTTTAGACCTGAGTACAGCAGTAATTTAATGAGGACTTACTGATCTCTTGATGCCTTTAGACCTGTGTACAATAGTAATTTGATGAGGACTTACTGATCTCTTGATGCCTTTAGATCTGAGTACAGGAGTAATTTGATGAGGACTTACTGATCTCTTGTTGCCTTTAGACCTGAGTACAACAGTAATTTGATGAGGACTTACTGATCCCTTGGTGCCTTTAGACTTGAGTACAGCCATAATTTGATGAGGACTTACTGATCTCTTGGTGCCTTAAGATCTGAGTACAGCAGTAATTTGATGAGGACTTCCTGATCTCTTGGTGCCTTTAGACCTGAGTACAGCAGTAATTTAATGAGGACTTACTGATCTCTTGATGCCTTTAGACCTGAGTACAGCAGTAATTTGATGAGGACTTACTGATCTCCTGGTGCCTTTAGACTTGAGTACAGCCATAATTTGATGAGGACTTACTGATCTCTTGGTGCCTTAAGATTTGAGTACAGCAGTAATTTGATGAGGACTTACTGATCCCTTGATGCCTTTAGACCTGAGTACAGCAGTTATTTGATGAGGACTTACTGATCCATTGATGCCTTTAGACCTGAGTACAGCAGTAATTTGATGAGGACTTACTGATCCCTTGATGCCTTTAGACCTGAGTACAGCCATAATTTGATCAGGACTTACTGATCCCTTGGTGCCTTTAGACCTGAGTACAGCAGTAATTTGATGAGGACTTACTGATCCCTTGATGCCTTTAGACCTGAGTACAGCAGTAATTTGATGAGGACTTACTGATTCCTTGATGCCTTTAGACCTGAGTACAGCAGTAATTTGATGAGGACTTACTGATCCCTTGGTGCCTTTAGACCTGAGTACAGCAGTAATTTGATGAGGACTAACTGATCTCTTGATGCCTTTAGACCTGAGTACAGCCATAATTTAATGAGGACTTACTGATCCCTTGGTGCCTTTAGACCTGAGTACAGCAGTAATTTGATGAGGACTTACTGATCCCTTGATGCCTTTAGACCTGAGTACAGCAGTAATTTATTGAGGACTTACTGATCTCTTGATGCCTTTAGACCTGAGTACAGCAGTAATTTGATGAGGACTTACTGATCTCTTGATGCCTTTAGACCTAAGTACAGCAGTAATTTGATGAGGACTTACTGATCTCTTGATGCCTTTAGACCTGAGTACAGCCATAATTTGATGAGGACTTACTGATCTCTTGGTGCCTTTAGACCTGAGTCCAGCAGTAATTTATTGAGGACTTACTGATCTCTTGATGCCTTTAGACCTGAGTACAGCCATAATTTGATGAGGACTTACTGATCTCTTGGTGCCTTTAGACCTGTGTACAATAGTAATTTGATGAGGACTTCCTGATCTCTTGGTGCCTTTAGACCTGAGTACAGCAGTAATTTAATGACGACTTACTGATCTCTTGATGCCTTTAGACCTGTGTACAATAGTAATTTGATGAGGACTTACTGATCTCTTGATGCCTTTAGATCTGAGTACAGCAGTAATTTGATGAGGACTTACTGATCTCTTGATGCCTTTAGATCTGAGTACAGGAGTAATTTGATGAGGACTTACTGATCTCTTGGTGCCTTTAGACCTGAGTACAACAGTAATTTGATGAGGACTTACTGATCCCTTGGTGCCTTTAGACTTGAGTACAGCCATAATTTGATGAGGACTTACTGATCTCTTGGTGCCTTAAGATCTGAGTACAGCAGTAATTTGATGAGGACTTCCTGATCTCTTGGTGGCTTTAGACCTGAGTACAGCAGTAATTTAATGAGGACTTACTGATCTCTTGATGCCTTTAGACCTGAGTACAGCAGTAATTTGATGAAGACTTACTGATCTCCTGGTGCCTTTATACTTAAGTACAGCCATAATTTGATTAGGATTTACTGATCTTTTGGTGCCTTTAGACCTGAGTACAGCAGTAATTTGATAAGGACTTACTGATATCTTGGTGCCTTTCGATCTGAGTACAACAGTAATTTGATGAGGAATTACTGATCTCTTGATGCCTTTAGACCTAAGTACAGCAGTAATTTGATGAGGACTTACTGATCTCTTGGTGCCTTAAGATCTGAGTACAGCAGTAATTTGATCAGGACTTACTGATCCCTTGGTGCCTTTAGACCTGAGTACAGCAGTAATTTGATGAGGACTTACTGATCTCCTGGTGCCTTTAGACCTGAGTACGGGAGTAATTTGATGAGGACTTGCTGATCTCTTGGTGCCTTTAGACCTGAGTACAGCAGTAATTTGATGAGGACTTACTGATCTCTTGGTGCCTTTAGACCTGAGTACAGCAGTAATTTGATGAGGACTTACTGATCTCTTGGTGCCTTTAGACCTGAGTACAGCCATAATTTAATGAGGACTTACTGATCTCTTGATGCCTTTAGACCTGAGTACAGCAGTAATTTGATGAGGACTTACTGATCTCTTGGTGTCTTTAGACCTGAGTACAGCAGTAATTTGATGAGGACTTACTGATCCCTTGGTGCCTTTAGACCTGAGTACAGCAGTAATTTGATGAGGACTTACTGATCCCTTGGTGCCTTTAGACCTGAGTACAGCAGTAATTTGATGAGCACTTACTGATCCCTTGATGCCTTTAGACCTGAGTACAGCAGTAATTTGATGAGGACTTACTGATCCCTTGGTGCCTTTAGACCTGAGTACAGCAGTAATTTAATGAGGACTTACTGATCTCTTGATGCCTTTAGACCTGAGTACAGCCATAATTTGATAAGGACTTAATGATCCCTTGGTACCTTTAGACCTGAGTACAGCAGTAATTTGATGAGGACTTACTGATCCCTTGATGCCTTTAGACCTGAGTACAGCAGTAATTTGATGAGGACTTACTGATCCCTTGGTGCCTTTAGACCTTAGTACAGCAGTAATTTAATGAGGACTTACTGATCTCTTGATGCCTTTAGACCTTAGTACAGCCGTAATTTGATGAGGACTTACTGATCCCTTGGTGCCTTTAGACCTGAGTACAGCAGTAATTTGATGAGGACTTACTGATCTCTTGATGCCTTTAGACCTGAGTACAGCCATAATTTAATGAGGACTTACTGATCCCTTGGTGCCTTTAGACCTGAGTACAGCAGTAATTTGATGAGAGCTTACTGATCCCTTGATGCCTTTAGACCTGAGTACAGCAGTAATTTAATGAGGACTTACTGATCTCTTGATGCCTTTAGACCTGAGTACAGCCTAATTTGATGAGGACTTACTGATCCCTTGGTGCCTTTAGACCTGAGTACAGCAGTAATTTGATCAGGACTTACTGATCTCTTGATGCCTTTAGACCTGAGTACAGCAGTAATTTGATGAGGACTTACTGATCTCTTGATGCCTTTAGACCTGAGTACAGCCATAATTTGATGAGGACTTACTGATCTCTTGATGCCTTTAGACCTGAGTACAGCCGTAATTTGATGAGGACTTACTGATCCCTTGGTGCCTTTAGACCTGAGTACAGCAGTAATTTGATGAGGACTTACTGATCTCTTGATGCCTTTAGACCTGAGTACAGCCATAATTTAATGAGGACTTACTGATCCCTTGGTGCCTTTAGACCTGAGTACAGCAGTAATTTGATGAGAGCTTACTGATCCCTTGATGCCTTTAGACCTGAGTACAGCAGTAATTTAATGAGGACTTACTGATCTCTTGATGCCTTTAGACCTGAGTACAGCCTAATTTGATGAGGACTTACTGATCCCTTGATGCCTTTAGACCTGAGTACAGCAGTAATTTGATCAGGACTTACTGATCTCTTGATGCCTTTAGACCTGAGTACAGCAGTAATTTGATGAGGACTTACTGATCTCTTGATGCCTTTAGACCTGAGTACAGCCATAATTTGATGAGGACTTACTGATCTCTTGGTGCCTTTAGACCTGAGTACAGCAGTAATTTGATGAGGACTTACTGATCTATTGGTGCCTTTAGACCTGAGTACAGCAGTTATTTGATGAGGACTTACTGATCTCTTGGTGCCTTTAGACCTGAGTACAGCAGTAATTTAATGAGGACTTACTGATCTCTTGGTGCCTTAAGATCTGAGTACAGCAGTAATTTGATCAGGACTTACTGATCCCTTGGTGCCTTTAGACCTGAGTACAGCAGTAATTTGATGAGGACTTACTGATCTCCTGGTGCCTTTAGACTTGAGTACAGCCATAATTTGATGAGGACTAACTGATCTCTTGGTGCCTTAAGATCTGAGTACAGCAGTAATTTGATGAGGACTTACTGATCTCTTGGTGCCTTTGGATCTGAGTACAGCAGTAATTAGATGAGGACTTACTGATCCCTTGGTGCCTTCAGACCTGAGTACAGCAGTAATTTGATGAGGACTTACTGATCTCCTGGTGCCTTTAGACCTGAGTACGGGAGTAATTTGATGAGGACTTGCTGATCTCTTGGTGCCTTTAGACCTGAGTACAGCAGTAATTTGATGAGGACTTACTGATCTCTTGGTGCCTTTAGACCTGAGTACAGCCATAATTTAATGAGGACTTACTGATCTCTTGATGCCTTTAGACCTGAGTACAGCAGTAATTTGATGAGGACTTACTGATCTCTTGGTGTCTTTAGACCTGAGTACAGCAGTAATTTGATGAGGACTTACTGATCCCTTGGTGCCTTTAGACCTGAGTACAGCAGTAATTTGATGAGGACTTACTGATCCCTTGGTGCCTTTAGACCTGAGTACAGCAGTAATTTGATGAGCACTTACTGATCCCTTGATGCCTTTAGACCTGAGTACAGCAGTAATTTGATGAGGACTTACTGATCCCTTGGTGCCTTTAGACCTGAGTACAGCAGTAATTTAATGAGGACTTACTGATCTCTTGATGCCTTTAGACCTGAGTACAGCCATAATTTGATAAGGACTTAATGATCCCTTGGTACCTTTAGACCTGAGTACAGCAGTAATTTGATGAGGACTTACTGATCCCTTGATGCATTAGACCTGAGTACAGCAGTAATTTGATGAGGATTTACTGATCCCTTGGTGCCTTTAGACCTTAGTACAGCAGTAATTTAATGAGGACTTACTGATCTCTTGATGCCTTTAGACCTTAGTACAGCCGTAATTTGATGAGGACTTACTGATCCCTTGGTGCCTTTAGACCTGAGTACAGCAGTAATTTGATGAGGACTTACTGATCTCTTGATGCCTTTAGACCTGAGTACAGCCATAATTTAATGAGGACTTACTGATCCCTTGGTGCCTTTAGACCTGAGTACAGCAGTAATTTGATGAGAGCTTACTGATCCCTTGATGCCTTTAGACCTGAGTACAGCACTAATTTAAAAAGGACTTACTGATCTCTTGATGCCTTTAGACCTGAGTACAGCCTAATTTGATGAGGACTTACTGATCCCTTGATGCCTTTAGACCTGAGTACAGCAGTAATTTGATCAGGACTTACTGATCTCTTGATGCCTTTAGACCTGAGTACAGCAGTAATTTGATGAGGACTTACTGATCTCTTGATGCCTTTAGACCTGAGTACAGCCATAATTTGATGAGGACTTACTGATCTCTTGATGCCTTTAGACCTGAGTACAGCCGTAATTTGATGAGGACTTACTGATCCCTTGGTGCCTTTAGACCTGAGTACAGCAGTAATTTGATGAGGACTTACTGATCTCTTGATGCCTTTAGACCTGAGTACAGCCATAATTTAATGAGGACTTACTGATCCCTTGGTGCCTTTAGACCTGAGTACAGCAGTAATTTGAAGAGAGCTTACTGATCCCTTGATGCCTTTAGACCTGAGTACAGCAGTAATTTAATGAGGACTTACTGATCTCTTGATGCCTTTAGACCTGAGTACAGCCTAATTTGATGAGGACTTACTGATCCCTTGATGCCTTTAGACCTGAGTACAGCAGTAATTTGATGAGGACTTACTGATCTCTTGATGCCTTTAGACCTGAGTACAGCAGTAATTTGATGAGGACTTACTGATCTCTTGATGCCTTTAGACCTGAGTACAGCCATAATTTGATGAGGACTTACTGATCTATTGGTGCCTTTAGACCTGAGTACAGCAGTTATTTGATGAGGACTTACTGATCTCTTGGTGCCTTTAGACCTGAGTACAGCAGTAATTTAATGAGGACTTACTGATCTCTTGGTGCCTTAAGATCTGAGTACAGCAGTAATTTGAGCAGGACTTACTGATCCCTTGGTGCCTTTAGACCTGAGTACAGCAGTAATTTGATGAGGACTTACTGATCTCCTGGTGCCTTTAGACTTGAGTACAGCCATAATTTGATGAGGACTAACTGATCTCTTGGTGCCTTAAGATCTGAGTACAGCAGTAATTTGATGAGGACTTACTGATCTCTTGGTGCCTTTGGATCTGAGTACAGCAGTAATTAGATGAGGACTTACTGATCCCTTGGTGCCTTCAGACCTGAGTATAGCAGTAATTTGATGAGGACTTACTGATCTCCTGGTGCCTTTAGACTTGAGTACAGCCATAATTTGATGAGGACTAACTGATCTCTTGGTGCCTTAAGATCTGAGTACAGCAGTAATTTGATGAGGACTTACTGATCTCTTGGTGCCTTTGGATCTGAGTACAGCAGTAATTTGATGAGGACTTACTGATCTCTTGGTGTCTTTAGACCTGAGTACAGCAGTAATTTGATGAGGACTTACTGATCCCTTGGTGCCTTTAGACCTGAGTACAGCAGTAATTTGATGAGGACTTACTGATCTCTAGGTGCCTTTTGACCTGAGTACAGCAGTAATTTGATGAGGACTTACTGATCTCCTGGTGCCTTTAGACCTGAGTACAGCCATAATTTGATGAGGACTTACTGATCTCTTGGTGCCTTTAGATCTGAGTACAGCAGTAATTTGATGAGGACTTACTGATCCCTTGGTGCCTTTAGACCTGAGTACAGCAGTAATTTGATGAGGACTTACTGATCTCCTGGTGCCTTTAGATCTGAGTACAGCAGTAATTTGATGAGGACTTACTGATCTCTTGGTGCCTTTAGACCTGAGTAAAGCAGTAATTTGATGAGGACTTACTGATCCCTTGGTGCCTTTAGACCTGAGTACAGCAGTAATTTGATGAGGACTTAATGATCTCCTGGTGCCTTTAGACCTGAGTACAGCCATAATTTGATGAGGACTTACTGATCTCTTGGTGCCTTTAGATCTGAGTACAGCAGTAATTTGATGAGGACTTACTGATCTTTTGGTGCCTTTAGACCTGAGAACAGCAGTAATGGCGTGACACCACTCCTCTCGAGCCACGTCGGTGGATGCTTGTAGTAGATGCTGCTTACCCTTGATGGTACACAGCTGAAATATTCCCTGAAAATACATCAATGTATAAATATGTACCTTTCATAGGACTATATTTAATATTCCGTTCTTGATAGTCAGGATCTCTGTATTATCCAGAAATTATCCGATGAACATTAATTTAACAATTCATTTAAATACATTTCTATCTCCTGCTGAAATTTAATTTTACATTTTACATCTGAACGCTAAAATATCCTGTCAGCACATTTTAAACAAGGGACCCATGGGTCATGGCGCTCAGCTGATTGTGATTGGACTATAAATGTTTCTCCACTGTGATACTATATCGAGTCGATAAAGCTTAAGAATATGATGGACATGTTGGGCTATTATAATGGAATGTAATGTAATATGTGAGTAAATGATAAATGAAATTACCTGACTGATAGATTAATAGAGTAAAATATAGTGGTTTATTTTTTATTTATTTAGGAGGGGTTGAAAATTGTGATATATTTGAGCAAATATGAATGCAATGACAGCAGTAATAAGCAGTAGTAGAATGATGATAAGGCTATTTGTTGAAGGATCTAAAGTGTATGGTAGCCTGCAAGCTTTCAATTTGACAGATATGATGTTATGATTAACTATGCTGATGAAGTGATTTATGAATTTGTGACTTTATGACACAATATCTCTTTAGTCTTGACAAGGTACATTATTGTGATGCCCACTATGTCTACATAATACACAATATTGACATAATTTCTGGCATTTACATAGGTACCTATGGATGAATAGTTATACAAAATATTAAAGTATGAATATATCTGATTCATCTTGTTCTTGCTTACTGAGGCTGACTTTGGGATGGGGTTCGGAGAAGGGAAAAGTGAGGGCAGCACGAAGGTGGATGTAGAAATATTCTATTGTAATGTTTTTCATTTATATAAGAATATAAAAAGCTAAGAAGAAAGGGGCCCTCCTACTTGGTTATAGTAAAGTTCTAAATATATGATTGCAAACTAATATTCTGACAAGACTGTCATGAAGAAAAACAGTAAAAGTTTTGAGATACTGTGATGCATATGAAAATTTACAGATGGACAGGCAAGTGGACAGAATGGACTAATACCTTTATTTCACTTTCAAGGGAATAATGCATTTAGGTTTATATATAAGCCTATTTTTTTAAAGCATATCCACTTTTTCCATTAAGAAGTTTTTATCTGAATCATTTTTTTTTTATTTACAGGTTTTATAAATTTTTAATAAAAAAACCTGAAAATATAAGTTAAAATATTAGAATTGTTGCAAAAGTTGCAATCATTATATACACAGAGTAAAAAACTGAAAATATAAGTTAAAATATTAGAATTGTTGCAAAAATTGCAATCATCATATATCAAGAGTGTAGCTCATATGGGTCATATTATGCAAACACATATATTTTATTATTTTTAAATCATAAATGTTTAAACTGAATTTAAAAGAAAATAATGCCACAACATGGAATCTACAAGAATATTCCTTAAAATCACTATTAAAAAGTTTTGCACATTGGAGTTTTCAGTACATGCTTAATTTTATTCAACAAAATAAAATAAAAGATTCAGTAAATTTGATAAAATAAAACATCTTTTCAAATAAAGTATACACACTGTTGGTTGAATGAGGGACAAACAATATCATTGTGCTAATTACTACCCCAGTTTTAATTTATTACTGGAATTTATAGTCAATTTCACACCTGGTGAAGTTTTTACTCTTCTGAAGTAAGGAATTACTTATCTGATGAACAACCACACTTTCATAGCAATACACCACTTTGTGGACACAATTAAATGTACACTTTAATCAATGTTACCCTGGTGGTACAATACAAAATCTAAAATGTAGCATAGCCTAGAATAAGAATGAATCAAATACAGAAAATAATAACATTCATCTAGTTTATGCACCATCTGGGGGGAAGGGGGGGGGGGGAGTGCAGGGCAGAGGGGAAGCCTGCTGGTAGTGGCCAAGCTGAGCCAAGGCAAGCTGCCTGGGATGGGTTACATAATGCAAGTGAAGGCTGTACTACTAGGTGGGCTAGATGTAAACAACACTTGACATGGTGTATGAAAACGTGGATAAAACCTATTCTTTCCAATCAATTTCTTTGAAATTTCAGATTTAAAAGATTAAATCCTTATGTATATATACTGTGAAAATTAAATCAACAGTGCCAAAGTTGGAAAAAATTTAAGGTATTGATTTTTTATTTATGCTAATAACTTGAAAAATTTGCAAAATTCAGATCTAATTTTGGGTAAATAATTGAATCTTGATTAAATAAAGTTATATTCCTGAAAAAAAGTCTCTAGGTTCAGCAATTCTCATGTTAGGTGAGTAAATATATTTCCTGATTTTTTTTTAAATTGCATTATATTTTGGCCCATAACTTCAAAATAATACCCAATACTGACCTAATTTTTGGTATGTTCATAGAAAATGGATGAAAGAATGTGAATACTAAATATGATCAAAAACAGATCAGTGGTTTTGATATTAGGCAGCCTTGAAGTGTAACAATGGTTTTTTTTAAGGAAAACGGAGGTTTTTCCTTAATATCTCGAAGGAACAAAGTCCTAATGACCCAATTTTCGGTATGGTAGGAGATTTTGGGGACATCTAAAATTATGTCAACAGCCTGGGGAGCATAGAGATGTGCACTGAATGACCTACAGTCATCAAAGTGGACTGCTTATCAATGTAAGGGAATACAACAAGAGCCTCCAAAAAAATTCAATAACTAGCCTAATTTTGCAGCTTTTATTTTCAAATTTCAGATTTTAACAGATTAAATCCTTATGTGTACATGCTGTGAAAATTAAATCCACAGTACTTACAGGAAAAAAACGTGCCGTGGCCAAAGTTAGGCAAAATTTAAATTACCAATTTTATATTTTTGCCAATATTTAAAAAAAATTAACAGATTTTGATCTAATTTTTGGTATACAATTAAATTTTGATTAATTAAAGTTGTATTACTGAAAATAAGTCCCTACCTTTAAAACTTTTGGTCTTAAGTGACCAAATATCTTCCTGATTTTTTTACAAAGTCCATTATGTTTGGGCCCATAACTTTTTTAAATTAAATAATACTGACTTAATATCTGGCATGTACATAGAAACTATTTAGAGGAATATTTATGGTAAATATGAAGAAAACCAGATGAGTGGTTTTGATATTAGGCAGTCCTGAACTGTAAAAATAGACTTCTAATAAAAAATTGAGGTTTTTCCTTAATATCTCGAAGGAATGAAGTCCTATTGACCCAATTTTCGGCATGAAAGGAGATTTTGGGGACATCTAACTGTATGCCGAATTTCAGATTCGTAGGTCCAACAGTGTCGAAACGTGCCAGTCTTACGGACGGACATCCGGACGGACAGACAGACGGACGGACGACGGACAATGGACCATGACTATAGCTCAGATGACTTATAGTCAGCTGAGCTAAAAACTGAAAGAGTATGACGCTTTATAGATAGTAACAGTGTTTCTATTTTTTTTTGCTTGTGTAGAAAAGAAAAAAATTATAATTAATTGTACCTGAATAAGCAGCTTAATCACAAGTTTGACAAAAGCACACAATAAATTTTTGAATTCCTACGAAATTCCTAGTTCCTAAAAATTATCAGCAACCACATGCTATGCTGGGATAGAATTTCCATTTAAAGCTACCACAAAGTTGGTACCTGTCTTTTTTCGTATCCTGGTACTGGGTATGAGATCGAGCAGCCTGGTAACTTAATTTTCCCAATTGGAGTTGAGCGATCCTTTTTCTTACAGTACAGCAATCTGTCTTCATGTAGCTTAAACCATCTTGTTTTCCAGCGGTGTTTCTTGTGTGCCTGAAACAGATGGGAACTCAATAATGACTGCCTGCAGATATCATTAAACCAGAAAGGTAAGTCAGAGACATAAAATGATATGACACAACCTCAGGACAGATAACTCTGATACATATACTATCATCTCTTACACACATCAGTTCAGTTATATTTTTTACTTTATCCACTGTCATTTCAATTTTAGTTTACTTACATTTCAACACATTTTAAAGTGCTGACAGGTTTTATAGTATTATCTCTCCCAGTGAATGTGGCAGGGAGTGTGTGATTATCTGTGTTTGTGATCTCATGTATTTTTCTAAACAACATAAAAAAAACAAGGGACCCCTTGGTCACTGTGCCCAGCTGAAGTTGACCTTGAAGGTTAAAATCTAAAATAACATCAAATGGAGAACAAGGGACCTATGGGTCACTTGGCTCAGCTGACTTTAAACTTGAAGGTAAAAATCTAAAATAATATAAAATGGAGATAAAGTGTAAGAGGAAGAGGTAATAAAGGCCATGGTTGGTTTATATGTAGGTTTGTATTGATGAGCAAGAAATTGTTGCAAATAATATTTTGTGACCTGACCATGTGTTTCCTAATGTTGAAACTGAAGCATGTGAGCAGTTTGTGAACAAATGATCTGTACAATTACCATGATCATTAGTTGGCTTTTCGATTAACTGTTGACATTTCAGTAGTTTACACATTTGTTCAATCGAATCTTTTTTTTGTATAATATATATTATTAAATATGTTTTTAGCTCAGCTGACTTTCAGTCATGCTGGGCTATAGCGATGTGTCTTTGTCCGTCGTCCTTCCGTCTGTCCGTCCGGCCGTCCGGCCGACCGTCCGTCCGGCCGTTAGCAGGGCACAAATCATAACCGTAGGGGCTAGGGCCATGAACCCTATGCAGTCTTAGAGGTTATAAAAAGATCTCCTTGCAAAGCTGAAATTAGGTCACTGCGACCTATATTCTCGAAGTTATGGGGTGTGTTTGCACCCCCCAGAAATCACTCTTTGAGACAAAATTTTCATCCAAAACCTTCCATCTTTCACATACAGCTCACCTACCAACAGGGGAAGAACCATAATTTTTTTTAAGTCAAAAGGTCAAAGGTCACAGGAGCCTCTTCTTTGAAAAGCCTGTGGATGCATTTTAAGCCAACCCTTTCATCCCAATTCTTTGATCTTTCACATATAGCTCACCTACTAAGTTGGAGAAGAATCCTATAGATTTTGAGGTCACAAGGTCAAAGGTCAGGGTCACAGGATCCACTTCTTTGAAAAGGTTGTGGACAGATTTCAAGCTAGACTTTTCATTCCAAACCTTCCAGCACTGATATCGCTTCTCTGCCAACAGGGGAAAAACCTGTTGATTTTGAGGTCAAAGGTCAAGTTCACAGCACCCACTTCTTGCGTGGAGTCATTTTCAGGCAAACTTTTCAATCTGTACCTTCCATCTGTCATATATGGCTTACCTACCAATAAGGGAAGAAGCCTATTGATGTTGAGGTCAAAAAGTCAAAGGTCAAGGTCACAATATTTAATTGTTCTAAATGCTTGTGAGCATATTTCAAGTGTAACTGTTCAACCCAAACCTTCAGTCTTTCACATATGCCACATCTATGCATCACTCAGTTTGACTCAAACTTCATCTTTATGGGTCTTTTTGAATAAATAACTTATTGATTTTGGGGTCAGCTGGTCAGCAGGTTAAAGGTTGCAGGTCAAAGTTATTCACCCATTGGTTGCCAAGTAATTACACCAGATTTAAGTAGTTAGTAGTTACCCATCATTTAGAAGGAATCCAGGTGATATATGGGCAAAAGGCCAAGGTCATAGGTCAGGGATGTTCACAATTACTTATTTTATAGACCATCTCTATTTTTCTTGTATATATAACCATCCCACTCCAGCTGGTACATCTCCCTGTGTGGCTGTAATTGTGAGTGACACTGGTGACATATGACTCCCTTTTGTATCAGCCTATTAAGTGATAAGGCTCAGTGATAGGTACCTCGTTACTTCATAACAAAAACACTGTTGTCAGAATGCTTCAGCCAGGCATTAAGACTATGAGAGTATAGTATTAAGGTTTAGCTACTGATTTATAAGATGATGGGAACATTTTGCAGTTTATTTTATGGAATCCTAGCAATAAACTTAGTTTCCTAGATATCTGAATATTTTAATATATATCACCACATATAAAAGCAAGTGTTTGTTCTCATAATATGTGGATGTGTACCTTGATTTAGGATGGCTTTTTGTTTTATTTCAAGACTCTTAGTCATGCTTTCTGCATTTCTTTTCTTTCAGGTTTGGCAGTTTACCTACCCTGCTGACCCCATTGAAAAGCAGAGTGATAATAAAAAATATTGGACTTACACTTTTTACAATTGCATATCTATAAATCTGATATGAGGGCCTGGACATGCCTTTTGAATTTTTTTGGGCATTCATTACTGGATAATTTGCCCCAAGTTTGGTCTCTTATTGGAGAATGTGGGATATCAAATGTCATACTTGTCAGAAATCCATTATGTCTGCCAGTTAGCCACCTTAGAAATTCTTTCTTCAGTGCAGTTTCAGTAATTTTTCTTTAATGTTTGGTCCGATTTAGAAAATGTTTGTTGTCTGATTTCAGACTAGCTAGAAGTCCAATATGGCCACCAGGCAACCATCTTTTAATTCCTTTTGATCATATTATCTCAAGAACAGTTAAAGTGAATGCAGTTGGATGTATATTTATGTAATCTTGTAAAGGATTGGGTCAAATATTTCTGAATAAATTTTACCATCATTTATAAAAGTGCAGTACAATTGGCTTGTATTGAATAAAAATTCATACAGAAACACCTGTTTCTCAATAATTCTTGCATGTATTTCCTTGATTTTTGCTATATATTTTGATCTTATATTTGCCCTTTGTGGTGTTCCTTTTGAGACTGACAGGTTTCAAGCAAGCTGTTGGAATAGTTCCTGATAGCTTAACAATCATGCATTTTCCTCAGACCATTAATTCACAGTGTTTTAACCGGACATAGGTGATATATATTTCTGTTGTCATAGAAAATTTTCAACAAGTTGGCAAATTGGTTCTTCAAAATTTGACTGGAAGTTGTGAATCTCAGTCCATGATGTCACAGGTCATGCTTGGCAGCTGAGCGTCATGACCCATGGGTCACTTGTTTTATGAAATGTATACAGTTGAAATATAACTAATTAACAACATAAACAAGGGACCTATGGGTCACGACGCTCAGCTGTTATATATGATAAAAAAATATGATTTAGAAATGAGGCACATGCTGGTTTTGTGTGGTAATAAGTATAAGCTGTATTATGAGTTGTTGTTGTTAAGCTTATGTATGATTTTGATAGTACCTTTGGAGACAGAGAAGAGAATTGATTTCATTTATTTTATTAACAAATAGAGTACTATTGTCACACAGATTTTGACTTGGCCATATAACTTATAAGCAGAACATATAATATAAGAGTTTAACTATTTATTTAAAAAATTACAAATATCGTCCCAGATATGATTTTTATTAAAAATAATAAGAGAATCGTATGATTTTTAAAATGAAATATAACTGAAATGATTATTAAAATAATATTAAAGAATATATTCATGAATGCATTCATGAATACATTTGGAAAGTATTTGCACTGGTATTCATATACTTTCATTTTTACCTGAATTCCCATTCTTTATGCAAGAAATTTTATAATGGAGTACATATTCATATTAGTATTTAAATACAATTGCAAAGTATTCCCACCATGTCTGGTATTTATTCAGTTTTCACCAAACAATGGTGTTGAGAATCCAGAATGTACAAAATTCACACATTTAAATAATGATCATAAGTACCTGGTTTTATGGCTTTTATTTATATTAAAAAAAATTAAATGTGATATATTTATTTTGGACTAATTCACATCAATGTACACACTAGACACAGTAGGAATCTAGATTAATATTATCAACTGCATCTTTGTCTATCATTAATTTCCTTCATATGACCCCTAATGATTAGTAATGAATAATATGATTTACTTTTTTATTATTAAAATTGAACTGAAAAATGCCATAGGTGACTGCATGGTGTTATTTGGAATACGTGACATTCTATCCATCGATACAAGATTCTTATATCATCAGTTACTGCAAGTTAATTCCCTATTATAATAAACTAACCAAATCCTTTTTTATTTTTCTTTAATTTGTTATTAAAAACCAATAACAAGGGACCTATGGGTCACGATGCTCAGCTGTTATATATGATAAAAAAATATTATTTAGAAATGAGGCACATGCTGGTTTTGTGTGGTAATAAATATAAGCTGTATTATGAGTTGTTGTTGTTTAGCTTATGTATGATTATGATATTATCTTTGGTGACAGGGAAGAGGATTGATTTCATTTATTTTATTAACAATTGGAGTACTATTGTCACACAGATTTTGACTTGGCCATATAACTTATAAGCAGAACATATAATATAAGAGTTTAACTATTTATTAAAAAAATTACAAATATTGTCCCAAATATAATTTTTATTAAAAATAATAAGAGAATCATATGATTTTTTAAAATGAAATATAACTGATATGAAATATAAAATAATATTAAAGAATATATTCATGAATGCATTCATGAATACATTTTGAAAGTATTTGCACGAGTATTCATATACTTTCATTTTTACCTGAATTCCCATTCTTTATGCAAGAAATTTTATAATGGAGTACATAATCATATTCGTATTTAAATGCAATTACAAAGTATTCGCACCATGTCTGGTATTTATTCAGTTTTCACCAAACAATGATGTTGAGAATCCAGAATATACAAAATTCACACATTTAAATAATGATCATAAGTACCTGGTTTTATGGCTTTTATTTATATTAAAAAATAACTGTAAAAAATTCATTTTGGACTAATTTCACATCAATGTACACACTAGACACAGTAGAAATCTAGATTAATTTTATCAACTGCATCTTTGTCTATCATTAATTTCCTTCATATGATCCCTAATGATTAGTAATGAATAATATGATTTACTTCTTTATCATTAAAATTGAACTGAAAAATGCCAGGTGACTGCTTGGTGTTATTTGGAATATGTGACATTCTACCCATCGATACAAGATTCTTATATTATCAGTAACTGCAAGTTAATTTCCTGTTATTATAAACTAACAAATTCCTTTTCTATTTTTCTTTAATTTGTCATTAAAAACCAATAAAAATTTATTAATTTATTGTTTATTGTTATGTTGTTGGTTAAAACTACTAGATGAGTTCGGTTGGACACCTGGATCATAAGCTGGCTGGATTCCTGTATGCCTCGCCTCAAGCGTGCATAATTTGATGAAAGGTCAATAAGGTCAACATACAGGTGACTCAAGAGGGGCTGGAGAGAGCCAAAGTCTGACAGGGTCTCATAAAAAACATTAATAAAAGCTACAATTTTTGGCCAATTTCTTTCAGCTTTCTAAACTAAAAAGCTGAAATCCTTATGTGTGCATGATATGAAAATTATATCAACAGTGCTCACGGGAAACAAACATGCCATGGTCACAGCTGGGCAAAATTTAAGGTACTAATTTTATATTTATACTAATAACTTATAAAATTTGAGAAATTCAGAACTAATTTTGGGTATTCAATTGAATCTTGATTAAATAATGTTACATCCCTGACAAAAAAATCTCTAGCAATGCCCTAGTTAAGGGAGTAAATATATTTCTTGATTTGTTACAAAGTGCATTATGTTTGGGCCTATAACTTAAAACAATTACGCAATACTGACATCATTCTGGGATGTGCATAGAGAATGAAAAATATGTATATTGTTTATGATTAAAGTCAGATCAGTGGTTTTGATATTAGGCAGTCTTGAAGTGTAACAATGGGTTTTTAATGGAAAAATTAAGTTTTTCATTAATATCTCGAAGGAATTAAGTCCTAGTGACCAAATTCTTGGCATGGTAGGGGATTTTGGAGACATCTAACTGTATGCCGAATTTAAGGAACTTAGAGCTGAAGCTGGGGAGCTGAGCTTTTGCAAACTGCATAACACTAGCCTGATGTAAACAATATGTTACATGGTGCTTGAAAACTTGATTAAAATCTACAGTTTTTGATCAACTGGTTTCAAATTTTCGGTTTTAACAGTTGAAATGCTAACAAAAACATGCTGTGAAAATTAAATCCCTAGTACTTACAGGAAAAAAACGTGCCATGGTCAAAGTTGGGCAAAATTTAAGGTACCGATTTTTTATTTTTATTAATATTTTAAAAAATTTAAAAGATTTTCATCTAATTTTGGGTATACAATTTAATTTTGATTAATTAAAGTTATATTACTGGAAAAAAGGTCCATAGCTTTAACATTTTTAGCTCAGCTGACTATAAGTCATCTGAGCTATAGTCGTGGTCCATTGTCCGTCGTCCGTCCGTCTGTCCGTCCGTCCGTCCGTAGATGTGGCACGTTTTGAAACAGTAAGACCTAGGAATCCAAAATTCAGCATAATGTTAGATGTCCCCAAGATCTCCTACCAAGCCGAAAACTGGGTCTTTGCTACTTCGTTCCTTTGAGAAATTAAGGAAAAACCTCAATTTTTTATTAAAATCCTATTTTCACACTTCAGGACTGCCTCATATCAAAACCACTCATCTGTTTTTCCTCATATTTACCATAAATATTCCTCTATATAGTTCCTATGTACATGCCAGAAATTAAGTCTGTAAAGTATAAATTCTTTAAGTTGTGGGCCCAAACATATTGGACTTTGTAAAAAATCAGGAAAAATAATAACTTACTTAACATGAAAAATTTTAAAAACTAGAGTCTATTTTTTCAAGTATATAACTATGTTTAATTAAGATTCAATTGTTTACCCAAAATTAGATCTGAATTTTGTAAAAATTTTTAAGTTATTAGCATAAAAAAAAAATCAGTACCTTAAATTTTGCCCATCTTTGACCATGGCACGTTTTTTTCCTGTAAGCACCATTGATTTAATTTTCACAGCATGTAAACATAAATATTTAGTTTGTATAAATCTGAAATTTGGAAATAAAAGCTTGAAAATTAAGCTAGTTATTGATTTTTTTTCTGTAGTCACTTGCTTTGATTACAGATGCAGGGTCCCACTCCAGGTCACTGGAAGTCAGCTATGCCAGGGTTTCTGATTTGTTACAGTCACTGGGGGAGATCCCCTGCTGTGACAGGTGTACAGTTATTCTCATATCACCACCCCAATCACCCCCCCCCCCCCCCCCCGGCAAACCCAACCCACCAAGTGTTATGCAGTAATTGTTATTGTTTTCACTGTATCTCCTTAATTGTAATGCTGTTTCCACTCCGATATGCAAAAACTTTCCTTGAAAAAGTAATTCAAGGTGTAATCCAGAAGATGCAATGTTGTGTAATGTAGCATTTTTAAAGAAATCAATTTTCTTTTAAATGATTTTAACAAATATAAAGGAACCCATCAGTATGCTTAAATTATTATAAAATATGAAGCACATTATGGATAAATAAAGACACAATTAAAAATTGTGAAATCTAAATCAAGTATTATTTTTAGATATTTATTGTTTTGCAGATTTAAAAGATATATTTTTGTGGTAAAAAATAAATAAACATTTGTATGCATGATGTGGTGTTATCTGACAAGATTGAGATTTATGATGATGCAATTGAGAATTATGAATCAACTTTTATATTCAGATATATATGTTAAATTGGAAATGTATAGAAATATAAACTTAAATTAGAAAATAATTGATGTGATAAAAAATCAGGATTTAATACAAACATTTCTTCATTATTTTCCTGCCTCAGCAGAATTTGAGATCAGGCTCTGTTTGCCCTGTTTTATGTTGTTAATTAGCTATATTTCAACTGTATACATTTCATAAATAAAATACATATAAATTCAATAATATATATATTATACAAAAAAATAGATTCAATTGAACAAATGTGTAAACTACTGAAATGTCAACAGTTAATCAAAAACCAACTAATGATCATGGTAATAGTACAGATCATTTGTTCACAAACTGCTCACATGCTTTAGTTTCAACATTAGGAAACACATGGTCAGGTCACAAAATATTTTTTGCAACAATTTCTTGCTCATCAATACAAACCAATCATATAAACCAACCATGGCCTTTATTACCTCTTCCTCTTACACTTTATCTCCATTAGATATTATTTTAGATTTTCACCTTCAAGGTTAACGTCAGCTGAGCACAGTGACCCATAGGTCCCTTGTTTGTGTTAAGTGATCAAATATCTTTCCTGATTTTTTACAAAATGCATTATGTTTGGGCCCAGAACTTTTTAAAATTAAATAATACAGACATAATTTCTGGCATGTACATAGGAACTATATAGAGGAATATTTATGGTAAATATGAGGAAAAACAGATGAGTGGTTTTGATAATAGGCAGTCCTGAAGTGTGAAAATAGGTTTTTAATAAAAAATAGAGGTTTTTCCTTAATTTCTCAAAGGAACGAAGTTGCAAAGACCCAGTTTTCGGCTTGGTAGGAGATCTTGGGGACATCTAACATTATGCCGAATTTTGGATTCCTAGGTCTTACGGTTTCAAAACGTGCCACATCTACGGACGGACGGACGGACGGACGACGGACAATGGACCACGACTATAGCTCAGATGACTTATAGTCAGCTGAGCTAAAAATTGATTAATTTATTGTTTATTGTTATGTTGTTGGTTAAAACTACTAGATGAGTTGGGTTGGACACCTGGATCAACTGTGGCTGGCCATAAGCTGCCTTGCTGCCCCAGTATATGCCCCGTCTCAAGCATGCATAATTTGCTGAAAGTTCAACAAGGTCAACATACAGGTGACTTAAGAGTGGCTTGAGAGAGCTAAGGTCTGACATGGTCTCATTAAAACATTAATAAAAGCTACAATTTTTGGCCAATTTCTTTCAGCTTTCTAAACTTAAAAGCTGAAATCCTTATGTGTGCATGATATGAAAATTATATAAACAGAGCTCACATGAAACAAAAATGAAATGGTCAAAGTTGGGCAAAATTTCAGGTACTAATTTTATATTTATACTAATAACTTATAAAATTTTAAAAATTCAGAACTAATTTTGGGTATTCAATTGAATCTTGATTAAATAATGTTACATCCCTGACAAAAAATCTCTAGCTTCAGCAAGCCCCTTGTTAAGGGAGTAAATATATTACTTGATTATTTACAAAGTGCATTAATTTCAGGCATGTACATAGGAACTATATAGAGGAATATTTATGGTAAATATGAGGAAAAACAGATGAGTGGTTTTGATATTAGGCAGTCCTGAAGTGTGAAAATAGGTTTTTAATAAAAAAATTGAGGTTTTTCCTTAATTTCTCAAAGGAACAAAGTCACAAAGACCCAGTTTTCGGCTTGGTAGGAGATCTTGCGGACATCTAACACTATGCGGAATTTTGGATTCCTAGGTCTTACGGTTACAAAACGTGCCACATCTACGGACGGACGGACGGACGGACAGACGGACGGACGACGGGCAATGGACCACGCTATAGCTCAGTTGACTTATAGTCAGCTGAGCTAAAAATGGCAAACAAAGCCTGATCTCAAATTCTGCTGATGCAGGATAATAATGAACAAATGTTTGTAATAAATCCTCATTTTTTTATCACATCAATTTTTTTTTTAATTTAAGTTTATATTTCTATACATTTTCAATATAACATATATATCTGAATATAAAAGTTGATTCATAATTCTCAATTGCATCATCATAAATCTCAATCTTGTCAGATAACACCACATCATGCATACAAATGTTTATTTATTTTTTACCACAAAAATATATCTTTTAAATCTGCAAAACAATAAATATCTAAAAAAAATACTTGATTTAAATTTCACAGTTTTTAATTGTGTCTTTATTTATCCATAATGTGCTTCATATTTTATCATAATTTTAGCATACTGATGGGTTCCATTATGACTGGTAAAATCATTTAAAAGAAAAATGATTTCTTTAAAAATGCTACATTACACAACATTGCATCTTCTGGATTACACCTTGAATTACTTTTTCAAGGAAAGTTTTTGCATATCAGAGTGGAAACAGCATTACAATTAAGGAGATAGTGAAAACAATAACAATACTGCATAACACTTGGTTGGGTTTGCGGGGGGGGGGGGGGGGGGGGGTGATTGGGGTGGTGATATGAGAATAACTGTATATCTGTCACAGCAGGGGATCTCCCCCAGTGACTGTAACAAATCAGAAACCCTGGCATAGCTGACTTCCAGTGACCTGGAGTGGGACCCTGCATCTGTAATCTGTAATCAAAGCAAATGACTACAATAGAGCCTCAAGAAAAAAATCAATAACTAGCTTAATTTTCAAGCTTTTACTTCCAAATTTCAGATTTAAACAAATTAAATATTTATGTTTACATGGTGTGAAAATTAAATCAATGGTACTTACAGGAAAAAAACGTGCCATGGTCAAAGTTGGGCAAAATTTGAGGTACTGATTTTATTTTTATGCTAATTACTTAAAAAATTTACAAAATTCAGATCTAATTTTGGGTAAACAATTGAATCTTAATTAAACATAGTTATATACTTGGGAAAATAGACTCTAGTTTCAAAATTTTTCATGTTTAGTGAGTAAATATTTTTCCTGATTTTTTACAAAGTCCATTATGTTTGGGCCCATAACTTAAAGAATTTATACTTAACAGACTTAATTTCTGGCATGTACATAGGAACTATATAGAACAATATTTATGGTAAATATGAGGAAAAACAGATGTGTGGTTTTGATATTAGGCAGTCCTGAAGTGTGAAAATAGGATTTTACTAAAAAATTGAGGTTTTTCCTTAATTTTTCAAAGGAACGAAGTCGCAAAGACCCAGTTTTCGGCTTGGTAGGAGATCTTGGGGACATCTAACATTATGCTGAATTTTGGATTCCTAGGTCTTACGGTTTCAAAACGTGCCACATCTACGGACGGACAGACGGATGGACGGACGACGGACAATGGACCACGACTATAGCTCGGATGACTTATAGTCAGCTGAGCTAAAAAGTCTAAGAGGGAAAGGTAATATAGGCCATGGTTGGTTGATATGATTGGTTTGTGCTGATGAGTAAGATATTGTTGCAAATAATATTTTGTGACCTGACCATGTGTTTTCTAATGTTGAAACTGAAGCATGTGAGCAGTTTGTGAACATAAGATCTTTACTATTACCATGATCATTGGTTGGCTTTTTGATAAATTGTTGACAGTTCAGCAGTTTACACATTTGTTCAATTGGATCTATTTTTTAATACAACAGTTAAACCTAATTGTGTCAAACTTGGTTAAGTCGAATTCCTGCATGTGTCTGAGTCCCTGCAAAAAAACAGTTAAAGCCTTACTATTTTGACTCCTTACTATGTTGAACTTGGATGTGTCGAAAAATCTGATGTGTCGAGGTATTTTGATAGTCCCCAGAAGTATTTCAATCACTTAACTCGAAGTCATGTAGCTTAAATAATTAGATGACAGTTGTGCACGGCCCATCAATCGTAATTGGGCCCTGATGACCAGATTTAGTAATTAATACAGGCAAGGCTCTTGCTCATCAAGAATGGTGGCTCTGTCGCACAACTTGAGATTATGCCACTTTAATGTTTGGATAACAGTTGTGCACGGTCCATCAATCATACGGCCACAATGACCAGTTACATAACCATTAAAGGATCTTACTTACCAAGCATGATGGTTTACATACCTAGTCCGCTGTTTACCAGTTTCACCAATTAGACACTCATGATCGTTCTTCTCTTCTCACCGACATTAACCTTATCCTAGTTTTGGTGGTACTCATGACCCTCTTTATAATTTTTTGATAAACAAATTTATTATAAAATGTGTGTTATTCTTCACCCAAACCTTTGTGAAAACTATATAATAAAGACTCTATACATGTGCAGTATTTATTGATAATAATCAAGGCTTAAGCACTTAAGTTGAATATAATGAATATCAGTTATCTCAAACTCCAGTTGTGTCAAAGTAAATTCACAAGTCACAACTTCGACACAAATTCACAAGTCACAACTTTGACACAACAAGGTTTAACTGTATATTATTATATATTTTTTCTTACTTTATAAAATGTATAGGGCCTACAAATGCAATATAATTAACTTCCCCAGTCCAAAGGTGCAAGGACTTGGTAAGTGAGGGGGTGGGGAGGGATAGGAGGAGGGGGCGTGGGGGGGGGGGGGGGATGGAATGATGGGAGCTACAACACCTCTGTATGTACGTACTCTCATGCTACTCTCTAGAATGCGTTGCCAACTGCCACCCCCACCCCTATCTTTGTTAGACCTAGCCATTGATAGCAACCTATAGGTGTTTTCTTTTTCTTTTTCTACCATAACAAGGCCTACAGGCCTAATGCGAACCTGTGCAATGATTTACACACCAGGTATAATGCTTCAATGCTGGGCCATTACTTATCAAGTAGGCCTACATGTCTTGTATACGAGGAAGGTATCAGAGATGTATAAATATGCCAAATTTCAGGCTGATATCCCCTCCTAAGAAATAAGCAGGGACACACACTGTGCAAAAAATTATTGTAGGTGGTGCCACCAGTCTTGTATATGACAAAGCTTTATGATATGTATAATTATGCCCAATTTCAGGCTGATATATCAAATTACTCTGGAGAAATCAGCAGGCAAAAATACACTGTGCAAAAGTCATTGTAGATGGCGACACATGTCTTGTGAACGAGAAAGCCATCATAGAAGCAGACAGGTCAAAATCAAAATATCAGGCCAATACATCAAATTTCTCTTGAGTTTGACACACTGGGCTGACCAGGCTTAGGTGAGAAAGGCAGTTGCCCCAAGTGAACTGTGACACATTGCTGGCTCAAGCTACTGCACTGAGTGAACTCTTGACCTGCGCCTGGTTAGACTGAGTGAACTTTTGATTTGTACCTGCCTGCACTGAGTGAACTCTTGACCTGTTGCATAATCTGACACAGTTGCCAGTTTGCCAAAGCTATAAACAGATCCAGGCTGACCTTTGGCCTGTTGCCAAATCTGAATTAGTTGGCAGTCTGCCAAGCTATTTAACCTGGTATCTAAATGTCTTGTGGCATGATGTAAAAGATGCTGATAAATTGGTGCCAGGCTAGATGTAACTGCTTCACACAGCTAACATATGGTAAAATGACTCAATTCAATCTCCATAATTTAAGCCAAACTGATTCATGTGGAACTATTAAAGACAATTATTATAAGAATTATTGTGAGGATTATTCTTGAAAATATTAAACAAACTGGCTTAAGTGGCATCAGTTGAAAAACGTTTTGCAGGTTTATAACTCGCATAGGAAGATACTGGCTACGTTCAGTTTCCTGTAACTCAGCCAAAAAGCTATGAACCAAAATCATTTGAACAAACTTGAATTATCAACATCTGAGGATAATTTAAGTGTGAGATTTAAGAATTTGGCCCAGTGGTTTTTGAGAAGAAGATCTTTGTAGCCACTCAGCTGAAATGGGATGTTATGGCATATGACTAAATTCGGCTTCCCATAACTCAGCCAAAGGTCACTAAACAGAGACCATTTGAACAAACTTAAAAAAGCACTACCCTAGGATTATTTCTGTTCGATATTAAACGTTTTGGCCATATGGTTTCAGAGAAAAAGTTCTTTGTAACCCTCAGTATGATATGGGCAATGATGAACCCTTACAAAAAAGGCTGACGCAGGTGGCCCCCCCAATACCCCAATTTCAGCTATGACTCGTGATAGCTCCAGCCGTTTCTGAGACTGAAATTTTAGTATGCTTTTTTGGACAGATGACTAAGTTCAACTTCCTGTAACTCAGCCAAAAATCACCAAACTGGAACCATTAATAAAAACTTGAGAGAGATCGTATCTGGAATTATTTCTCTGAAATATTGGACAAACTGGCTGGACTGTTTCGAAGTAGAAGATTTTTTAAAGGTTTTCTAGTTTTACCCTATAAAATCTAAGTAAATGCAGATAGCCAAAAATAAACGAAATCCCATAGAGTTTTAGATGACTGATTTTTTGCATAAAGTTTGGTGATGCTAGCTCCTGCCATTTTCTCGATAGTATGGGTTAACGTACAGACACCGCACGACGCAGCACCATAGCATAAGCTTATAGGTTCGCTAAAAACAGAATGGCAGGTGGCACCATCTGTCTGGTCTACAACAAAGCTATCAAATATGGATAGGCATGCATAATTTCAGGCTGATAAATCCATCCACTCCTGAGATATGAGTGATTTTCACCCAAGCAAATACATGGATGGAAGCCACACAAAAAGAATTACAGATGTCACCACCAGTCTTGAGTACAAGATGGAGGTATCCAGTCTTGAGTACGAGATGGCGTTATCCAAGATCTATGGACACATGTACAATTTTAGCCCAATACACTGAACCAGTCACTGAGAAGAACAGATGGCAATGCATGGATGGATGGCACATGATAATGATTGTAGGTGGGGCTACCAGTTTTGAGTACAAGATGGAGATATCCAAGATCTATTATCATGCACAATGTCAGCCCAATACATCGAACCACTCCTAAGAAATGGGCTGTTATCATTAAGACACCTGGATTCATACTGCCTGAATAGGACTGCAGGTGGGACCAGTTCACATGTGATCCAACAGTTATGCTGAGTATTGGAAGACTGGTGCCAGGGTCTCAGAGGAGTTTTCCAGAAATAAATGTGTGGTGACTGCAGCGGTGGCAGCGGCTTAACCCACATGGAAACATAGTATCTGCAAAACTGTTCTGGAGGATTCAATAAAGATAATGAAATTCAGACTGTAGTTTTGAGTGAAATGCACCACTGATAATGACATTTATCTATTCAGCTATTAATCTGATTATTGCACTAGCCTGTACTTGTTACCATTATATGCCGCAAGTAAGGGCTGAAGAATATTTTATTTAAGTCTTTTTTAATTAAGTGTCCTTCATTTTAACTTAGGCCACAATCTGCATGTTTTGGTAAATATGTGGCCTTCACAGTTATTGTGATTCAGCAAACACATTTAAGATAAGACTGCCTGCATACTAATCTACATTGCATTAACTACATGACAGGTATCGCACAAAGTTCTTGGGAAATGTCTTAAGTCAGGAATTAGATCAGCAGAAAGCCTTGAAGAAATCACTACATCTGAACCATGTACTCAGGCTTACATTCCTTCCTTATTCATGTTCTTTATCACAGGAGTAATCTGTTTTCTATCAGACTGTACCCATGTTCAAGGCCACATACAACAAACATAAAGAGTGTAATCAGGTACAAGGAGAACTCAGACGTACCTCAAATCTGTACACAACATGAACTCAAACAGTAAAACACTAAGGTCATGATTCACAAATACACAAGCTCCACATGTAAAGGTAGCATTTTAAAGAATATAAACACATTGTTGCTGGCCTGGTCCTCAGGCAGCATGTATATTGTTATATTTTGTGTAATTCACAGTATATCTTTGCTGGTATCAGGTGTTTATCATTAAGGTGGCTACATTTTTTCTTAAATATCAGAAAATATGTGTTAATGGCAAATAACATAATTATGGTTTCATGAGCTGATAAATTCAATATTAGGTTCTGTATGTTTTATACACTGGCAATGTAAAATTTCAAGGGTCAGGAATAATACAAACTGTTTTTGTGTCACTTGTCAGTCTGTGTCAACTGTTATTGTTATTTTCAGTGCTGGAGGCTAATAGCGCTTGCTCCACAGAAAACAGGCTGCCAGGGAATTACTTAAAGCCTCACAAAGTTCCCTGAGGAGGCCATTATTCATTTAATCTTCCTTGCTCAAAGGATGTCCAGTTAATTATGGTATGGAACCTAATGTGCACATATTTTTTTGTCTCTACATAATAATAAAACACAAACATTTTGACTTGCACTTACACATATGATGTATAAAGTGGTGAGTTATTTTTAGCACTGGTTGATACCACTTATGTATCTTTAATTCTAATCTGTAGCCCAACATGGATTCATGATATCAGGGGACAATCAAGGAAACTCAGAACCACTCATGTAATTTCAACACTCACGACCATAGTTTCACTATTATCTCATTACATGAGTAGATGGTACAAAACTATCCTCCATGTCATTTAAGGGATGAGACCAGTCTAACAGGAACCTTGCTCAGAGATCTTGTATCTGTTTTATTATCTGCACTGACAGAGAATGCGATGTGACTCAGCTTTCTATTTTAAACTCTTAATCCCAGAGAGCAAAAAAAAATCTGCAAAGGACAACAATTTTACTTTCATAAGAAAGATGGTCATTAATGAAATGTTTTATATTCAGCTCTTAATAAAATTTCACCTGATAATTATAAGTGATCTTAAAATATAATGGTAAGTTACTTTTGATGCTAATGTACAGTTTTGGTCTGTACATATTAGTATGTATGAGGGTGATGCATTAAAATATCTAACATTTGCTGGATTAGTGTTCTTTCTCATTATTATTTACTCCAATTAAATTATAGGATAGTAAGTGATTATCCTGAATTTAAGTATGCACATATATCACTTGTTTAATTCATCATCACTTTGAGTGTTATTCAGCATTTTACTGTCACTTTATTTTCCACTCAGTGTTATGCCTAACAGGGGAGGTGATCAGTTATTTAGGTATTTGAATAACAAAAGAATTTCTGTAGGCTACAAGTATTCATTGTAATGTGTTTGTTATTGGTAAAAAATAAGATAATATATAGTATACATGGGTACTGATTTATAAAGTATTTGCTCTAGAGAATATAATTGCAGGGTAGTATGAGAGTATATATGAATGTATTTACAGGTTACTGAAACCAACCAGTCATATCCATGTATAATATTAAGTGTTATATGTGTTATAAGTTGTATATGTTATATGTTATTTGTTATGTCACTGTATGTTGTTTCTTTTTGTTTCATAAAAAAATCAATGTTACTTCAAATCAACAATGAGATAAACTCAAGCATTCAATTACAAAATTCTGTTAAATACAAAAGATATAATAAACACAAGGTGGTTAATCACCTGCTACACCAATTATGGGTTAAATCTACCTCAAGTTGTTATCAGGGATGGTATATATATTATATATATATATATATATATATATATATATATCTATAAATGAATGAACACATTCACAATAAACATAAAAACACAGTGTATATATATATATATGACAACAGATAAGCTATTTATATTGTTTAACAAGTTAATTTTATTAATATGATGTGAGGTTTCCATGATAAAAAATTAATTTGATAAATTCACATGGTAATATTTAAGTTTTATGTAACTGTACTAGTAATAAATGTTTTATTTTTTTACATGTTCCGTTGATCTTTTGGAAAAATCATGGAAAAGTCCCCAGAAATGTCCTTCAAAGAATCCTGGTTCCAGCACAGATTACGTAATGCACAAAGAGAATGCAAGACAGAAGCCCTACTTGTGGGGCGATGCTGCAAGCATTGACAGTTTGGGACAGTGGTGCCACTTAAGGGGCAAGGCTGCAACCACTGACAGTTTGTGTGTCACTGACAGCTTGAATGAATACTGGATTGTCCTGTTGTCATATAAACTGTCAATGCATAGTTTTATCATGCCATAAGTGTTAAATAATGTAATAATATCATGGTTTGTTATTGTATTAATATGCAAGGCTTACACAAGTATTGACAGCTTGGTTCACACTGACAGTTAAGGACAGTAACTCCACTTGTGGGGCAATGCTACACGCACTGACAGTTTGAGTAACACTGACAGTTTGGGACAGTAATGCCACTTGTGGGGCAAGGCTACAAGCACTGACAACTTATGTGACACTGACAGGGACAAGGCTGCATGAACTGACAGTTTGAATGACACGGCCAGTTTGGGACAGTAGTGCCACTTGTGGTGTAATGTTGCAATCATTGATAGCTTTTGTGACAGTGACAGTTTGGGACAGTATTGCCACCTGCAGGGCACAGCTACAAGTGTGTTTGGGACAGTAGTGTCACTCGAGGGGCAAAGCTCCAACCACTGACAGCTTGGGTTACACTTAATAGTTTGGGACAAGGCTGCAATCAATGACACCCTGGATGACAGTGGTACTAACAGCTTGGGACAAGGCTGCAAGCAATGACAGCTTGAGTGAGGCTGACAGTTTTGGATAGTGGTGCTAGTTGTGGTGCAAGCTGCGTCAGTCAGTGAAAAAGAACCGTCATATTAGTCCGGACTCCAGGTTTGACAGCGTAACATTATACAGTAGGGTGCGGTGAAATGTGATATTAAAGTCTGCAACTGCCGAGCACCATAGCGAAGCTCTTGGCCTCTTGGCCAATCATTTGACTGTCCTGTCGTCATGTAAACACTCCATGCACACAATGTAATCGTACCATAACTTAAGTGTAAATAATGTAATAATAATTAATATCACATGGCTTTTGTTATTGCATTAACGTGCCAGGCTTATCCAGTGTCTCGCTTCGTACACATTAACGGCTGCATACATACATACTATAAACCACATCTTAACTGATGTATTAACCATAACCCATCATGGTGGACTCATGGCGACAATCTTACCTTTTTACTGAGGAAGCCCTCCCTGATGACGGGCTCGGGCTCCATGTCGGTGGAGGCGCTGGACTTTATCGCTTGTTGAGGAGTGACAGCACGAATGATTCACCCCCACAGAGGTCATGACCCGAAACACAAACTATTCACATAGTTAAGCAGTTTCTCAAGTTCGATTTAACGATTTGCTGCCCGAGCTGAAGTGAATAATAAACCATAATGCCTTTACATCAGTCTGGGAATAGCCATGCAATAAGCCAGTTCATGACCCTCCGGCGAAACACATTGCTCACAAATGTAGTGATGGCCCCGATCGGTAGTGAATGCAGTAAAATCCGTGTACATATTGGAGCTAAACAAACACGCCCACTTGTTTCAGAGTCATTCCCTGGACTCTGACCATGTGTGATGCTGCAGTACAGATACCTTCCTGTTCACGAGAATCAGTTACAGATGTTGTACACGTGTAATTGAACTATACACAGGGCGAAATTATCGACTGCCATGGTGCCAGGCGCGGTTGGATTACGAAGTTTACATCATGCAGTCTACTTCGAGGAAATCCCAACTTTTATTATTGCCAATTGTTCATAACTGAAATGAATATGGCCCGGGTCCCCCGGTGTGAAATTTACAGCCTTGCACCAAGGCAATCGATTTCCGAACAATATGCATATTCAGTTTTCAAACAGATGATGTACGAACTGCAATATCATAGATGATAAACCATCTCCAAAAATATTAAAAAGTGTTATATTCCCACAGATATCTGACATAATCTGTATAAAAATGTCCTTTTAAGGGAACCACATCCCTTCCTTGTTTGTTACTGGATTGTTTGATTAATTAATAAGAGAAAAATTCATGTTTTATTGATCATGAATAAAAATACATTTATAGTTAATATTAGATTATGTTGCATACATGTCATAAAACAAAAGATTTTACAATATCTTTATTATCCAAATAATAAAAATTAAAAGAAAAGGCAAAAAGTCACTGTACAGAATGTACGGTACATCTATAAAAATTAAGGAAGTTTATCTTTGAACAAAATTTGAATACCTAAAAAAAATCCTGGACCAAAATGACACAAAAATTTTTATGAATAAAATATCAAAATGTAATTATTCATAAACAAATTAATTTAATTGACAATTAACTCTGGGCTCCCAGGATCAGTAGACAAACCCTAATAACAGCCTAGTCTATCACTGAGCACATGACACATAATTACTGAGGATGATTAAACTGGTGTGACTGTTCTTCATTAATATGTCACCATCAGGTTTTTGTCAACAAAGACAGGTTTATTCCAATCGTAACCAGCAGCCCATCTGTTAGACCCATTAATAATCAATACCCAAATAGCCTCCAGGCTTCAATTAATTTCTCTCAGCTCTCACATTTCAAATACAAACAAGCTCTCACCGGATCCTGGTTTTACACTCAAACTTGCACTCTTACTAGTAGTCATTTGTTATGGTCTGTGGGTGGTCAGGTGGAAGACCAGTCTGCTTGCAGAGACTGTGAGCTATAACCTCATCATAAGGCAGGTGTGGTTCTACAAACTGTGAAATGGGATGGAGGGTAAGAGATATATGATGAAGTCATGGGAAGGGTGGAATACCAGATCTGATAGGAATGCATAAGGTTTAACAGGCTCTCCTTAATATCTTGAACACAGATATGTTTTAATTCCGGGAAAGAACCAAATAGTCGGTGCCACTTTTTTCTGGGAACAAGGTAATGAGAGCAGAATTACAAGACCCCACATTCTGCTAAATCTCAAACTTGAAAAAGAAACAAATGATAAAAAAATATATGTTTTATTTCACTGACTACTAGTATAAGAATCCACAATCTGTCAGACATTACATATACATGTACATATGTGTATTCAAAACAAGGTCTTGAAAAATGGATGTACCCTTATTTAAAAAAGTTCACAATCCACTCAAACAAGAAATGTCTTTATCTTTATTTACAATTAGACAGTAGAGATGCACACATCCCATGTATCACAGTTGATATTTCTGTCAAATCCCATCACACAGACGCTGCTCACTTCCAACAAACCACTGTGCTGGGGTCGTTCTCTATCTTCTCATCTAACTCATTATAACTCATACCTGAAATGATATTCAGACAAAATTATAACATATCACACTGTTTTCTGAAATGATCCATTGTAATCATGATTATAAAAAATATAATGGATTTAGTTCAGTTCAGGATGTAGTACAACAATCAGCCACAAGGTGTCAGCAGCTGGATGGCCAGTTTTGTATCCAAAGTAATCATCCATCAATGAACTATGATCGCCAGAGTATACATATTGTATATTATATTTGAAGACTTAACTTATGACATAATATCATCATAGCCATTGTTATGCAATCCAAAGTTTGAGGACGAAGTGGATATTTAAAAGGTTTCTAGCTGTGAGATCACTTCCAATGGTGAGTTTGATTAAAGTTAATGTTAATTTACTAAAATGATAATCACATATGACTGCTGGGCACCAAAATAGCTACTCTACTGCTAATATGCTCACCTGTATGACAACATATCTCATCGTAGCTATGGCAACCATTAAACCATTTATAGAGGTATCGCAGCCGTAGAGATCCTGTTTCTGAGGCTAACTTGACGGGGTACTTGTGTAATCGTCTGATCAACCCCTTCATCAGGCCAAACTGGATTAACTTCCTACAAAAGACAGTGCAAAAAAAAAAAACTATTAAAACAAGGGACCCATGGGTCACATCACTCAGCTGAATTTTGAAAAATATTAGTAACTGCAAAATATTTTTATTTCTTTTGGTTTTAAATGTATATTACCATTAGAAAAGCTATGAGAAAATGACCCTGCTATAATGAATCTCTGTAAATTATAGAATAATAGACATGAGCTAAACCATTTAGTGATGCACCAAGGGAACAAATAGGCCTACGGTAAGTGTTATATAAAAGTAACATTTCATAAACAAATAATGTGTGAAGGTAATTAAGTTTTCAAAAGTTAAATATATGGCCATATGAGTTAAAAATTAATCCCACAAAGTTTGACCAATATTCCTAATTTTAATACTAAGTTAACAGTGTTATTCACACCTAGGCCCTGCCAACTTTAAGAGATATGAATGAAATGCTACAAAGTATTTATATCTTATCTTCTTGCATTAGATCCTAATATCTTATCACATTTGAATATTAGGATTAAATTCCTGAAATTTTTTTCCTTAAAAAAATCAAAATTGTCCAAGTCTCATTTATTTAACATTAAAATTATAAGATTCATCTTGTTTATTAGCCCTGTGTATTGAAGGGGTGGGTGGGAGGAGGGGTCTCTGTTGTTACTGCTCGTTGCTGAAAAAAATGTTAATTTTAAGATTAATCTAGTTCATAGTACAGGTCTGTCAACAGAATGGGGTGGGGGGGGGGGGGGGAGAAAAAAAGGCTCCCTGTGGTATGGTATTAACTGCAGACAGCCTGATCAAGCTCAACTCGGTGGAGAGAGGGCTTGCCCTAGTGATGGGATTGCATAACATTATGCCAACAGCCTGGAGAGCATAGAGAGCTGCACTGAATGACCTACAGTGACCAAAGTGGACTGCTTGACAATGTAAGGGAAAACAACAAAATTTAATAACTAGCCTAATTTTGCAGCTTTTATTTTCAAATTTCAGATTTTAACAGATTAAATCCTTATGTGCACATGCTGCGAAAATTAAATCCACAGTACTTACAGGAAAAAAACGTGCTGTGGCCAAAGTTTGGCAAAATTTAAGGTACAAATTTTTTATATTTGCTAATATTTAAAAAAATTTAAAAGATTTTGATCTAATTTTGGGTATACACTTTAATTTTGATTCATTAAAGTTATATTACTGGAAAAAATTCCTTAGCTTTAACACATTTTGTGTTAAGGGATCAAATATCTTTCCTGATTTTTTACAAAATGCATTATGTTTGAGCCCATAACTTTTAGTTATATAATACAGACCTTATTTCTGGCATGTAAATAGGAACTATATAGAGGAATATTTATGGTAAATATGAGGAAAAACAGATGAGTGGTTTTGATATAAGGCGGTCCTGAAGTGTGAAAATAGGTTTTTAATAAAAAATTGAGGTTTTTCCTTAATTTCTCAAAGGAACAAAGTCGCAAAGACCCAGTTTTCGGCTTGTTAGGAGATTTTGGGGACATCTAACATTATGATGAATTTTGGATTCCTAGGTCTCATGGTTTTAAAACGTGCCACATCTAAGGATGGACGGACGGACAGACGGACGGGCAATGGACCACGACTATAGCTCAGATGACTTATAGTCAGCTGAGCTAAAAAAATTATCAAGTCCATCTTGAATTCATGTTTATTGTAAACATTTTATCTCCTGACATCAAAATCATGCAAATCAGTGAGGGTCTTCCATCTGGTGTGATTCTCATTAGTCTATGTCTAAATCATAATAAATCAAAGGAGCAAAAAATATAAATTCTGTCCCAAATTAATTATTATGAATAAGTATGACCTTTAAAAAACACAATTTGACAGGCATCTCCCTTTTGCAATATGTCACATGTATGTAAAGTTTGAATCCAGTTAATCATAAACTGATATGTACCCTGCTAGAGGATGGAAAAAACAGCTCTAATTTAGCCTTCTCAAAAAAGGGAGAAATATATAAAAAGGAAGAAACTGTAGACAGCAGCACCAGTCTCATGCAGTAGTAAAAGTTCTTCAAGATCAGTAGACACACTCAACTGTTACAAAGAAATGGCTACTGATATGGTGCTCTTAGTGGTCTGTTAACTCAATACCCCAGCGGTTATACTGGTAGGTCACAGTGACCTGGTTGATCCTATCAGGACCTCTCTTGATATGAAGCTGGAGTTCTCTGCATCATACAGTTATATTTTCAGCCTTGCATCAACATCTGTAAACCCAACTGTGAAAACTTGGACCTGTGACCCTGATCTTTGGAACTCAAAATCATAAGTGTCCATGTTTACTGATAGGTCATTTGTATGTTTGAATCCAACTGATTTATATTTACTGTGATAACTATCGGGGTACCCATTTTTACAAACAGGTCCTAATAACCATGTTTTTGTCCACACATGTTTGACAATTCCATAAATACACAGCAATATTCCTTGTTTTTTTAATAACAAGGCATACAGGCCTAATGCGAAAATGTGCATAGTTTGGGAGTATGAATGGTTTTATCTTTAAAATTTAATATTGATCCTCTTAAGTCCTGCAAATCTACCTAAGTCATTATGATTTCAGCAAAATGGACGTTTCTGACTTGCAAGTTTCAGACTAGGACATTTTAAAACCAGAATATGGGAAGTCAATAAGTGACTGTGTATCCGCAGAAATCAGAGTGGGACAGGTGAAGTGAGGCATGGATTAAGTGGCAAGGGGAATGGAGTGAGGTGTGTTGCACATTAGCATGGTTGTCTGCAGCGTAAACGTGAATGTAGGTGGTGCCACTTGTCATAAAATTTGTGACTGTATGACACAATATCTCTTTAGTCTTGACAAGGTACATTATTGTGATGCCCACTATGTCTACATATTACACAATACTGACATAATTTCTGGCATGTACATAGGTACCTATGGACGAATAGTTATACAAAATATTAAAGTATGAATATATCTGATTCATCTTGTTCTTGCTTACTGAGGCTGACTTTGGGATGGGGTTCAGAGAAGGGAAAAGTGAGGGCAGCACAAAGGTGGATGTAGAAATATTCTATTGTAATGTTTTTCATTTATATAAGAATATGAAAAGCTAAGAGGAAAGGGGCCCTCCTACTTGGTTACAGTAAAGTTCTAAATATATGATTGCAATTTATACTCTGACAAGACTGTCATGAAGAAAAACAGTAAAAGTTTTGAGATACTGTGATGCATATGAAAATTTACAGATGGACAGGCAAGTTGACAGAATGGACTAATACCTTTATTTCACTTTCAAGGGAATAATGCATTTAAGTTTATATTTAATCCTATTTTTTTAAGCATATCCACTTTTTCTTTTAAGAAGATTATATCTGAATCATTCTTTTATTTACAGGTTTTATAAATTTTTAATAAAAAAACCTGAAAATATAAGTTAAAATATTAGAATTGTTGCAAAAGTTGCAATCATTATATATACAGAGTAAAAAACTGAAACTAAAAGTTAAAATATTAGAATTGTTGCAAAAGTTGCAATCATCATATATCCAGAGTGTAGCTCATATTGGGTCATATTATGCATACACATATATTTTATTATTTTTATATCATAAATGTTTAAACTGAATTTAAAAGAAAATAATGCCACAACATGGCATCTACAAGAATATTCCTTGAATCACTATTAAAAAGTTTTGCACATTGGAGTTTTCAGTACATGCTTAATTTTATTCACCAAAATAAAATAAAAGATTCAGTAAATTTGATAAAATAAAACATCTTTTCAAATAAAGTAAACACACTGTTGGTTGAATGAGGGACAAACAATATCATTGTGCTAATTACTATCCCAGTTTTAATTTATTACTGGAATTAATACTCAATTTCACACCTGGTGAAGTTTTTACTCCTCTGAACTAAGGAATTACTAATCTCATGAACATCCACACTTTCATAGCAATACACCACTTTGTGGACACAATTAAATGTACACTTTAATCACTGTAACCCTGGTGGTAAAATACAAAATCTAAAATGTAGCATAGCCTAGAATAAGAATGAATCAAATACAGAAAATAATAACATTCATCCATCTAGTTTATGCATCTGCTGGGGGGGGGGGGGGGAGTGCAGGGCAGAGGGGAAGCCTGCTGGTAGTGGCCAAGCTGACCCAAGGCAAGCTGCCTGGGGTCGGTTACATAATGCAAGTGAAGGCTGTACTACTAGGTGGGCTAGATGTAAACAACACTTGACATGGTGTATGAAAACATGAATAAAAGCTATTCTTTCCAATCAATTTCTTTGAAATTTCAGACTTTAAAAGATTAAATCCTTATGTATATTTGCTGTGAAAATTAAATCAACATTGCCAAAGTTGGACAAAAATTTAAGGTATTGATTTTTTATTTATGCTAATAACTTGAAAAATTTGCAAAATTCAGATCTAATTTTGGGTAAACACTTGAATCTTGATTAAATAAAGTTATATTCCTGAAAAAGAGTCTCTAGGTTCAGCAATTCTCATGTTAGGTGAGTAAATATATTTCCTGATTTTTTTAAAAATTGCATTATGTTTTGCCCCATAACTTCAAAATAATACCCAATACTGACCTAATTTTTGGTATGTTCGTAGAAAATGTATGAAAGAAAATGAAAACTAAATACAATCAAAAACTGATCAGTGGTTTTAATATTAGGCAGCCTTGAAGTGTAACAATGGCTTTTTTTATGGAAAACAGAGTTTTTTTCCCTTAATATCTCGAAGTAACGAAGTCCTAATGACCAAATTTTTGGTATGGTAGGAGATTTTGGGGACATCTAAAATTATGCCAACAGCCTTGGGAGCATAGAGATGTGCACTGAATGACCTACAGTCATCAAAGTGGACTGCTTGACAATGTAAGGGAATACAACAAGAGCCTCCAAAAAAATTCAATAACTAGCCTAATTTTGCAGCTTTTATTTTCAAATTTCAGATTTTAACAGATTAAATCCTTTTGTATACATGCTGTGAAAATTAAATCCACAGTACTTACAGGAAAAAAACATGCCGTGGCCAAAGTTGGGCAAAATTTAAGGTACCAACTTTATATTTTTGCCAATATTTAATAAAATTTACCAGATTTTGATCTAATTTTTGGTATACAATTTTATTTCGATTAATTAAAGTTGTATTACTGGAAAAAAGTCCCTACCTTTAACACTTTTGGTCTTAAGTGACCAAATATCTTCCTGATTTTTTTACAAAGTCCATTATGTTTGGGCCCATAACTTTTTTAAATTATATAATACTGACTTAATATCTGGCATGTACATAGAAACTATATAGAGGAATAGTTATGGTAAATATGAAGAAAACCTGATGATTGGTTTTGATATAAGGCAGTCCTGAAGTGTGAATATAGATTTCTAATAAGAAATTGAGGTTTTTCCTTAATATCTCGAAGGAACGAAGTCCTATTGACCCAATTTTCGGCATGGTAGGAGATTTTAGGGACATCTAACTGTATGCCGAATTTCAGATTCGTAGGTCCAACAGTGTCAAAGGCTAGTCTTACGGACGGACATCCAGACGGACAGACGGACGGACGACGGACAATGGACCACAACTATAGCTCAGATGATTTATAGTCAGCTGAGCTAATGAGGCCGCAGCAGTTCACATGTGACCTGATGATAAACCTGATTCACTTAAAATGCAAACCAAGTTTTTGTAAACAGCTGAAAAATATAGTTCAATAATCTGGGAATTCTGCATCTAGACATTGTGTCTAGACGTCTAGACGCTGTGTCTAGACGACTAGACATATTGTCTTGACACCCGCCAGAGCCAGGTCAGTTGCCATGGTGATGTCTGGACCCCACCTGTTTGTACTGAGTGACCTCTTAACTTGGCTGCTGAAACTCAGCATGTTGTCAAATCTGTTTTCAAACACAGAAAGCCTTTTTCAATTGGCTACAATGCTTTTTTAAAGCTGTATTTACCCAATCTATTCTTATAAAACTGGCAGAACCCTACCATAGAATAATTCTTGTAAAGTTTAAACCAATCAGCTAAACAGTTTCATCATAAATCAGTGTATAAGCTAGAAGAGTTTAAAATTACATTTTCGCTTGTAAAAAACACATCAATGTAGGTGGTGCCACCAATACCTCAATTTCAAATATGACATATGTGACAAACATTGGTATAAAATTTGGTGATTATAGCTCTAACCGTTTCTGAGATTTTAATTTTAGTGTGCTTTTTTGGACAGATGACTAAGTTCAACCTCCTGTAACTCGGCCAAAAATCTCCAAACTGGAACCATTCGAACAAACTTGAGAAAGATTGTTCCAGGGATCATTTCCGTGAAATATTGGACAATTTGGCTGGACAGTTTCAGAGAAGAAGATTTTCAAAGCTTTTTTAGCTTTTTCCCTATAAAATCTTAGAAAATGCAGTTAGAAAAAAAATAAACCAAATCCAATAAAGTTTTTCAGATGACTGATTATTTGCAAAAAATTTGGTGATGCTAGCTTCTGCCGTTTTTGAGATAGCTATGGTTAACGTACAGACGACGCACGACACATGACAAACAACCCATGACGCATGACGCCGCACAATCACATAAGCTCACAGGTTCCCTTAAAAATGTGATTATGACTAAAGATTCATTTCAAAGATTCAATGACCTCAGTGACCTGTATTTAAGACTAAATGGTTATCCATACTAGAAACAGGAATGCAATATACTGGTATATCACAGAGAGAAATGGGCACCCTGGGTATATAATCTTTCTCACCTTTCATCAATACCTAGAGAGTGAGGATTATCGCGAGCACACAGATCTCTTACTGTTGTCCCCGGCTTCAGCCCACAATACAACTTGAACACATCTCTGAACACTGGCAGTGGATGACCTGCAGGTGAATGACAACACTCTGTGGTCTAACAGAAACATGGAACTGTGAATGTCCCATGAAAACTACAAATAATACAAACTGGAAACAGAGTACCATTGTACTATCACCTTACTGATATGGCTTAAAAAAATATCAAATCCACTGTCAAAAATTAGCCTAAACCTGAAGCATCATCATAAATACCTTCAGTACTAATAATTACATTCACAGATGTAGTTCTCTAATGCAGCCGACTTCAAATATAACCATGTTTTCTTTTTTTAAACTGTATACAGCTTCATAATATCAGGATTCTTTTTAGTAAACAGCCTATTTATATTCTTTTTGAAAAAAGAGTGCACATCCAATTGTGTCAGTTGGTAACAGTGTTACGGGGTGACATATAAGTGGACCGAACTGTCTCGCTATTGAAGCTTGCTTTTCTAGCGAAGTGGTTGGCACGCCAGATATGTGCGCCACCGACATGGGTTCGAATCCCGGATCAGCCCAGTATTTTTCCCCGAATAATTTTTCTTCTAAAGAAATGGGGGCTAGTCCAATGTGACAGTAAACTTTGTGGCCAAAGGAATAAGCTCCCAAAATGTGACTCCTGGGATAATTAGTCTTGTTCTGATAGCAGAATGCTCTTAAGAGGGGGTGTGTTACGGGTTGACATAAAAGCAGACCAAACTGTCTCGCTAGTGAAGCTTGCTTTTCTTGCGAAGTGGTTGGAACACCGGACATGTGAGCCACCCACATGGGTTTGTATCCCGGATCGGCCCAGTATTTTCCCCTGAATAATTTGTCTTTGTAACAAGTCATTCAACTACAGCAACATGGGTCTTTACTTTATTCTTTTCCAGTTTTGTTTATTGATTCACCCTTCACATCTTTTCATTTACAGTTTCCAGTTTTCCAAACAGCTTCTTTATTGTCTTATTTTTATCCTGGCAGAATGCCTATTTTCGTTTGGTCATATGTTAGATATTTTCAAATAATGTATTGGGCAGTCAGAGAGTGAGGTAGCTCACACCAAACTAGAGAGCCAAATTTGCAGGGTTATGTATGTTTAATTATTATAATTAAATTGGCTTGAAATTTTGTTAGTGTGATCAAATAATGGTTCACTGATTGGTGCCAGAAACATTTAAGATTGTGACATATTAAAGCTTAATTTCAGAAAGTTCAGTTAAATTTAAATTAATTAATGACTACTCATAACTAACCTTGCTTACAGACATACTGTATACACTCCCCTTGTAGTGACGAATTTTCCCACAATTTGTTGATTGAAGTTGTGGTCACATAAACATTAGAATACTGCAAACAGAAAGAACATGACAATTTTTGACAGTCATAAATACCACAACATTTCAATCATGTGTAATTATACAGTAAGTACAAGCTGTTAATGAGTAGACAAATTTGAAACAGAAATTCTTTTAGAGTATGACAACAAACGATATACAATACTGACATTTTGCATCTAATACTTCAAAGTTTAAAATAAGTGTATTAATTCACGTAAGTTATTTTTTCATAAATTTTAATGAATGTTAACGGAAAAAATAATGGAAAATTTACCTGAAAAATACTTATGAGCTTGACAATTCCTTTATATCTGCAAGTACAGTAAATATTTCAGGCCTTGAATGACATTCACTTTATTAAAATCTGATATTTCTGACGCTACTTATATTGAAAATTAAATCAGTTCATTTATATGAATATATTTAATATTAAATGGTATATTATTTCAGATTATGTTTTCACCTCAGCCTGTTTGACTATTTGTTTAGCAGAAATATGCTTAAAGTACTGACATTATGAAAAAACAACTTGGACAACTGGAAAATGACCCATGGAAGATTAAATATTGGTGTAGATTAATTAAATACAATTAAATATTAGTGTAGATCTGGTTTGCCTGAACGAATATTTGTTCTCTAAGAAGTGGGTTTTTAGGTTAATTTTGTTTCCACTAAAAAAAGACTTACACTAGGTTTTGAACACAGGCCTTTACAATGTTGATGTCTACGTCAGACTCTGCTGCAATCCTTGCAATGTGATGAAATCCATCCATGTACGGCAACAACTGCAATCAAGTAAAATAACACCAGTGTACACAATCTGATCCTTTATTCATGACTGATTGTCCCTTCATACATTGTGAATGTCCTACTCCATGTTTCACTTAGTAATGTTAATCAAGTCTCAACCTTATGCCTACAAACTGACCGTGTTTGTGATGACTGAGACTGTTTTAATGAAGAAATATTTAAATGGGAATATTATGATATTCATATATAGAGAAAGCTAATAGGGATATATATATATATATATATATATATATATATATATATATATATATATATATTTATTTATTTATTTAGAGAGAGAGAGAGAGAGAGAGAGACTGTATCAACACAAGATGCTTATCAAACCCAGTAACTTTATAAGCTTCTAGGATTTATTTTTCATATCTTTCCAGCTATGTGATCCTTGTTGTTAGTTTCAGGTTTGTCCACCTCTTGTTTGAAGGACTTTAGTACATGTTAACCAACCTGTTGTGTTGCAATGTCCCAGTGGTGTGACCACTTGAGCTGATCATCGGACACGATCACAGGAACTTCCTGATTGGCTACTGGTGGAGGTTCTTGTATGTCTGACACTATTTTAAGGTGTATAGCCGTGGAAGCATCTGTCATAGATGGAAGAATAAACATATTTATCATATAATCTAGTATAAACACTTTATATTTATATATCAGCTCTGTAATCATATTTTATTGGAAGCCTTGATGGGTCATGAACAGATGAATATTATTCAAACCAAGTGAAACTAATACAACTTCCAGCATTCTTCATGAGACCATGTTACCATGCTAGTGATTTTTTTAAGTAGTATTAACTAATTAATGTGAAGTCAAAGGTCTAGTACTGTCAACATTCAAAGGTCTAGTACTGTCAACATTCAAAGGTCTACTACTGAACACTATCTTTTTCCGTTTATTGCTAATACTGATTCCATATCTGCAGACCATTACAGATCGTAGCTGTGCCACAGAACAGTTGAAGAACACATCAAGTACCGACCTACGGGGATACAGCAGGTACCGAGGGTGTTGAGTTCCTCGCGGATATCTGCTAAAATCCCAGGCAGCTTCTCTTTGCTCTCTTCTTTTGACAAGAACCCATATTCAAGCTGATAAAGACAATCACCCTCTCTGTGTTACGGCACCACATACATCTGCTCCTTAACTTTCCTCAGCATATATGCATATCCCATACAATTATAATTCTAGCTTAAATATTAAGGGAAAATGCCCACTAAAATGTCAAATATTCACAAACATAAAAGTAACCCTCAAATACAAACTGTATAGTGAAGTAACATGTTGCTTAAACTCACTATTTTACAGTCTATTAAGACCTTCCATCAACAATTTTGTAGGTTCCTCCTTGAGTTGAGACTTTTACACTCTACCAGGTTACTATATTTTATTAATATACATACTTTATGAAATCAACAACATAAAACACTAAATGCTAAAGAATAAATATTAAAATATAAATCTGAATTAATTTAAATATACCTCTAGAGTTGTGAGGTACCCAGCAAGTTTCTTTACCACAGCCTCGTAAGGATGTGTATTTGCCAGGGCATCAAATGTGAAGCACAGGTTAAACATGAGGGCATTCCTGGCATACTTGGGATTATCAATACACACAGGACAACCTACAATCTTGTGGCCCAGAGCATTGCTACAACAGAAAAAGATGACAAGTATACAATACATACACGAGGATGTATTCTCTGTCAAAACTTATCTATGATAAAATGATACTGATCAGATCACACAGTGTTACTGTCAAAATGACAATTCATGATATTTTGATTAACTGATTATTTTTCTAATTGCATTCTAATGCATCTCAAATATTACAACATCATTGCTGAAATCCTGTTAATGCCTTTAATGGGAACAGGCTAATATTCATAAAAATTTGATTTTTTTCAATAAAACTATGCTGGTGAAAAAGATTATAAATCTATTATAAGATGTCTTACATTGTGATGACTTTATTCTGGAGCTCTGGCTTGGCGATGATGTACACATGGACAGTGTCAAACTCTTCTTTTGATATGAAGTCTTCAGGTGTCTGCAAATCAGATCATTCATCAATGTAAGGAAAAAAGAAAACATTTAATGTGACTTTTTAATATACATAGTCATTATAATACATTTACTTATCAAATTAATTTCAGATCCATACCTATGAATTTTTCTTTAACATCTGCTTCAAAAGTATTAAATTATAGGTTATATTCAGTATCCTCTTATTCCCACTACACCTACCCATCATGACATTATGGATATTCTGTCTTAGGCATTCTTCAGAGTGTGCTACCCACTATCCCATTACACTGGGGCTGTGACAGTGTTTAAACAAAATGTAACAGTCTCGGCTGCTGTTACCAGTGAACAAAGTTTGTGGGTGAAAATACTATGACCTGGATACACTTAAAAAAACTGGTCATGATAAAATGGCTACAACATCATAATAAGCCAATGCTGGGTTAAATATAACATATTATCTTTATCAAGGGTAACATCAAAGGTGATAACGGCTAGTTTTCTACTACAAGGTTTTTTGGTTAAGCATTCTAAGGAATACATACCTATATGTGAATTTATGTCAGAACAATAAACTTTTTAACCAAAATTATGTTACTGTTGTGTGTGTAAGACCAAGAGAGAATATGGGCAGATCCAGATTTTTTTTTTTTTTTTTGGGGGGGGGGGGGGTTAATACCTTAAAAATGTCCACAACTCTCAAAGGTGGAAAGTAGTTGTAAACTTCCTGCTTGATCTGCCTCTGAACATTGAGTTTTACAGTATGATTTATTATTTAATTAAAAGATAATAGAGGGAACCACAGCAGCAATGTCACAGACCTCTTAGAACAACCTGAAAGGGGCATCGAAAATCATTAGCTGCACAGAGAGGTGAGCTCATACTAGCCCTATATCAAATATAAAACCATTGACAACAGTGGCAATTCCCATTGAAGACACTCATCCATTGCAGACCCCCTGCAGCTGTTCACATACATGCAAATCTATAAATTATATGTATGTTCCATGTAAAGTCTGGTGCGATCATGTAAATAATAAAACATTCACAAAAAATTGTATTCTTTATTGTATTATATTAGGAAGTGTCTAGGCAGCTGACAATGTCGGCTGCAGAGTGTCAGACCCATGGACTGTCAAGGCAGCCGACAATCCACACTGTCAGCTGCCTAGACGGTCCACGCTCCACCCACTGTGCAGCCGACAATGCTTTAACTGATATCATTAAGTGTCAGCTGCCTAGGTGTTTGACATTCTAAACCTAGTAGTAATAGTCAGTAAAATGTTGCTGAATTAAGAAAACAAGGGACCCATGGGTCACGGCGCTCAGCTGATCATGATTGGGACTATAAATGTTTCTCCACTGTGATACTATATCGAGTCGATAAAGCTTATGAATATCACGGACATGTTGGGCTATTATAAAGGAATGTAATGTAATATGTGAGTAAATGATAAATGAAATTACCTGACTGATGGATTAATAAAGTCAAATATAGTGGTTTATTTTTTATTTATTTAGGAGGGGTTGAAAATTGTGATATATTTGAGCAAATATGAATGCAATGACAGCGGTAATAAGCAGTAGTAGAATGATGATAAGGCTATTTGTTGAAGGATCTAAAGTGTATGGTAGTCTGCAAGCTTTCAATTTGACAGATATGATGTTATGATTAACTATGCTGATGAAGTGATTTATGAATTTGTGACTGTATGACACAATATCTCTTTAATCTTGACAAGGTACATTATTGTGATGCCGATTATGTCTACATATTACACAAAATTGACATAATTTCTGGCATGTACATAGGTACCTATGGACGAATAGTTATACAAAATATTAAAGTATGAATATATCTGATTCATCTTGTTCTTGCTTACTGAGGCTGACTTTGGGATGGGGTTCGGAGAAGGGAAAAGTGAGGGCAGCACGAAGATGGATATAGAAATATTCTATTGTAATGTTTTTCATTTATATAAGAATATGAAAAGCTAAGAGGAAAGGGGCCCTCCTACTTGGTTATAGTAAAGTTCTAAATATATGATTGCAAACTAATACTCTGACAAGACTGTCATGAAGAAAAACAGTAAAAGTTTTGAGATACTGTGATGCATATGAAAATTTACAAATGGACAGGGAAGTTAACAGAATGGACTAATACTTTTATTTCACTTTCAAGGGAATAATGCATTTAAGTTTATATATAATCCTATTTTTTTAAGCATATCCACTTTTTCCATTAAGAAGTTTTTATCTGAATCATTTTTTTTATTTACAGGTTTTATAAATTTTTAATAAAAAAAAACCTGAAAATATAAGTTAAAATATTAGAATTGTTGCAAAAGTTGCAATCATTATATACAGAGTAAAAAACTGAAACTATAAGTTAAAATATTAGAATTGTTGCAAAAGTTGCAATCATCATATATCCAGAGTGTAGCTCATATTGGGTCATATTATGCATACACATATATTTTATTATTTTTAAATCATAAATGTTTAAACTGAATTTAAAAGAAAATAATGCCACAACATGGCATCTACAAGAATATTCCTTGAATCACTATTAAAAAGTTTTGCACATTGGAGTTTTCAGTACATGCTTAATTTTATTCACCAAAATAAAATAAAAGATTCAGTAAATTTGATAAAATAAAACATCTTTTCAAATAAAGTATGCACACTGTTGGTTGAATGAGGGACAAACAATATCATTGTGCTAATTACTATCCCAGTTTTAATTTATCACTGGAATTAATAGTCAATTTTACGCCTGGTGAAGTTTTTACTCCTTTGAAGTAAGGAATTACTTATCTCATGAACATCCACACTTTCATAGCAATACACCACTTTGTGGACACAATTAAACGTACACTTTAATCATTGTAACCCTGGTGTTACAATACAAAATCTAAAATGTAACATAGCCTAGAATAAGAATGAATCAAATACAGAAAATAATAACATTCATCTAGTTTATGCACCATCTGGGGGGGGGGGGGGGGGGGGGGAGTACAGGGCAGAGGGGAAGCCTGCTGGTAGTGGCCAAGCTGACCCAGGGCAAGCTGCCTGGGGTAGGTTACATAATGCAAGTGAAGGCTGTACTACTAGGTGGGCTAGATGTAAACAACACTTGACATGGTGTATGAAAACATGAATAAAAGCTATTCTTTCCAATCAATTTCTTTGAAATTTCAGATTTTAAAAGATTTAATCCTTATGTATATATGCTGTGAAAATTAAATCAACAGTGCCAAAGTTGGACAAAATTTAAGGTATTGATTTTTTATTTATGCTAATAACTTGAAAAATTTGCAAAATTCAGATCTAATTTTGGGTAAACAATTGAATCTTGATTAAATAAAGTTATATTCCTGAAAAAAAAGTCTCTAGGTTCAGCAATTCTCATGTTAGGTGAGTAAATATATTTCCTGATTTTTTAAAAAATTGCATTATGTTTTGGCCCATAACTTCAAAATAATACCCAATACTGACCTAATTTTTGGTATGTTCATAGAAAATGTATGAAAGAATGTGAATTCTAAATACAATCAAAAACAGATCAGTGGTTTTGATATTAGGCAGCCTTGAAGTGTAACAATGGCTTGTTTTATGGAAAACGGAGGTTTTTTTTCCTTAATATCTCGAAGGAACAAAGTCCTAATGACCCAATTTTTGGTATGGTAGGAGATTTTGGGGACATCTAATATTATGCCAACAGCCAGGGGAACTTAGAGATGTGCACTGAATGACCTACAGTCATCAAAGTGGACTGCTTGACAATGTAAGGGAATACAACAAGAGCCTCCAAAAAAATTCAATAACTAGCCTAATTTTGCAGCTTTTATTTTCAAATTTCAGATTTTAACAGATTAAATCCTTATGTATACATGCTGTGAAAATTAAATCCACAGTACTTACAGGAAAAAAACGTGCCATGGCCAAAGTTGGGCAAAATTTAAGGTACCAATTTTATATTTTTGCCAATATTTAAAAAAATTTACCAGATTTTGATCTAATTTTTTGTATACAATTAAATTTTGATTAATTAAAGTTGTATTACTGGAAAAAAGTCCCTACCTTTAACAATTTTGGTCTTAAGTGACCAAATATCTTCCTGATTTTTTTACAAAGTCCATTATGTTTGGGCCCATAACTTTTTTAAATGATATAATACTGACTTAATATCTGGCATGTACATAATATCTGGCATGTACATAGAAACTATATAGAGGAATATTTATGGTAAATATGAAGAAAACCAGATGAGTGGTTTTGATATAAGGCAGTCCTGAAGTGTGAAAATAGATTTCTAATAAAAAATTGAGGTTTTTCCTTAATATCTCGAAGGAACGAAGTCCTATTGACCCAATTTTCGGCATGGAAGGAGATTTTAGAGACATCTAACTGTATGCCAAATTTCAGATTCGTAGGTCCAACGGTGTCGAAACGTGCCAGTCTTACGGACGGACATCCAGACAGACGGACAGACGGACGACGGACAATGGACCACGACTATAGCTCAGATGACTTATAGTCAGCTGAGCTAAAAAGGTAACAGGGTTGGATTTTTAACATGGAAAATGAAAACACTAAAATGCAGCATCACACTTCATGTAATAAATGTTATAGAAGTAAAAAAATATGGTAAAAAAATAATTCTTATGCACTAGAATACATACACCTGCACTACATGTATTTCATAAGCATGTATTTGCATTTCATTAACTGACCAGGTCAGATGATGAATGCAGTGTACACAGGGTTAATTGTGTGTTTGTTTTGCACTAGAACCCTTAGATAATCTGGCAGGTAGGGCTGCTGCGTGGGCCAGACTGCCCACACTGGCAGGTAGGGCTGCTGCGTGGCCCAGACTGCCCACACTGGCAGGTAGGGCTGCTGCGTGGGCCTGGACCAGTGGACACAGTTTTGGTGCTGTAATCTATATACAGTCTATGTCATTTTCTCTCATAATTTTTCTTACTACTTTGGTTCTTTCATACATAATAAAAACATTAAAAAAACATTAAATACTTTATGCAAGAAGCTATCTGTACAAAATAAATTTTACCTATCTGTAACAGAGCAGAACAGACAACGGTTCTTTGTGAAAGCTAAATCTGAGAAGAATTCTCTATTTGAGTCAATAGTTAATGTGTATATTCCAACACTGGATACTACCTGCGCCTTCATGACTCAGCTTAAGGAACAGCCCTAAAGATGTCTGGGGCCCCCTACTCTTGTTAAATAATAGGTTGAATTTTGCTCCCTCTGCATTCCCACTTCTCCTACCTCTTTTGACATTAAGACTCTTTTACTGTAGGTGTTTATCCCTTGCAAGCAAAATGGATACCAGCCCAGCGAGGAATGCACAGAGCCAATGTTGTTATATTTCATTTTGGCCCGGGCTCAAGGGCCCAGCAACCCATGGCTTAGACAACAGGCTCAGAAAGACAGGCCAGCACCCTGTGGGCACAGAGGTAAAATGAAATGTAACAAGGGCACCACAAAGTGAAGCATCCCCTCTCATGGGAGCATAATGATATGGGGTGTATTACGCAAGTGTTAAAATTAGGAGGTGTGTGAGCTTGAGCTTTGACGTCAAACTCAATAAGGTGTACATGTATGGGTGGGTGAGGTATATGTGAAGGAGAAAGCTTAAGATCAAATGATTTGGCTTAAAATTGATCAATAAGGTATACTGAGACGGATGGGAAGACAGACAGGAAGACGGATGTACAAACATAGGAGTTAGTATATCCGCTGTTGGCTTAAATCAGTCCACAAGCTTTTTCAAGAAGTGGGTGCTGTGGCTGTGACCTTTGACCCTGTAACCTCAAAATCAATAGGTTTCTTCATCCATGGATGGGTGAGCCATATGTGCAAGATGAAATGTTTAGGTCAAACGGTTTTGGTTAAAATGGGTCCACAAGCTTTTTCAAGAAGTGGGTGCTGTGGCCGTGACCTTTGACCCCATGACCTCATAATCGATAGGTTTCTTCATCTATGGGTGGGTGAGCCATATATGGGAGATAAAAGGTTCAGGTCAAACGGTTTGGCTTGAAATCGATCCACAAGCTTTTTCAAGAAGTGGGTGCTGTGGCCGTGACCTTTGACCCGTGACCTCAAAAACTATAGGTTTCTTCATCCATGGGTGGGTAAGCCATATGTGCAAGATGAAATATTTAGGTCAAATGGTTTGCTTAAAATGGGTCCACAAGCTTTTTCAAGAAGTGGGTGCTTTGGCCGTAACCTTTGACCCCCTGACCTCAAAATCAATAGGTTTCTTTATCTATGGGTGGGTGAGCCATATTTGCAAGATGAAAGGTTTAGGTCAAAAGGTTTTGGGTCCACAAGCTTTTTCAAGAAGTGGGTGCTGTGGCTGTGACCTTTGACCCTGTGACCTCAAAATCAATAGGTTTCTACATCCATGGGTGGGTGAGCCATATGTGCAAGATGAAATGTTTAGGTCAAACAGTTTTGCTTAAAATGGGTCCACAAGCTTTTTCAAGAAGTGGGTGCTGTGGCCGTGACCTTTGACCCCGTGACCTTATAATCGATAGGTTTCTTCATCCATGGGTGGGTGAGCCATATGTGCAAGATGAAAGGTTTTGGTCAAACTGTTTGGCTTGAAATCGATCCAAAAGCTTTTTCAAGAAGTGGGTGCTATGGCTGTGACCTTTGACCCCGTGACCTCAAAATTGATAGGTTTCTTCATCCACGGCCAGGTGAGCCATATGTGCGAAATGAAAGGTTTAGGTCAAACGGTTTTGCTTAAAATGGGTCCACAAGCTTTTTTCAAGATGTGGGTGCTGTGGCTGTGACCTTTGTCCCTGTGACCTCAAAATCAATAGGTTTCTTCATCCATGGGTGGGTGAGCCAAAACTGCAAGATGAAATGTTTAAGTCAAAGGGTTTTGCTTAAGGTATACTGAGACGGATTGGAAGACAGACAGAAAGATGGATGTACATCCATAGGAGTTAGTATATCCGCTGTTGGCTTAAATCAGTCCACAAGCTTTTTCAAGATTTGGGTGCTGTGGCTGTGACCTTTGACCCTGTAACCTCAAAATCAATAGGTTTCTTCATCCATGGGTGGGTGAGCCATATGTGCAAGATGAAATGTTTAGGTCAAACGGTTTTGGTTAAAATGGGTCCACAAGCTTTTTCAAGAAGTGGGTGCTGTGGCCATGACCTACCCGTGACCTCAAGTTCAATAGGTTTCTTCATATATGGGTGGGTGAGCCATATATGGGAGATAAAAGGTTCAGGTCAAACGGTTTGGCTTGAAATCGATCCACAAGCTTTTTCTAGAAGTGGGTGCTGTGGCCGTGACCTTCGACCCTGTGACCTCAAAATCGATAGGTTTCTTCATCCATGACCGGGTGAGCCATATTGGGCAAACGGTTTGGCTTGAAATTGATCCACAAGGCAATTTCGGACAGACAGACAGATGGACAGACGGATGCACAAAAAGTGGCGTTACTATATCCCTTTCACAACTTCGTTGCGATGGGGATAATAACATTGGCTCTGTTCACTCCTCACTGGGCAGGTACAAAAGTAGCACTTGCCTGCTTGTCTAAACAAGCCGTACAATGTGGTATGGTGAGAGTCTACCTCACGGATCGTTGGACAGACCCAACTTAAGAATTCCATACAAATAAGGTGGGGAATTTATGCAAATGAACCTGTCTCTCCTAAAGCAGCTCATTTTAGAGGATATACCCTCATTTTGAGAAAAACCCTTGCCGTCATACATTGCAGTGTTTACAACCATGACAGATTCTAATTGGCTGACAACCAGATGATACCAACAGCCTGCAAGGAGAAGCAGCAAGATCTCATTTGTTTTACACCAAGTGCCCATCATTTTGTTCAAACTAAACATTTGGCAATAATTTTGGTCTCAATGGCTTCTTAGCATCTATATTAATAGTAACATGTAGGGCTAATATGGTGTCTTCATGCTGCCCAAATGTATCTGAACAATTCTGTGCAACCATCCATGAGGTAAACTCTCACCAAACTGTGCTGTACCACTTGTTTAAACAGCAGACAAGCGGTACTTTTGTACCTATATACTCACTGGGCTGGTATCCATTTTGTTGGCAACGGATATATATGACTACAATAAAATAGTCTTAATGAAGATGCAGGAACACAGAAAAAACAAAATTCGACCTATTATCTATTAAGAGTAGCGCCCTGAAAACCCCCTCCCCCTACCCCAAACTTACAAGTCAAACTTATTATTTATATTAGTATAACAGAACCAGAAACAAAAGAGGGACCGGATTATGACGCATTATTTAATAAGAATAGGGATATGATGGTAGCACAGCATCTACGATATGGCTTATAGATCTAATGACTTAGATTAACACGATAACACTGCATGGGTGTTACCCACTGTTACCTGGTCAGACATTCAACTGTCAAACAGACATTTGACTCCATTATCGCTCACTATTCTCAATCCCCATTTACAGTTTACTTAAGTCAAGTTTATTCAGCAGTGAACGAATGTCACGTGATGCAAGAACTGTATTCTTGTGAGATTCGCCAACTTTTACCTGATATGTTAGTTTTGGTCCGGCGACCAAATGAAACTCGCTGAAAAATATACATTTGATCTCCTCGGTGTCTTCTTCCATCTTTAGTCTGCTTAACTGTCGTTTGATGGCGCTAGTAGCGTCTCCTGCACAAGGGAGAACAAGGATGACCCGATAGAGGACACTACTACCTGTAAATGCCTGGAGAAAATGACATTTCCGTTAAAATTGACCGAACGTCTGACTCTCACTTGATGAACTTTTTAAAATATATTATGGAATAGGATCAGAGACATTTTCAAATACCCATAGCGCAAAAATTACTCCAATAATTAAACCTTCAAAGGATATACTGTGTGAATTCAAAGCGCATGTGTGCTCATACATTTTGTTAATGTGATGGAATTTTACCAAATTCACTAAACTGCTCAGATCCTGTTTAGCTTTAAGTTATTTATTTTGAGTGAGTATTTTAAATAATGACTACTGCTGGATATCACAAGTATACGGAAAAAAAATTAGCTCACAGCTGGTGGCGCCACATTTCTGGATAAACAATTAATAAGAAAAGCTCAATATGTCAATGTGACCATGCAAAATTTGAGGAAATTCAGTGTTGTTGATTCCTAGCAATATTTTCCACAGTTTGTGATTTTGGCAGATACTTGCAAATGGAAGTGTACAAACGTGTCATGACACTTTAGATCAAGCCGATTTCTTTCAGATTTTGGCATTTTTTTGTTTGTTAATAAGAATTTGCACAGAAATAAAATTATTGAAAATATAATTGCTAAGGCAGCTGTTAACAAATTCTTAAGTGTATACCTGCAGACATATATTAATGGGACTGAAGCGTGCAGAAATACTGGAAACCCGTGTTTTTTTGTAGGCCTACAACTGGATATTCATAATATACCAGAACAATGCTAATAAACCTAAAACCTCAATTTAATTATATTTTCCTGGTGCTTTTATGACATGATGCCACTGTGTTAACAAAATCAGATAAATGAAGGCCTAAGGGACCTTTAAAGGGGCCCAATTACCTATAAAGCATGTTGAGTTAACACGAAGCATAGCTTCTTCCCTTTAAAATAGATATGTACCTGCCAAAAAATTGCCTTGAAACCGTTTGCTTACTCCTGTAAACGAGTGTTAAAAACAGTAAACCGGGCGCGATCGCAGTTGTAAACATAAACAGAGTGCGTTGGGCCGTATGCTGCACGGAGCCACAACACGTGCCAATCAGGAGAAGCCCCGACTGACTGGCTAAAAAAAAAATTTGATACATGTTCCCGCTGGCTGAAACACCGCGTGTTGCTCCTTAATCGAACCTCCGGTCACGCGGCCTTGTTATGGTAAACAGACTGTGTTTACCAACACGCAGGGATAAAACAATGTATTAAGCAGTCGTATGCGAGAAAATGAGAGTGTGTGGTGGAATGGATCTACTAGGAAACTTTTGTATAAAGCAAAACTGAACTGATAGAGTGAAAGAATAGGAATAATATTGCTCCTGATTATGTCCCTTTAAAAGAAGCAGAGAGAGAGGGAGAGAGAGAGACCCAGTTGTGGCTCTGTTGTAAACATAGAGCCACAGGTCGCTGCCTTCATTTTTCAAGCGGACGGGAGAAGGCTACACCACACTGAACTGACTGCCCTCACAGTGTTCTTTCCGCGAGCATTACCTGACTTCAGCACCATTGCTGTTCTGGTCCTTATTTTCAGCTGCAATTCACATAAAAAGAAAAAAGGAAATCGATAAAGATAAAACTGACCCACGACGTTGTATATGAATATCAGCCTGCCTTATTTTCCGTTATTCGCCTCAAGATATCAGAAACATGTGGATAATTCTATTAAATATCACCAACGACGGCCCCAACGCCAACCCAACGTCTGTGAAAACTGTATATACACGTATCTGTGGGTGACAGATCCTACTTCAGTCCCCGCAGACGCAGGCTGAGTTCTTATCTTGATATGTCACCCTCTCATCTTGCATCTTCAGCACTCTTTTCTTACTGCAATAGTCATTAGCTGTTTTAGCCCCTCTCTCACTGTACGCCTCAAAGATCGGCTGTTCGAAGTCGTGTCCTCCCATGTTTTCATGTCAAGGTGTGCTTACTTGAGGTCGACTTTGTACGACTCCTTGCATCTCGGCGAGGGACTGTTTATTGTCTATTGAGCATGCTAATGGTTGCAATACAATATATCCTTATAGGGATCCGGCCTTTTTCGACTCTTTAACCTGGCAGAGCCAATAAGCACCTGATAGTTGGTGGAACGCATCTGCTAGGGATCCTGGAGTTGTTGATCTCGTCTTTCCATGTGATGAATTTATTCTTGGAACATCTCATGGTAGATATTCAGCTTTGTCTCGTCTTGAGTTTGTTGTCCATGTGTAGTTCCCGTAGAGGAGGATGTCTAGAATGTAAGACTGGTAACCTTAGTGATCAAAGTAGCGTGTTTGGTCTCCCATTCGTTCTTGGTTAGTCTCGGCCTCAAGACTGAGACGAATTATCTCTAATGCCTTGTGGCATTACACTCACCTCCCACAAGGACAATAGGATGTCGTAAAAAATAAAAGTAAAAGGTGGGAGTTTATAGTCTGGTATCATCGACCATGTCAGTCTCACCCGAATTAATACTTTAATAATCTTGTACATTTCTCAGCTCCTTAGGGAGCATACAACCAAAACAGCCATGATAGGTGTTAGAAGGTTGTTCGTTCTTCGTTTGCCTGCCGTCCAGGATCAAGAATTAAACGCGAACCCACAATCTTACAGTCACAGGTCCAGCACCCTATTTAACGCCACAAAGCTCAACAAATACCGCTGATGTGTGACATCAGAGTTGGTATCCGTTTTATAATTTAGGCTGGAATTATAAGGTTCCCAAGGGACCATGCTTTCCACCAAACTGTTAATATATTGTTCAAGCTCCACTTTCCTTGTCTCATTTTTAATCACATACAGGTAAAATTGGTAGGGTTTGGATGCTGCATGCGATCATATCAGAGGCAGAATGGTATATGAACCCATCAACTACAGTCAACCCGAAGCCGTTAACTGAGATAGAGAGGAAAGGGTCAGAGCTTCCATGATATGGAAGCTGATGTCAATATTAATTTCTCTACATGCATGGGGAAAATAATCTATAGGACGCTAGGTGGATACATTTGTGTGGCTTACAAGACCCAAAACCCCCACCTCCCTCAAAAACACGACTTTCGTGCAGGCGTGCCAGACTGTAGTGTAATTGTGGACACCACCATGTTGTATGCGGGTTGGATCAGTTATAGGACTTCAAAATTGCCGTGGTCAGTTTTGGTGTATTCTGATATTGGCTTAAGAGGAGTCAAGGTAGTGCCAAGAGGAAATCGGTCCAGCTGCAGCCCTTATAGTGCTTGATCCATTTTGCAGATATCCTGAGATTCTCAGCCCGAGATTTCCTGAGGAATTGAGTCGGAACTTGCTAGTATCTGATAAGCGCACGTCTTTCGGATTGTGTTTCAGGTTCCATAGTTTTAAACTTGTTCCAATACTGGTCAACAATACATTCGTCATCTCCGAATGCCACACTTGCGAATTGTTGGGGAAGATAACACCATCTTGCTTCTGTCGATTCGCCGGTGCCAGGACTGCTGGAGTTGTGTTTAGGGAGATGAACTTGCTGATACTCCTTCAGTGTGAACGGTGTTAATCTGGAAGTCTTTGGACTATGCATGGTGAAGCCTTCTTTCCTGTGGTGCGATGTTAATGATGGTGAGTGAGCAGTCGGATTAATCAAGGATGTTAAAATTATTAATTTTAGACTAATATTTAGTCTCATTTTTAACCTCCTCGGTGTATCAGTCAGCTCTGTATTACGTTAGGTTGTTAACAAGTGACCCAGGGGTCATGACGCTCAGCTGACCAGGGAGACATTGACAAAAGTAATTTTATCATCTGAATGTCAAATTTGAATGAAATACTTTTTCCAAACTTGACCTTTTGTATAAATTCATCCAATATTCATTGGGTACTATGGAGCTCTGTAGCATGAAGGATATGGGTAACAGACACCTATTTTCAAGGTTTACAAGATGACTTTTCAGGGGTCTCCCAGCATGTCAAAAAATAAAATTCTAGGTCCAGTTATTATGATTTGTGCCCTGTTAACAAATCCAAATGTTTATTCTGGGGGGTATTTCAAAGCCGCATAGGATGAAGGATATGGGTAACAGAGATGTAATTTCAGGTGCACAAGGAGACTTTTCAGGGGCCTCCCAGCATATCAAGAAAGGAGATTCTAGGTCAAGTCATTATAATTTGTGCTCTGTTAACAGATGACCAAATCTTTATTCTGGGGAGTACTTCGGAGCCCCAGAGCATGAAGGATATGGGTAACAGGGACCTTATTTCGGGTTTCCATGTAGACCTTTTATGGGCTTTCCTGGAGGTGAGGACAGAAGATTCTAGGTCCAGTCATTATGATTTGTGCCCTGTTTACAGATGACCAAATGTTTAAAGATCACAAAAGTAGAGAAAAAAAATCGTAAAAAATAAAAAAAATATAGGTGGCGCCACCAATCTCCAGAAATTGATGAAACACTCCATGATCAATATCCATGCAAAGAATCATGGTGATTAATGCATTAGTTGTTCAGATACTTGAGCTTTTGTAATAAATTTTGCATTATTCTGGGGGGTACTTCAGAACCCCATAGCTCGAAGAATATAGGCCACAGTGACCTAATTTCAGGTTTACAAGGAGAATTTCCATAGACCTCCCAGGATTTCAAGTAAGAAGATTCCCGGTCTAGCGGTTACGATTTGTGCCCTGTTAACAGACAGACGCCTGGATGGCCGGACGGACGACGGACAAAAGGTGATCCCTACAGCTCAGATGACTTTCAGTCAGCTGAGCTAAAAATTGAAAAAATACAGGTGGCGCCACCAGAATGCAGAAACTGATGAAACATTTCATGATCAATATCCATGCAAAGAATCATGGTGATCAATATAATAATTGTTCAGATACTTGAGCTTTTGTATCAAATTTTCCATTATTCTGGGGGGTACTTCGGAGCCCCATAGCTCAGAGGTTATGGGTAACAGAGACCTAATTTCAAGTTTTTAAGGAGACTTTTCATGGGCCTCTCAGCATGTCAAGTAGAAGATTCTAGGTCCAGTTGTTACGATTTGTGCCATGTTAACAGATGACCACATCTTATGAGGTCTCAAAAATAGAGAAAAAAATTCGTAAAAATAAAAAAAATACAGGTGGCGCCACCAGACTGCAGAAACTGATGAAACATTCCATGATCAATATCCATGCAAAGAATCATGGTGATCAATGCAATAGTTGTTCAGATACTGGAGCTTTTGAATCAAATTTTCCATTATTCTGGGGGGTACTTCGGAGCCCCATAGCTCAGAGGTTATGGGTAACAGAGACCTAATTTCAAGTTTTTAAGGAGACTTTTCATGGGCCTCTCAGCATGTCAAGTAGAAGATTCTAGGTCCAGTTGTTACGATTTGTGCCTGGTTAACAGACAGACAGACGGACAGACGGACAGAGCGACGGACAGACAGACAGACGGACAAAGAGTGATCGCTATAGCTCAGATGACTTTCAGTCAGCTGAGCTAAAAACGATCTGGAGTTTGTCTTCCGGCAATGAAAAGTTTAAATAAGTATTTGTATGACCTGTGGGGTTCCAAGAGAATGTTTTGTTCTCAGAGGTTTAAAATGAGGTAGGCTAACATAGGTTACTGGCGCAGTACAACCAGTATTCAATGAAAACTTTCGTTCGTTTACCACCCACTCAAGTGGTCTCATTTTGGTTTTGTCTAGACAGTTTTATATGGGTGGCCATGTGACAAGACCCAATGCGCCTTGACCTTGCCGTCCAACGGAAAGCAGAACAGTTTACTGGATCCAGAAGGGTTGTCAGAAAAAGTGTAGAGTTAGAATAGCCAGTGAGACTTTTAACCCATAGTAAAGAATATAATAGCCAGAATAATTTAAGACAAAGGCCACAGTTCAACCCAAGGAGAGTAGAATTTCACAATCACAAATGTCAGGACTCAATAGAGTTAAAGATTCATGTAGTACCACCCAACAATTTCATCCACTGGATCTCAACAAGACCAACCCTGCACCACATTGCATGCCTTGGCGGTCACCATAATCGCACTGTAGAAGTTGGGAGAAGCAAATCGTGCTCCCTCCTTTTTCATTTTGTCAGAATGAGACACGTTGACAATTCAGATTGTTCCCATACATTAAGCTTTACATTCGTTATACCATACTTGAGATGGGGTTCCTACTCTCACACCTTTCTCAATGAACATATTACAATCTCCACATTTTCTCTAATAACAGTAACTGAAGTTAGGAAACCAAGTTACAGCTTACCGTTTCAGTCTTTATCTCAACCACATTTATATCCCTTTCATAAATACTGTCTTTCTTCCTGATCTTCGGTTTTTTCCCTCAACAAATGAACCCTCCAAAACCCAGCCAAGAAATATTCTGAATAATTTGACGTATAACCTTCATAATGTGCATGGTGACAGAAATATAAACAAGAAATAAAGAAATAAACAAAGGAAAAGTTTATCTGTTCAAGAAGGTCCCCTGCCTGATGTGGACATATTTAGAAAAAAAATTGTGAATACATGTAGGAAATTTGGGATCAGCCAATGTCACACACAAAGATTACCTCTGTGACCTTGAAAACTCCATTTTCATCCATATTCAAACTTGACCTAGCCCTTCATGAGGTGCGTCAATGCTGCAAGTTTGGTGACTGTGCCTCAAATTCTTTTTGTGTTATTGTGTTAACATCATTTTAGCATTATCACTGCTGAAAAATGCATCAAGGTCATCCATGTTTGAACTCTATCTAGCCCTTGATAAGGTGCATCAATGCTGCAAGCTTGGTGACCTTACCTCAAATTCTTTTCAGGCTATTGTGTTAACATCATTTAAGCATTATTGCCTCTGTGACCTTGAAAAATATGTCAAGGTCATCCATGTTGAAACTTGACCTAGCCCTCTATAAGGTGCATCAATGCTGAAAGTTTGGTGACTGTACCTCATATTCTTTTTTAGTAATTGCATTAACAAATGTGTGACGGACAGATTGAGGGATGGCCACGCCACCTTCAGGGAACAAGGCATTTTATCACTTATATGACTGGAAGCAAAGTATTCATCCAACAACCCTGAACACGGGATATATCAGTGTGTGAAGGCTGCTCAAAGGCATGTATCGTTTTCTGAATCTTCAAAGGTGATCTAGTGTCTAGGTAAAGTATAAATAAACAGTAGCCTCCTAAAGGCAGGCTGGACAGACAACCCAGAAAAACCAATCCTTACTGTCTAGATGACTTTGAGTCAGCTGACAAATGAAACACGTGAACAAAGGAACACATGGTGTATACAGGTTTATTTTACATTATTTTACAATCAGTTGTAAATATATAGTGTGTTTCAATGAATGTTGTCCCCTCTAATCATGTTTGGCATAGTACCAGTCTTGTTTACCTAAACAGTGGAAAATTTGTTGAATATGTTTTCATGTGTTAAGAAGTGCTGACCTGCCAACCCAGTATCAAAGTACATCCAGTTCTCCCTTGGCCACCAAGTCAGACTAAGTGACTACCTGTGTGGTGCTGGTTAACCAAGAAAATGTGACTAGGAGGTAGCTCGAAAAATATAAACCAGAGTTGGTAAACTGCCCTACCTCACAGATTCTAATGATTCAAACACAAAACTTTTGTATGTGCACATGTTGCAATGTTGTTCTGATCACCCGGCTCTTTATTAACTTACACATTCCACTCTTCAACGGTGATAACGAACAAGGTCAGAAAAATTCAAGTAAAAATAATCACAGAATCTACACTCTGTGTATTAAGTCTTAATTATGGCAGGATAACATACTGACTTGCATAATAAATCATCTGTTATTTTATTGAGAATCTGACCTCATGTTGTAACATGCTTCTATACTGGATTCACAGTAAAACCTTGGTCCCCAACAACAATTATAATTCACTACTACCTGACACCTCTATTGCCTTAAACCGTGGTCTCTTTGGTTAGCCATGCCCACATGTATTACTATGGATGCACATTTGTATACCTATCTTTTGATGTAAACCTTGGTTAATCCTGATGCATCACAACACCTACTTTCCATCAGACCACTTACCACTTATGAAATAGTCTAGCTGTCAACATAGGAATGGAAACCTTTGTGTGTTTTCTGTAGATTTACAGCATTTCAGGAAGAAAATACATTGTGATCATGATAGGCTTGTGGTCACATTTAATTTACTTTGTACATATTGCATATCTAATTGCTGATCAGTGATATGTACGTCAGAGTTTTATGCAAGAGAGCAAAAAGCATCTATTTATCATTCTGATGTCCAGCTAGTGCTACAGAAATACTAACATGAATATGCCAACTTCTTAATATACTAAACTGGAATATGGACATATCACAGTTTATGTTTCTAAAAGCTTTATTCATTAGACATCAATTTACATGAGCAAATCATAATAAAATCATACTGGCAGCATATAGCAGCCCACAGACTTAGTGTACAATCTCTGTCTATACCAGCAGGTCTTACAGCCAGCTTCCTCATTAAAAATTAACTCTGACTGCAAAGTACCATGTGCTATTCCCTGATCCTGTAAAGCATGGTCCTCAATATAACACTTGACTATGAAACTTAATCCCTGATCCTGTAAAGCATGGTCCTCAATATAACACGTGACTATGAAACTTAATCCCTGATCCTGTAAAGCATGGTCCTCAATATATCATGTGACTATGAAACTATACAGCACCAACTAAATATGGCACATTGCACCACCCACATTTCTCTAGCATTAATGACATGTTGCTGGTTGTCTCAATGTCAGCTTTCCAAGTAAGTCCTCTGACCTCTGAAAGTTAAGGAGACTATAGGATTATTATCATCAATTTACAAAGGATAAACTGGTTTCCAATAAGATATCAAAAGTTCTCGTATAACATAGAAAGTGTGATGTAAGCACATATCTGTGGAATTAATGGATAATTAAAGGAATGGTGTAGATAGGCAGCTGTAACAGAAAAGCTTAAGATCTGGTGTTTATAACCATGTGTTTATAACACTGGTGTTTAAACCACACATAACACTGGTGTTTCACACAAGACAGTTATAGCATTTGTGTTTAAACAACATGATTATAATAATGACATACTAAGCTGCCTAAAGGACGAGTAATTATTACAAAGTGGTTTTATGTGAGGGGTTTACAGACAAAACCTCATAAATCATAAAACTAATACTGGCCTCTTACCCTTATTACTACAGTAGTTTTGGCGGGTCACCTACACCACCGGCTAGGTTATACACTGCTACACTGACGTCATGTGCCAGCCTGTCTGCATTCTCCTGCAACATGAAACAAACAGAGTATAACTATATGGTTATGTAGAGTGGAATACAACAACAAACAACATGGTGGAACAGGGTGATTCACAATAAATCTAAAGAAAGAAAATCAAGAATAATCACAGGTATACAGAGATATCAATGTCATATGTGATACTGTGGCTGTCAGAATGTGTTATAATGAGGCATCATACTGTAACTGTCAGAATGTGTTATAATGAGGCACCATACTGTGGCTGTCAGAATGTGTTATAATGAGGCACCTTACTGTGGCTGTCAGAATGTGTTATAATGAGGCACCATACTGTGGCTGTCAGAATGTGTTATAATGAGGCACCATACTGTGGCTGTCAGAATGTGTTATAATGAGGCACCATACTGTGGCTGTCAGAATGTGTTATAATGAGGCACCATACTGTGGCTGTCAGAATGTGTTATAATGAGGCACCATGCTGTGGCTGTCAGAATGTGTTATAATGAGGCACCATACTGTGGCTGTCAGAATGTGTTATAATGAGGCACCATACTGTGGCTGTCAGAATGTGTTATAATGAGGCATCACACTGTGGCTGTCAGAATGTGTTATAATGAGGCACCATACTGTGGCTGTCAGAATGTGTTATAATGAGGCACCATACTGTGGCTGTCAGAATGTGTTATAATGAGGCACCATACTGTGGCTGTCAGAATGTGTTATAATGAGGCACCATGCTGTGGCTGTCATAATATGTTCCAATGAGGCATCACACTGTGGCTGTCAGAATGTGTTATAATGAGGCACCATACTGTGGCTGTCAGAATGTGTTATAATAAGGCACCATACTGTGGCTGTCAGAATGTGTTATAATGAGGCATCACACTGTGGCTGTCAGAATGTGTTATAATGAGGCACCATACTGTGGCTGTCAGAATGTGTTATAATGAGGCATCACACTGTGGCTGTCAGAATGTGTTATAATGAGGCATCACACTGTGGCTGTCAGAATGTGTTATAATGAGGCATCATACTGTGGCTGTCAGAATGTGTTATAATGAGGCATCATACTGTGGCTGTCAGAATGTGTTTTAATGAGGCACCATACTGTGGCTGTCAGAATGTGTTATAATGAGGCACCATACTGTGGCTGTCAGTTTGTGTTAAAATGAGGCACCACACTGTGGCTTTCAGAATGTGTTTTAATGAGGCACCACACTGTGGCTTTCAGAATGTGTTTTAATGAGGCACCATACTGTGGCTGTCAGAATGTGTTATAATGAGGCACCATACTGTGGCTGTCAGAATGTGTTATAATGAGGCATCATACTGTAACTGTCAGAATGTGTTATAATGAGGCACCATACTGTGGCTGTCAGAATGTGTTATAATGAGGCACCATACTGTGGCTGTCAGAATGTGTTATAATGAGGCACCATACTGTGGCTGTCAGAATGTGTTATAATGAGGCACCACACTGTGGCTGTCAGAATGTGTTATAATGAGGCACCATACTGTGGCTGTCAGAATGTGTTATAATGAGTCATCATACTGTAACTGTCAGAATGTGTTATAATGAGGCACCATACTGTGGCTGTCAGAATGTGTTATAATGAGGCACCAAACTGTGACTGTCAGAATGTGTTATAATGAGGCACCATACTGTGGCTGTCAGAATGTGTTATAATGAGGCACCATACTGTGGCTGTCAGAATGTGTAATAAAGAGGCACCACACTGTGGCTGTCAGAATGTGTTATAATGAGGCACCACACTGTGGCTGTCAAAATGTGTTATAATAAGGCACCATACTGTGGCTGTCAGAATGTGTTATAATGAGACACCATACTATGGCTGTCAGAATGTGTTATAATTAAGCATCAAACTGTGGCTGTCAGAATGTGTTATAATGAGGCATCATACTGTGGCTGTCAGAATGTGTTATAATGAGACATTTTTCATGACACTGTGTGTTGGATCTTGCTTCCAATATGCATACTAAGATACTAGCTAACACTAAAGCATGAACCTGCAAACCATAATGTTTGATTCCTGCATTAGCAAAACAAAAAAGTTATTTTAAATTACACGACACTGCATGCAGAATGTACATAGAAACGATATGTTCACACAATTTACAGTGCAGCTGTGCATGTTTTTATAAACCGCCAAGAGCCTGTTTTAAACTCTTTTCAAGTCAATGAGAAAATGTTGGGTATTAATTTTACATCTGTGAAGTTATAAGTCTCTAACCTTGGTGATATATATATATACTGGGTTAAGTAGTAAAAATTTGTTCCATATTAAATTTGTATTAATAAGCACAATGGCATGGACAAATCATGCTCATAAATTACAATCTATCAACCTCAGAAAATGCTGTATAATCACATGGCATACAGTTTCTACTTAATAGAAGTCCCATACATGTCAGATAGTTGTTATTACCTGTGTATCTGCCTCAGCATACTCAGAGAGTTTTTATTACCTGTGTATCTGCCTCTGCATACACTCTCACAACATCTTCTGTTCCTGAGGGCCTATGTGAACAATTACAAATAAAAGTTATATAAGAAGAAGCACAGAGAATAAAATGAAAATTCAAATTTTTCTCTGGATTAATCTTAATGTTGAACTCTTCAACATTAACTTAACTAGCGCCCCAGGCAGGGCACAGACCAGTTATCAAGGTATTAGAAATTTGAGTCAAGAGGTCCCTGATCTTATTGCCATTGTCTGAAGGTAAAATGATGACATCAGAGATTTGTTCTAGTGTCTTAACTACAGCTTGTGGCTCCTGCTTTTTTTACCATGAGCACAGAAAGCCTGAAATCCAGCAGACTGCATATCGTTATCATATCATATGGTCATCTACACCCAGACTCAATACACAATACCACTATCATGCCAGGGACTATCCTCCATTTGGCTCTAAGTTTCCCTCTAATCTTAAACAACTTATCACAATGGAAGGACCATATTACAACTACTTCAGGTAACAAAGACAAAATGCTCTGAGTTACCTGACAAATGAACGTCCATTTGTACAATTAGAGACCAGTGTATCAATGGCTTCTTGGAGGCCTGGTGGTGAGGTTGTGCGTCTTTCAGCATCTGTTGTCTGTACCACCGTCCTGTCTGCAACCTGTCATGCACAAAATATAACAATATATTGATCAGCAAGGGACAACTGAATGAAAATCAGAAGAAACTTTTCCTGTAGATGATGAAAAATATAATTTAATGTAACCTGACTTACTGGTGATTAAACTCGTACCTGGCTGTAACAGCTCACCTTGATTTTCAGTTGTCTGTTAGGAAGATCTGTATATGCTGCGTTCCAGTCATTAACACTCCATCCTCGACTGTGTAACACTGTCTCAACCAGCAGCATGTCTGACAGAGCATCTCCAACAGTCTAATAAGATAATATAAGATAGATACAGACATCACACGCACTGATAAACCAGGGTTAGAACATCCATCATCTATCAGGAAAATATTCAGCAAAACAGGGCAAAATAAAACAACCTGTGCTTGATTAAGCCTTTTTGTATTTTTGATTTTGAAAGGAGTTTAGGTAATCTGGTAGTTTGATATGGCTGTCATATCTGAGACTGAATGAGTACTTAATATTTGCCCTGTGGTAGCTGGACCATAAGCCATGGTCATGTGTAATTACACGCTCTGCTCTCACCTTGTTGATTCTCTGTCACTGATCCTTACCTGGTTAATAAGGTCAACTACCATCAAGAGGCTCTGTTGTTGATCCTTACCTGGTTTATAAGGTCAACTACAATAAGGAGGCTCTGTTGTTGATCCTTACCTAGTTGTTAAGATCAACTACCACAAGGAGGCTCTGTTGTTGATCCTTACCTAGTTGTTAAGATCAACTACCATCAGGAGGCTCTGTCATTGATCCTTACCTAGTTGTTAAGATCAACTACCATCAGGAGGCTCTGTTATTGATCCTTACCTAGTTGTTAAGATCAACTACCATCAGGAGGCTCTGTAATTGATCCTTACCTAGTTGTTAAGATCAACTACCATCAGGAGGCTCTGTTGTTGATCCTTACCTAGTTGTTAAGATCAGCTACCATCAGGAGGCTCTGTTGTTGATCCTTACCTAGCTGTTAAGATCAACTACCATCAGGAGGCTCTGTTGTTGATCCTTACCTAGTTGTGAAGATCAACTACCATCAGGAGGCTCTGTCACTGATCCTCACCTGGTTAATAAGGCCAACTACCATCAGAAAGCTCTGTCACTGATCCTTACCTGGTTAATAAGGTCAACAACCATCACAAGGCTCTGTCATTGATCCTTACCTGGTTAATAAGGTCAACAACCATCACAAGGCTCTGTCATTGATCCTTACCTGGTTAATAAGGTCAACAACCATCACACGGCTCTGTCATTGATCCTTACCTGGTTAATAAGGTCAACAACCATCACAAGGCTCTGTCATTGATCCTTACCTGGTTAATAAGGTCAACAACCATCACAAGGCTCTGTCATTGATCCTTACCTGGTTAATAAGGCCAACAACCATCTGAAGGCTCTTTTACTAATCCTTACCTGGTTAATAAGGTCAACTACCTTCAGGAGGCTCTGTCATTGATCCTTACCTGGTTAATAAGGCCAGCTACCATCAGGACGCTCTGTCACTGATCCTTACCGGGTTAATAAGGTCAACTACTATGAGGAGGCTCTGTCATGGATCCTTACCTGGTCAATAAGGCCAACTACTATCAGGATGCTCTCTCCTTGATCCTTACTTGGTTAATAAGGTCAACTACCATCAGGAGGCTCTGTCACTGATCCTTACCGGGTTAATAAGGTCGACTACTATGAGGAGGCTCTGTCATGGATCCTTACCTGGTAATAAGGTCAACTACTATCAGGAGGCTCTGTCATTGATCCTTACTTGGTTAATTAGGTCAACTACCATCAGGAGGCTCTCTAATGGATCTGTACCTGCTTATAAGGTCAACTATCATCAGGAGGCTCTGTCATTGATCCATACTTGGTTAATAAGTTAAACTACAATCAGGAGGCTCTGTCATTGATCCTTACCTTATTAATAAGGTCAACTACCATCTGAAGGCTCTGTCACTGATCCTTACCTGGTTAATAAGGTCAACTACCATCAGGAGGCTCTGTCACTGATCCTTACCTGGTTAATAAGGTCAACTACCATCTGAAGGCTCTGTCACTGATCCTTACCTGGTTAATATGGTCAACTACCATCAGGAGGCTATCTCATGGATCCGTACCTCCTTATAAGGTCAACTACTATCAGGAGGCTCTGTCATTGATCCTTACTTGGTTAATAAGGTTAACTACAATCAGGAGGCTCTGTTGTTGATCCTTACTTGGTTAATAAGGTTAACTACAATCAGGAGGCTTTGTCACTGATCCTTACCTGGTTAATAAGGTCAACTACCATCAGGAGGCTCTGTCACTGATCCTTACCTGGTTAATAAGGTCAACTACCATCAGGAGGCTCTGTCATTGATCCTTACCTGGTTAATAAGGTTAACTACAATCAGGAGGCTTTGTCATTGATCCTTACCTTATTAATAAGGTCAACTACCATCAGGAGGCTCTGTCACTGATCCTTACCTGGTTAGTATCGTCAACTACCATCTGAAGGCTCTGTCACTGATCCTTACCTGGTTAATAAGGTCAACTAGGATCAGGAGGCTCTGTCACTGATCCTTACCTGGTTAATAAGGTCAACTACCATCAGGAGGCTCTGTCATTGATCCTTACCTGGTTAATAAGGTCAACTACCATCTGAAGGCTCTGTCACTGATCCTTACCTGGTTAATAAGGTCAACTACCATCAGGAGGCTCTGTCACTGATCCTTACCTGGTTAATAAGGTCAACTACCATCAGGAGGCTCTGTCATTGATCCTTACCTGGTCAATAAGGTCAACTACCATCTGAAGGCTCTGTCACTGATCCTTTCCTGGTTAATAAGGTCAACTACCATCAGGAGGCTCTGTCACTGATCCTTACCTGGTTAATAAGGTCAACTACCATCAGGAGGCGGCCTGCAGCCTGTCTCTGGCTTTCACTGGCACTGGCAAGACAAAACACATAACATAAATAATTAGGCTATCATCAGGGCTGTAACAACACCAGGATATTTGGGTCAGGGTCATCAGATGTCTCTGTATGCATGAACCAATGATTTCTTATCATGAAATTAAGAGTGATATCAGACAGTTTATAACAGTCTCTCAGAGTCTCTAACGGTTACTTTTTGTGCCCTGTTAATGGATGCAAAATGACCTATTGTAATGGCTCAGGTGATGTCCAGCCAAAAGTTTACAGGAAATTAGAACATCTTACACATTGGTATTTTAAAATCAAATGTTTTCATAATCAAATGCAAATGCAGAGTTATAAGTAGCTCTGTATTGAAATGCAGATGCAGAGTTATAAGTAGCTCTGTATTGAAATGCAGATGCAGAGTTATAAGTAGCTCTGTATTGAAATGCAAATGCAGAGTTATAAGTAGCTCTGTATTGAAATGCAGATGCAGAGTTATAAGTAGCTCTGTATTGAAATGCAGATGCAGAGTTATAAGTAGCTCTGTATTGAAATGCAAATGCAGAGTTATAAGTAGCTCTGTATTGAAATGCAGATGCAGAGTTATAAGTAGCTCTGTATTGAAATGCAGATGCAGAGTTATAAGTAGCTCTGTATTGAAATGCAGATGCAGAGTTATAAGTAGCTCTGTATTGAAATGCAGATGCAGAGTTATAAGTAGCTCTGTATTGAAATGCAGATGCAGAGTTATAAGTAGCTCTGTATTGAAATGCAGATGCAGAGTTATAAGTAGCTCTGTATTGAAATGCAGATGCAGAGTTATAAGTAGCTCTGTATTGAAATGCAGATGCAGAGTTATAAGTAGCTCTGTATTGAAATGCAGATGCAGAGTTATAAGTAGCTCTGTATTGAAATGCAGATGCAGAGTTATAAGTAGCTCTGTATTGAAATGCAGATGCAGAGTTATAAGTAGCTCTGTATTGAAATGCAGATGCAGAGTTATAAGTAGCTCTGTATTGAAATGCAGATGCAGAGTTATAAGTAGCTCTGTATTGAAATGCAGATGCAGAGTTATAAGTAGCTCTGTATTGAAATGCAGATGCAGAGTTATAATAGCTCTGTATTGAAATGCAGATGCAGAGTTATAAGTAGCTCTGTATTGAAATGCAGATGCAGAGTTATAAGTAGCCCTGTATTGAAATGCAGATGCAGAGTTATAAGTAGCTCTGTATTGAAATGCAAATGCAGAGTTATAAGTAGCTCTGTATTGAAATGCAGATGCAGAGTTATAAGTAGCTCTGTATTGAAATGCAGATGCAGAGTTATAAGTAGCTCTGTATTGAAATGCAGATGCAGAGTTATAAGTAGCTCTGTATTGAAATGCAGATGCAGAGTTATAAGTAGCTCTGTACTGAAATGCAGATGCAGAGTTATAAGTAGCTCTGTATTGAAATGCAGATGCAACATTCTCATTTGCATAAGTGTTTGTATTTGAACCCATGGCTAATCCATACGCATCAATTTTCAGTAAATACGACTGCGTTTAAATATCAGGGGATGATCCATACACATCTATTTTCAGTAAATACAACTGCATAATCCACATATTTATCATCAAAGAGAATATATCAGAGTCTGGATTGCTGCTATTTATTTGATGTGTCAACCCTTTTATTTATCAATATTGGAATCAAACATAATTCATAATATATGAAACTAAGAGCATTTTAAGAGTTTCTAACTAATGTAAAGTACCTGCTTTCATCTTTGGCTGCTGTCATCTTCTTCAAACCCTCCTCACTGAACAGAACCTGTAAAAGATTTCAAAGAATATTTCTGATGGGAAATACTGTAAACACATCACTCAACGGAGCCACCTGGGAGTGTTTAACACATTAGTGGTATTAGAGAGAATGCAATAATAAACACAACTCTGTTAAATAATTAGATTTTAAAACTGTCATTTATTCTGAATATATAAAAGTGGTATAAACGTCACTTTCAGCAATCGATTAAAAGTACAGACTTCAGATTGTGGGTAAATTCATTATTCAGTATGCTTATGTCTTATTTCTCTCGAATTGATGACAAAAGCTTTTCCAAATTTGGATGAACAGTTTTTTTGTGTTTTATGGTACATACAGTGCCATGGCCATTTGCTTCAAAGTAAACTCCAATGTCAAACTGCATCGCTCTGTGATGGAGATGTTTCACACCTGTTGGTACGCACGCAACAGGAACTTGCTGTAAAATTCAAAAGATAAAGTCACATTACAAAGTCAAGTAACCAGGGCTCACACAGTCATATTGAAGAAAACTGATCTACAATTAATATCATACAGCTTGAGAAAATATTTTATACTGATATATGATATGGTGAATGAACCATGTTAATGAAATATTCAAGTTATACTGAGCTGATACAAGTACTGAAATTTCCACTAGAACCAGCATGGTCAAATAATAGACATATTCCATTTTGAAGGATCAGAACGGTTTTGTGTTTAATTCAACAATTTCAGATGTACCAATACTAGAGTACCAATAGTAATTAGACCTTGTCTTTCCCTGCAGCCCTCCCTGCACCCAGCCAATATCCTAGCTGATTTATCTAAGAGCATGCTAATTAAATTTAAACATAAAACCATCAGATCATTTGGACAAATATAAGGGTCTACTGACCAGAGTGTTAAGTACAACATATACAGGAACTACTGACCAGAGTGTTGAGTACAACATATACAGGGACTACTGACCAGAGTGTTGAGTACAAGATATACAGGGACTACTGACCAGAGTGTTGAGTACAACATATACAGGGACTACTGACCAGAGTGTTGAGTACAAGATATACAGGGACAACTGACCAGAGTGTTGGGTACAAGATATACAGGGACAACTGACCAGTGTTGACTACACGATATACAGGGTTTACTGACTAGAGTGTTTAGTACAAGATATACAGGGACTACTGACTAGAGTGTTGAGTACAAGATATACAGGGTTTACTAACCAGTGTTGAGTACAAGATATACAGGGTCTACTGACCAGAGTGTTGAGTACAAGATATACAGGGACAACTGACCAGAGTGTTAAGTACAAGATATACAGGGACAACTGACCAGAGAGTTGAGTACAAGATATACAGGGACTACTGACCAGAGTGTTGAGTACAAGATATACAGGGTTTACTGACCAGTGTCGAGTACAAGATATACAGGGACAACTGACTAGAGTGTTCAGTACAAGATATACAAGGACTACGGACCAGAGTGTTGGGTACAAGATATACAGAGTCTACTGACCAGAGTGTTGAGTACAAGATATACAGGGACAACTGACCAGAGTGTTGAGTACAAGATATACAGAGTTTACTGACCAGTGTTGACTACAAGATATACAGGGACTACTGACTAGAGTGGTGAGTACAAGATATACAGGGACAACTGACCAGGGAGTTGAGTACAAGATATACATGGTCTACTGACCAGAGAGTTGAGCACAAGATATACAGGGTTCACTGACTAGATGTTGAGTACAAGATATACAGGGACTACTGACCAGAGAGTTGAGTACAAGATATACAGGGACCACTGACCAGAGTGCTGAGTACAAGATATACAAGGTGTAAGCTGCAGAGTAAGCTGACCAGAGTGATGGGTACAAGGTATACAGGGTCTACTGAAAAGACTGTTGAATATAAGATATACATGGTCTAATGACCAGAGTGATGGGTACAAGATAAACAGGGTCTACTGACGAGACTGTTGATTATAAGATATACATGGTCTAATGACCAGAGTGTTGAGTACAAGATATACAGGGACCACTGACCAGAGTGTTGAGTACAAGATATACAAGGACTACTGACCAGAGTGTTGGTGATGTAAGCTGTCGAGGACTACTGACCAGAGTGTTGGTGATGTAAGCTGTAGAGGACTACTGACCAGAGTGTTGATGATTTAAGCTGCAGAGGACTACTGACCAGAGTGTTGGTGATGTAAGCTGCAGAGGACTACTGACCAAAGTTTGGTGATGTAAGCTGTAGAGGACTACTGACCAGAGTGTTGGTGATGTTAGCTGCAGAGGACTACTGACCAGAGTGTTGGTGATGTAAGCTGCAGAGGACTACTGACCAGAGTGTTGGTGATGTAAGCTGAAGAGGACTACTTACCAGAGTGTTGGTGATGTAAGCTGTAGAGCTGCCGTTGGCGTACGCTGTCTGTACCAGCCCCATTTCCAGCTGTACCCCTGTCTTACTGACCAGCTCCTTCAGGTAACCAGCCACCTGGTTAATAAACAGTAGGCTAATTTAAAGTATACAAGTTGATCAATACATCTCAGTTTCTTGCTCTTATTTAAAATTTCTATGTGTATAACAACATGCAATGGATCCACTCATAAAAATTTTACAACAGATTAATTTCAACAAATGAAAGTCCTAATTTGAAATATTCTTAATGCTTAGTAAATGTACATGCATCAACTTATAACTGTTTACATACTCTCTCAAAGCTGCATATTTATGCATGCCAAGAAAATATGCAGAAGGTAACAAACATCTTGAATAGATATTAGAGTGAAGGTAGAGTTACAGTACAAACATTATAACTATAATCAAATGTTACACATAATGAAGACTTCTTCATGCCAGCAATAATCAACACAAAAAGGCTTGTATTTAATGGCTACAGAATGCCCAAAATAAACCATGAAGTCACTGCAATAGACCTTAAACAAGTATCTGATAATAATAAGACCTTTCTGTCACTGAGATATTTAACAATAAATGTTGCATCAGCTACAGATGTTTACATGGCATTTCCTTCATTCCTTCATTATACAGGATGTACACTGATTTAATCCATGTAAAGGGAACTGCTATAAAAATACAGTTAAATGTTATATGTTGATGCAACTTACCAATGTAGCTATTTTGTCTCCATCTAATAACCTGAATTTATCATCTGAAGAGAAAAACATATACATCCTTGAATGATACAAGTATTGGCTGTGTCATTACCTAATACATGTCTATGTAGAGGTTGCAATTGTTTATGTATAGTTTTGCTGATTGGGTAAGTTTTTAATATCATCAATAAGGTTCAATGTATGTCCAATTAAAAATTCAAAAGTGCACAGTGCTCTAGCTAATACACCTTACATCCTTCAAATGTCTGAGGTTTATCAAATGTGAAAGCAAATACCTGATGACCAGGACTGATATAATTGAATTTTCATTCTACCTAGAATGTTTTATTCACAACAGAAATCTCTGTAAAGGTTTATATTAACTCCTTTTAAATAAAAATACTGACAGTAAATACCAGGCCAACTCACTCTCATCCAGGAAGTAGTACACAATACGATCTGCATCCCCATCAAACGACAGATACCGGCCCTCTCTAACCATGGTCACACCTGAAATACAGATCTGTATTGTAAACACAGTCATGTAACTGCTGATCTGTGACATCCCCATTGTACAACAGGTACCGGCCCTCTCTAACCATGGTCACAACTGAAATACAGATCTGTATTGTAAACACAGTCATGTAACTGCTGATCTGTGACATCCCCATTGCACAACAGGTACCGGCCCTCTCTAACCATGGTCACACCTGAAATACAGATCTGAATTGTAAACACAGTCATGTAACTGCTGATCTGTGACATCCCCATTGTACAACAGGTACCGGCCCTCTCTAACCATGGTCACACCTGAAATACAGATCTGTATTGTATACACAGTCATGTAACTGCTGATCTGTGACATCCCCATTGTACAACAGGTACCAGGCCTCTCTAACCATGGCCACACCTGAAATACAGATCTGTATTGTAAACACAGCCATGTAACTGCTGATCTGTGACATCCCCATTCTACAACAGGTACCGGCCCTCTCTAACCATGGTCACACCTGAAATACAGATCTGTTTTGTATACACAGTCATGTAACTGCTGATCTGTGACATCCCCATTGTACAACAGGTACCGGCCCTCTCTAACCATGGTCACACCTGAAATACAGATCTGTATTGTATACACAGTCATGTAACTACTGATCTGTGACATCCCCATTCTACAACAGGTACCGGCCCTCTCTAACCATGGTCACACCTGAAATACAGATCTGTATTGTAAACACAGTCATGTAACTGCTGATCTGTGACATCCCCATTGTACAACAGGTACCGGCCTTCTCTAACCATGGTCACACCTGAAATACAGATCTGTATTGTAAACAAAGTCATGTAACTGCTGATCTGTGACATCCCCATTGTACAACAGGTACTGGCCCTCTCTAACCATGGTCACACCTGAAATACAGATCTGTATTGTAAACACAGTCATGTAACTACTGATCTGTGACATCCCCATTGTACAACAGGTATCGGCCCTCTCTAACCATGGTCACACCTGAAATACAGATCTGTATTGTAAACACAGTCATGTAACTGCTGATCTGTGACATCCCCATTGTACAACAGGTACCGGCCCTCTCTAACCATGGTCACACCTGAAATACAGATCTGTATTGTAAACACAGTCATGTAACTACTGATCTGTGACATCCCCATTGTACAACAGGTACTGGCCCTCTCTAACCATGGTCACATCTTAAATACAGATCTGTATTGTATACACAGTCATGTAACTACTGATCTGTGACATCCCCATTGTACAACAGGTACCGGCCCTCTTTAACCATGGTCACACCTGAAATACAGATCTGTATCGTAAACACAGTCATGTAACTGCTGATCTGTGACATCCCCATTGCACAACAGGTACCGGCCCTCTCTCACCATGGTCACACCTGAAATACAGATCTGTATTGTAAACACAGTCATGTAACTGCTGATCTGTGACATCCCCATTGTACAACAGGTACTGGCCCTCTCTAACCATGGTCACACCTGAAATACAGATCTGTATTGTATACACAGTCATGTAACTACTGATCTGTGACATTCCCATTGTACAACAGGTACTGGCCCTCTCTAACCATGGTCACACCTGAAATACAGATCTGTATTGTATACACAGTCATGTAACTACTGATCTGTGACTGCTCTGAGGTGTTATGCTTTTTTTACCCCAAACTGACTAAGTCAATGCTTAATAATTTATGTCAATGTAACAGAGATTTGTGATATGGTCTTACCTTCAGGTGCTTTCTGCTGGACTTTGACAAAGTCTGCCCCACACTGTAAAATCAAAGAACACATTCTTGTATGGAATTTACAAAAAAACCTGCACCAAAATTTAAAAACATTAAAATAATTAATTAAGTGTCCGATGTTTAAATAGCTCCAATATCTAGAAAAAATCAGGTGATCATTACCACCTCACTTAGTACAATCATAAGAATACAATTAAGGTAAAGGTAACAAAAAAAGATCTTTATATGACATCAATGAAAATGATTAAGAAAAGTCCAATAAATATACCAGTAATTTGTCAAAATACATCATACAGAACTGCTAACAATAAATATGGTTTATTAAATGTTTAAACTCATTAAAATATTAATTCGTTATATATTGTACATTAAGATTAACTGATTATATATAAGTAATGTAAGGCTTTACACAGAGGTACCTCACCATATGATTAAGTTTACCGCTGGACCCATCATTCAGGATGTTGAGCTTTAAGCTGTTCCCGAGGTAGGAGCTGAGCTGAGCGGCCTTGAGAGCTCCGACTCCATTAGCACCGTCCACTGTCACCATGGGTTTGTAGCTGCCCTGGGAGGGTTCCTGCAGAACATATCAGATTTAATAGACATTTATCTATTGATTCAAAACCCAGGCAACTGTCAATAAGAAACTACTTGTAGTATGAATATCTACACCAGGTAACCATCAATGAGAAATTAGCCTGTAGCATGAATATCTACAGACCAGGCAATCATCAATGAGAAACTACCCTGTAGCATGAATATTTACAGACCAGGCTACTCTAAATGAGAAACTAGCCTTTAGTATGAATATCTACAGACCAGGCAACTGTCAATAAGAAACTACCCTGTAGTATGAATATCTACACCAGGTAACCATCAATGAGAAATTAGCCTGTAGCATGAATATCTACAGACCAGGCAACCATCAATGAGAAACTACCCTGTAGCATGAATATCTACAGACCAGGCTACTCTAAATGAGAAACTAGCCTTTAGTATGAATATCTACAGACCAGGCAACTGTCAATAAGAAACTACCCTGTAGCATGAATATCTACACCAGGTAACCATCAATGAGAAATTAGCCTGTAGCATGAATATCTACAGACCAGGCAACCATCAATGAGAAATTAGCCTGTAGCATGAATATCTACAGACCAGGCAACCATCAATGAGAAACTACCCTGTAGCATGAATATCTACAGACCAGGCAACCATCAATGAGAAACTACCCTGTAGCATTAATATCTACAGACCAGGCAACTGTCAATAAGAAACTACCCTGTAGCATGAATATCTACAGACCAGGCAACTGTCAATAAGAAACTACCCTGTAGCATGAATATCTACAGACCAGGCAACCATCAATGAGAAACTACCCTGTAGTATGAATATCTACAGACCAGGCAACTGTCAATAAGAAACTACCCTGTAGTATAAATATCTACACCAGGTAACCATCAATGAGAAATTAGCCCGTAGCATGAATATCTACAGACCAGGCAACCATCAATGAGAAACTACCCTGTAGCATGAATATCTACAGACCAGGCAACCATCAATGAGAAACTACCCTGTAGCATGAATATTGACTAGGCAACCATCAATGAGAAACTACCCTGTAGCATGAATATCTACAGACCAGGCAACCATCAATGAGAAATTAGCCTGTAGCATGAATATCTACAGACCAGGCAACCATCAATGAGAAACTACCCTGTAGCATGAATATCTACAGACCAGGCTACTCTAAATGAGAAACTAGCCTTTAGTATGAATATCTACAGACCAGGCAACTGTCAATAAGAAACTACCCTGTAGCATGAATATCTACACCAGGTAACCATCAATGAGAAATTAGCCTGTAGCATGAATATCTACAGACCAGGCAACCATCAATGAGAAACTACCCTGTAGCATGAATATCTACAGACCAGGCTACTCTAAATGAGAAACTAGCCTTTAGTATGTATATCTACAGACCAGGCAACTGTCAATAAGAAACTACCCTGTAGTATGAATATCTACACCAGGTAACCATCAATGAGAAATTAGCCTGTAGCATGAATATCTACAGACCAGGCAACCATCAATGAGAAACTACCCTGTAGCATGAATATCTACAGACCAGGCTACTCTAAATGAGAAACTAGCCTTTAGTATGAATATCTACAGACCAGGCAACTGTCAATAAGAAACTACCCTGTAGCATGAATATCTACAGACCAGGCTACTCTAAATGAGAAACTAGCCTTTAGTATGAATATCTACAGACCAGGCAACCATCAATGAGAAACTACCCTGTAGCATGAATATCTACACCAGGTAACCATCAATGAGAAATTAGCCTGTAGCATGAATATCTACAGACCAGGCAACCATCAATGAGAAACTACCCTGTAGCATGAATATCTACAGACCAGGCTACTCTAAATGAGAAACTAGCCTTTAGTATGAATATCTCGAACCAGGCAACTGTCAATAAGAAACTACTTGTAGTATGAATATCTACACCAGGTAACCATCAATGAGAAACTACCCTGTAGCATGAATATCTACAGACCAGGCAACCATCAATGAGAAACTACCCTGTAGCATGAATATCTACAGACCAGGCAACCATCAATGAGAAATTAGCCTGTAGCATGAATATCTACAGACCAGGCAACCATCAATGAGAAACTACCCTGTAGCATGAATATCTACAGACCAGGCTACTCTAAATGAGAAACTAGCCTTTAGTATGAATATCTACAGACCAGGCAACTGTCAATAAGAAACTACCCTGTAGCATGAATATCTACACCAGGTAACCATCAATGAGAAATTACCCTGTAGCATGAATATCTACAGACCAGGCAACCATCAATGAGAAACTACCCTGTAGCATGAATATCTACAGACCAGGCTACTCTAAATGAGAAACTAGCCTTTAGTATGAATATCTACAGACCAGGCAACTGTCAATAAGAAACTACCCTGTAGCATGAATATCTACAGACCAGGCTACTCTAAATGAGAAACAAGCCTTTAGTATGAATATCTACAGACCAGGCAACTGTCAATAAGAAACTACCCTGTAGTATGAATATCTACACCAGGTAACCATCAATGAGAAATTAGCCTGTAGCATGAATATCTACAGACCAGGCAACCATCAATGAGAAACTACCCTGTAGCATGAATATCTACAGACCAGGCTACTCTAAATGAGAAACTAACCTTTAGTATGAATATCTACAGACCAGGCAACTGTCAATAAGAAACTACCCTGTAGCATGAATATCTACAGACCAGGCTACTCTAAATGAGAAACTAGCCTTTAGTATGAATATCTACAGACCAGGCAACCATCAATGAGAAACTACCCTGTAGCATGAATATCTACACCAGGTAACCATCAATGAGAAATTAGCCTGTAGCATGAATATCTACAGACCAGGCAACCATCAATGAGAAACTACCCTGTAGCATGAATATCTACAGACCAGGCTACTCTAAATGAGAAACTAGCCTTTAGTATGAATATCTACAGACCAGGCAACTGTCAATAAGAAACTACTTGTAGTATGAATATCTACACCAGGTAACCATCAATGAGAAATTAGCCTGTAGCATGAATATCTACAGACCAGGCAACCATCAATGAGAAACTACCCTGTAGCATGAATATCTACAGACCAGGCTACTCTAAATGAGAAACTAGCCTTTAGTATGAATATCTACAGACCAGGCAACTGTCAATAAGAAACTACCCTGTAGCATGAATATCTACACCAGGTAACCTTAAATGAGAAATTAGCCTTTAGCATGAATATCTACAGACCAGGCAACCATCAATGAGAAACTACCCTGTAGCATGAATATCTACAGACCAGGCAACCATCAATGAGAAACTACCCTGTAGTATGAATATCTACAGACCAGGCAACTGTCAATAAGAAACTACCCTGTAGTATGAATATCTACACCAGGTAACCATCAATGAGAAATTAGCCTGTAGCATGAATATCTACAGACCAGGCAACCATCAATGAGAAACTACCCTGTAGCATGAATATCTACAGACCAGGCTACTCTAAATGAGAAACTAGCCTTTAGTATGAATATCTACAGACCAGGCAACTGTCAATGAGAAACTACCCTGTAGCATGAATATCTACAGACCAGGCTACTCTAAATGAGAAACTAGCCTTTAGTATGAATATCTACAGACCAGGCAACCATCAATGAGAAACTACCCTGTAGCATGAATATCTACACCAGGTAACCATCAATGAGAAATTAGCCTGTAGCATGAATATCTACAGACCAGGTAACCATCAATGAGAAACTACCCTGTAGCATGAATATCTACAGACCAGGCTACTCTAAATGAGAAACTAGCCTTTAGTATGAATATCTACAGACCAGGCAACTGTCAATAAGAAACTACTTGTAGTATGAATATCTACACCAGGTAACCATCAATGAGAAATTAGCCTGTAGCATGAATATCTACAGACCAGGCAACCATCAATGAGAAACTACCCTGTAGCATGAATATCTACAGACCAGGCTACTCTAAATGAGAAACTAGCCTTTAGTATGAATATCTACAGACCAGGCAACTGTCAATAAGAAACTACCCTGTAGCATGAATATCTACACCAGGTAACCTTAAATGAGAAATTAGCCTTTAGCATGAATATCTACAGACCAGGCAACCATCAATGAGAAACTACCCTGTAGCATGAATATCTACAGACCAGGCAACCATCAATGAGAAACTACCCTGTAGTATGAATATCTACAGACCAGGCAACTGTCAATAAGAAACTACCCTGTAGTATGAATATCTACACCAGGTAACCATCAATGAGAAATTAGCCTGTAGCATGAATATCTACAGACCAGGCAACCATCAATGAGAAACTACCCTGTAGCATGAATATCTACAGACCAGGCTACTCTAAATGAGAAACTAGCCTTTAGTATGAATATCTACAGACCAGGCAACTGTCAATGAGAAACTACCCTGTAGTATGAATATCTACAGACCAGGCAACTGTCAATGAGAAACTAGAATATGGGTGGTCTACAAGCCACTACGTGTATCGCTGAAACCAGAGTTGGATGGTTGAAGTCAGGCATGGATTAAGTGGCAAGGGGAAATAGAGAGAGGTGTTGCAAATAAGCATGGACGTCTGCAGCCGAAACATGTATGTAAGTGGTGTCACCTGCCACATAATCCAGAAAGCTATCCAAGTTGTATACAATTGCAAAAATTTTAAGCAGATAAGTCAAACCACTGCCGAGATATGAGCGATTTTATCCTACGGCAGATAAAACAGACCGATGGTTGCAGGTGGTGCCATCAGTTTTGCGTATGATAAAGATCTTCAGACAGATCTTCAGAAATTATGAATATCTTCAGACCAGGCAACTGTCAGAGAAACTAGCCTGTAGTATGAATATCTTCAGACATGAGGCAATTAAAACTAAAAATATTATTAAATTTCACTGATCGCAAGAACCAATTTGCTTGATTTTGGTAAAACTTACCATAATGACACAGATATATATCCTTTTAATATGTGGTGAAATATAAAAATGTGACATGATTGTTATTTGTCAGTCTCAAAATTACCATTAATCTTTCATAGATAATAAGGAATTTCAGGTGGCACCATCAGTCTTACACATCAACTCTCACAGATTAACAAGCATTGCATCGTTCAAAGGAGTAAAAGCAGTTAATGCAACTATTATTAAGAATTCAGATCTTCTGTATGAAATCTAACTAAAAATCAACCAAATATAATTTCACTACTGCAAGTGACAATTAGGGAAATAGTCTGCATGATTTCTTCAATTTTTGTAGGGAAATATATTTCAATGAAGCATTGTATGAACCAACCAAATTTAAGTTTAAGCAACCATGAAATTAAACAATTGTTTAACTTTCAATAAGTTATTTCCTATATAGCTTCCAGAAAATATATAAGGTGACTAAACTGAGTGAATCCAAGAAGATTCTATCAGGAACTGTCTCGATATAAAATAAGAATATTTTTGCTCAAATGGTTATTTATTTTGCCCCAAACGGGAACGAACCACTAGTAAGACAGAACAATAAGGGGCCATTGTTTTTACTCAGCAATACTCAAAATCAGTTTGGTTTAAATCAAAGTAATACTACCAGTATCTACAATATACAAGTCCTATAATGGAGAGCTACAACTCAAGATCACAAGACCTGGGTTATTAACACATGTATTAACAGCCAGACTAAGCTAGAACCTACCTGTCCTCGGAGGGTTTTAAAAGCGTGACTTATTTTGTTGTTGTAGCCTTCCTCACAGGGCTGACCGTAAGCCTGGTCTGTGTTGATGCAGCGTACCATGTAGTGAAGCTGGGGGGTACTCAGCAGACCTGCAGTGATAAGCCGTACAATGAGTCATATACACTGTACCCTACAGGAGCCCTGCAGTGAACCCCTACAGTAAGTCATATACTCTGTACCATCCATGAGCACTGCAGTGAACCCATAGAGTGAGTCATATACACTGTACCCTGCATGAGCACTGCAGTGAACCTATACAGTGAGTCATATACACTGTACCCTACATGAGCACTGCAGTGAACCCATACAGTGAGTCATATACACTGTAAGCTACATGAGCACTGCAGTTAACCCATACAGTGAGTCATATACACTGTACCCTGCATGAGCACTGCAGTGAACCCATACAGTGAGTCATATACACTGCACCCTACATGAGCACTCTATAACCACTCAAATATTGACTGGATTTGGAAAAAGGTTTCTTTACATATAAGACTATTTTGTTTTACAAATTTTCCCTGTATTTTTATGTGGTCCACTTAGAACCTTTAAAAAATTTCTAGACCAGACAAATATGCAGGCAATATGATAAAGGAACACAATTTGATATGAACAAATGACATCCTTTTAAAATAACATTTAATTTTTACACTTCTGTCAGACTGTTAATAGAATGGACTGATTAAGAAGAGATCAGATCAGAATGTCAGAATTTTTATCTTACCATAATCTTTAGCATCCCCTCCTAATGCACAGATCCCATCATCGAGAGACTTAGCCAGAGATACACTGCTTGGTCTGAAAGTTAGAAAAAATCATCAGATATACAGGCCAACACTTGTCATTATAATAAACCACTTAAGTTTTGCTCAGAAAATAAACTATTTAACACATCAGTCAATTTTTATATTCTTTGATTCTTATGTGGATTCTATGGCTGTGAAGAGACACTGTAAATTTTCAAAATATCTCTGGATGAACAATAACAAAACTGGTACCACACTTGTCTTGATGAAGTAAGCAAAAAAGGCTTGATAATTCTCCATCACAAAATTTGCCTTAAAAAATACTGACTATCTCTATATAAACAATCTTTGTTGTAATGCTTTATTTTGTTTTACCAGTTTGTGTTTTATATGGTATCTGGTCAGAACAATCACTTATTAACCAGCCATGCACTTTATCATCTGGATACAGAGGCCCCATTATACATGATATGACATGTCATTAGAGGTTTATACCAATGTTTGGGCTGATACACTTATTTACATGATATGACACGTCATAAGAGGTTCATACCAATGCCTGTGGCTGATACACTTATTTACATGATATGACAAGTCATAAGAGGTTCATACCAATGCCTGTGGCTGATACACTTATTTAAAACAGTGAGCTCATATCAGCCAGACACTCAGTGGCTTAACATCCCAGAATTAAATCAACAAATGTCACAATTTGTGTAACATCATTGCCTTCAGTCATTCACCAACCAAGAAGGAATCTGACAAGCATTACAGGCTCATGACAACACTGTACTCTGTGACACCAGAATTAAACTGAAAACAAAGTAGGGCCCTAAATGTCTGAAGGTACTGTTTGTGTGTGTATGTGCCGGGGACGTGTTTTACTTGAGTACATGGTACAAACAGAACGACTGTATACCACTGGTTGTGTTAATAACATGCATGGTCTTTTAATAAAAATAATATGACCCTTTTGTTGAATTTATGACACTGCTTATTGGGTATAAAAATAAGGAAGGCAGAATATATTGTAAAAAGGAAAATCAACCAATCATTATTTGACACACATTGAATGTAAATTTGATAAACCAGGTGAATATTTTGAGAGATGGATTCATAACTGAAGAAAAATTTTTAGACACTTCTGAAAAATCTTAGGTTTGCTATAAAGCTGAGGAAAACATAAATTTGCCAGACAGAAGAGGTATATGGAAGTAATTCATTGAATAACTTTTATTAAACAGGGAATTTTTATCTTACTTATTTCTTCTTGACTGTGACAGATATACCTGGTATCCTTGGCGTACACGACTGTGGCAGGCACAGACACATCAATGCTGCACTCCTGGATGATCTGCTGAAGCACAGCACTGATCTCCTCATCACTGTGTAACAGACAGCAAATATTAAAGGTAAGTCACACAAATAATCTTATCACTATAGGCAAATAATACAGATACCTGAATGTAACTCTTGTTTGGTACTTAGAACACTTGGCTAACATATTATTGAAGGATAAGATTCTCTTCAGTAAGATGTATTAAAGTCATCTACTGATGGTAAAGTATCAGGTCTGCTTAACTCTTACATGCAGCAGAACCAATGTTAAAACAGCATGAACTCAGTAACCACAAGGCAGTTGTCTGATTAACAGATGAATAAAAGGAAGAGTTTTCATCATTAATGATTAGTGTACATGTTTATGAACTGTTTAACCGGGCATCAGTGATCACAGTACTTAGCGAACTATGCCTACTGCATTTCTATCATGTTTCTCTTCATAAGAATTATCTGACCTGACATTAGCCAGCTGAGTAGCATGTTTCTCCTTATTTGAATTTTCTGACCTGACATTAGCCAGCTGAGTAGCATGTTTGTCTTTATAAGAATTTTCTGACCTGACATTAGCCAGCTGAGTAGCATGTTTGTCTTTATAAGAATTTTCTGACCTGACATTAGCCAGCTGAGTAGCATGTTTGTCTTTATAAGAATTTTCTGACCTGACATTAGCCAGCTGAGTAGCATGTTTGTCTTTATAAGAATTTTCTGACCTGACATTAGCCAGCTGAGTAGCATGTTTCTCTTTATAAGAATTTTCTGACCTGACATTAGCCAGCTGGGTAGCATGTTTGTCTTTATAAGAATTTTTTGACCTGACATTAGCCAGCTGAGTAGCATGTTTGTGTTTATGAGAATTTTCTGACCTGACATTAGCCAGCTGAGTAGCATGTTTGTGTTTATAAGAATTTTCTGACCTGACATTAGCCAGCTGAGTAGCAAACTTTTCCCAAGCCATCTCTAGCATCTCCCCCATAGGGTCTACCAGCTTCACGCCGTTGTCCTCCTCAGGGTTATGAGATGCGGTGATCATCACACCAATGGTCCCTGCAAGTTGTAAAGACATGATGCATGTACTTGACATAAAAAAGCAGACCACTGCTGAAGAGATTCACACTTATTTTTTTTTATTTTTTTTGTGTGGAGGTAACCGCCTCTATTCTTTAATGCATTGCTTAATAAAGTATGTGTACATCTGCAGAGTTCCATTCCATTTTCAGACTACGTAACAGGGGCTTATATCCGATTTTTCCTGGCGTCAAAATTCCTGCAGGCCCTAGGTGTGTGCCATCCCCATGAGTGAAACATGACTGATGGGCAGAGTCTCCCCATTAAGCCTGCAGAGTGCTCACACTGGGTGGGGGCTGACCGTGAAAAATCTCACTGCCTCGGCTGAGATTCGAACTCACTATCTCCCGGCTTTGAGTCCTGCGCTCTACACCTGAGCAACAGAAGCCGGTATGAGATTCACACTTACAGGGAGGGGAAAAACAAAAGATTCTGTTCTAAATGCCATATAACTGTAATTCAACCCTCATGTGCACAACCACAAGGTGTCTTCCACCAAGTATCAGTCCTTCTCATTTTTTTTACTATAGATAAAATTGTTTTACCTTTTCACTATAGATAAAATTGTTTTACCTTTTTTACACTTTGCCCTGAGAACTGCCAATAAACCCATTCTGTAGATGACATGGTCCAAATCTTCTCCCCTGTAAAATAAAATTAAGCAGATCATTATGACCGGTCAGTGTAGCCTGGATTGTAAGCATGTTCCTTCTTGCTTATCTGAATATATTTAAAAACTGAGGATTTGCTCCACTTGTGTAACCTTATTTATTCTAACCACTGAGATTTAATGTGCAGATCTTCTTCGAATATCATCTTGCATCACAGGGCCCCTTATGCCAGCTCCTAGCACCACAGGGCCCCTTATGCCAGCTCCTAGCATCATAGGGCCCTGTTATGCCAGCTGCTGAGGTTTTATTGCTTCTGCTTATTGTGCTCACTGGGGAGATCAGTTGTACTCACATCTGCTGCTGCAGAACAATTTTATACAGGTATCAATATTTCATGTTGAATTCCCACCATGTTAAACCTCAGCTTGTTTAATGCAGGGTGTGTATGCAATTTGAACAGTACTGTGAAAATTTTGATCATATCTGACTAAATAGATGACACTGTTATTTTCATTTTTCCTAAAAAGTTTAGCGTATATGCTTGCTATTGAAATTTCTTTGCTTGTAATGTTTCAGTGAACCAACCTAGCTTTTCCTAAAGACTGGTCTATCCCAGCTGAGAAATGAGCGAACAAGGACTTACAATAAGTTTTTTTCATGCGAGCAAAACCCTTGTTGGCATGACTTAAATGTTAATACCAACTAACCTACAACGTTACAGAACTTACTAAAACCTACTAATTCCTTACATTTAAATTAAGTATATATCCAGTAACACTTGTTTTGTTAGCTGTACTGCCATGCAATACTGTGGGACTTGGAGAGAACAACACAGAAGATCAGAGATAACACCAAAGCAATAGACAAGAAGCCTTCACACCTAGGTGCCAGATCTCATCATACATCAGGACCCTTGGTTCCAGTGGGTTCTCTCAAGTCAAGCAACATACATCAGGCCCCTTGGTTCCAGTGGGTTCTCTCAAGTCAAGCAACATACATCAGGCCCCTTGGTTCCAGTGGGTTCTCTCAAATCAAGCAACATACATCAGGCCCCTTGGTTCCAGTGGGTTCTCTCAAGTCAAGCAACATACATCAGGCCCCTTGGTTCCAGTGGGTTCTCTCAAGTCAAGCAACATACATCAGGCCCCTTGGTTCCAGTGGGTTCTCTCAAGTCAAGCAACATACATCAGGCCCCTTGGTTCCAGTGGGTTCTCTCAAGTCAAGCAACATACATCAGGCCCCTTGGTTCCAGTGGGTTCTCTCAAGTCAAGCAACATACATCAGGCCCCTTGGTTCCAGTGGGTTCTCTCAAGTCAAGCAACATACATCAGGCCCCTTGGTTCCAGTGGGTTCTCTCAAGTCAAGCAACATACATCAGGCCCCTTGGTTCCAGTGGGTTCTCTCAAGTCAAGCAACATACATCAGGCCCCTTGGTTCCAGTGGGTTCTCTCAAGTCAAGCAACATACATCAGGCCCCTTGGTTCCAGTGGGTTCTCTCAAGTCAAGCAACATACATCAGGCCCCTTGGTTCCAGTGGGTTCTCTCAAGTCAAGCAACATACATCAGGCCCCTTGGTTCCAGTGGGTTCTCTCAAGTCAAGCAACATACATCAGGCCCCTTGGTTCCAGTGGGTTCTCTCAAGTCAAGCAACATACATCAGGCCCCTTGGTTCCAGTGGGTTCTCTCAAGTCAAGCAACATACATCAGGCCCCTTGGTTCCAGTGGGTTCTCTCAAGTCAAGCAACATACATCAGGCCCCTTGGTTCCAGTGGGTTCTCTCATGTCAAGCAACATACATCAGGCCCCTTGGTTCCAGTGGGCTCTCTCAAGTCAAGCAACATACATCAGGCCCCTTGGTTCCAGTGGGTTCTCTCAAGTCAAGCAACATACATCAGGCCCCTTGGTTCCAGTGGGTTCTCTCAAGTCAAGCAACATACATCAGGCCCCTTGGTTCCAGTGGGTTCTCTCAAGTCAAGCAACATCCTAACTCATCCAAATATTCCAAATTTAATGTATGGTTCATAAAGACATTTATGTACAGACTCCTAAACTAACTTTACTTACACAAAACAAGAAACACTTTATCATAAAGTTAATTTAAAGAAAAACTCAGGGCTCAAATATTTTTTGAGTCACCCAACAAGTCAAAAGTCACTGTTCCTTGCAAACATTTTAGGACTTAGGTGTTCCACAAAACTTCCTGGCTCTGCCTCAGATGATTACATGGCTAGTACTTGGCCACTAAAATTTTGGGCAAATGTAGTTTTCAAGGTCAAGGAAACAAATAAATATCAGGAATGGTAGCAAATAAGGTAAACCTGTGTATTGTTATGCAAATGAAATACCGACCTTGTGTAATATTTGAAGCCTATTATTTATTTATAATAACACTCCTACAAATTGGTAAATTTAACTTATCCAAGAGGACACTAAAACTTTGTCATCCCCATCATTCTTACATTGTGAGGACATGAAACTACCACAATATTTTTAGGTCTGAAACTGCTCTTGACCTAACGCTGCACTTAGTAATAGGTACAAGCAATATCAAAACCAGCTGCTATTACCTTGTCACAAACCAGACTATTATTACAGACAGAATGTTGTCAACTTGGTATACAGTGTTATATCTGGCTATGCTTATTCCCTTCATCATTATGAGAATACATGTATATATTTTATCCTATTATATTAAATATTGCTAGCCTACACAATAAACTTCATGGTTGACTAAACAAATAAAACAGTTAGCCATACAGTGTGGCTGTCAACCAATGACAGAGTTTATCATTGATATTATCTTTGCTATCACTAAATTGTCCCCTATAAAATGCTCATAGATATCAGTCCTATGTTGGCTTTGATCACACCGCCGTCTTAATTGTAGTCACCTGCTGTGAATCATCTTTGATGTAACTATATATATTGATCACTGGCCATTAGTGTTCAACTGGAAGTATATGACATTTGGTTGCATTTCACAAGGTGGTCCACAAAGTGTGAAATGGGTCAAAATTACAATTTTTGGGAAAATTCAATATGGTCAAGCTCTACCCAAGGTCTTTTGAAAAATAGTGATGTCCAAGGCTTAAATGCATTAACACCCATTTAGTGATTCTGTATTCACTCTCTGTTTTGCTTGCAATGGGAACATGGCTACAATAAAGTCTCGATTTCATAATAGGTCAATTACGTGGCAGCATAAGTATAATTGGTATGACTGTAGAATCAGTACCTGCATTGTGGACTCTATTATACCACTACAAATGAGTAAGGAAGTAATAGTTTTACAACCAAATAGCCCTATATTGCCTATAATAGGTTTAGAAATACATATTAGGATTAATTTTACAAATATATTTCGTCTGGAGTACATATTAAATACCGCTAGTAGCATGTTGTTGGTATCCAAGTCCAGACGGCAGCCATGATTGTTTTAAACAGATAATTACGGTATGGTAAACAATTTCCGTTCAGACAACTGTATACTGGTCTGACCATGGGGGGGTTTGGGGGGTATCCCCCCACATTAAAAGTACTTAATAATGTTTCTTTTTTGTTGTAGGAATTCTAAGGGGGGGTATGGGGGGTTCCCCCCATCTTTTAGGTTGACTAGTTAATAATATTTCTGAATAAATATTTTCATGATATTTACAACTGCCGTTAGGTGGCGCTATTTATTACTCCACACCCAGATTTAAAAGCCCTCTTTTTCTTGTGACCTTCACATCGTCTTGCATGGTGTAATGGCATTAGTGTTCGAGTACTGAGCCGTGCTGCGCAGGATCCATTCCAGCGAGGACCAACTTCTGCTCTTTCATGTGATATTCATGATTTATAATGTATACATTTCTGACTAATAATAATATGTCTTTCATCAACAGATAATGCCGCAGTAGGAAATATAAGAGAAGACAATAAGTGGTAGCAATATTCTATTCAACTGTCCCAAATGTAGGTACTGATTGTAAATTCGCTCCGTATAATTAAATTAAATATGACCGATTATTCTAATATTTTAATTTAATAAGAGCCTGGCCTCTGTTCGTGAGCTGTGTCCTAATCAGATTATTAATGAGTAGACACGGTCAAGCGATACTTGTTGTAGTTAATGTCCGTGTGAATGAGACAGGAGGGTCAGATTTAGATCAGTGATTATCAATCGATCATTCAATGATCACCAGTCAGCTGTCAAAGAGAGCTTAACTGCACTGTCTGCAGGTCAAGACGTGGACTGTGCCCGGATCGCTGCCGTCTGACTCTCAAAACCCCTCAGCTTAAGTTTGCCCGCCACATCTATGGAAATCTTTTATCTTACTTTGTCCTAAATCCGGCTGTGCCATAACTGATGGTCTTGTCTTTATTTCTCGGGTGCTTTTCACGCCCCACTTTGACAGCCGCCGAGAAATCCATACCTGCCGCCGTGTAACCAGGAAGTACTCTCTCTACCTTTAAATATACGAGAGTGCAGCGGTGCCCATAGACTGGATCTGGGAGTGTAATTAAATAGACCTGTTATGTGCTACATTTTATATGGGCTGACGTCAGGGCACAGGCCCTTGAAATCACTATTAAAACATGTCTTAATGACCCCTATAAAGCCTTATGCTACACATAGTAATATAAATATATGTATTTATAGTTGTTTTAATAGTGATTTCAAGGGCCTGTTGGCAGAGGTTCAAATGTATTTATGGTGAAAAAAAAAAAAAAAACCCTGCATTTGCGTTTGTATTTGAATGCAAGGCTGAAAACATTCGATTTGTAGATTCAAATGCAGTTATAAAGTTCATAATAATAATAATAATAATAATAATAATAATAATATAATATATAATAATAATAATAATCAGTGGCGGATCCAGAAATTCAAGAACGGGGGGGGGGGGCTGAGAGTGGGTTGGCAGTTAATGGGTATTATGAAAATAAGTTCTTAAATGGTGTATTTATTTTTCTAAATTACACACACATATATATATTAATTTATATATGTATATCTATATATATAGAAAGAGAGATTATAAATTTTTAAATATTTATTTTTTTTATTTTCACCTGTGAACGTTTTTAGTTACAGGTCCATGGTGGAGGGCAGGGGATGTGGGGTGTCCCCCTCCCATACTGGGAAGATTTTTAAATATGCAATGTAAAGACATTTTTAGGCACCTTTCATAACGGTTATGAGGATTGTCTGTTCCTCAACTAATATTCACTTAAATGTCTTTAAGGGGGTGGGGTTTAATGTTTTAATATATATTTCTTTAAATTTAGGATATAAACTGGAACATGTATATATATAGACATATAAATATATAACATGTTGATGTCAGTAGTGAAAATGAGCATCTATATTTATAACTTGCAAAATATCATCATTTATATGTAATCCTCGGGGTAAACTGATTGATATATGTTCAAGTCTTGTATTGAACACTACCTGCCTCAGGCAGCACACGAGACGAAGCAGAGCACAGTTCGCGAGTTCGAATATCAGCCGATGAGCCGTGAGATTTTGCACGGTCGACTCCTAACCCCATGCAGCCATAAAAACATGACTCTCTGGCCTTTTTTAAATAAAATTACTTGGCCTAATATGTTACGCTATCTTAACGGAGCACTTCAGACAGCTGTTTATTAATATCCACAATTTACGAATTAAAAGCAATAAACTGTGGATAACCTAATAATCTGTTTGCTATGGAATAAAACAGAAATAAGAAAATATAAAAATAATTACGAATAAATGAGAAAAGAAATAGTTAAAATGAGAGATGTTACAGCTTAACAGGGGGCGGGCCCCCCTCTGAGTCGGCCACTGCTAATAATAATAATAATAATAATAATAATAAAGGAATACCTTCATCAAAACCATGTCATGATTTTTTTTTATCAATAAATCAGTAATGGTCTCAGTAGCTCTACATGCTATATTATTCAATACAAAATATACACATATCTTAATATCAGTTCACAATACAGAGTTTAGATGCAAGTCAAGTATATCATTAAGTGCATTCGTATTTGTGAAATTATATAGCATTATATATTATATTAATAAAAATAAATTACATTTTCATACTCGCATGCAAATACGAGTTACTGGTAGTTATGTATTTAAATAAATACGACAGCAAATACAACATTAAACTCTTTCATGATACAAACACATGGCATGTGACATCATGCCATTGTGACCAAGATGTTGGCTTTAATAGTAGAGCATGCCAATGTTATATATTATTTTTAGTTAATATTCTTGTCAGCAGATGACGCTTTCGGTCGGATTTGACCGAGACCACAAGGAACAGCTCGCCACTGGCGAAGCCCGAGAATGGGCGGAGGGGAACAGCTTTGCTCCGCATTTCACTATTTGGAATCTGTCCTGCCATGATAATCTAGTATCTAGGATGCGTCAAAAGCAATGAAGAAGGGGCAGCTCTCGAGCTGGTTTCCTGCCGAACATAAATTGTTGTGCATGACTTGCTGCCTTAGAGCTGATACATCTTGAGCTTGGTGATCTCTTTAAGTTGCCCTCTTGTTTCGTTTATACCTGACGGCAACGATTTATACCAATGGCTCATGCGCCTGTCTTTTTTTCTTTTCGACTGACATATGTTGCTGGTGAAGGTTCAGCCAATGCCTGCTACAGTCATCATAACCAGGTCTATAATATCTATTGAAATTGATTTAAATGTTATGACAGTGCAAGATTCTTTGATCCTTATATAAAAATATTTAAACCTGTGATATTTTGTGTGTGTATATATATATATATATGTGTGTGTGTGTTTGTATGTGTGTGTGAGTTTGCGATGCATGGTCTTGTCCAGTTCCAGGACAATACATAAACCTGCTTCTGATTTACTAATATGTACATGCATGATGGACACTGCACGAACATTTTTTTGGTGGCGCCACCAGTCTTGTGTATCAGGGAATTAGCAAAGATGTATAGATAGGCAAAATTTCTATTAATTGATTATTTGACCTTCAAGATTAAGATCAAGGTCACCAGTTTTAGACGCTTCTGAGATTAGGGTAGGAACATTTAACGAGTCAAATTTCATGAAATAAAACGGGGTGGTGCAAAAGTTACAAACGTTCATCAATAATTTACATTGACTGATTTGATCTGAAGATACAGGTCAAGGTCACCAGTTTTCGAACTCTTCAAAGAACTTAGTTGTAACAATTTATGTTTAAATCATATCAGGAAAAATGTGCGATACTTCAAAAGTTATGGAGTTCAAAAAAACATTTCTGTTTCGGTCTATTTGACCTTGATGACGAAGGTCAAGGAAACCGGTTTTCAAACTCGTCGAGACAGAAACAAAATAAATTTCAAATTTCGTGAAAAAATGTTAATTATAGCTGAAGGAGCATCAAAGGCGGGGGTCTCAAATCATCAAACGAAAGCTCGGCGGACCCAAAGATCATGCGATCCAATCTCTTTCCACGGAGGGCTCTAATACTATTAACATCTACTATTTTTAATCCATTTTTTTCTTACTATTCTTCCACTTCAAATCCTTAATTTTTATACGCCCGTCATATGACGGGAGAATTATACAGGGCGTCAAATTGGAAGTGATGGTGAAAAATAGGGGGAAAAAGGAATTTCAAGAGTAAAAAATAGAAATTTTATTGTTGAATAGGAAAAAAAATAGGGATATTTTCTTAATACAACATGGCCTTAGCGCATTCCCATTCCATTCCACCAAAATAACCTTTTTATTGTGAAACTACACTCTTAGGGGCTAGCCAGTGTTTTTGTTTCTTTAAAGATTTTCTCTTGATAAAAAAAATAAGCCCTCCCCTCCCCCTCCTCTGTTGAATATATTCATTCATTACTTATGTATATATTCTTTTCGCAAATATACCAAGAGTTAAACTACAGTAATATCCATCAATATGCTGCAGGACAAATATACCAACAGTTAACCTACAGTAATATCCATCAATATGCTGCAGGACAAATATACCAACAGTTAACCTACAGTAATATCCATCAATATGCTGCAGGACAAATATACCAACAGTTAACTTACAGTAATATCCATCAATATGCTGCAGGACAAATATACCAACAGTTAACCTACAGTAATATCCATCAATATGCTGCAGGACAAATATACCAACAGTTAACCTACAGTAATATCCATCAATATGCTGCAGGACAAATATACCAACAGTTAACCTACAGTAATATCCATCAATATGCTGCAGGACAAATATGCCAACAGTTAACCTACAGTAATATCCATCAATATGCTGCAGGACAAATATACCAACAGTTAACCTACAGTAATATCCATCAATATGCTGCAGGACAAATATACCAACAGTTAACCTACAGTAATATCCATCAATATGCTGCAGGACAAATATACCAACAGTTAACCCACAGTAATATCCATCAATATGCTGCAGGACAAATATACCAACAGTTAACCTACAGTAATATCCACCAATATGCTGCAGGACAAATATACCAACAGTTAACCTACAGTAATATCCTTCAATATGCTGCAGGACAAATATACAAACAGTTAACCTACAGTAATATCCATCAATATGCTTCAAGCAATAAGACAGCATGGCGGTATACGGTTGAGGGCTTTGAAATATGCATTAAAAATTTAGCATTTTTTGGGAGACGTTCCTTTGAGAAATGAAACAATCTGTACTGCCTGATGTTAAAAAAAAATTTTCTAAACTTCTTAATAGCTTATTTCTTATTTTATTTTTTTTATTTAGATTTACCGTTTGATAGAAGATTGTGTGTTAAAAGAACCTGATCATTTGATTCTAATCTGTCACCTGACTAATTTTCATTGTATCTTCACGATTAAGCAATATTTTTAAAAAATCTATTGTTAAAGGCAAGAAAGAGGGGTATATAACCCCCTCACCTCCTCATTTCACATGGCACACGTTCACCAGTGCTGCTACTAGAGTTGAGGATGATTAATCATTTGATATTTGTCTGTGTATAAAAGCCTTTGATTTGAAATATATTTCCCTGTATTGTCACTTTATCATTTCCTCCACAGATCTACAACCTACAGACAATTGTCCTACTTGTCAAATCATGAAATGTCAACAATAGCAGGATGATATTTGAATTAATGTAACTAAATCAAATTTAATCAGTCCTTAGTAAATATTAAATGAGCACTGATTCTGGAATGAAACTGCATAAAACAATGAAATAACATTTTTTTTATCAGATGTAGACTATTATAAAGTAAATTGCATTTTCATGATTTCTATTTATAGGATATTGCAATGAAAAAAATTTTTTTTGAGCACAATCAGTAGAAACAGCTTTACAATAAAGGAAATACAGTTCAAACAAGTGCAATGCACCTGTGACGGTAGGGGTGCTTCCTCAGTGATCCATTACTGATCAGGGACAGCTGTATTACATGACCTTCAGTGATCAGAAGTGACCTGCCTGGATCCTTACAATGCAAGTAAATACAAATGAGCCTAAAAATCAAGTTAACCAGCCCTATTTTGAACTTTTATTTTAAATTGCAGATTTAAACAGATTAAAATCTTATGTGTATTTGCTGTGAAAAATGAATCAACAGTTCTTACAGGAAAATATGTGCCATGGTCAAAGTTGGCCAAAATTAAAGTTATTAGTTTTATATTTATGCTAATAACTTTACAAAATTTACAAAATTGTGATCTTATTTCTGGAAAACAACTGGATGTTGATTAAATATAGTTAAATCCTTGGACAAAAAGTCTCTAGCTTCAAGAGTCACCATATTAAGTGTCAAACATATTCCTTGCTGTTTTAATAAGGTGCCTATCATACCTATGTTTCGGTCCAAAACTTTTTTTTCCGTTACGTAATACTCGCCTATTTTTTGCCTGGTACATAGGAAGTATATACAGGAATATTCATGCTAAATTTGAACAAAATTAATATAAGAGGCTTTGATATTAGGTATTCCTGAATTGTAACACAAGGTTTTCAATAGGTTTTCCATAATTTCTCAAAGGATCAAAGTCCCAGTTACCCAGTTTTTTTGGTTTGATGGGAAAATTTAGGGACATCTAACTGAATATCTGATTTCAGATTAGTAGGTCTGCTTCAAAACATTTCAGACAGATGGGCATTGGACAGTGGATCTAAGCTAAGAAAAACAAAGAACTGCACCAAATAGTACAATTTTTCATGCTTAAGATTCTTTGCCTTCTTTTCAGGGTCATGGTTAAGACCAAAACTAAGCACTGACGCAACAGTGGTGAATTTTTAAAACACACAGAATGAATAAAGTTGGATATTAAACAACTATGCATCACTTTGTTTTAAGATTTGAGTAGAGATGCAAACTTTGTCCATTATTCCATTTCCCTATATTCCAGAAGTCATAAGTAACATGGCCTCATTAGATAGTAAATACTATACCAACTTTATACTTTCAATGTTTGAAAATTTTTACAACACACTGTACTTACAGTTACTGGGTATATAATGATGGCAAGATATTCCTCGTGTGTTAAAATATATTCTTTGTCTGATCCAAGTAATCAAAGGTGATAAAACACATCATGCCCATAAAATAGGAAAAAATATAGGAATTACTCCATAAATAGGAACTTGACCCCCTGATTATTGTATACCCGCCGTCCGTCCGTTAACTTTTAGTGTCGCCGCGATAACTTGCCGGGGCTTTGATGGATTTTCACGAAACTCATCATAACTACTTACCAACAGATTATCTCGCCCGAGTTCGATTATGGGCAATATCCACGCATATTAAATAAGGTCACGAGTCACTTGGCTACCTTGTGGTGTCGCCGGGATAACTGATGAAAAATTTTGATAAAACTCATCAGAAATGTTAACCAATAAATCTCGCCTAAGTTTGATTTCCATTAAAATCCATGCATATTATATGAGGCCAGAGGTCACCTCACTTTAGAGGCACCTTGGTGACTTACCAAAAAGTCTATGGATTTTCATGAAACTGATTATACATATTAACCAATATTTTCTCACCTGGATTACCTTCTCACCAAAATTCACGCATATTTCATGAGGTCAGAGGTCACCAGATACACGACGGACGAATGATGCACGGTTGCGGTGCTCTAGCTCTTAACATTTGGTCAATATTGACAAGAGATTTCTTGAAATCCAGAGATTTCTTGAAATCCAAATATCTCTTGCACGGTGAAATAAATGTTGGTAAATTTTTGCCACGTTAGATGCATGTTATCGCTTCACACGGTTAAATGGTCACAGGGAAAATTATTAAGTTCAAGGTCCATCAATTCAGCTTAAATCATTTGAGAGGTACAACTTGAACAAACCTGATCAAGTACCACCTAAGAATCTTTCTTGTGTGACACAGAATTATACATGGCAGTTTTGCAGAAGACATTTTGTAGCCCTCAGCCTGATACAGGTTTACTTGGTTAGTGACGAAGTTCAGCTTCCCTGAACTCGGCAAAAATCAACACACGGGGGAAAAATTTGATAGAGCACGGGCCTGGGACCATTTCTGTGGAATATTAAACACTTTGGCTGAGTGATTTCGGAGAAGATTCCTTAAGGTTCACAAGTTTTTCTCCTGTAAAAAAAATATCGATGGTGGTTCCACCGAGACCTCAAGTTCAAGTCATATCACCAACATGTGAGTGAAATGTTATTATGCTAGCTCCTACCGCTACTAATCAACGTAATCAGTCTGTTTAATAACTGAGAATTGTGACCAAGTTCAGCTTCCCGTTACTCGGCAAAAAAAAAAAATCACGGAAACCGGTATAGTACCGACCTAGAAATATAATAAAATAAACCCAAGGACGAAATAAAATAGAAGAGGTTCGCTCATGATTGTTTGGCTACTAATTAAGACTGACAAGTATGTATCTGAAAGCTGCATGCCCTGTTGTAGTTAAGGCCGATATTCATTACGAACGGTACGTGAGCAATGCTGCCTCGTTCTGGATTCGCGCCATTGCGAATCGTCTTAAACTAATACCCTCTGAGACAAACAGGACTACACATTTCACGTTCACTGTAAGTATATAGAATCGGGTCTACGCATACGTCCTGAAAATGTGGGTATACGTCTGTGTGCCAAATACTAAAGTGGCGCTAAAATGAGCGAATCAGCGCGGAAATTCTGTTTCTAACATTTCATATCAGTGATTTCCTGTAATTAAATAACACGGTAAGTTTTAACAAATTTATTCCGGACTGTACATGCTACATGTACATACATTATGCTCTGTACAACATGTACAGATATCATCAAATAACCAAATAACATGTACATAAAATGCTCTGTAGAAAATGTACAGGTATCATCATTTAACGACATATAACAAACTTGGTCTCAACATATTAATTTCAAAGGCATTTATCAGCACATCTTATAAAACACACGACCCCTTGACATGGAATATAAACCTTAAAGAAACGTTAGTCCAGTATAACCAGAGACGTACAGAAATGTACACACAATCTGTATTACATAAATCAAGGAGCAATAAAGAAGGATGCAAGTTCTATTAGACAGAACTACACGTATATGAGACTAACTGGTATAAAAAATAAGTCACTTGGGTACTGATATGTCACAGTTTTCATATGTTCTTTTATTTTTGTATAGATATGGTGTGTAAACATTCAGAAGGGCAATACATAGCCAGGCACTTTCACTATAATTCAACATGACACGGCCTTAGTATAAGGCACCTGGCTGTCCGTCATGTATCCTTGCAGTAGACTTTATAAGTGTTTTGAATCCACGTTCAAGAATTACGATCCCTATAGCAAAAGATATATAATTAGAGTAATGATATTTTAATATTTGAGATAAAGGTTTAACACTTACAATATCTCTGACACTAAAGACATAACAGTAAAACACTTCCTCCACAGAAACCGGGACCAGCCACACTTCACAAACATTTTTCACCAACTATTAAATTAAGCTAATGAATATTTATTTTTTTTCAGATTTAAACACTAGAAATGTGGTGGCATCACTGTCCGTCTATCCGCTGCCACTGGTTGCTATGCTTACAATCATCACGTGACTAGTTAGATGAACTGGAACTCTTCTCCAACTTACTTAACGTGATCACATGATGACGTTTATGGTCCGTATCTGATACCCCTACTGTTTAATTTAATTATCTGATACTTTTTTGTCTGTATTCCTAAATTTTAGATTAAATCATAATAACAGCTGTACAAATATTTATATGATGCATCTTTTATCTAGGCTCATAATAAATGGGTAATTACTTTAGAGTCGCCCATTCTTTTTTATCTATTTCCTACCATTCATCCCATGTTTACTGTCTCATTTAAACCTGATAATGAGATCAGATGTTATCTGTTATATACTTTCAATGTTACATGTTACAGTAGGGATCACATACAATGTTACATGTTACTGTAGGGATCACACAAAATGTTACATGGTACTGTAGGGATCACATACAGTGTTACATGTTACAGAAGGGATCACATACAGTGTTACCTGTTACAGAAGGGATCACATACAAATTTACATGTTACAGTAGGGATCACATACAGTGTTACATGTTAGTTACCACATAAGATGTTACATGTAACAGTAGGAATCACGTACAATGTTACATGTGATGGTAAGGATCTCATACAATGTTACTTGTAACAGTGGGGATCACATATATATAGTGTTACATGCAACATAAGGATCACAGACATTGTGTATTTTCAAACTGATATCACCTTAATGCCCAGTTTCACCTGTTACTTATTATTACTTACAAATTCCTGTACTGTATTTGTTGTAAACCTTATACCATACACACAGCTGCAGTGTAGATACATATGGTAAAACATATAAAAACACTGGAAGATATAACAGGTTTAACCCAATTATCTTATTCTGGGATTCACTTTCAGGCTATATTAACAGATATATAGTACACTGAGGGATCTTTAGATTCACAGATATATGGTACATTAGTATGAGGAGTTATTATATTCACAGATATGTGGTTTTTTAATATATGGAGTCGTTATATTCACAAACATATAGTACATTGGAGGGATCTTGAGGGATCTTCAATGTTACCTGAATGAGTCTGAAATCATGAGGAATTGTTAAGGTGCAGACAAAAGGCCTTTGATAGAATTATCAATAATTACAGTGTAAAAAGGTTTAGCATTATTACATACACCAGTTGATATAGGATGCAATTTATTGTTACATCTGGTCACTCTTACTGTTATCTACAGCACAACAGTACAGAAATATCAATGCATGTATCACTGGCATATGTGTATTGATGTCCCATGCTTTATGTACAATATAGTTACATGATTCACAAAGTTCCTGTTCAGGCAGTGTGATATGTAGCACCACGTGAAACAAAGCCTTATGGTCATAGTTTATGCTGCCTTGTTCTGTAGCCCCTCTACCCTCTGTGGAGGCAATGCAACAAGCCGTTTAAAGCTTCCTGCAGTACATAACATAATGAAGATCTATATACATGGACAATCCCCCAGCAAATGAAGATCAGAAACTTACAGTGCCTTGCTCAATTAGTGCAAACATTTGTGTATATTTTCTACACTGGGTAGATTTACTTTACATTACAGAAAGACATTTCCAGCAAATGGTTCATATTCATGTAAACACAAAAAATAAACAATTATCATAACTGAGTGGTGCTTTCCTCAAATTGATGTCAATAATGGATGTCCACAAAGCTTGACCATGGACATCTGTGGTTCTGCCTGATGTCAGCTTCTGTCATATTAAGATTATAAACACCTGATATATTTATATATATATTTATATATGTATATATTCTGTCACTATCATCAGGATCATGTTTCTTAAAGCCCAGTAAATCATCGAAAGTAGACAAAATACTTATGATTGCATTCACATTTGCATACCAAAATATAGACTGCTGGCCTGTTTCTAATACTGTATAAATTATCACCTGGTACATGTGAAGTTTATTTGACAAAAAATACATATCATCATCGCATTATGTACACAATAACCTGGAAATAAGGCACCAAACACCAAGGCACAGTGGTGACATGACTGGTTTTAGGGCATTTCATTTGTAAGTAAGATGTGACACTATCGACAGAACACACTGACACTGGGTGAGGTGAAACATCAAGATTTGTCTTTGTCAATTGTCATGCACCATTATTCAAATGCCCATTTTTGAATAAAATGAGGAAATAAATTATGTACACGATATGGTCAGCACCATGGAAACAGTTGAACACATTATCAGCACTGGGCTGCCCCGCCCCTCAGAGCTCTACGCTGTCATACCCGCGTGCCTGATGAGCCCATGTATAAAGTCCTGGAGGGGTACGTGTCTGATTCTACAGGATACAAGTAACTTTGCGTGGTTGGAACGTTTGCGTATGTAACGTCAATGCTGACTTCCTGCTCTCCCTCTTCTAGTGTAATCACTTTTTTAACTGCTGCCACAAGATGCTCGAATGTTGGCCGGTCTTTGGGATCTGGACTCCAACACTGAAGCATGATATCATACCTAAAAGGAAAGAATCAAACCTGCACTGGGATTCATAATCAAGTTTTCATTTTTCTTGTACAAATTTCATTCTGTGAATGCATGCATCTGTAAATCATGAATGAATTAATCCTACTCATCTGTTGTAGCATTATACACTTTTGATAAAGGTTACTGATTTTAATCCACAATCTGTTTGAAAATTTAAGTATCGCTCTCTTTCTTTTTGGTACATTCTTATTTTATAATATCTCATTAATTAATTACTGACCCCAGATCACAAAATGCATATTATATTATATACATAGCCATAAAAAGTCATAGATGGAAATCTGAACACACATTTTTTATGTATCAGTATCATTTCAACCTGAAGCTTAGTCTAGTATGAAGTATTTACCATTAATTTTCTTAATTCTTTCCATACTGACCATTGTATCTGATAAGTGATATGACTGAGAGTGATCATGTTAAATGTAGCACTCACAATGAATCTGGACAGAACGAGGGTTGAGGCATCCGTCTACCAGACTTCAAGTACTTGATGATATCCCAGTTGTCCACCTCAGGGTATGGACATACGCCTCGCGTGATGAGCTCCCACAAAACTACACCATACGACCACTAAAACATCAAAACATTAATACCCTGAATCATTCAACTCTGGGTAATCTGTCACTTATCATGGCAGTATTCTTACATGACTTTGTTTTTAATTATCACTTGTCATGGCAGTATTCTTACATGACTTTGTTTTTAATTATCATTTATCATGGCAGTATTCTTACATGACTTTGTTTTTAATTATCACTTGTCATGGCAGTATTCTTACATGACTTTGTTTTTAACTATCACGTGTCATGGCAGTATTCTTACATGACTTTGTTTTTAATTGTCACGTGTCATGGCAGTATTCTTACATGACTTTGTTTTTAATTATCATTTATCATGGCAGTATTCTTACATGACTTTGTTTTTAATTATCATTTGTCATGGCAGTATTCTTACATGACTTTGTTTTTAATTATCACTTGTCATGGCAGTATTCTTACATGACTTTGTTTTTAATTATCACTTGTCATGGCAGTATTCTTTCATGACTTTGTTTTTAATTGTCACGTGTCATGGCAGTATTCTTACATGACTTTGTTTTTAATTATCATTTATCACGGCAGTATTCTTACATGACTTTGTTTTTAATTGTCACTTATCATGGCAGTATTCTTACATGACTTTGTTTTTAATTGTCACTTATCATGGCAGTATTCTTACATGACTTTGTTTTTAACTATCACGTGTCATGGCAGTATTCTTACATGACTTTGTTTTTAATTGTCACGTGTCATGGCAGTATTCTTACATGACTTTGTTTTTAATTATCATTTATCATGGCAGTATTCTTACATGACTTTGTTTTTAATTATCATTTGTCATGGCAGTATTCTTACATGACTTTGTTTTTAATTATCACTTGTCAAGGCAGTATTCTTACATGACTTTGTTTTTAATTATCACTTGTCATGGCAGTATTCTTTCATGACTTTGTTTTTAATTGTCACGTGTCATGGCAGTATTCTTACATGACTTTGTTTTTAATTATCATTTATCACAGCAGTATTCTTACATGACTTTGTTTTTAATTGTCACTTATCATGGCAGTATTCTTACATGACTTTGTTTTTAATTATCATTTCTCATGCGGTATTCTTACATGACTTGTTTTTAATTGTTACTTGTCATGGCAGTATTCTTACATGACTTTGTTTTTAATTGTCACTTATCATGGCAGTATTCTTACATGACTTTGTTTTTAATTATCATTTCTCATGGCAGTATTCTTACATGACTTTCTTTTTAATTGTTACTTGTCATGGTAGTATTCTTACATGACTTTGTTTTTAATTGTCATTTATCATGGCAGTATTCTTACATGACTTTGTTTTTAATTATCATTTCTCATGGCAGTATTCTTACATGACTTTCTTTTTAATTGTTACTTGTCATGGTAGTATTCTTACATGACTTTGTTTTTAATTGTCACTTATCATGGCAGTATTCTTACATGACTTTGGTTTTAATTGTCACGTGTCATGGCAGTATTCCTACATGACTTTGTTTTTAATTGTCACTTGTCATGGCAGTATTTTTACATGACTCTGTTTTAAATTGTCACTTATCATGGCAGTATTCTTACATGACTCTGTTTTTAATTATCACTTATCATGGCAGTATTCTTACATGACTCTGTTTTTAATTATCACTTATCATGGCAGTATTCTTACATGACTTTGTTTTTAATTGTTACTTGTCATGGCAGTATTCTTACATGACTTTGTTTTTAATTGTTACTTGTCATGGCAGTATTCTTACATGACTTTGTTTTTAATTGTCACTTATCATGGCAGTATTCTTACATGATTTTGTTTTTAATTGTGGATAACTTTTGTTCGTCTGATTTTACTTTCCACTTTGCCATAACAGAAATCAGCCTTGATCACTGCATGAGAACACCCTACCTAAACTAGTGACACAACACAGTTCTGTTCATCCATTATAACTTCAGTAAATAGGTCTGTCATAGTATTGTTACCATGGAAATTTAATTTCCACAAATGTGCTTCATCAGCTTTAATAATATGCATATGCACATATACAGATATTATGTCAGCAACTCTTCAATATCTCAGTCATTAATGTGGTGATAAAATTTGATTTTTTTTTTCATTCTTAATGGTTATCCTAAATATTCTTTTTGGTTATATCTTTTTTGTGAAAACTGAATAATTATTTTTATGAAAACATTACAAGGTTACTTTTGCAAAGAAATAAATTAATGAATATTCTAACTACTGGAATAGTGTTTTAAAACAACTCACCCCATCTGTTTTTGTATTATAAATGCCTTTCTCCAGACTCTCTGGAGCCATCCACTTCACTGGAAGCTTTGCTTTACGATCGTCGCTGCTGTAGTAGTCTCGCTCGTAAATGTCACGAGACAAACCAAAGTCTGCCACCTTCACTCTCATCTGGTCATCCAACCTGCAGAAAAAATGACAATCATATAATCTCTACTACAGTCTTTAAAATTAGCTAGCTCCATTGAAATCAGGAATAGAATAGAAATGTGTTTTTTTTTTTTTTTTGTAATGAAATATCAAATAAGTTACTGATATAAAATTAAAACTAAGTATCAGTGAATTGCAAAATGATATAGGCAAAAAAACTGTTATTAAAAAAATCAAATCTGAAGGACTTGAAAATATTTCATTTCAAATTTAACACTGTTTTGGTAGAACAATTTACACATATTAAATGTCATAAAGAATTGTTATAAAGCACATCAGGATTTTTATTTCACCAGTCACCAGGTTTTAGTTCAGGTACCTTCCACTAGATGACACTCACATGCAGTTTCTGGCTGCCAGATCCCTGTGCACAAACTTCAGGTTGGCGAGGTAGGACATTCCTTCAGCTATCTGTATCCCAAACTCAATCAGTTCTTTAACAGTAGGACTCTGTCAATACAAATGAACCAGAAACGTTATAAGAAATCCTTACTGTTAATGGGATAGGACATCACAATACAGTGATCAGAGTGTTTATACTTTATCACCTTGACAACAAGGCTGCTGCTTTCATAGCTGGTTAAAAATTGTTGACAAGTCTATAAATATTAAACTCAGTGAAATGTTGTTAAGAAGCCCACAAAAATCTAACTTCTGATAGTTTCAGGTTCATTAATTCATTTTGACCAATAATTTTGTAATTATTAAGGATGTTGTATAATTATAAAAGAATATTTATAAGTAATTAAATAATAATATTAAAATGATGTGTTAAAGAGAAAAGGCTTTAACTCACATGTTTCTCATCTCTGATATAGGACAGCAGATCACCGTGCTTCATGTACGGCAGGACCACCAGCGGTAGATCGTCCTTATCGAGGGAGATTCCTATCAGACGGAGGATGTTGGGATGATCAAACTCCCTCATCATTAATGCCTCCTTGATGAACTTCTTACCATCTTGTCTTGAATGATGCTGCATCTCTGAAGATAAACCATGACATAATGTACAGGACTGTCTTCTCACCATGTACAGGACTGTCCTCTCATCATGTACAGGACTGTCTTCTCACCATGTACAGGACTGTTCTCTTATCATGTACAGGACTGTCCTCTCATCATGTACAGGACTGTTCTCTCATCATGTACAGGACTGTCCTCTCATCATGTACAGGACTGTCCTCTTACCATGAACAGGACTGTCCTCTCAACATGTACAGGACTGTCCTCTTACAATGAACAGGACTGTCCTCTCAACATGTACAGGTCTGTTCTCTCATCATGTACAGGTCTGTTCTCTCAACATGTACAGGACTGTCCTCTCAACATGTACAGGACTGTTCTCTCATCATGTACAGGACTGTCCTCTAATCATGTACAGGTCTGTCCCCTCAACATGTACAGGACTGTTCTCTCATCATGTACAGGTCTGTCCTCTCAACATGTAAAGGTCTGTTCTCACATCATGTACAGGACTGTTCTCTCATCATGTACAGGTCTGTCCATCTGTCCTCTCATCATGTACAGGACTGGTCACTCATCATGTACAGGTCTGTCCTCTCATCATGTACAGGTCTGTTCTCTCATCATGTACAGGTCTGTCCTCTCATCATGTACAGGACTGTCCTCTCAACATGTACAGGACTGTTCTCTCATCATGTACAGGTCTGTCCTCTCATCATGTACAGGACTGGTCACTCATCATGTACAGGTCTGTCCTCTCAACATGTACAGGACTGTCCTCTCAACATGTACAGGACTGTCCTCTCATCATGTACAGGACTGTCCTCTCATCATGTACAGGTCTGTTCTCTCATCATGTACAGGTCTGTCCTCTCAACATGTACAGGTCTGTCCTCTCATCATGTACAGGACTGTCCTCTCATCATGTACAGGTCTGTCCTCTCAACATGTACAGGACTGTCCTCTCATCATGTACAGGACTGTCCTCTCATCATGTACAGGTCTGTCCTCTCATCATGTACAGGTCTGTCCTCTCAACATGTACAGGACTGTCCTCTCATCATGTACAGGACTGTCCTCTCATCATGTACAGGTCTGTTCTCTCATCATGTACAGGTCTGTCCTCTCATCATGTACAGGACTGTCCTCTCAACATGTACAGGTCTGTCCTCTCATCATGTACAGGACTGTTCTCTCAACATGTACAGGTCTGTCCTCTCATCATGTACAGGTCTGTTCTCTCATCATGTACAGGACTGGTCACTCATCATGTACAGGTCTGTCCTCTCAACATGTACAGGACTGTCCTCTCAACATGTACAGGACTGTCCTCTCATCATGTACAGGACTGTCCTCTCATCATGTACAGGTCTGTTCTCTCATCATGTACAGGTCTGTCCTCTCAACATGTACAGGTCTGTCCTCTCATCATGTACAGGACTGTCCTCTCATCATGTACAGGTCTGTCCTCTCAACATGTACAGGACTGTCCTCTCATCATGTACAGGACTGTCCTCTCATCATGTACAGGTCTGTCCTCTCATCATGTACAGGTCTGTCCTCTCAACATGTACAGGACTGTCCTCTCATCATGTACAGGACTGTCCTCTCATCATGTACAGGTCTGTTCTCTCATCATGTACAGGTCTGTCCTCTCATCATGTACAGGACTGTCCTCTCAACATGTACAGGTCTGTCCTCTCATCATGTACAGGACTGTTCTCTCAACATGTACAGGTCTGTCCTCTCATCATGTACAGGTCTGTTCTCTCATCATGTACAGGACTGGTCACTCATCATGTACAGGTCTGTCCTCTCAACATGTACAGGACTGTCCTCTCAACATGTACAGGACTGTCCTCTCATCATGTACAGGACTGTCCTCTCATCATGTACAGGCCTGTCCTCTCATCATGTACAGGACTGTCCTCTCAACATGTACAGGACTGTCCTCTCATCATGTACAGGACTGTCCTCTCAACATGTACAGGTCTGTCCTCTCATCATGTACAGGACTGTCCTCTCAACATGTACAGGACTGTCCTCTCACTATGTACAGGACTGTCCTCTCAACATGTACAGGACTGTCCTCTCATCATATACAGGACTGTCCTCTCATCATATACAGGACTGTCCTCTCATCATGTACAGGACTGTCCTCTCATCATGTACAGGACTGTCCTCTCAACATGTACAGGCCTGTCCTCTCATCATGTACAGGTCTGTCCTCTCAACATGTACAGGACTGTCCTCTCAACATGTACAGGACTGTCCTCTCATCATGTACAGGACTGTCCTCTCATCATGTACAGGACTGTCCTCTCATCATGTACAGGACTGTCCTCTCATCATGTACAGGACTGTCCTCTCAACATGTACAGGACTGTCCTCTCATCATGTACAGGACTGTCCTCTCAACATGTACAGGCCTGTCCTCTCATCATGTACAGGTCTGTCCTCTCAACATGTACAGGACTGTCCTCTCAACATGTACAGGACTGTCCTCTCATCATGTACAGGACTGTCCTCTCATCATGTACAGGACTGTCCTCTCATCATGTACAGGACTGTCCTCTCATCATGTACAGGACTGTCCTCTCATCATGTACAGGACTGTCCTCTCAACATGTACAGGACTGTCCTCTCATCATGTACAGGTCTGTTCTCTCATCATGTACAGGACTGGTCACTCATCATGTACAGGTCTGTCCTCTCAACATGTACAGGACTGTCCTCTCAACATGTACAGGACTGTCCTCTCATCATGTACAGGACTGTCCTCTCATCATGTACAGGCCTGTCCTCTCATCATGTACAGGCCTGTCCTCTCATCATGTACAGGACTGTCCTCTCAACATGTACAGGACTGTCCTCTCAACATGTACAGGTCTGTCCTCTCATCATGTACAGGTCTGTCCTCTCAACATGTACAGGACTGTCCTCTCATCATGTACAGGACTGTCCTCTCAACATGTACAGGACTGTCCTCTCATCATGTACAGGACTGTCCTCTCATCATGTACAGGCCTGTCCTCTCATCATGTACAGGACTGTTCTCTCATCATGTACAGGACTGTCCTCTCATCATGTACAGGACTGTTCTCTCATCATGTACAGGTCTGTCCTCTCATCATGTACAGGACTGTCCTCTCATCATGTACAGGTCTGTCCCCTCAACATGTACAGGACTGTTCTCTCATCATGTACAGGTCTGTCCTCTCATCATGTACAGGTCTGTTCTCTCATCATGTACAGGTCTGTCCTCTCATCATGTACAGGACTGTCCTCTCATCATGTACAGGTCTGTCCTCTCATCATGTACGGGACTGTCCTCTCATCATGTACAGGTCTGTCCCCTCAACATGTACAGGACTGTCCTTTCATCATTTAAAGGACTGTCCTCTCATCATATACAGGCCTACACTACAGTTTCTCCTACCATTTTTATAATAATTTACTCAATTAGCATTCATATCACAATCATTTCTAAGAAAATAATTTTAATTAAATCTTATGTATACTTAGTCTTATAATGATATGCTGATCTGTAGTTTATAAATCTTTCATAATGTACAGATCTGGTCAGAAGGTGCAGATCTGACACCTTTCACAATGTGCAGATACTGTTTATGAACCTTCCTAATATACACATCTGCGTATATAAACCTCTCATAATGGTCAGATCTGCATGGTGTTATAAACCTTTCATAATTTGCAGATCTTGTGTTCACACATATTAAATAATGCTTTGTAAAATATTTAAAAAGTACCTCTTGATTTCACAAGCATCATAACCACCTCTTGCTTGTGACAATGGCTTTTATTAAGCTATATTGCACACTAAATACAAAGGCCACACTGAGCTTACGGTTTCTGTACCAGACAGAAGATCAGGATGGTCCATGATAAACTCACTCACCTGTAAAACTCTTGAGTGTTTTCACTGCGACCTCTTGCTCCACCTTCTGGCCAGGTTGAACAACAAATCCCTTGTACACACAGCCAAAATGTCCTGTAACAACCACAATACAGAAATCATTAACAGAATCATAACAAACACCACAAAATGAAGACATACAGAAATCATTAACAGAATCACAACAACCACCACAAAATGAAGACATACAGAAATCATTAACAGAATCACAACAACCACCACAAAATGAAGACATACAGAAATCATTAACAGAATCACAACAACCACCACAAAATGAAGACATACAGAAATCATTAACAGAATCACAACAACCACCACAAAATGAAGACATACAGAAATCATTAACAGAATCACAACAACCACCACAAAATGAAGACATACAGAAATCATTAACAGAATCACAACAACCACCACAAAATGAAGACATACAGAAATCATTAACAGAATCACAACAACCACCACAAAATGAAGACATACAGAAATCATTAACAGAATCACAACAACCACCACAAAATGAAGACATACAGAAATCATTAACAGAATCACAACAACCACCACAAAATGAAGACATACAGAAATCATTAACAGAATCACAACAACCACCACAAAATGAAGACATACAGAAATCATTAACAGAATCACAACAACCACCACAAAATGAAGACATACAGAAATCATTAATAGAATCACAACAACCACCACAAAATGAAGACATACAGAAATCATTAACAGAATCACAACAACCACCATAAAATGAAGACATACAGAAATCATTAACAGAATCACAACAACCACCACAAAATGAAGACATACAGAAATCATTAACAGAATCACAACAACCACCACAAAATGAAGACATACAGAAATCATTAACAGAATCACAACAACCACCACAAAATGAAGACATACAGAAATCATTAACAGAATCAAAGCTTATGTAGAATGATATATAAATCAGGTCAAACGACAGGAAATGTTCAAGGATGAGCAGGATGATATTACAAATTACCAAGAACACACTTTATTTTACATCTGGATACTAGTACACTGAACTTCCTCCACAAACAGGACTTTTTGTTTCCTTTCACTTACAACTCCAAATTTTCATCTGCTTGTTATACCTACTACATCCTCACATTACCAACATATGTAACTAATCAATCACATTAATGGAATATGAACCCTTTCTCAGCTACTGCTATATTCAATCAGAATTACACTATGCTTGAGTAAAATAAATATTCTGGTAATATTTATCTGAGCACAGTTATCCAATTTAAAACAAGGGACCTATGGGTCACGACGCTCAGCTGTTATATATGATAAAAAAATATTATTTAGAAATGAGGCACATGCTGGTTTTGTGTGGTAATAAATATAAGCTGTAATATGAGTTTTTGTTGTTTAGCTTATGTATGATTTTGATAGTACCTTTGGAGACAGGGAAGAGGATTGATTTCATTCATTTTATTAACAAATGGAGTACTATTGTCACACAGATTTTGACTTGGCAATATAACTTATAAGCAGAATATATAATATAAGGGTTTAACTATTAATTAAAAAAAATTACAAATATTGTCCCAAATATAATTTTTATTAAAAATAATAAGAGAATCATATGATTTTTTAAAATGAAATATAACTGAAATGATTATTAAAATAATATTAAAGAATATATTCATGAATGCATTCATGAATACATTTTGAAAGTATTTGCACTGGTATTCATATACTTTCATTTTTACCCTGAATTCCCATTCTTTATGCAAGAAATTTTATAATGGAGTACATAATCATATTCGTATTTAAATACAATTACAAAGTATTCGCACCATGTCTGGTATTTATTCAGTTTTCACCAAACAATGATGTTGAGAATCCAGAATATACAAAATTCACACATTTAAATAATGATCATAAGTACCTGGTTTTATGGCTTTTATTTATATTAAAAAATAACTGTAATAAATTCATTTTGGACTAATTTCACATCAATGTACACACTAGACACAGTAGGAATCTAGATTAATATTATCAACTGCATCTTTGTCTATCATTAATTTCCATCATATGATCCCTAATGATTAGTAATGAATGATATGATTTACTTCTTTATCATTAAATTTGAACTGAAAAATACCATAGGTGACTGCATGGTGTTATTTGGAATATGTGACATTCTATCCATCAATACAAGATTCTTATATCATCAGTAACTGCAAGTTAATTTCCTGTTATTATAAACTAACAAATTCCTTTTCTATTTTTCATTAATTTTTTATTAAAAACCAATAAAAATTTATCAATTTATTGTTTATTGTATGTAGTTGGTTAAAACTACTAGATGAGTTGGGTTGGACACCTGGATCAACTGTGGCTGGCCATAAGCTGCCTGGATTCCCTGTATGCCTCGCCTCAAGCATGCATAATTTGCTGAAAGTTCAACAAGGTCAACATACAGGTGACTCAAGAGGGGCTGGAGAGAGCCAAAGTCTGACAGGGTCTCATAAAAACATTAATAAAAGCTACAATTTTTGGCCAATTTCTTTCAGCTTTCTAAACTTAAAAGCTGAAATCCTTATGTGTGCATGATATGAAAATTATATCAACAGTGCACACAGGAAACAAACGTGCCATGGTCAAATTTGGGCAAAATTTAAGTTACTAATTTTACATTTATACTAATTACTTATAAAATTTGGAAAATTCATAACTAATTTTGGGTATTCAATTGAATCTTGATTAAATAATGTTACATCCCTGACAAAAAATCTCTAGCTTCAGCAATCCCCTTGTCAAGGGAGTAAATATATTTCTTGATTTTTTACAAAGCGCATTATGTTTGGGCCCATAACTTAAAACAATTAAAATACTTTCATCATTCTGGCATGTGCATAGAGAATGAAAAATATGTATATTATTTATGATTAAAGTCAGATCAGTGGTTTTGATATTAGGCAGTCTTGAAGTGTAACAATGGGTTTTTAATGGAAAAATGAGGTTTTTCATTAATATCATGAAGGTATTAAGTCCTAGTGACCAAATTCTTGGCATGGTAGGGGATTTTTGAGACATCTAGCTGTATGCTGAATTTAAGGAACTAAGAGCTGAAGCTGGGGAGCTGAGCTCTTGCAAACTGCATAACACTAGCTTGATGTATACAATATGTTACATGGTGCTTGAAAACTTGAATAAAATCTACAGTTTTTGATCAACTGGTTTCAAATTTTTGGTGTTAACAGTTGAAAAGGTAACAAAAACATGCTGTGAAAATTAAATCCACAGTACTTACAGGAAAAAAACGTGCCATGGTCAAAGTTGGGCAAAATTTAAGGTACCAATTTTTTATTTTTATTAATATTTTAAAAAATTTAAAAGATTTTCATCTAATTTTGGGTATACAATTTAATTTTGATTAATTAAAGTTATATTACTGGAAAAAAGGTCCATAGCTTTAACATGTTTTGTGTTAAGTGATCAAATATCTTTCTTGATTTTTTACAAAATGCATTATGTTTGGGTCCATAACTTTTTTAAATTATATAATACAGACATATTTTCTTTAATGTACATAGGAACTATATAGAGGAATATTTATGGTAAATATGAGGAATAACAGATGAGTGGTTTTGATATTAGGCAGTCCTGAAGTGTGAAAATAGGTTTTTAATAAAAAATTGAGGTTTTTCCTTAATTTCTCAAAGGAACGAAGTCGAAAAGACCCAGTTTTCGGCTTGGTAGGAGATCTTGGGGACATCTAACATTATGCTGAATTTTGGATTCCTAGGTCTTACGGTTTCAAAACGTGCCACATCTACGGACGGACGGACGGACAGACAGACGGACGACAGACAATGGACCACGACTATAGCTCAGATGACTTATAGTCAGCTGAGCTAAAAAAGAGTATAGGTAAAATTAATATTGGTAATACTCTTGTATACTTTACTGACATCAGAGGCAATTGGGGGGGGGGGGGGGTTGAAGGATGGAGCAATTTTTTAATTAAAATCAATGGCAATTAATATATCATCTGAGGTAACTCGACCATCAATGACACATCACAATTTGATTATCAGTGTCGAGCTTGAAAGTTTGTTAACTTCTAAGGTAGTTTACAGGTTTGTGTGTGTGTACTGGACAGAGGAGTGCACACTAAGGTGAGTCTTACAAACTCATGTAACAGTCAGTGTAAACTTGGTAGTGTATTACCTTGTCCGATGATCTCTCCAAGAACCAGACAGTCTCGGTCAATGAGGAGCTTGGAGTCCTCTATCAGATGCTTTGACTCTTCATCCAGCATCGGCTCTACCGGCTGCATCACAGGTACAGCTACAGGAATAAACGCTCGACGACCACCGTTAGCCAGGTACGCTGAAATAAAACAATACTCATGTCACAAATCTGAAAGCTTTAGGAACTCTACACACTGACTGACAAGTTATTCAATTTATGTGTCAGACTGAATGCATTTATATAAAACAGTTGTTTATTTCATATATCTTTAAATTAGGAAATATACATTTTCACATTGAATAACTTGCTACTTTTCTTCTTTCTGAAGCATGTAATAAGGATACTGGTCAGATAACCAGACTTCAATTACAATCTTATTAAAATGTGAAAGGACGTAGTTTGTGGTTAAGGACAATGCTTAATGGTAGAGGACATAGCTTAGTGGTAAAGGACGTAGCTTAGTGGTAAAGGGCATAGCTTTGTGGTAAAGGACGTAGCTTAGTGGTAAAGGACGTAGCTTAGTGGTAAAGGACGTAGCTTAGTGGTAAAGGACGTAGCTTAGTGGTAGGTAAAGGTAACGGAGGTAAAGACCAAGGACCGGCCACATTTGAGCGGTCGGTGGTCGCGTACCACAAACGGTCGCTCAACACAGAGGCATTTAAGAGTGATTAAGCTCAGTGCATTCAGTTTTAGGTCGTAAGTCACAGACAGTCGCTGGCAACAGTGGTCGCTTGGTTCAGGTTTCACTGTATTATTACAATTAGTGGGCATTCTGAATACTAACGATTTGTGGGCATTCTGTACACCGAGTCGCGCTGTGATGACTGTCTATGATGAGGCTGACTGAACTGTACACGGCTGTAACGAACATCTCCATCAGTTCTTAACTTCTTGCGGAACGGCCCCCGCCTGTTCCGTCGCATCCAGACCATGATAGTGAGGATGAGTGCAAGTAGGACTACTGATGTTAATATGGTGATTATCATGACCATCCAGCTCCATATTTGGTGAGTCGTAAAACGTACATAGCCAGCATCAAACTCCAAGTTACCAACACGAACCTGAGGAAAGAATGGTTCACCATTTAAGCATAAAATAAAAATAATCTGGTTCAGAAGTAGAAACATGCAAGTCTGCACCAGGCAATATTTACAGGTTGCTATTAGGTAAAGGTGTGGTTGGGACTGATTGACCTGCAAGTCAACTAATGTTAAACGTCAATGGCAGCTAAAAGTCATATTACAAACAGCTAAGAATCGGATGTTCCATTTATAAAGAAAATGTTCATTCTTGAAGAAGAGGAAGAAAAGTTGACCAGAAGCTTCATTCTGTATTGTCTTAAGTGTCTTGTTACCTCCAGGCCATGGGATCATCACATTAAGTGTCTTGTTACCTCCAGGCCATGGTATCATCACATTAAGTGTCTTGTTACTTCCAGGCCTTGGGATCATCATATTACATATACATAAATATACATGTATATATAAAGTGAACATTTAATCAAGAAGGGTAACAGACTTACTTGATAAACCCCTTCTGGACAAACATCACTCATTTAATGGAGGTTTTTGATAGTACACATGTACCATAATTCCTGAAAACCTGAGCTTACCTTGACCTTTGACAATGACCCCATGCTTGAGACCGGTGTTGCAGAATTAAGTTGACATGTGAGTCGTGATGGTAGAACATGGGTCACAGTGCATGGCAACACGCCCACAGAGACCCGGAAATTTGTCTTTGTATTCTCTTGGGTCAGTCCCAAGGTCAAGCGGGCTCCCTATAAAAAAAAACAGTTTAAAATATATTTCCAAACAAAGCTTTCAACATGAAAACATCTTAAAAAATAGTGTACTTGAAATATATAAATATATATTTCTGATGCAGATAATATACAGACATAAAAAAAAAGTAGCAAAATAATGAGCAAGATGGTTTATCAGGTTACAGGGAAAATGGCATACAATCTTCAAAATCAACATGTATGAATGTGAAACAACTGGTGAACAAGAGAATTATGAGATTGATGAAATTACAATGTGATCAAATAAATGAAGAAATACTACACAGAGAGCTAGGTTTCATGTTCATAAAGACTTTGTGACATAAACAAGCATTTCTGTAATGTAATCATATCTACCTCAATTTCGATGGTGACTTTGCCATCTGATGACAGCAGCCTTTCTTGTGAGAACACCTCAGGGTCTTCGTAATACGTGAACGTGCTCAGATCACTGTGGGTATGTGACAAGTTAAGGAACTTGGTTACCCCGTCCATTAGAAAATGGACGTTGGTCGTGAGCTTGTTGTTGAGCAGATCTTTGGCGAGCGAGGCGTTCGGAGATTTACATGTCAGTTCTGTTCCTTCTTCATTGCTCACCTGACATGTCTGATGAAAAAATAAAGATGTTACTTTTCAGTGAGAACTAGACATTTTAAAACCTTACGAGAAGGAGAGGGAACAGCTTCAACTCTCTTAAACAAGGCCTGACATATGATTTCCATAATAACTTTATTTTATATTCCTGAATATAAAGAGCACTCCTTCATTACTACATACTCCACTGTGTGAATAACGTGAAAGTGCACAATAATATAATCAAATCTACAGAATGAGGAATCAGGGTATCTGATTTAGATGGAGTACTGACCTCCTGGAAGGACTGATTCAGCGCCGCCACAGTAACCACCATATGCGCCCTCTGTACCACATTCAAGTTGACCCCTCTTACGGTGATGTCCAGTCCCCCACTGTCAGTGTCATGAAAAAAAGAATCGACCCGTCATTCTAACTTCAGTATCATGTCATGTTTCATATGTTGCCATGACAACATTTGTTTAATATCTAATAAAAAGTCAGAATATATTCCCATACTTATTGCTGGACATCTATAGCTTATGACAAAAAGTCAATATTTGTCCTTATCACTGCAAGAATTGTAATATCTATTTTACACATGGTCAAAATGCCTCTACTTAAGATAATCTGGGGTTTCATTTGGTATGTGATTGTAAAAGTCTCAACCAGAATGTTTTAGAATTTATGTTATATATGACTATTATATATTCCAATTTCTATGGAAAATATTTAAAATCAATTTAAATATAAACAGAGAAAATCAGAGAAAAGAGAAATACTGTATAATGCAGACTTGTATGGTTTTGAAGCTCAACAGTTATATTTCTATTTATTCTGACATTACTTAGCACACATACACATCTACTGACCTTAGGATACTGCTCTGAGGTGTGATGTCCGTTATATTCGGATCTTCAGCGTATTCAAATTCTCCAGCTGCAAGATGGGCACTGTCAATGATGACCTTGACAGGACCACGTGACCTTGGCAGTGACCTTTTTCTGTGATTCATGAACAACCCCGTTGGTTCTTCCCACGGTGACGTGTCACATTCCATCTGTTCTCGTGAGATTACCCTAAAACCAAAACCAAGCAGGGGTTATCTCAAAATGACCATGGAATATGCATACATGTATTATAAATTTACTGAGGATAAAGGCGATCCAGAATGTCTACATTGAAGGTTCATTTTAAAAAACCTGGAAATCTGGTCCCATAAGTACCAATGCTGAGTTATAATTTATTTTTTTTCATATTTCTTATATATATTAATAAAGAAAACAGGTTTTCCTGATAATTTCCCTATGATTCAACCATTGAATCAGCCTAGTTAACATACCTGACAGGTTTACATGGCAGGTGCATGACCTCCACTCGTCGTGACGACCCGATGTCGAGGTTTCTCCCGGTGATGGTCACGGTAGTACCACCAGACTTAGGACCTATTTTTGGTATAAGCTGCTTCATCTCTGGTTTCTGTAAACATATACCCAAAAGGTTTCCATGAACATGTAGGTATCAGGTACATGACTCAGCCAGAATAAAGAAGAATTAGATCAAGTAAGATCCTGGTTGATGACCACATGTATAATAAAACTTTACTTGATCTCAGTCAATGTGGGGTAATTTGATTTCAGCAGCACAGCAAAGTACTTTTGCTAACTAGACATTTCTTGGCACCGCAGGTGCCAGAGTATCCCCAGACATAGTAGGCCCCCCCCCCCTTTAAGAACAGACCCCCAATTTTGGCAGCATATACTGACACTTGGCATATTTATTGTTTCTTCCATCTAACAATCCACAATCTTGTTGAAGATGTTGGTCCTGTGACCTTGATTGTTTTAAAGATGTCCTGTGACCTTGACCTTTGACCTCATGACCCCAAAATCAATTTGGGTCTTGCTTTTCCAATGGGACATATGCAAGTCAAGTTTGAAATCTATACATCAATAAAGCAGGAATTATCATCCAGAAACTAATTTTTTTTACAGGTGGCTCCTGTGACCTTCACCTTTGACCTTGTGACCTCACAATTGATATTATTCTTCCTCTCTTGGCAGGAGAACTATATGTGCAAGATGAAAGATCTGAGATGAAATGTTTGGCTGAAAATGCATCCACATCTTTTTAAAGATGTGTCCTGTGACCTTGACCTTTGACCTCATGACCCCAAAATCAATTTGGGTCTTGCTTTTCCAATGGGACATATACAAGTCAAGTTTGAAATCCATACATCAATAAAAGCAGGAATTATCATCCAGAAACTAATTTTTGGACAGATGGCTCCTGTGACCTTCACCTTTGACCTTGTGACCTCAACATTGATAGGGGTCTTCCACTCTTGGCAGGTGAACTATATGTGCAAAATGAAAGATGTCAGATGAATTTTTTGGCTGAAATTGCATCCACAACCTTTTTAAAGATGTATCCTGTGACCTTGACCTTTGACCTCATGACCCCAAAATCAATTTTGGTCTTGCTTTTCCAATGGGACATATACAAGTCAAGTTTGAAAACCACACATCAATAAAAGCAGGAATTATCATCCAGAAACTAATTTTTGGACAGATGGCTCCTGTGACCTTCACCTTTGACCTTGTGACCTCAAAATTGATAGGGTTCTTCCTCTCTTGGCAGGTGAACTATATGTGCAAGATGAAAGATCTGAGATGAAATGTTTGGCTGAAAATGCATCCACATCTTTTTAAAGATGTATCCTGTGACCTTGACCTTTGACCTCATGCCCCCAAAATCAATTTTGGTCTTGCTTTTCCAATGGGACATATACAAGTCAAGTTTGAAATCCATACATCAATAAAAGCAGGAATTATCATCCAGAAACTAATTTTTGGACAGATGGCTCCTGTGACCTTCACCTTTGACCTTGTGACCTCAAAATTGATAGGGGTCTTCCACTCTTGGCAGGTGAATGGTATGTGCAAGATGAAAGATCTCAGATGATTTTTTTGGCTGAAATTGCATCCACAACCTTTTTAAATTTGTCCTGTGACCTTGACCTTTGACCTCATGACCCCAAAATCAATTCAGGTCTTGCTTTTCCAATGGGACATATACAAGTCAAGTTTGAAAACCACACATCAATAAAAGCAGGAATTATCATCCAGAAACTAATTTTTAGACAGATGGCTCCTGTGACCTTCACCTTTGACCTTGTGACCTCAAAATTGATAGGGTTCTTCCTCTCTTGGCAGGTGAACTATATGTGCAAGATGAAAGATCTGAGATGAAATGTTTGGCTGAAAATGCATCCACATCTTTTTAAAGATGTGTCCTGTGACCTTGACCTTTGACCTCATGCCCCCAAAATCAATTTTGGTCTTGCTTTTCCAATGGGACATATACAAGTCAAGTTTGAAATCCATACATCAATAAAAGCAGGAATTATCATCCAGAAACTAATTTTTGGACAGATGGCTCCTGTGACCTTCACCTTTGACCTTGTGACCTCAAAATTGATAGGGGTCTTCCACTCTTGACAGGTGAATGGTATGTGCAAGATGAAAGATCTCAGATGATTTTTTTGGCTGAAATTGCATCCACAACCTTTTTAAATTTGTCCTGTGACCTTGACCTTTGACCTCATGACCCCAAAATCAATTCAGGTCTTGCTTTTCCAATGGGTCAAATACATGTCAAGTTTGAAATCCATACATCAATAAAAGCAGGAATTATCATCCAGAAACTAATTTTTGGACAGATGGCTCCTGTGACCTTCACCTTTGACCTTGTGACCTCACAATTGATAGGGGTCTTCCACTCTTGGCAGGTGAACTATATGTGCAAGATGAAAGATCTTGGATGAATTTTTTGGCTGAAATTGTATCCACAACCTTTTTAAAGAGGTTTCCTGTGACCTTGACCTTTGACCTCATGACCCCAAAATCAATTCAGGTCTTGCTTTTCCAATGGGTCAAATACAAGTCAAGTTTGAAATCAATACATCAAAAAAAGAAGGAATTATCATCCAGAAACTAATTTTTGGACAGATAGCTCCTGTGGCCTTGACCTTTGACCTTAAGACCCCAAAATTTCTATGGATCATCCAATATTGGCAAGTGAGCTATATATTCAAGATGGAAGACCTGGGATGAAAGTTTGGCTTAAAATGCATCCACAGTATATTTTAAAATGCCAGTCCAGTGACCTTGACCTTTGACCTCATGACCCTCGAACCTATAGGGTTCTTACTTTAGTGGCGGGCCATACATAAGTCATGTTTGAAATCTATATGGCTATCAACACTGGAGATATCATAAGAGGAGTGTGATTTTCACCATATATGGCAATATTCAAGGTCAAGGCCACTAACATAGGAAAGGTCATGACCCCAATTTAAATAACCATCATCCCATAACCCATACCTATGTATATGCATAATATAAAAGAAATCTGTCCATTAGTTTTTGACTTATAATGCTCACAGTACTGTAAGGTGGCAATTTTGGGAGTATTAAACGGCATGAAAACAAGTAAAGAATAATAGGTGGCGCCACCAGTTTCTGGAACATGACAACCCTATCCATGATCTTCCATCAACTTGATTTTAGGATAAACCTATGCAAGATTTCTTGAGATATTAAAGAATTTGTGTGATTTTCCCCAAAATTGGACCTATTCAAGGTCAAGGACACTCTCCTAGTAAAGGTCATGACCTCATTTTAAATAGGCGTCGTCCTCTCACCCATATCTATACATATACCAAGTTTGGTAAAGTTCCATGAAATATTTTTTGGGTTATCGCGCCAACAAGATTTATATGCGGCGGCGGCGGCGGCGGCGGCGGCGGCGGCGGGACCGGTATGAAAACATAGTATCCCCCGACTTTGTCTGGGGATACAATTATCACAATGGTTTACACAATGACCTACAGATGGCGCTATCTCCTGAACAAGAAAAAGAGGTCCGAGTTTAAGGAACACTTCTGTATGGGTGTACTTTCTTTATGTGATATTCCTATTATAATTTACTTCAGAATCCTGTGTTTACTACTGCTGTCACTAATATAATATTTGAAAACTATTGCATATAATCTCTATATAACCTATCTTAAAGTCTATTAATATTGCTGTAAAATCATAATAAACACCTTAATTTATAATATGAGCAACTGGAGAAATTCAAATGATACCCATACTGTATTACTGGAGAATATTTCCTCCTACCTTCAGCACTGTGCACTGATCTGATTAACACATTCCTTCTCATCAAAGCATAATTCTATAACAACCTCTGTTTCAGTGTACAAACTAATACATGAACTTAGGTGTAAAGAAATCAGCATTTCAGGGATTGATACAAACATTGGCCATAATTATCATATGACAAATTATATATTATCATATAAAAGAACAGTAACTGAAGTTGCCTGTTATTTCAGACAGCTCTGGTTTACCTTGTAAGAGAAGCTGGTCTCGCCAGAGCTGGCCTCCCCTCTGATAACGTAACCCTCCTCGTTCTGGCTCCTGTCCACAATCCTCACCGTCACTTCTCGATCCTCCTTCTCCATTCTGTCCGGCAAACTCCCCGTCAGACATTTAATCCTAACAAAAAGTAAGACATGCTGAGAAAATTTAATAAGAAAACATAGCTAGGCAATGCTTCATTATAAACATCAGTATTTAAAAAAAAAAAGACCATGTAGTCAGTGAAATGGCTATTTATTACTTCATATATGTAAAAGCAAAAGGATTATTAAGAATAGGTGAAATATGAGATCAAAGTTCAGGAATGAAAATCCTGAACAAACTGTAGTTGAAGTCTAATTTGAATAGAAATAATAGCAATTTTGTGCACTGCTTACAATAAAATATGGAATATTTGTTTGAAAACTGTATCTGTAACATTTCCTTTGCATGATTAGATTTACTTTGTCATGACACTTAGTCTGCAGGAAATATTCAATACATACTGGTACTGACAATCCACAAACAAGCTACTAGTAACAAAACATTCTTGTTACCAGGCTTTAATGCCTTGTTCCCTTTTATATTAACAAGGACAACAGTGTTTCTGTCAATCACTCACAGAGTCATGTTCCTGAAAGTGATGCCACACTTCACCCTTGCGATGGTTACCGAAGCTGTCACATTCTGATGGTCAGATCCCCCAAAGTCCTGGCCATGTATCGTCAATGTAGTCCCACCCTCCACCGGGCCAGACAATGGACTGAACTGTTAATACATTCAAAAGCTTATACTGAGTATAAATCATTGGATGTTTGCTGTACATCTTTAACATTAGAGAAATTTAAACTCTGTGTTAAATAAACATCAAATATCTTGCGAACCCTCATCACTTAGCCATTCATCTCTTGTGTCACTAAAATGTGATATACACAGTCCTGGGGATGTTAGAAAAAGAAGCATGTTGGGAGAACAAACTAGAATAAAACTAGAATAAATGTCTAAATCATGTACCAAGTCAAAACTTCATCTACCAATAACGTCACACACTGTGTTATTACCACCAGTCTATGACTGTCAATGCTTAAAGTCAATAAAACATTTTTTGAAAATATTGTAATAATTACAGGACAAAAAGGTTACCCACTACCAAGAAAAAGAATATTTCATCAAATTTATATCACTGGACTAGGTCTGGCTTCATTTAAGAATTAGGGTGGTCTTGTCCCTCCTTGTGGTACATGTTATATTTAAACCTGAGATAAATAAGTTCTTCAGTCAGCTTGGTGAGAATTGTCACATCTTGTAAAAATCCTATTTTTAACCATTTAAACTGACAAGTTATTTTCCACAGAACTAGTTGTTCTGTGTTTTATGTTTATTTAGCGGAGCAGTCTGTTCACGCTGGATGCTGCGTGCTGGACTGATGTGTGACCTATACTATAAATCACCAGGCAATGACATATCATTGCTTAACTGCAGATGTTCCTGGGTGCTGTGGTAACTGTACACCCCCACACATTGTAGTAACAACAACCACACACACAAATGCCCGCTGGTGTTATTGGCTACCGGCTGCTGGTGCTATTGGCTACCAGCTGGCCTATCAAGGACGAGACCTGGTGTCGCCTGGTTGGTCCAGACTGCCCTGTGCTACTTATACCAGGAGCTGATAGAGGAAGGATCGTGAGCCAGCTCTGAGGGAAAGGGCTGAATTGACACAAGTGGTCCAACCCAGATCACTGGCTCTATGCTAGTACCCATAATCCTTCAGTGTCCTTGTTTTCCCCATCTTCAGTCTATCCAACCCTTCATCAGTGTCAGATGTATTTTTCTCGGTAAATTATTGCCATGTGACAGATGAGTATGAACTTCGACCCTGCGCCCTGGCTGCTGGCTCTGCCTGTGTTTGTAGTGACTTGGGAATGGTTTCTTCCCACTGAGTAGTAGCTCTCTATGACTGGAGGAGTACATTATATCTCAGTAAACGATTCATACCCATCAAGCCTAGAACAACCTACCTTACAAAAACAGGCGTACAATTGGGTTACTGTGTTCTTATTGGATACATATGCTGGGAGCTGACGCTGCGCTCCGTCTGTCTGTGATCCCTTCACCTTCAGGCAGCCTGCCTCTTTTTCATTGATGCCCTGCATGTGTTTTTTTTTTCTGGCAGTTTTGTTTATTTCTTCCAGGTTTTACTATTATGACCACATACATTGTTCCAAGAGGTCACGCTCTTTTTCTCATGGTGACACATTTTGAATTTTCTATTTTTGTGTAAATTTACATTGGATAAATATGGATATATTTAACAAAATGTTTGAATCTTAAGTTTTTATTAATTTTTGGATGATTCCTGGAGATGAGACAATTAAGATAAGCTAAGAAAAGATGCTGTTCTGTCTCAGCAGCTCAGTTTGTTTTGGTACAGCACATCCTGTTATCTATTTATAGATGCAACATCAAATCTCTGGGACTGGCCACTTGCAGATAATCTTCAGGTGATATTTAACCAAACACCATTCAGTTCACCAAATAATATATGACTATTTCTACGTATTAGCACGAGTGACTGTTAGATCCAACATCTGTTGATTTGTGTAAAACTGCTATCCTGACATCTGTTATGTTCATTTCAAAAGTTGGTCTTCCAATCATCACATTGTATAGATTTTCTATGTAACCTCTACTCATCTATTTTTATCAACCTGCATGTACCATAATTAGTGGTGGGCCGATCATTGAGTTTTATCGAAAGTCAGTCAGTTTGCTGCTACTTTTAAGTGCTCAATTACCAAAGCCAACTATCGATTACATCATAATCATGATAATGAATCTGTGTTCCCAAATAACTTCCGTATGTAACTGAGTTTATTATGGTAGATGTAAGAACGGAGGACGTTATAAACCTCTGTGAACTGGCAGGGAGCTGCAGAATTAACGGGGAGTTTTGTAACGAGATGTACATTGCAAAATATGGGCAGTATGGTGTTAAAATGCTCCATAAATTATCCGGGTCTATGCAGCAAGTAGATGTCCTGGATTGTCATTTAATTCTTGATTATTATAAATAATTAAAATGAAACTTTTAAAAGCTTATTTTACTAATAATAGGAAAATATAAAAAAAGGCAAAAACTTTTTTTCTTAAGGTAGAATTACTAAGATATGCAGGCTTGGTTAAGAAAGTACAGTTTCACAGAAAACTGCATGAATCTTTATAATTGCCTGAACTGATTATAAATAGATCATCAATCGGTTTGCTCAAACCGATGATCGATTATGAAAAAGGAACGGACTCCCACCACTAACCATAATGACTGAAGAACCAACATATGAGCATATATTTAGTTATCTCAGGGCCAGACAGTTGGATGAACAGAGCTCATTACATTGCACTCAGGTCACAGATCATTTTTTTAGAATACAGGACAATAACTGACCGAGTGGATGACTGGCGGGCAGCTATCCTGTGTCCATGACAACTTGGTGCAGCCATCTTGGGTGGAGCACTGGTCTTGGCACCATCCACACTCCAGCGGATCTTTGGCTTGTACACAGGTGGCACAGTTGTCATACACAGCACAGGTATGTAATGGAATCTTGGAAATCTGAAAAATAACAACACCTGTCATTCATCTAAACATCACCATTTTCTGAGTGTTTTTATGAGTGATTGGACCAATAGTTTTGATGGGAATTTGATGGTAATCTTGATGAGTAGTTTGAGGAGTATTTTGTAGAGTATTTTAAGAGGGATGTGATGACTCTTTTAATGAGCAGTATGACAACTGTTGTATATTTACATGGGTGTTTTTTTAGTATTTTGATGAGACTCTATCCTGATTTAAAAGTCACCATAATTCTGCAGTCTCTTCAAGTACACATTCTTGAAAGGCTTAAATTCACAAAACTATGAGGTGTTTGTTGTGTCACATAGGGACTGTGACTGTTGGTGGCGCCCTCTACTTATACATGGGTGAACATAGCCAGTAACAAATGATATACTGAATGTTTTGAATAATCCACAAATCTCATCCCTTAATAAGAAATATCTACAGAGAAAATCTCTGCCAGGAGCCCCAGTGGTAATACTTCAGAGATTATAATCCTTATAAGGCATATCTATAAGAGAAAATCTTTGTATAACCTTTAAAAAGATATCATAAATGACCATGTATAACCCTTACTAAGACATCAGGACAAAGTGAAACATGAATCTTCTTCCGTGTTTTGGTGTTATCCTTTCACCTCCAGCCCAGGGCATCAACTATCAGACCATTCTCACATTTATTTTACTTCTCATGAAATTTTGGACCTTTGTATTCTGCATTAATGTCAAACCTTTCCTCCCATTTCTACTTTAACACCAAAATACCACACTCATCAAACACAACAAGGAAAGAGATGTCACAGGCGAGGCAGGGGGAGCTGCCAGTCCATGAAACATGAAGCCAATTTATGATTGGCTGACACAGGATGTAGGAGGGGGTTATCCGCTATCTGGCTATCTCCTGTATCCTGACACCTCACCAGTACGGCATAGTTAAACTGACAGGATGCAATGAAAGAACATTATCTCTCCAGAAACCTCTACCATACAGCTTAAATAACAGCTCTAACACATATTTAAAACACAACACAAGACAGAACATGTACAAAGCCATGGGACAATATCCCTTCATTTAAGATCAATTTTTCATTTTTTTCTTTCATACAAGACCTGTAAAGTTTACTTACTTTTAAACCAGATTATGCATTTTTTCAAGTGGTGGATGTATTGGTGATATATTTATTAATTCTATTATTCAATTTTTATATCATTAAAAAACAAATTAGCAAAAAGTGAATAAATTTTGAAAAGCAACCAAAGCAAGCAATTTTTTAGTTTGCTGATACTGAATCATGTGACAATATCTCAGAAAAAAACGCCATTCTAAATAAAGGTGACATTTTTCTTTTTTACATAAAAAAATGAAATTTCATTTTTAAAGATTTTATTTTCCCTGCTCCCTGAACTGAAAAGGAATGACTTTGGTATTAACTGTTTCTAATTAGTATCAGATAAATATATCTGATGGGGATTATTGTTAACTATATTCCTTACACCTCTTGCATCTTAAACATAACTGCATGACTACCTGTATTACAACACAAGGGGCTTCAACCTCACTTGGATTTATTTCTCTTCAAACTACTTTCACAGATAGTTTAACTGAAGCATGCAATCAAGTTTTGTCTTTTTCAAATTAAAGACTGGCTGTCCGCTTAATTAATCATCCTGCTATATTAATTAAAGCTCTACAAAACTCACATCTATTAAAAGACAGGAAAACTGAACAGCAGAACATTTATTGAATATCCAATCAACAGCTGGACTGAAAAAGATTATCCAATCAAATCGAGCAACCTTTGAACTTGATGAGATGATCCAACAACTGAATATTACATAAATTGTAAATGTTTATTACTCATTCTTTTATTTCAGTAATATTTTTTATTCTGATATAACAACCAATTTCACTTAATGTATATTTCTTTTTTGAAATATACATCAAATGTGCTTTTACATTTCCTTATCAATTAATGACATAGTTTCATATGGCATTTAAAAACAAAAATTTTGATTTTTAAATTATTTTAAAGAAATTTCTTCCCTCTGTAATACAAAAGTATTAAAAGAAGTGAATTAAAATATATGATGAAAGTGGAAGGATGCAGGAAACGGAACTGATTATCAACTGCAGGACAGGAAACGTCTGGGTAAAGTTGTACACAAAACCAAATATACATATACAGTCCCTATAAAGTAGTTATAGCAAGGCTCTGTGATGCGTTAAGTTAGCCGAGTCAAGGCAGCATTCATGTAAACCGGAAAAACGTTTAAATCCAAACATGTCCAGGTCCTTCCCATAACAGGTGGCTAAGATCTAAACAAGTCACACCCAATCACTGAGGAGTTCATTAATCACATGACAAACTCTCAAGACCAGCAGAGAATCTCTAACAACAAAATGAAATGAGAGGAAGTGGTCAGATTTAAACAGATGAACATGGCAGCGTTACGGTTGTTATTGCAGGATGCTTTAGGTTTATCAGTCCTCATGTTGACAGAAGATGTTTTGAAGGAGTGGCTCCTGAGAAAAATCACTCACATACATCATCATGATGCTTCCTGCATCCTCCTCTGGCGGCCACTGTATCAGTCCCTAAAACACTCAAACTGATGGTGTTTATAGTATTTTACCAGTTGACCTCCACAACTCACCAAAGGAACTGATCATAAACTGAAGCAAAGCTGGTTTTTGCTGGAACATGTGACCACAGCTCTGACTCACGTAAAGCATCAAATTTGTAAATCCTCACATCTGTATGTCACATGTACACATATCAGTGTAAATTCTCATACTAAAGTCATCACCCCTAGATTCAAATTTAATAACTTGTCAGTTAATTATACAAGAGCCTAAAAACTCCAACACTTGCAATTATAGTTTAAAAAATGTAAAAACAATTGTTATGATTTCTTTATTTAATCACATATCAATACAACCTACTTGGCCCAGACACAACATTGCACAATGAAAAATTTCTACAGTAGATCTAGCTATAGGTACATATTACAGTACAGTTTATAGATATTTGCTATATATCCTTTGTAAAATTCCCTTACACAGGGAAACCTTTCTTAATGGGCACCTATCTACTGAGGACACCTAAGACAACCTTGTTACCAGGGTTGGGGTCAAATTACAATGTGCCAAATACAAATTTATACAAATATAAATACAATAGCTTGTCTCCTCCAAATACAAATACAAGTGAGTGATGATGAATACAAATACAAATACAGAACATCAAATGCAAATACAAATACGCAAATGTAGGTTATACAGATTATTTATTAATTTCCAGCACCATGAATATTCATAATGTCTACTCATGTACTACATGTTAATTAAGAGATCAGAGGGAGAAGTTAAACACTTGACTTGAGGCTGTCTTTTGGGTTGATCAGAAGTCAGGTAGTAGTTAAATTTTTAAAATTATGGCAAATATAAAGATGAATTCATACATATGTATTTGTACAGTATTTTATCAAATACATCAAATATCGGGATCAAATACAAATATAAATACAAATATTATAATTTTTCACAACACAGATGCAAATATAAATACAAATACATATTTTGACTGTATTTAAATACAAATACAAATATATTTACGTATTCGACCCCAACAAGTTGTTACAGGATAATTATACATGTTATCCCTATAATACAGGGACCCCTCGATCTATTGCAGGCAAATACCCAGGCCCTGACAGCATTCATAACAGGAGGCTGGACTGTGTATGTATACTGGATACATGGTCAACAGGTTAAACATTTGGATAATATTAGGATAAATCAGAAACCAGTAACCATAATGAAATGAAAATTACACAAGTGTCATTCTGTTCTTGACTCTATTGATTTCAGATGAAGATCAAGTCATGTATGGACTTCGTTAACAGACACAGGGGGTGCCTGTAATTAATCCACATGGCTGTCATGATGGGGGGTGACCTGTCTCGATGTCCCGCTGCTTGACCTGACAAGGTCATCTGTGGTTGATTACCATAGCGATGGTTAACTTTATGCTGACTGCTACTGGTTGCCGGACCTGTTTCCCCTGAGTGACCACAAGCTGATCACCCATAACCTGATGTAATGAAAAGCTTGACCCTTATCTGACCTGAGCTGACCCCAAGCTGCATACATGACCTCAGTGGGGTCAAGACAGTGGTGCCAAGTCAGTCAAATTTATGTTCTGCTGAACAAAACAATACCCACACTGATATACCAAAACTTAAACTTTCAGTGTCTATAGGATATAAATTAAACAAAAACTGAAAAACACAGTTGAATGCAGCAAATATTCTATTCATTAATAAAATTACATGAACAATTAATTAACCACAGGCAAATATTCAAAGTCTTCACTAAAAATTTTTTTTTAAATGCAAAGTGAACAGTTGCTAAATATTTTGAATAACTGTCAGTTGTCAATATATGCTATGAGAGGTTACTTTTGCAAATATTTTTACAAGATCAATATCTCATCTATATTCTTTAATCTTTGTTACTTTATTCAGATTGAAACCTGGACCTTAGTAATGTGTTTTCAGATAGCCCATCACAGCAAATTAAATAAGACTATTTAATGGTCCACTCTGTGTCTGTGGGATACATTAAAGGGAATTCTCATTGTACAAATCTGTGCATGGAAATTAAATAAATTAATAAGATAAAAGGAAAAAAAGAGAGAGGATACAGGCTTAATAATTTTATAATTAAAATACAGATGAAAGGGTAAACAAATGATCCACTGTGTTTCATAAATGGAATGAAAACATATTTCTAAAAAAAATTTAAAAATTTCTATTTAAGGCATGCTGTAAGAGAAAATGAACAACCACATGTGAGTCAAAATCTGGAGCATTAAACAGTATTAAACCCATGATCTAAAGAAACCAAGCACTAAAACCATCAATATTTCTGGAATAAATAGAGGCCCACTTAACACATCTACAGAAATCCATGCGCAAAAACCATCAATACATCTGGAATAAAAAGAGGCCCACTTAACACATCTTCAGAAATCCAAGCGCAAAAACCATCAATATTTCTGGAATAAATAGAGGCCCACTTAACACATCTACAGAAATCCAAGCGCAAAAACCATCAATATTTCTGGAATAAATAGAGGCCCACTTAATACATCTACAGAAATCCAAGCGCAAAAACCATCAATATATCTGGAATAAAAAGAGACCCACTTAACACATCTTCAGAAATCCAAGCGCAAAAACCATCAATATTTCTGGAATAAATAGAGGCCCACTTAACACATCTACAGAAATCCAAGCACAAAAACCATCAATATTTCTGGAATAAATAGAGGCCCACTTAACACATCTTCAGAAATCCAAGCGCAAAAACCATCAATATATCTGGAATAAAAAGAGGCCCACTTAACACATCTACAGAAATCCAAGCGCAAAAACCATCAATATTTCTGGAATAAATAGAGGCCCACTTAACACATCTACAGAAATCCAAGCGCAAAAACCATCAATATATCTGGAATAAAAAGAGGCCCACTTAACACATCTACAGAAATCCAAGCGCAAAAACCATCAATATTTCTGGAATAAATAGAGGCCCACTTAACACATCTACAGAAATCCAAGCGCAAAAACCATCAATATATCTTGAATAAAAAGAGGCCCACTTAACACATCTTCAGAAATCCAAGCGCAAAACCATCAATATTTCTGGAATAAATAGAGGCCCACTTAACACATCTACAGAAATCCAAGCGCAAAAACCATCAATATTTCTGGAATAAATAGAGGCCCACTTAACACATATACAGAAATCCAAGCGCAAAAACCATCAATATATCTGGAATAAAAAGAGGCCCACTTAACACATCTACAGAAATCCAAGCGCAAAAACCATCAATATATCTGGAATAAATAGAGGCCCACTTAACACATCTACAGAAATCCAAGCGCAAAAACCATCAATATTTCTGGAAAAAAAGAGGCCCACTTAACACATCTACAGAAATCCAAGCGCAAAAACCATCAATATATCTGGAATAAAAAGAGGCCCACTTAACACATCTTCAGAAATCCAAGCGCAAAAACCATCAATATATCTGGAATAAAAAGAGGCCCACTTAACACATCTTCAGAAATCCAAGCACAAAAACCATCAATATTTCTGAAATAAAAAGAGGCCCACTTAACACATCTACAGAAATCCAAGCGCAAAAACCATCAATATTTCTGAAATAAATATAGGCCCACTTAACACATCTACAGAAATCCAAGCGCTAAAACCATCAATATATCTGGAATAAAAAGAGGCCCACTTAACACATCTACAGAAATCCAAGCACTAAAACCATCAATATATCTGGAATAAAAAGAGGCCCACTTAACACATCTTCAGAAATCCAAGCACTAAAACCATCAATATATCTGGAATAAAAAGAGGCCCACTTAACACATCTTCAGAAATCCAAGCACTAAAACCATCAATATATCTGGAATAAAAAGAGGCCCACTTAACACATCTACAAAAATCCAAGCACTAAAACCATCAATATATCTGGAATAAAAAGAGGCCCACTTAACACATCTACAGAAATCCAAGCGCAAAAACCATCAATATATCTGGAATAAAAAGAGGCCCACTTAACACATCTACAGAAATCCAAGCGCAAAAACCATCAATATATCTTGAATAAAAAGAGGCCCACTTAACACATCTTCAGAAATCCAAGCGCAAAACCATCAATATTTCTGGAATAAATAGAGGCCCACTTAACACATCTACAGAAATCCAAGCGCAAAAACCATCAATATATCTGGAATAAAAAGAGGCCCACTTAACACATCTACAGAAATCCAAGCGCAAAAACCATCAATATTTCTGGAATAAATAGAGGCCCACTTAACACATCTACAGAAATCCAAGCGCAAAAACCATCAATATATCTTGAATAAAAAGAGGCCCACTTAACACATCTTCAGAAATCCAAGCGCAAAACCATCAATATTTCTGGAATAAATAGAGGCCCACTTAACACATCTACAGAAATCCAAGCGCAAAAACCATCAATATTTCTGGAATAAATAGAGGCCCACTTAACACATATACAGAAATCCAAGCGCAAAAACCATCAATATATCTGGAATAAAAAGAGGCCCACTTAACACATCTACAGAAATCCAAGCGCAAAAACCATCAATATATCTGGAATAAATAGAGGCCCACTTAACACATCTACAGAAATCCAAGCGCAAAAACCATCAATATTTCTGGAAAAAAAGAGGCCCACTTAACACATCTACAGAAATCCAAGCGCAAAAACCATCAATATATCTGGAATAAAAAGAGGCCCACTTAACACATCTTCAGAAATCCAAGCGCAAAAACCATCAATATATCTGGAATAAAAAGAGGCCCACTTAACACATCTTCAGAAATCCAAGCACAAAAACCATCAATATTTCTGAAATAAAAAGAGGCCCACTTAACACATCTACAGAAATCCAAGCGCAAAAACCATCAATATTTCTGAAATAAATATAGGCCCACTTAACACATCTACAGAAATCCAAGCGCTAAAACCATCAATATATCTGGAATAAAAAGAGGCCCACTTAACACATCTACAGAAATCCAAGCACTAAAACCATCAATATATCTGGAATAAAAAGAGGCCCACTTAACACATCTTCAGAAATCCAAGCACTAAAACCATCAATATATCTGGAATAAAAAGAGGCCCACTTAACACATCTTCAGAAATCCAAGCACTAAAACCATCAATATATCTGGAATAAAAAGAGGCCCACTTAACACATCTACAAAAATCCAAGCACTAAAACCATCAATATATCTGGAATAAAAAGAGGCCCACTTAACACATCTACAGAAATCCAAGCGCAAAAACCATCAATATATCTGGAATAAAAAGAGGCCCACTTAACACATCTACAGAAATCCAAGCACTAAAACCATCAATATATCTGGAATAAAAAGAGGCCCACTTAACACATCTACAGAAATCCAAGCGCAAAAACCATCAATATATCTGGAATAAAAAGGGGCCCACTTAACACATCTACAGAAATCCAAGCCCTAAAACCATCAATATATCTGGAATAAAAAGAGGCCCACTTAACACATCTACAGAAATCCAAGCCCTAAAACCATCAATATATCTGGAATAAAAAGAGGCCCACTTAACACATCTACAGAAATCCAAGCACTAAAACCATCAATATATCTGGAATAAAAAGAGGCCCACTTAACACATCTTCAGAAATCCAAGCACTAAAACCATCTATATATCTGGAATAAAAAGAGGCCCACTTAACACATCTTCAGAAATCCAAGCACTAAAACCATCAATATATCTGGAATAAAAAGAGGCCCACTTAACACATCTACAGAAATCTAAGCACTACAACCATCAATATATCTGGAATAAAAAGAGGCCCACTTAACACATCTTCAGAAATCCAAGCACTAAAACCATCAATATATCTGGAATAAAAAGAGGCCCACTTAACACATCTTCAGAAATCCAAGCACTAAAACCATCAATATATCTGAAATAAAAAGAGGCCCACTTAACACATCTTCAGAAATCCAAGCACTAAAACCATCAATATATCTGGAATAAAAAGAGGCCCACTTAACACATCTTCAGAAATCCAAGCACTAAAACCATCAATATATCTGGAATAAAAAGAGGCCCACTTAACACATCTACAGAAATCCAAGCACTAAAACCATCAATATATCTGGAATAAAAAGAGGCCCACTTAACACATCTTCAGAAATCCAAGCACTAAAACCATCAATATATCTGGAATAAAAAGAGGCCCACTTAACACATCTTCAGAAATCCAAGCACTAAAACCATCAATATATCTGGAATAAAAAGAGGCCCACTTAACACATCTTCAGAAATCCAAGCACTAAAACCATCAATATATCTGGAATAAAAAGAGGCCCACTTAACACATCTTCAGAAATCCAAGCACTAAAACCATCAATATATCTGGAATAAAAAGAGGCCCACTTAACACATCTTCAGAAATCCAAGCACTAAAACCATCAATATATCTGGAATAAAAAGAGGCCCACTTAACACATCTTCAGAAATGCAAGCACTAAAACCATCAATATATCTGGAATAAAAAGAGGCCCACTTAACACATCTTCAGAAATCCAAGCACTAAAACCATCAATATATCTGGAATAAAAAGAGGCCCACTTGACACATCTTCAGAAATCCAAGCACTAAAACCATCAATATATCTGGAATAAATAGAGGCCCACTTAACACATCTACAGAAATCTAAGCACTAAAACCATCAATATATCTGGAATAAATAGAGGCCCACTTAACACATCTACAGAAATCCAAGCACTAAAACCATCAATATATCTTGAATAAAAAGAGGCCCACTTAACACATCTTCAGAAATCCAAGCACTAAAACCATCAATATATCTGGAATAAAAAGAGGCCCACTTAACACATCTTCAGAAATCCAAGCACTAAAACCATCAATATATCTGGAATAAAAAGAGGCCCACTTAACACATCTTAAGAAATCCAAGCACTAAAACCATCAATATATCTGCAATAAAAAGAGGCCCACTTAACACATCTACAGAAATCCAAGCACTAAAACCATCAATATATCTGCAATAAAAAGAGGCCCACTTAACACATCTACAGAAATCCAAGCACTAAAACCATCAATATATCTGCAATAAAAAGAGGCCTGCTTAACACGTTACAATCTTTACCCTGGTTGCATGTGTAACTGCTCTGTAGTACAACATTGTGGTACAGTTGTGTACTAACAGTCTCTATTTGATTTCTGTTAGGCCACACAGACTTAGATATCTGATACAGTGTTTGTTTTATGATGTAGCCTGTTCCCACCTGGCTGCTAAGAGCATTTGAATGTGGACATTTGGTGGATTGTTGTGGCCTACCTACTTCTGTCAGGCACTGGTAACAGGGTCTGGCAGCCGGCCAGGTTCCCTGACAGGTGGAGTACTCTACTAGTTGGTGTAGTAAACAGAATCTACCGGGCACCCTTACCAGACACCCCAACTACATGAATCTATCTACGTTCACATCAATTACCCCAGGACACCGTGGATTTCTCCAGCTTTCCTGCTCATTCCACGGTCATCACTCAAACCACAATGAAAGATCACTGTTACCCGCTGGCCTGTCCCTCTTTATACCTTGATGTCCTCTAATCTCTTCCTCTCTGGGTATAATCAGGTCCCGTTAAAAGGTCCAGTCAAAGAAGATCTGAAGCTAGCTTGATGGTTTCCATTATGGTCATGTACAATAAAGAAGCCTTGTTTAGAATTTTCTTATTGGGAGATACACTGTCAGTGTAATGAACAAAAATATGTTTGAAACTGATGTGGTTTCATCCAGGCAGTTTCATATTATTTCCTTAGTTTACTATACGAGGTTATAAATAACTTGATGCAATAACTTTACATCATTCAAATGTCATGTGATGAGAAAACTAGGTAACGTCATAATTATGTTATGAAGTTGTTGTCCCACACCTTTTCATGTTAAATGTGATGTGTTAATGCAGAGAATTTATGGGCTTAACAGAATGTTTCTGAATTCTGGCAATTTTTGGGGTGATTGATTAGTGGGTTATATATTCAGAATAAATAAATTATGGGAAAAATTGAAACATAGCCCTCCATTAGACAATATTCTTGACATCAGTGAACACACATGTTAACAACTTCTTGCCAGGGTGTGTGGTATATATGATGTATAGGTGCTGGTCACGTCAGCTTCATGCTGCAGCAGAAAGCTCTTGTATCACACATCCTGGAGTAGCCTGCCAGGCGCTGGACCAGCCACTGGACCTTGCTGATAAGTGACGCCAGGTTTATCTGACCCTCCATAACCAGCAGACCACGTTCTGGTCATGGGGCAGTGACCCCTGAGACTGGACCATACAGTACTACTGAAACCTGAGGTTACTCACTCGTTTAGTCCATCAGTTACCTCATCTACTCCTGTCACAACACTCACTAGTAATCATTCTACAATGTCCATTCATGTCACAACCCTCACTAGTAACCATACTACTATATCCATTCATGTCAAACCCCTTACTAGTAACCATTCTACTACGTACATTCATGTCACAACCCTGACTAGTAACCATTCTACAATGTCCATTCATGTCACAACCCTCACCAGTAACCATTCTACTATGTCCATTCATGTCACAACCCTCACTAGTAACCATTCTACTATGTCCATTCATGTCACAAACCTCACCAGTAACCATTCTACAATGTCCATTCATGTCACAACCCTCACCAGTAACCATGCTACAATGTCCATTCATGTCACAACCCTCACCGGTAACCATTCTACAATGTTCATTCATGTCACAACCCTCACCAATAACCATTCTACAATGTCCATTCATGTCACAACCCTCACCAGTAACCATGCTACAATGTCCATTCATGTCACAACCCTCACTAGTAATCATTCTACAATGTCCATTCATGTCACAACCCTCACCAATAACCATTCTACAATGTCCATTCATGTCACAACCCTCACCAGTAACCATGCTACAATGTCCATTCATGTCACAACCCCCACCAGTAACTATGCTACAATGTCCATTCATGTCACAACCCTCACAAGTAACCATTCTACCATGTCCATTCATGTCACAACCCTCACCGGTAACCATTCTACAATGTCCATTCATGTCACAACCCTCACCAATAACCATTCTACAATGTCCATTCATGTCACACCCCTCACCAGTAAACATGCTACAATGTCCATTCATGTCACAACCTCCACCAGTTACCAATCTAAAATGTCCATTCATGTCACAACCTTAACCAGTAACCATTCTACAATGTCCATTCATGTCACAACCCTCACTAGTAACCATTCTACAATGTCCATTCATGTCACAACCCTCACCAGTAACCATGCTACAATGTCCATTCATGTCACAACCCCCACCAGTAACCATTCTACAATGTCTATTCATGTCACACCCCTCACTAGTAACCATGCTACAATGTCCATTCATGTCACAACCCTCACCAGTAACCATTCTACAATGTCCATTCATGTCACAACCCTCACTAGTAATCATTCTACAATGTCCATTCATGTCACAACCCTCACCAATAACCATTCTACAATGTCCATTCATGTCACAACCCTCACCAGTGACCATGCTACAATGTCCATTCATGTCACAACCTTAACCAGTAACCATTCTACAATGTCCATTCATGTCACAACCCTCACCAGTAACCATGCTACAATGTCCATTCATGTCACAACCCCCACCAGTAACTATGCTACAATGTCCATTCATGTCACAACCCTCACAAGTAACCATTCTACCATGTCCATTCATGTCACAACCCTCACCGGTAACCATTCTACAATGTCCATTCATGTCACAACCCTCACCAATAACCATTCTACAATGTCCATTCATGTCACACCCCTCACCAGTAAACATGATACAATGTCCATTCATGTCACAACCTCCACCAGTTACCAATCTAAAATGTCCATTCATGTCACAACCTTAACCAGTAACCATTCTACAATGTCCATTCATGTCACAACCCTCACTAGTAACCATTCTACAATGTCCATTCATGTCACAACCCTCACCAGTAACCATGCTACAATGTCCATTCATGTCACAACCCCCACCAGTAACCATTCTACAATGTCTATTCATGTCACACCCCTCACTAGTAACCATGCTACAATGTCCATTCATGTCACAACCCTCACCAGTAACCATTCTACAATGTCCATTCATGTCACAACCCTCACTAGTAATCATTCTACAATGTCCATTCATGTCACAACCCTCACCAATAACCATTCTACAATGTCCATTCATGTCACAACCCTCACCAGTGACCATGCTACAATGTCCATTCATGTCACAACCCCCACCAGTAACCAATCTAAAATGTCCATTCATGTCACAACCCTCACCAGTAACCATTCTTCAATGTCCATTCATGTCACAACCCTCACCAGTAACCATGCTACAATGTCCATTCATGTCACAACCCTCACCAGTAACCATTCTACAATGTCTATTCATGTCACACCCCTCACTAGTAACAATGCTACAATGTCCATTCATGTCACAACCCTCACCAGTAACCATTCTACAATGTCCATTCATGTCACAACCCTCACTAGTAACCATTCTACAATGTCCATTCATGTCACAACCCTCACCAGTAACCATGCTACAATGTCCATTCATGTCACAACCCTCACTAGTAACCATTCTACAATGTCCATTCATGTCACAAACCTCACAAGTAACCATTCTACAATGTCCATTCATGTCACAACCCTCACCAGTAACCATTCTACAATGTCCATTCATGTCACAACCTTCACCAGTAACCATTCTACTTTGTCCATTCATGTCACAAACCTCACCAGTAACCATTCTACAATGTCCATTCATGTCACAACCCTCACTAGTTACCATTCTACAATGTCCATTCATGTCACACCCCTCACCAGTAACCATTCTACAATGTCCATTCATTTCACAACCCTCACCAGTAACCATGCTACAATGTCTTTTCATGTCACAACCCTCACTAGTAACCATGCTACAATGTCCATTCATGTCACACCCCTCACTAGTAACCATTCTACAATGTCCATTCATGTCACAACCCTCACCAGTAACCATGATACAATATGTCTATTCATGTCACAACCTTCACTAGTAACCATTCTACAATGTCCATTCATGTCACACCCCTCACTAGTAACCATTGTACAATGTCCATTCATGTCACAACCCTCACCAGTAACCATGCTACAATGTCTATTCATGTCACACCCCTCACTAGTAACCATTCTACAATGTCCATTCATGTCACACCCCTCACTAGTAACCATTCTAAAATGTCCATTCATGTCACAACCCTCACCAGTAACCATGCTACAATGTCTATTCATGTCACACCCCTCACTAGTAACCATGCTACAATGTCCATTCATGTCACACCCCTCACTAGTAACCATTCTAAAATGTCCATTCATGTCACAAACCTCACCAGTAACCATTCTTAAATGTCCATTCATGTCACAACCCTCACCAGTAACCATGCTACAATGTCCATTCATGTCACAACCCTCACTAGTAACCATTCTACAATGTCCATTCATGTCACAACCCTCACCAGTAACCATTCTACAATGTCCATTCATGTCACAACCCTCACCAGTAACCATTCTACAATGTCCATTCATGTCACAACCCCCACCAGTAACCAATCTAAAATGTCCATTCATGTCACAACCCTCACTAGTAACCATGCTACAATGTCCATTCATGTCACAACCCTCACCAGTAACCATTCTACAATGTCCATTCATGTCACAACCCTCACCAGTAACCATTCTACAATGTCCATTCATGTCACAACCCCCAGCAGTAACCAATCTAAAATGTCCATTTATGTACAGTGATTTTGGTTCATACAACTTCAAAAGGAAAGTATGTCAGCGTACATCCTTCAGTGTCATAGCAACAAGAAAAATAAATATTAGGGTCTGAACTGCAAATCACCTACTCGGCATTGTCAAAATGAACACAGCTATGTATTTGTTTTATGTGACAGTTTTATGTCTGTTAAGGTAACATCACTGTTTGAAACTCCTATATCTAAATTCAATCCAAAAGTGGTTTATATTCATATTAGAACCAATAGAGTGTACATTATTTTAAACCTGGTACTGTGATCTTTCTTATAGTATATTTATTTTTTTAACTTTTCATTCATTTTCAGATGATTTTGTAACATTTTTTTAAATTAAAACTTTTAAAAGGTACACTATTTTAAGCCGCCAGTAACATTAATCCACTTTTTAATGAACTTATAATAGACTACATGACAATATCAAAAAAAGTGTTTTTATGTTTTTCCTCTGTCATGTTTCTTTCTACCCTAAAACTGAAATTTAAAATTTTCATTCAGTAAATTGTTGAATAAAAACTAAAAATTTCTGTTGAATAAAAACTGAAAATCATCTTGACCTTCATCACTTTAATCTCTGACAAGGAGATGGTCACCTGACTTTGGTTTGTAAGCAGGACCATGAACCTGTTTTCTTGTGGAGTATTGGCACATTCATTTTTAGTTCAGTACAAGATAACAGGCTGCCTCCAGTAGGATGGTCTTGTCTTGGTGGGAGTGTACAGTCTAGTTTTGTACACACAATATCTTGGCATATATGGTATATAAATATTATAACATACCATCTGTTTCCATATACTAGCTGTCAATCACCTGGAGACCATGAGCTGTACAAGACAATTAATACTGAATTTTTTTTAATATAAGCTCATTTTGCCAAAAAATATGTAATATTTGATTAATACATAAATGACACAGGTAGACAGGAAGCATACATTATAACATTAACTACAGGACTTAGCCATGCAAGCTGTCCACCACATGAAACAGGAAACATTTGTTACATTAATAATCCTGATTAAATCTGGGACAACATGTTCATGTTATTTATTATGACTAAGTGATATTTCAGTTCATAACAAATACTGGTTTTTACGGTAATCACCTGATTAAATAAAAGGTGAGACTAAATCCATGGGGCAAGGTGCACACAGTTACATGAACACAGCACTTTTAGGTCAGGTTTCTTTTACTCCTTTAATAATCATAAGATATAGCATTCTTACTGGTAGCTGTCATACTTTCATCCATGCTGGTTCTATTAGCTGCATTGCATAACATTTAGCATGTGGAAGGAATAAGGACAGAATAACAAATACAACAGTGTGGTCACCTTGATCAATATCCATGATTAAAACTGTATGATTAGTTTCATACCTGACAGCTAGAAGGAGGCGCTGAACAGATTCCTGACCAGTCATGTTGTGTTACAATGTACCTTCACAGAATACTGACCAGTCATGTTGTGTTACAATGTACCTTCACAGAATACTGACCAGTCATGTTGTGTTACAATGTACCTTCACAGAATACTGACCAGTCATGTTGTGTTACAATGTACCTTCACAGAATACTGACCAGTCATGTTGTGTTACAATGTACCTTCACAGAATACTGACCAGTCATGTTGTGTTACAATGTACCTTCACAGAATCCTGACCAGTCATGTTGTGTTACAATGTACCTTCACAGAATCCTGACCAGTCATGTTGTGTTACAATGTACCTTCACAGAATCCTGACCAGTCATGTTGTGTTACAATGTATCTTCACAGAATCCTGACCAGTCATGTTGTGTTACAATGTACCTTCACAGAATCCTGACCAGTCATGTTGTGTTACAATGTACCTTCACAGAATCCTGACCAGTCATGTTGTGTTACAATGTACCTTCACAGAATCCTGACCAGTCATGTTGTGTTACAATGTACCTTCACCGAATCCTGACCAGTCATGTTGTGTTACAATGTACCTTCACAGAATCCTGACCAGTCATGTTGTGTTACAATGTACCTTCACAGAATCCTGACCAGTCATGTTGTGTTACAATGTACCTTCACAGAATACTGACCAGTCATGTTGTGTTACAATGTACCTTCACAGAATCCTGACCAGTCATGTTGTGTTACAATGTACCTTCACAGAATCCTGACCAGTCATGTTGTGTTACAATGTACCTTCACAGAATCCTGACCAGTCATGTTGTGTTACAATGTACCTTCACAGAATCCAGACCAGTCATGCTGTGTTACAATGTACCTTCACAGAATCCTGACCAGTCATGTTATGTACATTACAATGTCAGTTTTTAGGAATATTTACTTCCTTCACAGTAAACCAATCTTGAAAGGTAATATTATGTCAGATACATGGACTAACATGCACAAAGCACATAAATTACGGGTTTTATGAGTGTCTGTTGGTGTTTGTTAGAGTAGTGTAACAAACATCACAAACAGGGGCATTTATTACATACAATATAAGAGTGTAAGTGTGAAGTTATATAAGCCAGAAAGAAGGCAACTCATTACAGATCATATAAGCATGTGTGTGTATGTGTCTGTTGGTTCAGGTAAAATAACCTACTGCAAGTGGAGGGGGTCATCACTTTTTAAGTATCCTTGTTCAAAGTATACTTTATTACTTTGATCACATACTGGGGCTGTTTTTCCATGAAAACCTGGCCAGCTGCCATGGGCTGGTGGTAATAAATGCAAGCCTTGTACATGGACTGTACTACTGTGACACTGGTGCACTGAGACCTACATGAAGGAAAGCTTTCATCTCAACCTGCTGTCACCTTGACATTGATCCTGACGCTCGATTGATATAAACAGCTTTACCTGCAGACCTGATAAAAAGAACTGGTCCCTATATCCCTCATCTATAAGAGATGGTCCTTGTATCCCCATCTATAAGAGATGGTCCCTGTATCCCCATCTATAAGAGATGGTCCCTGTATCCCCATCTATAAGAGATGGTCCCTGTATCCCCATCTATAAGAGATGGTCCCTGTATCCCCATCTATAAGAGATGGTCCCTGTATCCCCATCTATAAGAGATGGTCCCTGTATCCCCATCTATAAGAGATGGTCCCTGTATCCCCATCTATAAGAGATGGTCCCTGTATCCCCATCTATAAGAGATGGTCCCTGTATCCCCATCTATAAGAGATGGTCCCTGTATCCCCATCTATAAGAGATGGTCCCTGTATCCCCATCTATAAGAGATGGTCCCTGTATCCCCATCTATAAGAGATGGTCCCTGTATCCCCATCTATAAGAGATGGTCCCTGTATCCCCATCTAAAAGAGATGGTCCCTGTATCCCCATCTATAAGAGATGGTCCCTGTATCCCCCATCTATAAGAGATGGTCCCTGTATCCCCATCTATAAGAGATGGTCCCTGTATCCCCCATCTATAAGAGATGGTCCCTGTATCCCCATCTATAAGAGATGGTCCCTGTATCCCCATCTAAAAGAGATGATCCCTGTATCCCCATCTAAAAGAGATGGTCCCTGTATCCCCATCTATAAGAGATGGTCCCTGTATCCCCCATCTATAAGAGATGGTCCCTGTATCCCCATCTATAAGAGATGGTCCCTGTATCCCCATCTATAAGAGATGGTCCCTGTATCCCCATCTATAAGAGATGGTCCCTGAATCCCCATCTAAAAGAGATGATCCCTGTATCCCCATCTAAAAGAGATGGTCCCTGTATCCCCATCTATAAGAGATGGTCCCTGTATCCCCATCTATAAGAGATGGTCCCTGTATCCCCATCTAAAAGAGATGGTCCCTGTATCCCCATCTATAAGAGATGGTCCCTGTATCCCCATCTATAAGAGATGGTCCCTGTATCCCCATCTAAAAGAGATGGTCCCTGTATCCCCATCTAAAAGAGATGGTCCCTGTATCCCCATCTATAAGAGATGATCCCTGTATCCCCATCTATAAGAGATGGTCCCTGTATCCCCATCTATAAGAGATGGTCCCTGTATCCCCATCTATAAGAGATGATCCCTGTATCCCCATCTATAAGAGATGGTCCCTGTATCCCCATCTATAAGAGATGGTCCCTGTATCCTAATCTAAAAGACCTGGTCCCTGAATTCCCATCTAAAAGTACTGGTCCATGCATCTCCATCTAAACGTACTGGTCCCTGTATCCCCCATCTAAAGGAACTTATCCCTGTATCCCCATCTAAACATACTGGCCCCTGTATCCCCATCTAAAGGAACTTGTCCCTGTATCCCCATCTAAACGTACTGGTCCCTGTATCCCCATCTAAAGGAACTTGTCCCTGTATCCTCATGTAAATGTCTACTCCTACCAACAAGATCCTATGTGAAGGAAGCCAGTCATAACTGTCCTACTACCAACCAGATCCTCTGTGAAGGAAGCGAGTCATAACTGTCCTGCTCCTACCAACCAGATCCTCTGTAAAGGAAGCGAGTCATAACTGTCCTACTCCTACCAACCAGATCCTATGTGAAGGAAGTGAGTCATAACTGTCCTACTCTTACCAACCAGATCCTATGTGAATGAAGCGAGTCATAAATGTCCTGCTCCTACCAACCAGATCCTATGTGAAGGAAGTGAGTCATAACTGTCCTACTCCTACCAACCAGATCCTATGTGAAGGAAGCGAGTCATAACTGTCCTACTTCTACCAACCAGATCCTATGTGAAGGAAGGGAGTCATAACTGTCCTACTTCTACCAACCAGATCCTATGTGAAGGAAGCGAGTCATAACTGTCCTACTTCTACCAACCAGATCCTATGTGAAGGAAGCGAGTCATAACTGTCCTACTCCTATCAACCAGATCCTATGTGAAGAAAGGGAGTCATAACTGTTCTACTTCTACCAACCAGATCCTATGTGAAGGAAGCGAGTCATAACTGTCCTACTTCTACCAACCAGATCCTATGTGAAGGATGCGAGTCATAACTGTCCTACGCTTACCAACCAGATCCTATGTGAAGGAAGCGAGTAATAAATGTCCTGCTCCTACCAACCAGATCCTATGTGAAGGAAGCGAGTCATAACTGTCCTACTTCTACCAACCAGATCTTATGTGAAGGAAGTGAGTCATAACTGTCCTACTTCTACCAACCAGATCCTATGTGAAGGATGCGAATCATAACTGTCCTGCTCCTACCAACCAGATCCTCTGTGAAGGAAGCGAGTCATAACTGTCCTACTCCTACCAACCATATCCTATGTGAAGGAAGGGAGTCATAACTGTCCTACTTCTACCAACCAGATCCTATGTGAAGGAAGGGAGTCATAACTGTCCTACTCCTACCAACCAGATCCTATGTGAAGGAAGCGAGTCATAACTGTCCTGCTCCTACCAACCAGAACCTATGTGAAGGAAGCGAGTCATAACTGTCCTACTCCTACCAACCAGATCCTATGTGAAGGAAGGGAGTCATAACTGTCTTACTTCTACCAACCAGATCCTATGTGAAGGAAGGGAGTCATAACTGTCCTACTCCTACCAACTAGATCCTACATGAAGGAAGAGTTTTAACTGGCCTACTCTTACAAACAAGATCATATATTATGGAAGTGAGTCATAACTGTCCTACTTCTACCAACCAGCTCCTATGTGAAGGAATCGAGTCATAACTGTCCTACTTCTACCAACCAGATCCTATGTGAAGGAAGGGAGTCATAACTGTCCTACTTCTACCATCCAGATCCTATGTGAAAGAAGCGAGTCATAACTGTCCTACTTCTACCAACCAGATCCTATGTGAAGGAAGGGAGTCATAACTGTCTTACTTCTACCAACCAGATCCTATTTGAAGGAAGCGAGTCATAACTGTCCTAATCCTACCAACTAGATCCTACATGAAGGAAGAGTTTTAACTGGCCTACTCTTACAAACAAGATCATATATTAAGGAAGTGAGTCATAACTGTCCTACTTCTACCAACCAGCTCCTATGTGAAGGAATCGAGTCATAACTGTCCTACTTCTACCAACCAGATCCTATGTGAAGGAAGGGAGTCATAACTGTCCTACTTCTACCAACCAGATCCTATGTGAAGGAAGCGAGTCATAACTGTCCTACTCCTACCAACTAGATCCTATTTGAAGGAAGCGAGTCATAACTGTCCTACTCCTACCAACTAGATCCTACATGAAGGAAGAGTTGTTTCTGGCCTACTCTTACAAACAAGATCATATATTAAGAAAGTGAGTCATAACTGTCCTACTCCCACCAATTAGATGGTTCATTAAGGAAGCCAGTCATAATTGTCCTTCTCCTACCAACCAGTCTATTCATTTAAGAAGCAAGTCATAACTTGATCCTACCAGATCCTACATGAAGGGAAGTCAATGCCAGCACCACAGTTAGCCAAGATTTGCTTAATACAAAACCCTGTCAACTTAAAAGATCACTCACTGACCCTTTAAGAGCTTTATTAAAACTGGACTGTCATCCATAGCCATCTTGTTACCATGGAAATGAAAGTTATTAAAAAGATGAGGCTGCTATATTTATCCTAAAGAATTTATGAAAGTATTGGCTCAATCCTTAGAAAAAAGTAAAATTTTTATTACAGGTAACATCAAGGGTTAAACAAAGTCCAATTATTCTGCTGCAATCACAATTTCTCTCTGTTTTGCTTAAAGTGTTTCATTCTGTATTGAAAAACTTTTCAAACTAGAATATTAGTCTTTTTGTGTTGTTAACATAGTTTCTGAAAGCCCCTTTGCAAAAAATTGTGAAATTTTTAAGAATTTCAGTTAATACATTTGAAATTGCCTCTATTAGGACATACTCGTCATCATTCTGGACTAAAACAACCATTTGGGAGGCAGCCACAGAGTTGCATGACAAAAATATAGTAATGCTACTTTCATTAATAACACAGATGATTACTTGGCCTGTAGATGCCATAAAGTAATGGCCAATGAATGCTATATGCTTGTTTATGAAGCAGCAGAGATACATGTTGTTTATATAATTAAAGGTTGTGTGCATCTTCAGTCCTGATAATACCCTCATCAAGATCAACTCTCAATTCAGTCAAAGTCACTTCTGAATTTAGTCAAAGTCACCTCAGAATTCAGTCAAAGACAACTGAATTCAGTCCTGGAGATACCATGAAGGTCTGATCATAACAAACACTGCATTTGAGCCCAGCTCTGTGCAACACTGCTCATCCCCCTCCCCCACCACATGCTCACCATATGTAACCTGATGGTAAAACATGCAGGGCTGGTCTCCTGGGAAATGGCTGCATTTTGTACTTCACACAAGACATTTGTCATAAGTGTACCCAGACCATCCCAGTCAGCCTGGATAGCCAGTCAGCCACCACATACCTTAACTAACCCCTGTCCCACAGTATCCCCCTCCTCATCTGTATCACCAGAACATTCAAGTCAGCCACCACACACCCTAACTAACCCCTGTCCCACAGTATCCCCCTCCCCATCTGTATCACCAGAACATCCCAGTCAGCCACCACACACTTTAACTAACCCCTGTCCCACAGTATACCCTCCCCATCTATATCACCAGAACATCCCAGTCAGCCACCACATACCTTAACTAACCCCTGTCCCACAGTATACCCTCCCCATCTATATCACCAGAACATCCCAGTCAGCCACCACACACCTTAACTAAACCCTGTGCCACAGTATCCTCCTCCCCATCTGTATCACCAGAACATCCCAGTCAGCCACCACATACCTTAACTAACCCCTGTCCCACAGGATACCCTCCCCATCTATATCACCACAACATCCCAGTCAGCCACCACATACCTTAACTAACCCCTGTCCCAAAGTATACCCCTCCCTATTTGTATCACCAGAACTATCAGTCAGCCACCACACACCTTAACTAACCCCTGTCCCACAGTATACCCTCCCCATCTATATCACCAGAACATCCCAGTCAGCCACCACATACCTTAACTAACCCCTGTCCCAAAGTATACCCCTCCCTATTTGTATCACCAGAACATCCCAGTCAGCCACCACACACCTTAACTAACCCCTGTCCCACAGTATACCCTCCCCATCTATATCACCAGAACATCCCAGTCAGCCACCACACACCTTAACTAACCCCTGTCCCACAGTATACCCTCCCCATCTATATCACCAGAACATCCCAGTCAGCCACCACACACCTTAACTAAACCCTGTGCCACAGTATCCCCCTCCCCATCTGTAACATCAGAACATCCCAGTCAGCCACCACATACCTTAACTAACCCCTGTCCAACAGTATACCCTCCCCATCTATATCACCAGAACATCCCAGTCAGCCACCACACACCTTAACTAAACCCTGTGCCACAGTATCCTCCTCCCCATCTGTATCACCAGAACATCCCAGTCAGCCACCACATACCTTAACTAACCCCTGTCCCACAGGATACCCTCCCCATCTATATCACCACAACATCCCAGTCAGCCACCACATACCTTAACTAACCCCTGTCCCAAAGTATACCCCTCCCTATTTGTATCACCAGAACTATCAGTCAGCCACCACACACCTTAACTAACCCCTGTCCCACAGTATACCCTCCCCATCTATATCACCAGAACATCCCAGTCAGCCACCACATACCTTAACTAACCCCTGTCCCAAAGTATACCCCTCCCTATTTGTATCACCAGAACATCCCAGTCAGCCACCACACACCTTAACTAACCCCTGTGCCACAGTATCCCCCTCCCCATCTGTATCACAAGAACATCCCAGTCAGCCACCACACACCTTAACTAACCCCTGTCCCACAGTATCCCCCTCCCCACCTCTATCACCAGAACATCCCAGTCAGCCACCACATACCTTAACTAACCCCTGTCCCACAGTATCCCCCTCCCCATCTGTATCACCAGAACATCCCAGTCAGCCACCACACACTTTAACTAACCCCTGTCCCACAGTATACCCTCCCCATCTATATCACCAGAACATCCCAGTCAGCCACCACATACCTTAACTAACCCCTGTGCCACAGTATCCCCCTCCCCATCTGTATCACCAGAACATCCCAGTCAGCCACCACACACCTTAACTAACCCCTGTCCCACAGTATACCCTCCCCATCTGTATCACCAGAACATCCCAGTCAGCCACCACACACCTTAACTAACCCCTGTGCCACAGTATCCCCCTCCCCATCTGTATCACCAGAACATCCCAGTCAGCCACCACACACTTTAACTAACCCCTGTCCCACAGTATACCCTCCCCATCTATATCACCAGAACATCCCAGTCAGCCACCACACACCTTAACTAACCCCTGTGCCACAGTATCCCCCTCCCCATCTGTATCACCAGAACATCCCAGTCAGCCACCACACACCTTAACTAACCCCTGTCCCACAGTATACCCTCCCCATCTTAATCACCAGAACATCCCAGTCAGCCACCACATACCTTAACTAACCCCTGTCTCAAAGTATACCCCTCCCTATTTGTATCACCAGAACATCCCAGTCAGCCACCACACACCTTAACTAACCCCTGTGCCACAGTATCCCCCTCCCCATCTATATCACCAGAACATCCAAGTCAGCCACCACATACCTTAACTAACCCCTGTGCCACAGTATCCCCCTTCCCATCTCTATCACCAGAACATCCCAGTCAGCCACCACACACCTTAACTAACCCCTGTCCCACAGTATCCCCCTCCCCATCTGTATCACCAGAACATCCCAGTCAGCCACCACACACCTTAACTAACCCCTGTCCCACAGTATCCCCCTCCCCATCTCTATCACCAGAACATCCCAGTCAGCCACCACACACCTTAACTAACCCCTGTCCCACAGTATACCCTCCCCATCTGTATCACCAGAACATCCCAGTCAGCCACCACACACCTTAACTAACCCCTGTCCCACAGTATACCCTCCCCATCTGTATCACCAGAACATCCCAGTCAGCCACCACACACCTTAACTAACCCCTGTCCCACAGTATACCCTCCCCATCTGTATCACCAGAACATCCTAGTCAGCCACCACACACCTTAACTAACCCCTGTCCCACAGTATCCCCCTCCCCATCTGTATCACCAGAACATCCCAGTCAGCCACCACACACCTTAACTAACCCCTGTCCCACAGTATACCCTCCCCATCTGTATCACCAGAACATCCCAGTCAGCCACCACACACCTTAACTAACCCCTGTCCCACAGTATACCCTCCCCATCTGTATCACCAGAACATCCCAGTCAGCCACCACACACCTTAACTAACCCCTGTCCCACAGTATCCCCCTCCCCATCTGTATCACCAGAACATCCCAGTCAGCCACCACACACCTTAACTAACCCCTGTCCCACAGTATCCCCCTCCCCATCTGTAACATCAGAACATCCCAGTCAGCCACCACATAACTACACTCTGTCCCCAACTCCAAACACATTGTTCTTTTTCAGGTACAAGGACTTTCCCACATCCATTAAATACAACTGCCCTTCATTTTCTTCATGTATAAATATGTATCAAAATATTTTGAATACATGTTTTTGTTTTTATTAATTTTAACTGCTGGTCTAAAATCACCTGTGGAGATTAATTCTATACTTAGAAAGAGGAAAAAGGGAGATGCTACTCGTCTAAGATTTTTTAGGTTGGCCTGATGGCCGATAAAAAACAGTGATAATGCACTAAGTGACCCCAATGTCTTCCTGAAGAAGAGGAGTGTTACTGTTTCCTGAGATAATGACAGCCAGATCAGCCAAGATTCTGCTGCTGAAAGTTTACACGGTGACAAGTCAAGCGCTCGCTGACACAGTTTCAGCTTCCTGTGAAGCCCTGGAGATGCTGAGTATCCTGCAGGATGAAGTTGGCTACGACAGGATGCGGCCTATTTGATCGTCTCCCAGGATTATGTATATATTGTGAAGGTTTTACTTACTTCTTTTTACAACTGACTTGAGTAGCAGCAGAGCTTATGTGATGAAACTCATCCACATATGCCTTGTAAAAATACAACAGCTGTTAACAGCCATAAGAAATATTTCAGGCACATCAACACATCCACACTTGTTTATATAGGCACCATCTTACTTCCAGATACAGCTTAAGGCCAGATATAGTCTTCTAAGTGTACACCATCATGTGACATACACAAACACATATCTTACAATCCATGATACACAAACACCTGACAGTAACAGCAGACTTGTGAAACACAAACTACTAATAATCTGTCAAACATGCCCTACAGGTTTCACATTATTAGTGACATTCATAAAAGGCTAGTGGGGTGGATTTTGTGCAAACTTCAAATATATAGGTCATCCTGACAGACCCATCACTATAGGTCATCCTGACTGACCCATCACTATAGGTCATCCTGACAGACCTATCACTATAGGTCATCCTGACCGACCCATCACTATAGGTCATCCTGACTGACCCATCACTATAGGTCATCCTGACTGACCTATCACTATAGGTCATCCTGACAGACCCATCACTATAGGTCATCCTGACAGACCCATCACTAAAGGTCATCCTGACAGACCCATCACTATAGGTCATCCTGACTGACCCATCACTATAGGTCATCCTGACTGACCCATCACTATAGGTCATCCTGACTGACCCATCACTATAGGTCATCCTGACTGACCCATCACTATAGGTCATCCTGACTGACCCATCACTATAGGTCATCCTGACTGACCAATCACTATAGGTCATCCTGACTGACCTATCACTATAGGTCATCCTGACTGACCTATCACTATAGGTCATCCTGACTGACCAATCACTACAGGTCATCCTGACTGACCTATCACTATAGGTCATCCTGACTGACCTATCACTACAGGTCATCCTGACTGACTCATCACTATAGGTCATCCTGATTGACCAATCACTACAGGTCATCCTGACTGACTCATCACTATAGGTCATCCTGACTGACCTATTACTACAGGTCATCCTGACTGACTCATCACTATAGGTCATCCTGACTGACCTACCACTACAGGTCATCCTGACTGACTCATCACTATAGGTCATCCTGACAGACCCATCACTAAAGGTCATCCTGACTGACCCATCACTATAGGTCATCCTGACTGACCCATCACTATAGGTCATCCTGACTGACCTATCACTATAGGTCATCCTGACAGACCCATCACTATAGGTCATCCTGACAGACCCATCACTAAAGGTCATCCTGACTGACCCATCACTATAGGTCATCCTGACTGACCCATCACTATAGGTCATCCTGACTGACCCATCACTATAGGTCATCCTGACTGACCAATCACTACAGGTCATCCTGACTGACTCATCACTATAGGTCATCCTGACTGACCTATCACTACAGGTCATCCTGACTGACTCATCACTATAGGTCATCCTGACTGACCAATCACTACAAGTCATCCTGACTGACTCATCACTATAGGTCATCCTGACTAACCTATCACTACAGGTCATCCTGACTGACTCATCACTATAGGTCATCTTGACTGACCAATCATTACAGGTCATCCTGACTGACTCATCACTATAGGTCATCCTGACTGACCTATCACTACAGATCATCCTGACTGACTCATCACTATAGGTCATCCTGACTGACCAATCACTACAGGTCATCCTGACTGACTCATCACTATAGGTCATCCTGACTGACCTATCACTACAGGTCATCCTGACTGACTCATCACTATAGGTCATCCTGACTGACCAATCACTACAGGTCATCCTGACTGACTCATCACTATAGGTCAGTCAGGATGACCTGTAGTGATAGGTCAGTCAGGATGACCTATAGTGATGAGTCAGTCAGGATGACCTGTAGTGATAGGTCAGTCAGGATGACCTATAGTGATGAGTCAGTCAGGATGACCTGTAGTGATAGGTCAGTCAGGATGACCTATAGTGATGAGTCAGTCAGGATGACCTGTAGTGATAGGTCAGTCAGGATGACCTATAGTGATGAGTCAGTCAGGATGACCTGTAGTGATAGGTCAGTCAAGATGACCTATAGTGATGAGTCAGTCAGGATGACCTGTAGTGATAGGTCAGTCAGGATGACCTATAGTGATGAGTCAGTCAGGATGACCTGTAGTGATAGGTCAGTCAGGATGACCTATAGTGATGAGTCAGTCAGGATGACCTGTAGTGATAGGTCAGTCAGGATGACCTATAGTGATGAGTCAGTCAGGATGACCTGTAGTGATAGGTCAGTCAAGATGACCTATAGTGATGAGTCAGTCAGGATGACCTGTAGTGATAGGTCAGTCAGGATGACCTATAGTGATGAGTCAGTCAGGATGACCTGTAGTGATAGGTCAGTCAGGATGACCTATAGTGATGAGTCAGTCAGGATGACCTGTAGTGATAGGTCAGTCAGGATGACCTATAGTGATGAGTCAGTCAGGATGACCTGTAGTGATAGGTCAGTCAGGATGACCTATCACTACAGGTCATCCTGACTGACTCATCACTATAGGTCATCCTGACTGACCTATCACTACAGGTCATCCTGACTGACTCATCACTATAGGTCATCCTGACTGACCTATCACTACAGGTCATCCTGACTGACTCATCACTATAGGTCATCCTGACTGACCTATCACTACAGGTCATCCTGACTGACTCATCACTATAGGTCATCTTGACTGACCAATCACTATAGGTCATCCTGACTGACCTCTCACTATCTAAAGGTCCTCCTGACTGAAAGGTCAGCAGGTGATGATCTAGAGCCAAAAATGTTATTCCGGCAGCTGAAGAAAATGTTCATTTAATGCAGTATCCCTGGTGTAGAGAATTCACAGTTAATCTGTGAAGAAATCAGAAAAAAAACTGCTGAAGAGACAGATACAAGACACTCTTGTACCCCTTTACAAGATACTCTTGTACCCCTTTCACACGGAAAATGCAAACCGTTTTGAAAACGTTATGAGCTTTCACACTACCATCCAAAGTGCTTACAATCTGTTTTGGCCAAAGTGTTTTGGTTCATGCTCAGGAGTTGGTTTTGAATTGTTTTATCTGCTTTGCTTAACTGTGAATGCTCTGAAATGTTTTCAAAATGGTTTGAAAATGATTTGGTCTTATGCCCCTGTGAACACACTAAAATTGCTTTGCAGAAATCCGTTTGAAAACGTTTGCCATGTGAAAGGGGAATATGTCTACAGCTACAGCTCCAGTAACACCAGCTCATCAGGACAACCAGCAGAGATAGGAATCACACAAACTCAATCAGCTCACCCGTTCAGGTGCAAGATTTTACTGGAAGTATGACATGTACCTTCAAAAGACAGAATCATGTGAACATTCCACTAAATAACTCTGAATTACCCTGCTTCTCAATTGGCTTCTCATCCAGAGAGGAATAATAGATGTGTAACTGTGTTTGAAATGTGCCAGCCACTAAACAGCCTTCAGTGAAGCTGTGGCAGCCACTAAGAAGCCTTCACCAGAGTTCAGCAGTGGTTGAAAGTGACATTAACAGGTGCATAAGGAAGCCAGGCTGGAGGGATTCTCATACAGGTCCTCACAACCAACGCAAAACATCTCCACTTACAAAAAAACCACCAGCTGATGCCAAAGACCTACAGTTAAAAAATGCGGGTGGCTGGGTACAAGTTTACTACTGGATATCAGCCGTGTGACCTACAACTTGTAGATAACAGGGGAAGATGCACCAAATAAGGCCCGCCACCATTCATTGTCCCCTCCACTACAAGTGTCCCTATGTCCCATTATCTGACTCCTGTGACAGTGTCTGACTCATTCACTTCTACTGAGGAAGGAAAGCTGAAAATGTGCTGGCAGTTAAAGGATTCTCTTATGCCTGGGAAAGAAATACTTTGTTTCCTCTCAATGACATTGAAACATTTAAATTGACACTTAAAGGGGCGCAATCACCTTTCTGACCTTTATAAACTAAAGGTAATCCCTTGGAGCTTTTCTAAAAATAGGCCAGAAAAGATGGATATCACAGCACACAGGTTGCTTGTTTTATTTATATCAATATAGTGTATTTATATAGTGTTCATTATACGTGGGGGACTGCCAAAATAATAAAACAAAAATTCAAAAAGGGCATATGGCAGCAAGTCAGATAAGCCAGAGCTTTGCAAATGTTTTTTTGCAACAAGTGACCTTTCTGCCTCAGCATATATTGTTACAGGGTGACATAAAAGCAGACTGAACTGTCTTACTAGTGAAGTTTGCTTTGCTAGCAAAGCGGTTGGTATGCTGGACTTGTGCGCCACTGACATGGGTTCGAATCCGGGATCAGCCCAATGTTACCCCCAGAGCAATTTGTCTTCTTTACAAATGGGGGCTTGTCCAAGGTGACGGTAAACTTTGTGGCCCAGGGAATAAGCTCACCAAAGTGTTACTCCTGGGATAATTAATCTCGTTCTGATAGCAGAATGCTCTTAAGAGGGGGTGTTTTACAGGGTGACATAAAAGCAGACCAAACTGTCTTGCTAGTGAAGCTTGCTATGCCGGACTTGTGCCCCACTGTTATGGGTTCGACTCCCAAATTGGCCTAGAATTTTCCCCTCAACACTTTGTCTTCAAGCAACCTACCACCTAAGGTTATATGTTTTTCCTGTTTGTCAATATTGCTGTGTTTACAAACATGTTGATGATATAAACAAGTTCATACATCCTTCAGGGAGGCTTTATGAGAACTTTTCATAACCAGAATTACCCTTGGAACATTAATATATGCATAGAGGAAACCAGAAATCACATAATTTTTTTTCAAAAGGCAGGTGAATGGGCAAATTTAAATAAATCAGTCCATCCCTCTATTTTCCTTTCTGCAAGTGAATGCCTATATTTTCCTGTAAGTTCTAACTATGTCATATACAGCACGCACAGTAATGTAATGCCTGAGGAAAGCACTGTAACAAGTTGTAACATTATAACCATAATTATCACACTGATAAATGAGATACCATGAGTCACAGTAACATGCCTGACGACCCTGGCACAAGTTACAGTAACATGCCTGACGACTCTGCCATGAGTTACATAACATGCCTGACCACTCTGCCATGAGTTACATAACATGCCTGACCACTCTTCCATAAGTTACAGTAACATGCCTACTCTGCCATGAATCAAACTAGACATTTCTAGGCACCGCAGGTGCCAGATTATCCCCAGACATAGTAGGCCCCCCCCCTTTAAGAATAGGCCCCCATTTTTAGCAGCATATACTGACACTTGGCATATTTATTGTTTCTTTCATCTATCAATCCACAATCTTGTTGAAGATGTTGGTCCTGTGACCTTGATCTTTTTAAAGATGTGTCCTGTGACCCTGACCTTTGACCTCATGACCCCAAATTCAATTTGGGTCTTGCTTTTCCTATGGGACATATACAAGTCAAGTTTGAAATCTACACATCAATAAAGCAGGAATTATCATCCAGAAACTAATTTTTGGACAGATGGCTCCCGTGACCTTCACCTTTGACCTTGTGACCTCAAAATTGATAGGGTTATTCCTCTCTAGGCAGGTGAACTATATGTGCAAGATGAAAGATCTGAGATGAAATGTTTTGCTGAAAATACATCCACATCTTTTTAAAGATGTGTCCTGTGACCTTGACTTTTGACCTCATAACCCCAAAATCAATTCGGGTCTTGCTTTTACCAATGGGACATATACAAGTCAAGTTTGAAATCCATACATCAATAAATGGAGGAATAATCATGCAGAAACTAATTTTTGGACAGATGGCTCCTGTGACCTTCACCTTTGACCCTGGACCTCAAAATTGATAGGGGTCTTCCACTCTTGGCAGATGAACTATATGTGCAAGATGAAAGGTCTGAGATAAAATGTTTGGCTGAAAATGCATCCACAATCTTTTTAAAGAGATTTCCTGTGACCTTGACCATTGACCTCATGACCCCAAAATCAATTCGGGTCTTGCTTTTCCAATGGGTCAAATACAAGTCAAATTTGAAATCCATACATCAATAAAAGAAGGAATTATCATCAAGAAACTAATTTTTGGACAGATAGCTCCTGTGGCCTTGACCTTTGACCTTGGGACCCAAAAATTGATATGGATCATCCACTATTGGCAAGTGAGCTATATATTGAAGATGGAAGACCTGGAATGAAAGTTTGGCTTAAAATGCATCCACAGTATCTTTTAAGATGCCAGTCAAGTGACCTTGACCTATGACCTCATGACCCTAGAACCTATAGGGTTCTTATTTTAGTGGTGGGCCATACATAAGTCATATTTGAAATCCATATGGCTATCAGCACTGGAGATATCATAAGAGGTGTGTGATTTTCACCATATATGGCAATATTCAAGGTCAAGACCACTCTCATAGGAAAGGTCATGACCCCAATTACAATAAACATCATCCCATAACCCATACCTATGTACATGTATAAAATAAAAGAAATCTGTCCATTAGTTTTTGACTTATAATGCTCATAGTACTGTAAGGTAGCAATTTTGGGGGAATTAAACGGCACGAAAACAAGTAAAGAATAATAGGTGGCGCCACCAGTTTCTGGAACATGACAACCCTATCCATGATCTTCCATCAACTTGATTTTGGGATAAATCCACGCAAGATTTCTTGAGATATTAAAGAATTTGTGTGATTTTTCCCAAAATTGGACCTATTCAAGGTCAAGGACACTCTCCTAGTAAATGTCAGGACCTCATTTTAAATAGGCGTCGTCCTCTTACCCATATCTATACATATACCAAGTTTGGTAAAGTTCTGTGAAATATATTTTGGGTTATCACGCCAACAAGATTTATATGCGGCGGCAGCAGGACCGGTATGAAAACATAGTATCCCCCCACTTTGTCTGGGGATACAATAACATGCCTGACCACTCTGCCATGAGTTACATAACATGCCTGACCACTCTGCCATGAGTTACATAACATGCCTGACCACTCTGCCATGAGTTACAGTAACATGCCTGACTACCCTGGCACAAGTTACAGTAACATGCCTGACCACTCTGCCATGAGATACAGTAACATACCTGACCACTCTGCCATGAGTTACAGTAACATGCCTGACTACCCTGGCACAAGTTACAGTAACATGCCTGACTACTCTGCCATGAGTTACATAACATGCCTGACCACTCTGCCATGAGTCACAGTAACATGCCTGACCACTCTGCCATGAGTTATATAACATGCCTGACCACTCTTCCATAAGTTACAGTAACATGCCTACTCTGCCATGAATCACATAACATGCCTGACTACTCTGCCATGAATCACATTACATGCCTGACCACTCTGCCATGAGTTACAGTAACATGCCTGACCACTCTGCCATGAGTTACAGTAACATGCCTAACTACCCTGCCATGAATCACATAACATGCCTGACCACTCTGCCATGAGTTACATAACATGCCTGACCACTCTGCCATGAGTTACATAACATGCCTTACCACTCAGCCATGAGTTACATAACATGCCTGACCACTCTGCCATGAGTTACAGTAACATGCCTGCCTATTCTTGCACAAGTTACAGTAACATGCCTGACTACTCTGCCAGTAATCACATAAAATGCCTGACCACTCTGCCATGAGTTACATAACATGCCTGACTACTCTGCCATGAGTTACATAACTACCTGACAACCCTGGCACAAGTTACAGTAACATGCCTTACTACTCTGCCACGAGTTACATAACAAGCCTGACCACTCTGCCATGAGTCACAGTAATATGCCTGACCTCTCTGCCATGAGTTACATAACATGCCTGACCACTCTTCCATAAGTTACAGTAACATGCCTACTCTGCCATGAATCACATAAAATGCCTGACTACTCTGCCATGAATCACATTACATGCCTGACCACTCTGCCATGAGTTACAGTAACATGCCTGACCACTCTGCCTTGAATCACATAACATGCCTGACCACTCTGCCATGAGTTACATAACATGCCTGAACACTCTGCCATGGGTTATATAACATGCCTTACCACTCTGCCATGAGTTACAGTAATATGCCTGACTATTCTGGCACAAGTTACAGTAACATGCATGACTACTCTGCCATGAATCACATTACATGCCTGACCACTCTGCAATGAGTTACAGTAACATGCCTGACCACTCTGCCATGAGTTACAGTAATATGCCTGACTATTCTGGCACAAGTTACAGTAACATGCATGACTACTCTGCCATGAATCACATTACATACCTGACCACTCTGCCATGAGTTACAGTAACATGCCTGACCACTCTGCCATGAGTTACAGTAGCATGCCTGACTACCCTGCCATGAATCACATAACATGCCTGACCATTCTGCCATGAGTTACATAACATGCCTGAACACTCTGCCATGAGTTACATAACATGCCTGACCACTCTGCCATGAGTTACAGTAATATGCCTGACTATTCTGGCACAAGTTACAGTAACATGCATGACTACTCTGCCATGAATAACATAACATGCCTGACCACTCTGCCGTGAATCACATAACATCCCTGACCACTCTGCCATGAGTTACAGTAACATGCCTGACCACTCTGCCATGAGTTACAGTAACATGCCTGACCACTCTGCCATGAGTTACAGTAACATGCCTGACTACTCTGCCATGAGTTACAGTAACATGCCTGACCACTCTGCCATGAATTACAGTAACATGCCTGACCACTCTGTTACGAGTTACAGTAACATGCCTGACCACTCTGCCACGAGTTACAGTAACATGCCTGACCACTCTGCCATGAGTTACAGTAACATGCCTGACCACTCTGCCGTGAGTTACATAACATGCCTGACCACTCTGCCATGAGTTACAGTAACATGCCTGACCACTCTGCCATGAGTTACATAACATGCCTGACCACTCTGCCGTGAGTTACATAACATGCCTGACCACTCTGCCATGAGTTACATAACATGCCTGACCACTCTGCCATGAGTTAAGGTAATATGCCTGACCACTCTGCCATGAGTTACAGTAACATGCCTGACCACTCTGCCTGTTAATGTTACAATCACTGTCCTAGGAGTACTTATAATCATGTTCATTTAGATTCTTTCACATTACTTAGGAACAGAACGTGGTAAAGTTCCTTTCAGACCTGTGTCATCCCTGGAGGTGCTTTTTTGTCTGGCTTTTGATGTTCGGCTGATTTTCCCTGGCAGGGTTACACACAAGGGTACTACTGAGTCCGATATATTTTCTCAGCCCTGTAGGTTGTTTAGGTAAGGAATTAACTGTCAGAATATGGGAGGTAATACCAAGGCCTACATGACACTCAGAATAGTGCTGGAATTGCTGTTATGGTGGTTAGTGCCTGGAGGAAGAAACCAGAGCAGAACAAGAGACAGGTGTTGAAGCAATGGGTAACAATAACTCAGCACTGTGCAAACCTCCTCCAAGAAAAATAATTGTACTAGATCTACTCCTGTATTTGGATCAAATCCCAAAATGTAATGGTGTCGTCCATGGACCTATGTCACATCCCAGTTTTAATTCAGCAGCATTGGTGAAATCTTGCTAACAAACATTCAGACGAACAGGGAAGAACACATAACCTCCTTGCTGTAGTTAATAATGTACAGGGGTAAACAGACAGACATCATATTCCCTGGTCAAGCATCTTACAACGTTATGTGGACCTTCCCTCAGGTCTGTAGACTGGAGTTCTGACGCATCATGATCAATTTCTAGCACACAATAATTAATATGCAAAAACAATTATCCTCTTGTCTTCCTTGTGCTCTATTGTAATCCCACTGATAATCCAAGTTGAAATTTTATAGTTTCTTCACTTTGACCCTTTATTCAATTGATCATATATATACGGTTGGAAAGTGCCTTCACAAGATTAAACAGACAATGGTGACTTTGTATAATTATCTGTCAATTTGTTCAAATATATTTTTCTCAAAAAAGAAACTCTTGAAGTATTGAAACAAAACAGCAGTGTGAACTGTGTGTTATAACTTCACATACATGTACCATACAATAGAGTGATGTAGGTACTTTTTAGATTTTTCATGACATATATTGACATATCGATCTAACAGGTACTGTACCACTCTTACCTTGCTGCCGGACATGACGTAGATGTGTTGTTTGGTTTTGTCAAACATCATATCTGGAGCTACCGGGGCTCTGCCAACTGGAATTTCCACATACGGCGGAATGTCTGGATTCCCATTCAGCAGTATCTAAAACAGATCAATGATTATCCAGTTAGTTATTGGTATGATGGGCATGTTTATCTTATCAAGAATAATATCACAGATAAAGCCTACAATCATCCTCCTGCATGTCTCCTGATGCAGTGTTTGGTAGTTGTAATAAGATTATCCAGTGTCAAACTTCCTGAAACAGTCATCCAACAGGCCACCGGTGAGTGTAAATACAAGATTAGAACTAGACATTTCTTGGCACCGCAGGTGCCAGAGTATCCCCAGACATAGTAGGCCCCCCCCCCCTTTAAGAACAGACCCCCATTTTTAGAAGCATATACTGACACTTGGCATATTTATTGTTTCTTCCATCTAACAATCCACAATCTTGTTGAAGATGTTGGTCCTGTGACCTTGATCTTTTTAAAGATGTGTCCTGTGACCTTGACCTTTGACCTCATGACCCCAAAATCAATTTGGGTCTTGCTTTTCCAATGGGACATATGCAAGTCAAGTTTGAAATCTATACATCATCTATACATCTTTGGACAGATGGCTCCTGTGACCTTCACCTTTGACCTTGTGACCTCAAAATTGATAGGGGTTTTCCACTCTTGGCAGGTGAACTATATGTGCAAGATGAAAGATCTTAGATTAATTGTTTGGCTGAAAATGCATCCACAATCTTTATAAAGAGGTTTCCTGTGACCTTGACCTTTGACCTCATGACCCCAAAATCAATTTGGGTCTTGCTTTTCCAATGGGTCAAATACAAGTCAAGTTTGAAATCCATACATCAATAAAAGAAGGAATTATCATCCAGAAACTAATTTTTGGACAGATGGCTCCTGTGACCTTCACCTTTGACCTTGTGACCTCAAAATTGATAGGGTTCTTCCTCTCTTGGCAGGTGAACTATATGTGCAAGATGGAAGATCTTAGATGAATTGTTTGGCTGAAATTGCATCCACAACCTTTTTAAAGAGGTTTCCTGTGACCTTGACCTTTGACCTCATGACCCCAAAATCAATTCGGGTCTTGCTTTTCCAATGGGTCAAATACAAGTCAAGTTTGAAATCCATACATCAAGTAAAGAATGAATTATCATCCAGAAACTAATTTTTGGACAGATAGCTCCTGTGGCCTTGACCTTTGACCTTGTGACCCCAAAATTTATATGGATTATCCACTATTGGCAAGTGAGCTATATATTCAAGATGGAAGACCTGGGATGAAATTTTGGCTTAAAATGCATCCACATGTTTTTAAAGATGTGTCCTGTGACCTTGACCTTTGACCTCATGACCCCAAAATCAATTTGGGTCTTGGTTTTCCAATGGGACATATACAAGTCAAGTTTGAAATCCATACATCAATAAAAAGCAGGAATTATCATCCAGGAACTAATTTTTGGACAGATGGCTCCTGTGACCTTCACCTTTGACCTTGTGACCTCAAAACTGATAGGGGTCTTCCTCTATTGGCAGATGACTTATATGTGCAAGTTGAAAGGTCTGAGATGAAATGTTTGGCTGAAAATGCATCCACAATCTTTTTAAAGATGTGTCCTGTGACCTTGACCTTTGACCTCATGACCCCAAAATCAATTGGAGTTTTGCTTTTTCAATGGGACATATATAAGTCAAATTTGAAATCAATACATCAATAAAAGCAGGAATTATCATCCAGAAACTAATTTTTGGACAGATAGCTCCTGTGGCCTTGACCTTTGACCTTGTGACCCCATAATTTATATGGATCATTCACTATTGGCAAGTGAGCTATATATTCAAGATGGAAGACCTGGGATGAAAGTTTGGCTTAAAATGCATCCATAGTATCTTTTAAAATGCCAGTCCAGTGACCTTGACCTTTGACCTCATGACCCTAGAACCTATAGGGTTCTTACTTTAGTGGTGGGCCATACATAAGTCATGTTTGAAATCCATATGGCTATCAACACTGGAGATATCATAAGAGGTGTGTGATTTTCACCATATATGGCAATATATTTAAGGTCAAGGCCACTATCAAAGGAAAGGTCATGACCCCAATTTAAATAAACATCATCCTATAACCCATACCTATGTATATGCATAATATAAAAGAAATCTGTCCATTAGTTTTTGAATTATAATGCTCACAGAACTGTAAGGTGGCAATTTTGGGGGTATTAAACGGCATGAAAACAAGTAAAGAATAATAGGTGGCGCCACCAGTTTTTGGAACATGACAACCCTATCCATGATCTTCCATCAACTTGATTTTGGGATAAATCCATGCAAGATTTCTTGAGATATTAAAGAATTTGTGTGATTTTCCCCAAAATTGGACCTATTCAAGGTCAAGGACACTCTCCTTGTAAAGGTCATGACCTCATTTTTAATAGGCGTCGTCCTCTTACCCATATCTATACATATACCAAGTTTGGTAAAGTTCCGTGAAATATTTTGTGGGTTATCGCCCCAACAAGATTTATATGCGGCGGCGGCGGGGGCGGCGGGACCAGTATGAAAACATAGTATCCCCTGACTTTGTCTGGGGATACAATAAATGTAAATACTTGGTTCTACTCCCTCTCCCCAGCTGTTATCTCCCAGTACCTTGTGGAAAGTAACAGAACAGAAAAGCATGGAAATTAACTGGAAGCCATGTAGTTCCCTCCTATGTATGAATTACCATATAATGAATCTGAAAATTAAATATGACAAAATTACTGTTTTGTACAACCTTTTATTAACCCCCAAACTGGCTACATTAAACTAAACCTCTCTGGCCACACTGAGAGGATGTCACAACAGAATTTGCATACATACAGCACGGACTTCTGTTACATCACATCTCTCTCTTGCACTGGTCACAAGGATTAACAAGCTTGAACATTTTTGTTCTTTGACAGTCTTCAAAACAAGCCAACACTGAAGAATAGCAAATATATTTATTCAATATTTACTTAAATTATTATGTATCAGCATGCTCTACTTTGGTATATTACTGTTTTCAGCTGAACTGTGACAAACAGCACCAGCAGTTGTCTTTTATCAGTTACTGATTTATTAGTAGGAACGATTACCAGTCTCAGCCAGTGTAATAACATTATCATGCCAAAGGTTCATGAAATTATTGAAATAAATGATTCAACAAATGTGTCTGGATCAGGAATGTCTGGTAAAAATGCAGCTGTTTGTTTCTGAAACAGAAACAGCAATCAAAGTGCCAAGACAACAGAGAAGTCTGTGAGGACAGCAGTAAAACAGCAGCAGCTGCCAGACTGTATCAGCCAGACAGTCAGTAAGCTAAGGTTTGTTTCTTGGTTTCCTTTAAAGTGCCTGGATACAATCACATGAACCTTACAATCACAGCCCCCCAGTCTCATACTGCTTATCTATATACGGTGTGGCTGGCTGCACGTGTCATGTCATACTGATTATCTGTGTCCTTATATTTCATTAATATAGTGGAAAATATCAGTATTCATGCATATAAAGTTGATGAAGTTCAACAAAAATTGTGATGTCAGGCATGCACAATGGTATAATAGAACATATAACATCTGACAATTCACCAAGGTTTAAAAGAAACACACAATCCTGTAAATAATACTAACTATGCAACTTCTGCACATTTTGTCTGGTGTCAATTTACATATGCACTTGTGTCTGAAAACAGTACACAAACCATATGTAACTTCTCTGTTATCCTTAGTTTACCCAAGAGTCTACCCATCAGTTATCAACACCTCTACAGACAGCACAGAGTGACTTTTCTAACAATCATTTATTAACACCTCTATTGAGAGCTCAGAGTGATTTGTCAACCATCAATTTTAAACACCTCTAGAGACAGCTCGGGGTGACTTGTCTAACAATCAGTTATTAACACCTCTATTGAGAGCTCAGAGTGACATGTCTACCATCAGTTATAGACACCTCTACAGACAGCACAGAGTGACTTGTCTACCATCAGTTATCAACACCTCTACAGACAGCACAGAGTGACTTATCTAACAATCAGTTATTAACACCTCTATTTAGAGCTCAGAGTGACTTTTCTACCATCAATTATAAACACCTGTACAGACAGCACAGAGTGACTTGTCTACCCATCATTTAATAACACCTGTACAGACAGCACAGAGTGATTTGTCTACCATCAGTTATAAACACCTCTATTGAGAGCTCAGGGTGACTTGTCTACCATCAGTTATAAACACTTCTACAGACAGCACAGAGTGACATATCTACCATCAGTTATAAACACCTCTACAGACAGCACAGAGTGACATGTCTATTCATCGGTTATCAACACCTCTACAGAGAGTATGGAGTGATTTGTCTAACAATCAGTTATTAACACCTCTATTGAGAGCTAAAATTACTTGTCTACCATCAGTTATAAACACCTCTACAGACAGCACAGTGTGACATGTCTATCATCAGTTATAAACACCTCTACAGACAGCACAGAGTGACTTGTCTGCCATCAGTTATCAACACCTCTACAGACAGCAAAGAGTGATTTGTCTACCATCAGTTATGAAAACCTCTAGTGGGAGCTCAGAGTGACTTGTCTACCATCAGTTATCAACACCTCTACAGACAGCACAGAGTGACATGTCTATTCATCGGTTATCAACACCTCTACAGACAGTATGGAGTGATTTGTCTAACAATCAGTTATTAACACCTCTATTGAGAGCTAAAATTACTTGTCTACCATCAGTTATAAACACCTCTACAGACAGCACAGTGTGACATGTCTATCATCAGTTATAAACACCTCTACAGACAGCACAGAGTGACTTGTCTGCCATCAGTTATCAACACCTCTACAGACAGCAAAGAGTGATTTGTCTACCATCAGTTATGAAAACCTCTAGTGGGAGCTCAGAGTGACTTGTCTACCATCAGTTATAAACACCTCTACAGACAGCACAGAGTGACATTTCTACCATCAGTTATCAACACCTCTACAGACAGCACAGAGTGACTTGTCTACCATCAGTTATAAACACTTCTACAGACAGCACAAAGTGACATGTCTACCATCAGTTATCAACACCTCTACAGACAGCATAGAATGACTTGTCTAACAATCAGTTTTGATTCTATTGAGAGCTCAGAGTGACTTGTCTACCATCAGTTATAAACACCTCTATTGAGAGCACAGAGTGACATGTCTACCCATCAGTTACACCTGCAGTGCTAACACAGACCTGTGGCCAACCATTTTGAGGTCTGGTTTTGTAAATGATAAGGTTAAGAAGCCATGGTAACAAGCCAATTGATTTGTTTGTATCTAGTGCTAATTGAGTAAACAACTGTGCTGTAATGTTATGAAACCTGGCCCTGCCTGGATGGGGTGACCAGGGGTTCAGCTGCCCAGCCCTCAGGGGTCCCCTGCACCAGTCCTGCCAGGCAGTGAACAGCTGTCCAGGCCCCTGGCTCACTGTGCCGGGAATAATTCAGAACTGTACCTGATAACCCTAAAATGTGTGAGAAAAATCATCCAACTTTTTTTTCCCAGAAAGGAAGGTTCTAGTGTGAAACTTTACAGGAGCTATATGATTTAATATGAAATAAAATAAATTATATTCTAAAGAAGGTTCTAGTGTGAAACTTTCCAGGAGCTATATGATTTAATATGAAATAAAATAAATAATATTCTAAAGAAGGTTCTTGTGTGAAACTTTCCAGGAGCTATATGATTTAATAGATATAATTAACATGTTTCTTAAACAAGAAATCTGCCCTGCATGGACACATGAATAATGGTGATCTGGTGTTTAATGGTTCCAGGACTACAGATATACAAGCAGGCGTGTTATTACAAGCAATAAATATGACGCATGAAACCATGAAACCTAGCAGATGGCAAACCTGTTATAGCATACAACAAGTACAGATATCTGGAGGTCTTTTACTGGCCAACAGAATCATAAACAAACAGATAGCACTACAAGATAACAAACATCTGTAATACAAAATAAAGAAATCATTGTGGCACTACTGCCTGTAAGTTTCTACAGAGTATACAAATCATATAGCTATGATTAAAATGATAAAATAAACACGTTATATCACTCATGTCTGGTTTTCTATTGTCCTTGGCAATCAATTAACTTTACAGCTGTATGTGCATAGATAGTGCTTAATTAGGAAGGCTAAGACTGATTTCCAACACTGATTTTATACTAAGCATTATGAATATGACTTAACACTGCTTGACACCACTGATTTCCAACACTGATTTTATACTAAGCATTATGAATATGACTTAACACTGCTTGACACCTGTTATATGGAACACGATGCACACATCAGATGGTTACTTAATCGGAAAAAATCCTGATGTTTATACCATGAGTACCCAAGCAGGGGGAAGCCAACCATGGACCTACGGCAGGGAAACCCATCCCCAAAACCTATTTCTTTCACTGTGTGTGAGTAAAAGGAAACCACATGTCGGGGGAATCTGGTGAGATGCTATCTGTAGACCATCATTAAGACTTTGATCCTGTGGACTGAATCTTCAGGGATGAGAAAAGAACACTAAGAGACACCTTAATGACAAACACTTGTGTCAACATGCAGCACTTTTACCCACCTTGCATATGGAAATGTCACCCTTGTCACTGCTAGGTCATCCTGGGGTCATAAGAACATAAACTTGACGGGGCCATCCTCACGTAGCTGAGCATCAGATCAAGTTGACTGTACTTCCTACACCTGATTTCTAAACAATTATGCACTGTGTCCCTTCTGCCTAAATACAATCACATCTTTATTCTGTAGAATGATATCCTATCCCTTTAATTAGCACAATTCTTAACTTGTTTGTTTTTCTATGATGAGCATAGCTATTGTAAACTGGTAAAGTCTTATCAGATCCAAAACATGAAATTAGCTTTTAATCTGCATTTCATGTATGCATTAATCATCCTGCAGTGGTTTCCAGTATTGAGAAAATCACATTCCAGTTTGTTAAACATGGGGTTCACAGCTCCTACTCACATATGTAGTGCATGTACAGCTTTGTTCACTTAGATCTATATGATCTGACCACAGCTTTTTATAAAGTTTCCAAATTTAAAGAAAAGTACTCAGATAACATAATAAATACCTGTCCTTGCAATAATATATTACTTACATCTGTTATACTTTTAGTATTCAAACCTGCAAAAGTGAAATTCAGTTGTGTAATATGAGTTGCCTCACTGATAGATATTAAATAATTAATTGACTGAGTGTTGTTAAATATGATTAAGATGGGTGAAGCATCAATCCTCTGTGTAGATATATTACTGTTCTTTCATATCTAGCCGGTACTGAGTAAGGAGGTACAGACCATTACAATTTGCAAGGGGGGGGGGGGGGGGGTGTTCAGTTTCACTCCACTACTCACAAACCTGACATCTGTCAAACGATTAAAAAACAATGTACACCCTAAATGAATCATAGAAACAACAGAAGCAGGCTGCACACACCCCTCAAAGGATAATGTTGTGTCCCTGGTCCATTGTGTTACTGGGGCTGATATGATGATGTAAACATTGTGGAACCCAGTATCACAAACACACAGCGTCACATCACTCTCAGGGTAGGGGGCCACGACAGATACTAACATGCACTCCATCAAGGGTCTGTAGTAACTGTCATGGTGATCAAGGTCAAGTGGAGGTCATCTAAACTGGTCTCCTGAAGGATAATTCAGCATCCATCACTTTATTGTCTCCAACCAAACAGACACTGATGTCAGATCTACAGGCCTGGTGTAAGGACAATTTTAAAATTCCTCACTGCCAGGAAAAATGCATGAGTACAAACCCAGTCTCCGTTATTATCAGAACTTACACCTGTATCCAAAAAAAATCTGGCCACCATACATAAGTTGCAAAAGGTGGATTGAAGTAGTAGTCAGTGAACAATGAAGTCATGAAACTTGTGGCTGAATTAACTGAGTAATGCCTTAATATGGCTTGCAACTGAAATTCTCCAAGCAGTAACATTTTCAAAATGTTTTTTGAAAGAATGAACATTTAACTTCATTCCTAAAAAGTACCATAGTTAATAGCTTGTTTAAAAAGAATAATCCATTTATTAACCACAGGATTTGTGTTATCTACTCTACTACAACAAATGTGTGCTGAATTTAATATAAGACCGGTGTGCCAGTTGTAAGTCACAACAACAATTAACTCCGTTTATATTAGGACATCCTTACAATTCCTAAGTACATTTTTTTTGTGAGAATTCACAACAGCCTATTTGGTAAAAGACCCAACACAGCATGAATATTGAAGAATACAGACAGTCCTCATTTAAACAGATCACATTACCAAAGGTGGGGGGAGTATTTAGAAATCCAGTAGATCGCAAAAATGCCTGAATGAGACATTATGATTTAGCTGGTGAGGTGCCAGCAGGTTTTATTCTGCAGACCCTCCATGGTCGGTGATGTTTGATCAGGATCACCAGTTTGTTTAAGATTACTAAGAAGGAACAGGTGCAGATAGCCCCTGCTTCACCCTGGCCTATCATGGTGATCTGAGTACTGAAGTGAAATGCCCCGCCCCGGGGTGTTTACATGCTCCCTGCATTATGACATATAACATACAATTAACATGACACGTCTCTCTCATGCATGTGTGCAGCTTCCAGGTCCAACCTGATTTTCAATTTCTATCCTTAACTAAAGGCAGGCCTTGAGAATTGGGAAGGGTTTGGGTTATCATGGATAATTTCTTATCAGTGTTTGTAGGCAGCTAAAGTTTCCCCTAGTGAATTAAGGCGCAGTGAACACTGGGGTGCTGATACCTCTCTGGCCTTGAGATTTCCTGTTGTGGCTCATACCTGATTCTAACTGCACAAAGTTTATTCAGGACCAATATATTAAACACTCTTCAGTTTTCAAAATTAAAGTGTGCATGATCGGATAACTACTTTATTATAAGCATATATTTTGATACAGTGCTTGTGCTATGTAATTTTACTGTTATCAGAGTAATATATATAATTATATATGATTCAAAACATCATTATCTTCTTCCAGGTAAATTTACCAACACACTGACCAGTCTATACACATCAACAGGAATTCAAGTTACAAATCATACCCTGGTTACAGCAAGAAAACAGTATTAAAGGTAAATAGTAAATTACAATATAAGGTATATGACATTACTGTCTGACCACTCAGGTAACACTGTACTTATTGACCTTATGGAAGCCACGGTACTTGGTTTGGCACTTGGTTTGCCATGATGTGAACATTCCTGTATTCTGCTTTATTAACAACATGGAAATAAGAGGATTACAGGAATGTGAGCATACTTGCAGGCTCTCCAGTAAATCAGGACTTTATGATGTGTTATGGTATGTCTGGGTGACAAACCACTGAAAATCCTGCTGGTGACAATACCTGTAGGGGTCCAATCAAATTTGTCCCCAGTTCAATCTAGCATTGAGTCTGTTGACATTTTAAGACTCTTACTTGCTAACTCTAACAACAGGGGTTCTGAGTACGTTATGTTGTGACAGAAAGATGTTAACGGCGTAACACTGTGTCCAGCAGAGAGCTTCCACAAAGACTTCATTCACCACTAACAGTACGGCTCCTCACAGTGAAGGTGGAGGGTCGTCATGGATTCCTCATCACCCACCTGCTCTCCATCACAATGGACACGTCAGGTAGGGACATCAGGTGGGCATGTTAAATGAGAGACTGATTCAGATGTAACTGTCACCACAAACCAGGCATAAAATGGTTTGTTGTTTTTTTTTATGTGTTGTAGTTTATCATGATGATGGGATGAGCAATTAACCTGGAGAGGATGGGTTAGTTTCCCTCATATATCCCAACCGGAGATGATCCCCAATCCAACACAACTATACATCATCAGATACATGTATAGCTTAATGGACAATCTATTTTATTCAAGAACAAGAGACTATTATTCTGTTGTAATACAATGTATATCTATAACTTTTTTCTTTTGAGCTGAAAGGAAAAAAAAACAAGAAAAAAAAAACAAAAAGGTATTTGTCAGACCACCTTAGCTATCCATAGAGCAAACATATGTGCACTAATAATTAAATCAAATAATTGTTATATCATGTGAACATCAGCGAGATCACAACAGTGTACCAGTGCTGCACACAATAATTCAAACTTGATAAAATCACCATACAAAAATATGAAAAAACAGGAAATTCTTCATTTGAACCCAGAGCATTACATTACCATGCATGTAAAATCTATTAAGCTGTTGTTTAATATTTATACATATGAATTAGGTCAGATCTAGAAACACTAAGTGAAATAAAGGGTGTGTCAGGAGGTACTGTCTGTCAAATCCGGCTGTGCAGTGCTGTGGTGTAATAACTTAAACAAGCACATCCGGCATTCTGAGAGGATCATGATTACACTGATCACAGCAATAACCAGAGACTTGCAGTCCCAAAGAACACGATACCATCAGTACCTAACATCAGTACCAGCTCAGCTCGCAGAGTGTCAAAAACTTTTGTCTAAACACTGTAACATAGGACACATACATGACAGGAATGCTCTGAGAAACTGTCACAACCACCAAGACCAAGTATAACCACCCTGAATCCACTTATGCACTGTGGTCACCATGAGGTTACAACCACCAAGACCAAGTATAACCACCCTGAATCCACTCATGCACTGTGGTCACCATAAGGCCTGGCCATCTGCATTATAAGTTGTATTGTCTCACTCCACTCAATCTATAGAGTTAACTTCTCTCCCTTTATTTATTCTTTTAACCTTATCTACACAGCTGTCTTACTTTATTCATTCTTTTAACCTTATTTACAGTGACATTATCTCACTTTATTCTTTCTTTTAACCTTATTTACAGTTACATTATCTCACTTTATTCATTCTTTTAACCTTATTTACAGTTACATTATCTCACTTTATTCATTCTTTTAACCTTATTTACAGTTACATTATCTCACTTTATTCATTCTTTTAACCTTATTTACAGTTACATTATCTCACTTTATTCATTCTTTTAAACTTATCTACAAAGTTAAAAGTTCTAAATTTTATTGAGTGGTATTAACTTTCTCAGGAGTCATGACTTGTTAGTTCTCCAGAATGTCCTGGTTCCAGTAAGGATTGTCTGACATCTGAGGATGTTTGCTGTGCTGCTTGAGTAAACACTTGCTGTCACAGCCTTGAGGGTTATCTTTCCAGGGCTGTGCAGTCCACCTTGGTGGACACCACCCCAGGGAATGACAGATATCATGGTCACTTCCTGTCCATGTGGAGAACATATGACTGAAAATTTAAACCCTCAAATCACATCAACTTGATGACCTCAATCACCTTGGGTCACTGGGTGAGTCCACTGGCCATGGCAGGGGTGATGGACCTACCGTTGTGATTGTTTGGTAACCTTTCCTCAGTTTCTGTACCGACTACAACTTTGGTAATAATATCCCTCCCTGTAGTAAACTCTGGCTGTTTCCTGAGAGATGAGACAGTGCTGGACAAGCCTTACTATAGCCCTGTCACCAGTCAGTCCCAACCTATCAACAATGAGACTGCTCACACCGCCAACCATGTTCATTATGTGACAGATTAAGGAACTTAATGTCAGCACTGGTTGTCATCTTCTTATATATGTTTTTTTTCCTCTACTGACATGGAACTTTATAAACAGCGATTTCTTGTTGTTTAACTGTGTAGGTATAATTTAGGGCATCTCGTTTCATAATTCTGTTAGTCTGTTTTAAGTGTATATTCTGTAACATTATCCTGTTAAAATGTGTCGATATCTTATTGCATAATTCTGTTACAGTATATCCTTACTATGGTTTGTTTAACAGAAAATAAACCGATGCTCTTGTCTTACAATGAGTGGAAAATCATAAACTGTGTAATAGTCAGGGTGTTGAGCATTGTAAGCCTAGTACCTTTGTTAGGGTTATGGACTTGTTCATTTATTTAAAACCCTTGCCCAAGGCCTTCACCACAAGAGTGAGCCCTCCCCACCCAGGAGTACATTGGCTGAGGTGGAGTAAACCTTGTGTGCATGTAATGGCTGTTTGGGCTGTAAGTTTCTACAAGAACTGAGGAAAAATGAAACTAGAAAATGGGAATGTGAGGAGTGTGTACATTGGTTGGTTTATAGCATGAGATATCTGACAAAAATAACAAATGTAGAATTCATAAAAAAAATTTTTAAAGTTAACCAAGAATACAAATAACTCAATCAGGTAAGGAGGCTCTTAAGACACACGTCTTGTTAATCAGAGGCGGATCTCAAGTGCCCTTTTTGAGGTATTGCATCACATATGAAGTCTAAACCTGAAACAATCATAATTTTTTTTTAAATCATTCAGATGTGACCATAACCTGATCAGGTTAGAGGATAAAGAGGATACACTTGTAAAATAAAAGTGTGTTTGAGTAAATATTGTTTTAGATACTGTAAGGCACATGAAATGTGTATAATTTGGAATATGAAGTTTCATAAAAAATCATTCATGTGTGACCAAAACCTACTCAGGCCAGGACACCCATAAGATACATCTACCTAATTATTAGTGGTAGATCATAGTAACCATTTTTGAGATACTGCATCCCATAGAAATTGTTTATACAGGCAGAACTGATCACTATATCCCCCTCCCCCCTCCACTGAGACAGGGATAATTATACAATGTTATCATACTGACATCACTACAGGTATCAAACAGTGACACATGAACATGATGTCGATGACACTGGATGAAGAACACAGTAAGATGATGCCAGGTTCCTGGAAATAAAAGCTGATGTTTAACACAATTTATGATAGCAGCACTGGTCAAGGTCCAGTCTATACCAGCCCAGTCTGAACCACCTGTGGTGGGTGTAGGACTGCTGACCGCTGACCAGCTGTTGTGTAGGTATCAGATGAGGTGCTGGACATTATTGTACAAGTGTGTGATTCTGTGTAGACAGGGGAGCTCCCAGCTGGTATGTCACAACACACCACAAACCCCAGGGGACCAGCTCAGGGACACACACAACCAGAAAATATCCTGAATCTCAGCACACACACTATCAGTTCCATTTATCAACAATGCTTGGTGGACTCAAATTACCTGAACAAAAGTCTTCATTCACCTGGAATTTATTTTAATTTAATTAATTATAATGTTTAAAAAATGTAAATAATCTAAAATTTTATTTAAATTAAAAAGGAAAAATATTTTAAATCTAAATTTAAGTAGATCAAATTGGAGATCACCATGTTTGGAACATAAATCCCTTTTGTTCTTGGAAGCCTGGCTTTGCTGATAAAGTGAGATAATAATGCAGAAATTTTGTATATAAAGCCCTAACAATAAATAAAACAAAACAAAGCTGCATTTCATGCTGTTTTATAAGTAACTGGACAGTAATAGATCATTATCCCCTGTCATACCAGGCCAGCTGATTAAAATCTGTGCACTTAATTAAATCAAATTAGTTTCAATCAATTTTAACTCGCTTATGAACAATGTTCCTTTTCAAATACAGTCTGAGATTCTATTACATGGGACTGTTTGCAGTTTCACTGTAGTTACCATAATTAAATTACCAACAGATTGTAGGGCTGTGAGGTTCAAAAACGGTTTAGATGGTGTCATGATGGTTATTAACATCGTTCTTGGTACTATTTATTATGATACTTTCATTTTCTTTTGATAAAATAAATGAAAAATAAATTGTACTTTTTTTCTGTTGTACAATGTACCAGCATATAAAATAAATCTTGATTTCCTTGTTAAGATGCATAATAATGTACATATTGAGGAGTGAAGATCTGAACAGACTGTGTAGTTGTTACATCTACATCCCGCCTGAGGTAGCTTCCCAGTCCAGCCCTGTCACTGCTTGCCAGTCAGGATATGTGAGAAAGTAATATCTGTTTTAAACATCCACACAACATCTCCACAGACTGGTCAAATGTGTTTATTTTTAACTTTACTCTGTTTCTGGAAATGACTACTCTTTCATGTTATTTTACAATAAAATCTCACTCAGGATGGAGAGATTGTGAGATGCTTTTTTATATAAACCTCTCTCTGTTCCTTTTAAGATTTCATTATACATTGCATACAAAGTTGTCTGCTTCATCTAGATTATCCCAGGTGAGATGCATTTCTTTCTGTTCCTTAAGACTTCTTTATATGATGCATACAATATATTCTGCAAGATGCTTTTATTATATATAAATCGATCTGTTGTTTACATATCACAAACAATGTTGGGGTCATGATCCAGTTCATCCTGATTATCCTGGTCAGATGCTTTCTACTCCTCTGATGTTGAGAGGACTTTGATGGTGTTGGGTCTGTGTCACCGTTATCTTACCCTGGCAGACGGGGAAGTAAGAGGACACAAAGAACAGATGTGTCACATCCCCATCCCAACATTTATCCCTAAACAAGTGCTCATCCCTACAACAGCATCAGCCATCCGTCTGTAAGTGAACCCTGACTTCCTCTGTTTATGCTGGGACTTCCCACCAACTCACCCTCGGCAACCATGTGTCACTGTGACAACAAAGCAACCTACCATCTACTCAAGGACCAGAGGGGCCATAAAATAAAAATCAGTGAAAGAAAAAAATAAACATGAAGACTTTCTATTAAAGGCTTCACTATGTTGTGACATACAAGGATGAATTAACAGAAATTGTCAAAGACTGAAAGTATATACACTTGTGAATGAGATAAATCTGTCAGTTCTCAAAAAATCCCTACCTGTATGTGTAAAATTTAATACACTTGAGCACTCACACTTAATTGTCACTGAACATTGTTGACATGAAGTTTATATCATAAACCTCACCAGAGAAGATGGGATCCAAAGGCTCAGTAAACAGACTGTAGAAGAAACAGCTGTAAATCAGCTCAGTAAACAGACTGTAGAAGATACAGCTGTATATCAGCTCAGTAAACAGACCACAGAAGATACAGCTGTATATAAGCTCAGTTAACAGACCGTAGAAGATACAGCTGTATATCAGCTCAGTTAACAGACCGTAGAAGATACAGCTGTATATCAGCTCAGGAAACAGACTGTAGAAGATACAGCTGTATATCAGCTCAGGAAACAGACCGTAGAAGATACAGCTGTATATCAGCTCAGTTAACACACAGTAGAAGATACAGCTGTATATCAGCTCAGGAAACAGACTGTAGAAGATACAGCTGTATATCAGCTCAGGAAATAGACTGTAGAAGATACAGCTGTATATCAGCTCAGGAAAGAGACTGTAGGAGATACAGCTGTATATCAGCTCAGGAAAGAGACTGTAGGAGATACAGCTGTATATCAGCTCAGGAAAGAGACTGTAGGAGATACAGCTGTATATCAGCTCAGGAAAGAGACTGTAGAAGATACAGCTGTATATCAGCTCAGGAAACAGACTGTAGAAGATGCAGCTGTATATCAGCTCAGGAAACAGACTGTAGAAGATACAGCTGTATATCAGTTCAGTAAATACTGTAGAAGATACAGCTGTTTATCAGCTCAGTACACAGACTGTAGAAGATACAGCTGTATATCAGCTCAGGAAACAGACTGTAGAAGATGCAGCTGTATATCAGCTCAGGAAACAGACTGTAGAAGATACAGCTGTATATCAGCTCAGTAAACAGACTGTAGAAGACACAGCTGTATATCAGCTGCGGAAACAGACTGTAGAAGATACAGCTGTATATCTGGCAGCTGATCCTGGCTATTTTTGTTCATGCAACCTCATTCTTCTTCTAACAATACTATTAGTATAATTTCACACTATATACATGTTAAAGTAATAATTAAATTATCTAATAGTGTAACTGAATTTCCTTTTTTAGCATTGATAGTTATCTGTGTGGTTACAAGAACCAGCCAGTCCTATGACTCAGTATTAGGAATCTCTTTCTTTCTACTAAAACCCCTCCTGCAGAAAATTGTGTATTCTAAAATTTTTACAAAAACTAAATAATTTAGTTTAACATATGCTTTTTCCAGAGAGTCTGTCTTTACAGATTACCTTTTCTTCCAAACACATTCACTACTACTATAATGGTGTGGACCCCTGTATTCTAAGTTACCAGCCCTGATATTGCTCAGTAATGGCCTAAACAGTTGCTGCTCATCCTTCATATAAATTCAATTTGTCCTGTCAAGCACATCAGGCAAGGGTCCCCATGGGGCTATGAAACAAACACTGATCACACACCATAAAACATGGCCACAAGGATGAAGACCATTTGATCTTGAACCATGTGGCCATCCCAACAACCCTCCAATATGCTGCTTCATGTCAACACCAGCCAGTCTAATGAATTCTATTTTGTGTATTAAATAACTGACTCTGATACAAAGTCACAGTCTGTAACTGTCAATGATAGGTATTCTCTGTGACTCTGCTTACAGATTCCTTAAAAACTGGTATTTCCCCACCTAGATATCTATGTCTACATGTACAAATAATGACAGTAAGTGGTGTTGCATTATATCTCATAAATTATATTTGAGTTAATATGTGATGAAGTCTACATGTTGTCATGACAACCATAGTGAAAAAATTGCAACTACAAAGTTGCATCTACAAAGTAATGAAAGCTGATTTAATATTAGGCATATGTTCTAACTTTATGTATCTAATGTCTATACACCATATAAGGTTTTTAAAAAAGTTCATGAAAAAGGAATATGCTACTTGTCTGACTTGGTTAAGAAAATGGCAATGCAATAATTGTAAATACTTTAAATAACTTGAAAATCATTGTAGCCAACTCAACATTAAAGAATACACAAATTAACAAAAGATCCTGTTAAAATATACATGTACATGATCTTCCTAGAATCAGAGAGAAAAAACTGTGTTTTCAGAACATTTTTTAAAAATAAGTATGGAACAACAGGAAACAAGGGACCCATGGGTCACGGCGCTCAGCTGTTATATAGGATAAAAAATATGATTTGGGAAACAGGCATATGCTGGTTTTGTGTGGTAATAAATATAAGCTTTATTATGAGTTGTTGGTGTTTAGCTTATGTATGATTTTGATAGTATTTTTGGAGACAGGGAAGAGGATTGATTTCATTTATTTTATTAAGTGGGGTGCTATTGTCACACAGATTTTGACTTGGCCATATAACTTATAAGCAGCACATATAATAAAAGAGTTTAACTATTTATTAAAATTTAATAACAAATATTGTGCCAATATAATTTTTATTAAAAATAATAAGACAATCATATGATTTTTTTAATAAAATCTAACTGAACTAATTATTAAAATAATATTATAGAATATATGCATTCATGAATACATTTTGAAAGTATTTGCACTGGTATTCAAATACTTTCATTTTTACCTGAATTCCCATTCTTATGCAAGAAATTTTATAATGGAGTACATATTCATATTCATATTCATATACATTTGCAAAGTATTTGCACCATGAATCCAGAATATAAACAAAGGACCCATGGGTCACGACAGAAGTTTGAAATTTTTGCAAATGCAAAATATGAAAAATATTCTATTGTAATGTTTTATATTTATATAAGCATATGACAAGCTAAGAGGAAAGGGCCCTCCTACTTGGTTATAGTAAAGTTCTCAATATATGATTGCAAACTAATACTCTGACAAGACTGTCATGAAGAAAAACAGTAAAAGTTTTGAGATACTGTGATGCATATGAAAAATTTACAGATGGACAGGCAGGTGGACAGAATGGACTAATACCTTCATTTCACTTTCAAAGGAATAATGCATTTAAGTTTATATATAAGCCTATTTTTTTAGCATATCCACTTTTTTCATTAATAGTTTTTATCTGATTCATTTTTTTTATTTACAAGTGTTATAAATTTGTAATATAAAAGTGAAAATATAAGTTAAAATATTAGAATTCTAAGTTGCAATCATTATATATCCAGATTGTAGCCCACATTGGGTCATATTATGCATACACATATATATTATTATTTTTAAATCAAATGTTTAAACTGAATGTAAAAGAAAATAATGCCACAACATGGCATCTACAAAATTATTCCTTGAATTCCTATTAAAAAGTTTTGCACATTGGAGTTTTCAGGACAAGCTTTATTTTATTCACCGAAATAAAATAAAAGATTCAGTAAATTTGATAAAATAAAAACATCTTTTCAAATAAAGTACACACACTGTTGGTTGAATGAGGGACAAACAATATCATTATGCTAATTACAATCTCAGCTATAATTAATAACTGGAATTAATAGTCAATTTCACACCTGGTGAAGTTTTACTCTTCTGAAGTAAAGCATTACTTATCTGATGAACATCCATACTTTCATAGCAATACATCACTTTGTGGACACAATTAAATGTGCACTTTAATCATTGTAACCCTGGTGGTACAATACAAAATCTAAAATGTAGCATGTCCAAGAATAAAATAAAATACAGAAAATAATAACATTCATCTAGTTTATGCACCAGCTGGGGGGGGGAGGGTTGAGTGCAGGGCAGAGGAGAAGCCTGCTAGTAGTGGCCAAGCTGGGTCAAGGCAAGCTGCCTGGGGTGGGTTACATAATGCAAGTGAAGGCTGTACTACTAGGTGGGCCAGATATAAACAACACTTGACATGGTGTATGAAAACTTGAATACAAGCTACTCTTTTCAAACTATTACTTTGAAATTTTAGATTTTAAAAGATTAAATCCTTATGTATATATGCTGTGAAAATTAAATCAACAGTGCTTACAGGGAAAAAACGTGCCACTGACAAAGTTGGACAAAATTTAAGGTATTAATTTTTTATTTATGCTAATAACTTGAAAAATTTGCAAAATTCAGATCTAATTTTGGGCAAACAATTGAATCTTGATTAAATAAAGTTATATTCCTGAAAAAAGTCTTCAGCTTCAGCAATTCTCATGTTAAGTGAGCAAATATATTTCCTGATTTTTAAAAAATTGCATTATATTTGGGCCTATAACTTCAAAATAATACCCAATACTGACTTAATTTTTGGTATGTGCACAGAAAATGTATGGAAGAATATGAATACTAAATATGATCAAAAACAGATCAGTGGTTTTGATATTAGGCAGACTTGAAGTGTAACAATTGCTTTTTTATGGAAAACGGAGGTTTTTCCTTAATATCTCGAAGGAACGAAGTTCTAATGACCCAATTTTCAGTATGGTAGGAGATTTTGGGGACATCTAATGGTATGCAGAATTTTGGATTCTTAGGTCCAACGGTTTTAAAACGTGCCCTGTTAACGGACGGCCGGCCGGATGGCCAGACAGACGACGGACAAAGGACCACGACTATAGCTCAGATGACTTATAGTCAGCTGAGCTAAAAATGTACCTTTGACACATTGAATAGTCACCCCAGGGAATGCAGATGGTACAAACATCACTTGAGGACAGGTAATTTAAACATCATCTGAGTACAGGTGGTGAGTACATTGTATAAACATCACCTGAGTTCAGGTGGTGAGTACAGGTGGCACAAACATCAACTGAGTACAGGTGGTGATTACAGATTTTATAAACATCACCTGAGTACAGGTGGTGAGTATAGGTTGTACAATCTCCTAAGTACAGGAGGTGAGAACAGGTGGCACCAACATCACCTGAGTACAGGTGGCACAAACATCACCTGAGTACAGGTGGTGAGTACAGGTGGCACAAACATCACCTGAGTACAGGTGGTGAGTACAGGTGGTACAAACATCACCTGAGTACAGGTGGTGAGTACAGATTTTATAAACATCACCTGAGTACAGGTGGTGAGTAAAGGTTGTACAATCTTCTAAGTACAGGTGGTGAGTACAGGTGGCACCAACATCACCTGAGTACAGGTGGTGAGTACAGGTGGCACAAACATCACCTGAGTACAGGTGGTGAGTACAGATTTTATAAACATCACCTGAGTACAGGTGGTGAGTACAGATTTTATAAACATCACCTGAGTACAGGTGGTGAGTACAGATTTTATAAACATCACCTCAGTACAGGTGGTGAGTATAGGTTGTATAATCATCACCTGAGTACAGGTGGTGAGTACAGGTGGTACAAACATCACCTGAGTACAGGTGGTGAGTACAGATTTTATAAACATCACCTGAGTACAGGTGGTGAGTAAAGGTTGTACAATCTTCTAAGTACAGGTGGTGAGTACAGGTGGCACCAACATCACCTGAGTACAGGTGGTGAGTACAGGTGGCACAAACATCACCTGAGTACAGGTGGTGAGTACAGATTTTATAAACATCACCTGAGTACAGGTGGTGAGTACAGATTTTATAAACATCACCTGAGTACAGGTGGTGAGTACAGATTTTATAAACATCACCTGAGTACAGGTGGTGAGTATAGGTTGTATAATCATCACCTGAGTACAGGTGGTGAGTACAGGTGGCACCAACATCCCCTGAGTACAGGTGGCACAAACATCACCTGAGTACAGGTGGTGAGTACAGATGGTATAAACCACTTGAGTACAGGTAGTGAGTACAGGTGGCACAAACATCACCAAGTACACTTGGTGCAAACATCACTTGGATAAATTTGTCACAGAGAGTCATCTTGTCTGGTTTAGTTGTGCACTCTGCAGAATGATGGTGAGATAACATAGATATATAATATGGACAGTAAATAATGAAACAATGAAATGTGATTTTCACTTGTTTATAATCCTGAAAGCTTATGTAACACTGTACTTCACTCCAATGAATGATCATGACTTGTTCCGGAGCTCTGAGCCAGTAAAATGATGTCACATTCAGGATATCCTCGGCAGGAAGCACTTGTTAAAGTGGCAGAAATGGCTAGCGAGTGATTGATATCCCATCCCGCATGCCACCTGCAATTGGGTTTTTAGTGCCAGTGATTTTTCAAGCTTCTGGACAAGCACTGTGACAGTGTGTTTTGACCTTCAACTAGGCCTTGGTTGGCCTTCTTTGGAGGTTTTGTATATAACTCACTGACATCTTCTTGTTATTTGCAGAAATTATTTGACAGCTAAGATCTCATACACATAATTATCAATAAAAACTTTTGTGTGGTATTTCTTAAAATAAATGCTCAGATCAGGGTGTTTGTACCCAGGCATATGTAAAACATACTTAATACACTCAGGAATTAAAACAGCATACAGAAGGAAACATCTGCCAAACCTGGAAGCTGATTTTTTTTTGGATATGCCTTTTTTACTGTGATGAATAGGTTTAAACCTACACATCTGCCTGAGTGCTCTGCACAAAATCAATAAATTATACAAATTCTAAAGTCTTAATACATTATTTGAAAAAAATGCCGTCTCCATCCCTCTTTTACTCTCTCTCTCTCTCTCTCTAAATGGGGCAGGGTTTAAACTGTTCTGGTGGTAGCAGTGTGTGGACATCCCTTTAGCAAGAACATAAACGTCTATGTTATCTAAGCCGTAGATTTCTTTATGCAGCACTTTCGGAAGAAAATCAACATATATATATACGGTAATAAGGAATCCTGTGTAAACCTTTCAAGGAATATTACACACATCAGGAAAAACCATGCATCAAGACAGCCTGAAAATTTATATATTTGCTATTGCCTTGACTTTGCTATTGTGCTGGCAGTCAAGTTCATCATGTTGCATAAGGATTTGATAGAATCTTGCATTTTAAAGTTAGCAGTGTGCATTACAGATCCAATACCCAATGCATTACAGATCCAATACCCAATGCATTACAGATCCAATACCCAATGCATTACAGATCCAATACCCAATGCATTACAGATCCAATACCTAATGTGTTACAGATCCAATACCTAATTAACAAAGTAAAAGAGGCCCTAAAAATGTGATTTTGAACATTCAGCAGACATGCATATTCATGAGCGTGACCTATGTGACCTACCTTGAGGAGTTTTCCATTGTCTGTCCCAGCAAGTAAGATGGTTTTCCCTTTATACAAGGTGACGCGCAGGGCAGTAATGCTGTAGTTGTGTTTGATGTGGTCAGACGTCCAGTTCGCTGTTGTCTGGACGGGAAAGCGGCCCTGTATACCTTGGTTCTGCTCATTCCCACAAAAATTGTCATCCAGCTGTGTCATCACCGATGGCTGTGTCGTGAAGGATAAATAGAAGAAAATCAGCCAAAATAATCCAAAATCGGTCAAAATGATGTTGAACGGGGAATAGTTACACATGAAAAGAGCATTCTCTCTATGCTGCTTTACAGAATCAGTTTTTTCTGTGATACCTTTTTACTTATATTTTACAAATGACTTGTACACTTTCACTTTGCTGTGTAAACTCATGTAAACTCATGTTTTATAGAGGCACTGGTTGTTTAAATCTTACCCTGACAAAGTAAAAAACTGGCTCCTTAAGGAGTCCTTGTAGGACCATCAAGCTGTCCCTAAAGAGTCCCTGTAAGACCATAAATCTGTACATGAAGTAACTTGCCCTGATTAGGGCATGATTAACCAGTGTTGGTATCAACCTATACCCCCAGTCAAGCGGCTGGCTACACTGACTTTTTTATATTTGGAAGAAGTGATAACTTCTGGAATAGGAAGGCATCATTAATTAGACTGTGGTGGGGGACTCCATAAATCTGTCCCTCCGCAGTCCTTCAATGACTACAGCAGTGATGACTTTTTATCAGATGAGAAGATGTGAATTTAGGTCCAGTGAGCTGATCAAAGCGAAGTAAAAATATACAGCTCTCCAGATTTTTACATGTGTATGGAGTGCACAACTATGTACACAGTTAATCTGATGTCATTTAGTTCAATTAAAAATAACCAATCATAAATGATATTCATACACAGGTTCTTGATGGGATTAAATTCTCAAACCAGAAATGAGAACAATTAAATATACATTTGCTTATTTTTCAGCAGTCTTGGGCTTTTTAAAAATGCATCCAAAATTAACATGCACAGAGATAGTGCACCGTAGAAGATCAGCTCTTCATTTTGTCATTTTTTTATCAATTAGGATTAAGATATTATAATAAAATAAAGGTATTTATTTGTATCAACTCTTCAAAATGTGCACGTACACATGGTTCCCAGCATGTAATGAAAACAAAATGTTTAAGGGTAATTATTTCCGCCTCGTAAAAGTTAACACATGTTGGTGTTGGTATGAGAAGTAGTTGCAGTGGTTATGGTAGACGGGCGACACTCCTATGTATTACAATATAACACAAAGCCACTAAACAACGATTGAATTATCCAGTGGCACCAGACAATATATAAGATCCTGGCCACCCTTTCTTTTTGAACAATAACATTCCCAGTCCTTTTATTGATCTGTGTCATTTTTCTAAACTTCCCCAACTTTTCCTGTACTAAAAAAAAACTAAACCCATTTTCCATATTTTCCCTGATTTTAAGGTTGGCTGGGAAGCCTAGGAATCGTTAAGATTTGTGAAGTGATAATTCCACGGGGCCCGTGTAGAATAAAATTCAAATCTTCTACCTGTCGCTGGCAGGGCGGGGACTCGTGACTGACCGATGATAGGATGCTGCCGTACCCCTCATAACAGTCTCTCTGAGCGTCCGTGAACGCCCGCCGGATGATGGACATGGGGTACAGGCAGACCGCCGCCCCCTTACTGCGGTCCACCTCAAACCCTAACGGGTAACTGTTCATAAAGGTGACGTACAATACGTCATCGTCCTCATCGAGCTTATACCGGCGGGCGAATTCCCGTCCAATCGGCCCCAGATACGCCGTTTGGGCGATGTTATAGAACTGATCTTTATTGTAATAATTCTGACAAGCGAGCTGGATTTCTGTGTACGAGTAATATCCAGGGTCATTTTGACAGACTCGGACCAGCCTGGTTTCCACAGCGTATATTTGCTGCAAACTGATATAATAAGTAAAGCCGCCGTGCTCAAATCCGTACACATAACGACTTCTCACTGACGGGGTTATATGTATTCCACTGTAGAGTTGCAATGTGCTGTTTTCACTTAAATAGTGTATGTTATATTTATTACTAGGTTTCTTATCGGCTTTAACATATCGACTGGACACGGTGAACTGGGAGTTAACGGTCCTCCTTCCGTTAGCGGAACGGGCCACGTATAACACAGATAAACCAGAAGAAACTTTGGGTCCTGCACCAAAAAATGCAACTACGTCACTTTTCCCCCCGACAAAATTCACTTTCCTGTTACGATCCATGTCACCAATCCTACTTAGATTTCTCAGCGAATACACACTGCACAATCCATTAAGAATACTTCCGCAGAATAAAAGAAAAGTCTTCTGTTTGTCAATCGCCAGCACTTTAGCGCTGTTGTTTTGGCGGGCTTGCCAGGGACAGGGATAAGAACGAACTTTACAGAAATGCACTTCAGTTGTTCTCATGGTGTTGCTGTTGAGATTTTCATCGAACATAAACAAATAGTTGAGAGCTCCGACGTAGACGTTCCCTGTTTGTTCATCTATGGCCATTTTTTGCAGGGTGGTATTTTTGAAAGCTGCTTGGAATGCATCAAAACTTTGTACATGTAATCTCCCTGAAACATACGTGCTGGCGAACAGCGTCAAATATAAGATGTGATACAAAGCTCTTAGTGACAGCCTCATATTCCTGGGATTTGGGCTGCACAAGAGAAGATCATGAAAGATGTGAGGTTAAACTGTGCGATCCCATACACCACCACTCACTTCGCGGGTAGTTTCATTCTTGATTTAACACCTCGACTACAGAATCTCGTCTGCAGCCGCTTGTCGTTTATTTCCTGTCCTCGGAGCTGAGCCATCTTTCACTTCTCACGCTCTGACATCTCGCACGTACCATCCCAGCGATCAAATATCCAAATAAATCCGCGAGTTTTAAAATCCGCGTGTCCTCTTAAACAGATGCCCGGCTAACACAATTAGTATCTCTACAAGGCGCGTACTACGAACGTCGTCAGGTTCATCATCAACTTGAGGCGCGCAGTGTGCTGTTGATGCTGCTACCCTGTAACGTGGGATCTCGACTGACTGGGCTGTCACACAACACACACATGTGCTGACTGTGTCACAGTTTCCCGCGCTGCCACTGTGCCCTCAAGTATAACAGCATGGCCTGCCGTGCCCTCGACGTAAGCAACCCTACACCGCAACCCCCCGCCCGTACAATGGACGCACCCCGCCCGCTTACCCTGCACGCATCTCTCCCGGGTTCTCCTTTATAGCGAGTCTTCTTATGTATTTACAGAATACCGGTGTATCAATTAATCCTTACTGTACAAACACTACACACTCTCGTGTACCACTCTCCTTACAGACCTGTAAACACTGGTTTGAAGTCACACAAACATCTGGCTACAGTACAAGTATTCGGACACATTTTGATGTTATTACGACCACAACTTTTTTCTAATTACCATCAGCTACTTTCTTTATAGGGTATTAGAAACACATTTGGGTCTGTGTTGTTTTTTCTTTGGCTTATCTTACTTTTTAAGAGGGGTTCCTTCAATCTTTGGCGTTTTCCAAATTTTGTAAATCGGTCTTGTAAATCTATATATTTATTACTTACTTGTATCTATTCTTATACAGAATGTAATTTATTTCCATGTACGTTATGACCATTACCAGAGTCGGCCAACACGACACTGCACGTTTATAACAACTGGAATGAATTACCGTTGTGGATATGTTTCTGATTAATTCCTCCAATATCAATTTGATTTTCACTATATATTTTCTACCTGTTAACAACAGCTTTTTGCACCATGTATAAGTTCGGCTCTGAGATCGTTTCAGTCACATGCAGCAGCAGCTAGCTTGCTATGGCAGTATATCCTTAGAGACGCTCTCACGCCGCATCCACACATAAATCACGTCCTTGCATATGTTTAAAGAACAACATTTTTTTTAAATTCTAAGCTGCTTATACGAGGCCTTGGACGGTTTTAACTCTCTTATGGCGATCCATATATGAATTTCCAGGGTGGCAGTATACATGCATTTAAAAAGGGGAAGACTAAGAAACTAAGTGATACTTTATATATAGAAACATATGCATGAAAATATTGGAAAATGGTAAAATGGTGTCAGGTTGATCCTGAATTCTTGGAATTAAGAACCTGCATGCATTCGTGTTTCATATGCCGAAACACATATTTCTTTCTGTAAGCCTTCTCATTGATTATATATACACACAAAAAAACCTAAATGAAATGTAAAATGAAGGGAAAATATCTGTATATATGAAGTACATCAATACGTCTTTAATATATATATCGTCTCATTTCTTAATTCTTGTATTCAATAACACTATCAAAGTAATTGCACAAATGGCTAAATGACTATAAACTTACTGCAACCATATATTATGACAATAAAGTTTACATCTGATCATATATACATGCACTTATATAATGCGAATATTATAACCGGCATCATGAGTAATACATTATAAATACTCAGGTCATTGTAAGTCACAAGTCACCCAGGGAGACGTTTATACCAAATATTACGTTATCTACCTTTCAAGCACTTACATATAGTGTGTGTGTGTGTGTATATATATATATATAATATATATATATATATATATATATATATATATGGGTCATTCTACAGAAAACGACCCAATTCATGAAAATTCATGTCCCTATATATATATATAGCATTCACAGTGCCATAGTACATATATATATATATATATATATATATATATCATCTGTCATTGTGCTTTCGGGATTTAATTTTAGTATCTTATATTTTCTGCTTAATTTGAGCTTATTTGTTAAACGAAGTAATACCTAAAATGCTTCAAATCTATACTTAATGTTTTAAAGGTCATTAAAAAATACCTGTCCCCAGGCCATAATAAAAAAACTGATCTCTTATTTTTATTAAAAATGGTATAGGCCTAACAATCTTTTCACTCATCATGTTTAATAAAATCATTCCTTAAAAACTTCCACAAAATTCTTTACATCCCTCAAATTTTTCCACTTTTATTGCGATTAAATGTGTGTCCCCAGATTTTATTCAACACCGTTATAAAGACGATTTGATCGCCATGACACGACTTTGATTAATTACTCCTTGTTTATAACCCACCTTAGTTGATGTAACGTCACAGAATGACTCCACAAAACCATCATTATCGGTATGTATTTTGTCATTTTACAACAGGAAATTTCCATAATTGTGTAAAAAATGTCCGTATATTTATTGCTTTTCAACACCGTTACCTATTTTTCTCCAAAATAATGGAAACATTTCTGCTTTTCTTAGTTGTTGAATATAGCTCACACTGTCAACACATACATATACTGAGTACTAGAAAGGTTGAAGGAGTAATTAAGTTTCTTTAAATAAATATCATATCTTTTTTTCAACACCATTATGCATCAACACCGTTATACTTTTCACTTTTAACGGTGATGAATGTCAGTGAACGGTGTTGAAAGAAAAAGGTGGCAGGATGGATGTAAGATCTAAATTCTACAAACTGGCATTGTTATACAGGAATTTCATAGTTTTAATAACGATCACTGTGATATGAATTTTTAAATATTAAACTTTAAAATATTTCATAAGAAGTCTGCTTGCTTTAAGTAATTATTTTGTCAATTATTACATTTATTAAAATTCAGCACCGTTATCCTTTTTCAACACCGTTATATTTTGAAAAAAAAGACATAATTTCAAGAAATAATGACTTGAAACCTATTAAAAAATGCTTTTATCTCCTGAATTTTTTACATACCGAGGTAGATTGCTAAATTTTCCATCTATTTATTGTATTATACCTTTTGTGGGTTGCGGTTGTATTCTGTTTCAGGATTTAAACGTAACTCATAAAATTAAAAATATGCATTTTACAGGGTTAAATATATTTTTATAATGAAATACATCGTACAGGTGAGTCTTTCTTATGTTTTCTAAATTAATTATGTGGAACAATGAAATTGGCATGAAAATATCCAGCTCAATCTTTCAAAATAATTTCCAAGCATTGCTTAAAGTCTGTAACGGTGTTGAAATTGATGATGCACATAGGACATTAAATTAGCGAAAATTATAACTTTTCATTGAATAAAGTGCTCTGCTGAAATTAATTTCATATAGTTTACATTTTTTATTTCCATTTGAAACTCTATAAAATAAATATTATGATAAGTTATTTTTCAGATGCTGTACCTGCTGAAATGGGTCGTTTTTCGTAGAATGTCCATATATATATATATATATATATATATACATACCACCAAACGTGCATGCATGTGACACGAAAGCGCAACGTTAAATGCTGGTCAATGGCGGATCAGCCACCTTAATTCTTTTTGGTATGGGTACTATGTTGTGTTAAGTGTGAGAAGTAATGTGACCAAATTTCACATCTTTGTAATTAGTTTAACAAGAGAAATAACGCAGGGACGATTCATGATTGAGAGTCCCCGCTTAATATAACACAGGGACGATTCATGATTGAGAGTCCCCGCTTAATTTAACGCAGGGACGATTCATGATTGAGAGTCCCCGCTTATTATAACGCAGGGACGATTCATGATTGAGAGTCCCCGCTTAATATAACACAGGGACGATTCATGATTGAGAGTCCCCGCTTGATATAACACAGGGACGATTCATGATTGAGAGTCCCCGCTTGATATAACACAGGGACGATTCATGATTGAGAGTCCCCGCTTAATATAACGCAGGGACGATTCATGATTGAGAGTCCCCGCTTAATATAACGCAGGGACGATTCATGATTGAGAGTCCCCGCTTAATATAACGCAGGGACGATTCATGATTGAGAGTCCCCGCTTAATATAACGCAGGGACGATTCATGATTGAGAGTCCCCGCTTAATATAACACAGGGACGATTCATGATTGAGAGTCCCCGCTTAATATAACACAGGGACGATTCATGATTGAGAGTCCCCGCTTAATATAACACAGGGACGATTCATGATTGAGAGTCCCCGCTTAATATAACGCAGGGACGATTCATGAATGAGAGTCCCCGCTTAATATAACGCAGGGACGATTCATGATTGAGAGTCCCCGCTTAATATAACGCAGGGACGATTCATGATTGAGAGTCCCCGCTTAATATAACACAGGGACGATTCATGATTGAGAGTCCCCGCTTAATATAACACAGGGACGATTCATGATTGAGAGTCCCCGCTTAATATAACACAGGGACGATTCATGATTGAGAGTCCCCGCTTAATATAACGCAGGGACGATTCATGATTGAGAGTCCCCGCTTAATATAACGCAGGGACGATTCATGATTGAGAGTCCCCGCTTAATATAACACAGGGACGATTCATGATTGAGAGTCCCCGCTTAATATAACACAGGGACGATTCATGATTGAGAGTCCCCGCTTAATATAACACCGGGACGATTCATGATTGAGAGTCCCCGCTTAATATAACACCGGGACGATTCATGATTGAGAGTCCCCGCTTAATATAACGCAGGGACGATTCATGATTGAGAGTCCCCACTTAATATAACGCAGGGACGATTCATGATTGAGAGTCCCCGCTTAATATAACACAGGGACGATTCATGATTGAGAGTCCCCGCTTAATATAACACAGGGACGATTCATGATTGAGAGTCCCCGCTTAATATAACACAGGGACGATTCATGATTGAGAGTCCCCACTTAATATAACGCAGGGACGATTCATGATTGAGAGTCCCCGCTTAAATTCGATTGAACCATCTTATAATGGGGCTCGGCCATGCTGTCTCTCCTTTAAACACGAGAGAGAAAGAGAGAGAGAGAGAGAGAGAGAGAGAGAGAAAAGACAGAGAGACAGAGAGAGAAAGACAGACAATAGAAAGAGAGAGGGGGCATACACATATTTATATATGTTCCAGAAAAAAAATATGTTCCTGAAAAAGTATGTTCCAGAAAAAAATAATTCCACTTGGTCAACACTGGTCTCGTTCACCTGTTTGTATGCTGGCGACTTATTTCAATGTCTATGTTTAACCATAGACGAACCTATTGCAGTAAAAGCTATAAATAAAATATACGCAATACAATGCAGAAAATTCTTGCATATAACGCAATACACATAACTATAGTATTGTCACAGCAGAAAAATCGTGAAAGCGACATTAATTACAAAAAAAAATAAGATATTGACAATTTTTTTGTTATTTATGTCAGGCGCAAATGTCCCTTTTCAGGCGGTTTAAAATGATAAATGAATCATGAACTCAACTGTACACATAAAGAGCTGAACTCCACATTTTTTACGTTAAGAACTAAACTGCCTAAAGCTAAAACTAACCTACTGTTTATAAAGCTAAAACTAACCTACTGTTTATAAAGCTAAAACTAACCTACTGTTTATAAAGCTAAAACTAACCTACTGTTTATAAAGCTAAAACTAACCTACTGTTTATAAAGCTAAAACTAACCTACTGTTTATAAAGCTAAAACTAACCTACTGTTTATAAAGCTAAAACTAACCTACTGTTTATAAAGCTAAAACTAACCTACTGTTTATAAAGCTAAAACTAACCTACTGTTTATAAAGCTAAAACTAACCTACTGTTTATAAAGCTAAAACTAACCTACTGTTTATAAAGCTAAAACTAACCTACTGTTTATAAAGCTAAAACTAACCTACTGTTTATAAAGCTAAAACTAACCTACTGTTTATGTTGAACTGTATAGCTTATTTATCAGGAGGTGGGTCGGTAAACTTTGCATTTGTATGAGCCGTCCGAAAAAGGTACATATATTGGCAATACGCGGTTACCAACCACAACTATCCAAGAAGCCGCCAGGTGTCACTAGAGAATTTGCTGCAGAAGTCCCTTTTATCAACTCCCGACCGATATCAAAAGATCATATTAACCGCATTATTATTAATAATAATTGAAGATGAAAGAAACTAATTAGAATTGATCCAAGGAATACCAAGCGGTGCTCCATTAGTATTTAATTGTCAGCATTAGTGTTTGTATTTGAAATATTTAAATTGTTTAAATATCAACAAGTTATACCTTTCAGGTTTTCATTTTTTTTCAACCGGTTCAAATGCTTAAGAAAATGCATATAGTTCAATGAATAACCTGACAAATATTTACAGATATACGATCAAATACAAATTGAATAGTGGCGATATATATATATATATATATATATATATATATATATATATATATATATATATATATATATATAGAAGGTAGTGTTACCCTCCGATGTAAAGTGCTCTATGGCCTACAGACTAGGCCAGAGCGGTATAACTCTGAAGAAAAACAACACTTAATTCACAACAGTCTGTTTCACGGGATGCGACCCGATCATCAGGTGAATGTGGTGAGAATTCTAACCACATTCACCTGATGATCGGGTCGCATCCCGTGAAACAGACTGTCGTGAATTAACAGTGTTGTTTTTCTTCAGTGTTATATATATATATATATATATATATATATATATATATATATATATACATATATAAAATGGATCTTCCAAGCTATATGCCGCTTAGGATGTTGTTATATTTACAACACCATTAAGGTGTATGAAACCTAATCATAACAGATTTTCATTTTTATTTGTGAGAAAAAGTCTTTCGAAAGACGACAGTGACACATGTCGGTACCGGACGACATCAAGTCTTCGGGTTCCTTATTTTGACCCTAATGTAATACGTCTCAGAAGATAAAAGTCCTGACTCAATTACGTCTATCGAGGCATTTGAAATATGTTTTGTTTGATATATTTTGTTGGTAAATTAATTATAAATTTCCAGGCAGGTCTCTCCCAGAGAAACAATGTTATCATTTGCTGAATGCAAGCCTTGTCGTTTCCAGGCAGGTCTTCCCCCCAAGTTACAGTGTCATAATTTTGCTGAATGCACGCCTTGGTTTCCCCATTTGAACCGGCAAATTGTTAATTTCTTAGGTTTCTGATAAATATCAGTAAATTAGAATTGTAGCTTTAGGGACAATAGTTTTTCGTTAAGTGACATTTTTTAACAGGATGAAGTTTTTATATAGTTCAACCGAAATTGACTTAAGTAACTTTTGTTTTATTCAAAATACATATGTATGTATATATCAAAGAATAGATAAACTATTTTGGAATAACGATACGTAAGAAGGCAGGTCTATAAAGAAAACGTTTGTTGCAGGATTTCTTATTTAAAAAAAAAATAATTAACAATTTGATTCTCATTAAAATACTATTAGAACTGCATGACTGCCCAAATGAAGGCCCAAGCCCGATATCTTATATTGGTCGCGTCATCTGGCGGCCGGTCAATATACTACTGTTGTGGCACTAAGGAACATCTGACAGTTCATGATCCATGTTGTATGGTACTGCTTTGTATTGTATTTGTATGAAAACATTTTATGTAGACTAATAAATATTTTCGGTAAAGTGCAGTATAGGTGACCTGCCGCAAACTGGCAAATTTTTCCTTTGAGTTAAGTTTGATTTTGCATAATGTTTATGTGGATCATATAGAAATGTGAATTTTGAAGGAATCATCAAATAAGCTGGATGTGGTAGCACAAAATATGCGGAAAGACCATCAATAAGGAAGGCAGTTTTAGGCAGGTCAACTGTAGGCCTACTGCAATTTTTAATCAGACCTATAGGATAATTTTTGTGCAATGGATTATGAATCCCAAACTGTGGCATATAATCAAATCAGAATAAAATATGGCTGAAGAAAAAACTTGTACCAGGACACAGCGAGTGCAGTACATTTTTTGTACCATACCTGGTTATGAAACAAATTATTCACTTCACCGCCTGTTTCACCTGTATATTATTCCATGATTCATGGCGTCTCTAGCGAGTGCCTGTCGTTCAGGGAAGTTGTAATGACGTGTGTGTGACGTAACAGGGACGCGCGCACGAGACCAGTAGAAACAGCACTGGTTGGCATGTCTTGCAAGGTCATGCATTTGTTGTGGATTTGTGGGTGAATATCATCTGTAGACTACGGTACGTAAGGTCCTAGTACGAATTCGTTATTTTTTTTTTATGTCCATATCATTCGGATGGCGCAAGAATGTCGCTGTGGACATGTTAAGTTGTTTATCATATTCCATTTAAACAGGAAAATAATGCAATTTATTTTTTATAACAGTTAATTACGAATTTTCGCATATTTGTCCTAAAAGAAAAAAAGCAAGGATTATGGCGTTTTTGGATGCAAAAAAAGCAACGAAGGCCGAAGGACCCAAAGCTCAGCTGTGAACTTTTCCAATGTTATATATACTTGAAAAGCAGCTATAATTAGGCCTACTCTATTTCATACAATGAACGTCTTGGAATCTAAAATTTATTTCAACTGCAAAACCTGTAGAGAATTCTGATAGAATGCCGGGACTTCATGGATACACTTCCAAGAATATTTTAAACTTTGCAAATTTGTCATGTCTGCTATCAGGGATAAAATCTCCTGTAATTGTTAACAGTTTGTGCAATGGTGAGATTTTACAAATATGCCCTTGCATGACAGTTTTGAAGAAATTGCTGGGCTGACTCCCATATATCCCATAAGGGCATTATATTATTGGACAAAATTAATGAACACACTATTTACAAAATATTTATACGTAATCCAGACTCCTAAGATCTTAAAAGATAAAATGATTGGGCCTAATTAACAAAAATCTTCAAGATGATCATTCGAAGTGGAAAAAGAAAACACAATGATCCCACTACAATAAAAAGATTATAAAAGCACAATCCTGCCAACAGATGTAATGAAATGTGCGGACATGTTCAAGATTTAGTCATCATATTCTTGTTTTTAGTAATTATTTTCTTCATCACAAGTAAGATGGGGTAATCAGCAATCAATGTCCATATTATATAGTGTGAAGTTATGACGAAAACTCTTGTATTTTTTATTTATATTATATTTTTTTTTCATGGACATTTATACTTGAGAGGACATTTTTATGAATTGTGTGGGCATGTTCAAGATTTAGTCATCATATTCTTGTTTTTAGTAATTATTTTCTTCATCACAAGTAAGATGGGGTAATCAGCAATCAATGTCCTTATTATATAGTGTGAAGTTATGACGAAAACTCTTGTATTTTTTATTTATATTATATTTTTTTCATGGACATTTATACTTGAGAGGACATTTTTATGAATTGTGTGGACATGTTCAAGATTTAGTCATCATATTCTTGTTTTTAGTAATTATTTTCTTCATCACAAGTAAGATGGGGTAATCAGCAATCAATGTCCTTGTTATATAGTGTGAAATTATGACGAAAACTCTTGTATTTTTTATTTATATTATATTTTTTTCATGGACATTTATACTTGAGAGGACATTTTTATGAATTGTGTGACATGTTCAAGATTTAGTCATCATATTCTTGTTTTTAGTAAATATTTTCTTCATCACAAGTAAGATAGAGTAATCAGCAATCAATGTCCTTATTATATAGTGTGAAGCTATCACGAAAACTTTTGTATTTTTTATTTATATTATATTTTTTTTCATGGACATTTATACTTGAGAGGACATTTTTAACATGCACCATGAAATGTTTTTGCTCTCTTCGTTATTTGTATTGTTAATGAACCTCTCGTACAAAAAAAATGTATACCTGTGTCCAGTTGATATTTCTTGAGGCCAGTTCTTATCTCCATCTATTCGTACCTCCTGGGGAATGGAGGACAAAATAATCTTACCCAGGCATCACTCCTTATCTACACTATCCGCTGTTTCAGAAGCGGATCCAGGGGGAGGTTCCAGGGGGTCTCCCCCCCCCCTTTTCTTTTTCATCCGAAGCAACCTTTTTAAGGGTTTCAGACAAAACTTTGTGGCCTGGACCCTCCCCCCCCCCAAAAACTTTTCCGGACCTTTGGACCTTTTTAGGTTTATCATTAGTCCTCCTGCGTTGGACCCCACCTTTTCCCAAATCCTGGATCCGCCCATGGTTTTGATGATTAATTGATAAATTGAGCAAAGTCAGAAAATAAATACAAAATTATTGTATCTTTAATATATTTTAAAAATAGGTTTTATGTATGTATATGTACTGGAGGGAACTTATTTTTAATATTTGGAGAAAACCATCACTCGAAATATTTTACAGAAGTTTTATTTAAAATTCTGTTTGCGCACAATCAAAAGTGCAAACACATATGCTTTGTGCACGGTTTATATTTAATGTTACTTCTTTTAATAAGCAAACAAAGTTGTATAGCAGGTTGAATCAACTTCTAAGGGTTTCACGATTGTTGTTAATCTGCAGTCTCACACGAAAAATGTTTTAAAAAAATGCATAACAAATGAAAAATACAGGTGACACCAGTTGGCTTGTCAAAATCTATCAATTAATTATAATCAATATGTATACCAGATTTCAGGACAATAAGTGTTCCCAAATCTGAGAAAATGACAGGGTTACTGCAACTCCAACATCAGAAAATTGCTGAGTACCAAACTTAACAATTGTCACTTTACTTCCAGCATTAATGAACATAGACAGCATAGGTGCAAATGTTTTACCTGAACTATATTTGTCTGAATGTAGCATTATTAAACGTTATTAAACGTTACAAAAAATGCAACGTTATACAGTCACGATATGCTACAGTGAACAATATATTTATAATTGAAAATATATTCCTGATTTTCAGTGTCTGTGCCACAGTACAAGTCCCACTACCAATCATCTGCAGTAGACCACAGAACATGAATGGTAAAGCGACGCATTCAGTGACAGGCCAGTTAACACTACCTGACACCTGATTCCCCTTCAAGAAAAGAGCCTTAACACGTGGTGGAACAACAGATGACAGTGCATCATGAACTGGGACGAGCTGACAGTCTGCTTCCACTGGTAGTTCTGATAGAACAGACAGGAAGCTGTTACCTGTATGACCACAGTTCAATTGATCAATGTAAAAAAAAAAAAAGAATTCAAATTTGTATCATGGCACTAGAAATACTAGTCTTCATTCTACTCCTTTAATACTACTACAGTTACGTATGTTAACAATATTATAACCCTCTTAGAACTTATACAGATATGATTAACTAGGAATTTTATTAAAGTTAACACATTTCTGTATACACTAGAAAGGAAACGGTTTTTCCTGTTGTTTATATAGTATTTAATAAACTATATGCCACTTACGAGCGATCTTTTATAGGCATTTATACACCTCATGTATCAAACTCAAAGTGGTCCTTAACATTTGTTTTATGTGGCCTAAGTGGCTGCAACTGAACATACCCGGCTACCTCCAAAGACAAACGTAGTTTGCAAGTTTGCATTCTCCAGCGCCACTGAAACCGGAATCACAGCTGCAGGAGAGAAGTCTCTACCAGACAGTTTAGGGAGCCTCACCCTTGGATAAGCAGGATATTTTGCCGCCTCTGTCAGCTCTTTTTCGCAGAATTAAAAATAATCTTCAGCATTTCTAATTTGATTCCGCCGATGATCGACACTAGGTGTTATCAATTGTTTCCAAATGGCACATAAACCATCAGCAGATGGTTTTCCATGGCTAGGTAAAAAAAAAAATTGCGGCTCCCTGTTGTTGGCCGAGCTGAAATCTTGGGAAGAAGTGTTAATTGACAAAGGCTTTGGAAAACAGAGAAATTCGACAATGTGACAGGTTGTGCTTCTGCACATGATATATATGTGCTTCTTCAGTGACTTTATGCTAAGCCTCAATGTCATGCTCCGTGTCGCTGATGCCAAATGTAAGTACTTCAGCCCGGTTGATGCACTCGTAATTTTCAGCAAAAGTCTTTTATCAGAATTGCTGGTTTTGGATTCGTTTCGTTTTCATATCCTTTGTTTTTGTTGCCTGAATGCTCTGAACACATGCGATCCGAGCCTGTGAGATCACCCAGAAATTGTTCAACTAAACCCGACCGTTGTTAATTGCATGTCACATGTTAAGTGGTTACATTCTTCAACACATCAAAATTATTTTTTTCATTTTTATAATTCCCCTGTTTCATTTTCTTTACCGCACATTTTGAGCATGAACCAGACATACGACCAGGTTTTGGAATGCCTTCATTGTCTGTACATGTCAGGAACTTCGCTATAGCCACATGTGGGGTCCGGTTCAATCCTTTTGTCTCTCACTTGTTTGTATTTTCTGTGCTTATGGCAAAAGTCTTTGATGGCTTTTGCCTTCAGCTTATCATTTTCCCATCGCAAGCAGCAGTACAACATGTGACCTGCAAGCCTCATTTTTCTTTGAGGAACGCAACAAATCCCTTTTATCATTCTATTTGCAGCTGTGAATTCTAGGTATGCTGAAAGATGCGAACATTCAATAAGATGTGTTGCTCGTTTCATTTAACCGTTTTTTCCAGTGCTGAATCATCACTGAGCAAAAACTGCTGCACTACCTGAATCTGTATTTGGACTCTGCCAAACATTCCATTAAACTCTAAATTAGGTGTTGTGCAAAATGTCACCTTCCACCAGTGTCTGCCTTGGTTACAGTATACATGACTCTTCGGTGCTCTTGGCAGGACGCTTTTTTTACATATCCAGTACTTTTTTTTTAATATGAAGAAAACTTGATGGGTCTCTTTACCTGGACTGGCTACTCCCAATGCATTAAGTGTTGCAGGTTTATTTGGAGGTTGTTTGACCAGTAGAGCCTAACACTTTGCATACTTCCCTGGCGTTGCTGGATTTCTTTGTATGATTACTTTTAGTTTCTTTTAGTGTTGCTTTTGAGATATCTGGCCTTTTCTTCTTTATTGACACTTGGGGAAATGCATTTTCCTTTTTCTGTAATGTTGCACATCTAAGTTTTTGCAGAATTATTAATATACAATTATAGGTAACATTTAATAACTATCCTTGTACATAAATAAACTATATACCATAATTGTATATTAACTATAATTGTAAATATTTACCAGAGTTAATAATTTAAGGGTAATGAACAGATCATATATGAGTTTACAAAAATGCCTCACCAAGTTCGAAGAGACCCTAGCTCAGCTATCAAAAGCCAAGAGGCAGACCAGGAAAGCTAGAAGCCTAACCAACAGAACAGCCTTAGGATTCCGGTGTACTCGCCTGACCAGCCATACAAGAACATCCATCCAGGGCGCAACTTCATAGTCTTCCAAGACTGGAGGATACCTACCTATACTGCCATCTGCAAATAATATAGGAAATAGTACAAGAGATACAGGAAGATTGTCCAAAGTACTGAGCCTTTTTGAAGTCCACATTGTAAATAGTATCAACACTTGGTAAGATATTGTAACAGACATATTGTTGGCAATAAACTAATAAACCATCTGTGGACAGTACCCCTTATTCCATATTTATATAGTTTGTCAAAAGTGTTGCATGATATACAGTCTCTAAAGCTTTAATAAAATCAAGAAACACAGCAAGAACTTTATTATACCCATGCACCTGCAGACGTTTCATGATTTTGTCAATAAAAGCAAATAAAGGAAGATTGGTTCCTTGTTTCTATATACTAGCTGGTTTTTGTTAATAGATTGTATCAATCTACTATAAACATAATTTCCTATGAAGAAAGCGCACCTAAAAAAAGCTTTGGCATGAAATAAAATTAAAATCTGAAACATGTGCATGGATACTGTGAATTCAGCAAAATGCCCACTGATATCTAAGGAGCTTAAATATTACTAGGCCAGACTTATAGCAAAGAGGTTGTACTTGAAGAAAATATTTGTCTGCCATTCACAAAGCTTCGGCCTTTTGAAACCAGTTAGGCTGAGTCTAAACAAAAGGCCGAAGCGTTGTGAATGTTTGCCTGCCTCATGTAAAAAATCTTTCAGTACCGGAGAGGTCATTTAACATAAATAGGCCTACAATAATAATAATAATAATAATAATAATAATAATAATAATATTAATTGTAATAATAAAAGTAATAATAATAATAATAATAATAATAATAATAATAATAATAATTATAATACAGTATTTATAATAATAATCTAAATAGAAAATGTACTGCGAGTTTTTCGTATTGACTACAAATTAGTTTATCGGTTTCTGCACTCTGATCGTCACAATGGTATTTTTATTATATACCGCTTTTTATGTGGCATTTGTTTCGTTACACAAATGTCCTTCTTACATTATGGATAAACTGGTTATAGGACTTAGAAGCTTACAAAGACTGTGTAAACTCCTTGATAGGACAACTTCAAATGACGCCGTGCGTATGTGCGTATGTGGGTATATGTGTGAAAAAATGTGTTTCCATGTGCGCGTGTATGCGTTATGTGTGTATATGCGTGAAAAAATAGATGTTTCCATGTGCACGTATATGCGTAAATATGCGTGAACTGGCGGACTAATTTATTTATACAGTGGATCGAACAGGCCTTCCATAATAGATGCTGAAGTGACGTCATTTTACACCGAATCCCCGAGGTCACGCAGACCCTATGCGTTGAAATCGCTCCCAAGGCCCTGGTTACAAAATTATATGAGCGATTTATCACGCATATACGCATATACGTGCACATGGAAACACCCCTTTACGGTGACTGGATTGACACCAGACTAGAATAGATTACTTTTAGGGTTTCCTGTTTCTACTTACGGTCTGTTCCAACACCCCTGTCCACCTAATCTTTCGTGAATTATTTTTTTTCAAATTAATTAGTGTGGTCACATGGGCATCTATGATAATTTTTAAAAATGTGAAATAGATAAAGGCCTGTGTACTTTGCGACGATGAGACGGGTGCATTTCATTTAACGATGGCATTTCAAGTGGACAAATCCCATTCGGAACACCCTGGCCGAATCTGTTGGCTTCCAGCCTCGGATGTATGTAATGCCCAATAACACACGACCATTATGGTGAAATTTGCGGGAAATCCACAGAGTTTCCATTTCTACTGACTCGTCAAAGAACAGATCGCAGGTTTCCCAAGAATATATTGATTTTTTATAATAATGTGTACAATATGGGCTTGATATATTTCTAAATATCATATCATATCATATATTCCTCATAAATCTCCCACCGGAGGTGGACTTCCTGGTGTTACACATCAGAAAATGTCCCCTCTATTTATTGAATCAGTTCTGTCTTATGGCTTTATGGCAGTAGCTTTACACTATATACATACTGTATACAATATACGTTTTGTTCTTACACAGCGCACACCAAGTGTGCAGTTGACATAGCTAGCCTTGACCTTGCCTTGATGGAATACTATCCATTGCGCCGCCCTATATGCATACGAGGCCAGAAGCCAACGGATTCTGCCGCTTTCACTGTAATTCCCAATGCCTATTTCTCATCCCTGTTTGCCCTTATACGGAATTCATACATGTATGAAGGCAGATAATAATTTTCCTGTCGTATATAATACATGTGTGAAGGCAGATTATATTTTTTTTTGTGGTATATAATACATGTGTGAAGGCAGATTATTATTTTCCTGTCGTATATAATACATGTGTGAAGGCAGATTATTATTTTCCTGTCGTATATAATACATGTGTGAAGGCAGATTATTATTTTCCTGTCGTATATAATACATGTGTGAAGGCAGATTATTATTTTCCTGTCGTATATAATACATGTGTGAAGGCAGATTATTATTTTCCTGTCGCATATATGCATGTGTGAAGGCAGATTATTATTTTCCTGTCGTATATAATACATGTGTGAAGGCAGATTATTATTTTCCTGTCGTATATAATACATGTGTGAAGGCAGATTATTATTTTCCTTTCGTATATAATACATGTGACAAGGCAGATTATTATTTTTCTGTGGTATATAATACATGTGTGAAGGCAGATTATTATTTTCCTGTCGTATATAATACATGTGTGAAGGCAGATTATAATTTTCCTGTCGTATATAATAAATGTGTGAAGGCAGATTATTATTTTTCTGTCGTACATAATCCATGTGTGAAGGCAGATTATTATTTTCCTGTCGTGTATAATACATGTGTTAAGGCAGATTATTATTTTCCTGTCGTGTATAATACATGTGTGAAGGCAGATTATAGTTTTCCTGTCGTGTATAATACATGTGTGAAGGCAGATTATAATTTTCCTGTCGTGTATAATACATGTGTAAAGGCAGATTATAATTTTCCTGTCGTGTAAAATACATGTGTGAAGGCAGATTATAATTTTCCTGTCGTGTATAATACATGTGTGAAGGCCGATAATAATTTTCCTGTCGTGTACAATACATGTGTGAAGGCAGATTATAATTTTCCTGTCGTATACAATACATGTCTGAAGGCAGATTATAATTTTCCTGTCGTATACAATACATGTCTGAAGGCAGATTATAATTTTCCTGTCGTGTATAATACATGTGTGAAGGCAGATTATAATTTTCCTGTCGTGTATAATACATGTGTGAAGGCAGATTATAATTTTCCTGTCGTGTATAATACATGTGTGAAGGCAGATTATAATTTTCCTGTCGTATACAATACATGTGTGAAGGCAGATTATAATTTTCCTGTCGTATGCAATACATGTGTGAAGACAGATTATAATTTTCCTGTCGTATATAATACATGTGTGAAGGCAGATTATAATTTTCCTGTCGTATATAATACATGTGTGAAGGCAGATTATAATTTTCCTGTCGTGTATAATACATGTCTGAAGGCAGATTATAATTTTCCTGTCGTGTATAATAGATGTGTGAAGACAAATTATAATTTTCCTGTCGTGTATAATACATGTGTGAAGGCAGATTATATTTTTCCTGTCGTGTATAATACATGTGTGAAGACAGATTATAATTTTCCTGTCGTGTATAATACATGTCTGAAGGCAGATTATAATTTTCCTGTCGTGTATAATACATGTCTGAAGGCAGATTATTATTTTCCTGTCGTATATAATACATGTCTGAAGGCAGATTATTATTTTTCTGTCGTATATAATACATGTTTGAAGGCAGATTATTATTTTTCTGTCGTATATAATACATGTGTGAAGGCAGATTGTTATTTTTCTGTCGTATATAATACATGTGTGGAGGCAGATTGTTATTTTTCTGTCGTACACATGTTGCAGATTATTATTTTTCTGTCGTGTATAATACATGTATGAAGGCAGATTATTATTTTTCTGTCGTATATAATACATGTATGAAGGCAGATTATAATTTTTCTGTCGTGTATAATACATGTATGAAGGCAGATTGTTATTTATCTGTCGTATATAATACATGTTTGAAGGCAGATTATTATTTTTCTGTCGTATATAATACATGTATGAAGGCAGATTATTATTTTTCTGTCGTATATAATACATGTATGAAGGCAGATTGTTATTTTTCTGTCGTATATAATACATGTGTGAAGGCAGATTGTTATTTTTCTGTCGTATATAATACATGTATGAAGGCAGATTGTTATTTTTCTGTCGTATATAATACATGTGTGAAGGCAGATTGTTATTTTTCTGTCGTATATAATACATGTATGAAGGCAGATTATTATTTTTCTGTCGTATATAATACATGTGTGAAGGCAGATTATTATTTTTCTGTCGTATATAATACATGTATGAAGGCAGATTGTTATTTTTCTGTCGTATATAATACATGTGTGAAGGCAGATTATTATTTTTCTGTCGTATATAATACATGTATGAAGGCAGATTGTTATTTTTCTGTCGTATATAATACATGTATGAAGGCAGATTATTATTTTTCTGTCGTATATAATACATGTGAGGAGGCAGATTGTTATATTTCTGTCGTATATAACACATGTGTGAAGGCAGATTATTATTTTTCTGTCGTATATAATACATGTGTGGAGGCAGATTATTATTTTTCTGTCGCATATAATACATGTGTGAAGGCAGATTATTATTTTCCTGTCGCATATAATACATGTGTGAAGGCAGATTATTATATTCCTGTCGTGTATAATACATGTGTGAAGGCAGATTATTATTTTCCTGTCGTGTATAATACATGTGTGAAAGCAGATTATAATTTTCCTGTCGTGAATAATACATGTGTGAACGCAGATTACAGTTTTCCTGTCGTGTATAATACATGTGTGAAGGCAGATTATTATTTTCCTGTCGTGTATAATACATGTGTGAAGGCAGATTATTATTTTCCTGTCGTGTATAATACATGTGTGAAGGCAGATTATAATTTTCCTGTCGTGTATAATACATGTGTGAAGGCAGATAATAAATTTCCTGTCGTGTACAATACATGTGTGAAGGCAGATTATAATTTTCCTGTCGTGTACAATACATGTGTGAAGGCAGATTATAATTTTCCTGTCGTGTACAATACATGTCTGAAGGCAGATTATAATTTTCCTGTCGTATACAATACATGTCTGAAGGCAGATTATAATTTTCCTGTCGTATACAATACATGTCTGAAGGCAGATTATAATTTTCCTGTCGTATACAATACATGTCTGAAGGCAGATTATAATTTTCCTGTCGTATACAATACATGTCTGAAGGCAGATTATAATTTTCCTGTCGTATACAATACATGTCTGAAGGCAGATTATAATTTTCCTGTCGTATACAATACATGTCTGAAGGCAGATTATAATTTTCCTGTCGTGTATAATACATGTTTGAAGGCAGATTATAATTTTCCTGTCGTGTATAATACATGTGTGAAGGCAGATTATAATTTTCCTGTCGTGTATAATACATGTGTGAAGGCAGATTATAATTTTCCTGTCGTATACAATACATGTGTGAAGGCAGATTATAATTTTCCTGTCGTATGCAATACATGTGTGAAGGCAGATTATAATTTTCCTGTCGTATATAATACATGTGTGAAGGCAGATTATAATTTTCCTGTCGTATATAATACATGTGTGAAGGCAGATTATAATTTTCCTGTCGTGTATAATACATGTCTGAAGGCAGATTATAATTTTCCTGTCGTATATAATACATGTGTGAAGGCAGATTATAATTTTCCTGTCGTGTATAATACATGTGTGAAGGCAGATTATAATTTTCCTGTCGTGTATAATACATGTGTGAAGGCAGATTATAATTTTCCTGTCGTGTATAATACATGTGTGAAGGCAGATTATAATTTTCCTGTCGTGTATAATACATGTGTGAAGGCAGATTATTATTTTTCTGTCGTGTATAATACATGTATGAAGGCAGATTATTATTTTTCTGTCGTATATAATACATGTGTGGAGGCAGATTGTTATTTTTCTGTCGTATATAATACATGTGTGGAGGCAGTTTGTTATTTTTCTGTCGTATATAATACATGTATGAAGGCAGATTGTTATTTTTCTGTCGTATATAATACATGTATGAAGGCAGATTATTATTTTTCTGTCGTATATAATACATGTGTGGAGGCAGATTGTTATTTTTCTGTCGTACATAATACATGTATGAAGGCAGATTATTATTTTTCTGTCGTATATAATACATGTGTGGAGGCAGATTGTTATTTTTCTGTCGTACATAATACATGTATGAAGGCAGATTATTATTTTTCTGTCGTATATAATACATGTGTGGAGGCAGATTGTTATATTTCTGTCGTACATAACACATGTGTGAAGGCAGATTATTATTTTTCTGTCGTATATAATACATTTGTGAAGGCAGATTGTTATTTTTCTGTCGTACATAATACATGTATGAAGGCAGATTGTTATTTTTCTGTCGTACATAATACATGTATGAAGGCAGATTGTTATTTTCCTGTCGTATATAATACATGTATGAAGGCAGATTGTTATTTTTCTGTCGTATATAATACATGTATGAAGGCAGATTGTTATTTTTCTGTCGTATATAATACATGTATGAAGGCAGATTGTTATTTTTCTGTCGTATATAATACATGTATGAAGGCAGATTGTTATTTTTCTGTCGTATATAATACATGTATGAAGGCAGATTGTTATTTTTCTGTCGTATATAATACATGTATGAAGGCAGATTGTTATTTTTCTGTCGTATATAATACATGTATGAAGGCAGATTGTTATTTTTCTGTCGTATATAATACATGTATGAAGACGATTGTTATTTTTCTGTCGTGTATAATACATGTATGAAGGCAGATTGTTATTTTTCTGTCGTATATAATACATGTATGAAGGCAGATTGTTATTTTTCTGTCGTATATATATACATGTATGAAGGCAGATTGTTATTTTTCTGTCGTATATAATACATGTATAAGGGAGATTGTTATTTTTCTGTCGTATATAATACATGTATGAAGGCAGATTGTTATTTTTCTGTCGTATATAATACATGTATGAAGGCAGATTATTATTTTTCTGTCGTGTATAATACATGTATGAAGGCAGATTATTATTTTTCTGTCGTGTATAATACATGTATGAAGGCAGATTGTTATTTTTCTGTCGTATATAATACATGCGTGAAGGCAGATTTTTATTTTTCTGTCGTATATAATACATGTATGAAGGCAGATTGTTATTTTTCTGTCGTATATAATACATGTGTGAAGGCAGATTGTTATTTTTCTGTCGTATATAATACATGTGTGAAGGCAGATTATTATTTTTCTGTCGTATATAATACATGTATGAAGGCAGATTATTATTTTTCTGTCGTATATAATACATATGTGAAGGCAGATTGTTATTTTTCTGTCGTATATAATACATGTGTGAAGGCAGATTATTATTTTTCTGTCGTATATAATACATGTATGAAGGCAGATTGTTATTTTTCTGTCGTATATAATACATGTATGAAGGCAGATTGTTATTTTTCTGTCGTATATAATACATGTATGAAGGCAGATTGTTATTTTTCTGTCGTATATAATACATGTATGAAGGCAGATTGTTATTTTTCTGTCGTATATAATACATGTGTGAAGGCAGATTATTATTTTTCTGTCGTATATAATACATGTATGAAGGCAGATTGTTATTTTTCTGTCGTATATAATACATGTGTGAAGGCAGATTATTATTTTTCTGTCGTATTTAATACATGTGTGGAGGCAGATTGTTATATTTCTGTCGTATATAATACATGTATGAAGGCAGATTATTATTTTTCTGTCGTATATAATACATGTGTGGAGGCAGATTGTTATATTTCTGTCGTATATAACACATGTGTGAAGGCAGATTATTATTTTTCTGTCGTATATAATACATGTGTGGAGGCAGATTGTTATTTTTCTGTCGTATATTATACATGTATGAAGGCAGATTGTTATTTTTCTGTCGTATATAATACATGTATGAAGGCAGATTGTTATTTTTCTGTCGTATATAATACATGTGTGAAGGCAGATTATTTTTTTTCTGTCGTATATAATACGTGTGTGAAGGCAGATTGTTATTTTTCTGTCGTATATAATACATGTATGAAGGCAGATTGTTATTATTCTGTCGTATATAATACATGTGTGGAGGCAGATTGTTATTTTTCCGTCGTATATAATACTTGTGTGGAGGCAGATTGTTATTTTTCTGTCGCATATAATACATGTGTGGAGGCAGATTATTATTTTCCTGTCGTATATAATACATGTGTGAAGGCAGATTATTATTTTCCTGTCGTGTATAATACATGTGTGAAGGCAGATTATTATTTTCCTGTCGTGTATAATACATGTCTGAAGGAAGATTAGTATTTTCCTGTCGTGTATAATACATGTGTGAAGGCAGATTATTATTTTCCTGTCGTGTATAATACATGTGTGAAGGCAGATTATAATTTTCCTGTCGTGTATAATACATGTGTGAACGCAGATTATAGTTTTCCTGTCGTGTATAATACATGTGTGAAGGCAGATTATAATTTTCCTGTCGTGTATAATACATGTGGGAATGCAGATTATTATTTTCCTCTCGTGTATAATACATGTGTGAAGGCAGATTATTATTTTCCTGTCGTGTATAATACATGTGTGAAGGCAGATTATTATTTTCCTGTCGTGTATAATACATGTGTGAAGGCAGATTATTATTTTCCTGTCGTGTATAATACATGTGTGAAGGCAGATTATTATTTTTCTGTCGTATATAATACATGTCTGAAGGCAGATTAATATTTTCCTGTCGTGTATAATACATGTGTGAAGGCAGATTGTTATTTTTCTGTCGTATATAATACATGTATGAAGGCAGATTATTATTTTTCTGTCGTATATAATACATTTGTGAAGGCAGATTGTTATTTTTCTGTCATATATAATACATGTATGAAGGCAGATTGTTATTTTTCTGTCGTATATAATACATGTATGAAGGCAGATTATTATTTTTCTGTCGTGTATAATACATGTATGAAGGCAGATTATTATTTTTCTGTCGTGTATAATACATGTATGAAGGCAGATTGTTATTTTTCTGTCGTATATAATACATGCGTGAAGGCAGATTATTATTTTTCTGTCGTATATAATACATGTATGAAGGCAGATTGTTATTTTTCTGTCGTATATAATACATGTGTGAAGGCAGATTGTTATTTTTCTGTCGTATATAATACATGTGTGAAGGCAGATTATTATTTTTCTGTCGTATATAATACATGTATGAAGGCAGATTATTATTTTTCTGTCGTATATAATACATGTGTGAAGGCAGATTGTTATTTTTCTGTCGTATATAATACATGTGTGAAGGCAGATTATTATTTTTCTGTCGTATATAATACATGTATGAAGGCAGATTGTTATTTTTCTGTCGTATATAATACATGTATGAAGGCAGATTGTTATTTTTCTGTCGTATATAATACATGTATGAAGGCAGATTGTTATTTTTCTGTCGTATATAATACATGTATGAAGGCAGATTGTTATTTTTCTGTCGTATATAATACATGTATGAAGGCAGATTGTTATTTTTCTGTCGTATATAATACATGTGTGAAGGCAGATTATTATTTTTCTGTCGTATATAATACATGTGTGGAGGCAGATTGTTATATTTCTGTCGTATATAATACATGTATGAAGGCAGATTATTATTTTTCTGTCGTATATAATACATGTGTGGAGGCAGATTGTTATATTTCTGTCGTATATAACACATGTGTGAAGGCAGATTATTATTTTTCTGTCGTATATAATACATGTGTGGAGGCAGATTGTTATTTTTCTGTCGTATATTATACATGTATGAAGGCAGATTGTTATTTTTCTGTCGTATATAATACATGTATGAAGGCAGATTGTTATTTTTCTGTCGTATATAATACATGTGTGAAGGCAGATTATTTTTTTTCTGTCGTATATAATACGTGTGTGAAGGCAGATTATTATTTTTCTGTCGTATATAATACATGTATGAAGGCAGATTGTTATTATTCTGTCGTATATAATACATGTGTGGAGGCAGATTGTTATTTTTCTGTCGTATATAATACTTGTGTGGAGGCAGATTGTTATTTTTCTGTCGCATATAATACATGTGTGGAGGCAGATTATTATTTTCCTGTCGTATATAATACATGTGTGAAGGCAGATTATTATTTTCCTGTCGTGTATAATACATGTGTGAAGGCAGATTATTATTTTCCTGTCGTGTATAATACATGTCTGAAGGCAGATTAGTATTTTCCTGTCGTGTATAATACATGTGTGAAGGCAGATTATTATTTTCCTGTCGTGTATAATACATGTGTGAAGGCAGATTATTATTTTCCTCTCGTGTATAATACATGTGTGAAGGCAGATTATAATTTTCCTGTCGTGTATAATACATGTGTGTAGGCAGATTATAATTTTCCTGTATTGTACAATACATGTGTGAAGGCAGATTATAATTTTCCTGTCGTGTACAATACATGTGTGAAGGTAGATTATAATTTTCCTGTCGTGTACAATACATGTCTGAAGGCAGATTATAATTTTCCTGTCGTATACAATACATGTCTGAAGGCAGATTATAATTTTCCTGTCGTATACAATACATGTCTGAAGGCAGATTATAATTTTCCTCTCGTGTATAATACATGTCTGAAGGCAGATTATAATTTTCCTGTTGTGTATAATACATGTCTGAAAGCAGATTATAATTTTCCTGTCGTGTATAATACATGTGTGAAGGCAGATAATAATTTTCCTGTCGTGTATAATACATGTGTGAAGGCAGATTATAATTTTTTCTGTCGTGTATAATACATGTGTGAAGGCAGATTATAATTTTCCTGTCGTATACAATACATGTGTGAAGGCAGATTATAATTTTCCTGTCGTATGCAATACATGTGTGAAGGCAGATTATAATTTTCCTGTCGTATATAATACATGTGTGAAAGCAGATTATAATTTTCCTGTCGTGTATAATACATGTCTGAAGGCAGATTATAATTTTCCTGTCGTGTATAATACATGTCTGAAGGCAGATTATAATTTTCCTGTCGTATATAATACATGTGTGAAGGCAGATTATAATTTTCCTGTCGTGTATAATACATGTGTGAAGGCAGATTATAATTTTCCTGTCGTGTATAATACATGTGTGAAGGCAGATTATAATTTTCCTGTCGTGTATAATACATGTATGAAGGCAGATTGTTATTTTTCTGTCGTATATAATACATGTATGAAGGCAGATTGTTATTTTTCTGTCGTATATAATACATGTATGAAGGCAGATTGTTATTTTTCTGTCGTATATAATACATGTATGAAGGCAGATTGTTATTTTTCTGTCGTATATAATACATGTATGAAGGCAGATTGTTATTTTTCTGTCGTATATAATACATGTATGAAGGCAGATTATTATTTTTCTGTCGTATATAATACATGTATGAAGGCAGATTGTTATTTTTCTGTCGTATATAATACATGTGTGAAGGCAGATTATTATTTTTCTGTCGTATATAATACATGTGTGGAGGCAGATTGTTATATTTCTGTCGTATATAATACATGTATGAAGGCAGATTATTACTTTTCTGTCGTATATAATACATGTGTTGAGGCAGATTGTTATATTTCTGTCGTATATAACACATGTATGAAGGCAGATTGTTATTTTTCTGTCGTATATAATACATGTATGAAGGCAGATTGTTATTTTTCTGTCGTATATAATACATGTATGAAGGCAGATTGTTATTTTTCTGTCGTATATAATACATGTATGAAGGCAGATTGTTATTTTTCTGTCGTATATAATACATGTATGAAGGCAGATTGTTATTTTTCTGTCGTATATAACACATGTATGAAGGCAGATTGTTATTTTTCTGTCGTATATAATACATGTATGAAGGCAGATTGTTATTTTTCTGTCGTATATAATACATGTATGAAGGCAGATTGTTATTTTTCTGTCGTATATAATACATGTATGAAGGCAGATTGTTATTTTTCTGTCGTATATAATACATGTATGAAGGCAGATTGTTATTTTTCTGTCGTATATAATACATGTATGAAGGCAGATTGTTATTTTTCTGTCGTATATAATACATGTATGAAGGCAGATTGTTATTTTTCTGTCGTATATAATACATGTATGAAGGCAGATTGTTATTTTCCTGTCGTGTATAATACATGTATGAAGGCAGATTGTTATTTTCCTGTCGTGTATAATACATGTATGAAGGCAGATTGTTATTTTTCTGTCGTATATATATACATGTATGAAGGCAGATTGTTATTTTTCTGTCGTATATAATACATGTATGAAGGCAGATTGTTATTTTTCTGTCGTATATAATACATGTATGAAGGCAGATTGTTATTTTTCTGTCGTATATAATACATGTATGAAGGCAGATTGTTATTTTTCTGTCGTATATAATACATGTATGAAGGCAGATTGTTATTTTCCTGTCGTATATAATACATGTATGAAGGCAGATTGTTATTTTCCTGTCGTATATAATACATGTATGAAGGCAGATTGTTTTTTTTCTGTCGTATATAATACATGTGTGAAGGCAGATTGTTATTTTTCTGTCGTATATAATCGTCACAGGCGTCTGATTTTCAAAACAAAGGAACAAAGGTTGACAGGGTCAGACGAGGAAAGGACTAGCCATCGGAAAGCACGCATTGACTCCATATACCTCCGCCAACATCCAGGGATACCCAACAATAAATAAACCCATGCTCCACATTGTTCCAACATTGATATACTGAAATTGATTTAAAAACTATGATTTCAAACATAATTTGCAACAAGGAAACAGCGAAATACCTGTTGTCCATCTTTCCACAAAAACTCAATGAAAATCAAGAACGTTTGGAAATTTGGTGTTGTGAAAACGATTAAAATGCCCATTGACAATGGTTTTGTACAAAATTTCTTGCTGATGAGAGGCCGGGCTGTGACGTCACCGGGGTCAGGGTCGTGTGCTGGGACCAGCTATACCTCGATTCGACAATTTTAAAAGGAAAATGTTAGAGTCAACGAGTCCACCAGATAGCGACCAAGCAAAGCATCAGCAAGGCCCCGGCAAGAAGAGGAGGGGAGGAGGGTCTTCAGCTTCTATCATGTCCCGGATGGATCTCTCAGCTCCATGAGACGTCATTAAGTTGTCCTGATTTTAATTAAATGTACGGGAATAGTGGTCCATTTAATATTTTTTTTGGGGGGGGGACATTTGATACATTAGCGAATTTGGCTGGGTCCAGATCCGCATTTTAATTATAACGAAACAATTAGTTTAGCCCATTATTCAGTCTTCAACAAAATTTCACCGAAACACACTCCCACCATCGGAGAAATGGTTTGAACACACACACACACACACATGAACGCAGATATACCCGATTGATCACAAAACCCCTGCTCACTTCGTTGGTGGCGATTATAAGAAAAAAATGTACAACAAATTACAAATGTGTTTAGAACTGGTATTTACCCCCTTTCTCTAATTCTTCTAATTTTGAGAACCCTTGCCTAATGAATATTTGAAAAGATAGGAACACTGAATGTTATAAATTCATCCAGATATAGTAGCTTTTGTTATTTTAGCATATGTTTGAAGCTTAATTTTATTTTATTTTATATTATTTTATGGATATTGTTCAGAAATCATGTATCATCATTGTTTAACATTCATCATACTATATAAATAAACTGTCTGAATCAAGATATCGTTGAAAATATTCTATTATCAGCGTGCATGGATTAGGTGGCCTCATTCCTGTCTACTTGTACATTTCACTATACATTTCAGGGTCGCACCTGGAATTCTCCTGTATATGATGAAACTTTCCTCATAATACTAATAAGCAAAACAAGACAAAAAAATAATAAATATATAAATCTTTATTTCCTTTCCTAGAAATAAATTGATGTATCATTTAAAAACCCTTGGCTTTGTAAATTGTAACCCTTATTAAATCTATATCTATCAATCTATTTATGTATGTCTCTTCTCTCTCTCTCTCTCTCTTTCTATATATATATATATATATATATTATATATATATATATATATATAATATATATATATATATATAACACGTTGAGGTGTTAATTGCAGGGACATAAAATTCATGTACATTTTTCATGTAAATTATTTTTGTACCAGCTCCCGTGCAGTGGTGTTTGTTATCCCGGAACGCTTACATTATCAAGAGTACTCAAGTTCAGGTTTTCGCTTGCTACTTTTCTGTTTCCGGGTATTGCACAGTATATAAATCGAACAGGCCAATTTCTATAGCACGCTTTTCATATAGATGATATAATATAACGGGGAGTGGAAAGTGAAACATTACCGGTTAAGTATCCGACAGAACCTGTCAGCGTGCTTCCGCCAGTCAGACTGGCTTCCGTCGGTTAAACAGCCTTCCGCCCGCCAGACGGGATTCCGCAAGACCATCTATAAAGAGGGAGTGTTCGCCAGTGTCTTGGTCAGATCGTCTCGACAGCTCATCGTGTGCACATCGCCCAGACAGCTCGACCCAACGCATGCATACATCGCAGCGAGACAACTGCGATCAGCGTCTGACCCTCTCACTGAGTGCAGCGAGATCCCATGACCAGTCAGCTAAATATTGTATAAACTTTCTTTAGTTAATTCGAGGTACTCTGTGTTCAGCTCTACGATATTTCTGGCGGAATTTAAATTCTTTAGTAATCTTTAGGGAGTCATCCTTGGCGGTTTCTTTAAATTATCTGACTGGTATTTAAATACTTTATTTTGGAACGATCCTTCATCATTTGTAATTGCTATCGTTGTTGTTATCATAAATTGTTGTTTTAATAAATAGAATTTAAGTTTACCTGAGTCTTTTATTAATTTCCTTCTAATAGTGTGGTATTGGAGCAAGTTCTGAGTGATCATTATGAACTTTGACTTCGGTCTGTCCTCTGACCTTTTACGTCACGGCTACGTTACAATAACATGCCTAATATCATCTACTGTCTAAATAAATCGAATACTACTTTTGGAAATGTTTGAGCGAATCTTCCACCAAAATTCTACAAAGAATGAGAAATACTTTACAAAATAATAATAATTGAACGTGTTCCTTTCAAGTGAAAGATAAAAACCTGAGTTAAAGGAAAAATCTCGTACATTTAATTTGAATATATACAAACCGCATATTTGTCAAATTATATTGGTCGGTGAGAATTTACACATCTATATCATTTTTAATAGAATATCAATTGCTTAGATCCGTTTTTCGAAACATTTCCAATTAAACGTTACAGTAATCTTTGTCATTGTTTTTCCTTGACGTTCAGGAACATGACGCCCTCGGCCAGCTCGGTCGGGTCTTTCACGTCCGGCCTTGAGCACATACACATATCCCTGAAAGAATTAAAACAATAAAACATAGAGAAGACATTACTGAGTGGAAGGAATTTATTAAAATTGATACAAGGATTCACTTTACCAAACTTACCAGGGAAGAATATTTAATTCCTCATTTTAGATGGCTTAGGTTAGTATGTTAACATTACAGATTGATGCAACGTGCTGATATTAAAGGGTTGTTTCAACTTTGCTCCATTACATGCTTGTAGGCATAATATCTATACATGACGTCGCAGCTTACCTGAGTTGGAAGTAATTACAGTTTACCTGATGTCACAGCTTACAAGAACCGGTGGTTATTAAACCATTACATGACGTCACAGCTGAACAGGCTTTTATTATACCTTTACATGACAGCTTTCCGTAGCCGGCAGTTTTTATCCCTTTACATGACAGCTTACCTAAGCCGGCTGATATTATACCATTACAGGACGTGAAGGTTACCTGAACCGGCAGTTATTATACCATTACAAGATGTCACAGCTTACCTGAACGGGCATTTATTATACCATTACATGACGTCACAACTTAACTGAATGGGCATTTATTATACCATAACTTGACGTAAAAACCTACCTTAGCGGCAATTTATTATACCGTTATACGCTTATCTAAACGGGCATTTATAATACAATTATATGACGTCACAACTTACCTCAGTCGGTAGTTATTATACTGTTACATGAAGTCACAGCTTATCTCAGTCGCAGACATTTGTATGTCACATGACGTCACAGCTTACCTGAGTCGGTGATCATTATGCCGTTACATGACATCACAGCTTACCTGAGTCAGTACTCATTGAACCGTCATATAACATCATAACTTTCCAAAGAATGTAGTTATTATACTGTTACATGACCTCACAGCTTACCTGAGTCGGTAGTTATTATACCGTCACATTACGTCACAGCTTACATGAGTCGCTAAACATTATACGTGTAGTCATATGAGCAATCCTACCATTCGTGTACGACACCTGTTGGTGTCGTATCTCACTAATCCTTTTCCGTTGACTGTCATATTTTGGAAATTGGTTTTTATTGATGTTCTTGTAACTGGCAATGATGATTGGTGAAAGTCATGTTTGATAAGTATGGCATTTTATGTAACTTAGCTGTTCGGTTTGCTCATTATGACGGAGTTTTGAACTTATAAGAACGTTACATGACATCACAGCTTACCTGAGTTGATAGTCATTATACCGTCACATGACCCCACAGCTTACCTGAGTCGGTAGTCATTATACCGTTACATGACGTCACCGCTTACCTGAGTCGGTATTCATTTTACCGTTACATGACATCACAGCTTACCTGAGTTGATAGTCATTATACCGTCACATGACCCCACAGCTTACCTGAGTCGGTAGTCATTATACCGTTACATGACGTCACAGCTTACCTGAGTCGGTATTTATTTTACCGTTACATGGCATCACGGTTTACCTGAGTCGGTAGTCATTTTACCGTCACATGACGTTACAGCTTACCTTAGTCGGTAATCATTATACCGTCACATGACGTCACAGCTTACCTAAGTCGGTAGTCATTATACCGTCACATGACGTCACAGCTTACCTAAGTCGGTAGTCATTATACCGTCACATGACGTCACAGCTTACCTAATTCGGTAGTCATTATACCACCACATGATGTCACAGCTTACCTAAGGCGGTATTCATTATACCGTCACATGACGTCACAGCTTACCTAAGTCGGTAGTCATTATACCGTCACATGACGTTACAGCTTACCTTTGTCGGTAATCATTATACCGTTAAATGACGTCATAGCTTACCTAAGGCGGTATTCATTATACCACCACATGACGTCACAGCTTACCTAAGGCGGTATTCATTATACCACCACATGACGTCACAGCTTACCTAAGTCGGTATTCATTATACCGTCACATGACGTCACAGCTTACCTAAGCCGGTAGTCATTATACCACCACATGACATCACAGCTAACCTAAGTCGGTAGTCATTATAACACCACATGACGTCACAGCTTACCTAAAACGGTAGTCATTATACCACCACATGACGTCACAGCATAACTAAGTCGGTATTCATTTTACCGTCACATGACGTCACAGCTTACCTAAGCCGGTAGTCATTATACCACCACATGACGTCACAGCATAACTAAGTCGGTAGTCATTATACCACCACATGACGTCACAGCTTACCTAAGTCGGTAGTCATTATACCGTTGTTCAGCCTCCTCGACTGTGCCCGGTAGAGTCATGTGCAGAGTCTCGGGAAGCAGCAGCAGCAGCAGTCCCGCGCTCAGAGCCAGAGTCCCGCAAATGATGTCCGGCCACACGCCGCCCTACAGGTAGAACACGTCAATACACAGATATTGCAATACTCTTTACTTGACATGGTCAGTTTGAAATGCTATGTAAGTGTTGACACTGTGTAAAGGTGCGTCAATTCACAAAGAAAGTCATGTTAATAATGTTTGTTTTTTTTCCAAAGTTATCTTGTGTTTTTTTACCGTTTTCGGTAAAGTTTATAATATGTTATGTAGAAGGCTTAAGCTACCTAGTTGTTTTGTCACATGGCTGAACACGACGTTAAATTAAAAATAAAAAACCCGAAGAAAATGTAAGAGAAACGGGGATACAATTTATCGGGATCCCTTCGTGTATACGAGAATCTGTAATCCGCATATTAATCACCTACCTGGCTGTGACACAGACAGAAAAACAGACAGACAGATAGACATTCAGGAAGGCAGGCCTTCAAAGGCGAGGTTAACTACACTCACAATGAATTCGTGTGTGTATCTGACTGACAACACGTACCATGTCACGTGTAACAAATATACAATACAAAAAATATAAAAAAAACTAGATGTGGTCGGACAATGGTACTCAGAGGGCCTCGCATTTCTGGTAGTGCTGGACTAGTTTACATATGGGTGAAAAAATTAAGTTAAATTTGAAAAAAAAATAACAAACAAAAACAGGTTTTTATCCATATGCATGAGAGAAAAAATCCTACTGGATCAAATGATATAAGAGAAGATATGTCTGAAATAATGTGTGCAATAGAAAATCACCGAATGTAGTTTGTTTGCCATATTTGATTTTGAGCAAGTCTGTAATTCAATTGGTCTGGAGCCCTAATAGTCACAAAAGATCCCGGTGAATTTGGTAAAAGCTGCAGTCGGTTGTTGTTGAGTTATTACGCGCGAAAGAAATTCAGCGATCTGGGTGTGGCAGCCATATTGGAATTCCAACAGGTCTGTAAGTTAACAGGTCTGGAGCCCTCTTAGGTACCAATCATCTCTGTGAATTTGGGAAAGCTGAAGTGGGTTGCTGTTGAATTATGGCGCGTGAAAGAAAAACAACGAGCAAGCTGTGGCGGCCATATTTGAATTTCAACATGTCTGTAATTCAATGTCTGGAGCCCCCATAGGTACCAATCATTCCTGTGAATATGGGAAAGCTGCAGTAGGTTGTTGTTGAGTTATTGCGCGTGAAAGAAATTCAGCGATCTGGGTGTTGCAGCCATATTGGAATTCCAACAGGTCTGTAATTTAACAGGTCTGGAGCCCTCTTAGGTACCAATCATCTCTGTGAATTTGGGAAAGCCGCAGTAGGTTGCTGTTGAGTTATCACGCGCGAAAGAAAAACAGCGATCGGGCTCTGGCAGCCATATTGGAATTTCGACAGGTCTGTAATTCAATAGGTCTAGAGCCCTCATAGGTACCAATCATTCGTGTGAATTTTGGAACTGCTGTGGGTTGTTGTTGAGTTATCCCGCGCGAAAGAAAAACGGCGATCGGATTGGGCAGCCATATTGGAATTCCGACAGGTCTGTAATTCAATAGGTCTAGAGCCCTCATAGGTACCAATCATCTCTGTGAATTTGGGAAAGCTGCATTAGGTTGTTGTTGAGTTATCGCGCGCGAAAGAAAATCAGCGATCTGGCTGTGGCGGCCATATTTGAATTCCAACAGGTCTGTAATTCAATAGGTCTGGAGCCCTCATAGGTAACAATCATCCCTGTGAATTTGGGAAAGCTGCATTAGTTTGTCAATGAGTTATCGCGCGCGACAGAAAGTGTCACTGACGGAAGGACGGAAGGTCGGATGGACGGACTGACACGGTGTAAAGCGGGGCCCTAATAATAATATCAGGATCCTGAGAGGGACTTGATAATATGACGCCTGTCAGTTATAGGGGAGGCTTCTACTATATAGACTTGTACACATATATTCACATCCTTATATTAGTTCTATAGATACTCACGATTAAAGGTAAGAACGGAGCGAATAGACTGCCGATCCTGGCGGCCGTGACGCAAGTCAGCAGACCGCTGGACCTGATGACTGTGGGGTACACCTCTACCGAGTACTGGTAGGCAGTCGTGAAGGACATCGTGATGCAGAACTTAGCAACCATTACCAGGGTTACCTTGCCAGCTGTCACCTCTGAAGAGGAAAGGCGTGAGGCACGCATAGAAACAAGAAATGATCAGGGATCATAGGAAATTCAGTATATTGATGTGATATTTGCGTTCCCCAGCTTGTCACACTTACAGAAAATAGTAACTACCTGAACCACATCAGATGAGTCTTGGTATCTGCTCTTCCATATATAACACTGACCAATATATTCACCTTTAGACTGTACTCCCAATTGTGGAGCAAAACACATATGTTAGAAACTGTAGGCACAAAATAACGGTGTTATTTATACTAAATAAATTAAAGGTAGGGGAAATGATAAATATAATGAGGCAAATAAGTTGATGACAGCAACTCAATGAAACCTTTGAAATTAAGGAATTCTTGGCGTGAACTTTGTCTCAGACTGACTTGTATTTGGGAATTAAGTACTAGTATATATTGAACAAAGCGGTGACAAGCCTACCCTCAGGTACGAGGAGCGACAAAAGTAAGGAGACACCGCCGACAATGGTACAGCCAGCCATCCCCCAGCGGCGGCCCAGTTTGGAGATGATCACCATGTTGAGCAGGTACGCCGGGATCTCAACCAATCCCGACAAAAACACGTTCAGGTACAGGTTACCATGGTAATCTGAGGCGTTCCACGAGATGGCGTAGTAAAGTAATCCCTGTGCGATCCTGACGAGTGAACAAAAGCGATATGAGTGAAGATGTATAAATGATGGTGCCTGCATGTGGAGTCGACCTGAGTTGCGTTTGCAAAGTGAACTTAATTAATTAAATCACGAACCAAAAGAGTTCACCAAACTGGCCACATTACATCCGCTTGGTTCAGTATAATGGGGCCTTGTATATCATAGACTATGAGATTTGCTAGCAAAAGATCTCAGATTATCAGGGTATAGTTATATTTATGTTTTTCTTCAGGTTCTATACCTCTTTTAATATATATATATCATATTATCCATAACTCAAGCGACTTAGACAAGATTTCGGTTCATATGGTATGGATATCTCAACGGTGCCACTTGCACATTAAAAGACATTGGAACGAGATTGAAGGTCCCTCCAGGTCCAATCCTACGCCGCTCCGAGCGGTGACAAATGCAAAGCAAAAATGAAAAAAGTTCAACTTTATCATCATTAAGCGCCACAAAAATGCGGCACAGCAGTGCGTTTGGTGTAGCTTGGCCTTTATTTGTTCTGTTCACCACTCGCGTTTTATCTTTGGTGCCAAAGATCAACATCAGATGGCAGCACTCACCAATTAAGCGACATGATTATCGTCGTCTTCCGGAGCCCTGGCGTTCTGACCAAATCCAAAATCCTCGTCTCGGTCTTCTGTTTATCCTGTCAAAGGAACCAACACTATGTCATTCCAATAGGTCAATGTTAATAATGACGAACAGAGACACCTCCACTTGTAATTATACTCAATCATATATAGTGAAGGTTAAGTCAACCTATTACATGTGCGTTTGTTGTGTAACACAATGTCATCCCAATAGGTCAATGTTAATTATGTACAGACGAACAGAGACACCTCCACTTGTAAATATACTCAATCATATATAGTGAAGGTTAAGTCAACCTATTACATGTGCGTTTGTTGTGTAACACAATGTCATCCCAATAGGTCAATGTTAATAATGTACAGACGAACAGAGACACCTCCACTTGTAAATATACTCAATCATATATAGTGAAGGTTAAGTCAACCTATTACATGTGCGTTTGTTGTGTAACACAATGTCATCCCAATAGGTCAATGTTAATAATGTACAGACGAACAGAGACACCTCCACTTGTAAATATACTCAATCATATATAGTGAAGGTTAAGTCAACCTATTACATGTGCGTTTGTTGTGTAACACAATGTCATCCCAATAGGTCAATGTTAATTATGTACAGACGAACAGAGACACCTCCACTTGTAAATATACTCAATCGCCTGTCCATTAATAGGGCCCAATTCGTAACCGCTGAACCTAAAAATTCCAACTGTACATCCAGAGAGGTCCTAGGCCAGTCTCCTTTGAAATCTGAATTAGGTTAGGTGACTTACATTTTGCAAACTCTAGGCTTACAACATTATTTTGAGCACCCAGTAAGTCAGACGGGGCATAATTTGTATCCGCTAGGCCTAGAATCTTCTAACATGACATCCAGGCAGGTCCCGGGTTAATCTGCATTAGGTCATGGTCATGGATATTAGGTCATGGTGACCATTATTACTGGTCAAAACAAATTTTAAGCACCCTGACAGTCTGACAGGGTACAGAACTTAGACCTAAAATCTTCGGTCTTGATATCCAGGGATGTCCTTAAAAAATGGGCATGGTCATTTTAGCTCAGCTGACTGCATAAAAAAAAGCTATATTTCATTGGAATGGCTGGTCATAATATCATAAACTTTTTTGTCTTGTTGATTTCGAAGAACTTAAATCGCTCCAGTTAAATGGGATACCACCTACAAAATTTGGCATTCAGATGATAAATTCCTTTTGTGTATATCTTCCTAGTCAGCTGAGCGTTGTGGCCCATGGTTCACTTGTTTTTAATAACCTTAACATTATACATGGTGACAAAAAAATGCAAAAATTTAATTTTTCGTTTAGGGAAATTTATTTGGATGCATACTGGTATGGCGAACATATTAAAATAAGATTTTGATGATGTAGTTAATGACTCACGTAAGACACAACAAATAATGATCTCAGACATAACGTTCAAAACGACAATACCTGTTGTACAGTGACGCTCAGACCCGCCGGGATGCTTTTCTTGTCAGTGCGCGCCATCTTGTGTATAAGCCGGTCAGCTTCCTCTTGGTGGCCTTTGGCAACCAACCAGCTGATCGACTCAGGGATAAACCTAAACAAGACAGGTGTACACCGACTTACAAACTAGAAATGTCTTGGCATTGTAGATCCCATAGTAACCCCAGACCATTAAAGGCAAACCTTTTTCTAAAATAGGCAGCCTTGTTCAGAAGCACAAACTAAAACTTGACAAGGCCAAGGCCACCTGGGTGAAGTCACAATTGTTTGAACATTACCGACATCCTAGTGGAGACAATTCGCGTATCAAAGTTTAAGATAGGAAACAGTTTTAAAAAAATATCCGTTAACATGGTCATAGTCTAGTCTTGAAAAAAATCTGAGGTGCATATATTTTTTGTGTCAAATTGGAAGGAAACATAAAGAGTATTCAAAAGTTATGGGGTAAACAAAAATCAAATATATTCGCAGGTTTGACCTTGTAGACAAAGCTCAAGGTCATCAGTCTTCATACATATCAGAGATCTTGGTAGAAACGATATGTGTGTCATATTTGAAGGAAAAAGATACGGTACTTATGGGGTTATGGGGTTCACAATAATCCTATATTTCGGGAGATCTGGCCTAGAAGGTGAAGGTCAACTATTTCAAACTCTTTCGACAACTTATCACCTGACATCTGTCATGTTGATTTTCAGATAGATCAATATATCCTCATGAAAAACAATAAAAGGCGAGAAAACAAGAAAAGGATAAAAGGTGGCGCCGCCAGTTTCTTAAACATGACAACGCTATCAAAGATCTTCGTTCAACTTACTTTTTGGGTCAATCCACAAAAAAATGAACCTTGAAGGTCAAGGTCTTCCTCCTAGTAAAGATCATGACCGAATTTAAAATGGACTTCGTCCTCTCAGCCATATCTATGCACGTCAAGTTCGGTAAAGATCCGTGAAATATTATTTTAAATATGGCGCAGACAAGATGTATATGCGGCGGCGGCGGCGGCGGCGGGACCGTGCAAAAACAATATTGTATCCCCGACTTTTTCCCCAGCTGGTATGACCTGAACCACTGTATGGCAAGAATTTGTACACTAAATCAGACAGGAAATGTCACCTGGAAGGACACCAAGTCGAATGAATCACAGTTGTATGAGCCATGCAGCACATGCACGTTCCTGCCTGAGTAACATCTATCAAAGCATGAAATATATAATTATATAATATTACTAACAGAAGATTTATACAATGATTATGAAATTTAAAAGACTGGTTTGAGGACGAATCGTAGAAATTCATAAACTGACCACTTAACAGAGGTTGCTTTTTACGTTACCAATACAGAAATATTTGATTTCTCGTGTTAACAGGTCTGACCGGGAAATGTCTCAATGTGTTGTCGCGTGCTCAGCTTTCACCCTTACTTCAAACAAATAGTGTACATACCAAGTGAATCTATACATGTCACACTTTACCTTCACTATCTTAATATTCATTTTTTATAAGAGGGATAGTGAATGAATATAAGCACCTGGTAAACCGAAACATTTTTCATTATTTGGAAGTGAAAGCCGTTTAAACACTTATAATTGTGGCACTGTCTACGGTATGAGGGGTTATGTAATTAATAACACACGGATAGAACAATATACATTCAACACTGTATACATTATATAGTGTACAGTATCTCCTTCACCAGTCTTGCGTTATACGGACAGTCATAATGAAATGAAAGAAGAAAATATTAATTTTAAGATAAAAAAATACATTCAGGAGAGATGCCAGGGCAATTTTTAGGTGCCGCTATGTTTCTTTCTCTTAACTGTTGGAAAATATTATTGAAACTCACCATACTGGGATTAAAATAATGATGGTAGGTGCCGCCACTGATATCATGAATATGAATCGATCACGCAGTAGATAGGCCACGCCTCCCAGAGCCGCGTAGCACACCGCCCATATAATGAAGAAAGCGTTACCAATAACAGAGCGCCATCTATCGGAGATAATTTCCAGGCCTATAAAGAGATAACAATGATCTGTCAAATATATGTCTGAGGTGGGAATTGTGGGTCATCTCCATGATCAGTAGCAATCAATACAATCAAAGTATCCTGAAACTGTACACAAGCCATTTTTCACTTTGTAACATGTTTTCTGTATTCAGTATTGCTGAGAAATAATTCGATATTAAGTCACACTCTCTTTTCATGATATACATAATTCACTGGTATCTTTTGATTATTTAAAAATGGGTTCCAAAACACACAAGGCTGAATATTATAGTAACAGATCAACTAAATGTTGTATGCTCACGGTTGTTAAGCAGTCATTAAATATAAACAGAAATGATCTTTCTTTCCGTTGCTGAAAACTACATATAATTAAATATTTATAAAATCCTTTAATCAATGAAGTAAATTTGCAAAAGACCACTCACAGAAAGTGTAGCAAATACTGGCCGCAGGGTTGATGCAGCCAGCAACGATGGCCCTTATCACGAGGAATGCGATGTAATTGTTGGCGAAAGGTAAAACAATGCCGAAAGTGGCCGCTCCAACCACTAGGATTCTTAACACCAGGCGGCGCCCCCATCTATACAAGGAAAGGTAAATACATGTATATCACATCACAGGCGCTTGAATTCCTATTAGTGTTGATTACGGTTAAATTTGTTACTTTTCTGAGTCATTTACTTATAACTATTACTTATCTGACAGTTTCCTAGCGTTTTTCGCACTGTATGGTCCATCTCTTTAATATTTACTTATTATTTGAGATCGGCAGGCAAGAAGCCCCCGTTGTTAGACCCGACAGCCATGGCACATCGGTTTCATGCGTGATTGGCTGAACCATTGTTACGTCAGCAGTGTCACCATCGGAAGACTCCAGTAGTATATATATATCAGCCTATCAGAAAGCGCGTCCTCGGTTGCTTTGCTTAATGCTATGCTCGGTTGCTATAATTTTTAATAAAGTTATAACAAACTTTACCGAAATCTACAGTAATAGCAATTCAAGCGCCTGTGATCACATACACCAAATAAGCTAAAACGTCAGTAAAAAATTAAATATATATATATATATATATATATATATATATATATTAAAAGTTTAATGTAAAATATGACATATCACAGATTTATACAGTTTGTACCACTCGGAACAACTCGGCCGAATTCATTCCAACCTCGGATGTATTGTTGGCGCAGCCATATTGGCCCAGGTAGTAGTTTTGTAGTTGTTATGTCAAGTCGCGTCCTCAGCAGATGAAAAATTAACAACATGGTCAGGGGCCCGATAAGATGTCCGTGATTTGTGATTTTTTTTATCAGGAATATTTTGCGCGAGGAAGTAGACGTCTCTTGATTTATGTTTCGTAGTGCGGTATATGTTTACATACGGTCATGTAATTGTTTCGAAAAGTTTTAATATATACAGTTTCACTCTGCATGTAGTTGCCATAACACCCGACGACGCCGTGTGGCAGTATGAAATACCTATAAAAATATTGCATTTTTTTGTAAATGTTGGTCTATTCATGTTTTAGGCTGACGTTTCTTTGGGACTTTACCGTGCAAGCGTCCAATGGCCCTTTGCGGTTGTTCTCGTACTTAAGGCGCCTGGAATACACGATTTTAATGTACATCCTGAGGCCATTGATACGTCAGGTTCTAAAGCTCGACTGTCTACCGAGAACACCCGAAGTTGGCTCCTGCCAAGTAACCCGTGCGTGCCATGCTTGCATTCATGTGGTCAAAAATTCAGCAAACATGCAGAGGGCTATACAAATATGCTGAGTTATAAAGAATTTTTCTCGCTCATGGTAGATGTTGTCAGAAAGTATACTAAAAACGCTAAAGATTGGTCTGGTTTATGTCAAGTATAACAGCGTACTTGTAGGCGACAGAGGAAACGACTCGTTACTATATTAAGGAGTTTCCGTTTTGGTTATGAGTTTACATTCATACTGTAGTGTTAATTCATTATTCGCAGCCTAAGATTAAGAATATGGACTGCATCATGATGGAAGACTACTGCAATGCATTCCTCCGAACAGCTTGTATCACGACTCAAGTTAATCTTACCTGCCTGATTTTAATTATGTGTACTCGCGGCTATATTTGCTCCATTTACTTTATCGGCTTGATACATGATTCCTCAGGGAAATAGCTAGATTTTGGATTTAAAGCATGCTGAGCGCCTAACTGAAAGGAGGAGATTAATCCTTGACATTCATAGATAAAAACTTCTGCGTGGAGAATGCGTCCAACTTACACATAGTAGCGTCAGTATATATATTGTTACAGGTGCTCTTTTTATTGTGTGACACGGGCGTAACTCGTGTTGTTGTTACATTTTATGTTTAATGTCATGTGAGCCTTGGGTTTTCACGCCTGGTCGTGGGTCACGTGATGAGCCTGGTGTGTGGGGATACACAGCGCTGTTCTTTCTTGAGAATTCCTGAAACGCGTGTTTACTGTTGAGTAGGGTCCTTATAGACTGTTCGAAAAGTTGAAAATTCCCGGCTTGGGGTGTGAAGATATACAAAGGGGCTTTTTTTTAGAACCAGGGGGCAGAGAGCAGAGCAGATACCAGCGGACGCAGAAGCGTGTGTCAGGACCTTATCCGACGAATGCGGCAATTATAGATTTTCAAAAACTTTCTCCTGGATTTTATACATTTTGACTTCAGTTTACTTTCTGTGTTGTTGCAAGAACTTTCCACTAGGCTGTCATTCTCCGAGAGAGTTTACATTCAAAGGACTTATCGTTGTGATGGTGTTGGTATCGAGGTACTGTACCATTATCTTTCTGTGTGATTATATTGACTTGTTGCTATAACGCTGTTTTACTGTATAATTGTTTTGATTTAGTGTATTGTATTGTTAGGGTTGTTTTAAGAATAAATTATAGTTATTTGTTAACAAAAAACTACTGACTTTTTTATTCATTCCCCTAGACATTTCACGCTGCCTAGTGTTACAGAATCTGATTTTATTTATCTCCATTACAAAATTTGTGTTCATCACGCATACGTGATCTGTTTATATTAGGTTCCGTAACAATATATATATGTATATTTATATATATATTATATATATATATATATATATATATATATATATATATATTTGACATAAAATATACTAAAAATTAGAATAATAGACTTTGGTTCCATTATATAATATTATGATAAAATATCACATATCTTAACATGATTTAGAATTAACATTTACATGAAACAAAATACCTTATTTTTTATTTATTTTTTTATATTTGTTATGTGTCACACAGACAATATAAGTGGCATATCTGTGCGTGTCAGTGTGTCATACTGCGAGTCATATTCCCTTCCCCCTTTGATAATAAATTAAATTGACGCCCCTGAATATCCCTTGGGATCACGTGATAAGTGTGATCATTATGATAAGTGTTCCCTTTCGACTCAGTAAAACAGGATAACTCACGGTTACAGATATTCATGTAGGCCGACTTACCATTGAAGGAATAATTACGGTTTATAAACTGTGTTAGGCATGGTGATGAGTCCGTGTCAAGTTCAACCCACTCAGGTACCTAGCGCGACAAGGCCTGTCACATGCCTCGGTAGATTCCGGTCCCGCGTGTACGTTGCTCTCCCAAAGACCCTTAGTGTGCAAAATGTAAAATCAGGAGCGACGGCTGGAGATGCAATATTTCATGTGCAGTAACTGCCTGGAAACATACCAGGGCCGGATCCTGAATTTTGAAAAAAAGGAGGGATCGAACTCAGGAAGAATATAATGAGGAAACCCTAAAAAATTCCTAAGGCCTTGGAAAGGGTATCAAAGTGGTCAGATATTTTTTTAACATTCTGAAAGGTTGCAACGGCGTGAAAAGAGGGGTCCAGATTCTGAGCCCCCCCCCCCCGCCCCCCCCCCCATCCGTTTCTTTAAACAGGTGGCGCTATGGCATCCTCGGCTTCGTATTACAATGATAGTATAAAACTGTTGATTGCTTCACATTCATGGCGTTCAATTTTCGTGAATTTCATCCTTTTTCAACATTTCGCGAGGATTCCATTTTCGCGATCTCGCTATACAATATTCTACCCAAAGTGTATTATTGTATGTATTATTTATTATACGCGGAAATTTTTCATCATTTATTAAGTACACCAAACGAGAGGGATTCTTGCCCATTGTAGGCGACTGATATAAAGATTTCTATATTTTTGTTTATTTTTTATAATATCAACCTTTTAACTTGCGGCGCTCAAGGCATACAGATCACGTAAACTAGAGAGCAAGGAGCCACAATATAAACCATGTTGACATGTGTTTAGATGGGGCGTCTAATTAACGAAGGTTTTTATTCTAGTGATGATTTTCCTTCGGCGAATATCGCGTATTTGAAACCCTCGCAAAACGAAAAGTCAACTACCGAACATTGTTGTACCTGTGACCCGATACCTGTACAGGCTGTGCTTACGTCACGTACCTGTCCGAGCTGTAGCCGACCACCTGTGCGCCGATGGTCCAGCCGACGACGAATGACGAGGCGATGACGGACTTCACCCAGGCGTTATCACACACCATGTCCCACTGTCAACATCAACGTCACAGTAGTTATAATTAAAAAAAACACGTGTGCATGCTATCATGAAATAACATAATATCCTTCTTCAAATATTACTCACTCTATTATTCAGTACGGGCAATCACTCGGGAAAATTGAGAAGTTTCCCCATATCTTTGGCATTGAGAATCTTCTCACTATAATTGAAAAAAATATACATGTATACCTTAAAATTACCATGTCATATAAATTGATCAACAGACCATACACAAAGCAGTTGCAGAGCCGACTGCATTTTTATTGATGTAAGAAAAATATTTTACCTCAGTTACAAGAGAGGATCTAACGTTGGTTGTACTATCATATTCCCACGAGTTGCATTTTTCCTTGACATCATCCCCGTATGTTGTTCCGTTGTCAATTTCACGAAGTGTCTCCGTGACGTCACGAGCACTCACGTTTCCTTGTTTAGCCCATGAGTAGACTTGACACTTGCTGTATGTGACTTGTCCAGATTTTCTTTCCGCGGGAATAGAGAAACGTTTCCATTCTTGTTTAGTCAGGTTAATATGGTCGTGATGTTTTGGGTGGGAGCACCAGTGCGTGGGCGTTGCGGCATAAAACACGTAGCCTATACTGTGTATAGCACTCGGCAAACGAATTATGGTTATTAATAACAAAATTCTCATCTGATAACGACCAATCCCGGTAAAGTACTTGTTCAGGATCTGCTTCAGTTCCATTGTTAGATATGTATTTTTTTATATGCCCCACAGACCACTGGTCTGCCCGCCCGGTCACTCCTCACATACACCAGTTTTATATGCACCTTGTGAAACACCGTCGGTATTGGTAATGGTTGGCTGGTTGTTTTTGAAAGATTGGTTGTCTGCATGGTTCGATGCACATTTCCCGTTACTGGTTAAGGTCCCATTCAAGTTAATGGAGGTTCTTAACACCAGCCAGAACATTATATCTTAATGCACATTGTTTTACACAGCGTTACCGGACAGTGCTGAGGATCAATCCTGCTCCAGCAGAGAACCTTACGATTCCTCAGATGAAAAAGAGGTTTACAATGTTGTATGCACTTACCGATAATTACAAAACATCTGTGGACCATGCGCATATCATGAACAACCTAGGTCAATTTGATCAGGTCAAGTAGGTTTATGTTGGTGAAGAGCTTTACACGTGAGTGGGCACGAGTGACTGCAGGCACCAGTACACACGGACCTTAATTTACACAACTGATGACACCGAGATAACACCGGAATATTGATCATCTTCTCACACTCTCATAGTTATAGCTGGATAAATTTAACCTGCGAGAGTGACCGACAGAAGGCAAAATATGTTCCAGAACACCTCTTTCTCTCTTAATTTAAGGTTCAATCTGGTCAACATAACATGACATGCACATTATCGCTAATGATACAGCAGTCTTACTACAGATGCGGTATCTAATATCCTATATATGAACTAAAAATGTCCAACCTCCGTTTCATCCGATGTAGGTACTTAAGATATAATTCATAATAAACATATCAATAAAGATTTTATTTTTTTTTTCACATAAACCCTATTTTCGATCTTGAAGTAAAAATATGGTCTTTTCATGAGGTTTACACTGTGTGTGTGTATAAATGGAACTTGATCACTAACAAGATTTCTTGAGGTTTATGTCGTTAACAAAGTACGTAACCGAGACATCTAACAATGCCAGGGACATAGAATATGACCCGTGTCGCGGGTAGATGTTGTACACTGGACACAGGGGTCAATTTTGACTCTGACCGGGATGGTCAATATAAAAGCAGCTCCAAAGATCGCAGCTCAGTTTCTCATGTCTGAATTATTGTTACCTTTACAATATACATGCATATAAATCATTAATCACATCAGTATAAGACCTTATACTCCTGTTTGTGCAACATGAATTTGTACTGGTCTTTAGTATAACATGTATTTGTTCCGGTCTTTTTTATAACATGTATTTGTTCCGGTCTTTTGTATAACATGTATTTGTTCCGGTCTGTGGTAAAACAAAAGTTACCTGTATTTGTTCCGGCTATTTGTATAACATGTATTTGTTCCGGTCTTTTGTATAACATGTATTTGTTCCGGTCTTTTGTATAACTTGTATTTGTTCTGGTATTTTGTATAACATGTATTTGTTCCGGTCTGTTGTATAACAAAAGTTACCTGTATTTGTTTTGGCTATTTGTATAACATGTATTTGTTCTGGTATTTTGTATAACATGTATTTGTTCCGGTCTTTTGTATAGCATGTACTTGTTCCGTTCTTTTTTATAATATGTTTAGTTTCGGTCTTTTGTATAACATGTATTTGTTCCTGTCTTTTGTATAACATGCATTTGTGCTGCATCCTTTGGAATGGTAACCGCATTTCTCTAAGTCTGATCAATTATAGTGTAAAATTTATAGTTTTCACAGATTGATACATTGGTTGTCTTCTACATAACATGTATTTGTTTTGTGTCCATATAGATGGTAACCGCATTTCACATGGTCTGACCAATTATTATGTAACTTTTAGTTTTTACAGATTGATATATTGGTGGTCTTCTGTATAATATGTACTTGTTTTGTATCCTTGGAGATGATAACCACATTTCTCAGTATTTTGATCAATCGTGTAACATTTTAAGTGTTTCTCTTTAACAATATAGATAAATCATGACTTTTAGAAATTGCTATGTATACACAACTGTTGACCGCGCAGAAGACATGGCACCCTACTCTGACAATTATGGTGAAACCATGGATAGTCACATCATCACAGGATAGCATTATCAGTCATCTTCGTTGGCTGTTTCCACGACGCAGCTCCTGATGTCGCGGGATATGACGCAGGAAAAGGAAACACGTGCGACTTTACCCCATACACGATGCGCCATGTCGCGACAAGTAGAAGCGTATATGGCGGCTTTTAGAATAACCACACGATAAAAATGATTCTCTGAAACCTCCTGTACTAGTGTATTTTACATTAGTTTTCCTATTTTAACAGTTTCAATGTCTGAAGACAAAACTATAAAACAGTGTAGAATTTGGTACTCCTGTGAAATTTAAACAGCGGATAAGAAAATGCTTAATTTAATCGAAACACTTGCTGTTTATTCCTGTAGATAGAAACAAGGAAAGGACATCAATGGGTGGCACTTTCTGAAAATTGACTACTTTAGAGACCATAATAATTGTATACAGTTGCGAAACAACGATATCAGGGACAAGATGAATCCACAAATATTAACTCTTCCTTTTCACACCAGATGGCTTGGTGGTTGAATGACGTGAGAAGAGGATGGCGACAAACTGAGGGTAATGGGAGCGTCACCTGGGGGGGGGGGGGGGGCATTTTGGGGAATTAGTATAATGGAGTCGCATAGGGAGTTCCTAAAAAAGTACAAATTTTGCCTATTTTCCAAATCATGTAATTCAGGAATTATAAACGGGGCATTGGGACCAACCAAACGATTCGCCTAATTATCTCTAAAGAGGAAGCTACGCATACAGATACAGATATGTTGTTACTCTTTATTAAAACAGCAATGTCAGAATGCCATCAATAATCTTACCAGTCATGCAAAGGCGTGCATTTCTGGGCCGTCAACGTTTACAAAATCCTAAGCCGGCACTTATCAGGGAAAAAACCCTGCCAGTAGACCCAATGACCCCTGGTGATGGGGCTTGGTGGCTGTCTTACACATTGTGTGGAAAATATTATGACGAATTCTGTTGCTCTTTCCTTAGAATGTGTAAAGAATTTCCATGGTACTAGTAGGGAATATAACCAGATGATTGTTTTGATAATTTATTGTAAATTCATTGTAGTATCATGTTTAGATGGTAACATTTTGAGATCATTTTGAAAAACAAACGTGTCTCTTTTGATGATAATTTCAAAGCAATTTAGTGGTTAGAGAGCACATGTGCTTCTTTTGATGTTAATCTCAGTACAGTTTAATTCCGCCCGAACCGTCTCTGTTTGGCAGTCTCTATAGTTACGAGGGTTTATTGTAGATTTCAAAGGAATACCACCTGTTTGTTTAGTTTTCCCCAGGATTTTTCTCTTGGGGCGTATCCTTATTAGAATTCATACTGTAATTGACGGTCGGCGAAATTGGGAGTGGTGATTGGCCAGTAGACGAGCGGGAGTTGTGACGTCAGCAAGCATTTATAAGTCGTGAGGAGTACGTTTTCGGGAAAAGTGCCCGACCAGCGTACCAGAAAGGTATAGCCCGGCGATATCTGCGGCAGTCCGGGGGCAGGCCTGCTTGTGTAATAGTGAAGACAGCTGAGTGATGATGTCTATAATCGAAGATAGTCGGTGTCCGGGGAAGGCCACAGTGATTTCTCTGTAAAGGACTTTAGAGCGTGTATCGCATTTTTGCCCACGGACTGGTAAATCTTGCGATTTATGTGGCGAGTGCTTCCAGGAACAGACTGAGGCCTTTATTTAAACGCCTAACTGTAGAGGTACTGAATATTGCTATGTGGATGCGTATTCGGCTACCTAGATCTGGATGATTCCAGGACACATCAGCTGTGAAGGACATTGATTCAACGCAGAGAAAGAATAGTCTGTGTGCGGTGTGTGAACTGTGTCAAACGTGTATGCTCCATTGAGAGTCTGTGGGTTATATGAATCTATAGGACTGAATGTACTGTATACACGACGCCAGCCACTCAGTGAGGTGAACAGTGTTACATCCCGGTGTCACGTGTGCGAGATAGGTCATGTTATCAGAAAAAGAATAAACAAGGAACTTTGCCGTGTACTGTAATTTACAGACTCAGTGTTTATTTCTGTGTTATCATCAATGTTTGTGCATTTGGAGTGTCTGTCCAAAGAATGTAAGTAGCTTCTTTCTTTAATATATATTGATTTGTTTTGTTAACACATGTCTTATTCCTTTTTTATGTGTACGTATGCAAGAGTTCAGCAAGTTGGTTTTGCAGTTAAAAGAACCTGGACGTTCACGTCATTACCGGTGTGACACTGTCAGAGACCTCTATCAGGTGTAGCTGCTGTCATATGCGATAACAAGAGGTGGAATTATAGAAGGGACAAGGTATTTATATGCGTTGAGCATTGAGTAACACTTACCAAATGAAGTTTTTTTCCATGCTGAGTTTGAGCTAAACATAGATCGTGTTTCCATGAAAAATAAAGTTACCACATTATATGTGAATCTTGCGGTGTAATTTTTTCTAGTTACAATTTATACCTTTCTGTGCACATCATAATGAAATATACTTGTTTGAAGTTAGGGCGATCTTTTGATTTTCATTAGCAAAGGGATGACTGCACTTTAATGGAATTTCCTGCCAATGAATTCATCAATATAATTGCGTTGTTGTCAACTAAAAGCCTAAAACATGGAAATTTGACGTGATATGTTTCTTTTTGTTGTCCACTTTTGTAACTTTTGTTTAAGGGGTGGCAATTCTAAGACTGCCCCGGGCGGCAATAAGGCTAGGTACGCCGCTGTGTATTTGTTCCGCTACCTTGGAGATGGTAACCGCATTTTTCATTGTCTGATCAATTATTGTGTAACATTTTTAGTTTTTACGGAGTGATACATTGCAAAGTTGTCTTTTGTATAACATGTATTTGTTCCGCACACTTGGAGATGGTTCCCGCATTTCTCATGGTCTGATCAATTATAGTTGAACAATTTGAGTTTTTACAGATTGATACATCGGTGGTCTTTCGTCCTTGAAGATGGCAACCACATTTCTCATACTGTGATCAATATGTTATTTATATTGAGGATCAATCGTGGAACATGTTTAGTTTTACAGCTAGATACATTAGGGGTCTTCTGTATTACATTGATGTCAAGTTTCTTCGTCATCGAATCGTCAAAGAAATAAAGGGCCAGAGGCGAATTCAAACGGTGTGTCCTGATCGTCGCAAGGGTGATAATTGGTGTAGAATGGTGTGATGTATTAACAGGTTCATGATCACTTGTTAGCTCACACTCTTGGTATGAGACATCACCATTGTAATCAGATAAAGACGTCTCTGTTGTATAGCATGTTGTTTCGTCAAGACATATTTCATCAAGACCCTGCTCGTCGGGAGATCTTCGGGTGGTATAGGATTGTCATGAGTGTAATGATTCGTGGTGATGTTGTATATTTGATGATAACATTTGTGGATCTATGTGCAGCACCAGGAGATTTTCAAGCGTAAACTTAACATTATTAACTGTATCTGACAGAACGCCACACATTTGGCAAATCAAACAGCAGGGTATTAACATTTAAGATCGCCAGCGCAGGTCCATTTGAGTTTTTCTAAATCTTCGTGGGGATGTAGCGGCATTTTGACCCCGCTCCATCTTACTGGAAATACATGTATAGGTATACATAACGATGGAGGTGGTGTTGTCTGATCAGCGGCTGTTAACACTTGATCAGGAATAACCCACACTAATTACTAATTTCTGTTTTATTGAGCTTCGAACTTCTATGATTTTCGTCGAATCAGCAAGAATCAGAATTTGTTCTAGGACACACTGTATCTGCTTTCGTTCAGTTACGGAATTAGCCATACCGTTTGCCATGAACCAGTTAATTATCACAATTTCTAAAATTACATCTGGTACATAATAAATATAGAAAGTTTACGGATATATAATGCTTTGTGGCATATACGGCTATTTCTTTGTCCAAATAATGAATTGGGTATAATATGGGCTGCTTTGTTCTAGAATTGACCTGTGATGGAATTGTTGAACCATGCATGACAGACACGTACAACTGTGTACACAGGAAAGTTTAAATAGATTGGAGATATTAGTTGGAGAGTTACAATGATGTGAACCGTTACAAAAACATGTCACCAGCAACAAACAGAAGGCCAGTTGTTTCCCGAGGTTTCGCAATTTGGAGGGCCCAATCTGGGACAGTGCTCAATTATTTGGGTGTGATCTCTGACCCACCGCCGATGTGCAGTGTCCGTCGGTTCAGCTGTCCATGGGTGATCACAAAGAAAACTCTTAGACGACTGTACGATGGTTCACATGGTGTGGTACTCTTTGTATCTTGGAGATTGTCCTCAATAACCAGTCATAGGTGGCGCCCTCTATTTTATGAATAATATATAGTTTGGATGACGGGAGTCGGGTGTTACGGATGCGTTTTATTTTCTACATGGTCTACACTGAAATCAACAGAAATTTCCGTGCTCTCTTTTTAGCCAACTTATGTCTATTGCTTTATGATAACCTTTGTCATAATTGTCATTGGTGCTAACACAACATCGGATTAAAGTACCTCATATTATGTTGAGGTGGTTGGGTAACACGGGTTGGGAAACAGGTGTGAATATCCCACAGATCTGTTATCTACCTAGATAACCATACGATAAGAATAACCATACGATAAGATGGATACTGTGAAACCTCCTGTACTTTATATTAGTTTTTCTCAAGTTTAATAGTTCCCATGTCTAAGGCCAAAACTTAAATATAGAATTTGAAACTGGTAAACGCAGATAAAAAAATACTAAACTCTTGTTAAAACTTCGGCTGTATATTCCTGTAGATCGGCTGGGGTTGGGAAGCTATTACAAGGACATCAATGTCAGGCACTCTCTGATACAGACTTCTTTAGAGACCAGCGGCTGATAATAATGGTACACAAAAATGCATCCCCAAATATTAAGTCCTCCTTTTCACACCAGATGGCGTGATGGTGGAATGATGTGAGGAGAGGATGGCGACAAATACAGTGGTTCTAAAGGCTGAGGTAATGCGTTTTGTTCCAGTTTTGGGTACCCAGAAAGAACATACCTGCCTGGTGTGTACATCAAAGCCCTGGACAGCCGTATATGTCTCTGTGTGGCAACAACAGTCTATGATCCATCCAAGGTTTAGAGTGAGACTCTTTTCCTGCATGGTATTATACGGCCGTGCCCAAAGCTTGCTATAATAAAAATCAGAACTGGAGAGTTAACAGTTTTTTCATTGTCCACAATAAAAACCACACTGCCTCCAGCCGATCTTGATGTCACACATGAACACGGACGGACAGTAAGACGGACTTATGACAATGTTTTCCCAGCTGCGCTCTCAGTTCTTCAGACTTAAATCTTTTCTTCCGAAATCAAATTAATTATGAATGAAAATGAATCTACAGATAAAAACGTATCTAATTGGCCCCATCTAGTCATATGACCATTGACTCAATCTCCTTATGTGCCTTGACATACAATACCTGAGCAAACAGAACGCCACTCGGGGCGGGGAAAGGAAAATAATGCCTGCATGACGTGCATCCTAGAAACAAAAACATACATATGTATACTAAAATGGAACTTCCCGTTCGCCAATGCATGAAAGTTGAGCCGATCTAACCTTAACGATCTGCATGGGGGTTGTTAGTTGATTTTGTGTCAAACAGAATCACTTGTGTCCGTTCTGTGTGCATGCTTCGTGTAATTCGGTCGTTAGATCGGAAATACATGGTTTATCCTTCAGGCTGCAGAGGGCTCTCTGACCCTCGTTTCCTACCTTTACTCTTTATTACTATTAGGCCTACAGTGGTATTTTTCGTAGTTAATTATTTTTTCAAGGACCTGTGCTGCCGTATTCCCGGACATTCAGGCAGGAACATTAATTCCTGGCGTGTACCTGACTGGCTGCTCATTGAGATACAAGGTATTTATAATAGCATAAATGTAAATTTAATTTTGGGACAGATTCTTCCGGGCTGGAAGGAACTAGTTCAGGAGATTTTGCCCGCCTGTTGCATTGGTCTTCGTCTCGTTATGAGCAACTGGTGCCGACACCTGGGGAAAAACGCGATACTATTTCAGTGAGTTAGTTTTAGAAAAGGTCAGATTCAGGAGCTGATCGGGGCTAAAATCGTCCTTAAATGATCAGCATTCTCGGAATCCATTAATATATGTCCATAGCTGCCAAGGTCGCGGACCAAATACAAAATTTGATAAAGGCTTCATACAAGCCGCGGATAAAATTTAAATTAACGGTAAATATTCATGTTAGAAAACAATTATCAGTTAGACTTCTGCGGAACACGAGAAAAACTTTATGATTACGATCAATCTAAAAACGACGTCTTGACTAAAACTACATAGTTTATAGTCTTATCTTGATCTGATCTTGTAATCATCATGCAGTGGATCACGTGACGGCCGAGAGACGTCACTGTGCAGCCGTCAGGCCTGTATAGTCAAGTGTATCAACGCGACAAGCAGTCAAGTCACTTGTGAACACACATTTTTTATGTAAACACAGGCATGTGTCTGTACGTTGATTGGTTACCAGTCACAGATATAGTTGTAGGGAGACGCGAGTAGCAATACTCATTGGCTGGACCGGTATAACAGGGCTACGCTCTTTATACACAGCGTTTAACCTATATGTCTACTATCTATATCGTAAGCGCTGTATGTTTTTACCTCGTATCCTTAATTGCTACACCAGAGGAAGAGCACTGTATTTTGGTCAAATCAGATGACACCCTGTGCTGGGAGACACGGCCTCTATGATTGGCTGAAATGATCACATGATTAATAAATGGCAAATATAAATGCTGTTTGCAAAATCTTTTAGGCCTAAGGGGTTGAAGAAGCCTCTGTGTATGAGCTAGGCCACAAACTGATTCCATATATTTGTGGTCCTCTTGACTGTGTGTAAACAATGCCCGATATGCGACACACAACTGATGCGACCAGGAATCTACATAATTATCAGGACGTGTTTCTAGCAAAACGGTTTACCAGCCAAGCGAGGAAAACACGGAGCCAATGTTGATCATTTCGTTTTTAGTGACAGCTCATCGCCCCGACAATCGTTTGAACAGCCAACAGGCGCAGAGAGAATGGCACGAAACATGGTTTGCACACGTCCTTGTGCACATGGGATGCCCGGTCGGTGAGCTGTAATTCAAACGAAATGTAACAACAAAGGCTCCGTGCACACCTCGCTGGCTGGTTTCAGGTTTGCTGACAACGGATACATCGCTACGCTAACATAGTCGTAATGTATAATCGAATCGTTCGATGATACGAGAATGCAGAGAGAGAGAGAGCGATTGAAATTCAACTGTTCTTTACTCAGAGTAACCATAAAACTGTCATCAAGCGGCGCTTGAAACACAGCTCTGGGCGGAGCCATGATGCCTTTCAAGTCTTGCTAGTCACATCAGTTAAGAATCAAATGGAATGTTTTCCTTAGCTGCTGTCAATTTATATAAAAGAAACAATTTTAATGTAACCTAATAAATTGTAGGATTTTTCATTGACATAAGACACGTCATGCACTATTTTAACATTCAAAATGGTGCATGCATGGCCTGTCCTTCCGATTTTTTTATATGGTCCTACTTTTATTACTATAGAATTGAAATTATTAAAAAAACTAGATGTGTCGGAACGACACGAATGCCCCCGCCTAGGGCAAATTAGAAACATTTGTTAAATTTTGTAAATTTTTTTAAGTTCATATGGTCAAAAGTACAAAATGCAACAAGGGCAAAATGCAAACTCGATCTGTAATGGGGCATTATCAAGCAACACACCAAAAATCAGGCCAGTATCTGCAGGCATTGTGATAAAAAAGTCCATATATGTATACATGTGCATTTTCATAAAAATTTCTGTCCTATATATATGTTCAGGATCGTCATATGGTCAAAAATAGGTCAACAGGGACGAAACGCAAACTCGATCTGTAAGTGGTCACTATGCGCCCACAGACCAAACATTAGGCGAGTATCTGTAAGCATTGCATTGCGAAACCAGAATATTAGCAAAAGCTGATAATCAGTCATAAATTTAAATTGGAGCAGTATGTACCATGTTTCATAACAATCCACCAAAGCTCCTAAGTTTTTTTCTATACTAAGCTCTGTGACCTTGAAAAGTAGGTCAAAATCACCCATCTTTGAACTTGACCAAGATTATGTAAATATCATGCAATAGCACTGAAGAAATGAAGTTCCTGTGTTGAATACCTTTGGAGATATCCTGCACAAAAGGCCAAAATTGAAAAATCCGATAAAAATTCATTAAAAAATCAGAAATTGTAGGTGGTGCCACCAAAATTGTGACCATCATTCCAAATGATCATAGCAAGTTTTGTGAAAATCCACACAATGGTTCCTGAGATATAAGCTACTGAGTGTTTTTGTATAATCAGCTCTAAAACAAAGAAAAATAGGTCAAGGTCACTCATCTTTGCACTTGACCAAGATTTTGTTGATATACATCTTCACTGATGAAATAAAATTCCAACGGTGAATCCTTTTAGAGATATCCTGCTCACAAAGCCAAAATTGAAAAACCCGATAAAAATTGATTAAAAAATCAGAAATTGCAGGTGGCGCCACCAAAATTGTGCAGCACGTACAGACCATCAGTCCCAATGAGCATAGTAAGATTTGTGAAAATCCACACAATGGTTCCTGAGATATAAGCTTCTGAATGTTTTTCTATAATCAGCTCTAAAAAGTAGAAAAATGGGTCAAGGTCACCCATCTTCGAACTAGACCGAGATTTTATCGATATACATCTTCACTGATGAAATACAATTCTTACGGTGAATCTTTTTAGAGATATCCCGCTCACAAGGTAAAAGTTAACAAACGCGGGACGGACGGACGCGGGACGGACAGACAGACGGACAGACAGACAGACAGCTTGGGTGACGACAATAGCCCATCAGCCTATGAGCTGAGGGCTAAAAACGGCTGTACATGTACATTTGTAATGAAAATTTATATTTTTCATGAAATTTTCTATGTTTAGGAGCCGTAAAACAATCAAAAGTAGGTCAACCGGGACGAAACGCGAACTTGATCTGTAACTGGTCAACATCTGCCCACACACCAAAAATCAGGCTAATATCTGCCGGCATTGCAAAATAAAGTCCGTACACGTGTATTTGTCATGAATATTTATATTTTTCATGAAATTTTCTATGTTCAGGAGCCGTAAAACGGTCAAAAGTAGGTCAACCGGGATGAAACGCGAACTCGATCTGTAACTGGTCAATATCTGCCCACACACCAAAAATCAGGCCAATATCTGCAGGCATTGCGAAAAAAGTCCGTACATGTGTATTTGTCATGAAAATTTCTATTTTTCATGAAATTTTCTAAGTTTAGGAGCCGTAAAACGGTCAAAAGTAGGTCAACCGGGATAAACGCAATATCTGAAGGCATTGCGAAAAAAAGTCCGTACAACTGTTTGATTTCGGAATGACGGAAGGACAGAAGGACGGAAGGACGGACATGGGTAAAACTATATGCCCCGGCCACTTTGTGGCGGGGGCATAAAATAGCGGCCTGATTTGTGGTCAAAGCCTTAACAATTGTTTTGTGTATAAAACTTATGATTTCTTATTTAAATACCTCGAGTTTCCATTCAGAACCTCTTGTAACAATTCAAGACTGCCTTGTATCAAAACTGTTCAGCCTATTGTTCTGATTAAGGCACAGAGCATTTCTTTATATTGACATTTCTTGCAGAGAAATATCACTCGGTATACTGACACTGAGTTATCCCGGTTTGTAAATAGGTAAATATTATTTAGGCCTATATATGTACACCCATTAATGGGGACATGCGTTTTTTTTATGATCTAACAATTGTTATGCCTATAGAAACTTATAATGTTTTAGAAGCAAAATGTGAGTGTACTGTTTAAGTGCGCCTATTCATTACATGTTTAATTTGAAAACTGCTCCCATATTAGCAATGCATATTGATTTTGGGTGGCATGTTAATTTTTGGACACCATTTTGCTCAGTTACCATAAAATCACACACACATAGGCCTATATATATATATATATATATATATATATATATATATATATATATATATATATATATATATATATATATATATATATATATATATATATATATATATATATATATATATATATATAGGTTCCACTGTCAGTGAAAACGATCCCTTCTACTCAGAAGTCAGCCTATACGGGTCTGTCATTTGATATCCCCCCCCCCCCCCCCCCCCAACCCTGACAAAAGCCCAGTTTCCGGGTTTATCAGGTAGTTTCATTATAAACTACCCCTAGAAATTTGAACGAGTTTGTCGATGTGACGTTGAGCACAAGATAACACAGGTCAGGAGTGTCTGGGTGTTTTCACGTACTCGATGACCTGATCGGGTCACTTGGGCTGGTCACTACAGCTAGGTCCCTAATCGGGCGAGGCTTCTCTCTCACACACGCCTCCCTGTCACGCGCTCCGCTATTATACTGGTCCTATGAAAATGTGGATTCACAGTTATATGTTTGCCAGTAGAATGAAGGCCTAAAGTCTGTGTAGGCCTACATAAATTCTACGGTAGTTGTTTGTGTTTGCATTCGGCTGGGCTTTGTGTGATCGACCATTCATTTGAGCTGATGCCAGATGTTTTCACTTTTATTTTGTGTATGTCACCGTCACACATATTCCCACCTACGCTCGATACATAACTGTTGGGAAAGCTCATTGCTGTATGCTATACATCACTGGCGGTGAAAGCACGTTTACCCCAAGGTGACTTTCAGACTTGTTTACCTGACTAATATATACACGTACCTGCCCACAAATGGAGCTCTGTGATTGGGCGTTTCGCAACACACCCACTTCACACCTCTCGTGACGTCAGGTAAAGGTCACGGTCGTATGGCGGGTCGACGCACTGAGCTACTGAACTAAATTTGGACCATGCCTACGTGTACTCGAATTTTGCCATGGGGGAAATTTCATTATTTTTTTATTGGTGGAAGTGAAAACAATTTTATGCAGTTTTAAAAGACAGCGCTTGCAGAATCACAATATTTTCTGTTTTTGCCGTTTAATCATTATATCCCACAAAGCTCCGGTCTCACCTTGGTTTTTTGGTGCTCTTATTCGAGGACGGTACTTTCTAGGAGGCGTTAGATAAACATGCGCCTTGGTTTTATTCACGTGAATATTTCAACAATCGTGGGGATGTTCATCGTGCTGTCATATTATATCTCCCATCAACCGGATATACCATCAAGAAATGACGACACGCACACTGCAGCTGGTTTTCTGTTTCAGACTCTGGTTCATGGAACTTTCATCACTCATTATACAGCAGCCATACACTACTGACCACACATTTATACAGGAGCCACACACTACTGACCTCTTGCATCATTAATTTATACAGGAGCCACACACTACTGACCTCTTGCATCATTAATTTATACAGGAGCCACACACTTTTGACCTCTTGCATCATTAATTTATACAGCAACCACACACTACTGACCTCTTGCATCATTAATTTATACAGGAGCCACACACTACTGACCTCTTGTATCATTAATTAATACAGGAGCCACACACTACTGACCTCTTGCATCATTAATTTATACAGGAGCCACACACTACTGACCTCTTGCATCATTAATTTATACAGGAGCCACACACAACTGACCTCTTGCATCATTAATTTATACAGCAGCCACACACTACTGACCTCTTGCATCATTAATTTATACAGGAGCTACACACTACTGACCTCTTGCATCATTAATTTATACAGGAGCCACACACTACTGACCTCTTGTATCATTAATTTATACAGGCGCAACACACTACTGACCTCTTGCATCATTAAATTATACAGGAGCTACACACTACTGACCTCTTGCAACTCATTTTATACAGGAGCCACACATTTATACTTTCACCACATTTATACAGGAGCCACTCACTACAAACCAATTTCACGTCACATTTATACAGGAGCCACACACTACTGACCTCTTGCACCATTAATTTATACAGGAGCCACACACAACTGACCTCTTGAAACTCATTTTATACAGGAGCCACACATTTATACTTTCACCACATTTATACAGGAGCCACTCACTACAAACCAATTGCACGTCACATTTATACAGGAGCCACACACTACTGACCTCTTGCATCATTAATTTATACAGGAGCCACACACAACTGACCTCTTGCAACTCATTTTATACAGGAGCCACACATTTATACTTTCACCACATTTATACAGGAGCCACTCACTACAAACCAATTGCACGTCACATTTATACAGGAGCCACACACTACTGACCAATTGCACCACACATTTGGCTCCGGTCACTTTCGTGATCAACAAAACTTCGAAAAATATTCAAAAACTTTCTGAAATTAATCTTGAATACCAAAACAAAAAAACAAAACTGATAAATTAATGATTTTATTATAAATATAAACCTAGAATATTAACACAACATTCATTCATACTCCTCACATTTTGCTCCAGTATTTGTGCTCTGACAGTGTTTTTGCCAGTCCTCCTAGGGTGTCTGCTGTAACAACAGAACCACAATGCCCAACGGCAATTACACAAACAGACCAAGGTACAAGTCTGTAAACTTCACATCACAAAAATTACTTTTTTTTAACTCTTAAGCATGGGAGGTCCACTGCTTTTTTTCAAAATGGCAGATTTTTCTTTCGTCTTTCATACCAACACACTTTACAAACTTTCAGCCTTTCAGCCCTGCTGTGATAGTGACATACTCAATGAAAGTGAAAATACATATATACAGTACATAACCATTCTTCAAGATTTAGAAACTTGCCTAGGGATGAGAGAATCTTTAATAACTGACCTGCACCTACAGATTTATAATGGAACATCATGAGCTATGCAGCTTGTACAAGTGTAGCACAGTTTCATCAAGATGTTCTGGGTATTTTCTCGGTGTTTAGGTGCGACTCTTACGTTTGTATGTTAACTATAATGATTCACTGTACAAACAGTCTACATATATCATTAACTTACTACTATTGGCAAAACACAATCCAACCACTGAATATGACCATGAAATCAACAAACTTTTCATGATGACAGAAAACAATGTTTTTGCTAGGTCAGTGTCTACTAGGTCAGGTTAGCTACATGTTCCAGACCACACACACTGTATATGTATACTTGTCTGTGTGTCTGCTGTATGTGTGTATGTGGAGAAACGTAAATATTACGATATAATACATGATGCAATCACTTAGTGAACAACATTAACAAACACATGTCCAGCAGACCTGATTTATCAGCTTAAATGTCTGAACAAAATAGGAGTTGGCTGACAACAATGAACACAGACTAATGGATCTGATATCACAACAGTATTCCCTCAGAATTCCTTAATAGCTTAATAATTGTTTCTGCCAGCAACATGTGTATTTATGTCACCAAGATGTCGGGGCTGTGGCATTGAGATCTCTAAAGAAGTGCAGCCGCCTTGGATGTTTAACGGGTTCTGTTGCACACACTATTTGGTTATCAATAACTTTGTCTGTTAACGATTTTGTTGGTGTAGAGCAGCGGCTGCTGCTTGCACTGGAGGGCTGACTAGCTTGACCTTTGTTTATAAAATGCAGTTCTTGAAGACTTCCATATAAGGAGCTGCAGAAACCTTTTTCTTGATTTAAATATTCTGACGGGATTGGTATATCTGATAACTGGCCCAGCATTAGTTCATCAAAACTTTGAATTCTGCGCAGTCCCCTGTTTGAGTCAAGCTCATCTGTGCGACCATATAAAGGTTCTGGGGCCTCTGCTGCCCGCTTGTCATCACTAGACAAGATGACTACAGGCACTTGGTTGGATCTTTTATTCAAGCTTTCTAAAGTACCATCTGCACTGAAACTGTCCTCCAGGCTGAAGTTACTGGTAACCCCAATGGCACTGTCATCATTCTCTGATTCAGCCTCTAGGAGCTGGGGGAGGGTGGGGCGTGGATGGGACCATAAATTGGTTAACCCCCACGTCTTGCGATGATGGGCCACCTTTGCATCTTTGTGGGTTTCCTTGTCTGACGCCATTGGCTTCATGAATGGTATTGGTTCCCGGGTCTTCTGAGACCTGTAAACGAGTAAGAAAATGTTCTAACCATGTTACATTAAATAAAAGCAAAGAACAATCAGCTAGTGTCTGTGTAATCACGATGGTATTCTCAAGTCTCCAGAATATATTAACCTGTTAAAGATCTTATATCAAAAGAAGATTTGTGGTTACGAGAAAGGGTGTTGATTTATTCTCTCCTCATGAAGTGATTTTATCTGTAAGTTTTAAATTATGTTTAATTTAAGGAGTATCCTACAGCTGTTTCCATTGCTCATGGGCCAATTCTCCTTAAACGTTTTAAACTTTTATCAATAAAATGCTTAGGAAATGGGTAGACTTAAAGTGATATTTGCACTAGTCTGCACTGAGCCTCCACAGCAATAAAAATATCATATTAAAAAAAACATTTAATTAAATATCAGGGTTACCTGATGCCTATATCACAGGTGCATTTTTCCATAATCCACATGATGCTGTTCTTGGTTTCACAGACAACAGCTACTTTTCCTATGTATTTTCTCAGACTACTTCTTAAAAACTTCCAGTAAGATTCTCTAGATTTCTCCCCAGCTTAGTTGATCTGACAGACAGACTGATCAAAGTTTCTAGGAGAACAGCTCCAGTACAACCCCTGGCCTGTAACACACAACACTAGTCTCTTCCAGAGCGGATAACTTGTTTTGTGGCAAACTAAAGCTGAGGAGCTGAGTGTGCCTTATATACCACAGTCAGCACCACAACATGAGTGTTTTCCGTCAGTGTCAATACCCAGAGCAGGGCCAGGCCTCTTGTGTAACTCTGACATTGAACTTGATCTCAGCTAAGTCACACACAAACATCAACACTGGCTCAGAGCCAACACAAAACACAGAGCTGACTGCAGAGTGGATGTGCATTAAAAAAGGACTTGTCCTTCCTAAATGGGTGTATGACACCCAAAATAGTCGGTTATTCACACCAAACCAACCATCCACCCAATAGCAACAAATCAGCTGATGGTGAGAGAGAGCTGTGAGGTAGAATGATTTTGTGATATACACCTGACCTGGAGTTAGATCACTGCACTTGCAGGAGTTCTATGTAATCAATAACAATGATAAAAAAGTATATGGGCCTCGGTTATCATCCTTGTACAGATATAAGAAGAACAGGTTACCAGGAAAGCTATAACAGGTTATTATGTCTTATCTAATGCTCTGTTTACCTCCTTTAATGGGGGAAATTGTTTTTTTTTTACTGAAAATACAATATGACAAGACAGTTTTATGCAAAAATGACAAGATTTACTGTGACCGGCATCACTTGAGATCTATACAGACAAGGTACGTCTTGACAATAAGATTCAAAACACACTGAATTACCTAAACCAGACATGGTGTAAAACACAACCAATAATGGAGTAAAATACAATATTAATAATTTAGTATTATCATTGTAAGAGATCTCAGCTATATCAATTCAGTGTAAAGAAAATCAACCCAAATGCCCCCAGATATCTAGTCTCCATTCTTAACTATTGGAGGCTCACTTAATAGAGCACACTAAATTAGTTTTTTAATTTTGATCATTTTATTTGAGACAAAATTTTCTCTCTCTTAGTCTCTCACACACGGTTACATATTTCACTGTGATGTCTGGCTAATATCATAAGAACTGGCATGATTAATTTATTAATTAAAACAAAATGAAATATTCAAATAATAAAATTTATTAATCATCCATTTTTACATGAAAAGAAATAGCCTTTTACCTTCTCTTTTACATGTCAAAATACACAAATTGATTTATACATAAAAATTCAAGCAATCCTGTGTTCAAGCCATTCTGTCACTTGTCATAAGCAATGAAGAAAGATCTATTAAACTAGAATTGCCGTGGCAAGGTATCCCAAGACAATCCCCCCCTTTAAGCATAGCCCCCAATTCTGCAGCATATACTCACACTTGGCAGTGACCATGTTTTCTTCTATCTATCAACATGAGAAACAAAATTTTTCACCAAATATGGGAATATTCTAGGTCAAGGCTATTCTTACGAAGCTTAGACTGATAAACATGCAAAATTTCAGGCTGATCGATACATCCATCCACTCAATTTTTATCCAAAGCAAATATATAGATAGACGCCACCAAAAGACAACTGCAGCACACTGTATAGAGGTAGTGAACAATTTACTTTTGCAGACAGAACAGGTGACTTAGTACCACAGTAGTGGTCCAGCTCTGTCTTCATCAGAGATGCAAATGGAACAGTGAACCAAGTCCTGGTCACTACATCTAAGCATCCTACATGGTTTTTAAAGGCTGTTACAGTTCTTGAAGGTAACGAGGTGTTAATTAATTATAAACTTAAACATCTTAATAATAAACATCTTAAACTTAACATGTTCCTGCACTGGCAGCCAGTGTAGAGAATGTAAGACAAGAGTTATGCTGTCATGTGTTGCAGTACCAGAGATGATCCTGGCTGCTGTATTCTGGATGGATAGCTGTAAGTCTGTTGATCTGAAACTAATATTTATTTTCAAAAGCACAAAACAGGTTCCATGTCTCTTATGGTAGTTACATATAACTGTAAGTAGCACACTAAAAAGCCATCACTGTCTATCATCCCCTTGATACATTGTTTAAACACAAAATATACAGCAGAATGACCACTCTCTCCTCATGGCTGATGAAATTTCCCGAAGCATTGTCCAGGATTTCCGGATTTCCAGGACAACAGGGAACACTGGAAAGTTGATTCACTGAGAAGTGTGAACACTGGTACAAAAGAAAGCTGAGACTCTAAAGAGCGGACACTGAAAATGAACGGCCTGGATATGAGACCTTGTCAAAGCTGACTCTAAAGAGCTGACACTGAAAATGAACGGCCTGGATATGAGACCTTGTCAAAGCTGAGACTAAAGTAAAAAGCCGACACTGAAATGAACGGCCTGGATATGAGACCTTGTCAAAGCTGAGACTAAAGAGCTGACACTGAAAATGAATGGCCTGGATAGGAGCAACTCTACATTTTTGTCTATGATGAAGCTTTTATAATGATTTTTTCTGTGCAAATTACACACACTTTCTTATTTTAAAAGCCTCATTTTCTATTGATAGTTTAATATAACAATAGTCTTGTGCATTATCAAAGTTATAATACAATGGATAAATACCAATAAAGGTTATATCAAGTTAAACAGATCTGGAAAAGAAAATAAATTTTTCTACCGGCCCAAAGTTTTACACATTGAAAACCTGGATTGTCCATTGTGTACTCCACAGAGTCCTTAAAGGTTCACACAGAAGAATCTGACAAACAAGTAGGATAATCAGGAGCCATGAATCAGAGAGATAAGATAATGATGAACAACAGGCAAGAAAGCCTAGATGATAAAGGGGAGATGTCCCAGTACATTCAGAGATAACTGGGTTGTCATTAATAGGTGAGGCATTATCACTAAAGGCCACAATAAAACATAAAATTCTCTGTACAATTACAAAAAAAAAAAAAGAAATATGCCTCCAAGAGTTATGAAAAATTAAAGTTAAACCTGCACATGAGGAACTTGTGATTGCCGAAAAACTGCAAAATACTGCCACATCACAAAGTGGGGGGGGGGGGGGGGGGATGCAGTATTGGTAATTATATTATATTTCATGAATTTTAGCAAGTCAACCTTGATTCAATAAAAATATATTTTAATTACTGTGATTTAATATATTGATACAAACATGATTCAAGTTTTCCAATTAACATGAATCTGAAGCCAATGAAGAGTTTAAAGAAGCTTGATTAAAAGAGACTTGTAGAAATAAATCATGGACCGTCACTGAAGCAGAGACCACAGCTTTATTACTCCTTTGATAATTTAAATCACTGATTGTGCCTGGTTCAAGTTTTGTTCTACTTGTGTACAAGAGAACACATGTAGTTAGAGCCTTTTATTGTAGATACTTTAACATTTTCAGGAAAAAACACTATACTTCAGGTATATTAAATTTTAACACACCACGTACATGAATGGTTCTTTTTAATGTGATGCCAACAAAAGTAGTCTCTCATGGTAGTTACATATAATTATATGTATAATGAATTCAGCAAGATCCATGTTGTCTCTCATGGTGTTTACATATAATTGAAAGTATAATGAATTCAGCAAGATCCATGTTGTCTCTCATGGTAGTTACATATAATTGAAAGTATACTGAATTCAGCAAGATCCATGTTGTCTCTCATGGTAGTTACATATAACTGTAAATATAATGAATTCAGCAAGATCCATGTTGTCTCTCATGGTACTTACTTATAATTGTAAGTAATAAAACTAAGTATACTGTATTCAGCAAGTTCCATGTTGTATCTCATGGTAGTTACATGTAATTGTAAGTATACTGAATTCAGCAAGTTCCATGTTTTATCTCATGGTAGTTACATATAATTGTTAGTATACTGAATTCAGCAAGTTCCATGTTGTCTCTCATGGTACTTACTTATAATTGTAAGTATACTGAATTCAGCAAGTTCCATGTTGTATCTCATGGTAGTTACATATAATTGTAAGTATACTGAATTCAGCAAGTTCCATGTTTTATCTCATGGTATTTACATATAATTGTTAGTATACTGAATTCAGCAAGTTCCATTTTGTCTCACATGATAGTTACATACTAGATGTGGTTGGACAATGGTCCTCAGAGGGCCCCGAGTTTCTGCAAGTGCTGGACTAGTTTATATATGGGTGAAAAATTAAGTAAAATTTGAAAAATATGACAAACAGAAACAGGTTTTTATCCATATGCATGAGGGAAAAAGTCCTACTGGATCAAATGATATTAAAGAAGATATGTCTGAAATAATGTGTGCAAAAGAAAATCACCGAATGTAATCTGTTAGTCATATTTAATTTTGAGCCAGTCTGTAATTCAATAGGTCTGGAGCCCTCATAGGCACCAATGATCCCTGTGAAATTGGGAAAGCTGCAGAAGGTTGTTGTTAACTTATTGTGTGCGAAAGAAAATCAGCCATTGGGCTGTGGCAGCCATATTGGATTCAGACAAGTCTATAATTCAATAGGTCTGGAGCCCTCATAGGTACCAATCATCCCAGTGAATTTGGGAAAGCTGCTGTATGTTGTTGTTGAGTTATCGCGTGTGAAAGAAACTCAGCGATTGGGTTGTAGCAGCCATATTGGAATTCCAACAAGTATGTAATTTGATAGGTCTGGAGCCCTCACAGGTACCAATCATCCCTTTGAATTTGGGAAAGCTGCACTATAATGTTTTTGAGTTATCGCGCGCGGGAAAGAAAGTGTCACTGACAGAAGGACAGATGGACATGGTGATCACTTTAGGGCACTGCTTGTCAAGCCGGGCCCTAATTATTGTAAGTATACTGAATTCAGGAAGATCCATGTTTTCTCTCATGGTAGTTACAAATAATTGTAAGTTTATTGAAATAAGCAAGTTCCATGTTTTTCTCATGGCCCGAGTGGTAAAAATCATGTTGGACTTAGTTCATGCCCCCCCCTTCATAGTTCTACGAAGGGGGGGGGGGGGGGGGGGGAGTATCATGCAATACCTGCCCTGATTATTATGTAAGGTATATATATACCTTCTGACATTAGTAATATTGATGACATCAGGAATCAAGGATGACATCAAGCCAGTTAGAAAGCAGCGCATCCTTGTTATAAAAGCTCTGGTTGCCAGGAAGAACACTACGGCTGTCAGTGATTGGTCAACACTGACTGTCATGCCAGTCTGCTGATCTTTTATTGTCTCAGGGACAGACTAGTTTTTTTTGCATTTCTGTGAAGTTATATAATAAGAGATAACATTAAGGGGGAGTTTACCATGAAAATTATTTCCCAGAACTTATTCCCATTTGGGGATTCCCCAAAGCAGGCAATGACAGTTCAGTCATGAGTTATCTGTGCTGTAACTGCTATCTAAGAAAGTTCATCCAAGCCACAGATATCTTTTTTCAGGTACTCAACTTATGAGCTTTGCTTGGCATTTTTTTGTGTGTGAAGAGACTCATTTAATGCTACACCCTGGTACCATGTGAAAACGAGGTGCAGATCCAGGTGGGGGGGGGGGGGGGGGGTTGGGGGTCAAGACCCCCCCACTGCTTTTAACCAACAACCTTTTTATTCATCCACTGACCCCTCCCTGCAAAAAATCCTGAATCTGCACCTGTAAATCACAGTCGCATGGATCATTCTTGGTGGGCATACGAAATATTGTAGCGGTCATTTTGTTATATCAGAAGGAAAGAATAAAAATCATACATGTGGTTGTCCTGGTTATGTTATATATGATACAACATTTTATCATGATGAGAAGAGCATAAGACCTCTGACACAGCCATGCTGCTGAGGCATGAACTCTATTTACCCATGACCTGACCTCTGGTGTACCAGAATAATTAACTGCTAATAAATCTATTCCTAAGCATCTTAGTTCATGAAAAATGCTTACAAATTAATGAAAATATATGGCTAAAGTAAATCTATTATAAGTTTATTGCTATATCTTTTAAGTTTTTAATATATTTGCCAATGGAAGTTATCCAAACAATATTCACTATAACTGATATGGGACAATAATCATAGATAACTTTTCTTATATCAATAAGGTCAAGGACAAGGTCATGTAACAAAAAATAAACACGACCGCATGGTAGGCTCGAGAAATTCAACAGGAGTTGAAATCTTAGCAATTTCCTGATAAGAGCACTCCTACCTTATTTATTTTTGCTCCAGAACAATTTATTATTGGTAAAAAATTTGCTTAATTGCCTCCATTTTCTCTGTTTATTTTGCAAATATCCTTATGTACCGATGCTACGCTTTTTCATATGGGGATCCCCATAACTGAAATCTCATTTCAGTAATGAACCCATAATAAGCATTATTCTGGCCTAGAACAGCTAAAACCGCCAATATATACTGATCCCATCAGTGCCTTTGGAATGGACTTTGTGGTCTGTTTACATCTGAATGGACTTTGTTTTGGGCCAAATACCATCCACATTTAACGATTCAAGCAACTGTAGTTAAATGACTAAGGAACATGGCAGAACATTCACTGCACCATATTAAAACAAGTCTTTGCAATTTCTCCAAATAAGCTTCCATTTTTACACTATAAAATGATGTTTCAGATTTATATAATTTTTGTTTAATTTGAAATTTTCATTAAATATTGTGGTCATTATATGATCCTATAAGGTTCAAAGTTGTCTGAATTTAGTGAATTACCAGTTTTTATTGTTATTTCTGAGACTCATGGACAATAAGGTAAAGGTGTAGTTAAGGGTTTTTTTTATAAAAGGCCTATATTACCAATTGTTAACGCATTATTTCCAAATATAAAAGGCCTATATTACCAATTGTTAACGCATTATTTCCAAATTTGTGTGGTTCTATAATAAGAAATGTATGGTTATATAAGAATAAGGCATATTTAGTGTAATAACCAAAATATATTACAAAGAATGACATAAATTGCTCAAATATAGCTTGTTTTCCTGGCGACGTCATGAATGTAATGTGCAACATCATGGCGAAAGATCAAAATTGGAGCCGGTATAGTCGACTTTTAAGCCACAATGACTCTCAAACAAAACCACCTTTCACAATATAACCCTTAATTTCAAAAACTTGATCTTTACATCTCTTAATCAAAGAATATTACTTTTGTTTATAATTTGCGTTAAATATTGTAATATAAAACAAGGGACCCATGGGTCACGGCACTCAGCTAGAGTTTGAAAAATTTTTGCAAATGCAAAATATGCAAAATATCCTATTGTAATGTTTTCATTTATATAAGCATATGAGAAGCTAAGAGGAAAGGGGCCCTCCTACTTCGTTATAGTAAAGTTCTAAATATATGATTGCAAACTAATACTCTGACAAGACTGTCATGAAGAAAAACAGTAACAGTTTTGAGATACTGTGATGCATATGAAAAATTTACAGATGGAGAGGCAAGTGGACAGAATGGACTAATACCTTTATTTCACTTTTAAGAGAATAATGCATTTAAGTTTACCTATAAGCCTATTTTTTTAGCATATCCACTTTTTCCATTAATAGTTTTTATCTGATTCATTTTTTTATTTACAGTTTTCAAATTTGTAATATATTTGAAAATATAAGTTAAAATATTAGAATTCTAAGTTGCAATCATTATATATCCAGAGTGTAGCTCATATTGGGTCATATTATGCATACACATATATTTTATTATTTTTAAATCAAAAATGTTTAAACTAAATTTAAAAGAAAACTAGATATTTCTTGGCACCTGGTATCCCCAGACAATAAACCCCCCCCCTTTAAGAATAGGCCCCCCCCCCATCTTCAGCAACAATTAATATCAGACCACACTCGTAGAAAAGGTCACTCTCATAGAAAAGGTCATGACCCGAATTTCAATATACATCATCCCCTAACCCATGTCTATGTATATGCATAATATAAAAGAAATCTGTCCATTAGTTTTTGACTTATAATGCTCACAGTACTGTTAAGTGGCAATGATGGGGTATTAAACGGCACGAAAACAAGTAAAAGAACTAGACATTTCTTGGCACCGCAGGTGCCAGAGTATCCCCAGACATAGTAGCCCCCCCCCCTTCAAGAATAGACCCTTATTTTTAGCAGCATATACTGACACTTGGCATATTATTGTTTCTTCCATCTAACAATCCACAATCTTGTTGAAGATGTTGGTCCTGTGACCTTAATCTTTTTAAAGATGTGTCCTGTGACCTTGACCTTTGACCTCATGACCAAAAAATCAATTTGGGTCTTGCTTTTCCAATGGGACATATACAAGTCAAGTTTGAAATCTATACATCAATAAAGCAGGAATTATCATCCAGAAACTATTTTTTTTGGACAGATGGCTCCTGTGACCTTCACCTTTGACCTCAAATTGATAGTGTTCTTCCTCTCTTGGCAGGAGAACTATATGTGCAAGATGAAAGATCTGAGGTGAAATGTTTGGCTGAAAATGCATCCACATCTTTTTAAAGATGTGTCCTGTGACCTTGACCTCTGACCTCATGACCCCAAAATCAATTTTGGTCTTGCTTTTCCAATGGGACATATACAAGTCAAGTTTGAAATCCATACATCAATCAAAGCAGGAATTATCATCCAGAAACTAATTTTTGGACAGATAGCTCCTGTGACCTTCACCTTTGACCTTGTGACCTCAAAACTGATAGGGGTCTTCCACTCTTGGCAGGTGAACTATATGTGCAAGATGAAAGATCTGAGATGAATTGTTTGGCTGAAAATGCATCCACAATTTTTTTAAAGAGGTTTCCTGTGACCTTGACCTTTGACCTCATGACCCCAAAATCAATTTGGGTCTTGCTTTTCCAATGGGTCAAATACAAGTCAAGTTTGAAATCCATACATCAATAAAAGAAGAAATTATCATCCAGAAACTAATTTTTGGACAGATGGCTCCTGTGACCTTCACCTTTGACCTTGTGACCTCACACCTGATAGGGATCTTCCTCTCTTGCAGGTGAACTATATGTGCAAGATGAAAGATCTGAGATAAAATGTTTGGCTGAAAATGCATCCACAATCTTTTTTAAGATGTGTCCTGTGACCTTGCCCTTTGACCTCATGACCCAAAATCAATTTGGGTCTTGCTTTTCCAATGGGACATATACAAGTCAAGTTTGAAATCCATACATCAATAAAAGCAGGAATTATCATCCAGGAACTAATTTTTGGACAGATGGCTCCTGTGACCTTCACCTTTGACCTTGTGACCTCAAAACTGATAGGGGTCTTCCTCTATTGGCAGATGACTTATATGTGCAAGATGAAAGGTCTGAGATGAAATGTTTGGCTGAAAATGCATCCACAATCTTTTTTAAAGATGTGTCCTGTGACCTTGACCTTTGACCTCATGACCCCAAAATCAATTGGAGTCTTGCTTTTTCAATGGGACATATTTAAGTCAAATTTGAAATCAATACATCAATAAAAGCAGGAATTATCATCCAGAAACTAATTTTTGGACAGATAGCTCCTGTGGCCTTGACCTTTGACCTTGTGACCCCAAAATTTATATGCAACATCCACTATTGGCAAGTGAGCTATATATTCAAGATGGAAGACCTGGGATGAAAGTTTGGCTTAAACTGCATCCACAGTATCTTTTAAATGCCAGTCCAGTGACCTTGACCTTTGACCTCATGACCCTAGAACCTATAGGGTTCTTACTTTAGTGGTGGGCCATACATAAGTCATGTTTGAAATCCATATGGCTATCAACACTGGAGATATCATAAGAGGTGTGTGATTTTCACCATATATGGCAATATTCAAGGTCAAGGCCACTCTCATAGGAAAGGTCATGACCCCAATTTAAATAAACATCATCCCATAACCCATACCTATGTATATGCATAATATAAAAGAAATCTGTCCATTAGTTTTTGACTTATAATGCTCACAGTACTGTAAGGTGGCAATTTTGGGGGTATTAAACGGCACGAAAACAAGTAAAGAATAAAAGGGGGCGCCACCAGTTTCTGGAACACGACAACCCTATCCATGATCTTCCATCAACTTGATTTTGGGATCAATCCATGCAAGATTTCTTGAGATATTAAAGAATTTGTGTGATTTTCCCCAAAATTGGACCTATTCAAGGTCAAGGACACTCTCCTAGCTGGGCTAGCGCTGGCCATAGAAACTTGTTAGCCACTGTGGCTAATTAGCTTGGAAAATCATTAGCCACAGCTCACTTTGGTTAGCCACAGGAAACGTTTAATGAATTAATCTTCTAAGCTGATTAATACATTACATATTATAGAACATAGCAATAGGCAGTCATTCCAAAACATTTAAACATTAGTAGGCAGTAATAGGAAAAAAATGATAAAAAATTATGAACAATAGTAGTAGTAAGAGGATAATAAATTGCTATTACTATTAATTTCTATTACTAGCCTATAGGTTTACTATTGTGTGAAAACTAGCAGCAATACTGATGTGGTCTTAATTTAGTCACCGACTGCTTTCCTCCAATAGGGGTATCTAGCATAGCCACTAAATTAATAAGATGGCCCATCAAACCTGATCATTAAAGGTGGATGGCCTGTTGCCATCCGTGCACATAGCTTTTCAGTATTTAAGGAAGTCATGTCTGAAAACATTCGCAGGTTCTTCTTTTGTTCTTGTGAAATTAACCTACCATGGATTGTAACATTTGTAATTCAACTCACCTAGGTCTGGTAAAAGATTTTACACAAAAGGACCAACATTGATTCTAGTGAACAAAACGAACTATGCTATGATTGGTCAAAGGTTTGGCATGGGAATTTAGCCAGTTGCTCATTGGACAAGGTACATTACCCATTACACATTTCACCCACTGTAATGAATAAAGCATACTGGATAACCATGTTTATTGACTGAAGTATGTATAATTGCCCAACATTTATCCAAAGATGTGGACACTAGTGGTAACACGGGTTATTATACAACAATATATATCCTGTTTAAATAAAGAAGCCCTGCAGTCAAACTACAGGTCATTTGGCAGTATTCTTCCGAGCTAACATGAAAAAACACACTCCTAGAATAAAGTTTGTTCTTCTTTAGTCCATCTCTGGACCCTTATGTCCTATGTTAGACCTGATGGACGCCTACGTGTCCGTCCATCAGGTCTAACATATGACACAAGGGTCCAGAGATGGACTAGTTCTTCTTATAGTATTTTAATCTTTGTGTAGTCAGTAATACCAAAATAGGAGGAAATTTATACTAACAATAGCCATGGCATTTAAAGCTTTTCATGACACCATTATAATAATGGTTAGTAGTAATAGGAAATCAATAGTAATACTTATAGTAATACATTCTGTTACTGGAAGCCGTAATAAGCCCTATGTGTGATTAAATGACTTTGAAGCAATAATGTCATAAGATTAGTGCACATATATAAAACAGCCTCAGTCCAATACCTGAGAATCACACTGTCTCCTCTAGGAAGATTATATGTCCATACATCATGCTGTCTCTGAAATGAAGCACGCGCGGGAACACGCGAAACGATCTTTAAAAGTTGTAGTTTGAGAACATTTCCGTTCAAGGATAGCATATATTTGGCCGACCATAGCGTCGGGTGTTACAAGACCACAAGGCCGTATATATTAACCACTGACGAAAATATTTGATAGATGCCGGCTAATTACACTTTAATAAAGAAAACACATTACCCAGTACGCTTTATTTATTACGGTGTGTGAAATCAATCGCTGTAATATTGTTATATATTGATACGTAAACTGTGTCACTACTCACAGATGATCAGTGAAATTTACCTTCTGTCCAATGAGCGTTAAGCTAAGTTCCATGCTCAACTATCGACCAATCAGAGCAGAGTTAGTTTTTGTTTTATAAGAATAAAGGGCATCTGCCAGAGAATTCTCGGAGAGCCGGAGAATTTTTATGGTTGTTCACGCAATGTTGAACAACTCCAAATATTCTCCTTAAATTCTTTGCGGATTCTCCAACTTTTTGACAGTTGTAAACAAACACGATCACGGAATAATCGATGATAGGATTTGCAATATTTGTGTATTATTTTTTAATCGCCACTGTGGCGATTTCTGCAAAAAATTTCCTCGCATTTTGGACAAATTACTCGCATTTGGCGACGTGGCGAGCGGCTAGCACGAGCCCAGCCTAGTAAAGGTCATGACCTCATTTTAAATAGGTGTCGTCCTCTTACCCATATCTATACATATACCAAGTTTGGTAAAGATCCATGAAATATTTTTTGAGTTATCACGCCAACAAGACTCATATGCGGAGGCGGCGGGACCAGTATGAAAACATAGTATCCCCCGACTTTGTCTGGGGATACAATAATGCCACAACATGGCATCTACAAGATTATTCCTTGAATCACCATTTAAAAGTTTTGCACATTGGAGTTTTCATTACATGCTTAATTTTATTCACTGAATTGAAATAAAAGATTCAGTAAATTTGATAAAATAAAAACATCTTTTCAAATAAAGTATACACACTGTTGGTTGAATGAGGGACAACCATTATCATTGTGCTAAATACTATCTCAGCTATAATTTATAACTGGAATTAATAGTCAATTTCACACCTGGTAAAGTTTTTTCTTTTCTAAAGTAAGGAATTACTTATTTGATGAACATCCACACTTTCATACCAATACATCACATTGTGGACACAATACAATGTGCTCTTTAATCATTGTAACCCTGGTGGTACAATACCAAATCTAAAATGAAGCATAGCCAAGAATAAAATAAAATACAGAAAATAACATAATTCATCTAGTTGATGCACCATCGGGGGGGGGGGGGGGGGGGGGGAGTGCAGGGCAGAGGGGAAGCTTGCTAGTAGTGGCCAAGCTGAGCCAAGGCAAGCTGCCTGGGGCCAGTTACACAATGCAAGTGAAGGCTGTACTACCAGGTGGGCTAGATGTAAACAACACTGAAATGGTGTATGGAAACTTGAAAAGTTACCCTTTTCAATCAATTCCTTTGAAATTTCAGATTTTAAAAGATTAAATCCTTATGTATATATGTTGTGAAAATTAAATCAAACAGTGCTTCCAGGGAAAAAACGTGCCATTGCCAAAGTTGGACAAAATTTAAGGCATTGATTTTTTATTTATGTTAATAACTTGACAAATTTGCAAAATTCAGATCTAATTTTGGGTAAACAATTGAATCTTGATTAAATAAAGTTATATTCCTGAAAAAAAGTCTCCAGCTTCAGCAATTCTCATACAAGGTGAGTAAATATATTTCCTGATTTTTTAAAAATTGCATTATATTTGGGCCAATAACTTCAAATAATACCTAATACTGACCTAATTTTTTGTATGTTCATAGAAAATGTATGGAAGAAAATGAATACTAAATATGATCAAAAACAGATCAGTGGTTTTGACATTAGGCAGCCTTGAAGTGTAACAATGGTTTTTTAATGGAAAACGGAGGTTTTTCCTTAATATCTCAAAGGAACACAGTCCTAATGACCCAATTTCCAGTATGGTAGGAGATTTTGGGGACATCTAATGGTATGCAAAGTTTTGGATTCGTAGGTCCAACGGTTTTGAAACGTGCCCTGTAAATAGACGGACGGTCAGACGGACGACGGACCACGACTATAGCTCAGATGACTTATAGTCAGCTGAGCTAAAATTACTGTAGTCCGTTTCATCCCCTCGTGTCCACCTGTTTTTTGCTATGAAAATTTTATTAGGTACATTTCAAGGGAAACAATTATAGTGTAGAGGAGAGGATTACAGAACCTAATTTTCAACTAGGTAACTAAATTCCTACCTTATGCCATATTTGAGTAATAGAATTTTCTGAAAATATGAGAAATCAGTCTACATTTTACAACATATAAGACCCACTTATGGCGGTCAAGGTCATTGGTCACATGCAAAAACAGCCTCAACTGACAGCTGCTGATTGGATGATCTCATGTAAACACTCTAAAAAATATAACCAGCTAAAACAAAGATGGCTACTTATGGAGGGACACACAATATCTGCCAGATCATGATAAAGAGACTAAAATGTTGTGAAACATGAACGGCGGATTTATTGTAAAATTTATAACTGCCATATTAGGTAGTCACTTCCATATGTTGTTTACTTGGAAAATATTGAAAAATATAAACTTTTAAGTAAATTATCTACAAAAAACAGGTGGACAGCAGGTGGTGAAATGGACTATAAAAACCCAGTACCGTTTTTTAACGGCACCAGTACCGACGATAATACACACACAAAAGAGAACAGCAAAATCAGAATAAGAACATATTCAGTCCACCTGGTTCTGATAAAAAATACCATATTTTTTATTATTAACAACAGAAATACAGCTACCTAGGGCCGCCTTACATGATGATGCAATAATGGGGCTGTTTTCACTATGTCAGGCCCGAAAAGCTGATCTTAAATTTCTTCGCATGCAGCAAAACAAGTCGATCAATACAAAAATGACCGTTCATGTCACGTACACACAATTTAGAGACCACAAAATACTGGTTAAACGTAACAAAATACTTACAACAATAATAATGAACCCTAAGTATTCTGATATGTGACGACTTTGTAGTTACTGACCGCTGGTCAACTGCTCCGACAACACCTTTATCAAAGCAGCTGTTCTCTCCAACCTTGGCCAGTTTGATCCAGTTGTTACAGCGACCTTCACCTTGCCAGCTGGTTGGCCAATCAGAGCCCAGTGTTTGACGCAGCCCACCTGACGATGATGGTGGGCGTGTCACTAGTATATAGTGAGGCCGCGTGCTTCACTGTAAGGATTAATTGTATGTGTAATTAACGACAGTCGTCATGGCTATATGTCAACCAGTCATTAAACGGAGGTTTGACTCTTTGTAGAGGGAAATAGTTGTCGCGTTGAGGCCTAGCATAATTTATAATTATCTAAAACTATATAGGCTATTTATAAATGGTGCCCTTTCAAAAAGTGTAAAAGCGATAAACTTTAAGTGAATGTTTGTATTTGGGCATAAAAAGCTACAAAATTTACCGTACATCAAGTTACAGTGCAGTAAAAAAGAAAATGAAAGAATAAGAAACAGACGAATGAAGACCGCCATACCTATTAAACTAAAACTGATGACAGGATAAATATATATATATATATATATTTATCCTGTCATCAGTTTTAGTATATATATATATATATATATATATATATATACAGTGGCGTCAATTTGTCTTCAAGGGGGAGGGGATGACTCGCAACTTTTTTCAAACACGCACATAAGCACACACTGTATATATATATATGTATATATATATATATATATATATATATATATATATAATATATATATATATATATATATATATATATATATATATATATACCTTTCTTTATTGTCTGTGTAAAACATTTATATATATTACAATTTTATATATATATAATTAAGGTTTTAGAAAATAAGGTATTCTGTTCAGTATATGTTAATTCTAAATCAGGTTTAGATATAAAATATTTCATATTAAACTCGAATTGAACTTAAGTGCATTATTCTATTAATGATATATATTTAATTTCCAATATATAAATATTAATCTCTGAATTTCAGGGGGGGGGGGGGTGATTACACAGATCATCCCCCTTGGGACTGAATCATCTCGAATTCAAAAAGTGATATGAAAGTAAAGCTCTTTCCACTCATAATTATAATACAGCTGGTAAATGTTGCAGAAAAATGACAGAAATACCATATGTTAGAAAATACTTCGATAACTTAAAAAGTATATAGGCCTATAGAGAAACTTGTATAAAATCTGTAACCGTGGCTGCATAATGTTACAATCAATGACATAATTAAAGGTACTAGAACTTTGGCCTAATTTTCCGCTCGGTCCTTAAATTCTGGGATTCATTTTTTTCGTAATATCTCTATTGACATAAATCTCGCTTCAAAATATAATATAGATCTGCAGAATGTAGACTAAATCTGCCGGACAGGCATGCAATAAAAGATCACTGGACGGGACTATAGTATCCCTCCTTGCCCTTGTCCCTTATATACGAGACCAGTACGTACGTTATATGTATGCCACCTGGACGCCCAACCAGCCGGACAGAGCCTGCCACGAAACAGGGACAGGTATTCAAATGTGGCCTTGGGCGTCTGCCAGTTCAATAGAGACATATCTTGACTGTTTTAGTTGAGTGGACAGACACAGGCCGTCCATATTACCTTTTAGCTGAGCGGGCCTACCTGACCTTGGAGTACCAAAAGAGGCCATTAATTGTCATGTCAAGACTTGAACAAATTAACCCATATAACTATACCCCCCTGCACTCAGCACCGACACCTGAGGCACAACGTGAATCTGTCGATAACCATATAGGAGTAAACATTACAGGCAGGAGTCTGGTGTTACATATACGGAACAGAGTGAAAATTACGTTTTCTGTAACTTTAAGACAGATACGGAGGATCACCCGGACTTACGTGGCTCGATCGCCAGGTTTCCACGATTATCCCCTGCTAAAGTAATACTAGTATGTGACCCGATCTACCCCCGCGCGCGCACACACACACACTCACACACACACACACGGGGCTTTACAAAGAAACAAATATTTTACATAATTTCTAAAATTGTGATCTGTAACTTTCTTAAATGTTGTGTGTGACAAGTCTGAAACTTTTGATTAAATTTACTCAGAGAGTGCATACCTCGCAAACGCCAGTGCCTGAATCTACATCAGTTAAGATCCGTAACTAAAGTTCGCCCATCATCAATTAAGATCCTTAACTAAAGTTCGCCCATCATCAATTAAGATCCTTAACTAAAGTTCGCCCATCATCAATTAAGATCCGAAACTAGAGTTCGCCCATCATCAATTAAGATCCGTAACTAAGGGTTCGCCCATCATCAATTAAGATCCGTAACTAAGGGTTCGCCCATCTGATCGCATAGTAAAAGCAATGTTTTTTTGGTTACTGGGCTACACTTTCTCCAAATCAATATAAATTCGTAGAATAATTCTGTGTTGTGAACAAAAAAGATAATAGGAATGAATCTGTTGATATAATACATAGGTGGCTCAATAGGCCTAAGACATGTTCACTGTATTAAAATAAATGAATAAAAGGGGGATTTTCACTCAGTAGCACAGACGGACACCATACAAAATTATTGTAGGTGGTGCTACCATTCCTGTATACGAGATAACGCTATCAAAGCTCTATGGACATGCAAACACTTCAGGCCAACACGTCCAACCACTCCTGAGATATGTGCAGTGATAGAGGGGACGCAGTAAACAATAGGCCTAACAGGTGGTGTCATCAGTCTTGTGTACGGAACAGAGCAATCGAAGCTCCAACGAAATGCAAAATTTCAGACCAATACGTCAAACCACTTTTTAGATATGTGCATGGGTGGACACCACTAAAAACATTTGTAGTTTCGCCACCAGTCATGTGTACGAGAAAGCTATCCAAGATGTATGGAAATGCACTATTTCAGGCCACAACATTAAACCACTCATAAAATACGCGCGTGCTTTCCCCCAAAAACAGGAGTAATTAAGATGGTTTCACCAGTAGTCTTGTGAAATAAACCTGCTAAAATCTGTTACATGGAACATTCCAGGCCAGTTTGTCAAAATGCTCATTAGAATATGAGAAAGAACATGTGTATACTACGCATAAACAAATTAAGTAGCGCCACCTGTCATGTTTTCGAGAAAGCTCATACTTCTGACCAGGGCTGACCGAAGTTCTCGAGTCCAGGTAGTAGCACACGTGTCCAAATTTGAAACCTCCATTTCAACATGTGACCAACATCTGCATATATTTGGTGAGAGTAGCTAGCTGATACCGTTTCTGAATCGTATCATGGTTACCTGGCCAAAGGACTAAGTTCAGCTTCCCCGTAACTCGGCGAAAATATACTTCAGCACAAAACCTCATATACAACCTCAACAAACAATGTTTGACATGTGACCGACGTTTGCATAATATTAGGGAAAGCTAGCTCCAGTCGTTTCCGAGTATGGGTGCTATTACTCGAGTGCTATGTACGATAAACGTGCCTTGGCATTCTCTTATAGGTTTGCTAAAATATAAATTTAAATCATTTAAATAATTTTTGAGCCAGTATGGCCATACGAACTTTCAACTGAATATTCTACTGTTCAGGTACAGGCTCTAAATGTTAATGTAATTCAAGATAACACTTAGATGTCCCGCACAAATGATGTGGACACGGGCAATTAAACAGATGTTAATCAAATTATCAAGGGCTTGTGCTATAACGTTAATTATTACTGACGAAGAAAGGAATCCAATAAAGACGTATAGATGAATGTGACATCTTTATCATATACTGAATCGCAATACCACCGAGGATAATTAGAATACGGGTAGTCGACAAGCGATTATGTGTATCCGCCGAAATCAGAGTGTTGGGCGGGTGAAGTGAGGCAAGGATTGAGTGGCAAGGGGAAATAGAGGGAGATGTGTTGCATATTAGCATGGATAGCTGCCACGTAAACATGATTGTAGGTGGTGCCACCTGTTATTTGAAAGAGAAAGCTATCAAAGATGTATACATATGCAAATTTCAAGTGGATAAGTCAAACTACTGCTGTAATTTTAGTAATTTTTACCCTAGGCCGATGAACAGATGGACACCATGCAAAAACGGTTATAAATTAGGCAAACAATTTTAAAAGCTGTGAAGCTATGTAAGGTCTATACTCATGCAAAACTTCAGGTCGATACGTCTTACTAGTCCTGAGATATTAGCATGGATGTCTGCTGCATAAACGTGAATGTAGGATGCGCTACCTGCCACAAAATCAAGAAAGCTATCCAAGATGTAAACATATGCAACATTTTAGGCGGATTAATCAAACCATTGCCGAGATATGAGTGATTTTGTCCCGGTGCAGACAAACAGAAGGATGCTGTGCAAAAATGGTTGCAGGTGCGTATGATTAAGAACTATATGAGATCTATACACATGCAAACGTTCAGGTCGATACATCTGACCAGTCCTAAGATATTAGCATGGATATCTGCAGTATACACGTATATGTAGGTGGCGCCACCTGCCACAAACTCGAGAAGGCTATTCGGATAAGTCAAACTACTGCCGAGGTATGAGTGATTTTATCCAACGGCAGACAAACAGACGGACGCTGTGCAAAAATGGTTGCAGGTGACGCCACCAGTTTTGTGCATGATAATGAGCATAATTTCAGGAGAATACGTCAAACCAGTCCTAAGATATTAGCATGGATGTCTGCCACCTGTCATTAAATCAAGAATACTATTTAGGATTTATACACATGCCAAATGTTAGGTAGATAGTGTTACGGGGTGCACATAAAAAAGCGGACCGAACTGTCTCGCTAGTGAAGCTTGCTTTGCTAGCGAAGCGGTTGGTTCGCTGGACTTGTGCGCCACCGACCTAGGTTCGACTCCCGGAATAAGCTCACCAGAGTGTGACTCCTGGGGAAAATTAGTCTTGTTCTGATAGCAGAACGCTCTTAAGAGGGGGTGTGTCACGGGGTGACCGAACTGTCTCGCTAGTGAAGCTTGTTTTTTTTTAGCGAAGCGGTTGGTTCGCCGGACTTGTGCGCCACCGACCTGTGTTCGACTCCCGGATCGGCCCAGAAATTTCCCCTCATTTATTTGTCTTCGTAACAATAATCCAACCACTTCAGAGATATGAGTGATGTTAACCCATGGCAGACGAACAGATGAACGCTAAGCAAAATGGTTGCAGGGGGCGCCACCAGTTTTTGTGTCTGATATAAAGCTATCCAAGAGCAACATTCTTGCAAAATTTCAGACCGATTGGTCAAACAAGTCTGAAGGTATGTGGGTTAATGTGTGAAGACAGACGCACAGACGGACGCACTGCAGAGACGAAAGGTCGAAGGTCAACGCAAAATTGTTAGAAACCAGTTCACATATGACCCAATAATAGGGTCAATTTTCGAAAAAAATTGTCCAGTGGGTTCAGAAGAGTGCTCCGGAAACGAACGCGGCGGCGGCGGAGACGGCGGAACCCGGTCAAAGGCATAGTATCCGCAAAACTTTTTTTTCGAAAAATAATGATAGAAAGCCGATGTTTTTATCAAATTTCAGAGACCCACAATTCATTTACAGCCTGTTATTCACCTTCCTTATTTGTAAGATTTCTGGCTTATTCTGGACACACATTAATGAACTAGATTCTTAGTATGTGGTATGAGCTTGTATATCTTCGGGCTGTCAGTATGGTAAATATGCCAATGTTGACAGAGAAAACGGTTTGTAACCTACGGTGGTAAAATGCACGTGCGGAAATTAAAAGGGCACTAATTAGTGTGAGAATACTAGCATATGAAGCAACACAGTCCCTTTTTTAATTATATATCACTGATTCGTCTGATTTGCAACCAGGTGTCTTTCGATCAGAACCATTTATTCCGCCCCCCCCCCCATGTCATCAACATATGGATATAGACAAAATTGACAGCCCGTGAACTGTGGGTTTATTTTTATATAAGGGAATAAATACTGAAAACCGGTCACTGACAATAACATAATGTTACGAGCACATTACTATGTATTGGCCTTCTGCCAACTAAATCGATCTCTTGCGACACAACGATTCAGCCGATTGTCTCTAGCCAAGTTTTAAGATTCCGTCAAGTAGGGTCTTATTTATTCTAATTATTTTATTATTTCATATAATGTCAGTCAGGGTTAAACACTGTTGCATGTAGTGTAAATCTATATAAAGAACACAAAATGTCCCGTTTAACCAGCATTCTTCACCACTAGAGGGCGTTCATGGCTTTGTGCAGGACTTCTTTCAGGTGGGCTTACTTTCAGTTTAAATTAAATTTGGGTATTCTACAAATTTATTGTATTAAAAAAGGCATTGCTATGGCACTTTGCATCTCCAACTACATTCACAGCGTTGCATATTTTTGTGCCCAGTCAGTGTATCTAATGCGCCCCAAGGCCTTTATGGGCAACAGCCATTTAATGCGCCTCCAGGCATATATATATAAAATTAAATGATACGATATTTAGTAAAATTTAGTTAAAAATCAAGTTAAACTGAACCAATGCTGCCTGAAGCAAAAAGCTACAATTCTCTATCTCTATATTTAAAAGTAAAAAAGTTAGAAAAATGAGACCCCATATTTTTGAATATCATAAATTTCCCCATCCCCATCCCCCCCCCCCCCCCCAAAAAAAAATGCGTAACCATGGCAACAGAAGATTGATGCAGCTACAATTCAGAAGGAAGGCTATGGAATGTCGAATAAAATTTTAACTACCGTTTGTGAATTTTGACGTAGATATGATGAAAAAGCAATGTTTTTTTTATTACCATGACCTTTGACCTATTTACTCTGATAGACAAATTTCTATAATTTCAATTGTTCTATCAACAGTATAACATTCAGAGGGATTGCTAAAAAATCTGTCCTTTGAATTGCCATATGTCAGACGAAAGAACAAGCAGGGAGGCGAATTTGACGACAATTTACAAACAGACGGACATTCTGACACATCTGAGATGACAATTGACTAGACCATCTTACATCTATACACACGCAAAATTTTGGCCCAATCGGTCAAACGGTTCCCAAGATATGAGCTTGGATGTCTGCAGCGTAAACGTGTATGTAGGTGGCGATACCTGTCTATGAATCAAGAAAGCTGTCCAGGATGTATAAACCTGCAAAATTTCAGGTGGATAAGTCCATCCACTGCCGAGATATGAGTGATTTTAACCATGGCAGGTGGCGCCAACTGTCATTAAATCAAGAAAGCTTTTCAGGATGTATACACATGCAAAATTTCAGGTGGATAAGTCAAACCAATGCCGAGATATGAGTGATTTTAACCATGGCAGATGAACAGATTGACGCTGTGCAAAAATGGTTGCAGGCGGCGATACCGGTTTTGCGTATGATGAAGAGCAATGTTAGATCCATACACATGCAAAATTTTGGCCTAATCGGTCAGACGGTTCCCGGGATATGAGCTTGGATGTCTGCAGCGTTAACGTGAATGTAGGTAGCGCCACCTGTCATTATATCAAGAAAGCTTTTCAGGATGTATACACATGCAAAATTTCATTTGGATAAGTCAAACCACTGCCGAGATATGAGTGATTTTAACCAAGGCAGATGAACAGATGGACGCTGTGCAAAAATGGTTGCAGGTGGCGCCACCAGTTTTGCGAATGATGAAGAGTTATGCGAGATTTATACACATGTATTATTTTGGCCGAATCGGTCCGATGGTTCCCAAGATATGAGCTTGGATGTCTGCAGCGTTAACGTTAATGTAGATGGCGCCACCTGTCATAAAATCAAGAAAGCTATCCTGGATGTATACACATGCAAAATTTCAGGTGGATAAGTCAAACCAATGCAGAGATAGGAGTAATTTTATCCCAAGGCAGATGAACAGATGGACGCTGTGCAATAATGGTTGCAGGTGGTACCATCATTTTTAGTGTATGTTAAAAAGGTTTCCAAGGGCTACATTTGTGCAAAAGTTTGCCTTAAAGCCTGATCGGTCATTTGGTTCCTGAGATATGTGGGTTTATGTATGGAAAAACACGCACTATGGACGCTGGGCAGAGAGGAAAGGTCAGAGGTCAACAAACAAGGGACCTATGGGTCACGGCGCTCAGCTGTTATATATGATAAAAAAATATGATTTAGAAATGAGGCACATGCTGGTTTTATGTGGTAATAAAAAAGCTGTATTATGAGTTGTTGTTGTTTAGCTTATGTATGATTTTGATAGTACCTTTGGAGACAGGAAAGAGGATTAATTTCATTTATTTTATTAACAAATGGAGAGCGTTTGTCACACAGATTTTGACTTTGCCATATAACTTATAAGCAGAACATATAATATAAGAGTTTAACTATTTATTAAAAAAATTACAAATATTGTCCCAAATATAATTTTTATTAAAAATAAGAGAATTGTATGATTTTTTTCTAAATAAAATATAACTGAAATGATTATTAAAATTATATTAAAGAATATATTCATGAATGCATTCATTAATACATTTTGAAGTATTTGCACTGGTATTCATATACTTTCATTTTTACTTGAATTCCCATTCTTATGAAAGAAATTTTATAATGGAGTACATATTCATATTCGTGTTTAAATACAATTGCAAAGTATTCTCACCATGTCTGGTATTAATTCAGTTTTCACCAAACAATGATGTTGAGAATCCAGAATACACAAAATTCACACATTTAAATAATGATCATAAGTACCTGGTTTTATGGCTTTTATTTATATTTAAAAAAATGTAATATATTCAATTTGGACTAATTTCACATCAATGTACTAACTATAGACACAGTAGGAATCTAGACAATAATATTATCAACTGCATCTTTGTCTATCATTAATTTCCTTCATATGATCCCCAATGATTAGTAATGAATAATATGATTTACTTTTTTATCATTAAAATTGAACTGAAAAATACCATAGGTGACTGCATGGTGTTATTTGGAATACGTGACATTCTATCCATCGATACAAGATTCTTATATCATCGGTAACTGCAAGTAAATTTCCTGTTATAATCAACTAACAAATTCCTTTTCTATTTTTCTTTAATTTGTTATTAAAAACCAATAAAAATTTATTAATTTATTGTTTATTGTTATGTTGTTGGTTAAAACTACCAGATGAGTTGGGTTAGACACCTGGATCAACTGTGGCTGGCCATTATATAATAAGCTGCCTGGAGCCCCAGTTTATGCCTCGCCTCAAGCATGCATAGTTTGCTGAAAGTTCAACGAGGTCAACATACAGGTGACTCAAGAGGTGCTACAGAGAGCCAAGGTCTGACATGGTCTCATAAAAACATTAATAAAATCTACAATTTTTTGCCAATTTCTTTCAGCTTTTTAAACTAAAAAGCTGAAATCTTTATGTGTGCATGATATGAAAATAATATCAACAGTGCTCACAGGAAACAAACATGCCATGGTCAAACTTGAGCAAAATTTAAGGTACTAATTTTATATTTATACTAATAACTTTTAAAATTTGAAAAATTCAGAACTAATTTTGGGTATTCAATTGAATCTTGATTAAATAATGTTACATCCCTGACAAAAAAATCTCTAGCTTCAGCAATCCTCTTGTTAAGGGAGTAAATATATTTCTTGATTTTTTACAAAGTGCATTATGTTTTGGCCCATAACTTAAAACAATTACGCAATACTGACATCATTTCTGGCATGTACATAGAGAATGTATAGAAAAATATGTATATTATATATGATTAAAGTCAGATCAGTGGTTTTGATATTAGGCAGTCTTGAAGTGTAACAATGGGTTTTTAATGGAAAAATGAAGTTTTTCATTAATATCTCGAAGGTATTAAGTCCTAGTGACCAAATTCTTGGCATGATAGGGGATTTTGGAGACATCTAATTGTATGCCAAATTTTACGAACTGAGAGCTTAAGCTGGGGAGCTGAGCTCTTGCAAACTGCATAACACTAGCCTGATGTAAACAATATGTTACATGGTGCTTGAAAACTTGAATAAAATCTACAGTTTTTGATCAAATGGTTTCAAATTTTTGGTGTTAACAGACAAAATGCTAACAAAAACATGCTGAGAAAATTAAGTCCACAGTACTTACAGGAAAAAAACGTGCCATGGTCAAAGTTAGGCAAAATTTAAGGTACCAATTTTTTATTTTTGTTAATATTTAAAAAAAAAATTAAAAGATTTTGATCTAATTTTGGGTATACAATTTAATTTTGATTAATTAAAGTTATATTACTTGAAAAAAAGTCCATAGCTTTAACAAGTTTTGTGTTAAGTGATCAAATATCTTTCCTGATTTTTTACAAAATGCATTATGTTCTGGCCCATAACTTTCTTAAATTATATAATACAGACATAATTTCAGGCATGTACATAGGAACTATATAGAGGAATATTTATGGTAAATATGAGGAAAACCAGATGAGTGGTTTTGATATTAGGCAGCCCTGAAGTGTGAAAATAGGTTTTTAATAAAAAATTGAGGTTTTTCCTTAATTTCTCAAAGGAACAAAGTCGCAAAGACCCAGTTTTCGGCTTGGTAGGAGATCTTTGGGACATCTAACACTATGCTGAATTTTGGATTCCTAGTTCTTACGGTTTCAAAACGTGCCACATCTACGGACGGACGGACGGACAGACGGACGGACAATGGACCACGACTATAGCTCAGATGACTTATAGTCAGCTGAGCTAAAAATTGGTGATGCTAGCTCCTGCCGTTGTTTAGTTAGCGATGGTTAAGGTACAGACGACGCACGACCGACGACGTTGCACGATCGCACAAGCTCACAGGTTCGCTTAAAAGCGCCATGCTCAATACACACACAGCTGTATTGAATGAATAGGCTGAACAGGATGTCCGCCAGGGGCGATAGTTGTTTGCCTGCAATTTTTCAGGCAGGCATTTTCTACCTCCAAACACGAGAGTATCGGTATGAGCGATATCCCGTATTCCAATCAACCCTTAAACTTTCAGGTCGAAAGCTACAAAATTGTGGCCAGTAGAGTGGATACAAACAAAGATACACACACAGTGACAAACACATACGCAACTGACCAATATGCTTGCAGAAATTTTTTCGATTTCTAGCAAGCAATAAACAGACAACCATGTTTCAATAATTTATTGCATGTTTTATATATAAGCACTACTATATGTACATGGTCTCTTTGACATAGTCTATAAAAATGCTCTGAACATGCAATCCCTAGAATCCAAGATGCCATGGTTAAAACAATCTGATACAACACAATAAATAAACACTCCGGGAAATTTCATCAGAAAACGGGTAACGTTAAGTGATCCAGTACACAACAAGGTCCCGAATAACCTGCATAGTTCACCACTAGAGGGCGTTCGTGGTTTTGTGCTGGGTCGCTTTTAGATACTTTCGTTTAAGTAAGTTGCGTCTTTGAAGGTTAAAGTAATCACTTTGAACGAATAAGATTCACGAAAATATTGTCAGAATAAACCTGTATGAACCGTCAGCAGCTAGTCTCTCGGACGCTGCTCTGATCCTGGCGGCTCTAACGTTATCCCGTGTTAAAGTACACACAGAACTGATTATATATACACGATCCTGCTGTGTCCACGAGGTGGTTAGAAAAACCAATCAACCAACCATTTAACGTGGGTGCTAATCATTTTGTTTCTAGTAACTCCGGACCCTTAGCAGTGTATATTGAGGTACACAGAAACATGATTTCCTAATACTATTTGCGAGTACAAAACCTGAACCAGGCGTTCAGCAAATGATGAGATAAAATTTTATCCAATAATTGCTGTCCCCTATGAACATGCATATTTATACAAACAAATTGCTACCCACTGCGTCATAGAGAATAAGATTGTGTTTTCAAGTTTGTAAAGGGTGATGTCATATAATCTTATGATTTTACCTATCTGGTCCTCGGACATAGAGTATAAACTATAAGAGCAACTCGGTACCTTATTGCTCCCAGCACCTTAGTTTTATTTTGTGACAGTCTTCATCGTGTACATCAAGATAAATGAGACAGAGCTAAGACAGCAGACAATACTTGTAATACCGGTTCTAATCAATAGACATACCTTGTAATCCCGGTTCTAATCAACAGCCTTGTTATAACGGGTCGAGTCACTGGTGAGACGTGGCTTGACCGGCGCAACGAAGGATCCTGCGGACTGCGCCTGACCAAGATGGTCCCGCCACATTACAATTTTAAAACAGATGACTGTCACCCCGGTGTTTCGTGATAAGACAGCACTCTTGTCATGAAGAGTTCCGTAGACCTGGTGTCACGACACTTGTTGCTTTGTGAGATAATCTTCCAAAATACATATTGCCTTCTTGGATTTATATCGTATACAGGAATATAAACTTCAAATGATTATCTAAATTATCAATTTAAATTTAAATAATTGGAACACGGTCGTCATTTTTACATGAGACAACAAAAGGAATCAGGTTGCACGATGTATTAAAAATTTCACTGTCACTGGTCCAAGCCAAAGCAAGAAACAACAATGAAACGATTCATAATTTCACAGTCTAGATGGTCCTTCACGTTAATGTGCAAACAATCACTCCGTAAGAATATCAGAATTATTCTATTTCGATTTAGGTTCTACATATCTGCATCATGTCGATGATCTCACACAGACCTGCGCGCGCACCACCACGTATATAAAACACTTGAATACGTCATACGTCAAGTTGTGTAGTTAAATTCATGTATCAGAAGTATCCAGGCATTATAACATTCAGACACAATTACATTAAGGCATAATAAAATACAGGCATTATGCATATCTGGCATTAGCTCATGAGGTTTAGCAAGCAGCGAGGTATAGGCTTCAAGACAATTCTGGATTTATCAGATCTTTGTAGCAATGTGAGTCATGGAAGGAAAGGCAAAACAAAACATTCATGAAGATCAACAAAACAAACATGGTTAATACAAACGTCATTGAGGATATTTCTTACCTACTACCGAACAACAAGGTGTAAAAGGACACAGTCAAATAAATATAATCTACAAAATAAAAAAATCAACAAAAATGAATCTGGGTCTTGTAAAGAAGAACCGATCTGACATCTCATATACTTCAAAACTATTGAACTTGAAATGCATCGACCTGGGTTAAAAATGACTTGTGGCAGCTCATGAGTAATTCTAAATCCGACCGACAGATGTCAGCACCGGGTTATAGCTGACAAATGAAAGTACCAGGATGGTGATTCCATGTGTGACCAGGTTATAATTTTCATGATAAGACCTACAGATACACACTCAGAAATCTAAAACTGTGACGTAATCTCATTCAAACAGCAGTTACTCACAAGATGCCTTTTTGCTGATTGTGTGCTGTCTACTTATACACATTGTGTTATTGATTGTTTTTACTAGCCATGGAGAGTTGATGAGGTAAGCTGTGTGCACTCATCCCTGTTCAGTCTCAACAATAATCCAGTGGAGACAATAGCTGGTGCACAAAAATTCAAAATATAAAATCCCTTCAGAAGCACCAACACAAGTAATAAATCCATCAATGTCACCTGTACCTAGTATACAACCATATAACTTTGTAATTCAGTACCACAGTTTATATAAACCTGGGCCAAGTGTTCACAGCCACATATTGCCTTCGTGCAAGGCTGAGAATTACACACCAGGTGACCCGGGCACCATACTCAGTTATGAACCCATAACAAAGCCACATAATGCTACAATGTGCTGATACAGCCACACAGCTACCCCATGTACTGATGCAACCAAATAGCTGGCAGATGTTCTAAGACAGCTGAACAGCTAGCCCATGTGCTGATACATCTACACAGCTTGACAATGTGCTGATACAGATACACAGCTAGACAAGGTGCTGATACAGTTACACAGCTAGACTATGTGCTGATACAGATACACAGCTAGACAATGTGCTGATACATCTACACAGCTAGACAATGTGCTGATACATCTACACAGCTAGACAATGTGCTGATACATCTACACAGCTAGACAAGGTGCTGATAGAACTGCACAGCTAGCCCATGTGCTGATAGAACTGCACAGCTAGCCCATGTGCTGATACATCTACACAGCGAGACAATGTGCTGATACAGCAACACAGCTAGACAATGTGCTGATACAGCTACACAGCAAGACAATGTGCTGATACAGCTACACAGCTAGACAATGTGCTGATACATCTACACAGCTAGCCCATGTGCTGATACAGCTACACAGCTAGACAATGTGCTGATACAGCTACACAGCTAGACTATGTGCTGATACAATCAAACACCTGGTCCATGTGCAGAGACCATATACTGATACAGCTACATTGCTAGCCCATGTGCTGATACAACCAAACAGCTGGCCCATGTTCTGATACAGCTACAAAGCTAGCCCTTGTCCTGATACAGATACACATCTAGCCCACGTGCTGATACAACTAGTCTACACAGCTATTCTACATGTGCATAAGCCAACTAAATAATGGAAAATCATGATAAATCTTTTAAAACATCTTTTTAATTTTCCCATGTGGTGAAACTGCATTTTTATTTTGTTTATGTATCAATAAATGCATGACAGAAGCAGTGTTATAATCTGAGACCTGACATGACAGTTCAGTAGTGGTGTCTATGAATTAGCTACCCGGACTACTATCCTGTAAGTTGAGTTCCACTAAATCAGCTGGGACCAAGTCATCCTTAGTGTCAGTCACCAAGTTGACAACACAGAGAGCTTATGTGGTGCTTATAACACACTGGCACTGAGGTCACGGAGGCAGTGAGCAGTCACATGACACATTCAAAACACACCAACTCAGGTGTTATGCGACAAGATTATATGCAAATGTCAAGTACTGAGGACAGGGTAAGGTAATAAATGTGTTGCTCAGAAATATTCATCAGATAAGTATAAATTCAATATGATTGTCATGATAAATCTTATGTTAACAAATATATATTATCCAACATACATCACACCATATATTTATGCAAACATATATGTTTACATGCACATGTGTAAACTGTAAACATATATGTATGTAGACACAAATAATGCTGAAACATAGCTGTGTATATACACACATATCAAGATATATACAGCAACTGCTTTCATATTTTTGAATTTTTCAACATTTTAACAGATTAAATAAAAGCTGTCACAGAGTTTCCTATTAACAAATATACAAATCACTGCACGAGCCCTTGCAGCAACATGACTCTTGGCCACCTGAGCCAGTGTGTTTTGGCCTTTAGTCAATATGGTAAGCAAAAACTGGAAGAGAACAGAGATCTGAGCAAGGACTTCTGGCTTATTGGCTCTGAGACAACTCATGACTGGCTGATTGAATTTGAGACAATTCATGATTGGCTGACTGACAGTGAGACAACTCATGATTGGCTGACTGACGGAGAGACAACTCATGATTGGCTGATTGAGTGTGAGACAACTCATGATTGGCTGACTGAGTGTGAGATAACTCATGATTGGCTGATTGAGTGTGAGGCAACTCATGATTGGCTGACTGACTATGAATCAACTCATGATTAGCTGATTGTGAGACATCTCATGTTACCAATGTCATGAGACTGAAAGAGGTTACCTGCATAATCCTGGCTAGTATTTATAACATGGCACGACATGGAGACTACATTTTGAAACATAAAAAAAAACATTTACAGCATGTTACCAATTCCAATATTTACATCATTGGGCATTTGTTAAAAAGCAACTCCACACAGCTAGCAGAAATATGTACATGATCAAACATCAAAAGCATTACCCAAATATGTACACAACCAAACATCACAAATATTACCCAAATATGTGACATAAAAAAAGGGCCCTTAATTCATGTCATTTCACCAGACCTGGAAGAATTTTGATAAAAACTTCTTCATATTCTTCTTAATCAGACATGCACATTTATCCTGGAACAGAAAATTAACAGAGAGGTTACCAAGGTGGGGGCAGTTGAACAGATTCTGCTGTATTTTAATAAACATTACATGCTAATGCAGCATAAAGGTGTCATTTTTGTCCTCTGATCTATAATCAATAACCCTAACTGCCACAACAATTTCTCTTCTAAACACCAGAGACAACTTTATAACAAGAGCAAGCAATTTATAAGGTCTGACAAGTCTTACCACATCCAACCTATTCCTTGTCAACAATTATCACAAGATACTGGGCCACAGCTATCTGTAAGATCAACAGCTCTCCCAGTATTCATCTGTACCAAAACACAATACATGTACTCCAGTACCTCACCATACCTTGGTTCCAGCTGGTACCTTAGTTCTGTCTTGTGTACCTGACAGCTGCATATGACTCTTCCTGACTTGACGACAGTTCTCACAATACTAATAAATATAGGTAATAAATGCTGGTGTACTTTTTTAACCATCCCATAGGTCTTCTTATATATCATAGTGGCTAGCATACTAAATACAGACTTTAAATCTGTGAAGACTTGATTCTCTGAAGGACTTAAACTTTTTAAAGCTTATGAACAAGAGCTGAAGTTGTGGCATGTACCATGTAGATCACATACTGGTCTAACATACCCCTTATCTCACTATATCACATCAAACTGTCCAGCTGTCTGCAAATATTTTTTACTATTTAAGATATCAAAATATTATTACATATATTTATACAAGATTTCAGTTATTTTGGGCTTTCTCTGCTCCTGAACAACACAGTATCCATGCATCATTAGGGACAACCAAATCAATAATGAGGCTGGTTTTTTACATTCTCTGATTTTATTTTTAATTTGTTTTTCATTTTTAGAAAGCTCATTTTTGACACTCCTATGGTTAGGATTTGGGGATGTTTCTACCCATGAATACGACAATTACTTTTGAAGCCAGTGGTCACTGAAATCATGTACAAATCACCTACAAACACTTCCTTAAACCTGTACTACTGACATGCCCCACAAAAGCTGGGTGTGAAGCTGTCATCCTCCATATTTCATCCAAACTTTTAAGATGCTTATCATGGAATTAATTTAGGTTTCCTTCATATTTAATAAAGAACTGTTTTCAGTGCTTTAATAAACAAGACACAGTAGCTCATGATGAGGACAGGTTAACATCCATAAAGGACCAATTTTTGTTCAATTTAAAGTTCTAAACATTTCTTTCAATTAAAGATATTCTGACAACAATCTACATACATGCTGATACACTGATAGAATCCCTGAATGTCTGGTATGTTTTTATCAGATCTGTATGCCCTGGTTGATACAGTATACTGTACATCTGTCTGTGATGATGTAGTCCCACACTTCATCAAACAACTCAGTATGTCATGGTGTAAAGAATGATATCACGTGGTAATATCATGATATAAACCACACAGCTATGAATGCTATGTTGTGCGGCTGTCAGTAAATATATTCAGTTTCAGATATAGATAATTTATTTTTTCTTCTAATTTGTGACATTTCTCCTGAGACAAACACTGCTGATTTCTCCCTTTCTGTGATGCCAAAACAGAATGGGCAAACTGTTCAGAACAAACACACACACACTCACACCAAGGTGGCTCACAAAGCAGAACTCATACATGCTCTATGGTTAAGATGTTTCTCCCGTGCTGAAGGTAAATATTGCTGGCATGTCTTGTCTCTCCTCAAAAGTGCTTCAAAAACCACAATGACACGACGCTAATACAGTAGAGGGCAGCACTCTGGCTGACTGCGACAATGGTAAATTAGCTGATACAGATCATTATCCTAAGTTATCACCGTGTTCAGCTGTCCACTATCATATCCTCCTCCCCCTCGTCCTCCTCCGCTTCGTCCGTCAGTCCCCCCAAACCCAGCATGTCCTTGGGGATGTTCTGACTGGACCTGTTGGCAGGCAGGCACCTCGGCAGCGGTTTAAGGAAACTGGCCAGACCAAGCTGGCTGCCTGATTCTACTAACTCTGCAAATTGTTTATTTTCCTCGTCGGGCGTTGCTCCCCGAGAGAAAAACCCCCAGTGGAACCGCTTGCGTTCTGATTTGGGACTATGATTTGGTGTGACATGCTCACTGTGAGCTGGTGTAACTGGTAATGACACGGCCATCCTGACGGGATTCCAGCCCCCGTACATGTCACCAGCGTCCCCCGCAGGGTTACAGTAGTCCGACCGCACTGACATGGACATTCTCCTCCTTCTTGGCGAGGCCAGCACAGATTCGTAAAGTTTGCTCTTCATGACTTCTGTGCTAATTTTGCGTGACCTTGCATCTTCCTGTAGGGTCATCATTTTGGCTGGGTCAAGGTTAAGATTACTGGAAGAACCTGAAAGCAGAGCAATGTGTTAATGAACTTGATTAGGGAAATGCTGAATCATCTATCACAGAACTACATGTGCATGATGAACAGACTGCAGTCACAAAATATCAAAAGGAAAAATAAAGAAAAACAACCAGTATCTGTAACAGTACCGCATGTGATGAACAGACTGCAGTCACAAAATATCAAAAGAAAACTAGATGTGTCGGAACGACACGAATGCCCCCGGCCTGGGCAAATTAGAAACATTTGTAAAATTTTGAAAATTTTTTTAAGTTCAGAAGGTGTCGTATGGTCAAAAGTAGGTCAACAAGGGCAAAATGCAAACTCGATCTGTAACGGGTCATTATCAAGCAACACACCAAAAATCATGCCAGTATATGCAGGCATTGTGAAAAAAAGTCCATACATGTGCATTTTCCATAAAAATTTCTGTCTTTCATGAAATTTTCTATGTTTAGGAGCCGTAAAACAATCAAAAGTAGGTCAACCGGGATGAAACACGAACTCGATCTGTAACTCTCATTATCTGCCCACACATAAAAAATCAGGGTGGTATCTGCAGGCATTGAGGAAAAAAAGTAAGTACATATGCATTTGTTATGAAAATTTATATTTTTCATGAAACTTTCTATGTTCAGGAGCAGTCAAATGGTCAAAAGTAGGTCAACTGAGACAAAACAAGAACTCGATCTGAAACTGGTCATTATCTGCCTACACACCAAAAATCAGGCCCGTATCTGCAGGCACTGCGAAAAAAAGTCCATACATATGCACCTTTTTATGAAATTTTCTTTGTTAGAGCACCGTCAAACGGTCAAAAATAGGTCAACTGGGACAAAACGTGAACTTGATCTGTAACTGGTCATTATCTGCCCACACACCAAAAATCAGGCCAATATCTGCAGGTATTGTGAAGAAAAGTCTGTACAAGTGTATTTGTCATGAAAATTTATGTTTTACATGAAATTTTCTATGTTCAGGAGCCATAAAACAGCCAAAAGTAGGTCAACCAGGACGAAATGCGAACTCAATCTGTAACTGGTCAATATCTGGCGACACACCAAAAATCAGGCCAATATCTGCAGGCATTGCGAAAAAAAGTCCGTACATGTGTATTTGTCATGATATTTCATATTTTTCATGAAATTTTCTATGTTGAGGAGCCGTAAAATGGTCAAAAGTAGGTCAACCAGGACGAAACGCGAACTCGATCTGTAACAGGTCTATATCTGCCCACACACCAAAAATCAGGCCAATATCTGCAGGCATTGCGAAAAAAAGTCTGTACATGTGTATCTTTCATGAATATTTCTATTTTTCATGAAATTTTCTATGTTTGTACAACGGTCAAAAGTAAGTCAACCGGGACAAAACGCGAACTTGATCTGTAACTGGTCTATATTTGCCCACACACCAAAAATCAGGCCAATATCTGCAGGCATTGCGAAAAAAAAGTCCGTACATGTGTATCTGTCATGAATATTTCTATTATTCATTAAATTTTCTAAGTTTAGAAGGCGTAAAACAGTCAAAAGTAGGTCAACCAGGATGAAACACGAACTCGATCTGTAACTGGTCTATATCTGTCCACACACCAAAAATCGGGCCAATATCTGCAGGCACTGCGAAAAAAAATCCGTACATGTATGTGTATTTGTCATGAAATTTCATATTTTTCATGAAATTTTCTATGTTCAGGAGCCGTAAAATGGTCAAAAGTAGGTCAACCAGGACGAAATGCGAACTCGATCTGTAACTGGTCTATATCTGCCCACACAAAAAATTAGGCCAATATCTGCAGGCATTGCGAAAAAAAGTCCGTACAACTGTTTGATTTCGGAATGACGGAATGACGGACATGGGTAAAACTATATGCCCCGGCCACTTTGTGGCGGGGGCATAAAAAAGAAAAACAACCAGTATCTGTAACAGTACCGCATGTGATGAACAGACTGCAGTCACAAAATATCAAAAGAAAAAAAAGAAAAACATCCAGTATCTGTAACAGTACCACATGTGATGAACAGACTACAGTCACAAAATATCAAAAGAAAAAAATGAAAATCAACCAGTATCTGTAACAGTACCGCATGTGATGAACAGACTGCAGTCACAAAATATCAAAAGAAAAAAAAAGGAAAAAAACCAGTATCTGTAACAGTACCGCATGTGATGAACAGACTGCAGTCACAAAATATCAAAAGAAAAAAAAAAAAAACCAACCAGTATCTGTAACAGTACCACATGTGATGAACAGACTGCAGTCACAAAATATCAAAAGAAAAAAAAGAAAAACAACCAGTATCTGTAACAGTACCGCATGTGATGAACAGACTGCAGTCACAAAATATCAAAAGAAAAAAAAAAGAAAAACAATCAGTATCTGTAACAGTACTGCATGTGATGAACAGACTGCAGTCACAAAATATCAAAAGAAAAAAAAGAAAAACAACCAGTATCTGTAACAGTACCGCATGTGATGAACAGACTGCAGTCACAAAATATCAAAAGAAAAAAAAGAACAAGGGACCTATGGGTCACGACGCTCAGCTGTTATATATGATAAAAAAATATTATTTAGAAATGAGGCACATGCTGGTTTTGTGTGGTAATAAATATAAGCTGTATTATGAGTTGTTGTTGTTTAGCTTATGTATGATTTTGATAGTACCTTTGGAGACAGGGAAGAGGATTGATTTCATTTATTTTATTAACAAATGGAGTACTACTGTCACACAGATTTTGACTTGGCCATATAACTTATAAGCAGAAGATATAATATAAGAGTTTAACTATTTATTAAAAAAATTACAAATATTGTCCCAAATATAATTTTTATTAAAAATAATAAGAGAATCATATGATTTTTTAAAATGAAATATAACTGATATGATTATTACAATAATATTAAAGAATATATTCATGAATGCATTCATGAATACATTTTGAAAGTATTTGCACGAGTATTCATATACTTTCATTTTTACCTGAATTCCCATTCTTTATGCAAGAAATTTTATAATGGAGTACATAATCATATTCGTATTTAAATACAATTACAAAGTATTCCCACCATGTCTGGTATTTATTCAGTTTTCACCAAACAATGATGTTGAGAATCCAGAATATACAAATTTCACACATTTAAATAATGATCATAAGTACCTGGTTTTATGGCTTTTATTTATATTAAAAAATAACTGTAAAAAATTCATTTTGGACTAATTTCACATCAATGTACACACTAGACACAGTAGGAATCTAGATTAATATTATCAACTGCATCTTTGTCTATCATTAATTTCCTTCATATAATCCTTAATGATTAGTAATGAATAATATGATTTACTTCTTTATCATTAAAAATGAACTGAAAAATGCCATAGGTGACTGCATGGTGTTATTTGGAATATGTGACATTCTACCCATCGATACAAGATTCTTATATCATCAGTAACTGCAAGTTAATTTCCTGTTATTATAAACTAACAAATTCCTTTTCTATTTTTCTTTAATTTGTTATTAAAAACCAATAAAAATTTATTAATTTATTGTTTATTGTTATGTTGTTGGTTAAAACTACTAGATGAGTTGGGTTGAACACCTGGATCAACTGTGGCTGGCCATAAGCTGCCTGGATTCTCCCCTCAAGCGTGCATAATTTGATGAAAGGTCAACAAGGTCAACATACAGGTGACTCAAGAGGGGCTGGAGAGAGCCAAAGTCTGACAGGGTCTCATAAAAAACATTAATAAAAGCTACAATATTTGGCAAATTTCTTTCAGCTTTCTAAACTAAAAAGCTGAAATCCTTATGTGTGCATGATATGAAAATTATATCAACAGTGCTCATGGGAAACAAACGTGCCTTGGTCACAGTTGGGCAAAATTTAAGGTACTTATTTTATATTTATACTAATAACTTATAAAATTTGAAAAATTCAGAACTAATTTTGGGTATTCAATTGAATCTTGATTAAATAATGTTACATCCCTGACAAAAAAAATCTCTAGCTTCAGCAATGCCCTTGTTAAGGGAGTAAATATATTTCTTGATTTTTTACAAAGTGCATTATGTTTGGGCCCATAACTTAAAAAAAATACACAATACTGACATCATTCCTGGCATGTGCATAGTGAATGTATAGAAAAATATGTATATTATATATGATCAAAGTCAGATGAGTGGTTTTGATATTAGGCAGTCTTAAAGTGTAACATTGGGTTTTTAATGGAAAAATGAAATTTTTCGTTGATATCTCGAAGGAATTAAGTCCTAGTGACCAAATTCTTGGCATGGTAGGGGATTTTGGAGAAATCTAACTGTATGCCAAATTTAAGGAACTTAGAGCTGAAGCTCGGGAGCTGAGCTCTAGCAAACTGCATAACACTAGCAATATGTGACATGGTGCTTGAAAACTTAAATAAAATCTACAGTTTTTGATCAACTGGTTTCAAATTTTTGGAGTTAACAGTTGAAATGCTAACAAAAACATGCTGTGAAAATTAAATCCACAGCAGTTACAGCAAAAAAACGTGCCATGGTCACAGTTGGGCAAAATTTAAGGTACCAATTTTTTATTTTTGCTAATATTTTTTAAAAAAATTTAAAAGATTTTGATCTAATTTTGGGTATACAATTTGATTTTGATTAATAAAAGTAATATTACTGGAAAAAAAGTGCTTAGCTTTAACAAGTTTTGTGTTAAGTGATAAAATTTCTTTCCTGATTATTTACAAAATGCATTATGTTTGGGCCCATAACTTTTTTAAATTAAATAATACAGACCTAATTTCTGGCATGTACATAGGAATTATATAGAGGATTATTTATAGGAAATATGAGGAAAAACAGATGAGTGGTTTTGATATTAGGCAGTCCTAAAGTGTGAAAATAGGTTTTTAATAAAAATTGAGGTTTTTCCTTAATTTCTCAAAGGAATGAAGTCGCAAAGACCCAGTTTTCGGCTTGGTAGGAGATCTTAGGGACATCTAACATTATGCTGAATTTTGGATTCCTAGGTCTTACGGTTTCAAAACGTGCCACATCTACGGACGGACGGACGGACGGACAGACGGACGGACGACGGACAATGGACCACGACTATAGCTCAGATGACTTATAGTCAGCTGAGCTAAAAACAACCAGTATCTGTAACAGTACCGAATGTGATGAACAGACTGCAGTCACAAAATATCAAAAGAAAAAAAAGAAAAACAACCAGTATCTGTAACAGTACCGCATGTGATGAACAGACTGCAGTCACAAAATATCAAAAGAAATAAAAGAAAAACAACCAGTATCTGTAACAGTACCGCATGTGATGAACAGACTGCAGTCACAAAATATCAAAAGAAAAAAAAGAAAAACAACCAGTATCTGTAACAGTACCGCATGTGATGAACAGACTGCAGTCACAAAATATCAAAAGATATTAAAGAAAAACAACCAGTATCTGTAACAGTACTGCATGTGATGAACAGACTGCAGTCACAAAATATCAAAAGAAAAAAAAAGAAAAACAACCAGTATCTGTAACAGTACCGCATGTGATGAACAGACTGCAGTCACAAAATATCAAAAGAAATAAAAGAAAAACAACCAGTATCTGTAACAGTACCGCATGTGATGAACAGACTGCAGTCACAAAATATCAAAAGAAAAAAAAGAAAAACAACCAGTATCTGTAACAGTACCGCATGTGATGAACAGACTGCAGTCACAAAATATCAAAAGAAAAAAAAGAAAAACAACCAGTATCTGTAACAGTACCGCATGTGATGAACACACTGCAGTCACAAAATATCAAAAGAAAAAAAAGAAAAACAACCAGTATCTGTAACAGTACCACATGTGATGAACAGACTGCAGTCACAAAATATCAAAAGAAAAAAAAGAAAAACAACCAGTATCTGTAACAGTACCACATGTGATGAACAGACTGCAGTCACAAAATTTCAAAAGAAAAAAAAGAAAAACAATCAGTATCTGTAACAGTACTGCATGTGATGAACAGACTGCAGTCACAAAATATCAAAAGAAAAAAAAGAAAAACAACCAGTATCTGTAACAGTACCGCATGTGATGAACAGACTGCAGTCACAAAATATCAAAAGAAAAAAAAGAAAAACAACCAGTATCTGTAACAGTACCGCATGTGATGAACAGACTGCAGTCACAAAATATCAAAAGAAAAAAAAGGAAAAACAACCAGTATCTGTAACAGTACCGCATGTGATGAACAGACTGCAGTCACAAAATATCAAAAGAAAAAAAAGAAAAACAACCAGTATCTGCAACAGTACCACATGTGATGAACAGACTGCAGTCACAAAATATCAAAAGAAAAAAAAGAAAAACAACCAGTATCTGTAACAGTACCGCATGTGATGAACAGACTGCAGTCACAAAATATCAAAAGAAAAAAAAGAAAAACAACCAGTATCTGTAACAGTACCACATGTGATGAACAGACTGCAGTCACAAAATATCAAAAGAAAAAAAAGAAAAACAACCAGTATCTGTAACAGTACCACATGTGATGAACAGACTGCAGTCACAAATTATCAAAAGAAAAAAAAGAAAAACAACCAGTATCTGTAACAGTACCACGTGATGAACAGACTGCAGTCACAAAATATCAAAAGAAAAAAAAGAAAAACAACCAGTATCTGTAACAGTACCGCATGTGATGAACAGACTGCAGTCACAAAATATCAAAAGAAAAAAAAGAAAAACAACCAGTATCTGTAACAGTACCACATGTGATGAACAGACTGCAGTCACAAAATATCAAAAGAAAAAAAAGAAAAACAACCAGTATCTGTAACAGTACCACATGTGATGAACAGACTGCAGTCACAAAATATCAAAAGAAAAAAAAGAAAAACAACCAGTATCTGTAACAGTACCACATGATGAACAGACTGCAGTCACAAAATATCAAAAGAAAAAAAAGAAAAACAACCAGTATCTGTAACAGTACCACGTGATGAACAGACTGCAGTCACAAAATATCAAAAGAAAAAAAAGAAAAACAACCAGTATCTGTAACAGTACTGCATGTGATGAACAGACTGCAGTCACAAAATATCAAAAGAAAAAAAAGAAAAACAACCAGTATCTGTAACAGTACCACATGTGATGAACAGACTGCAGTCACAAAATATCAAAAGAAAAAAAAAGAAAAACAACCAGTATCTGTAACAGTACCGCATGTGATGAACAGACTGCAGTCACAAAATATCAAAAGAAAAAAAAGAAAAACAATCAGTATCTGTAACAGTACCGCATGTGATGAACTGACTGCAGTCACAAAATATCAAAAGAAAAAAAAGAAAATCAACCAGTATCTGTAACAGTACCGCATGTGATGAACAGACTGCAGTCACAAAATATCAAAAGAAAAAAAAGAAAAACAACCAGTATCTGTAACAGTACCACATGTGATGAACAGACTGCAGTCACAAAATATCAAAAGAAAAAAAAAGAAAAACAACCAGTATCTGTAACAGTACCACATGTGATGAACAGACTGCAGTCACAAAATTTAAAAAAAAACAAGGCCTACAGGCCTAATGCGAACCTGTGCAAATGGATATACACCTGGTATAACGCTTCAATGCTGAACCACTACTTTTCATATATAAGAACAATGCAAGTACTAAACATTTTGAACAAGAAACAATACACAAACATCACTGCTGAAATTCTGGCATGGGTGTGTAACCAAATGAAATGTGCTGCCAGTTAAAATGTGACCAATAACTATATTAACCTCACAGTAAGTAATTTCCAAGATTAAAAGTCATTATAATATTATAATCTTTATAAAGAATCTTAACTTATTGAAAATATTTGATAGAATATGTTATTAATGTTAATACTTGAAGATATATGTAATATAAAGCAAATAGAAAGAGTATTCTTGTAAAGTAAATTCTATTCAGCACTGAGTGCTACGCCTTGAAGCTGACCCTGGCTGAGTAAGCAGGGTACCCACATTCCTGTGGCATGACAGGGGTCACAAGCTGTACAGTGCTGGTCACCCCATATACCATATTTAGTCAACAGAAAGATGTTTACAGATTCTACATTACTTATTGGTCACCGTGTATATTGTAATATTAATTTTATGCATACCATGGCAGGGAGTCAGAGCTGGAACCCTGGCCCCCTTCTGGACAGGTATAAAAGGGGTAGGGTTGTAAGCCCCACCAGATCAGACCAGACCAGCCTTAAGCCTCTTGCCAGTTATATTGAAGTACAATAAAGAAATGTAAGTCAACTCTGGTGTTGTGCTGATCCCCATCCCGGTCTAAGGTGAACACAACACAAAAATTATTGTAGGTGGCACCACCAGTCTTGTATACGACAAAGCTATTTGACATGTATAAATATGCCCAATTTCAGGCTGATATATCAAATTCCTCCATAGAATTAAGCAGGCACATACACTTTGCAAAAGTCATTGTAGATGGCGTCACCTGTCTTGTGAACGAGAAAGCCATTAAAGACACATAGACAGGTCAGAATATCAGGCCTTGAGTCTGATGCACCGGGCTGACCAGGCTTTGGTGAGAAAGGCTGTTGCCCCGAGTGTACTGTGACAAATTACTGGCTCAGGCTACTGCACTGAGTGAACTCTTGACCTGCACCTGGCTAGACTGAGTGAACTTTTGACCTGTACTTGGCTGCACTGAATGAACATGAGGTGATCACATGATAATCATGAGGTGATCACATGCTACCCATGAAATGATCACATGCTGCCCATGAGGTGATCACATGCCTTGTGCTTGGCTGCACTGATTGAACTCTTGGCCTAAATCTGGCTGCACTGAATGAACTCTTGATCTGTTGCCAAATCTGAAACAGTTGGCAGTTTCTCAGCCTATTCAAGAAACATACACAATCTTGGCCTGTTATGTAACTCTGCTAAAATTTATCCAACACAAACCATTTGAACAAACTTGAGAAGGCTCGCCTCTGGGATCATTTCTGTAAAATATTGAACATTTTGGCTGGACTCTTTACAAGAAGAAGAAGTTTTTATCAGCTTTTTCCCTATAAAATCTAAGTAAATGCAGATAGCAAAAATAAGCTGAATCAATCAACATTTGATATGTGACTGATAATTGCATAAAATTTGGGGATGGTAGCTCCTGCTATTCCTGAGAAATTATGAATAATGTACAGACGATATGTAATATCATAAATCTACATTTTTTCAATATTTTGTCAATATTTTCCATAGATATTCTAAAATCTAAATGTCTAGAGGCATGATGTAATGAATGCTGATAAACTGGTGCTAGGCTAGATGTATCTGCTTCACACAGCTAACATATATGGTAAAATGACTCAAATCAATCTTTATAATTCAGCCAAAATTCATTTTTTGGAACCATAAAAGACAATCATTATTAGAATGATTCAGGGAATTATTCTTGCAAAATATTAAACAAACTGGCCTCAGTATCATCAGTCGAAAAACGTTTTGTAGGTTTATAACTCATATGGGAAAATACAGCAAAATGGCAAAGTTCAGCTTCCCATAACTCAGCCAAAACTCACTGAACTGAGACCATTTGAACAAACTTGAATTATCAACATCTAAGGAAAATTTCTGTGTGAGATTTAAGAATTTGGCCCAGTGGTTTTTGAGAAGAAGATTTTTGTAGCCACTTAGCTTACATGGGCTGTTATGGCACATGACTAAATTCAGCTTCCCATAACTCAGCCAAAAGTCACTGAACTGAGACCATTTGAACAAACTTGAATTATCAACATCTAAGGATAATTAATGTGTGAGATTTAAGAATTTGCCCCAGTGGTTTTTGAGAAGAAGATTTTTGTAGCCACTTGCCTAAAATGGGCTGTTATGGCATATGACTTAATTCAGCTTCCCATAACTTAGCCAAAAGTCACTGAACGGAGACCATTTGAACAATCTTCAGAAAGCACTACCCTAGGATCATTTCTGTGTGATATTAAACAATTAGGTCATTTCGTTTCAGAGAAGAAGTTATTTGTAGCTGTCAGTATGATACAGGCACTGATGACCCCCGTACAAAAAAGAAAAACAACCAGTATCTGTAACAGTACTGCATGTGATGAACAGACTGCAGTCACAAAATATCAAAAGAAAAAAAAGGAAAACAACCAGTATCTGTAACAGTACCGCATGTGATGAACAGACTGCAGTCACAAAATATCAAAAGAAAAACTAGATGTGTCGGAACGACACGAATGCCCCCGCATTGGGCAAATTAGAAACATTTGTAAAATTTGGAAAATTTTTTTAAGTTCAGGAGGTGTCGTATGGTCAAAAGTAGGTCAACAAGGGCAAAATGCAAACTCGATCTGTAACGGGTCATTATCAAGCAACACACCAAAAATCATGCAAGTATATGCAGGCATTGTGAAAAAAAGTCCATACATGTGCATTTTCCATAAAAATTTCTGTCTTTCATGAAATTTTCTATGTTTAGGAGCCGTAAAACAATCAAAAGTAGGTCAACCGAGATGAAACGCAAACTCGATCTGTAACTGTCATTATCTGCCCACACACAAAAAATCAGGGTGGTATCTGCAGGCATTGAGGAAAAAAAGTAAGTACATATGCATTTGTTATGAAAATTTATATTTTTCATGAAACTTTCTATGTTCAGGAGCAGTCAAATGGTCAAAAGTAGGTCAACTGAGACAAAACAAGAACTCGATCTGTAACTGGTCATCTGCCTACACACCAAAAATCAGGCCCGTATCTGCAGGCACTGTGAAAAAAAGTCCATACATGTGCACCTTTTTATGAAATTTTCTATGTTAGAGCACCGTCAAACGGTCAAAAAAAGTCAACTGGGACAAAACGTGAACTTGATCTGTAACTGGTCATTATCTGCCCACACACCAAAAATCAGGCCAATATCTGCAGGTATTGTGAAGAAAAGTCTGTACAAGTGTATTTGTCATGAAAATATATATTTTACATGAAATTTTCTATGTTCAGGAGCCATAAAACAGTCAAAAGTAGGTCAACCGGGACGAAATGCGAACTCCACCTGTAACTGGTCAATATCTGCCGTCACACCAAAAATCAGGCCAATATCCGCAGGCACTGTGAAAAAAAGTCCGTACATGTGTATTTGTCATGAAATTTCATATTTTTCATGAAACTTTCTATGTTCAGGAGCAGTCAAATGGTCAAAAGTAGGTCAACTGAGACAAAACAAGAACTCGATCTGTAACTGGTCATCTGCCTACACACCAAAAATCAGGCCCGTATCTGCAGGCACTGTGAAAAAAAGTCCATACATGTGCACCTTTTTATGAAATTTTCTATGTTAGAGCACCGTCAAACGGTCAAAAAAAGTCAACTGGGACAAAACGTGAACTTGATCTGTAACTGGTCATTATCTGCCCACACACCAAAAATCAGGCCAATATCTGCAGGTATTGTGAAGAAAAGTCTGTACAAGTGTATTTGTCATGAAAATATATATTTTACATGAAATTTTCTATGTTCAGGAGCCATAAAACAGTCAAAAGTAGGTCAACCGGGACGAAATGCGAACTCCACCTGTAACTGGTCAATATCTGCCGTCACACCAAAAATCAGGCCAATATCCGCAGGCACTGTGAAAAAAAGTCCGTACATGTGTATTTGTCATGAAATTTCATATTTTTCATGAAATTTTCTATGTTGAGGAGCCGTAAAACGGTCAAAAGTAGGTCAACCAGGATGAAACGCTAACTCGATCTGTAACTGGTCTATATCTGCTCACACACCAAAATTTAGGCCAATATCTGGCCTAAAAAGTCTGTACATGTGTATCTGTCATGAATATTTCTATTTTTCATGAAATTTTCTAAGTTTAGGAGCCGTAAAACGGTCAAAAGTAGGTCAACCGGGACCAAACGTGAACTCGATCTGTAACTGGTCTATATCTGCCCACACACCAAAAATCAGGCCAATATCTGCAGGCATTGCGAAAAAAAAGTCCGTACATGTGTATCTGTCATGAATATTTCTATTTTTCATGAAAATTTCTAAGTTTAGGAGCCGTAAAACGGTCAAAAGTAGGTCAACCAGGACGAAACACGAACTCGATCTGTAACTGGTCTATATCTGCTCACACATAAAAAATTAGGCCAATATCTGCAGGCATTGCGAAAAAAAAGTCTGTACATGTGTATCTGTCATGAATATTTCCATTTTTCATGAAATTTTCTAAGTTTAGGAGCCGTAAAACGGTAAAAAGTAGGTCAACCGGGACCAAACATGAACTCAATCTGTAACTGGTCCATATCTGTCCACACACCAAAAATCAGGCCAATATCTGCAGGCATTGTGAAAAAAAATCCGCACATGTGTATCTGTCATGAATATTTCTATTTTTCATGAAAATTTCTAAGTTTAGGAGCCGTAAAACGGTCAAAAGTAAGTCAACCAGGACAAAACGCGAACTCGATCTGTAACTGGTCTATATCTGTCAACACACCAAAAATCAGGACAATATCTGCAGGCACTGCGAAAAAAAGTCTGTACATGTGTATTTGTCATTAATTTTCATATTTTTCATGAAATTTTCTATGTTCAGGAGCCGTAAAACGGTCAAAAGTAGGTCAATCGGGACGAAACGCTAACTTGATCTGTAACTGGTCTATATCTGCTCACACACCAAAAATCAGGCCAATATCTGGAGGCATTGCGAAAAAAATTCCGTACATGTGTATCTGTCATGAATATTTCTATTTTTCATAAAAATTTCTAAGTTTAGGAGCCGTAAAACAGTCAAAAGTAGGTCAACTGGGACGAAACGCGAACTCGATCTGTAACTGGTTTATATCTGCCCACACACCAAAAATCAGGCCAATATCTGCAGGCATTGCGAAAAAAAGTCCGTACAACTGTTTGATTCGGAAGGACAGAAGGACGGACATGGGTAAAACTATATGCCCCGGCCACTTTGTGGCGGGGGCATAAAAAGAAAATCAACCAGTATCTGTAACAGTACCACATGTGATGAACAGACTGCAGTCATAAAATATCAAAAGAAAAAAAAGAAAAACAACCAGTATCTGTAACAGTACCGCATGTGATGAACACACTGCAGTCACAAAATATCAAAAGAAAAAAAAGAAAAACAACCAGTATCTGTAACAGTACCGCATGTGATGAACAGACTGCAGTCACAAAATATCAAAAGAAAAAAAAGAAAAACAACCAGTATCTGTAACAGTTCCGCATGTGATGAACAGACTGCAGTCACAAAATATCAAAAGAAAAAAAAGAAAAACAACCAGTATCTGTAACAGTACCGCATGTGATGAACAGACTGCAGTCACAAAATATCAAAAGAAAAAAAAAGAAAAACAACCAGTATCTGTAACAGTACCACGTGATGAACAGACTGCAGTCACAAAATATCAAAAGAAAAAAAAAGAAAAACAACCAGTATCTGTAACAGTACCGCATGTGATGAACAGACTGCAGTCACAAAATATCAAAAGAAAAAAAAGAAAAACAACCAGTATCTGTAACAGTACCATGTGATGAACAGACTGCAGTCACAAAATATCAAAAGAAAAAAAAGAAAAACAACCAGTATCTGTAACAGTACCACGTGATGAACAGACTGCAGTCACAAAATATCAAAAGAAAAAAAAGGAAAAACAACCAGTATCTGTAACAGTACCGCATGTGATGAACAGACTGCAGTCACAAAATATCAAAAGAAAAAAAAGAAAAAAAACCAGTATCTGTAACAGTACCGCATGTGATGAACAGACTGCAGTCACAAAATATCAAAAGAAAAAAAAGAAAAACAACCAGTATCTGTAACAGTACCGCATGTGATGAACAGACTGCAGTCACAAAATATCAAAAGAAAAAAAAAGAAAAACAACCAGTATCTGTAACAGTACCGCATGTGATGAACAGACTGCAGTCACAAAATATCAAAAGAAAAAAAAAGAAAAACAACCAGTATCTGTAACAGTACCGCATGTGATGAACAGACTGCAGTCACAAAATATCAAAAGAAAAAAAAGAAAAACAACCAGTATCTGTAACAGTACCACATGTGATGAACAGACTGCAGTCACAAAATATCCAAAAAAAAAAAGAAAAACAACCAGTATCTGTAACAGTACCGCATGTGATGAACAGACTGCAGTCACAAAATATCAAAAGAAAAAAAAAGAAAAACAACCAGTATCTGAAACAGTACCGCATGTGATGAACAGACTGCAGTCACAAAATATCAAAAGAAAAAAAAGAAAAACAACCAGTATCTGTAACAGTACCGCATGTGATGAACAGACTGCAGTCACAAAATATCAAAAGAAAAAAAAGAAAAACAACCAGTATCTGTAACAGTACCGCATGTGATGAACAGACTGCAGTCACAAAATATCAAAAGAAAAAAAAGAAAAACAACCAGTATCTGTAACAGTACCACATGTGATGAACAGACTGCAGTCACAAAATATCAAAAGAAAAAAAAGGAAAAACAACCAGTATCTGTAACAGTACCACGTGATGAACAGACTGCAGTCACAAAATATCAAAAGAAAAAAAAGAAAAACAACCAGTATCTGTAACAGTACCGCATGTGATGAACAGACTGCAGTCACAAAATATCAAAAGAAAAAAAAAGAAAATCAACCAGTATCTGTAACAGTACCGCATGTGATGAACAGACTGCAGTCACAAAATATGAAAAGAAAAAAAAGGAAAAACAACCAGTATCTGTAACAGTACCGCATGTGATGAACAGACTGCAGTCACAAAATATCAAAAGAAAAAAAAAGAAAATCAACCAGTATCTGTAACAGTACCGCATGTGATGAACAGACTGCAGTCACAAAATATCAAAAGAAAAAAAAAGAAAAACAACCAGTATCTGTAACAGTACCACGTGATGAACAGACTGCAGTCACAAAATATCAAAAGAAAAAAAAGAAAAACAACCAGTATCTGTAACAGTACCGCATGTGATGAACAGACTGCAGTCACAAAATATCAAAAGAAAAAAAAGGAAAAACAACCAGTATCTGTAACAGTACCACGTGATGAACAGACTGCAGTCACAAAATATCAAAAGAAAAAAAAAGAAAAACAACCAGTATCTGTAACAGTACCGCATGTGATGAACAGACTGCAGTCACAAAATATCAAAAGAAAAAAAAGGAAAAACAACCAGTATCTGTAACAGTACCACGTGATGAACAGACTGCAGTCACAAAATATCAAAAGAAAAAAAAGGAAAAACAACCAGTATCTGTAACAGTACCACATGATGAACAGACTGCAGTCACAAAATATCAAAAGAAAAAAGAGAAAATCAACCAGTATCTGTAACAGTACCGCATGTGATGAACACACTGCAGTCACAAAATATCAAAAGAAAAAAAAAGAAAATCAACCAGTATCTGTAACAGTACCGCATGTGATGAACAGACTGCAGTCACAAAATATCAAAAGAAAAAAAAAGAAAATCAACCAGTATCTGTAACAGTACCGCATGTGATGAACAGACTGCAGTCACAAAATATCAAAAGAAAAAAAAGGAAAAACAACCAGTATCTGTAACAGTACCAACAGACTGCAGTCACAAAATATCAAAAGAAAAAAAAAGAAAATCAACCAGTATCTGTAACAGTACCGCATGTGATGAACAGACTGCAGTCACAAAATATCAAAAGAAAAAAAAAGAAAAACAACCAGTATCTGTAACAGTACCGCATGTGATGAACAGACTGCAGTCACAAAATATCAAAAGAAAAAAAAGAAAAACAACCAGTATCTGTAACAGTACCGCATGTGATGAACAGACTGCAGTCACAAAATATCAAAAGAAAAAAAAGGAAAAACAACCAGTATCTGTAACAGTACCACGTGATGAACAGACTGCAGTCACAAAATATCAAAAGAAAAAAAAAGAAAAACTACCAGTATCTGTAACAGTACCGCATGTGATGAACAGACTGCAGTCACAAAATATCAAAAGAAAAAAAGGAAAAACAACCAGTATCTGTAACAGTACCACGTGATGAACAGACTGCAGTCACAAAATATCAAAAGAAAAAAAAGGAAAAACAACCAGTATCTGTAACAGTACCACGTGATGAACAGACTGCAGTCACAAAATATCAAAAGAAAAAAAAAGAAAATCAACCAGTATCTGTAACAGTACCGCATGTGATGAACAGACTGCAGTCACAAAATATCAAAAGAAAAAAAAAGAAAAACAACCAGTATCTGTAACAGTACCACGTGATGAACAGACTGCAGTCACAAAATATCAAAAGAAAAAAAAGAAAAACAACCAGTATCTGTAACAGTACCGCATGTGATGAACAGACTGCAGTCACAAAATATCAAAAGAAAAAAAAAGGAAAAACAACCAGTATCTGTAACAGTACCACGTGATGAACAGACTGCAGTCACAAAATATCAAAAGAAAAAAAAAAAAACAACCAGTATCTGTAACAGTACCGCATGTGATGAACAGACTGCAGTCACAAAATATCAAAAGAAAAAAAAGGAAAAACAACCAGTATCTGTAACAGTACCACGTGATGAACAGACTGCAGTCACAAAATATCAAAAGAAAAAAAAGGAAAAACAACCAGTATCTGTAACAGTACCACGTGATGAACAGACTGCAGTCACAAAATATCAAAAGAAAAAAAAAGAAAATCAACCAGTATCTGTAACAGTACCGCATGTGATGAACAGACTGCAGTCACAAAATATCAAAAGAAAAAAAAGGAAAAACAACCAGTATCTGTAACAGTACCACATGTGATGAACAGACTGCAGTCACAAAAGATCAAAAGAAAAAAAAAAGAAAATCAACCAGTATCTGTAACAGTACCGCATGTGATGAACAGACTGCAGTCACAAAATATCAAAAGAAAAAAAAGGAAAAACAACCAGTATCTGTAACAGTACCACATGTGATGAACAGACTGCAGTCACAAAATATCAAAAGAAACAAAAGAAAATCAACCAGTATCTGTAACAGTACCGCATGTGATGAACAGACTGCAGTCACAAAATATCAAAAGAAAAAAAAAGAAAATCAACTTGTATCTGTAACTGTACCGCATGTGATGAACAGACTGCAGTCACAAAATATCAAAAGAAAAAAAAGGAAAAACAACCAGTATCTGTAACAGTACCACGTGATGAACAGACTGCAGTCACAAAATATCAAAAGAAAAAAAAAGAAAAACAACCAGTATCTGTAACAGTACCGCATGTGATGAACAGACTGCAGTCACAAAATATCAAAAGAAAAAAAAGGAAAAACAACCAGTATCTGTAACAGTACCACGTGATGAACAGACTGCAGTCACAAAATATCAAAAGAAAAAAAAGAAAAACAACCAGTATCTGTAACAGTACCACGTGATGAACAGACTGCAGTCACAAAATATCAAAAGAAAAACAAGGGACCTATGGGTCACGACGCTCAGCTGTTATATATGATAAAAAAATATTATTTAGAAATGAGGCACATGCTGGTTTTGTGTGGTAATAAATATAAGCTGTATTATGAGTTGTAGTTTAGCTTATGTATGATTTTGATAGTACCTTTGGAGACAGGGAAGAGGATTGATTTCATTTATTTTATTAACAAATGGAGTACTATTGTCACACAGATTTTGACTTGGCCATATAACTTATAAGCAGAACATATAATATAAGAGTTTAACTATTTATTAAAAAAATACAAATATTGTCCCAAATATAATTTTTATTAAAAATAATAAGAGAATCATATGATTTTTTAAAATGAATTATAACTGATATGATTATTAAAATAATATTAAAGAATATATTCATGAATGCATTCATGAATACATTTTGAAAGTATCTGCACGAGTATTCATATATTTTCATTTTTACCTGAATTCCCATTCTTTATGCAAGAAATTTTATAATGGAGTACAAAATCATATTCGTATTTAAATACAATTACAAAGTATTTGCACCATGTCTGGAATTTATTCAGTTTTCACCAAACAATGATGTTGAGAATCCAGAATATACAAAATTCACACATTTAAATAATGATCATAAGTACCTGGTTTTATGGCTTTTATTTATATTAAAAAATAACTGTAAAAAATTCATTTTGGACTAATTTCACATCAATGTACACACTAGACACAGTAGGAATCTAGATTAATATTATCAACTGCATCTTTGTCTAATTTCCTTCATATGATCCCTAATGATTAGTAATGAATAATATGATTTACTTCTTTATCATTAAAATTGAACTGAAAAATGCCATAGGTGACTGCATGGTGTTATTTGGAATATGTGACATTCTACCCATCAATACAAGATTCTTATATCATCAGTAACTGCAAGTTAATTTCCTGTTATTAACAAATTCCTTTTCTATTATTCTTTAATTTGTTATTAAAAACCAATAAAAATTTATTAATTTATTGTTTTTTGTTATGTTCTTGGTTAAAACTACTAGATGAGTTGGGTTGGACACCTGGATCAACTGTGGCTTGCCATAAGCTGCCTGGATTCCATGTATGCTTTGCCTCAAGCGTGCATAATTTGATGAAAGGTCAACAAGGTCAACATACAAGTGACTCAAGAGGGGCTGGAGAGAGCCAAAGTCTGACAGGGTCTCATAAAAAACATTAATAAAAGCTACAATTTTTGGCCAATTTCTTTCAGCTTTCTAAACTAAAAAGCTGAAATGCTTATGTGTACATGATATGAAAATTATATCAACAGTGCTCACGGGAAACAAACGTGCCATGGTCACAGTTGGGCAAAATTTAAGGTACTAATTTTATATTTATACTAAATAAAATTTGAAAAATTCAGAACTAATTTTGGGTATTCAATTGAATCTTGATTAAATAATGTTACATCCCTGACAAAAAAATCTCTAGCTTCAGCAATGCTCTTGTTAAGGGAGTAAATATATTTCTTGATTTTTTACAAAGTGCATTATGTTTGGGCCCATAACTTAAAACAATTACACAATACTGACATCATTCTGGCATGTGCATAGAGAATGAAAAATATGTATATTATTTATGATTAAAGTCAGATCAGTGGTTTTGATATTAGGCAGTCTTGAAGTGTAACAATGGGTTTTTAATGGAAAAATGAAGTTTTTCATTAATATCTCGAATGTCCTAGTGACCAAATTCTTGGCATGGTAGGTCATTTTGGAGACATCTAACTGTATGCCGAATTTAAGGAACTTAGAGCTGAAGCTGGGGAGCTGAGCTCTTGCAAACTGCATAACACTAGCTTGATGTAAACAATATGTTACATGGTGCTTGAAAACTTGATTAAAATCTACAGTTTTTGATCAACTGGTTTCAAATTTTTGGTGTTAACAGTTGAAATGCTAACAAAAACATGCTGTGAAAATTAAATCCACAGTACTTACAGGAAAAAAACGTGCCATGGTCAAAGTTGGGCAAAATTTAAGGTACCAATTTTTTATTTTTATTAATATTTTAAAAAATTTAAAAGATTTTCATCTAATTTTGGGTATACAATTTAATTTTGATTAATTAAAGATATATTACTGGAAAAAAGGTCCATAGCATTAACATTTTTTGTGTTAAGTGATCAAATATCTTTTCTGATTTTTTACAAAATGCATTATGTTTGGGCCCATAACTTTTTTAAATTAAATAATACAGACATAATTTCTGGCATGTACATAGGAACTATATAGAGGAATATTTATGGTAAATATGAGGTAAAACAGATGAGTGGTTTTGATATTAGGCAGTCCTGAAGTGTGAAAATAGGTTTTTAATAAAAAATTGAGGTTTTTCCTTAATTTCTCAAAGGAACGAAGTTGCAAACACCCAGTTTTCGGCTTGGTAGGAGATCTTGGGGACATCTAACATTATGCCATATTTTGGATTCCTAGGTCTTACGGTTTTAAAACGTGCCACATCTACGGACGGACGGACGGACGGACGGACGGACGGACAGACGGACGGACGACGGACAATGGACCACGACTATAGCTCAGATGACTTATAGTCAGCTGAGCTAAAAATACTTGATTTAGATTTCACAATTTTTAATTGTGTCTTTATTTATCCATAATGTGCTTCATATTTTATCATAATTTAAGCATACTGATGGGTTCCATTATGATTGGTAAAATGATTTAAAAGAAAAATGATTTCTTTAAAAATGCTACATTACACAACATTGCATCTTCTGGATTACACCTTGAATTACTTTTTCAAGGAAAGTTTTTGCATATCAGAGTGGAAACAGCATTACAATTAAGGAGATACAGTGAAAACAATAACAATACTGCATAATACTTGGTGGGTTGGGTTTGCGGGGGGGGGGGGGGGGGGGGGGAGGGGGGGGGTGATATTGGGGTGGCCATATGAGAATAACTGTACACCTGTCACAGCAGGGGATCTCCCCCAGTGACTGTAACAAATCAGAAACCCTGGCATAGCTGACTTCCAGTGACCTGGACCTGGAGTGGGACCCTGCATCTGTAACCTCTAATCAAAGCAAATGACTACAATAGAGCCTCAAGAAAAAAATCAATAACTAGCTTAATTTTCAAGCTTTTATTTCCAAATTTCAGATTTAAACAAATTAAATATTTATGTTTACATGCTGTGAAAATTAAATCAATGGTACTTACAGGAAAAAAACGTGCCATGGTCAAAGTTGGGCAAAATTTAAGGTACTGATTTTATTTTTATGCTAATTACTTAAAAAATTTACAAAATTCAGATCTAATTTTGGGTAAGCAATTGAATCTTAATTAAACATAGTTATATACTTGGGAAAATAGACTCTAGTTTCGAAATTTTTCATGTTAAGTGAGTAAATATTTTTCCTGATTTTTTACAAAGTCCATTATGTTTGGGCCCATAACTTGAAGAATTTATACTTAACAGACTTAATTTCTGGCATGTACATAGGAACTATATGGAAGAATATTTATGGTAAATATGAGGAAAAACAGATGAGTGGTTTTGATATTAGGCAGTCCTGAAGTGTGAAAATAGGATTTTAATAAAAAATTGAGGTTTTTCCTTAATTTCTCAAAGGAACGAAGTCGCAAAGACCCAGTTTTCGGCTTGGTAGGAGATCTTGGGGTCATCTAACATTATGCTGAATTTTGGATTCCTAGGTCTTACGGTTTCAAAACGTGCCACATCTACGGACGGACGGACGGACGGACGGACGGACGGACAGACGGACGGACGACGGACAATGGACCACGACTATAGCTCAGATGACTTATAGTCAGCTGAGCTAAAAAGGAAAAACAACCAGTATCTGTAACAGTACCGCATGTGATGAACACACTGCAGTCACAAAATATCAAAAGAAAAAAAAGGAAAAACAACCAGTATCTGTAACAGTACCACGTGATGAACAGACTGCAGTCACAAAATATCAAAAGAAAAAAAAAGAAAATCAACCAGTATCTGTAACAGTACCGCATGTGATGAACAGACTGCAGTCACAAAATATCAAAAGAAAAAAAAGGAAAAACAACCAGTATCTGTAACAGTACCACGTGATGAACAGACTGCAGTCACAAAATATCAAAAGAAAAAAAAAGAAAAACAACCAGTATCTGTAACAGTACCGCATATGATGAACAGACTGCAGTCACAAAATATCAAAAGAAAAAAAAGGAAAAACAACCAGTATCTGTAACAGTATCACGTGATGAACAGACTGCAGTCACAAAATATCAAAAGAAAAAAAAAGAAAAACAACCAGTATCTGTAACAGTACCGCATGTGATGAACAGACTGCAGTCACAAAATATCAAAAGGAACTACGAAAAGAAACAACCAGTATGTGTCGGTGACTGGCTTTATTTCACATAATTATTTTTATATGAAAAAAAAATCTAGATAGATTCATAACAAGTCATTCTGATATAGGATAGGTTTAAAGGACTACCTCATTTTCCAGCTATTGCGTGATGACATGTCACAGTGACCTGGTTTTTAAACATGCCTTGTGAGTGTTAATGGACAACCAGACAGACAGACAGACATAGATTCGCAGCTATAGTCAAGATTACTTGAGAGTCAACTGAGTCAGGAGTGCATGTAACAGTATACCTAGTGATTACCCTCATGCTAATCTGTTCTTACCATAGCCAAGTTTTGCAAGTCTGTCTCTGGAAGTGCTGATGGCAGCCATGTGAGTGTGGTATTTACTTCGCCGACGAATCATTTTCCAGTGTGCTGATCTTGGAGGTGAAAACTTGAAGTTGGTTGCATCTTCATTACGCCGAATATTTCCAGAATCCATCAAAGCCCCCTCTAATGATGCACTGGATGAGGAGTCTGTTACCATGGATTCTGCCATTTCAACTTGTCTCTCTAAATGTCAGTGCTGGAAAAGACAAGATAAACCAGTGAAATGTACTCTCCAAGTTGTAGACATGACATTTGTTGTGATGTATGTCCAAGCCAACTTCAAGTTGCTTTAGAATATTGTGCATGTTCAGTCTACCAGCCCCACTGTGTCTGTGTTATAGCTATGATGGTAAACATTTTACAAATGATCCATGACACTCGGCAGAAGCAGATATTTTTCAAGGCATGATGTATACACACTTGTTCAGGCAATTTTTGTGAGCCATACATATGATCAGCTACTGAATGTGCTCCTGAAATCTGAATGACTAAAGCAGCAATCTGCTGATCTATCTGTAAAATACACCTTGTCATACAGCTTGATTTTAATGTCATGGCATACTACTTGAAGGGGGTAGACTGACTTGGGGAAAGTGACATTCAAGCATTTTATAAAGCAGGTGGCCTCCCTGGAGCTGCCTGGTCTGATCGGAACAATACAGACTTCAAATTCAATATGACTTGGCCTTTTAAAAAATTCAATCTTTTTTATAAACTAAATTTCCTATTTATTAATCAGTTGCTTCAAATTTCAGAATTTAAAATCTTAGATTTCTATGTTTGCATTATGTAAAAAAATACAGTGCCTTCAGAAAAAAGACAAGCTGGCTACATGTATGGCAATATTCAAGGTAGTGATTTTACATAGGAAATATACTGAGAATCTTTGAGCTAATGAACCAAATTACCTTATTGGTTTTGTAAATATGCAGTCTTGAAGTGTTAAAAAGGTTTTTAAAGCAAAATGGAGGTGTTAGGGTTTTGCTTAATATCGTGAACAAACCAAGTGGCAGTGACCTAGTTCAGGGTTTGGCAGCAGAACTTATGGACATCTAAATGTATACTGAATTTCAAATTCACAAGTACAACAGTGTCAAAATGTGCTAGTTTAATGGACTGACAGTTGGATAATGATCCAGGGGTGCTCACTACAGCTCAGGTGACTTTATTTCATCATCCCAATGACTCGGCACAACAAAATACAATGCTCTGAAACAAATACATATTCCTGTCTCTCCCCGAGCTGAGGAACACACTGACTAGGCTATGATATGAGACTTGCCAACAAACCTTGTAATGTGTCCTGTATAGCTTCCAATGTGAATTATTGATCTGTTGTTCCATAAATACACAGTGGCTGGCAGCCTGTAAAGCTGAGGATTGTTTCTGAAATACAGACAGAGCAAATAATTCAAATTAACTAGAATATGACTGCTTGAGCTTAGCAAATACACAAAGATATTTTGAAATATAGTGTAAACAGAAAAATGTATTTATTTACTTGCAGCCATGTAGAATTACCAATCTCTTCTGTAGTAAAATAAGTGACCATGGGCTATGGTACTCAGCTGATAAATATAACCTGTGTCCAACTATCAACAAAAAACATTAACTGAGAACTTTAGACCTGCCAAATTGTGAAGAGTATGTGGCATTTTTTATAATGACACTACTTCTTTCAAGCTGTAACAGATTGTACTAAAAGATATTTAAATTAATTAACATACTTCATATATCACAGTATGTCTGTAGAATTGAAAGGGTTTTCCCTCAAGTGATGGGTCACACATAAGTGAAGACTGAATCATATTATCACCGGTGAAAACAGCTTTACAGTTAAAGAAATACAGATAAAACAATTAAAATTATAGCAGTACACTTGGTTGGGGGGGGGGGGGGGGTAGGTGACATCAGAATAACTGTAAACCTGTGACAGTGGGGGGGGGGGGGGAGGGGGGTGCTCAATCAGTGTTGCATCACTAATTAGGTTTCCCAGGCAGGGCTTTTGTGATCAGAAGTGGGCAGCCTTGAGCTTGACAGTGCAAATGAATACAATAGAGCCCCTGAAAAAACTTCAATTACTAGCCTAATTTTTTAGCTTTTATTTCAAATTTCAGAATTTAACAGATTAAATCCTTATGTGTACCTGCTGTGAAAATTAAATCAAATGTACTTACAGGAAATATGCATTGGTCAAGTTGGGCATAATTTAATGGGACATAATCAGGAGCAATATTATACCTATAGATTCTTTCACAAATATCCTCACTCCTGTGTATCTAGGTCACACTTCTGTTTCCTGTAATCACTTTTTCGGAAGAGAACTGGGAAGGAGAGGTGTTTGTAATACAGAAAAGCTCAAAACAGTTTACTAACAAAACCACCATTCACAGGGAGGGAATGGGGGGGGGGGGGGGGGGGAGTTTATTACGTAAACATAATTGTGAGCAGTTTCTGTATTAATGAGAATATATCAGATAAAACTTGGGGAGGGGAGATCTACCTAGAATCAGCGGGAAGGAGAAGAACATCACTGGAGCGAAGGTGTAGGCGCAGACAGAGTCACAGGAACGGAAGAGGACTGTGAGGATGGCCTGGAGAACGGGAGGACAGCACCCGCAGTGATCACAGGGCCCAAGGTGTAAAGGCCCGAAACTTGCAGAGCCACAGCTCGCAGATAAAACCGGGTGAAGGTGGATGGAGATTTCCAAAAACCCTTACTTAACAAGTTGGTTATGGGAAATCCCCGATAAAAGGGCAAAGGAGGTAGAGATGGCCCAGACGTCATGAGCTTTGACACGAAGTTGGGCCAAGGGCGAAGGGGAAGCAGATTCATATGCTGACACGATCTTATCTTTTAGCCATGCACTAAGGGTGATAGGGCTTATTTCTTTGTGAGAAGTAGTGATTTCGTGGAAATAACTACTTGCCCCCCCCCCCCCCTAATAGAACTGGTAGCTTGAAGATAATAACGGAAAGTACGGACCGGCAAAGCGTGTTTACATGTCCATCATGACGGAACGCCAGAAGAAAAAGTGATTACAGGAAACAGAAGTGTGACCTAGATACACGGGAGTGAGGCAGGATGGATGATAATGGGCCCAATAAGGGAAAATTTTCAGTTTGCTTACTCTGGCGTATAAACTTTAACAGAGAAAATTCTCATAAATACAGAAACAGCTCACAATTATGTTTACTAGTAAAACACAGTCCACATGAGTCTGTTTACCATAATAAGGCTGTGTGACTGGAGGTCCGACTGTGCGTTGCAACATGCTTTTTTTACAGTCAGCAGGAACATGTTTCACAATTTGTTTCACGTCTTCTGATTGACACCTATTTGGCTCTGCCAAGCACATGGCCCCATGCACTGTGTTTATTTTGACACCGGTGATTGCGCCAACTCCACTGTTTATAACACTCGTTTACAGGAGTAAGCAAACGGTTTCAAGGCAATGTTTTGGCAGGTACAGATTTATTTTAAAGGGAAAAAGCTATTTTTCATGTTAATTCAACATGCTTTATTGGTGATTGCGCCCCTTCAAGGTACTGATTTTATATTCATGCTAATAACTTAAAATTTTTTTTTACAAAATTCAGATCTAATTTTGGGTATACTATTGAATCTTAATTAAATAGAGTTATATCCCTGAAAAGTCTCTAGCTTTAACAATTATCGTTGGGTCAGTATATATTTATATATATTTCCTGATTTTTTGACAAAGTGCATTATGTTTGTACCGGTAACTTCAACAATTTATGCAATATTGACCTAATATCTGGAATGTAAATAGGAAATATGTACAGTGCAGGACTGGTTAAATCACACATGAATACATTAACACCAGTGGTTTTGAGTGTAACAATAGGTTTTTACTTGAAACTAAGATTTTTCCCTAGTTTCTCGAAGGAACAATGTCGCAGTGACCTAGTTTTTGGTTTGGTAGAGGAGAAACTTAGGACATCTTAAGTTCAATAGTTTCTAAACGTGCCCTGTTCATGTCCACATGGACTATAGACAAAGGCCCATGACCATAGCTCAGATTACTTGTAGTCAGCTAAGTTAAAATGAAATCCACAGTTCAGTGATGATGCAGCATGTCATTGGCTTGACATACAAGGCTTTCATCTTCCTAGCATAGCCCGAGACTACACAGAATAATTACTGTGTATACAGGCAGCCATAAATGAGGCTAAATGTAAAATGTCAATTTTATGACAGTCTTCCCTCATGGATTCGCAGGCATATCAGAACGTAACTGACTTATGTGGCACAGGTACCCAGTTCCATGATACCTGCTGCATAAAAAGCTTCAAAGAAAGAGAAAGTAACTGACTTATGTAGCACAGGTACCCAGTTCCATGATACCTGCTGCATAAAAAGCTTCAAAGAAAGAGAACGTAACTGACTTATGTGGCACAGGTACCCAGTTCCATGATACCTGCTGCATAAAAAGCTTCAAAGAAAGAGAACGTAACTGACTTATGTGGCACAGGTACCCAGTTCCATGATACCTGCTGCATAAAAAGCTTCAAAGAAAGAGAACGTAACTGACTTATGTGGCACAGGTACCCAGTTCCATGATACCTGCTGCATAAAAAGCTCCAAAGAAAGAGAAGGCAACTGACTTATGTGGCACAGGTACCCAGTTCCATGATACCTGCTGCATAAAAAGCTTCAAAGAAAGAGAACGTAACTGACTTATGTGGCACAGGTACCCAGTTCCATGATACCTGCTGCATAAAAAACTTCAAAGAAAGAGAACGTAACTGACTTATGTGGCACAGGTACCCAGTTCCATGATACCTGCTGCATAAAAAGCTCCAAAGAAAGAGAACGTAACTGACTTATGTGGCACAGGTACCCAGTTCCATGATACCTGCTGCATAAAAAGCTTCAAAGAAAGAGAACGTAACTGACTTATGTGGCACAGGTACCCAGTTCCATGATACCTGCTGCATAAAAAGCTCCAAAGAAAGAGAACGTAACTGACTTATGTGGCACAGGTACCCAGTTCCATGATACCTGCTGCATAAAAAGCTCCAAAGAAAGAGAACGTAACTGACTTATGTGGCACAGGTACCCAGTTCCATGATACCTGCTGCATAAAAAGCTTCAAAGAAAGAGAACGTAACTGACTTATGTGGCACAGGTACCCAGTTCCATGATACCTGCTGCATAAAAAGCTTCAAAGAAAGAGAAGGCAACTGACTTATGTGGTACAGGTACCCAGTTCCATGATACCTGCTGCATAAAAAGCTTCAAAGAAAGAGAAAGTAACTGACTTATGTGGCACAGGTACCCAGTTCCATGATACCTGCTGCATATAAAGCTTCAAAGAAAGAGAACGTAACTGACTTATGTGGCACAGGTACCCAGTTCCATGATACCTGCTGCATAAAAAGCTTCAAAGAAAGAGAAAGTAACTGACTTATGTGGCACAGGTACCCAGTTCCATGATACCTGCTGCATAAAAAGCTCCAAAGAAAGAGAACGTAACTGACTTATGTGGCACAGGTACCCAGTTCCATGATACCTGCTGCATAAAAAGCTCCAAAGAAATAGAACATAACTGACTTATGTGGCACAGGTACCCTGTTCTATGATACCTGCTGCATAAAAAGCTTCAAAGAAAGAGAACGTAACTGACTTATGTGGCACAGGTACCCAGTTCCATGATACCTGCTGCATAAAAAGCTCCATAGAAAGAGAACGTAACTGACTTATGTGGCACAGGTACCCAGTTCCATGATACCTGCTGCATAAAAAGCTCCATAGAAAGAGAACGTAACTGACTTATGTGGCACAGGTACCCAGTTCCATGATACCTGCTGCATAAAAAGCTTCAAAGAAAGAGAACGTAACTGACTTATGTGGCACAGGTACCCAGTTCCATGATACCTGCTGCATAAAAAGCTTCAAAGAAAGAGAACGTAACTGACTTATGTGGCACAGGTACCCAGTTCCATGATACCTGCTGCATAAAAAGCTTCAAAGAAAGAGAACGTAACTGACTTATGTGGCACAGGTACCCAGTTCCATGATACCTGCTGCATAAAAAGCTCCAAAGAAAGAGAAGGTAACTGACTTATGTGGCACAGGTACCCAGTTCCATGATACCTGCTGCATAAAAAGCTTCAAAGAAAGAGAAGGCAACTGACTTATGTGGCACAGGTACCCAGTTCCATGATACCTGCTGCATAAAAAGCTTCAAAGAAATAGAAAGTAACTGACTTATGTGGCACAGGTACCCAGTTCCATGATACCTGCTGCATATAAAGCTTCAAAGAAAGAGAACGTAACTGACTTATGTGGCACAGGTACCCAGTTCCATGATACCTGCAGCATAAAAAGCTCCATAGAAAGAGAACGTAACTGACTTATGTGGCACAGGTACCCAGTTCCATGATACCTGCTGCATAAAAAGCTCCAAAGAAAGAGAACGTAACTGACTTATGTGGCACAGGTACCCAGTTCCATGATACCTGCTGCATAAAAAGCTCCATAGAAAGAGAAGGTAACTGACTTATGTGGCACAGGTACCCAGTTCCATGATACCTGCTGCATAAAAAGCTCCAAAGAAAGAGAACGTAACTGACTTATGTGGCACAGGTACCCAGTTCCATGATACCTGCTGCATAAAAAGCTTCAAAGAAAGAGAACGTAACTGACTTATGTGGCACAGGTACCCAGTTCCATGATACCTGCTGCATAAAAAGCTCCAAAGAAAGAGAACGTAACTGACTTATGTGGCACAGGTACCCAGTTCCATGATACCTGCTGCATAAAAAGCTCCAAAGAAAGAGAACGTAACTGACTTATGTGGCACAGGTACCCAGTTCCATGATACCTGCTGCATAAAAAGCTTCAAAGAAAGAGAACGTAACTGACTTATGTGGCACAGGTACCCAGTTCCATGATACCTGCTGCATAAAAAGCTTCAAAGAAAGAGAAGGCAACTGACTTATGTGGTACAGGTACCCAGTTCCATGATACCTGCTGCATAAAAAGCTTCAAAGAAAGAGAAAGTAACTGACTTATGTGGCACAGGTACCCAGTTCCATGATACCTGCTGCATATAAAGCTTCAAAGAAAGAGAACGTAACTGACTTATGTGGCACAGGTACCCAGTTCCATGATACCTGCTGCATAAAAAGCTTCAAAGAAAGAGAAAGTAACTGACTTATGTGGCACAGGTACCCAGTTCCATGATACCTGCTGCATAAAAAGCTCCAAAGAAAGAGAACGTAACTGACTTATGTGGCACAGGTACCCAGTTCCATGATACCTGCTGCATAAAAAGCTCCAAAGAAATAGAACATAACTGACTTATGTGGCACAGGTACCCTGTTCTATGATACCTGCTGCATAAAAAGCTTCAAAGAAAGAGAACGTAACTGACTTATGTGGCACAGGTACCCAGTTCCATGATACCTGCTGCATAAAAAGCTCCATAGAAAGAGAACGTAACTGACTTATGTGGCACAGGTACCCAGTTCCATGATACCTGCTGCATAAAAAGCTCCATAGAAAGAGAACGTAACTGACTTATGTGGCACAGGTACCCAGTTCCATGATACCTGCTGCATAAAAAGCTTCAAAGAAAGAGAACGTAACTGACTTATGTGGCACAGGTACCCAGTTCCATGATACCTGCTGCATAAAAAGCTTCAAAGAAAGAGAACGTAACTGACTTATGTGGCACAGGTACCCAGTTCCATGATACCTGCTGCATAAAAAGCTTCAAAGAAAGAGAACGTAACTGACTTATGTGGCACAGGTACCCAGTTCCATGATACCTGCTGCATAAAAAGCTCCAAAGAAAGAGAAGGTAACTGACTTATGTGGCACAGGTACCCAGTTCCATGATACCTGCTGCATAAAAAGCTTCAAAGAAAGAGAAGGCAACTGACTTATGTGGCACAGGTACCCAGTTCCATGATACCTGCTGCATAAAAAGCTTCAAAGAAATAGAAAGTAACTGACTTATGTGGCACAGGTACCCAGTTCCATGATACCTGCTGCATATAAAGCTTCAAAGAAAGAGAACGTAACTGACTTATGTGGCACAGGTACCCAGTTCCATGATACCTGCAGCATAAAAAGCTCCATAGAAAGAGAACGTAACTGACTTATGTGGCACAGGTACCCAGTTCCATGATACCTGCTGCATAAAAAGCTCCAAAGAAAGAGAACGTAACTGACTTATGTGGCACAGGTACCCAGTTCCATGATACCTGCTGCATAAAAAGCTCCATAGAAAGAGAAGGTAACTGACTTATGTGGCACAGGTACCCAGTTCCATGATACCTGCTGCATAAAAAGCTCCAAAGAAAGAGAACGTAACTGACTTATGTGGCACAGGTACCCAGTTCCATGATACCTGCTGCATAAAAAGCTTCAAAGAAAGAGAATGTAACTGACTTATGTGGCACAGGTACCCAGTTCCATGATACCTGCTGCATAAAAAGCTTCAAAGAAAGAGAACGTAACTGACTTATGTGGCACAGGTACCCAGTTCCATGATACCTGCTGCATAAAAAGCTTCAAAGAAAGAGAACGTAACTGACTTATGTGGCACAGGTACCCAGTTCCATGATACCTGCTGCATAAAAAGCTCCAAAGAAAGAGAAGGTAACTGACTTATGTGGCACAGGTACCCAGTTCCATGATACCTGCTGCATAAAAAGCTTCAAAGAAAGAGAAGGCAACTGACTTATGTGGCACAGGTACCCAGTTCCATGATACCTGCTGCATAAAAAGCTTCAAAGAAAGAGAACGTAACTGACTTATGTGGCACAGGTACCCAGTTCCATGATACCTGCTGCATAAAAAGCTCCAAAGAAAGAGAAGGTAACTGACTTATGTGGCACAGGTACCCAGTTCCATGATACCTGCTGCATAAAAAGCTTCAAAGAAAGAGAAGGCAACTGACTTATGTGGCACAGGTACCCAGTTCCATGATACCTGCTGCATAAAAAGCTTCAAAGAAATAGAAAGTAACTGACTTATGTGGCACAATTACCCAGTTCCATGATACCTGCTGCATATAAAGCTTCAAAGAAAGAGAAGGTAACTGACTTATGTGGCACAGGTACCCAGTTCCATGATACCTGCAGCATAAAAAGCTCCATAGAAAGAGAACGTAACTGACTTATGTGGCACAGGTACCCAGTTCCATGATACCTGCTGCATAAAAAGCTCCAAAGAAAGAGAACGTAACTGACTTATGTGGCACAGGTACCCAGTTCCATGATACCTGCTGCATAAAAAGCTTCAAAGAAAGAGAACGTAACTGACTTATGTGGCACAGGTACCCAGTTCCATGATACCTGCTGCATAAAAAGCTCCATAGAAAGAGAAGGTAACTGACTTATGTGGCACAGGTACCCAGTTCCATGATACCTGCTGCATAAAAAGCTCCAAAGAAAGAGAACGTAACTGACTTATGTGGCACAGGTACCCAGTTCCATGATACCTGCTGCATAAAAAGCTTCAAAGAAAGAGAATGTAACTGACTTATGTGGCACAGGTACCCAGTTCCATGATACCTGCTGCATAAAAAGCTTCAAAGAAAGAGAACGTAACTGACTTATGTGGCACAGGTACCCAGTTCCATGATACCTGCTGCATAAAAAGCTTCAAAGAAAGAGAACGTAACTGACTTATGTGGCACAGGTACCCAGTTCCATGATACCTGCTGCATAAAAAGCTCCAAAGAAAGAGAAGGTAACTGACTTATGTGGCACAGGTACCCAGTTCCATGATACCTGCTGCATAAAAAGCTTCAAAGAAAGAGAAGGCAACTGACTTATGTGGCACAGGTACCCAGTTCCATGATACCTGCTGCATAAAAAGCTTCAAAGAAAGAGAAAGTAACTGACTTATGTGGCACAGGTACCCAGTTCCATGATACCTGCTGCATATAAAGCTTCAAAGAAAGAGAACGTAACTGACTTATGTGGCACAGGTACCCAGTTCCATGATACCTGCTGCATAAAAAGCTTCAAAGAAAGAGAACGTAACTGACTTATGTGGCACAGGTACCCAGTTCCTAGCGACAACTTGTCACCCCAAACGTCAATTTTAGATGAACTGAAGACGATGGGGTGACAGTACAAGCTATTGGGTTCGCATCAATTCTAGTATGTGCAGATGTGCACGCCATTTCTGACACTACTTTTTCATTTTCATCTACTTCTCGAACTGTTATTTTCCTGAGTTAAGACAAAAAGTGACGTTATTCTGTTGGGGAAAATAATAATTATTACATCCACGGTTGACTTACGTGTAGACGTGCAGCAGTTTTTAATTCCGAGACTGGTTTTACTCGAAAAACTCGTCTCCACGTCTGTCAGCGGGAGAACCATAACTTCCGGTAGGGGATTTCCAAACGGCTATGTGTAAAACTCGGAAGTCCGAAGTCGGAAGCAAGGTCTTTTTTTAAAGCGATGATCGAAGCATAATTAAAATGCTACTACATCAATGGAAAGTACCTTTTTATTTTTATTGAAAGAATAAGGTCTTTTCTATCATCATGTAAAATAATCAAAGTTATCCATCCGAAGTTAATGACTATTTTTTGCTCGGAAATGCCCGGTTATTGTCCAAATGTGTAAAACTCGGAAGCCAGTAATGGCAAATGCACTGGTCATCATATCGTCAGCAAACGTGTCAAGCATTTTCAGTTTCTTCAGTATCATATTTTTTTCATAAATTCAATCTGTTTTGTAACATTCATGATGCTGATATGAATATATTGATATTGATATTTTATTTCATTTTGTAAAACAAGATTATTTTAACTCATCAATATTTTACGCTGTTACCGCATTTTATGTTGGTGGAAACATGAAAAAAAATAAAGGTTTTGATAATATTTTATACATGTGCCCCTATAAAAATCACCCTAATATCATTGAGACTTAAACAGAAAATTTGACAGAACCAAACAACCGTCCAGTTAATGTTTTTACAAGTTGTTTCGAACTTTATTTTATTTTTAATGTATAAATTGAAAAACCTTTTCCTCTTCCATTGACCAAAAATAATTCATCAGGATTATGAATCTCTTAGACTCTTATCTATTATGTAATACTTTATGCCAAATTATATTTTACATTTCATGATTCGGTTTCACACATTGATTTTTATATATATTATGTTAACAAAATCGTAATTTCTTATCGAGATCCTTGTTATCGTACAGTAATATGAAGTTGAAGGGAGCACATTCTGGTTATATGCCCTTATCATGCAATCAGTTGCAAACATACTTTAATATATTAAAAAATATATCCATATATTTGAAGTTGAAATGTGATGTTGAAACATCAGGAGTGAAATTATTATACTATAAATATCGAGATTGATAAAGTTTGAAAGAAAGAGTCAAAAACTTGAAAAAGAATTAATTTTAGTTTTAAAAAATATTTGCTTAAATTCGTAAATCGATCAGATTTTATAATAATACATGTATTAGTATGTTATATATTATCTGGACTGTTGTATCCCGTTTCTAAGATATAAATTTCACATTTTTTTTTTTAATCTTTAAACTCTAACATATTGAAAGACATTTCGTTTTGTATATGATACATGTATGTTTGTTCCAGCGATAACCTTCTTGGATATATTGAATTTTCATATTTGTTCAACGTATGGAAAATATATTACTATTTTTTATTTTGAATGACAGCGTAATTTATAACTGTATTTTTAATGCCGTATATGGGTTTATTATACCATATTTATTATTCAGTGGTGCATCCATAGAGGGCGCAAGCCCGTTCAGACGTAATATCTCTTAATTTATATTTCTTTTTGAGATTACTTTTTTTTATTCCCTAGCAATTTCATTATTATATTTATTACTTTCCGATTCATAAATTGGTGATTTACTCCACTAAGAGAGCATCCAAATATATACTAGTATAATGAGAGAGGAAGTATTTCCGTTATCACACTTTTCTCGATAATAACACCGACGATATATATATATATATATATATATATATATATATATATATATTAAATTTACAATTAAAAAAAATAAGAACTTATAGTTTTTCGATTATGTATCATGTATTGCATTAAACACTCATTAAAAGCAGAATCATGCATAAGCAATGTTAATATACTAGTATACATGCAACTATAATTATAATGAAGCTGCATTTGGGCACAGTGCGTCTCTTTGACTTCCGAGTTATACACATTGGATAACATCCAAGCACTTCTGACTGACTTCCGAGATGGCTTCCGAGGACAAAATCTTCCATAACGTTCAGATTTAACAATGGAAAACTATTATTCTTCACAGAATGATAAAAAAGATCTTATTCTATCGGGGGAAACACAAAACGGTATTGAAGCGTTAGCATTTTGTATACGCTTTAAACTGCTTTCGTTGGTTTCCGGATTCCGGCTTCCCACTTCCAAGTTTACATACACGACCGCGCCATGACACATTCAGTTTTGAATGAGAAGTACCGCTTCACGTGAATCGGTGCCACAGTGATGAAAGCAGGTAATTGTTATTATTTTTGTGTAACAACATTTTTTCTTCGATATTTAGCACATATAATACGACTATGTAAGCCTGTGATGCCAAATAATACCAGACAGGAAATATTTTGATCTGACCCTTAGAATGGGCGTTCTGTTGTGACTGCCATCATGACTCCAGGCCCTATCAGTTTTTTTTCCGAAGGCCTGAGTGTCATGTTGTCATGGCTACCCAGTTCCATGATACCTGCTGCATAAAAAGCTTCAAAGAAAGAGAACGTAACTGACTTATGTGGCACAGGTACCCAGTTCCATGATACCTGCTGCATAAAAAGCTTCAAAGAAAGAGAAAGTAACTGACTTATGTGGCACAGGTACCCAGTTCCATGATACCTGCTGCATAAAAAGCTTCAAAGAAAGAGAACGTAACTGACTTATGTGGCACAGGTACCCAGTTCCATGATACCTCCGGCATAAAAAGCTTCAAAGAAAGAGAACATAACTGTCTTATGTGGCACAGGTACCCAGTTCCATGATACCTGCTGCATAAAAAGCTTCAAAGAAAGAGAACGTAACTGACTTATGTGGCACAGGTACCAAGTTCCATGATACCTGCTGCATAAAAAGCTCCAAAGAAAGAGAAGGCAACTGACTTATGTGGCACAGGTACCCAGTTCCATGATACCTGCTGCATAAAAAGCTTCAAAGAAAGAGAAGGCAACTGACTTATGTGGCACAGGTACCCAGTTCCATGATACCTGCTGCATAAAAAGCTTCAAAGAAAGAGAAAGTAACTGACTTATGTGGCACAGGTACCCAGTTCCATGATACCTGCTGCATATAAAGCTTCAAAGAAAGAGAACGTAACTGACTTATGTGGCACAGGTACCCAGTTCCATGATACCTGCTGCATAAAAAGCTTCAAAGAAAGAGAACGTAACTGACTTATGTGGCACAGGTACCCAGTTCCATGATACCTGCTGCATAAAAAGCTTCAAAGAAACAGAACGTAACTGACTTATGTGGCACAGGTACCCAGTTCCATGATACCTGCTGCATAAAAAGCTTCAAAGAAAGAGAAAGTAACTGACTTATGTGGCACAGGTACCCAGTTCCATGATACCTGCTGCATAAAAAGCTTCAAAGAAAGAGAACGTAACTGACTTATGTGGCACAGGTACCCAGTTACATGATACCTGCTGCATAAAAAGCTTCAAAGAAAGAGAACGTAACTGACTTATGTGGCACAGGTACCCAGTTCCATGATACCTGCTGCATAAAAAGCTCCATAGAAAGAGAACGTAACTGACTTATGTGGCACAGGTACCCAGTTCCATGATACCTGCTGCATAAAAAGCTCCATAGAAAGAGAACGTAACTGACTTATGTGGCACAGGTACCCAGTTCCATGATACCTGCTGCATAAAAAGCTTCAAAGAAAGAGAACATAACTGACTTATGTGGCACAGGTACCCAGTTCCATGATACCTGCTGCATAAAAAGCTTCAAAGAAAGAGAACATAACTGACTTATGTGGCAGAGGTATTACCATCTTAAAACTTTTGGGTTCTAATACAGTTTACTTCATGTCCACCAAGATACCTTTTTAAGTGTTGCATTTAATGTATGATCATAAACTGGATTTTCCTCCTTCTCCTGTGATATTATCTTTGGTTCACAGGCTGAATAGACCCGGCCCCAATTTAAATTAAACTAGAATGGCTTCATTTTTGCAGCACCAAACAGATATATCTCTCTTCCCTATGGGCCATTCCAAAATATTAGGCGTAAAATATGCAATGATTCTAGATTTCAGCAGATTTGACCTTGAAGGTCCAGGTCACCACTTTTGATTTCCTCTGAGATTTTGGCAGGAACAATGAGTGTTTAAAATTTTGGAGGAAATTATGCAGCCCTTCAAAAGTTATAGCATTCACAAGACAATAACTATACTTCAGCTGATTTGACCTTGAAGATCCTGGTCAAGGTCACTGGGTTTTGGAACTCGCCCAATAACTTGGCAGGAATAATTGGTGTTCCAAATTGGAGGACAAAATGTAAAAAACTTCAAAAGTTATGGGGTTTATAAAAATTTTACATTTCAGTAGATTTGACCTTGAAGATGAAGGTTAAGGTCAACCGGTTTCAATCTGTCCAAGATTTGGTAGGAACAATGAGTGTTTAAAATTTTGGTGGAAAATATGCAGCCCTTCAACAATTATCACGTTCAAAATATTTCCTACAGACGACGACTTATGACGACAGCACTGAAAACACTACGTCTCCCCTGGGGGGGGGGGGGGGGACATAATAGATATGTTGACCAATTAAACCTGTGTTAAAAACATAAGCGGGCATTCGGGGGCAGCAGCCCCTATTTTAAATTAAATATATACATTAACTAAATGATTAATTTTGCAAGTGACTGTCAGGGGGCATTTCATCATTAGGTTCAAATTAATTGGAAAACCCCACTTCAGTGGATCACAACTTGTTGGCTATTCAGTTAGGTGTTGGACTAATGATCATGAGATTGCAGATTCAAACCCAAATTGTGCCATGATGTCTACTCTTCTTCATGTATCATGTATTACTAATGAAATTCTTCACATGTAGGCATATATGCAGGATCTGGAAATAACTCCAAGTGAAATAGTAAGGGAGTAAAGACGGAAGAGAGGTGGTTGCTTTTGTCTAGAACTGCCCCCTTTTTCTATCCAGCCTGCAGGACAGATTCTTTAGTCACTCCATTTGCCAAACAAATACATAAATTTCCCTGTTTATTATTCCTGTCATATTATTTGATTGTGCATGTTTTTTCCCAGCAAGGGGTTTACATTACAGGATTCTGGATACCTATGCAACATATGTACAGTTACGTGCAATCAATGATCTTATCTGAGTTACATGATGATGCTTTCATATAACTATAAAAAGAGACAGAGACAGTCATTTTAAAGAGCTCATTGTCATGATGAGCATAAATTTGACATATCAAACAGAACAAAAATATTGGAAAAATGATAAGATTTAAAAAAACTTAAAAAAACATTAATACTAATTTTTAACTTTCATGCAAGTACAGGTTGAAGTGTAATTTAGGTTTTGAATGATTTTTTTTTTCTTCAGTGATATTTATCCTTTTTGTAAACACTCTAATGATTCTATATTATAAAGAAAATATATATATATATATATTGTATATATATGCAAACAAAAACGGGTGATATGTTGAATAACTTATGCCAGCGTGCTAATATGGTGTAGTACTTATTTTTGAACATGAATATGTTTTTTCTAGATATGAAAAAATAAATACGTTATAAATTATATGCATTATGATAAAGCAATGGATCAAAAATATACCCGGAAACTACACATTTAAACCAAATAAAAATATTATATATAAAATCATATTAATATAATTAACAAAAACCTGGCCGTCTGCTGGTACAATTTATATGCAAGGAAAGAGGCATTACAAGTGTCATAGTGTGACTAACTGTATAAGTCATTAAATAGCTCGAACACAGGAGCATAAACGGGACAGAGTGAGGCAAGAGTGAGTTCTGAGTGACGCTGACAGTGATAACGGCTGTGCCAGGAACAAACAACCCGAACAGCATGCAGCATAAACACCAAGACATGTAAACCATGGAAGCCACGATTATCAAACAACTGAACTTGATATTACTCTACTTACATCTGTCAACAGAAGATAATATAATCCTTTATAAAGCGACAATTTCTCGCGGTTTTCCTGCAATTACAAGCCATTTTCTCAACATTTTGACAGAATCAGGAGATGTCTCTTACTGACCTTGACCTTTTACATTTATAATCTCTCTACTAAAGATCTGACTAATACTCCGTAAAGACAAATTTGATATATTCGTTAATAAGGAAGTGAATAATACCAAAGAATGACAAGTATAAAATTCAATGGCTTCCTTTATTATGAATAATTACAAAAGATAGCAAGCGGAAATATTTGTAAACAAAGTCACGTGGCTCGAGAACCTGCTGTAAGAAAACGAAATGGATGTTGGAAACGAAATTATTTGGAGTAATCAAGTGGCATATCTTTTATCACAGTGTGCTGCATTCGTATATGATGTATAAAATGCATCATCTTATTTAATATTTTGAAGAAACCTTCATATCGGGTTTTCATTTGCAATGCACCTCAATAATTTAAATATTTCATTGAATAGTTAAATTCTAGCTGTGTAATGCTTTTGTTGTATGTTTTGTTCAATGTTGGAGAAAAGCTTTTATAAATGGCAGACCCCCTGGAGTGGAAATGAGCATTTCCTTTATAAGGCAAAAAAAATAAAAGGTATGGTTCTCAGTCACCCCTCGCATCAATTTTAAGCCCCTCCCCCGCATCAACTATTTTAATTTTGGTTTTCATCTTTCAAGAAGAAAAAAATAATTCAATTTTGATACCATTTTCTTTGCTGTGTAGTGCTTTTACCTGTTTAGCAAAAATATATATATATATATATTTCTCATGATTCTCCCTGATCATATGACATTTTTATTGAAACATACAAAAAAGGCCAAACGGGCCTTGTGACGGGCATGTGCAAATCTTGCAGGATGCCCTGGGATATATATGTAAACTAACATTTTATTTGCTTCTAAACCTCATAAAAAATAAAGCTGGAAGCTGTATGAGGATTATATTCTTCTTTCCTTTAAAAGTGACAATACAAAATTTTTATCTGCCTCAGTTTATACTCATATATTGTCATAATATTTCGATTATAAAACAGGAATAATACCATTGGTATGTCCAATTCAAAATATCGATTAATAATTAATAGAAGTATATCCAGGTATGTCTATTAGCTCACCTATGATCGACGTAGCCCCCCCCCCCCCCCCCCCCCCCCCCCATATCGTATGTCATCGCTTGATCATCCATCTGTTATTCCGGTGTTCCTCACAACATCATGCACACATACACGTCAGTTAAACCACGTATCTTTGACCAACTGGGCAGCAAACTGGTTGCGTCACCTATACATTATTAGTGATTTTATATAGGTGCGTTTTTGTGTGTTATACGCTGGCTCATAGGGTAACATATGCTTAATTGAACCGTCATGTTTTTTTTTTTTGAATGAGCATAAAATAAAAATGTGTAAGAATGCGCATCAAACCTTCGTATCTCCCAGTCATCATGCAAAACGTGAAGATATTTAGTCCAACCAGCTTTTCAGAACCACCCAGATTGTTCCCTTACATATTAAAGGTAGACAAAACTGATAGTTTTTATCACAAAAGGGTTTTGTGAATTTGTATTATATTTTGCACATATATTTAAGTTGGTAGAACTATGCCATATAGTACATTAAGCGGTGCTATACCTACATATTTGACAAATTTGGAGTCGGTTAACATCACTTTAATATAACATTCGTCAAAGTCTTTTTTTCACAGGTACCTTTAATTATTTTATTAAAGTGGAAGAATGTAAATCATGACCAAATATATCTACGTCATAATGCAGAATCTAAGCAGAATAATTTCGATGAACAATTTCTTTAGAATCATTAAATTCAACTCTTATACTTGATAGTTGGAAGATTTTGGAGCCATAGCAAATAGATCGGCAGATATTGTGCTTCATTCCGCATAATGCTCTGTAATTGTTGCAGCAGCCTGGTAGCGCCACCTACCGTATCTTATTTTTTGCATCTTATCATTTTTTCTTATATGCTGCATATTTAAAGAAGAATTAACACAGCAACTTTAACAACTGCAACATGGCAGATGTATACCAACAAAACTTTGGTCGAATTCGAAGAGGGGTCACCTTGACTTATACCTTTCAAGACTGCTCTGCCATTTCTAGGGCAGGGTATCTCAAAAAGAATTAAACGTGGCTACTTTATTTCTTCATGACAGATGGATACTAACAAAATCTGGGCATTTTAGAGGATGGGTCCCCTTGACCTGAATTTCAAGGTTACAGAGCTAATTAAAAAAAATCTTGTGACTTAAATTTATTTTTCAGGAACCATTGGCTGGATCGTTATGAAACATGGAATGGTTTTATTGGGCTTGACATCTATATAAGACTTAAACAAAAGTACTTTTATAATTTCTTAAGGGGCGCTATATATGATCAAAAGCTCATTCAAGTTCGAACATGTGTTACCTTGACCTACTTTTAAAGGTCAAAGAACTAAGCCTTTATAAAATAAAATCTTTCTTAAATATTTCTAAGAAACCGCTCGATGCTACATCCATCTATTGTTCATGTTTACCACTTGGAATAAAGACATATCAGTGTACAGATATACATCCAACAGATGTGAGAACAGATTTTTAGCTCAGCTGACTGAAAGTCATCTGAGCTATAGCGATCACCCTTTGTCCGTCGTCTGTCCCGCTGTCCCAACGTCCGGCAGTCCGTTAACAGGGCACAAATCGTAACCGCTGGACCTGGAATCTTCAAACTTGACATCCAGAGAGGTCCATTAAAAATCTCCTTGGAAACCTGAAATTAACACAAATATTCTCCAAGCTATGGAGCTTATAATTACCCTCCAGAATAATCAAAGATTTGATACAAAACTCAAGTATCTGAATAACTACTGCATTGATCACCATGATTTTTTGCATGAATATTGATCATGAAGTGTTCCATCAGTTCCTGCAAACTGGTGGTGCAACCTGTATTTTTTCTTATTTTTACGATTTTTTTCCCTATTTTTGATACTTTCAAAGAAGCTGTCATCTGTCAACAGGGCACAAATTGTAACCACTGGACCTGGAATCTTCTAACTTTACATCCAGGGATGTCCATGAAAAAAATTCTCCTTGGAAACTTGAAATTAGGTCTCTGTTACCCATATCCTTCGAGTTATGGGGCTCGTAAATAACCATCAGATAAATTAAAAAAATTGATACAAAAGCAGTACTATCTGGACAACTAATGCATTGATCACCATGGTTTTTTTGCATCAATATTCATAAAAGAGTGTTTCATTCATTCCTGCAAACTGGTGGCGCCACCTGTACTTTTTCTAATTTACGATTTTTTTTCTTATTTTTTATACTTTCAAAGAAGCTGTCATCTGTCAACAGGGCACAAATCGTAACCGCTGGACCTGGAATCTTCTTACTTAACATCCAGGGAGGTCCTTGAAAAGTCTCTGTGGAAACCTGAAATTAGGTGTCTGTTACTCATATCTTCCGAGTTATGGGGCTCGTAAATACCAGTCAGAATAATTAAAAATTTGATACTAAAGCTGCACTATCTGGACAACTGATGCATGGATCACCATGATTTTTTGCATGGATATTCATCACAGAGTGTTTCATTCATTTCTGCAAACTGGTGGCGCCACCTGTACTTTTTCTAATTTACGATTTTTTTCTTATTTTTGATACTTTCAAAGAAGCTGTCATCTGTCAACAGGGCACAAATCATAACCGCTGGACCTGGAATCTTCTTACTTTACATTCTGGGAGGTCCATGGAAAGTCTCTGTGGACACCTGAAATTAGGTGTCTGTTACTCATATCTTCCGAGTTATGGGGCTCGTAAATACCTGTCAGAAAAATTAAAAATTTGATACTAAAGCTGCACTATCTGGACAACTAATGCATGGATCACCATGATTTTTTGCATGGATATTCATCACAAAATGTTTCATTCATTCCTGCAAACTGGTGGCGCCACATGGATTTGTCAAATGTTTACGCTTTTTTTCTCAATTTTTGAGATCTTCAAAGAAGTGCTCTTCTATTAACAAGGCACACATTGTAACTATTCCACCTTGAATCTACTAACTTGACATCCTGGGAGATCCATAAAAAAATCTCTTTGGAAACCTAAAATTAAGTCTCGGTTATTCATACCCTCTGAGCTATAGGGCTCAGAAGTACCCCCCTTGACTGGTACCCCCGCTCTATTATGGCACCGCTGCTCTAAGCCAATCACAGAGACGGGCGTACAACGCCAACTTCAGGACTCCCGGCAGACTGGTTCCAACTCAAGTATGATTTATATATGATAAAAATAAGCATTTTGTTTGCTCAGAGAAGTTGTTAAAAGTTGGCTGTACATTTCGTGTGAAATTTATGATTAGATTAATAGATATTGATAATAAAACAATGCCACGTACAGTGGAATATCAAGTATACAGTATATCGTATGATTCGTATCATCTATACATCCATCAGTCAATTTTTGTGCAAAAACTCGTTTTCAACATTTGGAAACTTTAAATAATTTAATAACTATGCTTGGCTTGAGGGCCTTAATAGAGCAGGGTACCAGTCTACCCCTCTCCCAGAACAATTAAAAATTTGATACAAAAGCTGAACTTTCTTGAAAATTACTGCATTGATCACCATGATTCTTTGCATGAATATTGATCATGGAATGCTCTGTCAGTTGCTGCAAACTGGTGGCTCCACCTTTATTTTTCTCATTTTAATGATTTTTTTCTCTATGTTTGATACCTTCAAAGAAGCTATCATCTGTTAACAGGGCACAAATCGTAACTGCTAGACCTGGAATCTTCTTACTTGACATCAAGGGAGGTCCATGAAAAGTCTCTGGGGAAACATGAAATTAGGTCTCTGTAACCTATTTTCTCTGAGCTGTGGGTCTTGAAAGTACCCCCAGAATAATAAAAAAATATGATACAAAAGCTTCATTATCTTAATAATTACTGCCTTGATCACCTTGATTCTTGACATTAATATTGATCATGGAGTGTTCCGTCAGTTGCTGCAAACGGGTGGCGCCACCTTTATTTTTCTCATTTTTATGATTTTTTCTCCATGTTTGATACCTTCAAAGAAGCTGTCATCTGTTAACAGGGCACAAATCGTAACTGCTAGATCTGGAATCTTCTTACTTGACATCAAGGGAGGTCCATGAAAAGTCTCTGGGGAAACATGAAATTAGGTCTCTGTAACCTATTTTCTCTGAGCTTAGGGTCTTGAAAGTACCCCCAGAATAATAAAAAAATTGATACAAAAGCTTAATTATCTTAATAATTACTGCCTTGATCACCTTGATTCTTTGCATGGATATTGATCATGGAGTGTTCCGTCAGTTCCTGCAAACTAGTGGCGCCATGTGTGGAGGAGGTCCATGAAAAGTCTTTATGGAAATCTGAAATATGGTCTCTGTTACCCATATCCTCCGAGCTATGGGGCTTATAAGTCCCCCCAAGAATAATTTAAAAATGTGATACAAAAACTCGTTACAAAAACTGCGTTAGTTTCCAGAGAACTCCTCTGAGAACCTTGGATCAATCTTTCCGAAACCCAGAATATAGTTGTTCCTTCACCAATGTTGTTGTGCCTAACAAAGACAGGTGGCACCACCAGCAATCCTTTCTGTGCAGGAGTCTGGGTTACTTTTAGATAACAGCCCATATCTCAGGAGTGGCTCAATTGTGCTGAAAGTTTGCATGTCCACAGATCTTGGATCCCTCTATCTCATAATTGCGACTGGTGGCGCCATGACACCTACAATACTTTTTGCGTAGTGTCAATCTGTGCATTAGTCATCTGTTCGTCTTAGTGGTTTTTCAATGTATTGGGTTGAAATTGTGCATGTTCATAGATCCTTAACACCTACATCTAGTAAACAAGACGGGTGGCGCCGTCTGCAGTCGTTTTTGCGTGGCATCCATCGGTAAATTTGCTTTTGGTGAAAATTGCTCATATCTCAGATATTGGTCTGAAATTTGGCATGTCCATCTATCTTGGAAAATTTTCTTTTAAACCAGACAGGTGGCGCCACCTAACTTCCTGTTTTTGGTAGAATAAATTAAAGCCCTTTTCTGAGGAGTGATGTGTCCTATGGGCCTGAAATTGTGCATATACATAGATCTTGGACTCCTCCGTCTTGTCCTCAAGACTGCTGGCGCCATCTGCAATCGTTTTCCTGTGGCGTCCATACCTACATTGTTCAACATTCCTTGAATTCAGCTGAGCGCCATGGCCCATGGGCCACTAGTTTATATCGATAGAGATTTTTTTTTCATATGGATTACTACCCATGGCATAAAATATCACTGCTTCTGTTGATATTCTGGTCAACATAAATTTATTGCACTGTCATTTTGTGTGGCAATCTGCATGTTAAAGGGGCCCAATCACCTATATGACGTTTATAAACTAAAGGAAAGAAATCACCACACACAGTCTGCTTGTTTTGTTGTAAATATCAACGTGTTTATAATATGTTGGGGCCCGTCAAAATAATCAAAACAAATTCAAAAAGGGCATCTGGTAGCAAGTCAGATAATCCAGAGCTTTGCAAATGTTTTTTTTTGCAAAAAGTGACCTTTCTTCATCCGCATATATGCAACCCATACCATCTCAGGTTACATGTTTTTCCCGTTTTTCCACATTACTGTGTTTACAACCATAAGTTGTTGATAAACAAGTTTTTACATCCGAGTCCTTCACGAAGGCGCGTTATTAGAACTGTTCATAACCAGAATTACCCTTAGATCTTTAATATATACACAGAGGAAGCCGGAAATCACATAAATTCTTTTTCACAGCCAGGTCTGACAAAGGGTAGGTGACATGGCACCTTTAAGTTATTTCAGGAAAGACTTTGACTTTCACAGTAGTCATCAAAATGTGTTTATTTTTTGGGTGTTTAGAAAATGTACATATACCGACCATTAGAGCTAGTTAATTATATCTCTGTCCTTGTATAAATTTACTGAAGTAAGTCGATTAGTTCAAAAATTTCTTCAGAACGTTAAAGGAAAATTTAATTATGGAATCTCAATTAACATAACAGTAAAATGAAAATTGTAAACTGTTCAAAATCAGGCTGTGTGTAAAACCCGGACGCCGGACGTCGGACGCCGATTTTACAAAAATCGACATATTTTAATAACAACTCATCAAATACCTATAAAATTTCACATGGCCATTGTCCGTATATAGATCTTTAATCATACAGAGTAACGTGAATAAATATGGACTAATTATAATTTTATTAACCGTCATTCATCTCAGACGTGAGTCGGACGTCGGCCGGACGTCAACTGAAATGCGAGTATTTTGCAGTTATGGTGAAATTTATCTGTGCAAAAGGTACTCAGATATACAGTTTTGGAATAAAAACTCAAGCACAGCCAATCCTAGGCTAAAATTCTCTCCATTGATTCAGTTATCACCGATTGTATAGCTCTCGGTTGCCGTTCAGGGTTTATCAAGGGCTGTTCCATAAAAATAGGACACCCTTTCTGTCACACCTGTGTGACCCCAGAGGGCGCTGGTGCATTTTCAAAACGCACTTTTTTATGTCTCAGTGCCATTTGGAATTTTTTTCCATTTTTACTATCATTTGCAAGGAAAATTTTTTATTGAATATATATGTCGAGGCCCAGATTAGAATCTGGCCCAATTTAAAACTGGGTCAGCCCAGATCAAAATTTTGATTTGGACCGGCCCAGATCAAAATTCTAATCTGGGCCACAACAGTTGTAAACTGGGCCAGACCAGATTAAAATTTTGATCAGGGCAGGTCCAGATTAAAATCCTGTGGTGAAGACTTTAGGATTTAAATCTGGTCTGGACTGATTTTAAACTGGGCCAGCCCAGATTAGAATTTTGATCTGGGCCAGTAAAGTTAACAATCCTGTGGTGGACTGATTTTAAACTGGACCAGCCTAGATCAGAAGCCTAATCTACTCCTAGGCTGGCTTCAGTTACACTATATTTACCTAGCTGACCTATCATCAATTCAAAGAACATTGTAAGTGAATAATAATTAATATTTTATGAATTTATTTCATGTTCTATGAAAATATCATTGTTTGGATCCTGTCATATTTATTTTGTTATTTAACCTCTTATGTGAAATGTCTAAAATATAATTATAAAATAATCATGTTTTACAGCTAAAAACTATAAATATAGCTTGCAGAACATGTGCATTAATTCAACAAACTTAAACAAAATTTAATCAATAATAATTTATTAATATATATGTTATTCAATGTTAAGCTTGTGATCTAAGACCTGTAAATTCTTAATTTATTTGTTATTTAAAGTTATTTATCATTTAACAAAGTTGGGGTTTTTGGTCTGTGATCCCCCCCCCCCCCCCCAATTAAAAATTTGCACATATTGTAACATTGGACCTAGACCTTATAACATACTACATATTAAGGAAAAAGGCCCTGAAACATCTATTAAGATACTCGAACTTAAGACACTGAAATAAGGTGACTAAAATTTAGCAAACAGAAAAATATATATCTAGTGTACATAAATTAGGTTGATATTTGCTAATCTGTGTAAATTATTAACATGATCATAATGTGTAATAGATAGAACAGTAGGAACAATATTCACCAACTCAGCATTTTAACTATTGAAGGTAGAGAATATTTGTATTGCAGCATTTAACTATCTTCAATATAGATTGGTTATCAGTTAATAGATTAGCTTTTTTAAGTTATTAACTGCAAAGTGAAAACTCCACCATGTTTGTCACCCTCTGAATTAACCCAAATGAGCATCAAGACTGATAAATTACTTTAGTTCACTTATAAATGAGTAAAGCTGGTATTTTATTATGCATGTATTACACATGTAATTTTGATATTCAGGACAGAAAATTAATTATCTCAGTTAAGTTGAAATTTATTATATTGAGTCAAGTAGACGTCTCAGAACTGACACATATTCTAAACTGTGATTAATTATGGTAGTTGGTTTAGGTGAAGTTGATGTGAACTTGCATACTTGAAGAATGGATGAAACCAAAGAAGCCCATTACATTTGTTTGTTAGCTTTTTCCTCACTAAATATTTTAAATGATCTTGTTCATTATGTGATGGTGTACCTGGAATTAAAAGGAAACTGTATTATCTGATTTAAGATGACAAAGATCAAGCTAGTCTAAGATTAGGATTCTGATCTGGTTAGGCCTATTCTAAAATCAGTCCAACACAGGATTGTAATCATGACTAGCCCAGATCAAAATTCTAATCTGGGCCGGTCCAGTTTAAAATCAGTCCACCACAGGATTGTTAACTTGACCGGCCCAGATCAAAATTCTAATCTGGGCTGGCCCAGTTTAAAATCAGTTCAGACCAGATTTAAATCCTAAAGTCTTCACCACAGGATTTTAATCTGGACTAGCCCAGATCAAAATTTTAATCTGGTCTGGCCCAGTTTAAAACTGGTCTGGCCCAGATCAGAATTTTGATCAGGGCCGGTCCAAATTAAAATTTTGATCTGGGCGCTGGCCCAGTTTTAAATTGGACCAGATTCTAATCTGGGCCTTGACATATATATATAGTATATATATATATATATATATATATATATATATATAGGGAGAACTGGGAGACGTAAATATTTAATATTGAATATTAATTTATTTATTTATTGAATGTTTCAAGCTCAATTTTTTAAATATAATTATAGTTAGTCCATATATTTATTCACGTTATACTGTATGATCAAAGATCTATATACGGACAATGGCCATGTGGAATTTTATAGGTATTTGATGAGTAGTTATTAAAATATATCGATTTTTGTAAAATCGGCGTCCGACGTCCGGCGTCCGGGTTTTACACACAGCCTCAAAATCACAGGTTTTTTATCTTTAACATAAATTCTATTTGTAAATTTGCTTTTAATCGCATGTACACAATTATGAATCTTACAGTACGATAAAACTGGTGGAAAAGCAACAGTCGGTTTAAAATTCTTTTCCAAAATCGAATTCCGGTCTTAGTTTTCCATGGTTATGGTTGTTCAACATGGAGTCCCCAAGCTGGTCCTGGGGTAAGACAGCTCTGTGTGTCGGGGCAGGCGTGGTCGCCGTCGGTGTGTGTACATATGCTGTGAAGAAGTACATCGACAAGAGAAGGCTAGAAAACAGAGACGAGGGGTTTGAAGACACGTCCAAGGTTGTATCTCTTGACTTTTTGTCTTTCGCAATAACCAAGATCTGTCTGGGTATTCGAGACTATGCGGAGAACTGAACCGGCACAGGCTAAATTGACTGATTCTGGCCGGATTTAATTGAGCTCAGATAAAATAAAGTACGAGTGTGTTCTAATCATGCTAGATTGTGTCCAGTTCTGAACCAACTGCTGCTGACCTAAATTGGAAGTGTCCTCGATTGGTCGTTGTACACAGAGGCTAAACATGATGGCGGAGGCTATCAGCACAATGGTTAGAGTAAACCCGGCAAATATCGGACACCCGGGTAATATCGGACACTTGCCTATAAATCCTCAAGAAATGGTCATTTTTGGTAATCCCGACCGACAGCACGCGACAAATGAAAGTTTATGATTTGTTTTGTTTACAACTTCCGTTAAATACTGCCAAAAATTAAATAAAAGGTCATTTTTTATTGGTTTAACACGGCTTCCATGGAACCAATGACCGGTCTCAGCCTTCCTGGAAAGTTCAGGCACGACACACGTGATCGGCGTGACCCCAAGACTAGGTCAAGTTTTGACAGTCAGACGCGATGTCATGACCTGTTGATCAGTTTATATCACCGTCAGACTGTTTATTTTTCATACATAGCATTTTGCTTGACTAGAAACAAAGATATTTTAAAATTTACTGTTATTTGTTAAGTGTCCGATATTACCCGGGTGGCCAAAAAGGAACCTGGGTAATATCGGACACTCGGCACCATGGAAACTGGCAATCATTATAAGGGGCTCTTTGAAGGATAAACAAAGACACATTGCCTCTAAAGCAAATATGATTAATTGTAATGATATTTGGAGTTATTTTTATAGCAGAACGACTGTATATAAGTTCATAGTACACGGGGTCATAATGTCACATATTTGCTATATATATCTGCTTGAATGCACCTTTTATAACTGAACAGTTTACTGAAAAAAATAGCAAATATTAAAATGTTATACTTATATATTATTATTTTAGCATATAATAATGTTAATTTGCCTTTTTGCATTTAGATGATCACTTTATATTCATATAGGGTAAAACTATAAGTTCTGGCATTTTGCATGCATCTTACCCATACCATAACAGAAGTCTTCAATGTATTTTAGAATTACCAGAAATAAAGGTATTATTGATTATATACTGGGAAAATACACATATTACATCGGCATTTAATCTAGGGTGTTAGTAAATATTGACATTTTATACAAAATGACAGCTTAAAACATTTTAGTTTGCAAATTTCCGCTGTCCTCGAGAACAGCCTTTCTGTGACGAATCGTCTGGCACTTTGCCAGTCACGATCTCGCACCAAGGTCCATAGAAGAAACCCACAAACACGGCTCATCCACGGGTTACCATTGGTAGAAAAACTGATCAAATGAAAGATTTGACAATGTTTTCCCATAAAACCATACTTTTTGTGCTTGTTATTGCGTCTGTGCCAGCTGTCAACGTCAGTTTTCCATGATATAACGGTCAACCCCTGCACAAGGTATCGCCGTTTAGCCCGGTGTCCGATATTACCCGGGTGGTGTCCGATATTACCCAGGTGAACCTCCGCGGCTTCTCTTGCAAATTTTTTGTACTAGAGGGCGCTTGACCTTGACATGTTTAGTCTTAAAAAGATCTCCTGTTCGTGAGGTTTGAAATGATACCCGGAAACCAGCGTTGTTTTGATTAGTCATGGGACGGTAAGCAGACGAAGCCAAAAGTGTCCGATAATACCCCCCCTTACTCTATATCAATAAGAAGTACAAATAATCCGCATTAAAGCCTCATATAACTAGATGTGTCGGAATGACACGAATGCCCCCGCCTGGGGCAAATTAGAAACATTTGTTAAATTTTGTAGTTCAGGAGGTGTCGTATGGTCAAAAGTAGGTCAACAAGGGCAAAATTCAAACTCAATCTGTAACGGGTCATTATCAAGCAACACACCAAAAATCAGGCCAGTATCTGCAGGCATTGTGAAAAAAAGTCCATACATGTGCAAACATTAGGCAAGTATCTGTAAGCATTGCATTGTAAAACTAGAATATTAGCAAAAGCTGATAATCAGTTATAAATTTAAATTGGAGAGGTATGTACCATGTTTCATAACAATCCACCAAATGCTTCCTGAGAAATAAGCTCCTAAGTTTTTTTCTATACTAAGCTCAGTGACCTTGAAAATAGGTCAAGATCACCCATCTTTGAACTTGACCAAGATTTTGTAAATATCATGCATCAGCACTGAAGAAATGAAGTTCCTGTGTTAAATACCTTTGGAGATATCCTGCACAAAAGGCCAACATTGAAAAATCTGATAAAAATTCATTAAAAAATCAGAAATTGCAGGTGGCGCCACCAAAACTGTGCAGCACGGACAGACCATCAGTCCCAATGATCATAGTAAGTTTTGTGAAAATCCACACAATGGTTCCTGAGATATAAGCTTCTGAGTGTTTTTCTATAATCAGCTCAAAAATGTAGAAAAATGGGTCAAGGTCACCCATCTTCAAACTTTACTGAGATTTTATCGATATACATCTTCACTGATGATATAAATTTCCAACGGTGAATCCTTTTAGAGATATCCCGCTCACAAGGTAAAAGTTAACAGACGCGGATGACGGATGCCAGACGGACGGACAGCTTGGGTGATGACAATAGCCCATCAGCCTATGTGCTGAGGGCTAAAAACGGCTGTACATGTACATTTGTCATGAAAATTTATATTTTTTCATGAAAATTTCTATGTTTAGGAGCCGTAAAACAATCCAAAGTAGGTCAACCGTGACGAAACGTGAACTCAATCTGTAACTGGTCATTATCTGCCCACACACCAAAAATCAGGCCAATATCTGCAGGCATTGCTAAAAAGTCTGTACAACTGTTTGATTTCAGAAGGACGGAATGACTGAAGGACAGACATGGGTAAAACTATATGCCCCGGCCACTTTGTGGCGGGGGCATAAAAATTAGGAGTGACTGGAGGATCACTCATGCAGTGTCTCGACAAGGTGATGAGTGTATATGGATGGACAATATGTTTAAGATTCATGTAATGGAGAAGTAAGAGGCAGATAAAAATAAGTGGCAAAATTCAAATAAAGCAGCTAGACTTAGAATGTTTTCTGTCCACAGAAGTGTCTGCCGCAGGGAGGTGCATGAGTTATACTACAGTCATACCAAAAAAATTAAATGTAGGCAGGTAAATGCCACTTAAGTACAATTTCACTGTTCAAAAGTTGGTTCTGGTGATTTTCATCTACTTGAGGGGGCCTAATGACATTTAAAGCTTGTTGAATAAACATGAAAAAATAACTAAGAACTTCCCATTGAAAAAAATTGGTACCTGCCAAAATATTGTCATGAAGACATTGGCTTACTCCTGTACATGAGTGTGAAAACAAGTGGACTGGGTGTGATCATAGGGCGTCAAAGTTCTTGCATCACCTGGGCCATAACACCTGTCAATCTGGAGATGCCTGAACTGACTGGGTTAAACATTTGGTGTTATTGCTCACTGTGCCACATAGGGCTATATCAAATCTATATATCGTTACATATCAATACGCTACATTGATACAGCTACTGGTACGCTTTGCATGCTGTATATTATCTTATATATGAAACAAAAAAAACTCACAAATATAGATACAAGTCAGATGACCTTAACCTGAACTACAATCTGAATTATTTATAAAGCTGAAGCTGCTTTTTAGCTCAGCTGACTGAAAGTCATCTGAGCTATAGTGATCACTCTTTGTCCTTCGTCTGTCTGTCTGTCCATCCCTTAACAAGAAAAAAATCTTAAAAACTGGACCTAGAATCTTCTAACTTGACATCCAGGAAGGTCTATGAAATATCTCTTTGTAAACCTGAAATTAGGTCTCTGATTTCCCATATCCTGTGAGCTATGCTTCTGTTGAATTGGAATACCACCTACAAAACTTGGCATTCAGATGATAAAATTCCTTTTGTGAATGTGTTCAGAGCGCAAGGTCACACCAGTTCACTAATTTTTGCCGAGTGCTTAAAAAAAAATTCAATTTTGACAGCGTCAGGGCATCCCATGTCCTGCCTATAATGCAAGGTCGCCCTATGTGCTGCTTGTAATATCATATCTTCCTGTGTCCTGCCTATAATGCCAGGTCTTCCTGTGTCCTGCCTATAATGCGAGGTCTTCCTGTGTCCTGGCTATAATGCCAGGTCTTCCTGTGTTCTGGCTATAATGCCAGGTCTTCCTGTGTTCTAGCTATAATGCAAGGTCTTCCTGTGTCCTGGCTATAATGCCAGGTCTTCCTGTGTCCTGCCTATAATGCCAGGTCTTCCTGTGTCCTGGCTATAATGCCAGGTCTTCCTGTGTCCTGGCTATAATGCCAGGTCTTCCTGTGTCCTGCCTATAATGCCAGGTCTTCCTTTGTCCTGCCTACAATGCAAAGTCTTCCTCTGTTCTGACTATAATGCCAGGTCTTCCTGTGTCCTGCCTGTAATATCAGGTCTTCTTGTGTCCTGCCTATAATGCCTGGTCTTCCTGTGTCCTGCCTATATAATGCCAGGTCTTCCTGTGTCCTGCCTATAATACACAGTCTTCCTGTGTCCTGCCTATAATGCCAGGTCTTTCTGTGTTTTGGCTATAATGCCAGGTCTTATTGTGTTCTGGCTGTAATGCCAGATCGTCCTGTGTTCTGCCTATAATTCCAGGTCTTTTTGTGTCCTGTCTATAATGCCTGGTCATCCTGTGTTCTGGCTATAATGTCAGGACTACCTGTGTTCTGGCTATAATGCCAGGTCTTACTGTGTCCTGTCTATAATGCCTGGTCATCCTGTGTTCTGGCTATAATGTCAGGACTACCTGTGTTTGGCTATAATGCCAGGTCTTACTGTGTCCTGCCTATAATGCCTTGTCTACCTGTGTCCTGTTTATAATGGCTGGTCTTCCTGTGTCCTGTCTGTAATGCCAGGTCTTCCTGTGTTCTGGCTGAAATACACAGTCCTCCTGTGTCCTGCCTATAATGCCTGGTCTTCTGTGTCCTGTCTATAATTCAAGGTCATCCTGTGTTCTGGCAATAATGCCAGGTCTTCCTATGTCCTGGCTTTAATGCCAGGTCTTCCTGTGTCCTGGCTTTAATGCCAGGTCTTCCTGTGTCCTGGCTATAATGCCAGGTCTTCCTGTGTCTTGCCTATAATGCCAGGTCTTCCTGTGTTCTGACTGTTATGCCAGGTCTTCCTGTGTTCTGGCTATAATGCCAGGTCTTCCTGTGTCCTGGCTATAATGCCAGGTCTTCCTGGGTCCTGGCTTTAATGCCAAGTCTTTCTGTGTCCTGGCTATAATGCCAGGTCTTCCTATGTCCTGGCTTTAATGCCAGGTCTTATTGGGTCCTGCCTATAATGCCAGGTCTTCCTGTGTTCTGGCTGTAATACCAGGTCTTTCTGTGTTCTGGCTATAATGCCAGGTCTTCCTGTGTCCTGGCTATAATGCCAGGTCTTTTTGTGTCCTGCCTATAATGCAGGTCTTCCTGTGTCCTGGCTATAATGCCAGGTCTTCCTGGGTCCTGGATTTAATGCCAAGTCTTTCTGTGTCCTGGCTATAATGCCAGGTCTTCCTATGTCCTGGCTTTAATGCCAGGTCTTATTGTGTCCTGCCTATAATGCCAGGTCTTTCTGTGTCCTGCCTGTAATGGCAGGTCTTCCTGTGTCCTCTCTATAATGCCAGGTCTTCCTGTGTCCTGCCTTTAATGCCAAGTCTACCTGTGTCCTGGCTGTAATGGCAGGTCTTCCTGTGTCCTCTCTATAATGCCAGGTCTTCCTGTGTCCTGCCTTTAATGCCAAGTCTTCCTGTGTCCTGACTGTAATGCCAGGTCTGCCTGTGTCATGCCTATAATGCCAGGTCTTCCTGTGTCTTGCCTATAATGCTTAATCTGTCTGTGTTCTGCCTATAATGCCAGGTCTAACTCTGTTTTGCTTTTCAGTCAGAAGACATTCCAGAGAAGAGGATTTTGGTGCTAGGTTTGGATGGAGCTGGGAAGACGAGCATCCTGTCAGGACTGAGGCAGCAAGAAGTCAGAGAGACTCCAAAACCAACAGAGGGCTTCAATGTCATGTGTGTCAACACAGACGGCAAAAACTTCAATATCTGGGAAAGTAAGTCATTTCAATTTAGGGTTCCCAGCTCCACAGAAATCAGGATAAACCTGGAAAAGCAGTTTTCTTTTCTCCAGTTAGGGGAAAGTCAGTGAATATGAGTAAATTCCTCAAATCTGTGAAAATAGTGAATTTGATGGGGCAAAAAGGAATATTAGTCTGCTGTATTTTGTCTGATAGTGAAACAGTTAACCCACAAGGGTAAGTGGTTGCCTATGGTGGCTTTTAATGTGGAAATAAAATTTAAACAGGGCCTACAGGCCTAATGCAACCTGTACAATGGGATAAACAACAGGTCTAGTGCTTCAGTGCTGGACCATTGCTTTTTAAGTACATGTGTAACGTAAATGAACAGTGCAAGTACAAAACATTTTGAACAAGAACCGATTACAGAAACATCACTGCTGAAATTCTGGCATGGGTGCACACAACACAAAAATGATTGTAGCTGGCACCACCAGGCCTGTATTGATAAAGCTATCAGAGATGTACACATGTCCAATTTCAGGCTGACATATTTAACCCCTCCTAAGAAATAAGCAGGAACATACACTGTGCAAAAATTATTGTAGGTTGCGACACCTGTCTTGTGAATGAGAAAGCCATCCAAGACACATAGATAGGTCAAAATATTAGGCCAATACATCAAACTTACCTTGAGTTTGATGCACTGGGCTGACCAGGCTTAGGTGAGAAAGGCAGTTGCCCTGAGTGAACTGTAACAAATTGCTGGCTGAAGCTACTGCACTGAGTGAACTTTTGACCTGCACCTTGCTAGATTGAGTGAACTTTTGACCTGTACCTGGTTGCACTGAGTGAACTCTTGACCTGCTGCATATCTGACACAGTTGGCAGTCTGCCAAAGCTATTAATTGATCCAGGCTGAAATTTGGTGCTAAATCTGATGCAGTGGGCTGTCTGCTAAAGCTATAAATAGAATGCAGCTCTTGCACTGAGTCAGCTCTTGACCTATAACTGGCTGCACTGAGTGAACTCTTGACCTGTTGCCTAATCTGATACAGTTGGCAGTCTGCCGAAGCTACAAATAGATCCAGACTGACCTTTGGCCTGTTGCCAAATCTGAAATAGTAGCCACACCATTGCATAAGCTCACAGGTTGGCTCCATATGCAGCTCTGAGGGGCTACCCATGAGGTGATCACATGCATATAGTGCCCATGAGGTGTACACATGACACCCCTGAGGTGATCACATGCCTTGTGCCTGATTGAACTCTTGACCTGTTGCCAAATCTGAAACAGTTGGCAGTTTCTCAACCTATTTATAGATACAGACACAATCTTAGCCTGTTGGTAAATGTGTTTACATATACTGAAAGACTTTGGCTAAAGTGCTCCTTTATAGCTGACATATTCATAAGACTTTTTATCAAAATATATAGAATAATAAAAGATGCAGTCCTTTCATTGTTAAAGTTCCAATATTCCTGCCAAAAATCTTTCAAGTAAACTTGAACAAAGGCCACTCAAGAATAATTTTTGTGCAATGTTACAGGAGTTATAATTGAAACAACAATTTTGTAGAAGAAGACTATTGCTGTCCTCAGTTTGAAATAGACTTAATAATGGCCATAAGACCAACTTAAGTTTTTCATGACTACCAAAAATCAACAAACTCAATCTATTCTTATATGATTGAAAGAACCATGTCCTAGGATAACTATTGTGAAAAATTGTACGATTCAACTTGAAAGTTTCATCATTAACATTTTTAAGCTGAAAGAGGCTAAAATTATGAGGTTTTTGCCCATAAAGAACAGGTCAATGTAGGTGGCGCCTCAAATGCAGCAATTTCAGATATGAGTCATGTGACTAATGTTTGCACAATACTTAGTGATGCTAGCTGCAGTCATTTCTGAGAATACTTTGTCAGTATGCTTATTAGGCCAAAAGACAAAGTTCAAATTCACGTACCACATCAAACACAAACCATTTAAACAAACTTGAGAGGGCTTGCCTCTTGGATAATTTCTCTTAAATATTGGGTTAATGTACAGATGACTGATGACCCCCCATACAAAAAAGGTCAATGCAGGTGGCGCTACAAATACCTGAATTTCATATATAACTCATGTGACCAACACTGGCATATAATTTGGTGATGATAGCTCGGGCCGTTTCTGAGATTGTCATATTAGTATGCTTTTTTGGGCAGATGACTAAGTTCAGCTTCCTGTAACTCGGCCAAAATTCACCAATCTTGTACCATTTGAACACACTTGAGAGAAATGGTATAAGAGATTATTTCTGTGAAATATTGACCAATTTGGCTGGACTGTTTCAGAGGAAAAGATTTCTAAAGGTTTTTAGCTTTTTCTCTATAAAATGGAGAAAGAACATGGAGTTAGCCAAAAAATAAGCAAAATCCGATGAAGTTTTTCAGATGGCTTATTAGCTCAGCTGACTATAAGTCATCTGAGCTATAGTCGTGGTCCATTGTCCGTCTTCCGTCCGTCTGTCCGTCCGTAGATGTGGCACGTTTTGACCTAGGAATCCAAAATTCGGCATAATGTTAGATGTCCCCAAGATCTCCTACCAAGCCGAAAACTGGGTCTTTGCGACTTCATTCCTTTGAGAAATTAAGGAAAAACCTCAATATTTTATTAAAATCCTATTTTCACACTTCAGGACTGCCTAATATCAAAACCACTCATCTGTTTTTCCTCAAATTTTCCATAAACATTCCTCTATATAGTTCCTATGTACATGCCAGAAATTAAGTATGTAAAGTAAAAATTCTTTTAGTTATGGGCCCAAACATAATGGACTTTGTAAAAAATCAGGAAAAATAATAACTCACTTAACGTGAAAAATTTTGAAACTAGAGTCTATTTTCTCAAGTACATAACTATGTTTAATTTAGATTCAATTGTTTACCCAAAATTAGATCTGAATTTTGTAAATTTTTTAAGTTATTAGCATTAAAAAAAAAATCAGTACCTTAAATTTTGCCCAACTTTGACCATGGCACGTTTTTTTCCTGTAAGCACCATTGATTTAATTTTCACAGCATGTAAACATAAATATTTAGTTTGATTAAATCTGAAATTTGAAAATAAAAGCTTGAAAATTAAGCTAGTTATTGATTTTTTTTCTGTAGTCACTTGCTTTGATTACAGATGCAGGGTCCCACTCCAGGTCACTGGAAGTCAGCTATGCCAGGGTTTCTGATTTGTTACAGTCACTGGGGGAGATCCCCTGCTGTGACAGGTGTACAGTTATTCTCATATCACCACCCAAATCACCACCCAAATATATTATACAAAAAAATTGATTCAATAGAAAAAATGTGTAAACTACTGAAATGTCAACAGTTAATCAAAAAACCAACTAATGATCAAGGTAATAGTACAGATCATTTGTTCACAAACTGCTCACATGCTTTAGTTTCAACATTAGGAAACGCATGGTCAGGTCAAAAAATATTTTTTGCAACAATTTCTTGCCCATCAATACAAACCAATCATATAAACCAACCATGGCCTTTATTACCTCTTCCTCTTACACCTTTATCTCCATTTGATATTATTTTAGATTTTTACCTTCAAGGTTAACGTCAGCTGAGCACAGTGACCCATAGGTCCCTTGTTTTTTTAAATAAAATCTCATTATGCTAGCTCCTGTAGTTTTCAAGATGGTATGGTTTAACGTACAGATGACAGATGACGGCATTCCATCGCATAAGCTCACAGGTTAGCTATAATAAGGGACCCATGGGTCATGGCACTCAGCTGTTCGTGATTGGACTATAAATGTATCACCATTGTGATACTATATTTAGTCGACAAACCTTATGAATATCATGGAAATGTTGGGCTATTATAAAGGAATATAATGTAATATATGTGAGTAAATGATGTATGAAATAACCTGACTGATGGGTTAATATGGAGTTAATATAGTGGTTTATTTTTTATTTATTTGGGAGCTGTTGAAAATAGTGATATATTTGAGCAAATATGAATGCAATGACAGCACACTAAGCAGTGGACCCAGTGGTAGAATGATGATAAGGCTGTTTGTTGAAGGATCTATAGTGTATGGAAGTCCTCAAGATTTCAATTTGACAGATATAATGTTATGATTATAACTATGCTGAAGAGGGGATCTATGAATTGTGACTGTATGACATGATATTTCTTAGGTCCTGACAAGGTACATTATATTGATGCCCACCATGTCTACATATTAAACAGTATTGACATAATTTCTGGCATGTACATAGGTAACAAATAGTTATACAATATATAAAAATATGAATATATCTGATTCATCTTGTTCTTGTTTACTGAGGCTAACATTGGTATGGGGTTCGGAGAAGGGAACAGTGTGGGCAGCAAGGAGGGTTGGATGTAGAGAGAAAAGGAGATAGAGAGAGAGGGGACGGAGCATTCAACGGTACTTAGACACCTGTAAGGTTAAAATCTAAAATATTATGAAATGTAGATAAAGTCTGAGAGAAAGAGGTAATCTAGGCCATGGCTGGTTGATATGATTGAAGAAATTGTTGCAAATAATATTTTGAGATCTGACCATGCGTTTCCATTGGATACCTTTTTGACAGGCTGTTGACAGTTCAACATTTTACACATTTGGCTAATGAGATCTAATTTTTTTTTCCATTTTATGGTATGTATACAGTTGTAATAAGGTCCCCACTCCACAGGCGGAAGGACTTGATTTGGGGGGGGGGGGGGGGGTTATGATGGGCATTACAATGCCTCTGTCTCTCTGTGTATATTTTCTTCAAATATTAAATTTTATGCTATAGCAATAGAACAATTGTTCATAGTGCCAAAGAGCAAGGACTTAGCGGGGTGGGTGAAGCATATGGTGGGAGTTACAATACCCTTGCATATACTTACAGGATATGAAATTTAATTAATCAGTGCTTACAGGAAAAAAAGTTTATTCATAATTTTTAAATATTTAAACCAGGCAGAAATTATGAACAATTTTTACATAAATTTCTTTTTTTATAGCATCATTTTTTTTTTCAGGTTTGAAAATGTAACTATACATTTAGAGTATAACAGATTTATGTGAATATTTCAGTTGATTCACATTTCTTAATTGCATTAACATATAAATCAAATAAATCAGGTTTATAGTACCTGTCAACAGAATGGGGTGGAGGGCAGAAGGGAGGCATAGAGTTGTGAGAGAGAGAGAGAGAGAGAGAGAGAGAGAGAGAGAGAGAGGCTCTCTGGTAATTACTGCCTGACCCAGCCTGACAAAAAAATCTAAAATAATATCAAATGGAGATCAAGTCTTAGAGGAAAAGGTAATATATGCCATGGCTGGTTGACATGATTGGTTTGTATTGATGAGTAAGAAATTGTTGCAAATAATATTTTGTGACCAAACCATGCATTCTCTAAAGTCAAAATTGAAGCATGTGAGCAGTTTGTGAACATAAGATGTATATTATTACCATGATCATTTGGCTGGCTTTTTGATAAATTGTTGACAGTTCAGTAGTTTACACATTTGCTCAATTGGATCTATTTTACATAATATATATTATTAAATATATGTATTTTTTTTTAATTTTATAAAATGTATACAGTTGAAATATAACTGATGTCCCCAGTCCCCAGATGCAAGGACTTGGTGGTGGTTAGGGGGGGGGGGGGGGGGGGAGGGCTGGAATGATGGGAGTTACAACATCTCTGTATTAATATAGTGTACATATAGGATTTTCACTTAATTCAACAATACTTACAGGATAAAATAGTTCATTCATAATTACATAATATTTAAAAAAGGACAAACAGACTGTTAGACATACAAAGCTGACAATGTATTTTAATATTTTAAAGTTTTTCATCTGCAATATTACACATCTGAATATACAAGTTGCTTTCAAATTTCAGACTTTAATAGCTTAAATCCATACACATACAGCATATGAAAGTTATTTGAACAGTGCTTAAAGGAAAAATTTCATAATTAATATATATATTTAATGATAATGGAGAGATGATGGACAGTCAGAGCTGATCATTTTGTGTTACATTCTCCTGAGGCATGAATATGTTTCAGTTAGATCTTATTTTTTCTGAACCAATTGTTTTTCAAATTAAAAAAAAAAATTATACACATTTGCTATAAAAACTAATGTCCCAGTGCACAGTTGCAAAGGATCAATGACAGCTGGGGGAGGGGGGAGGGGGGGGGGATGGTGGGATTAACAACCATTTTGCATACACATTCAGGGAAAAAGCCTGATCTCCAATTCTGCTGAGGCTGAAACATAATAAACACATGTTTGTATTAGATCCTCATTTTTTAAAGTTTTAATTTCTGTACATTTCCAATATAACATATATTTCTGAATATAAAAGTTGATTCATAATTCTAAATTGCATCATCATAAATCTCAATCTTGTCATATAACACCACATCATGCATACAAATGTATATTTTTATATTCAGGGGGGGGGGGTATGATATGAGAACAATCGTACACCTGTCACAGCAGGGGATCTCCCCCAGTGACTGTAACAAATCAGGAACCCTGGCATAGCTGACTTCCAGTGACCTGGAGATGCCTACCTGTATCTGGAACAAGGCAAGTGACTACAACAGAGCCTCATGAAAAAATTTAATAACTAGCCTTATTTTCAACCTTTTATATTCAAATTTCAGATCTAAACAAATTAAATACTTATGTTTACATGCTGTGAAAATTAAGTCAACCATACTCACAGGAAAAAAGTGCCATGGTCAAAGTTGGGTAAAGTATAAGGTACTGATTTTATGTTTATGCTAATAACTTATAAAATTTACAAAATACAGATCTAATTTTGGGTATACAATTGAATCGTGAGTAAAATGTTTTTCCTTATTTTTTTACAAAGTCCAATATGTTTGGGCCCATAACTTAAAGAAATTAAACTTTACAGACTTAATTTCTGGCATGTGTATAGGAAATATATAGAAGAATACTTCTGATAAATATTAAGAAAAACAGATAAGTAAGTGGTTTTGATATTAGGCAGTCCTGAAGTGTTAATAATAGGTTTTTAATGGAAATTTGAAGTTTTTCCTTAATTTTTCGAAGGAACAAGGTCACAGTTACCCAGTTTTCGGTTTGGTAGGAGATTTTGGGGACACTTAACAGTATGCTGAATTTCAGATTCGTAGGTCCAACGGTGTCGAAAGTGCCTGTCTTATGGAGGGACACCAGGACGGACAGACAGACAGATGGACGACGGACAATGGACCACAACTATAGCTCAGATGACTTATAGTCAGCCGAGCTAAAAATGAATCACCTACATTTATGAAAATTTCATGCCAGAAAATTCAGGGATTTTTTTTTTTATTAAAACTGGGACCCCTGTTTGATTTGATCATCAAATTTTTAAGTCCATAAGGTATGTAAATGCAACAGTGAATGGTGTCTGAGGGACGTGCTGTTTGTTTGGGTCAGGTCAGGTTTTGGGGAGAGGATTTTTACATGAATTGGGTAACAGTGTGGGGAGGGGTTTCATGAGGTTATATGTTGTTGATTTATATGTTGTTGATTCTTGTTTCGGATAAGGTCTAGGGTAGGGTGTTACTTGTCTGTGGCTCAGTCAGGACATGGAATTTTCTTTCAGGTCTCAAAGCCATTTTGGATATAAGAAGAAACCTGGAAAAAAGCTTTTCCTTTTTCTAGTTAGGACCAGGTTTTTTTTTACCAAAAATTCCCTCAAATCAGGAAATGTCAGGTGCTTTGTTTGACTCAAATGAGCAAATGGTCTGTCATATTTTGTCTTTTTGTTAATGTTACCAGCACCATCACTGGAGTAATTGCTATAGTGGCATTTAATGATTGAAATACCTTGCTTAGATCAAAACAATTATCCTTGAAGTGTCAAATTCAACAGGGAAAACTCAGGGTAAAATCATGAAGTTACATTATTTTGAAATGCTGGGCATCCCTTCTATGACACAAAATGTTTTAACCAGAATAGGAAACATGCCTTGGTGTTAAAATAAAACTGGGGACAAGCTCTGTAAATTTTTAAAAGAGATGGTGAAAATCAGACTTTTGAATATGTAAAATCATAGTTATTGAGACATCTATGAAATATTATCCAGGAGCAACTCCCCTCCCCTCTGTTTTCATTCTGTTATTGCTGGAATTTATATTGAATTTTTAAGGTTTACCCGTACCACCTTTCCTTGATTTGTTGACCTTGTTTCCCTAGGTTCCCACACCATAAAAAGTCATGAGTTTTTAAATTTAAAATAAACTGTAGTGATGACTTTTAAAAAAGATAATTAAAAATCTTAAGCTTTTTTGTCTGGCCGTCTTGAAATGTCTCTCATCCTTGCTTACCTTATGTTTGTTAATTGGTAATGATTAAATGAATTGCAGTAACCACAGGTCATGCTTAAATACCCCAAGTCAAACAGGCAAAAGGTCATGATGTTTTGAGGTCAGTCTTGAAAAAATTGTGAAAACCTTAAAGCTGTGTTTCCATTCATCCGTAAATCTTGTACTTTTTGTACGCAAAAAATCAGATCCCTCCTTTTAAGATGAACTGTTTCCATATGTACGTTTTAACGTGCTCCGCAAACGTATCCGCAAAAACGGACAGCATGGAAATGGATCGGTGAGCGATTCATCCGTTTTGCGGATGGCAAAAATGCCTACATTTCCCAAAAGTGCCCTGGCGCCAGGTGTGATGAGACATATTGACCTTCTTCCTGCCTGTCGTCCTTGCTGTTTTAAAAGAGGCACGCGAAAGGATATCAGCAAGAAAAATGTACGTACTAACGGAAACAGTTTTTGCGGACTGCGCGCTATGAAACGTACGTACGTCTTTTGCGGATACGTCTTTTGCGGATACATGGAAACACAGCTGTGTTTCCATGCATCCGTAAATCTCATACATCTCGTACGCAAAAAATCAGATCCCTCTTCTAAAGATGAAGTGTTTCCATATGTACGTTTTAACGTGCTCCGCATGCGTATCCACAAAAACAGACAGCATGGAAACGGATCGGTGAGCGATTCATCCATTTTGCAGATGGCAAAAATGCCTACATTTCCCAACAGTGCCCTGGCGCCAGGTGTGATAAGACATATTGACCTTCTTCCTGCCTGTCGTCCTTGCACCTTCAGAAGAGGCACGTGAAAGGGTATCCGCAAGAAATAGCACGTACTTATGGAAACAGTTTTTGCGGACTGCGCTGTATGGAACGTACGTACGTCTTTGGCGGATACGTTTTTTGCGGATACATGGAAACACAGCTGGCATAAAAAAAGTCTTTGTTTCCGGTTACCCGACCGACCCTAGATTTACTGTGCGACCCTAAAATTTTTATTTGGATTCTGATTGCAAAACCAGTAAAAGTCGAGGTTTGCGCGTGGAATTTTTAAGGTGAAGTACAACATAATGTCGACAACTTTAATCTGTCATACAGATACAAATTACGATTTTCTGAGATCGTCACTGACAGTTCAAATATACCCGCGAAAACGGCGTGTGGACGGTCATATTCATATTCATAAGCGAGTTCGTCAGCTTAGAACGTAGTTCTGCGCAACAACTTTTTTTAATTTATTGGAAGCAGATAAATATCAAAAGTGTTCCGCTGGAGAAATAAGCAGCTTCTTTCAAGCTATGAACGTGGCCTCCTCCGTGAATGTCTGATAGCCGTGACCTGTCTGAGAACTGATTTGAGATCGTTCAAATTTGCCCTAAGCCCCGAAAATTTGCATCTTCCTTAATGCACAGTCGCTATTCCGGAATATTCGGAAGTGAGTGCCGTCTTCGGCTATGCAAATGAGTTTAAATGAACCAATGACAAGACGGTCACTGCATGTAACCTTGGTTACCTATTCCGTTTCATATGTACTCATATTTGATCTGTCATTGATCACCTGAACCTGCGCTCGGGCGCAGGCATGAGTAAAAACGAACGATTTAATGAACGTTGGCCAGTCATTTTACGAAAAGTTAAACGCAAATTTGGCGGTAACACATGGTGATCATGCATTTTTGTCGATATTTTATATATAACGGCTGTAAAAGATAAGAGCATATTCATAACTGCGATGTCAAATTTGACACCGGCGGATTGCCGATGTACATTTCTTATTTTAAACAAATATACCCATGTTATGATCACTTTATTTTCCCCCCAACTTAATGCGTGCGTACTACATCATGGTTCAACAGTGTCATTAAGCAATTTCTGAGGGCGAATGAATGGCCGGCCGTTCATGTTAGCCTAAGAAGGTAAACCTGCCTGATCGCCAACTTTAATTATTTGTCAGCGACCAGCTGATCATTCCTTGTGAGTTACTTCGCTTCACTTCTTATAAGAGATTGAACAAACACCTATTTCTTCAAGAGAAAATGGTTCTAATTGGTCAATATTTGATCATACTGTACACAGATTGGCACAGATATGCATAAACATAATTCTATTTACCATTTTATTCTGAAAATATGTCGCATAAACTGAATAAAAAATAAAAAAAAAAAAAATTCCCGACCTACCTACCCTATTTTCTCTGGCATGTAATCGGAAACAAAGACTTTTTTTTTAGGCCTTATCCTCTGGAGTGCAGGAATCCTGTTGGGGTAAAAAATTAACCCCTCCCTACACCAAATCCTGGACAGCTGATCCCTGTTAGCCGATTACATCTTGGTGATGCTGAAAAAAGTTTCTCCAAGAGCAGCTCCCTCAGTCAGTGCAGTGGTGTGGATAATATCAATATCAGTGTTATTTCCGTACAAGCCAGTATCTCTTACAGCAGCCAGTATTTCATACCAGCCAGTATCTCTTACAGCAGCCAGTAGTTCACACCAGTCAGTATCTCTTACAGCAGCCAGTATTTCATACCGGCCAGTATCTCTTACAGCAGCCAGTAGTTCACACCAGTCAGTATCTCTTACAGCAGCCAGTAGTTCACACCAGCCAGTATCTCTTACAGCAGCCAGTATTTCACACCAGCCAGTATCTCTTACAGCAGCCAGTAGTTCACACCAGCCAGTATCTCTTACAGCAGCCAGTAGTTCATACCGGCCAGTATCTCTTACAGCAGCCAGGAGTTCACACCAGCCAGTATCTCTTACAGCAGCCAGTATTTCACACCAGCCAGTATCTCTTACAGCAGCCAGTATTTCATACCGGCCAGTATCTCTTACAGCAGCCAGTAGTTCACACCGGCCAGTATCTCTTACAGCAGCCAGTATTTCATACCAGCCAGTATCTCTTACAGCAGCCATTATTTCATACAGGCCAGTATCTCTTACAGCTGCCAGTAGTTCACACCAGCCAGTATCTCTTACAGCAGCCAGTAGTTCACACCAGCCAGTATCTCTTACAGCAGCCAGTAGTTCATACCAGCCAGTATCTCTTACAGCAGCCATTATTTCATACCGGCCAGTATCTCTTACAGCAGCCAGTAGTTCACACCAGCCAGTGTCTCTTACAGCAGCCAGTAGTTCACACCAGCCAGTATCTCTTACAGCAGCCAGTATTTCATACCAGTCAGTATCTCTTACAGCAGCCAGTAGTTCACACCAGCCAGTATCTCTTACAACAGCCAGTATTTCATACCGGCCAGTATCTCTTACAGCAGCCAGTAGTTCACACCAGCCAGTATCTCTTACAGCAGCCAGTATTTCATACCGGCCAGTATCTCTTACAGCAGCCAGTAGTTCACACCAGCCAGTATCTCTTACAGCAGCCAGTAGTTCACACCAGTCAGTATCTCTTACAGCAGCCAGTATTTCATACTGGCCAGTATCTCTTACAGCAGCCAGTAGTTCACACCAGCAAGTATCTCTTACAGCAGCCAGTATTATACCGGCCAGTATCTCTTACAGCAGCCAGTATTTCATACCGGCCAGTATCTCTTACAGCAGCCAGTAGTTCACACCAGCCAGTATCTCTTACAGCAGCCAGTATTATACCAGCCAGTATCTCTTACAGCAGCCAGTATTTCATACCGGCCAGTATATCTTACAGCAGCCAGTATTTCATACCGGCCAGTATCTCTTACAGCAGCCAGTAGTTCACACCAGCCAGTATCTCTTACAGCAGCCAGTATTTCATACCAGTCAGTATCTCTTACAGCAGCCAGTAGTTCACACCAGCCAGTATCTCTTACAGCAGCCAGTATATCATACCAGCCAGTATCTCTTACAGCAGCCAGTAGTTCACACCAGCCAGTATCTCTTACAGCAGCCAGTATTTCATACCGGTCAGTATCTCTTACAGCAGCCAGTAGTTCACACCAGCCAGTATCTCTTACAGCAGCCAGTAGTTCACACCAGTCAGTATCTCTTACAGCAGCCAGTATTTCATACCGGCCAGTATTTCTTACAGCAGCCAGTAGTTCACACTAGCCAGTATCTCTTACAGCAGCCAGTAGTTCACACCAGCCAGTATCTCTTACAGCAGCCAGTAGTTCACACCAGCCAGTATCTCTTACAGCAGCCATTATTTCATACCGGCCAGTATCTCTTACAGCAGCCAGTAGTTCACACCAGCCAGTATCTCTTACAGCAGCCAGTAGTTCACACCAGCCAGTATCTCTTACAGCAGCCAGTATTTCATACCAGCCAGTATCTCTTACAGCAGCCAGTAGTTCACACCAGCCAGTATCTCTTACAGCAGCCAGTATTTCATACCAGTCTCCATCCTGTCATAATCTGAGCACAATTTTAGGTACCAGGAACATGTGTCAGATTGGTGTACTTGTTGTTGCCTGACTTTCCTCAGATTGTTTTTTACTTTTTCATACATTATGCTTCAGTCTTGTTTGTTATTTTGCACAGTTGGAGGTGCTGAGAATGTGCGGCAGTATTGGTCCAACTTTACACAAGACACAGATATCCTGGTGTATGTTGTGGACTCCTCTGATGAATCTCGTCTCCCCGAGGCCTTCACCGAGCTTCACAAACTCATGGGTGATGACAGGCTGCGGAGTGTACCAATAATCCTCCTAGCCAATAAACAGGTCAGTAATGATCACATGGTCTCTACCCCTCCTAGCCAATAAACCGGTAAGAAATGATCACATGGTCACTATCCCTCCTCCTTGCCAGTAAACAGGTAAGTAATGATCACATGGTCTCTACCCCTCCTTGTCTCGTCCCAAGACGCTTTATTCCGATTCGCTCTGCTCCTCTACATCAACTTATCACAGTTGTGGATTCTGCAACAATACCCCTCCTAGCCAATAAACAGGTAAGAAATGATCACAGGTCACTATCCCTCCTCCTTGCCAATAAACATGTAAGAAATGATCAGATGGTCTCTACCAAGGAGTTTACAGACTGAAGTATCAACTGAGAGTCGAATGGTTGTGTCGAATGTTGCTGACAGGGGTCATAAAACTCACTGCTCAAAGGCACACAGAGGTACCGCTGATAAGCCCGGGCACTAACTGACACAGCGTGAGAGTCCGCCCCCACCCCCCTTTAGGCATGACATCGGAATAGTCTGTTAGTTCCTGGAGACCCCAAGCGTGAAAGTTTTGGTACTCCTGGTAACGCGTATATCCCTTTCTTGTGGCCTGTGACAGAAAGAGCAGGGAAAGCCCCGTTGCATTGCATTATGATCACCCACTATCAAAACGATGTCAGATGTCTTTTTTTCTTTAGACAAAAATTCAAGAAGTAAGAATGAAAATAAGAGCAAAAATTCTCGAATACGAGTAACTAACATTTATTGTATCCCCCAGACAAAGTCGGGGGATACTATGTTTTCATACCGGTCCAGCTGCTGCCGCAGCATATAAATCTTGTTGGCGTGATAACTCAAAAAATATTTCACGGATCTTTACCAAATAATGGTATATGTATAGATATTGGTGAGAGGACGACGCCTATTTAAAATGAGGTCATGACCTTGACTAGGAGAGTATCCTTGACCTTGAATAGGTCCAATTTTGGGGAAAATCACACAAATTCTTAAATATCTCAAGAATTCTTGCAAGGATTGATCTCAAAATCAAGTTGATGGAAGATCATGGATAGGGTTGTCATGTTCCAGAAACTGGTGGCGCCACCTGTAATTTTTTACTTGTTTTCGTGCCATTTAATACCCCCAAAATTGCTACTTGACAGTACTGTGAGCATGAGAAGTCAAAAACTAATGGACAGATTTCTTTTATATTTTGCATGTACATAGATATGGGTTATGGGATGATGTTTATTTAAATTGGGGTCATGACCTTTCCTATGAGAGTGGCCTTGACCTTGAATATTGCCATATATGGTGAAAATCACACAAAATTATTAATATCTCAATAGGGGATGCATGGATTGGTCCAAAAATCAACTTGACCAAAGATCTTGGATAGTGTTCTCATGTACCAGAAACTGGTAGCACCACCTGTTATTCTTTTACTTATTTTCGTGCTGTTTTATACCCCTTTATCATTGCCACTTAACAGTGCTGTGAGCATTATAAGTCAAAAGCTAATGGACAGATTTCTTTCATATTATGCATATACATAGATATGGGTTATGGGATGATGTTTATTTAAATTGGGGTCATGACCTTTCCTATGAGAGTGGCCTTGACCTTGAATATTGCCATATATGGTGAAAATCACACAAAATCATTAATATCTCAATAAGGGCTGCATTGATTTGTCCAAAAATCAACTTGACCAAAGATCTTGGATAGTGTTCTCATGTACCAGAAACTGGTAGCGCCACCTGTTATTCTTTTACTTATTTTCGTGCTGTTTAATACCCTCATCATAGCCACTTAACAGTACTGTGAGCATTATAAGTAAAAAACTAATGGACAGATTTCTTTCATATTATGCATATACATAGACATGGGTTAGGGGATGATGTATATTGAAATTGGGGTCATGACCTTTTCTATGAGAGTGACCTTTTCCATGAGTGTGGTCTGATATTAATTGTTGCTGGAGTTGGGGGGCCTATATATTCTTAAAGGTGGGGGGGGGGATTAGTTGTCTGGGGATACTATGGCACCCGCGGTGCCAAGAAATATCTAGTTGAACATTATTTCATATTTATTTTGTTCAAGACATATTCTGAAAGTTGTCAAGTTGTCGAGCAGCAAGTGTGACTGCTGCCATCTTGAAAATTGATGACTTCGCTTGTCCTTCATAACAGGGAACATAAACATAGAAAATGTTTTAAGGAATGTGAAATATTCACATAGAAGTACAAAATTATAATAATTTAGATAGATTCCACTCTTTTGTGGAAGTTTGGTATGCTTTATTGTCACTAGGAGTTAACAATGTAAATATTTGTGTCCCCAGACAAAGTCGGGATACTATGGTTTCACGATGGTCTCGCCGCCGCCGCCGCAGAAAAACCTTGTGAGCAGGATAACTCAAAAAATATTTCACTGATCTTTTTCAAACTTTACATTTGTATAGATATAGGTAAGGGGACGAAGCCTTTTAAAATGGGGTCATGACCTATGCTAGGAGAGTGACCTTGACCTTGAATAGGTCCATTTTTGCTGAAAATAACACAAATTCTTAAATATCTCGAATAAGCTTGTAAGGACTGGTCCAAAAATAAAGGTGACCAAAGATCTTGGTAAGCCTTGTGATATGCAAAAACTGGTGGCGCCACCTATTATTCTTTTCTTGTTTTTATTCCTTTTAATATCCCATAATTGCCACTTGACAGTACTGTAAGCATTATAAGTCAAAAACTAATGGACAGTTTTCTTTCATATTATGCACATGTAGAGGGATGGGTTATGGGATGAGGTCTATTTACATTTGGGTCATGACCTTTACCATGAGAGTGGCCTTGACCTTTAATGTGTCCATATTTGGTGAAAATCACACGCCTCTTATGATATCTCCAGTGTTGATAGCCATATGGATTTCAAACATCACTTATGTATGGCCCACCACTAAAGTAAGAACCCTATAGGTTCTAGGGTCATGAGGTCAAAGATCAAGGTCACTGGACTTGCATCTTAAAAGATACTGTGGATGCATTTTAAGCCAAACTTTCATCCCAGGTCTTCCATCTTGAATATATAGCTCACCTGCCAATAGTGGATGATCCATATCAATTTTGGGGTCACAAGGTCAAAGGTCAAGGCCACAGGATCTATCTGTCAAAAAATTAGTTTCTGGATGATAATTCCTGCTTTTATTGATGTATTGATTTCAAACTTGACTTATATATGTCCCATTGAAAAAGCAAGACTCCAATTGATTTTGGGGTCATGAGGTCAAAGGTCAAGGTCACAGGACACATCTTCAAAAAGATTGTGGATGCATTTTCAGCCAAACAATTCATCTCAGATCTTTCATCTTGCACATATAGTTCACCTGCCAAGAGTGGAAGACCCCTATCAATTTTGAGGTCACAAGGTCAAAGGTGAAGGTCACAGGAGCCATCTGTCCAAAAATTAGTTTCTGGATGATAATTCGTGCTTTTATTGATGTATGGATTTCAAACTTGACTTGTATATGTCCCATTGGAAAAGCAAGACCCTAATTGATTTTGGGGTCATGAGGTCAAAGGTCAAGGTCACAGGACACATCTTAAAAAAGATGGTGGATGCATTTTCAGCCAAACGTTTCATCTCAGACATTTCATCTTGTACATACAGTTCCCCTGCCAATAGAGGAAGACGCCTGTCAATTGTGAGGTCACAAGGTCGAAGGTGAAGGTCACAGGAGCCATCTGTCCAAAAATAAGTTCCCGAGATGATAATTCAAGCTTGGATTAATATATGGATTTCAAACCTGACTTATATATGGTCCATCAATAAATCTAGACCTCTATTGATTTATATATAAAAGTGGATGATCAATATCAATTTTGGGGTCACAAATTCAAAGGTCATGGCCACAGGAGCCATCTGTCAAAAAATTAGTTTGTGGATGATAATTCCTGCTTTTATTGATGTATAGATTTCAAACTTGACTTATATTTGTCCCATTGAATAAGCAAGACCCCAATTGATTTTGGGGTCATGAGGTCAAAGGTCAAGGTCACAGGACCAACATCTTCAAAAAGATTGTGGATTGATAGATGGAAGAAACAATAATTGCTTGCCAAGTGTCAGTATATGCTGCTAAAAATGGGGGCCTATTCTTAAATGGGGGGGGCGTACTATGTCTGGGGATTCTCTGGCACCACAGGTGCCAGGAAATGTCTAGTTATTTAATGTAAATATTGGAACAATCGTAAGTTTGCACAACATATTTTCATAAAAAAGAAACGTTTGGCATGCGAACGAGTGTGAAGCTGGCGTTGCTTATGATGCCTTAGTTATAACTGGGCCAGAGTAATCATGGGCAATAATACGAGGACAATGCCGTCAGTGACAGAGCAGGCGATGGCTCACTGTTATCCATCAAAATGAGAGTCTTCAATACACAAGTTTCATAATATTTAGCTCTTGTCGGAATACTATAATACAAGGCTAATTATTAATATATGTTAGAAGTGTGAAAACTGTTGCAAACTAAGAATTCCAAAGTTATTCAAGGAAAGTAAGGTTTACACTTTCAAGTAGCCCGTCCTGTATCATGGCAGAAGTTGAAGAATGGCCCCATCTGTCCCAAAATCTACCCAGTGATTCTTCAACTCAAGACCTTTCTAGATATACTTTTTGCGCATAATTCTTGACAAAACAAACAATTTGCGGTTCTTAAATCAGGTCAGTGTTATTCCAGTGTTTTACTGCTCAGTTACTGGAAATGTGGCTCTCCCAATCAGCGAGCTTCAGCGGACCGCTGAAGGAACATCTGGCAGACTTGCTTTATCAAAGGACGTGCGGCCGCTGCACCTTACACCGCGACACACAATAGAGTTGATGGGCTTATCATGTCTTAATTGCAGTTAGCGCATGACTGACACTCCTGCCTGGCAGGGCTTCTGACAGTTGATACTCAAGTCTGTTAACTCTTGGTCTCTACCAACCTTCTAGCCAATAAACAGGTCAGTAACAATCAGATGGTCTCTACCCCTCCTAGCCAATGAACAGGTCAGAAATGATCACATGGTCTATATCCCTCCTCCTTGCCAGTAAAGATGTCAATAATGATCACATTGTCACTATCCCTCCTTCTAGCCAATAACAGGTCAGTAACGATCACATGGTCACTCTCCCTCCTAGCCTATAAACAGGTCAGTAATGATCACATTGTTACCACATATTGTGCTAGCTAGTAAACATGGTCACTGGACCTTGATGACAGGTCTAGCACTGTTATTACAGCTGATTTGTTTGTGGAATTATTTAACCTTAGACATAACAGTAATAAAACTTACTCTGAAATGTTTTTTTATTTATTTTAGGATAAAGCTGACTCGCAATCACCAGAACAAATACAACATGCTGTTGCCATGGACAACCTCTCTCCACGTGAGCACAAAGTGCGAGTGCTGGCCACACAGGCCCCCGTGGGCGGGGAGTCAAAAGGCATCAGAGAGCTGGAGAACCTACTGAACAGTTTAACAGGCTCCTAGGGCCATTATAAAGTAAATATGAACTTGACTTGATTACATCGTGTCAGTCAGTTGTGTATGGTCACAATATTATGGAATGTGCACTCCATGTAGTGTACACCATCACTCTTCATTTCATTAATCCAAGTGAACAACAACTATCATAAAGGCTTCCTTTTTCTAGAGCAGTTTATGAAAGTTTCTTGATACTTTAAATGAGCCTCTGAATGGTTTAAGGTCAGTCCGAAAAGGACTTAAAGGACACTTCTTTGTCAGACCTGTTTGATGTGAGGGGAGCATATATGAGACACATATGTGCTCGGTATCAGAGCAGGATATAAAACAATGTCTGAAATCAGGGAAAGGCTACCTTAATGTCAACCCTGCCTAGAATGAGAGCAACAAGTGAAAGACTACTTTAATATCCTCCCCATCTGGTATCAGAGCAGGATATGAAAAGGCTACCTAAAAGTTCAACCTATCTGGTATCAGAGCTGGTCATGAAAGGCTACCTTAATGTCCAACCTGTCTGTTATCAGAGCAGGATATGAAAAGGCTACCGTAATGTCCACACGTCTGGTATCATAGCAGGATATGAAAAGCTACCTTAATGTCCAACCCTGTCTGATATCAGAGCAGGAAATGAAAGACTGCCTTAATTACCACCCTATCTGGTGTCAAAGCAGGATATGAAAAGCTACCTTAATGTCCACCATATCTGGTATCGGAACTGGTCATGAAAAGCAACCTTAATGTCCAACCTGTCTGTTATCACAGCAGGATATGAAAAGGCTACCGTAATGTCCACATGTCTGGTATCATAGCAGGATATGAAAAGCTACCTTAATGACCAACCCTGTCTGATATCAGAGCAGGAAATGAAAGACTGCCTTAATTACCACCCTATCTGGTGTCAGAGCAGGATATGAAAAGCTACCTTAATGTCCAACCCTGTCTGATATCAGAGCAGGAAATGAAAGACTGCCTTAATTACCACCCTATCTGTTGTCAGAGCAGGATATGAAAAGCTACCTTAATGTCCACCATATCTGGTATCGGAGCTGGTCATGAAAGGCTACCTTAGTGTCCAACCTGTCTGTTATCAGAGCAGGATATGAAAGGGCTATCGTAATGTCCACCCGTCTGGTATCATAGCAGGATATGAAAGGCTACCTTAATGTCCAACCTGTCTGTTATCAGAGCAGGATATGAAAAGGCTACCGTAATGTCCACACGTCTGGTATCATAGCAGGATATGAAAAGCTACCTTAATGTCCAACCCTGTCTGATATCAGAGCAGGAAATGAAAGACTGCCTTAATTACCACCCTATCTGGTGTCAGAGCAGGATATGAAAAGCTACCTTAATGTCCACCATATCTGGTATCGGAGCTGGTCATGAAAAGCAACCTTAATGTCCAACCTGTCTGTTATCAGAGCAGGATATGAAAGGGCTACCGTAATGTCCACACGTCTGGTATCATAGCAGGATATGAAAAGCTACCTTAATGACCAACCCTGTCTGATATCAGAGCAGGAAATGAAAGACTGCCTTAATTACCACCCTATCTGGTGTCAGAGCAGGATATGAAAAGCTACCTTAATGTCCACCATATCTGGTATCGGAGCTGGTCATGAAAGGCTACCTTAATGTCCAACCTGTCTGTTATCAAAGCAGGATATGAAAGGCTACCTTAATGTCCAACCAGTCTGGTATCAGAGCAGGATATGAAAAGCTACCTTCATGTCAAACCTGTCTTTTATCAGAGCAGGATATGAAAAGCAACCTTAATTTCCTCTCATCTGGTATCAGAGCAGGATATGATAGACTACCTTAATGTCCAACCTATATGGTATCAGAGCAGGAAATAAAAAAAAAATACCTTAATGTCAACCCTGTTTGGTATCAGAGCAGGAAATGAAGGACTACCTTAATTACCACCCTATCTGGTATCAGAGTGGAGTGGGATATGATAGGCTACCTTAATAACCAGCTTGTCTGGTATCGGACCAAGAAAAGAAAGGCTACTTTACTATCAATTGTTTGGTATCAGAGCAGGATATTAAAGGCTTCCTTAATTTCAACCCTGAAATATGAACAGCACATGAAAGGCTGTCCTACTGTTAAACAGGTTAAAAAAAACATGTCAGGGTTGTCAGAGCTTTCCTTTTTGTATGCAGTTTAGTATTGTTCCTGTATAAGTTCTGTACCGCTAATACAAGATGTATAAAACATGGATCTTGTTTATTGTTTATATCATTGTAAGATCTCCATTAATTTACCATCCAGTTCAAGAAACAATTCAACTTTGTTTATAGTTTTATTATTTGTATTTGTTTTCACTTAAATTGTGTTATACATGGATGTATCCTCCCAGAACAATTTGCGTAAGCTTGTATGCTGAAGCCTCCTGTGTAAATTGCAGTCAACTTTTGTATAATTCAGGAAGGGTGTGCCATATTTCTGATGGTCATTAATTTGAAGTTATCCTATACAGCCTGTATAAAAGGGATGAGTGTTGCTGTGTAAAGATTGATGTTTTATGTATGTCTTTTGTACACACACAAAATACTGCTGGCAAACTCCACAGGTTTGAGAAAGAAGACATTTGCTGTGAGACTACAAAGGTAAATCAGAGCACACTGTAAATGTCTGATTGTAATGACCAGCAGCAAGAGACTAATACATATTATACCAGTAATTTGTTAATGTCCCAAGTTCATAAAAAATATCCTGTAAAACAGGTGTATGGCAGTTTCATGTTTTTATTTGCTTTAAACAGTTTCCTTACACAAGTTAAGTATTCATTTGTGAACATTCTAGCTGACTGATAGAGACAGTTAAATGTGATTGACCAATACCTTACCGTGAATGCCAGTAAACCATGAAATAAGAAATCAATCAGAGAATACAGAATTTTGGATAATTATGAAGCAGGGAAGATCGGGTGACCAGCAGCTTTTTTTCATGATCAGGACATTACTATGCATTTATATTCCACCAGACCCTCATATTTATTAGGTCCCCAAAATTACAGCACAATTACCAAATGTTTTTACTTTCATACATCAGCATGAATATGTTTTTAGCTCAGCTGACTGTAAGTTATCTGAGCTATAGTCGTGGTCCTTTGTCCGTCGTCCGGCCGTTAACAGGGCACGTTTTAAAACCGTTGGACCTACGTATCCAAAATTTTGCATACCATTACATGTCCCCAAAATCTCCTACCATACCGAAAATTGGGTCATTAGGACTTCGTTCCTTCGAGATATTAAGGAAAAACCTCCGTTTTCCATAAAAAAGCCATTGTTACACTTCAAGGCTGCCTAATGTCAAAACCAATGATGTTTTTGATCATATTTAGTATTCATATTCTTCCATACATTTTCTATGAACATACCAAAAATTATGTCAGTATTAGGTATTATTTTGAAGTTATGGGCCCAAATATAATGCAATTTTTAAAAAATCAGGAAATATATTTACTCACCTAACATGAGAATTGCTGAAGCTGGGGACTTTTTTTTCAGGAATATAACTTTATTTAATCAAGATTCAATTGTTTACCAAAAATTAGATCTGAATTTTGCAAATTTTTCAAGTTATTAGCATAAATAAAAAATCAATACCTTAAATTTTGTCCAACTTTGGCAATGGCACATTTTTTCCCTGTAAGCACTGTTGATTTAATTTTCACAGCATATATACATAAGGATTTAATCTTTTAAATTTGAAATTTCAAAGGAATTGATTGAAAAGAGTAGCTTTTATTCAAGTTTTCATACACCATGTCAAGTGTTGTTTACATCTAGCCCACCCAGTAACACAGCCTTCACTTGCATTATGTAACCCACCCCAGGCAGCTTGCCTTGGCCCAGCTTGGCCACTACTAGCAGGCTTCCACTCTGCCCTGCCCTCCCCCCCCCCCCCCCAAGATGGTGCATTAACTAGATGAATGTTATAATTTTTCTGTATTTTCATTTATTCTTGGCTATGCTACATTTTAGATTTTGAATTGTACCACCAGGGTTACAATGATTAAAGTGCACATTTAATTGTGTCCACAAAGTGGTGTATTGCTATGAAAGTGTGGATGTTTATAAGATAAGTAAATTCTTACTTCAGAAGATTAAAAACTTCACCAGGTGTGAAATTGACTATTAATTCCAGTAATAAATTATAGCCGAGATAGTTATTAGCACAATGATCTTGTTTGTCCCTCATTCAACCAACAGTGTGTATATTTTATTTGAAAAGATATTTTTATTTTACCAAAATTTACTGAATCTTTTATTTTATTTCGGTGAATAAAATTAAGCATGTACTGAAAACTCCAATGTGCAAAACTTTTAAATAGTGATTCAAGGAATAATCTTGTAGATGCCATGTTGTGGCATTATTTTCTTTTAATTTCAGTTTAAACATTTGTGATTTAAAAATAATAAAATATATGTGTATGCATAATATGACCCAATATGAGCTACACTCTGGCAAAATAATGATTGCAACTTAGAATTCAATATTTTAACTTATATTTTCAGTTTTTTATTAAAAATTTATAAAACTTGTAAATAAAAAAAAAATGAATAAGGTAAAAACTGTTATGTAGAAAGTTGATATGCTTAAAAGAATAGGCTTATATATAAACTTAAATGCATTATTCCCTTGAAAGTGAAATAAAGGTATTAGTCCATTCTGTCCACTTGCCTGTCCATCTGTAAATTTTTCATATGCATCACAGTATCTCAACACTTTTACTGTTTTTCTTCATGACAGTCTTGTCAGAGTATTAGTTTGCAATCATATATTTAGAACTTTACTATAACCAAGTAGGAGGGCCCCTTTCCTCTTAGGTTCTCATATGCTTATATAAATGAAAAACATTACAATAGAATATTTTGCATATTTTGCATTTGCAAAATTTTCAGCTGAGCGCCGTGACCCATGGGTCCCTTGTTTTAGCAAGGTCTGACAATCACGCACAGCTGTCCCTGTGTACATATCAGTCTTCAGCTTAATAGAATAGTGAGCTGTACTATTAATCATGTCTGCTAACTCATATATTGCCTTCAAGTTGCTCAATTAAATATATGCTCCATCGTGGAGTCAGTCACAGCTGGTTTACCAAGCCTTTGTAACATAGTGTGATGCCTTATCATTTGTATAGATGTAGAAAATGGTTCTGTATATTTCAAGTGCCGGCTAATGTATTAGAATTACTTTACTTGTACATGAATAAAATATAAAAATGCACATTAGATATTTATCATCAGAAAAAAACTTTCATCAGAAACCGTTTGTGATGCCTCCTTGGTTGTCAGGGCTGGAGAAGACCATGTAAAAGAATGCTTGATGAGGAATGTGTTGTGTTTCAGTGTAATTGTAGCTTTATGTTAAGAAATCTGTTTAATTGTAATTAAAATTATTTCATTCAATTAAAATTGTATTTTAATATACATATATGTAATATGCTCAAGCCCCATTAAAGCCAGTCTTTCTATCACTTGCGCTATTTGGGCAATGTAGGAATTCCATGAATTAAGTCGTTTAAAGAGTGCAGATTCTCAGGTCTTAATTAAGTATCATTGAAGTGTTTACTGTAAAAATCAGGAGAGTAGCAAGTTTGGAAGCAGATTAGTTGATTGTTGCTGTGATTGCCAGTAGAATTTACGAGAAGAGAATGGGGGCTTGTGTCTGTAGCGTTTTAAATATTTTTCAAGAAATCTGAATTTACTATTATTAATTTTATTACGAAGTGCAACATGAGATTTAGTCAACATACAATCACAGATTTTTGTATCATAAAATATTTATCTATTGAATTCTGCAGGTTCAGGATTGCTTTATTTAAGCGTTATTATTTTTAAATTAAGAAAATAGTTTAAAATATCCTATTTTATCTGGAAAGTGACAAAACGTACAGTGATCATTATTAGAACCATTCATTCATTGTTACTCTCATTAATTTCCTTTAATTCTTGTGAATTCAGAGAATGTTCCATATAGTCATAAAGCCACATCAATGGGCATCTTGATAACAAATACAGCATAAAGTGTGGCAAATAAGGTATTAGACTACCATGACAAATGTTTGTCCTTTCATTCAAACTGATAATTCCAGTCCAGCCAAAGTTCTGATAAAACGTGCACTGTTTGTAAGTTATACTTCATGTTGCTTTAAGTTTTGATGTACATTATTTTCTGATGTAGAAGGAAGTTGGTCATGTCAGGAAAATGCTTTATATATGTACATGAACCTCTGACAATAAATGCAATTGTATAATTACCAGTGTTTTTAATATTAGTGTTAAGATGGTTCAGTTCAAGCAGTCTGATGTGTGCAGGTGTTTCAGTAAGTGTTGCCATGTAAGGGTGTACTATACCAATCCAGAAGCGGATCCCAGGGGGGGGGGGGGTCCAGACCCCCCCCTTTTTCATCAGAAAACGTTTTTTAAGGGCTTCAGACAAAATTTTGTGGTCCGGACCCCTTAGACCCCCCCCCCCCTTTTCCTAAATCCTGGATCTGCCCTTGCAATCTACTCTTTTCAAGTTACCAATCAAAAAACTGAGCCAAATGTTAATTCACATTTCTTTATTCAGATTCATACATTATAGTTTTATTCAGTTGTAAAGTCACTCTGTATGCATGGTCTTCATGCCAGTTTGTATTTTCCAGTCAAACCTCTCTAGTTCTTCTGTTCTTCTGTTGTATAGCTTTCCTGTATCCAGTCTCACATGTATTGCTTTGCTGTATCCAGTCTCACACATTCACAGCGAGACCAGACTCTGGTACTAATGAGTAATATTCATCAAAATATCAGATGTGACATGACACACTAAGATTCCAAAGTGTACAAGGAGTTATTTCAGCTTTCTTTTTCTCTGTTTGTCGTTCTCCAGATTTGATAAAATGCTTGAAAATTTGTGCATAGTTCTGACCCAAGCTAAAACAAGTCACAGCTTAAGTCGGCTTTCCTTCAAATCACAGCACCCAAAACTACTGGGGGATGGTGCTTTGTGAAGGTGTTACTACAGATTAACTTGATTTTTATGTTATGAAGACTAACGTCCTCTGCCCTGTTATGTCTGTGGCATGCTACATGTCACACCTGGTAACCTGCAGTCTTGTCACAACTATCACATGACATCTGTTCAGTCCCTGACTGGTTTGCTCGTCAGTTTCTGATTCTTCTGGGCACTATACACAATGCCACCCAGTAGGGCCACCACAGTGAAACTTTGTGCTCCTACACGTAATCGCATCATCTTCTGTGACATGGCTGTGTCTCCTTTCATCATATTCCGTATCCCGTATATAAGTGCGAAACATGTTACACCAAGACCTGAAAAATATGAAGATAAATAGATTGCTATATTGAAAATGTGACACAGTAATGATGAATTCACATATTAAATACAAATAAAACTTTTATTATGAAGTTAACAAATACTAAAAAATAGTCTCACCTACAGTTAATCACATATATAACATCCCACCTATCGATAATGATTGATTTAAGCCGCTCTTGTTTTGTTTGAGAAAAGCCTATCTTGTTTTCTTTGACATAAGTCTCTTGTTTTGTTTGAGATAAGCTTCTCTTATTTTGTTTAATTTAAGCCTCTTGTTTTGTTTGATATAAGCCTCCCTTGTTTTGTTTGATATAAGCCTCTCTTGTTTTGTTTGATATAAGCATCTCTTGTTTTGTTTGTATTGACACTTAGTTTATCAGCATGCATATGAAGCCTTACATTCACAACAGAATTTTTAGCTCAGCTGACTATAAGTCATCTGAGCTATAGTCGTGGTCCATTTTCCGTCGTCCGTCTGCCTGTCCATAAGGCCTAGGAATCCAAAATTTGGCATAATGTTAGATGTCCCCAAGATCTCCTACCAAGCCCAAAACTGGGTCTTTGCGACTTTATTCCTTTGAGAAATTAAGGAAAAACCTCAATTTTTTATTAAATACCTATTTTCACACTACAGAACTGCCTAATATCAAAACCACTCATCTGTTTTTCCTCATATTTACCATAAATATTCTTCTCTATAGTTCCTGTGTAAATGCCAGAAATTAGGTCTGTATTATATAATTTAAACAAGTATGGGCCCAAACATATTGCACTTCGTAAAACTTCAGGAAAAATATTTGGTCACTTAACACAAAAAAAATGTTAAAGCTAGGGACTTTCTTTCAGTAATATAACTTTAATTAATCAAAATTTAATTGTTTACCCAAAATCAGATCACAATCTTTTAAATTTTATAAAATATTAGCAAAAATATAAAGTGGTACCTTAAATTTTGCCCAAATTTGACCACGGCACGTTTTATTCTCGTATATTTAATTTATTTTTCACAGCTGGGATACATGTGGATTTAATCTGTTAAATTCTGAAAATTTGAAAGTAAAAGCTTAAAAATTAATCTAATTATTTAAGTTTTTCAGATGCTCTAATGTATTTGCATTTTGTATATCCAAGACCCCACTCTTGCTCGCTACAGCCTTGCCTAGGTAAACCTATTAGTGATGCAGCACTGGCAGAACACCCCTGCTGCAATAAACAAACACTTATTCTCATGGGCCCTACCCTAACCCCCCCACCACTACCATCACCAATTCTATTGCAATACATGGTTTGTTATTGTCAACTGTATTTCTATAAATGTAAAGCTGTTTTTTAACCCAATGTGCACAACTTTTCTTGAAATATTAATTCAAGAAGTAATCCAAGAGATGCCACGTTGTTCTGATGTAGCATTTTCAAGAAATTATTTCCTTTTAAATAATTAAACAAAATATAAGTTAACCCATCAGTAGGCATAATTTGATAATATTGTTACAGGTGCTCTTTTTATTGTGTGACACGGGCTTAACTCATGTTGTAACACCCTCACTGGGCCGTTTGTTACATTCTATGTTTAATCCGTACTGGTTGAACTCTCGTTGTCATGATAGCCTTGGGCTTTCACACCTGGTCGTGGGTCACATGATGACCCTGGTGTGTGGGGGATACACACGGCTACGTTCTTCTAGATAATTCCTGTGATGCATGCTTACTGTGTATAATGTATTATTCTTTGAATGTTCTAATAGGTGGAAAATTCTCGGCTTGGGTTGAAGAGTATATAAAGGGGTTGTGTTTTAGAGCCAGGGGCAGAGAACAGAGAAGTTTTCCGGCGGACGCAGAGTTTCTGGGACCTTATCCAATGTGTTTCTCCTGGATTTTGTGCATTTGGACTTCAGTTTACTTTCTGAATTGTTACAAGAGCTTTACACTGGACTGTCATTCTCCGAGAGAATACATTTAAAGAACTTATCATTGTGACGGCGTTGGTATCCAGGTACCGTGCACATTATTTTTGTGTGATTGTATTGATTTGTTGTTATACCGCTGTTTTACTGTATAATTATATTGATTTAGTGTATTGTAATGTTAGGGTTGTTTTAAGAATAAATTATAGTTATTTGTTAACAAAAAACCACTGACTTCTTTATTCATTCCCCTAGAAATTTCACGCAGCCTAGTGTTACAGAATCTCATTTTTTTTATTTCCGTTACAGAATTTGTGATCATCACCCATACGTGATCTGTTTATATTAGGTTCCATAACAGTATATGAAACAAATCATGGATAAATAAAGGTGCAGTTTAAAATTGTGAATTCTAGAGTGTTATTTTCATTTATTGCTTTGCAAATTAAAAAAAAAATATTTTATAAAAAAAAGAACTATATCTGTGTGCATTATGTGATGTTACCTGACTAAATTAAGTATTAATGTTGATGCAATTTAGATTTGTCAATCAATTTAAATATTCAGTTATATATGATATACTGTAAATATTCACATTTTTTTCAGCAATGAGCAGTAACAACAGAGACCCTTCCCCCCACCCACTCCTTCAATACACAGGACTAATAAACACGGCGAATCTTAAAATTTTAATGTTAAATAAATTCTTTTTGTTGAGACTTGTACAATTCTGATTTTTTAAAATAAAAAAATGTTCAGGAATTCAATCCTAATATTCAAATGTGATAAAATATTAGGATCTAATGTAAGTGCTAACTGACAAGATTTAAGAAGGTATAAATACTTTGTAGCATTTCATTTATATCCCTTAAAGTTGGCTGGGCCTAGGTGTGAATAACACCATTAAACCTAGTTTTAAAATCAGGAATATTGGTCAAACTTTGTGGGATTAATTCTTAACTCATATTGCGATATATTTAATTTTTGAAAACATAATCAACTTCACACGTTATTTGTTTATGAAATGTAACTTTTATATAACACTTACTGTAGGCCCATCAAAGGACCATGACTATAGCTAGGATGACTTGTAGCACCACAAGTCTCCAGGAACTTAACGAACCAATTATAATCAATTAACACACTGGGTTTCAGTAAGAATCTTTATTGAACTGGGGGTCATGAGGTCAAAGGTCAAGGTCAGAGGACTCACTTCTTTAAAAAATTATGTATGTATTCTAAGGCAAACTTTTCACCCAAAATTTTCCATCTTCCAGATATAGCTCACCTACCAATATTGGAAGAAACATATGGATATTGGGGCAACAAGGTCAAAGATCAAGGGGGCCATCTGTCCACATAGTAATTTCAAGATGATAGCTCCAGTTTGGATTGAAATATTGGTTTCAAACTTGACTTATATATGGACCACCACTAAAGTTAAAACTCTATTGATATTGGGGTTATGAGATCAAAGGTCACGGTCAATAGGGTTGGGACGGTTACCAGTATACGGTATTATCACGATATCTGACAGCTACGGTTATCATACCGTCAACTTTCCTATTATCGCGATACCACGATATTAATTTTTGTTCACGATTTTGGTTCACAAGCAAGCCCTTGAGGTTCAAATAAATTTATTTCAAAGAATTACATTTATTTTTATAAACCACATGTATTTGAATACACGCGTGTGGGGGAACCGTGTGTTTACAGACTTCGGGATTAGTCGGAAATGTATGGAAGTAGAAGGATGAATCAGAGAGGACATAAGCTTGAGAATTCCAGGAGAAAATAACATTATAATGAAAGAGCAATAAATACACATATTTCCGCTTTTATTGCATAGAACGAAAATGTCAACATAAAAGTGTCACAACTGAATCGAACATTCCATACAGGTTGCATATTTTGCCATATAAAATTGGGATAGTATATTTAGCCATGATTGGTATAACACGCTCTCTGAAAATTCGCCAGGATTCTCCGGCTTTTATGTAGCTATAGGAAACTGATGGAAAGTTCTGACTAGGGTTGGGACGGTTACCTGTATACGGTATTATCACGATATCTGACAGCTACGGTTATCATACCGTCAACTTTCCTATTATCGCAATACCACAATATTAATTTTTGTTCACAATTTTGGTTCACAAGCAAGCCCTTGAGGTTCAAATAAATTTATTTCAAAGAATTACATTTATTTTATAAACCACATGTATTTGAATACACGCGTGTGGGGGAACCGTGTGTTTACAGACTTCGGGATTAGTCGGAAATGTATGGAAGTAGCAGGATGAATCAGAGAGGACATAAGCTTGAGAATTCCAGGAGAAAATAACATTATAATGAAAGAGCAATAAATACACATATTTCCACTTTTATTGCATAGAACGAAAATGTCAACATAAAAGTGTCACAACTGAATCGAACATTCCATACAGGTTGCATATTTTGCCATATAAAATTGGGATAGTATATTTAGCCATGATTGGTATAACACGCTCTCCGAAAATTCGCCGGGATTCTCCGGCTTTTATGTAGCTATAGGAAACTGATGGAAAGTTCTGACAAGCGTGATTCGACGATGGGGGCAGGACTTCCCGCGCCTCAAGCTTGCACACCTGCAGGACCTTCATGCAACTTACATCACGTAATGGGTCATTCTGTGGTACTGGCACAATAGGTATAAATGACATTAATACTTAACCCCTTGTATATAGTCAAGACTTTAAGGTGGTTGTTATAAATATCATTATTGATGGCTTATTTATGCCATTATAAATAATTAAAAATATCGCGATATCACGGTATATCGCGATTAAATTTGAATAATTATCATGATTAAAAAAAACCCATATCGTCCCAACACTAACGGTCACAGGATCCACTTCTTTAAAAAGATTGTGGATGAATTAAAGTCTAACTCTTCCATTGTGCACCTTCCAAAAGTGGAAAGTTCTTTTTTTATTTTTGGGCCACTTGGTCAAAAGTCAAGGTCATAGGGCCCTTCCATTCAAAAATTTGTTAATGGATGTTTGGGTAGACAGGTTGACTTCAAACTGATCATAGGACTGATATTTTGAAAGAGCTCATAAACATATTCTTATAGACAAATTCAGCTGAGTGTCGAGACCAATGGGTCTCTAGTTTATGGAAGATAGAGGTTGTTCTTTATTTTCTCATAGAAACTAAGTCGCAGTGACCAAGTTTTCCATTTTTTAGGAGAACTTAGGGACATCTAACTGCATGCTGAATTAAATCCATAACTGAATGCTGGTGGGCATCACATCCCCCCTCCCCCCCCCCCCCCCCCCACCAGCATCCAACACATAAGTTACACATTCCATCCTTCCAGCTTTAAAATCAGGCCAGAATGCTTATTCTGGCTAAATGCTCATATCCTAGTCCTAACAACAGTAAATTTTTCATCAGAATTATGAAATGTAACTTTTTGTAATATTTTTGTGCTTGCCCCGATATTGTGCTTGCCCCTTGGTCTTTGTGAGGCCAATAAGTGTCTGGTTCTGGACTAGTTGTATTAGTTATGGACTAGTTGTATTTCAGATTTGCAGGTCCAATGGTTTAACAAGGCCTACAGGCCTAATGCGAACCTGTGCATTAAGAAATACACCAGGTATAATGCTTCAATGCTGGACCATTACTTTTCATGTATATGAACAATGCAAGTACCAAACATTTTGAATATAAAACAATTACACAAACATCACTGCTGAAATTCTGGCATGTGTGCACACAACACAAAAATGATTGTAGCTGGCACCACCAGTCTTGTATACAACGAAGCTATCAGAGATATATACATATGCTCAATTTCAGACTGATATATCAAACTTCTCCTGAGAAAAACGCAGGAACACAAACTGTGCAAAAGTCATTGTAGGTGGCGACACCTGTCTTGTGAGCGAGAAAGCCATCAAAGACACATAGACAGGTCAAAATATTAGGCCAATACATCAAACTTACTTTGAGTCTGATGCATGGGGCTGACCAGGCTTAGGTGAGAAAGGCAGTTGCCCCAAGTGAACTGTGACAAATTGCTTGCTAAGGCTACTGCACTGAGTGAACTCATGACCTGCACCTGGCTAGACTGAGTGAACTTTTGACCTGTAACTGGCTGCACTGAGTGAACTCTTGACCTGTTGCCTAATCTGATACAGTTGGCAGTCTGCCAAACCTATAAATAGATCCAGACTGACCTTTGGCCTGTTGCCAAATCTGAAATAGTAGCCACACCTTTGCATAAGCTCTCAGATTGGCTCCACATGCAGCCCTGAGGGGCATGACACACATAAGTGATCACATGATACTCATGAGGTGTTCACATGCTACCTATGAGGTGATCACATGGTGCCCATGAGGTGTTCACATGTCATCCATGAAGTGATCACATGCCTTGTGCTTGGCTGCACTGAATGAACTCTTGACCTATATCTGGCTGCACTGAATGAACTCTTGATCTGTTGCCAAATCTGAAACAGTTGGCAGTTTCTCAACCTATTTAACATTACAGACACAATCTTGGCCTGTTGGTAAATCTGTTTACACATACTGAAAGACTTTGGCTAAAATACTTTTTTTTTTCAAGCTGACATATTCATATACTTTTTATCAAAATATCTAGAATAAAAAAAGTTGCAGTCCTTTCATTGTTAAAGGTCCAATAGTTCTGCCAAAAATCATTCAAGTAAACTTGAACAAAAGCCACCTAAGAATAATTTTTGTGCAATGTTACAGAAAATATAATTGAAACAATAATTTTGTAGAAGAACACTATCGCAGTCCTCAGTCTGAAATAGTCATAAAAATGGTCATAATACCAATTTAAGCTTTTCAAGACTCAACCAAAAATCAACAAACTCAATCTATTCTGATATAATTGAAAGAACCATGTCCTAGGATAATTCTTTTGAAAAATTGAACAATTCAACTTGACAGTTTCATCACAAACATTTGAAGATGAAAAAAGCTAAAATTATGAGTTTTTTTGCCCATAAAAAAAGGTCAATGTAGGTGGCACCATGAAATCTGCAACTTCAAATCTGAGTCATGTGTGCAACATTTGCACAATACTTGGTAATGCTAGATTCTGTCATTTCTGAGATTACTATGTCAGTATGCTTACTTGGCCAAATTTGTGTAACTCCGCTAAAATTCATCAAATGCAAAACCATTAGAACAAACTTGAAAGGGCTTGCCTCTGGGATCATTTCTGTAAAAAAATTGAACAATTTGGCTGGACCGTTTACAAAAAGAAGACTTTTAAAGGTTTTTCAGCTTTTTCCCTATAAAATCTAAGTACATGCAGAAAGCAAAAAAATAAGCTAAATACCACAACATTTGATATGTGACAGATTATTGCATAAAATCTGGGGATGGTAGCTCCTGCTATTCCTGAGAAATAATGGGTTAATGTACAGATGACCAATGACCCCTGTACAAAAAAAGGTCAATGCAGGTGGCACTACCAATACCTCAGTCTCATATATGACTCATGTGACTAACACTGGCATAAAATTTGGTGATGATTGCTCCGGCCATTTCTGAGATTGTCATTTTAGTATGCTTTTTTGGACAGATGACTAAGTTCAACTTCCTGTAACTCTGCCAAAATTCACCGAACTTGAACCATTCGAACAAACTTGAGAGTGATGGTATAAAAGATTATTTCTGTGAAATATTGAACAATTTGGTTTGACCATTTCCTCGGAGAAGATTTTTAAAGGTTTTTTATTTTTTTTCTCATTAAAATCTAAGAAAATGCAGAGTTTTTCAGATGGCTAAATTTTTACATTACATTTCATGATGCTAGCTCCAGTCATTAGCTCAGCTGACTATAAGTCATCTGAGCTATAGTCATGGTCCATTGTCCGTCGTCCGTCTGTCTGTCCGTCTGTCTGGATGTCCGTCCGTAAGACTGGCACGTTTCGACACCGTTGGACCTACGAATCTGAATTTCGGCATACAGTTAGATGTCCCCATAATCTCCTACCATGCCAAAAACTGGGTCAATAGGACTGCGTTCCTTTGAGATATTAAGGAAAAACCTCAATTTTTTATTAGAAATCTATTTTCACACTTCAGGACTGCCTAATATCAAAACCACTCATCTGGTTTTCTTCATATTTACCATAAATATTCCTCTATATAGTTCCTATGTACATGCCCGATATTAAGTCAGTATTATATAATTTAAAAAAGTTATGGGCCCAAACATAATGGACTTTGTAAAAAAATCAGGAAGATATTTGGTCACTTAAGACCAAAAGTGTTAAAGGTAGGGACTTTTTTCCAGTAATACAACTTTAATTAATCAGAATTTAATTGTATACCAAAAATTAGATCAAAATTTGTTAAATTTTTTTAAATATTGGCAAAAATATAAAATTGGTACCTTAAATTTTGCCCAACTTTGGCCATGGCACGTTTTTTTCCTGTAAGTACTGTGGATTTAATTTTCACACCATGTATACATAAGGATTTAATCTGTTAAAATCTGAAATTTGAAAATAAAAGCTGCAAAATTAGGCTAGTTATGGAATTTTTTGGAGGCTCTTGTTGTATTCCCTTACATTGTCAAGCAGTCCACTTTGATGACTGTAGGTCATTCAGTGCACATCTCTATGCTCCCCAGGCTGTTGACATAATTTTAGATGTCCCCAAAATCTCCTACCATACCAAAAATTGGGTCATTAGGACTTTGTTCCTTCGAGATATTAAGGAAAAAAAAACTCTGTTTTCCATAAAAAAAAGCCATTGTTACACTTCAAGGCTGCCTAATATCAAAACCACTGATCTGTTTTCGCTCGTATTTAGTATTCACATTCTTTTATACATTTTCTATGAACATACCAAAAATTAGGTCAGTATTGGGTATTATTTTGAAGTTATGGGCCAAAACATAATGCAATTTTTAAAAAAATCAGGAAATATATTTACTTACCTAACATGAGAATTGCTGAACCTAGAGACTTTTTTTCAGGAATATAACTTTATTTAATCAAGATTCAATTGTTTACCCAAAATTAGATCTGAATTTTGCAAATTTTTCAAGTTATTAGCATAAATAAAAAATCAATACCTTAAATTTTGTCCAACTTTGGCACTGTGGATTTAATTTTCCCAGCATATATGCATAAGGATTTAATCTTTTAAAATCTGAACTTTCAAAAGAAATTGATTGGAATGAATAGCTTTTATTCATGTTTTCATACACCATGTCAAGTGTTGTTTACATCTAGCCCACCTAGTAGTACAGCCTTCACTTGCATTATGTAACCCACCCCAGGCAGCTTACCTTGGCCCAGCTTGGCCACTACTAGCAGGCTTCCCCTCTGCCCTGCACTCATCCCCCCCCCCCCCCAGCTGGTGCATAAACTAGATGAATGTTATAATTTTTCTGTATTTTATTTTATTCTTGGACATGCTACATTTTAGATTTTGTATTGAACCACCAGGGTTACAATGATTAAAGTGTACATTTAATTGTGTCCACAAAGTGGTGTATTGCTGTGAAAGTGTGGATGTTCATGAGATAAGTAATTCCTTACTTCAGAAGAGTAAAAACTTCACCAGGTGTGAAATTGACTATTAATTCCAGTAATTAATTAAAACTGGGATAGTAATTAGCACAATGATATTGTTTGTCCCTCATTCAACCAACAGTGTGTATACTTTATTTGAAAGATGTTTTATTTTATCAAATTTACTTTTATTTTATTTTGGTGAATAAAATTAAGCATGTCCTGAAAACTCCAATGTGCAAAACTTTTTAATAGTGATTCAAGGAATATTCTTGTAGATGCCATGTTGTGGCATTATTTTCTTTTAAAATCAGTTGAAACATTTGTAATTAAAAATAATAAAATATATGTGTATGCTTAATATGACCCAATGTTTTTTACTCTGTGTATATTATGATTGCAACTTTTGCAACAATTCTAATATTTTAACTTATATTTTCAGGTTTTTTAATTAAAAATATATAAACCTGTAAATAAAAAAATGATTCATATAAAAACTTCTTAATGGAAAAAGTGGATCTGCTTAAAAAAATAGGATTATATATAAACTTAAATGCATTATTCTCTTGAAAGTGAAATAAAGGTATTAGTCCATTCTGTCCACTTGCCTGTCCATCTGTAAATTTTCGTATGCAACACAGTATCTCAAAACTTTTACTGTTTTTCTTCATGACAGTCTTGTCAGAGTATTAGTTTGCAATCATATATTTAGAACTTTACTATAACCAAGTAGGAGGGCCCCTTTCCTCTTAGCTTTTCATATTCTTATATAAATGAAAAACATTAAAATAGAATATTTCTACATCCACCTTCATGCTGCCCTCACTTTTCCCTTCTCCGAACCCCATCCCAAAGTCAGCCTCAGTAAGCAAGAACAAGATGAATCAGATATATTCATACTTTAATATTTTGTATAACTATTCGTCCATAGGTACCTATGTACATGCCAGAAATTATGTCAATATTGTGTAATATGTAGACATAGTGGGCATCACAATAATGTACCTTGTCAAGACTAAAGAGATATTGTGTCATACAGTCACATATTCATAAATCACTTCATCAGCATAGTTAATCATAACATCATATCTGTCAAATTGAACGCTTGCAGACTACCATACACTTTAGATCCTTCAACAAATAGCCTTATCATCATTCTACTACTGCTTATTACTGCTGTCATTGCATTCATATTTGCTCAAATATATCACAATTTTCAACCCCTCCTAAATAAATAACAAGGGACCTATGGGTCACTATGCTCAGCTGACGTTAACCTTGAAGGTAAAAATTTAAATAATATCAAATGGAGATAAAGTGTAAGAGGAAGAGGTAATAAAGGCCATGGTTTGTTTATATGATTGGTTTGTATTGATGAGCAAGAAATTGTTGCAAATAATATTTTGTGACCTGACCATGTGTTTCCTAATGTTGAAACTGAAGCATGTGAGCAGTTTGTGAACAAATGATCTGTACAATTACCATGATCATTAGTTGGCTTTTCGATTAACTGTTGACATTTCAGTAGTTTACACATTTGTTCAATCAAATCTTTTTTTTGTATAATATAAATTATTAAATATGTTTTTTTTATGAAATGTATACAGTTGAAATATAACTAATTAACAACATAAAACATGGCAAACAAAGCCTGATCTCAAATTCTGCTGATGCAGGAAAATAATGAACAAATGTTTGTAACAAATCCACATTTTTTTATCACATCAATTTTTTTTTAATTTAAGTTTATATTTCTATACATTTTCAATATAACATATATATCTGAATATAAAAGTTGATTCATAATTCTCAATTGCATCATCATAAATCTCAATCTTGTCAGATAACACCACATCATGCATACAAATGTTTATTTATTTTTTACCACAAAAATATATCTTTTAAATCTGCAAAACAATAAATGTCTAAAAAAAATACTTGATTTAGATTTCACAATTTTGAATTGTGTCTTTATTTATCCATAATGTGCTTCATATTTTATCATAATTTAAGCATACTGATGGGTTCCATTATGATTGGTAAAATCATTTAAAAGAAAAATGATTTCTTTAAAAATGTTACATTACACAACATTGCATCTTCTGGATTACACCTTGAATTACTTTTTTAAGGAAAGTTTTTGCATATCAGAGTGGAAACAGCATTACAATTAAGGAGATACAGTGAGAACAATAACAATACTGCATAACACTTGGTGGGTTGGGTTTGCGGGGGGGGGGGGGGGGGGATTGGGGTGGTGATATCAGAATAACTGTACACCTGTCACAGCAGGGGATCTCCCCCAGTGACTGTAACAAATCAGAAACCCTGGCATAGCTGACTTCCAGTGACCTGGAGTGGGATCCTGCATCTGTAATCTGTAATCAAAGAAAATGACTACAATAGAGCCTCAAGCTTTTACTTCCAAATTTCAGATTTAAACAAATTAAATATTTATGTTTACATGCTGTGAAAATTAAATCAATGGTACTTACAGGAAAAAAACGTGCCATGGTCAAAGTTGGGCAAAATTTAAGGTACTGATTTTATTTTTATGCTAATTACTTAAAAAATTTACAAAATTCAGACCTAATTTTAGGGTAAACAATTGAATCTTAATTAAACATAGTTATATACTTGGGAAAATAGACTCTAGTTTCAAAATTTTTCATGTTAAGTGAGTAAATATTTTTCCTGATTTTTTACAAAGTCCATTATGTTTGGGCCCATAACTTAAAGAATTTATACTTAACAGACTTAATTTCTGGCATGTACATAGGAACTATATAGAAGAATATTTATGGTTAATATGAGGAAAAACAGATGAGTGGTTTTGAAATTAGGCAGTCCTGAAGTGTGAAAATAGGAATTAAATAAAAAATTGAGGTTTTTCCTGAATTTCTCAAAGGAACGAAGTCGCAAAGACCCAGTTTTTGGCTTGGTAGGAGATCTTGGGGACATCTAACATTATGCTGAATTTCGGATTCCTAGGTCTTACGGTTTCAAAACGTGCCACATCTACGGACGGACGGACAGACGGACGGACGACGGACAATGGACCAAGACTATAGCTCAGATGACTTATAGTCAGCTGAGCTAAAAAATAAACCACTTTATTTGACTCTATTAATCCATCAGTCAGGTAATTTCATTTATCATTTACTCACATATTACATTACATTCCTTTATAATAGCCCAACATGTACATGATATTCATAAGCTTTATCGACTCGCTATAGGATAACAGTGGAGAAACATTTATAGTCCAATCACGATCAGCTGAGCGCTGTGACCCATGGGTCCCTTGTTTTAGAATAGTATGGGTTAACGTACAGACGATGGACAATGGACGCCGCCACAACATCGAATTAGCTCACAGGTTCACTAAAAATTACTACGGATGCATATTGAATGCAAAATTATAATACAGATACATCTCACTGATGGCAAAATCTTGAATTAAGTTGAGCATGGATACCAATTATTTATAATCTATGTATAGCCATCTTTATATACCCACAGGGAGCTGTATACCTGTGATTGTTAACATTGCCTGGCATGAAGAATATCTAAAAATCATAAATCTACTTTTTTAAAATCTTTTAAAAAACATTCTTGTCAATAATAACCATAGAAATCTGAAGGTCTAGAGGCATGATGTAACGGATGCTGATAAACTGGTGCCAGGCTAGATGAATCTGCTTTACACAGCTAACATATATGGTAAAATGACTTAATTCAATCTTTAATATTCAGCCAAAATTCATTCTTTGGACCCATGAAAGATAATCATTATAAGAATTATTCAGGGGATTATTCTTGTAAAATATTTAAACAAGGGACCTATGGGTCACGGCGCTCAGCTGTTATATATGATAAAAAAATATGATTTAGAAATGAGGCACATGCTGGTTTTGTGTGGTAATAAGTATAAGCTGTATTATGAGTTGTTGTTGTTAAGCTTATGTATGATTTTGATAGTACCTTTGGAGACAGAGAAGAGAATTGATTTCATTTATTTTATTAACAAATGGAGTACTATTGTCACACAGATTTTGACTTGGCCATATAACTTATAAGCAGAACATATAATATAAGAGTTTAACTATTTATTAAAAAAATTACAAATATTGTCCCAGATATAATTTTTATTAAAAATAATAAGAGAATCGTATGATTTTTAAAATGAAATATAACTGAAATGATTATTAAAATAATATTAAAGAATATATTCATGAATGCATTCATGAATACATTTGGAAAGTATTTGCACTGGTATTCATATACTTTCATTTTTTCCTGAATTCCCATTCTTTATGCAAGAAATTTTATAATGGAGTACATATTCATATTCGTATTTAAATACAATTGCAAAGTATTCCCACCATGTCTGGTATTTATTCAGTTTTCACCAAACAATGGTGTTGAGAATCCAGAATGTACAAAATTAACACATTTAAATAATGATCATAAGTACCTGGTTTTATGGCTTTTATTTATATTAAAAAAAAATAAATGTGATATATTTATTTTGGACTAATTTCACATCAATGTACACACTAGACACAGTAGGAATCTAGATTAATATTATCAACTGCATCTTTGTCTATCATTAATTTCCTTCATATGATCCCTAATGATTAGTAATGAATAATATGATTTACTTTTTTATTATTAAAATTGAACTAAAAATGCCATAGGTGACTGCATGGTGTTATTTTGAATACGTGACATAATATCCATCAATACAAGATTCTTATATCATCAGTAACTGCAAGTTATTTCCCTATTAATATAAACTAACAAATTCCTTTTCTATTTTTCTTTAATTTGTTATTAAAAACCAATAAAAATTGATTAATTTATTGTTATGTTGTTGGTTAAAACTACTTGATGAGTTGGGTTGGACACCTGGATCAACTGTGGCTGGCCATAAGCTGCCTTGTTGCCCCGGTATCTGCCTCGCCTCAAGCGTGCATAATTTGCTGAAAGTTCAACAAGGTCGACATACAGGTGACTCAAGAGTGGCTGGAGAGAGCCAAGGTCTGACATGGTCTCATAAAAACATTAATAAAAGCTACAATTTTTTGCCAATTTCTTTCAGCTTTCTAAACTAAAAAGCTGAAATCCTTGTGTGTGCATGATATGAAAATTATATAAACAGAGCTCACATGAAACAAAAGTGAAATGGTCAAAGTTGGGCAAAATTTAAGGTACTAATTTTATATTTATACTAATAACTTATAAAATTTAAAAAATTCAGAACTAATTTTGGGTATTCAATTGAATCTTGATTAAATAATCTTACATCCCTGACAAAAAATCTCTAGCTTCAGCAAGCCCCTTGTTAAGGGAGTAAATATATTTCTTGATTTTTTACAAAGTGCATTATGTTTGGGCCCATAACTTTCTTAAATTATATAATACAGACATAATTTCAGGCATGTACATAGGAACTATATAGAGGAATATTTATGGTAAATATGAGGAAAAACAGATGAGTGGTTTTGATATTAGGCAGCCCTAAAGTGTGAAAATAGGTTTTTAATAAAAAATTGAGGTTTTTCCTTAATTTCTCAAAGGAACAAAGTCGCAAAGACCCAGTTTTCGGCTTGGTAGGAGATCTTGGGGACAGCTAACATTATGCAATATTTTGGATTCCTAAGTCTTACGGTTTCAAAACGTGCCACATCTACGGACGGACGGACGGACGGACTGACGGACGGACGGACGACGGACAATGGACCACGACTATAGCTCAGATGACTTATAGTCAGCTGAGCTAAAAATTGGCCTCAGTGGCATGAATCAAAAATCGTTTTGCAGGTTTATAACTCATATGGGAAAATACAGCATTATGGCTAAGTTAAGCTTCCCATAACTCGGCCAAAAATCACTGAACCAAAACCATTTGAACAAACTTGAATTATCAACATCTAAGGATAATTAATGTGTGAGATTTAAGAATTTGGCCCTGTGGTTTTTGAGAAGAAGATTTTTGTAGCCACTGAGCTGAAATGGGCTGTTATGGCATATGACTAAATTCAGCTTCCCATAACTCAGTCAAAAGTAACTGAACTGAGACCATTTGAACAAATTTCAGAAAGCACTACCCTAGGATCATTTCTGTGTGATATTAAAGAATTTGGCCATATAGTTTCAGAGAAGAAGTTTTTTGTAGCCGTCAGTATCATACGGGCACTGCTGACCCCCGTACAAAAAAGGCCGATGCAGGTGGCGCCACCAATACCTCAATTTCAGTTATGACTCATGTGACCAACCTTGGCATAACATTTGGTGATGATTGCTTCAGCTGTTTCTGAGATTGTAATTTTAGTATGCTTTTTTGGAAAGATGACTAAGTTCAACTTCCTGTAACTCGGCAAAAAATTAAACCATTTGAACAAACTTGAGAGAGATTGTTCCAGGAATCATCTCTGTGAAATATTGGACAATTTGGCTGAACAGTTTCGGAGAAGAAGATTTTTAAAGCTTTTTTAGCTTTTTCCCTATAAAATCTAAGAAAATGCAGTTAGCCAAAAAATAAGCAAAATCTGATAGAGTTTTTCAGATGACTAATTTTTTGCATAAAAATTTCATGATGCTAACTCTCGCAGTATTCAAGATAGTATGGGTTAACGTACAGACGACGGACGATGCCACACCATCGCATAAGCTCACAGGTTCGCTAAAAAAAAGTGCCTTGTTAATGGTCCTCCAGCCAGAAGGACAAAGCACAATCGCTATAGCTCAGATGACTTTATGTCAACTAAGCTAAAAAATGACATGAACATATCTACAGCTTAAAATTGATCACAAGTATGCAGCAGCATCTGCCACCTCAATGAGTCCTCATTGTCTAAAAAGGTCAGCTTCTAGGGCTGCTGTTGCAAGTTAGCCGCTGATACTGTCTAGTCACTCATCACCAGGGTTACATTGAAAGGTAATCATTACAATTAAAATTACTTCCAAAAATCCCAATAACAATTACAAACTAGAATACGGGTAGTCAACAAGCGACTACGTGTATCTGCCAAAATCAGAGTGGGAGAAGTGAAGTGAGGCATGGACTGAGTGGCAAGGGGAAAGAGTGTGAGGTGTGTTGCATATTAGCATGGATGTCTGCAGCTGAAATGTGTATGCAGGTGGTGCCATGTGCCACAAAAGGCTATCCAAGATGTATAAACATGCAAAATTTTTGGCAGATAAGTCAAACCACTACCAAGATATGAGTGATTTTATCCCACAGCAGACAAATAGATGGACGCTGTGCCAAAATGCTTGGATGAGGCGACATCAGTTTTGCGTATGATAAAGAGCTGTGTGAGATCTATACACATGCAAAATTTTGACCCAATCGGTCAGACGGTTCCTGAGATATGAGCTTGGATGTCTGCAGCATTAACGTGAATGTAGGTGGCGCCACCTGTCATAAAATCAAGAAGGCTATCCAGGATGTATACACATGCAAAATTTCAGGTGGATAAGTCCAATGCAGAGACATGAGTGATTTTATCCCTTGGCAGATGAACAGACGGACCCTGTGCAAAAATGTTGCAGGTGGCGCCACCATTTTTAGTGTATGTTATAAAGCTATCCAAGGGCTTCGTTTGTGCAAAATATTTAGCCTGATCAGTCAAATGGTTCCCGAGATATGTGGATTTATGTGTGGAAACAGAGGCACAAATGGAGGCTGGGCAGAGAGGAAAAGTCAGAAGTCAACCAAAAATGAGGGCGCAGCAGTTCAAATGTGACCCAATCGTAATCTTGAATTTCAAATAATTCCGCCCAGTGGTTACGGAGGAGTTCTGCTGAAACCTATGCAGCGGCAGCAGCGGCGGCATACGACTGAAAACATAGTATCCCCAAAACTCTGTTTTGGCTAATACAACTAGGATATATCAGTCAGGATATTTTGGACATGTTCTTTTTGCCAGGGAGGATTATTGGGACAGATGAACAGACAATTTGGCAGCATGGTTTTGGAGAAGACCAATTTTAAATGTTTTTTAGCATCTTCCCTATAAAATCTAAGAAAATGCAGTTACCCAAGAAATAAGCAAAACCAGATAGAATTTTTTAGATGACAATTTTTTTGCAAAAAATTTGGTGATGCTAGCTCCTGCCCTTTTTGATGCAAGACAGACGAAAAGACGGACGACGTCACACCATTGCATAAGCTCACAGATTGGCTAAAAATGGAAACCAAGAATTTTCAAACAGTTGAAAGATGTAGTTCCAATAATTCTTATCGGGGCATTCTGCATCTAGATGATGTGTCTAGATGTCTAGACGATGTGTCTAGACGTCTAGACATATTGTCTAGACACCAGACAGAGCCAGGTCAGTTGCCATGGTGATGTATGGACCCCCACCTGGTTCAACTGAGTGACCTCTTGACTTGGCTGCTGAAACTCGGCATTTTGTCAAATCTGTTTTCAAACACAGAAAGCCTTTTTCAATTGACTACACTGCTTTTATAAAGCTGCATTTACCCAATCTATTCTTACAAAACTGGCAGAACCCTGTCTGGTGTCTACCCTAGGAGCATTTCTGTGCAATATTAGACAATTTGGCTTTACGCTTTCAGAGAAGAAGTTTTTTTGTAGCCCTCTGTATGCTTCGGGCACCATTGACCCCGTACAAAAAGATCAATGCAGGTGGCACCACCAATACCTCAATTTCAGATATGACTCAAGTGACCAACATTTACATAAAACTTGATGATGATAGCTCCAGCCGTTTCTGAGATTGTAATTTTAGCATGCAAATGACTTCAACTTCCTGTAACTTGGTCAAAAATCACCGAACTGGAACCATTAGAACAAACTTGAAAGAGATTGTTCCAGGGAACATTTCTGTGAAATTTTTGACAATTTGGCTGTACAGTTTCAGAGAAGAAGATTTTTAAAGGATTTTAAGCTTTTTTCTCTATAAAATCTAAATAAATGCAGATACCCAATAATAAGTTCTAGGGCACCAAGTTTCACATGTGACTAATTCTTAGATGTAATTTGGAGCTGCTTGCTCCGACGGTTTCTGACTTACAGCAATGGACGGCGGATGGCGGACTGACGATGCCACACCATCGCATATGCTCACAGGTTTGCTAAAAATCCAAGTAAATGCAGATAGCAAAAAAATAAGCAAAATCCTATAGAGTTTTTTTAATTGACTGATATTTTGCATAAAATTTGGTGATGCCAGCCTCAACATTTTTGAGATAGCATGGGTTATCGTACTGACAGCAGCAGATTGACAAAGCTGCGCCATTGCATAAGCTCACAGGGTTCACTAAAAAGTCATGTATCACAACTTTATCTGCTGTCCTAAAGATTTATCACAGCATCTGAGCTTTTGTATCAAATTTTTAATTATTCTGGGGGGACCTTTAGAGCCCAATAGCTCGGAAGATATGGATAACAGAGACCTAATTTCAGGTTTCCAAGGAGACTTTTCATGGACTCCTGGGATGTCAAGTTAGAAGATTCCAGGTCCAGCAGTTACAATTTGTGCCCTGTAATCAGATGACTGCATCTATTAAGGTCTCAAAAAAAGAAAAATTCATTATTAATCAAAATTATACAGGTGGTGCCACCAGTCTGCAGAAAACACTCCATGATCTATATCCATGCAAAAAATCATGGTGATCAATGCATTAGTTGTTCAGATTCTTGAGCTTTTGTATCAATTTTTCCATTATTCTGGTGAGTACTTCGGAGCTCCATACCTTGAAGAAAATGGATAACAGAGACCTAATTTCAGGTTACCAAGGAGATTTTTTATGGACCTCCCAGGATGTAAAGTTAGAAGATTCCAGGTCTAGCAGTTACAATTTGTGCCCGGTTAACGGACGGACAGACAGACGGACTGACAGATGGACAGGCAGACAGCCAGACAAATGGTGATCGCTGTAGCTCAGATGACTTTCAGTCAGCTGAGCTAAAAACTATCAGCGCATGTCCCTCAGTCAAATAAAGGGAAAACTAAAATAATAAACTACTATTAAGGTTTATGCACTTTGCGAGGGGCCTGGTGGCCGAAATGGTGTTCACCAGTTCACACCAAGGCTGATATGGTCAAATAGACTGGCCGAATATGGTCAAATAGATTGGCGGCCGATATCAACGTCCGCAGATATGTCCCAATACCTCTGAAATTATTGCCCCCCCCCCCCCCCTGTTCACTGGTATTAGATCACTGGTCATACATACCAACAGGAACAAATGGATTTTCTTTTATTTTTCTTGTAAACTTTTCTTGAAAAGACTCTTGTTTAGGCCACTTCAGGTCGATGTCAGGCGGTAATTGGAGGTAGCCCAGAGCCGGGTTACTTAGTTCTGTGGTTACTGTCTTGGCATCCTTGGTGTTGTCCCCCATGTTGAAACAGCAAAATATGGTGGTCTTGCATAAGGTGACCTTGACCTTTGACAACCCGAACACAGCAAAAAAGACCTAAATGAAGGTTTTGTTGACCTGCAAAATTGTTAATCTAAAAGTAAATTACTGAGCAACTCTAATCAAAATATACGTTTATAATCCAACTGCTGCACGAACTTTGGAACGTGACCAAAATACTTAACAGGCGTTATATTTCGTTACATGGATTCTACTTCCGTCAATAAGATCCACATGGTGGTTTCATGAACAATTCAGATTTATAATAAAGAAATAACGACTGCCTTAAAATCTCAAAAATGGGTAAGCCAAGGAAGAGGGCTCATAAGTTCGATTATAATAAAAACAGAAGAAAAGCGTGGAAGAAGAAGAAACAGATGCCAAAAGTTGAATGGTGTGTACTACACGGAGTCTTGACAACTCTTGTGTTATAATCAAGATATATACAGCTGAGCCTGAGCAGTATTGACTATTGTCCATTGATATTTTAGGTGAAAGTTATTTAAAGGGCACTTCTCAGTTTTTATCAGTTAATAAAATGTGTCCACATTTTTCAAAAAAAAATTTTTGCAACATTAATTTCACAATGTAGTTCACTAGTTGTACTGTTCGTATAAATATATAAATCGGAGCCACTATAGAATGCAGGCTACGCTTCTGTTGAGGAACATGAAAATATAAATAAGACTGTCCCCTTTCATTTCCTATTTTAACTCCTACTTTTCCCTGTAGATGTCCCTATAGTATATACTCATATCAACTCTTCTAACATATACAACTACTGAACATAGAAATCGCCTGACTCGGGGGAATCGAAACTATGATCTCTAGACTAAGGGCTCTACACACCAATAAGTGAGCCATGAAGGTGAGATACCAGCAGGGCCGAGTTTTGTTCATTTATATCTGCGATTGAAGTGCCATCTGTTGCGAAAAACGGGGAACCATTTACTATTTAAACAGGAGAAATAAGCTGAAGGTGGGGGCTCCGCCCCCCACACCCACGTTCTGACGACTGACTGGGTACCCAGGTTCCCCGGACCCCACCTTCTCTAATATAGTCTCCAGTTATGAGCAAAATAAAATACGGGAATACTCAGGAAAATAATATGTATCAGCTTTTGTCAGGAAACAATTTATTATGCGACACCCGTTGTGCATAAGGTACCCCAGCCGTAGGCTACAGCCGGGTTTCTATAGTTCTGCCTATAAATCTATCATGGTAATATCAAGATATGAGATGTCTGATAAACGTTTTAAGTGACAAACTGATATGTCATGTTTAACCCAGTAACCTGCTGCCAAAGTGTAAACAAGTCCGTCAGCTGAATATTTGACTGACCATGTGATCTATGAGAACACATATTCCAAAATATTTATGGCCGTGTGTAAAACTCCGAAGTTGGAAGTGAAGGATTTTTGGCTCAGCTGACTAAAAGTCATCTGAGCTATAGTCATGGTCCTCTGTCCATCGTCCAGCTGTCATGCTGTCTGTCTGTTGACAGGGCACATTTTGAAACGGTTGGACCTATGAATCCAAAATTTTGCATACAGTTAGATGTCCCCCAAATCTCCTTCGATACAGAAAATTGGGTCACTGGGTTTTCATTCCTTGGAGATATCAAGAAAAAACCTCTTTTTTCCATTAAAACCCCACTGTTACACTTCAAGGCTGCCTAATATAAAAACCACTGATCTGTTTTTAGCTCAGCTGACTATAAGTCATTTGAGCTATAGTCGTGGTCCATTGTCTGTCATCTGTCTGTCCGTCCGTCAGTTTTTCCGTAGATGTGGCACGTTTTGAAACTGTAAGAATCCAAAATTTGGCATAATGTTAGATGTCCCCGAGATCTCCTTCCAAGCCTAGTACTGGGTCTTTGCGACTTTGTTCCTTTGAGAAATTAAGGAAAAACCTCATTTTTTTATTAAAAACCTATTTTCACACTTCAGGACTGCCTAATAACAAAACCACTCATCCGTTTTTCCTCATATTAACCATAAATATTCCTCTATATAGTTCCTATGTTCATGCCAGAAATTAGGTCTGTATTGTATAATTTAAAAAAGTAATGGGCTCAAACATATTGCATTTTGTAAAAAATCAGGAAAGATATTTGATCACTTAACACAAAACATGTCAAAGCTAAGGACTTTTTTCCAGTAATTTAACTTTAATAAATCAAACTGAAATTGTATACCAAAAATTAGATCAAAATCTTTAAAATTTTTTAAAATATTAGCAAAAATAAAAATTTGGTACCTTAAATTTTGCCCAACTTCGACCATGGCATGTTTTTTCTTGTAAGTTCATTTGATTTAATTTTCACAGCCATTTTTACATAAGGATTTAATCTGATGAATTTTGAAATTTGAAAGTATAAGCATAAAAAATAGTCTAGCTATTGAAGTTTTTAGCTCCGCTGACTATAAGTCATCTGAGCTATAGTCGTGGTCCATTGTCCATCGTCCGTCTGTCCGTCTTGAAGTCCGTCTGTAAGACTGGCACGTTTCGACACCGTTGGACCTACGAATCTGAAATTTGGCATACAGTTAGATGTCCCAAAAATCTCCTACCATGCCAAAAATTGGGTCAATAGGACTTCGTTCCTTCGAGATATTAAGGAAAAACCTCAATTTTTATTAGAAATCTATTTTCACATTTCAGGACTGCCTAATATCAAAACTACTCATCTGGTTTTCTTCATATTTACCATAAATATTCCTCTATATAGTTCCTATGTACATGCCAGATATTAAGTCAGTATTATATAATTTAAAAAAGTTATGGGCCCAAACATAATGGACTTTGTAAAAAAACAGGAAGATATTTGGTCACTTAAGACCAAAAGTGTTAAAGGTAGGGACTTTTTTTCCAGTAATACAACTTTAATTAATCAAAATTTAATTGTATACCAAAAATTGGATCAAAATATGTTAAATTTTTTAAATATTGGCAAAAATATAAAATTGGTACCTTAAATTTTGGCCACGGCACATTTTTTCCCTGTAAGTACTGTGGATTTAATTTTCACAGCATGTATACATAAGGATTTAATCTGTTAAAATCTGAAATTTGAAAATAAAAGCTGCAAAATTAGGTTAGTTATTGAATTTTTTTGGAGGCTCTTGTTGTATTCCCTTACATTGTCAAGCAGTCCACTTTGATGACTGTAGGTCATTCAGTGCGCATCTCTATGTTCCCCAGGCTGTTGGCATAATTTTAGATGTCCCCAAAATCTCCTACCATACCGAGAATTGGGTCATTAGGACTTCATTCCTTCGAGATATTAAGGAAAAAAAAACTCTGTTTTTCATAAAAAAAAGCCATTGTTACACTTCAAGGCTGCCTAATATCAAAACCACTGATCTGTTTTTGATCGTATTTAGTATTCACATTCTTCCATACATTTTCTATGAACATACCAAAAATTAGGTCAGTATTGGGTATTATTTTGAAGTTATGGGCCAAAACGTAATGCAATTTTTAAAAAAATCAGGAAATATATTTACTCACCTAACATGAGAATTGCTGAACCTAGAGACTTTTTTTCAGGAATATAACTTTATTTAATCAAGATTCAATTGTTTACCCAAAATTAGATCTGAATTTTGCAAATTTTTCAAGTTATTAGCATAAATAAAAAATCAATACCTTAAATTTTGTCCAACTTTGGCACTGTTGATTTAATTTTCACAGCATATATACATGAGGATTTAATCTTTTAAAATCTGAAATTTCAAAGAAATTGATTGGTAAGAATAGCTTTTATTCATGTTTTCATACACCATGTCAAGTGTTGTTTACATCTTATCCACCTAGTAGTACAGCCTTCACTTGCATTATGTAACCCACCCCAGGCAGCTTGCCTTGGCCCAGCTTGGCCACTACCAGCAGGCTTCCCCTCTGCCCTGCACTCATTCCCCCCCCCCCCCCCCAGCTGGTGCATAAACTAGATGAATGTTATAATTTTCTGTATTTTATTTTATTCTTGGACATGCTACATTTTAGATTTTGTATTGTACCACCAGGGTTACAATGATTAAAGTGTACATTTAATTGTGTACACAAAGTGGTGTATTGCTATGAAAGTGTGGATGTTCATGAGATAAGTAATTCCTTACTTCAGAAGAGTAAAAACTTCACCAGGTGTGAAACTGACTATTAATTCCAGTAATAAATTAAAACTGGGATAGTAATTAGCACAATGATATTGTTTGTCCCTCATTCAACCAACAGTGTGTATACTTTATTTGAAAAGATGTTTTATTTTATCAAATTTACTTTTATTTTATTTTGGTGAATAAAATTAAGCATGTACTGAAAACTCCATTGTGCAAAACTTTTTAATAGTGATTCAAGGAATATTCTTGTAGATGCCATGTTGTTGCATTATTTTCTTTTAAATTCAGTTTAAACATTTATGATTTAAAAATAATAAAATATATATGTATGCATAATATGACCCAATATGAGCTACACTCTGGATATATGATGATTGCAACTTTTGCAACAATTCTAATATTTTAACTTATAGTTTCAGTTTTTTACTCTGTATATATAATGATTGCAACTTTTGCAACAATTCTAATATTTTAACTTATATTTTCAGGTTTTTTTATTAAAAATTTATAAAACCTGTAAATAAAAAAATGATTCAGATAAAAACTTCTTAATGGAAAAAGTGGATATGCTTAAAAAAAATAGGATTATAAATAAACTTAAATGCATTATTCCCTTGAAAGTGAAATAAAGGTATTAGTCCATTCTGTCCACTTGCCTGTCCATCTGTAAATTTTCATATGCATCACAGTATCTCAAAACTTTTACTGTTTTTCTTCATGACAGTCTTGTCAGAGTATTAGTTTGCAATCATATATTTAGAACTGTACTTTAACCAAGTAGGAGGGCCCCTTTCCTCTTAGCTTTTCATATTCTTATATGAATGAAAAACATTACAATAGAATATTTCTACATCCACCTTCGTGCTGCCCTCACTTTTCCCTTCTCCAAACCCCCTCCCAAAGTCAGCCTCAGTAAGCAAGAACAAGATGAATCAGATATATTCATACTTTAATATTTTGTATAACTATTCGTCCATTGGTACCTATGTACATGCCAGAAATTATGTCAATATTGTGTAATATGTAGACATAGTGGGCATCACAATAATGTACCTTGTCAAGACTAAAGAGATATTGTGTCATACAGTCACAAATTCATAAATCACTTCATCAGCATAGTTAATCATAACATCATATCTGTCAAATTGAAAGCTCGCAGACTACCATACACTTTAGATCCTTCAACAAATAGCCTTATCATCATTCTACTACTGCTTATTACTGCTGTCATTGCATTCATATTTGCTCAAATATATCACAATTTTCAACCCCTCCTAAATAAATAAAAAATAAACCACTATATTTGACTCTATTAATCCATCAGTCAGGTAATTTCATTTATCATTTACTCACATATTACATTACATTCCTTTATAATAGCCCAACATGTCCATGATATTCATAAGCTTTATCGACTAGATCAAGGAGATTACAGACTGGAGTATCAAGTGAGAGTCTGGCCGTGTCGAATGTTGCTGACTGGGGTCATAAAACTTGCTGCTCAAAGGGACACAGAGATGCCGCTGATAAGCTCGGCGCTAATTGATACAGCGCGAGAGACCCCCCTTCGGCGTGACTTCAGAACATCTCGTTAATTCCCGGCTGCGGTAAAAATGGGCGATAATACGAGAACAAGGCCGTCAGTGACAGAGCGGGAGATTGCTCACTGTTATCCATCAAAATGAAAGTCATCCGATCATAAGCGTCAAAATATTTAGTTATTGACGGAATACTATAATACGTGGCTAATTATTGATATATGTCAGAAGTGTGGGAACTGATGTAAATTTTTATAATTCCGAAGTTATTCAGGGAAAGTAAGGTTTACTTTTAACAGTCGTCCGTCATGAATTACAGCAGAAGTTGATGCAGAGTGACCGCATCTATCCCAAAATCGATCCAGTGATTCCTCAACACAAGACCTCTCTAGATATATTTGTGACGCATAATTCTTGACAAAACAAACCATTTGCGCATTCATAATTCTGGTCAATGTTATTCCAGTGATATACCGCTCAGTTACTGGATATATCGCTCTCCACTTCAGCGAGCTACAGCGGACCGCGAAGTAACATCTAGCAGACTCGCTTTATGAAATTATCAAAGGCCTTGCCGCCGCTGCGCCTGACACCGCGGCACAATAGAGGCACAATAGAGTTAATGGGCTTATCAGGTTTTAATTGCAATTAGCGCACGACTGACACTCGAGGCTTCTGACAGTTGATACTCCAGTCTGTAATCTCCTTGACTAGATATAGTATCACAGTGGAGAAACATTTATAGTCCAATCACGATCAGCTGAGCGCCGTGACCCATGGGTCCCTTGTTTAGAGGCCTTAATGTATTTGTACTTTCTAGCATTATGACCCCAATTTTGTTTACTAAAACTTTGCCTGGTAATCCAAAAATTGGCAAAATGTGAGATGTCCCTAAGATCTCCTTCCAAGCCAAAAACTGGGGCTCTGCGACTTTTTTCCTTTGAGAAATGAAGGAAAACCTCAATTTTTTATTAAAATCATTTTTACACTTCAGGAATGCCTAATATCAAACCCACTCACTTTTTTCTTCATATTTCCATAAATAATTATCTATATATAACCTATGTACATGCCCGAAATTAAGTCAGTTCTGTATAATTTTAAAAAGTTAAGGGCCCAATCATAAGCACTTTTAAAATTTTGTCCAACTTTGACCATGGCATGTCTTTTTCTTGTAAGGACATTTGATTTAATTTTCACATTCAGTTTAAATATGGATTTAATCTGATGAATTACGAAATTTGAAAGTATAAGCTTAAAAAATAGTCTAGCTATTGAAGTTTTTTAGAAGCCTAAATGTATTTGTATTTATAAATATTCAAATTTTTCCTCTTAGTTCTGTGGGTTTAATTTTTACAGCATGTACACATAAGCTTTTCATCTGTTAAAATCTGAAATTTGAAACCAGTTGTTCAAAAACTGTAGATTTCATTCAAATTTTCAAGCACCATGACTTGACTGTTTACATCAAGTCATTATAAATGCAGTACTGTGTGCCAGGCTGTTACATAACACCTTCACTTTTTTACCTACTGCCTCTGTGAGTGTCTGGGTCAGGCTGGGTCAGGCAGTAATTACCAGAGAGCCCCTATCTCTCTTTCTCTCTCTCTCAAGCAGTCTAGCTCTCTCTCTCTCTCTCTCTTTCCCTCTCTCTCTCTCTCTCTTTCTTTCCATGACAGTCTGGCTCTCTCTCTCCCCTGCTTTTTCTTTCTCTCTTTCTCTCTATCTCTCTCTCTTACCCCAATGCCTCCCTTCCTCCCTCCATCCCATTCTTTTAACAGGTACTATAAACCAGATTAAATAGCTATAAATGTTGATGCAACTTAGAAATGTGAATCAACTGAAATATTCACAATCACATATATATATGTTATACCGTAAATGTATATTAACATTTTTAAACCTGGAAAAAAATGATGTAATGAAAAAAAAAGAATTAATGCAAATATTGTTAATTTTTTCTGGCTCAGTAGAATGGGAAAAAATGCTTTGCTTTGTTTCTCCATCTGTCTGGCTGTTTTGAATATTTAATGATTATAAATAAACCTATTTCTTATAAGCACTGTTGAATTAAATTTCATATCCTGTATGTATATGACATGATGGCAACTGTATACTCATCATAAAATTGATAAAAAGGTTTATTAAATAAACTTGATCTTATAAGATAAATGTGTAAACTGTTGAATTGTCAACAGCTTATCAAAAAGGTAACCAATAGAAATGCATGGGCAGATCTCAAAATATTATTTGCAACAATTTTGTCAAGCATATCAACCAACCATGGCCTAGATTACCTCTTTCTTTCAAACTTTATCTATATTTCATAATATTTTAGATGTTAACCTTCCAGGAGTTGAAGTACTGTTGGATGCTCTGTCCCCCCCCCCCCTCCTTTTCTCTCTACATCCAGTCCTCCTTGCAGCCTGCACTATTCCCTTCTCTGAACCCCATCCCAATGTCAGCCTCAGTAAACAAGAACAAGATGAATCAGATATATTCATATTTTTATAGTTTGTTTAACTATTTGTCCATAGGTACCTATTTACTTTCCAGAAATTATGTCAATATTGTGTAATATGTAGATGTGGTGGGCATCAATATAATGTACCTTGTTAAGACCGAAGAGATATCATGTCATACAGTCACAAATGCATAAATCCCCTCATCAGCATATTAATCATAACATTATATCTGTCAAATTTAAATCTTGCTGACTTACATATACTATAGTCCAATCATGATCAGCTGAGCGCCGTGACCCATGGGTCCCTTGTTTATTAAAAACATATTTTCATACTTCAGGACTGCCTAATATCAAAACCTCTCATCTGTTCCTCATATTTACCATAAATATTCCTCTATATAGTTCCTATGTACATGCCAGAAATAAGGTGTGTATTATATAATTTAAAAAAGTTATGGGCTCAAACATAATGCATTTTGTAAAAAATCAGGAAAGATATTTGATCGCTTATCACAAAACATGTTAAAGCTTAGGACTTTTTTCCTAGTAATATAACTTTAAATAATCAAAATTAAATTGTATACCCAAAACTAGATCAAAATCTTTTAAATTTTTTAAAATATTAGCAAAAATAAAAATTGGTACCTTAAATTTTGCTCAACTTTGGCCACGGCACGTTTTTTTACTGTAAGTACTGTGGATTTAATTTTCACAGCATGTGCACATAAGGATCTGTTAAAATCTGAAATTTAAAAAAAAATTGCTGCAAAAATTAGGCTAGTTATTGAATTTTTTTGGAGGCTCTTGTTGTGTTGTATTCCCTTACATTGTCAAGCAGTCCACTTTGGTGACTGTAGGTCATTCAGTGCAGCTCTCTATGCTCCCCAGGCTGTTGGCTCGTATGCAATCCCATTACTAGGCCAAGCCCTCTCTCCACTGAGTTGAGCTTGATCACCCCTCCCCCCACCCACCCCTTCAATACACAGGACTAATAAACAAGATGAATCTTATAATTTTAATGTTAAATAAATTCTTTTTGATGAGACTTTGACAATTTTAATTTTTTTAAAGAAAAAAAATTCAGGAATTTAATCGTAATATTCAAATGTGATAAAATATTAAGATCTAATGTAAGTGCTAACTGACAAGATTGAAGAAGAAATAAATACTTTGTAGCATTTCATTCATATCTCTTAAAGTTAGCGGGGCCCAGGTGTGAATAACACTGTTAACTTGGTATTAAAATTAGGAATATTGGTCAAACTTTGTGGGATTAATTTTTAACTCATATGGCCATATATTTAACTTTTGAAAACTTAATTACCTTCACACATTATTTGCTTATGAAATGTTACTTTTATATAACACTTACCGTAGGCCTATTTGTTCCCTTGGTGCATCACTAAATGGTTTAGCTCATGTCCATTATTCTATAATTTACTGAGTTTCATTTTAGCAGGGACATTTTCTCATAGCTTTTCTAATGATTATATACATGAAAAACTAAAAGAAATAAAAATATTTTGCAGTTAATAATATTTTCCAAAATTCAGCTGAGCGATGTGACCCATGGGTCCCTTGTTTAACTATAAAATGACAACAATCATGTCAGTTTCTCAGCTGTTATACATCTAGTGTCCCAAAACCTGGTTTGTTATTGATCACAAGTGGATGCCATATAGTTATCACCCTGTCTGTCTGTCTGTCTGTCCATCCGTCCATCCACACAAATATGTTTCCTGATGATAACTCTAGGTTTTATTGACACATGGATTTCAAACTTGACTTACATATGGCCCACCAATTAAGCAAGAACCTATATGATTTTGGGTCATGAGGTCAAAGGTCAAGGTCACAGGACTCACTTTTTTAAAAAGATTATGGCTGCATTTTATGCCAAGCTTTTCATCCCAAACTTTCCATTTTGCACATTTACCTGACTTGCCAGTATGGGGAGAGCATAAATGAATTTGGGGTCACATGGTCGAAGGTCAAGGTCACAGGGGCCACCTGTTCACAAATTAAATTCCAGATGATAACTCCAGTTTAGTTTGACATATTGGTTTCAAACTTAACTTATATATGACTCACTACTAAAGTAAGAACAGTGTGGATTTTGTGGTACAACGGTTAAAGGTCATGGTCACAGGACTCATTTCTTTAAAAAGAATGCATATGCATTTGAAGCCAAAATTTTCATCCCAAACCTTCCATCTTCAAAACATTGCTAACCTGCCAATAGGGGAAGGTTCTGTTCAATTTTGGGGTCATGAGGTCAAAGGTCAAGGGCACAGTACCCACCTATGCATTTTAAGCCAAACTTTTCATCCAAAACCTTCCATCTTGCACATATGGCTGAGCTGCCAGTAGGGGAAGAAACTGATTGATTTGGGGGTCACAAGGTCAAAGGTCATCCTGACAGGGGCCTGTCTATCCACACATTTGTTTCTGCATGATGTCTCCAGTTCGGATTGACATATTGGTTTCAATTTTGACTTATATGACCCACCAATTAGTAAGAACCCTTTTGATTTTTGGGTCATAAGGCCAAAGGTCAAGGTCACAAGACCCACTTCTTTAAAAAAATGTTGATGTATTTTTAGCAAAACTTTCTGTCCCAAACATTCTATCTTCCAGATATTGCTCACCTGCCAATAGTGGAAGTAACTTATGGATTTTTGGGTCACAAGGTCAAGGTCATGGGGGCCATCAAACCACATATTAGTTTCCAGATGATAATACCAGTTTGGTTTGAAAATATTGGTGTCAAACTTGACTTATATATGGCCCACCACTAAAGTAAGGACTTTTGATTCTAGGGTTATGAGATAAAAGGTCATGGTCACAGGACCCACTACTTTAGAAAGATTGTGGATGCATTTTAAGCAAAACTTTTCATCTCAATCCTTCCATCATCAACATGTGGTGCACCTGCCAATAGGGGAAGTTTTGATTTTGGGGTCATAAGATCAAAGGGTAAGGTCACAGGGCCCATCCATTCACAAATTAGTTTATGGATGATAACTCCAGTTAGGGTAGATAGGTTGGCTTCAAACTGATCACAGGACCAATATTTGGAAAACCTAACAAACTTATAGACAAATGCAGCTGAGCATCAAGACCCATGGGTCCCTAGTTATTTGTAGTACACAGATGTTTGGTTATATTTGTAGTACACAGATGTTTGATTATATTTGTAGTACACAGATGTTTGGTTATATTTGTAGTACACAGATGTTTGGTTATATTTGTAGTACACAAATGTTTGGTTATATTTGTAGTACACAGATGTTTGGTTATATTTGTAGTACACAGATGTTTGGTTATATTTGTAGTATACAGATGTTTGGTTATATATGTAGTACACAGATGTTTGGTTATATTTGTAGTACACAGATGTTTGGTTATATATGTAGTACACAGATGTTTGGTTATATATGTAGTACACAGATGTTTAGTTATATTTGTAGTACACAGATGAGAGGAGCCTGGGACCAGCACAAGTCAGTGGCATTGAACATGAAGGAGATGGGGCTTTCATATGATCCCAACAAGACCCTTGGTATACCCAAACCTGTAAGTCATTAAAACATAATGTAAACAAACTGTTACAAATTATCATCTGTATTACATTCACAGCAAAATTCAGGCATTTTTAGCTCAGCTGACTGTAAGTCAACTAAGGTATAGGAATGGCGCTTTGTCCGTTGTCTGTCAGGCAGTCTGGTCATCTGGCCCTCCGGCCATCCGTTAGCAGGGCACAAATCGTAACTGCTGGTCCTACAATCTTTTAAGTGAAAATCCAGGGAAGTTTATAAAAAAAACTCCTTGGAAACCTTAAATTAGGTCACTGCGACCTTTATCCTCCGAGCTATTGGGCTTGTAAATCCCCCCCCCCCCCCCCGAATAATAATTAAATTGATACAAAACCTCCAATATCTTGATAAATAATACTTAGATTGTCATGAAACTTGCCTTTAATCTTGACCATGACTAGTTTTGTCAGTTCCCAAAAAGTGGTGGCGCCACCTGTATTTTTTCTTCTTTTTACGAATATTTTTCAATTTTTTTAACTCTAAAACGACAACAATTATGACAGTTTCCATCTAGTGTCCAAAAACCTGGTGTGTTTTATTGATCTCAAGTTGATTCCCTATAGTAATCACCCTGTCTGTCTGTCTGTTCATCTGTCTGTCCCTCTGTCCATCCACACAAATTTGTTTCCAGATGATTTCTCCAGGTTGGCTTGACATATGGATTTCAGACATGACTTACACATGGCCCATCATTAAAGAAAGAACCTGTATGATTTTTGGGTCATGAGGTCAGAGGTCAAGGTCACAAGACTCATTTATTTAAAAAGATTATGGCTGCATTTTAAGCCAAGCTTTTCATCCCAAAATTTCCATCTTGCACATTTAGGGGATTTGCCAGTATAGGGAGAGCATAAATGAATTTGGGGTCAAAGGTCAAGGTCACAGGGACCATCTGTCCACAAATTAGTTTCCAGATGATAACTCCAGTTTAGTCTGAGATATTGGTTTCAAACTTTACTCATATATGGCTCACCACTAAAGTAAAAACCCTGTTGATTTTAGGGTCCCAAGGTCAAGGTCACAGGACCCATTTCTTTAAAAGGAATGTGTATGCATTTCAAGCCAAACTTCATCACAACCCTTCCATCTTCAAGATATTACTCACCCGCCCTTGATTTGAGGTCATAGGGTCAAAGGTCTAGGTCATAAGGCCCATCCATTCACAAACTAGTTTATGGATGATAATTCTGCTTTGGCTAGACAGATTGGCTTCAAACTTTATTTTTAATAACCTTCCACATAAGTAAAAATCATTTTGATTTTCAGGGTCCAGAGGTCAAAGGTGAAGGTCACAGGAGCCATATCTTAAAAATGATTGTGGATGAATGTAAATCAAACTTTTCATCCAAAACTTTCCATCTTTCACCCATGGCTTACTTGCCCAAAGTGGAAGAAATCTGTAGATTTTGAGGTTACCGGGTGAGAGGTCAAGGTTCACTTGATCTGCATTTTTTAGAAGAATTTTACAATAATCTAAATTCTGCAAGTTCAAGGATAATAAGTTATCAGATTTTTTGGTCACAAAGTCATTGGTTAAGGTCACAGGACAGTCATCCATAAAAATTCTTTTAAAATATCCTTATGGACAAATACAGCTGAACGTTGAGACCCATGGGTCCTTAGTTAATGAGGTCAGAGGTCACAAGATAAGTGACAGGCATATTATGCACCATTTGCAGTGCTCTTGATTACACTTATACTAAGAATGCTTATGCAACGTGGCTATTACTGGAGCAAATTTTTAAGAATTTGTTGAATTCTTCAGGCAGGATTCTATAGTTTGAAACTCTCTTTACATCTGAATAGGTACAATTACACCAACAGAAAATGATTTTGTCTGAAAACTACAGGTTTGATTAGGAATGATAAGACTGTATCATTGCAGTCTGTATTTAGATGTGGAATATTTTTGAAAAGATTGAGAGAGATTTAATTCAAATACACGGGTCAAGTAAAATTTGGATTTGAAGCAAATTAAGAAAAGGCAGGCTTCATGGAAATATGAAAGAGAAATACTACAAAATACACAAATTACACCTGTATTTAAATCTATAAAATTTTATGATTGAAAAAATGTAAATTTATTTTTTTTCCTTGGAATTTTCATATACATTAACAAGTTTCTCAAGCTGTTCACTTTTGTTTGCTGCAATTGTTGCCAGGGTTGGCAAAATCTTCCCAGAGGAAAGGAAAGGGATGGGAAGAAATACTTTCTTCCCACCATTTCTTCCCAGGGAAAAAAATACAGGTACAACATAATTTTCATTCACATTGTTCAAATGACATTTTGGCTTGTCATATCAGTGCACATCAGGGAGATTGTTTCACACATTTGGTAAATAAGGGACGTGAAAATAAACCATGTGGATGTGACTGGTGAGGGATTTTATGATGGGACTGGATGGTGAAGTCTTCAGCTTAGTAATTAAGATGAACTCAACTTGAGTTCACTCAGTCCTTTAGTGTGTTGTAGCTGAAGGCTTGTCTTCAGCTGAGTGATTAGGATGAATTTAATATTGGTACATATCCTTCAGGGGTGGAGTTTGGCTTGTACAGTTGAGCTGGTCTTTATTTGAGTTATAAGGATTAACTCAACATTAGTACATAGCCTTCAGGGAATAAGATGGAGTTTGGCCTGTACAGTTGAGCTGGTGGCTTAGAGTTAGAGCGCAGGACTCAAAGCCGGGAGATTGTGAGTTCGGATCTCAGCAGAGGCTCTGAGATTTTACACAGTCGGCCTCCACACTGGGTGAGCACACTGCATGCTTAATTGGGAGACTGTACCCAACAGTCGTGTTTCACTCATAAAACGAGTGTGCCGTTCAGGGGTTCCTTGGTGTTGTGACAAAGCAATGGGGATGTCAAACACCCATGGGTCTCAATCATGGGTCTAGTTCAGTCAATACTTTGGAACAGGTTCAGTGTGAAGCATACAAACAAGCTTGTGTCTGCATACAGGATGCTGCGTAGAAGCCAAGTTTTGGACTACTGAATTCACTGTGTTCAATGAAATATTAGTCTACCCTATCTGAGTGTAAATAATGATTTACAATGTGTGCATAATGAAGAACTGGTGCTCTGTTACATATGCTTATATACTATGTTATATATTATTAATAAAACTTTTATGAACCTGTGGGCAAAAGGTCAGAGTTCCTTCCCTAACTTCCTTTTCTTCCATGAAACTTCCTTTTCTTCCCAGAAACTTCCTTTTCCTCCCTGGGAAGGGAAGAAATACCTATCTTCCCTGGAAGTTTGCCAACCCTGGTTGTTGCCAAGATTGGGATCAAATATGTATATATTTAAATACAGTCAAAGTATATATTTGTATTTAAATTTGTATTTGTATTTTATCTCAATATTTGATGTATTCGATTTAAACTGTAAAAATACATATGTTTTTATACATATTCATATGTGCCATATTTTTTTAAAATTTTAACTACTACCTAAATTCTGAACAGCCAAAGACAGCATCAAGTCAGACAACAGGTCTGAGGAAGTTATGTTTCTGCGTTGAAACAGGGAATTTATTTAGACTTTTTAGAAAAGAGAAGAACGCTGATCTCTAAATATACACAAGTAGTACATGAGTTGACATCATGAATATTTATGGTGCTGGAAATAAATAAATATTCTGTAAAACCTACATTTGCATATTTGAATTTGATTTTCTGTATTTTTATTTTTATTTATCTTCACTCACTAAATGACTTGTAATTATATTTGGAGGAGACCAGCTATCCTAATTGTATTTTGCACATTGTTTAGAACCCCAACCCTGGCTGTTGCATGTTTTTTCTCATATGTCTCTTCACTTTACCTTGAAAAAATACTAGTATTGTGACATATTGTGCCACTAGGAAGTCAGTGTTAAGTATAAAGTAATTTATGGCAGCTTATAAATTATAAAAATTTATGAGTAAAAAAATATAAATTTAAAAAATGATAGAAGTATCTATAACAGAAAAAAAACATTTATTCTACATTTACCATTTAATCATTGAAAATATAAAAGTGTGTGACTGTATACTGATTGAACTGAGCTCCTTGTTTAGGCCACATATTTAAAATCTAAACGGAAGAAATCTTCTGTCCTTCATTATGTATATTCAGTTCAAACAACTGCCTAGTTTGCATTTATATTGAATACATTTCCATTTTTACTGTTAAACATTGACTAGGTGTACATTATAATGTATTTGTTCCATACATTTTACATTGACTAGGTGTACATTATAATGTATTTGTTCCATACATTTTACATTGACTAGGTGTACTTTATAATGTATTTGTTCCATACATTTTACATTGACTAGGTGTACTTTATAATGTATTTGCTTTATAGTAAATTATACATGTAACATTGACCAGGTGTACATTATAATGTATTTGTTGTATACATTTTACATTGACTAGGTGTACATTATAATGTATTTGTTTTATACATTTTACATTGAATAGGTGTACATTTTAATGTATTTGTTGTGACCCCAGACAAAGTTGGGGGATACTGTTTTCATACCGGTCCCCCCGCCGCCGCATATAAATGTTGTTGGCGCGATAACTCAAAAAATATTTCACGGATCTTTACTAAACTTGGTATATGTATAGATATGGGTGAGAGGACGATGCCTGTTCAAAATGAGGTCATGACCTTTACTAGGAGAGTGTCCTTGACCTGGAATAGGTCCAATTTAGGGGAAAATCACACAAATTCTTAAATATCTCAAGAAATCATGCATGGATTGATCCCAAAATCAAGCTGATTGAAGATCATGGATAGGGTTGTCATGTTCCAGAAACTAGTGGTGCCACCTATTATTCTTTATTTGTTTTCGTGCCTTTTAATACCCCCAAAATTGCCACTGGACAGTACTGTGAGCATTATAAGTCAAAAACTAATGGACAGATTTCTTTTATATTATGCATATACATAGATATGGGTTATGGGATGATGTTTTATTTAAATTGGGGTCATGATCTTTCCCGTGAGAGTGGCCTGGACCTTGAATAATTCCATATTTGGTGAAATTCACACAAAATCTTTTATATCTCAGTAGGGGATACATGGAATGATCCGAAAATCAAATTGACCAAGATCTTGGATAGCTTTTGTCTTTTGCAGAAGACAGGTGGTGCCACCTTGTGTTGTTTTCTTGTTAAAATGATGTTAACGCAATAACTTTGTAAGAATTTGAGGTACAGTCACCAAACCCACAGGTTTGATGCATCTTATCAAGGGCTAGGCCAAGTATGAATATGGATGACCCTGATGCATTTTTCAAGGTCACAGAGGCGATAAAGCTGAAATGATGTTAACTTTCATATCTCACTGAGGGATGCATGGATTGGTCAAAAGATCACATTGACATAAGATCTTTGATAGCATTGTTTTCTGCAGAAGACAGGTGGCGCCACCTTGTGTCGTTTTCCTGTTAAAATGATGTTAACGCAATAACTTTGTAAGAATTTGAGGTAGTCACCAAACCCACAAGTTTGATGCATCTTTTCAATGGCTAGGTCAAATTTGAAAAGAAACCATGGTGGCTTGCCAAGTGTCAGTCTCTGCATCTGAATTCAAGATGGGATCCTATTCTTCGAGGCTGGGGGTGGGGGGGGGGGGGTTAATTGCCGGGGGATACTATGGCACCTGGTTTGTTTCATACATTTTACAGATAAAACATGAAGTGGAGGTCATGTTTTGTTTCATACATTTTACAGATAAAACATGAAGTGGAGGTCATGGATATAGAAAAAGTGAAATCCAAGAAGGGCAAGGTCATAAAAGGTAACATTTTAAAGAGAGAGATGTAAATACAAATACAATGAGAGACATGTAAATATAGATACACCACCCTCAGTGAGAGAGATGTAAATACAAATACAATGAGAGACATGTAAATATAGATACACTACCCTCAATGAGAGAGATTTGAATACAGATACACCACCCTCAATGAGAGAGATGTAAATACAGATACAATGGGAGACATGTAAATATAGATACACTACCCTCAATGAGAGAGATGTAAATACAAATACAATGAGAGACATGTAAATATAGATACACTACCCTTAATGAGAGAGATTTGAATACAGATACACCACCCTCAATGAGAGAGATGTAAATACAGATACAATGGGAGACATGTAAATATAGATACACTACCCTCAATGAGAGAGATGTAAATACAAATACAATGAGAGACATGTAAATATAGATACACCACCCTCAGTGAGAGAGATGTAAATACAAATACAATGAGAGACATGTAAATATAGATACACTACCCTCAATGAGAGAGATTTGAATACAGATACACCACCCTCAATGAGAGAGATGTAAATACAGATACAATGGGAGACATGTAAATATAGATACACTACCCTCAATGAGAGAGATGTAAATACAGATACAATAAGAGACATGTAAATATAGATACACCACCCTCAATGAGAGAGGTATGAATACAGATACACCACCCCATAGATACACCACCCTCAATGAGAGACATAAATATAGATACACCACCCTCAGTGAGAGAGATGTAAATATAGATACACCACCCTCAATGAGAGAGGTATGAATACAGATACACCACCCCATAGATACACCACCCTCAATGAGAGAGATGTAAATACAGATACAATGGGAGACATGTAAATATAGATACACCATCCTCAATGAGAGAGATGTAAATACAGATACAATGAGAGACATGTAAATATAGATACACCACCCTCAATGAGAGAGATGTAAATACAGATACAATGAGAGACATGTAAATATAGATACACCACCCTCAATGAGAGAGGTGTAAATACAGATAAAATGAGAGACATGTAAATATAGATACACCACCCTCAATGAGAGAGGTATGAATACAGATACACCACCCCATAGATACACCACCCTCAATGAGAGACATAAATATAGATACACCACCCTCAGTGAGAGAGATGTAAATATAGATACACCATCCTCAATGAGAGAGATGTAAATACAGATACACCACCCCATAGATACACCACCCTCAGTGAGAGAAATGTAAATATAGATACACCACCCTAAATGAGAGAGATATAAATACAGATACACCACCCCCAATGAGAGAGATATTAATATAGATACACCACCCTCAATTAGAGAGACGTAAATATAGATACACCACCCTCAATGAGAGAGATTTGAATACAGATACACCACCCTCAATGAGAGAGATGTAAATACAAATACAATGAGAGACATGTAAATATAGATACACCACCCCCAATGAGAGAGATGTAAATACAGATACAATGGGAGACATGTAAATATAGATACACTACCCTCAATGAGAGAGATGTAAATACAGATACAATGAGAGACATAAATATAGATACACTACCCTCAATGAGAGAGATGTAAATACAGATACAATGAGAGACATAAATATAGATACACCACCCTCAATGAGAGAGATGTAAATATAGATACAATGAGAGAGATGTAAATATAGATACACTACCCTCAATGAGAGAGATGTAAATATAGATACACCATCCTCAATGAGAGAGATGTAAATATAGATACACCACCCCCAATGAGAGAGATGTAAATACAGATACAATGAGAGACATAAATATAGATACACTACCCTCAATGAGAGAGATGTAAATACAGATACAATGAGAGACATAAATATAGATACACCACCCTCAATGAGAGAGATGTAAATATAGATACACCATCCTCAATGAGAGAGATGTAAATACAGATACAATGAGAGACATGTAAATATAGATACACCACCCTCAATGAGAGAGGTATGAATACAGATACACCACTCCATAGATACACCACCCTCAATGAGAGAGATGTAAATACAGATACAATGAGAGACATGTAAATATAGATACACCACCCTCAATGAGAGACATAAATATAGATACACCACCCTCAGTGAGAGAGATGTAAATATAGATACACCATCCTCAATGAGAGAGATGTAAATATAGATACACCACCCTCAGTGAGAGAAATGTAAATATAGATACACCACCCTAAATGAGAGAGATATAAATACAGATACACCACCCCCAATGAGAGAGATATTAATATAGATACACCACCCTCAATTAGAGAGACGCAAATATAGATACACCACCCTCAATGAGAGAGATATTAATATAGATACACCACCCTCAATTAGAGAGACGTAAATATAGATACACCACCCTCAGTGAGAGAAATGTAAATATAGATACACCACCCTCAAGGAGAGAAATATAAATACAGATACACCACCCTCACGGAGAGAAATGTAAATATAGATACACCACCCTCAATGCTTATATTGTCACAGCTGACTCAGGGATTTTAACTATTTGTATATAAAATGATATATTGACTTTTGCTTAATCACTTTTTTTTATTTCAATTACAAATTATACTTAGGGTTTCTTTTGTGAATAAATTATATTTTTAAGATTGTAGCATGCAAGGCATCAAATTAAGTGAAACAATACTGTATCTTTTATAACTTGTATAAAATACATACTGGTTTGTAGTTACACTAGGAAAGAAATAATAATGTGCAAAAGGGTCTGCCAGACAAGCTGCAAAATTCCACCAAGCCTCATATTATGATGCATTGCAAACTAAAAAACTGGTTTTGCAACAACATTTATTTACAAATAATTGAGTCATATTCATTCATTGTATCTAATGCTACACAGTGTTAGTATGCTTTTCAAGCAAGTTAGTACATTTAAATTAAAAACACATTTCAACAATTTCAAATATACCAGGACTCAGCATAAAATGAGCACTATCATTCACAGGATTTTCTGGTAACATTATGGCATCACACATTATTTATATATTTATATATATATATGCCAAGATATCTGTAAAATCATGAATGATAATAAATTACTTGAAAGGTTTGAATATAGAAATGAAGTAATGTACAATACAACACATGCTTACAGCTCTATTAATGGCCATAGCAGACTTCTAAATCAAAATAAATGATAATTATTAAATAAATATCTAAATAAATAATATATATGTATATAGTGGCACTGCTGATGTAATATGTGGAAACTGATGGAAAACATGTTTAATTTAGCAAAGTTTCTGAAATGTCATGTTCTTGTTTGGTCTTCATTGACTACGGTGGGAGCTTGTTTTGTTGTGTTTCTCTGATGAATGACCAAGGCGATGAAGGCTGCAAGGTTCTGGACATGTAAGGATGAAATCAGTCATCATTGTTGATATCACAAGGTTCCTGGCATGTCAGGAAGAAATCAGTCATCATTGTTGATATCACAAGGTTCTGGGCATGTAAGGATGAAATCAGTCATCATTGTTGATATCACAAGGTTCTGGGCATGTAAGGATGAAACCAGTCATCATTGTTGATATCACAAGGTTCTGGACATGTAAGGATGAATTTCAGTCATCATTGTTGATATCACAAGGTTCTGGACATGTAAGGATGAAACCAGTCATCATTGTTGATATCACAAGGTTCTGGACATGTAAGGATGAAACCAGTCATCATTGTTGATATCACAAGGTTCTGGGCATGTTAGGATGAAATCAGTCACCGTTGTTGATATCACAAGGTTCTGGGCATGTTAGGATGAAATCAGTCATCATTGTTGATATCACAAGGTTCTGGGCATGTTAGGATGAAATCAGTCATCATTGTTGATATCACAAGGTTCTGGGCATGTCAGGATGAAATCAGTCATCATTGTTGATATCACAAGGTTCTGGGCATGTAAGGATGAAACCAGTCATCATTGTTGATATCACAAGGTTCTGGGCATGTTAGGATGAAATCAGTCATCATTGTTGATATCACAAGGTTCTGGGCATGTTAGGATGAAATCAGTCATCATTGTTGATATCACAAGGTTCTGGGCATGTTAGGATGAAATCAGTCACCGTTGTTGATATCACAAGGTTCTGGGCATGTTAGGATGAAATCAGTCATCATTGTTGATATCACAAGGTTCTGGGCATGTTAGGATGAAATCAGTCATCATTGTTGATATCACAAGGTTCTGGACATGTCAGGATACAATCAGTCATCATTGTTGATATCACAAGGTTCTGGGCATGTAAGGATGAAACCAGTCATCATTGTTGATATCACAAGGTTCTGGGCATGTCAGGATGAAATCAGTCATCATTGTTGATATCACAAGGTTCTGGGCATGTAAGGATGAAATCAGTCATCATTGTTGATATCACAAGGTTCTGGGCATGTTAGGATGAAGTCAATCATCATTGTTGATATCACAAGGTTCTGGACATGTAAAGATGAAATCAGTCATCATTGTTGATATCACAAGGTTCTGGACATGTAAAGATGAAATCAGTCATCATTGTTGATATCACAATGTTCTGGACATGTAAGGATGAAATCAGTCATCATTGTTGATATCACAAGGTTCTGGACATGTAAGGATGAAATCAGTCATCATTGTTGATATCACAAGGTTCTGGGCATGTAAGGATGAAACCAGTCATCATTGTTGATATCACAAGGTTCTGGGCATGTCAGGATGAAATCAGTCATCATTGTTGATATCACAAGGTTCTGGGCATGTTAGGATGAAATCAGTCATCATTGTTGATATCACAAGGTTCTGGGCATGTTAGGATGAAATCAGTCATCATTGTTGATATCACAAGGTTCTGGGTATGTTAGGATGAAATAAGTCATCATTGTTGATATCACAAGGTTCTGGACATGTAAGGATGAAATCAGTCATCATTGTTGATATCACAAGGTTCTGGACATGTAAGGATGAAATCAGTCATCATTGTTGATATCACAAGGTTCTGGGCATGTCAGGATGAAATCAGTCATCGTTGTTGATATCACAAGGTTCTGGGCATGTCAGGATGAAATCAGTCATCATTGTTAATATCACAAGGTTCTTGGCATGTTAGGATGAAATCAGTCATCATTGTTGATATCACAAGGTTCTGGGCATGTAAGGATGAAATCAGTCGTCATTGTTGATATCACAAGGTTCTGGGCATGTTAGGATGAAATCAGTCATCATTGTTGATATCACAAGGTTCTGGACATGTAAGGATGAAATCAGTCGTCATTGTTGATATCACAAGGTTCTGGACATGTAAGGATGAAATCAGTCATCATTGTTGATATCACAAGGTTCTGGGCATGTCAGGATGAAATCAGTCATTGTTGATATCACAAGGTTCTGGGCATGTCAGGATGAAATCAGTCATCATTGTTGATATCACAAGGTTCTGGGCATGTCAGGATGAAATCAGTCATCATTGTTAATATCACAAGGTTCTGGGCATGTTAGGATGAAATCAGTCATCATTGTTGATATCACAAGGTTCTGGACATGTAAGGATGAAATCAGTCGTCATTGTTGATATCACAAGGTTCTGGGCATGTCAGGATTAAATCAGTCATCATTGTTGATATCACAAGGTTCTGGACATGTAAGGATGAAATCAGTCATCATTGTTGATATCACAAGGTTCTGGGCATTTTATGATGAAATCAGTCATCTTTGTAGATATTACAAGGTTCTGAGCATGTTTGGATGAAATTAGTCATCATTGTTGATATCACAAGGTTCTGGGCATGTTAGGATGAAATCAGTCATCATTGTTGATATCACAAAGTTCTGGGCATGTCAGGATTAAATCAGTCGTCATTGTTGATATCACAAGGTTCTTGGCATGTAAGGATGAAATAAGTCATCATTGTTGATATCACAAGGTTCTGGGCATGATTGGATGAAATCAGTCATCATTGTTGATATCACAAGGTTCTGGGCATGATTGGATGAAATCAGTCATCATTGTTAATATCACAAGGTTCTGGGCATGATTGGATGAAATCAGTCATCATTGTTGATATAACAAGGTTCTGGGCATGTTAGGATGAAATCAGTCATTGTTGATATCACAAGGTTCTGGACATGTCAGGATGAAATCAGTCATCATTGTTGATATCACAAGGTTCTGGGCATGATTGGATGAAATCAGTCATCATTGTTAATATCACAAGTTCTAGGTATGTTAGGCTGAAATCAGTGGTCATTGTTGATATCACCATGTTCTGGGCATGTTAGGGTGAAATCAGTCATCATTGTTGATATCACAAGGTTCTGGGCATGTGTGGATGAAATTAGTCTTCATTGTTGATATCACAAGGTTCTGGGCATGTCAGGATGAAATCAGTCATTGTTGATATCACAAGGTTCTGGGCATGTCAGGATGAAATCAGTCATCATTGTTGATATCACAAGGTTCTGGGCATGTCAGGATGAAATCAGTCATCATTGTTAATATCACAAGGTTCTGGGCATGTTAGGATGAAATCAGTCATCATTGTTGATATCACAAGGTTCTGGACATGTAAGGATGAAATCAGTCGTCATTGTTGATATCACAAGGTTCTGGGCATGTCAGGATTAAATCAGTCATCATTGTTGATATCACAAGGTTCTGGACATGTAAGGATGAAATCAGTCATCATTGTTGATATCACAAGGTTCTGGGCATTTTATGATGAAATCAGTCATCTTTGTAGATATTACAAGGTTCTGAGCATGTTTGGATGAAATTAGTCATCATTGTTGATATCACAAGGTTCTGGGCATGTTAGGATGAAATCAGTCATCATTGTTGATATCACAAAGTTCTGGGCATGTCAGGATTAAATCAGTCGTCATTGTTGATATCACAAGGTTCTTGGCATGTAAGGATGAAATAAGTCATCATTGTTGATATCACAAGGTTCTGGGCATGATTGGATGAAATCAGTCATCATTGTTGATATCACAAGGTTCTGGGCATGATTGGATGAAATCAGTCATTATTGTTAATATCACAAGGTTCTGGGCATGATTGGATGAAATCAGTCATCATTGTTGATATAACAAGGTTCTGGGCATGTTAGGATGAAATCAGTCATTGTTGATATCACAAGGTTCTGGACATGTCAGGATGAAATCAGTCATCATTGTTGATATCACAAGGTTCTGGGCATGATTGGATGAAATCAGTCATCATTGTTAATATCACAAGTTCTAGGTATGTTAGGCTGAAATCAGTGGTCATTGTTGATATCACCATGTTCTGGGCATGTTAGGGTGAAATCAGTCATCATTGTTGATATCACAAGGTTCTGGGCATGTGTGGATGAAATTAGTCTTCATTGTTGATATCACAAGGTTCTGGGCATGTTAGGCTGAAATCAGTCGTCATTGTTGATATCACAAGGTTCTTGGCATGACAGGATGAAACCAGTCATCATGTGATATCACAAGGTTCTGGGCATGTCAGGATGAAATCAGTCATCGTTGTTGATATCACAAGGTTCTGAGTATGTCAGGATGAAATCAGTCATCATTGTTGATATCACAAGGTTCTGGGCATGTTAGGATGAAATCAGTCATCATTGTTGATATGACAAGGTTCTGGACATGTAAGAATGAAATCAGTCATCATTGTTGATATCACAAGGTTCTGGGCATGTCAGGATAAAATCAGTCATCATTGTTGATATCACAAGGTTCTGAGCATGTTTGGATGAAATTAGTCATCATTGTTGATATCACAAGGTTCTGGGCATGTTAGGATGAAATCAGTCATAATTGTTGATATCACAAAGTTCTGGGCATGTCAGGATTAAATCAGTCGTCATTGTTGATATCACATGGTTCTTGGCATGTAAGGATGAAATAAGTCATCATTGTTGATATCACAAGGTTCTGGGCATGATTGGATGAAATCAGTCATCATTGTTGATATCACAAGGTTCTGGGCATGTCAGGATGAAATCAGTTATCATTGTTGATATCACAAGGTTCTGGGCATGTTAGGCTGAAATCAGTTGTCATTGTTGATATCACAAGGTTCTGGGCATGATTGGATGAAATCAGTCATCATTGTTAATATCACAAGGTTCTGGGCATGATTGGATGAAATCAGTCATCATTGTTGATATCACAAGGTTCTGGGCATGTTAGGATGAAATCAGTCATTGTTGATATCACAAGGTTCTGGACATGTCAGGATGAAATCAGTCATCATTGTTGATATCACAAGGTTCTGGACATGTCAGGATGAAATCAGTCATCATTGTTGATATCACAAGGTTCTGGGCATGATTGGATGAAATAAGTCATCATTGTTGATATCACAAAGTTCTGGACATATAAGGATGAAATCAGTCATCATTGTTGATATCACAAGGTTCTGGGTATGTTAGGATGAAATCAGTCATCATTGTTGATATCACAAGGTTCTTGGCATGTTAGGATGAAATCAGTCATTGTTGATATCACAAGGTTCTGGACATGTCAGGATGAAATCAGTCATCATTGTTGATATCACAAGGTTCTGGGCATGATTGGATGAAATCAGTCATCATTGTTGATATCACAAGGTTCTTGGCATGTCAGGATGAAATCAGTCGTCATTGTTGATATCACAAGGTTCTTGGCATGTCAGGATGAAATCAGTCGTCATTGTTGATATCACAAGGTTCTTGGCATGTCAGGATGAAATCAGTCGTCATTGTTGATATCACAAGGTTCTGGGCATGATTGGATGAAATCAGTCATCATTGTTGATATCACAAGGTTCTGGACATGTCAGGATGAAATCAGTCGTCATTGTTGATATCACAAGGTTCTTGGCATGTCAGGATGAAATCAGTCATCATTGTTGATATCACAAGGTTCTGGGTATGTTAGGATGAAATCAGTCATCATTGTTAATATCACAAGGTTCTGGGCATGTCAGGATGAAATCATTAGTAATTGTTGATATCACAAGGTTTTAGGTATGTTAGGCTGAAATCAGTGGTCATTGTTGATATCACAAGGTTCTGGGCATGATAGGGTGAAATCAGTCATCATTGTTGATATCACAAGGTTCTGGGCATATGTGGATGAAATTAGTCTTCATTGTTGATATCACAAGGTTCTGGGCATGTTAGGCTGAAATCAGTCGTCATTGTTGATATCACAAGGTTCTGGGCATGTCAGGATGAAATCAGTTATCATTGTTGGTACCACAAGGTTCTGGGCATGTTAGGATGAAATCAGCCATCATTTTTGATATCACAAGGTTCTGGGCATGTCAGGATAAAATCATTCATCATTGTTAATATCACAAGGTTCTGGGCATGTCAGGATGAAATAAGTCATCGTTGTTGATATCACAAGGTTCTGGGCATGTCAGGATGAAATAAGTCATCGTTGTTGATATCACAAGGTTCTGGGCATGTTAGGATGAAATCAGTCATCATTGTTGATATCACAAGGTTCTGGGCATGTTAGGATGAAATAAGTCATCGTTGTTGATATCACAAGGTTCTGGGCATGTCAGGATGAAATAAGTCATCATTGTTGATATCACAAGGTTCTGGGCATGATTGGATGAAATCAGTATTCGTTGTTGATATCACAAGGTTCTGGGCATGTTAGGCTGAAATCAGTCGTCATTGTTGATATCACAAGGTTAAGGGCATGTTAGGCTGAAATCAGTCATCATTGTTGATATCACAAGGTTCTGGGCATGTTAGGCTGAAATCAGTCGTCATTGTTGATATCACAAGGTTCTGGGCATGTCAGGATGAAATCAGTTATCATTGTTGATACCACAAGGTTCTGGGCATGTTAGGATGAAATCAGCCATCATTTTTGATATCACAAGGTTCTGGGCATGTCAGGATAAAATCATTCATCATTGTTAATATCACAAGGTTCTGGGCATGTCAGGATGAAAAAAGTCATCGTTGTTGATATCACAAGGTTCTGGGCATGTCAGGATGAAATAAGTCATCGTTGTTGATATCACAAGGTTCTGGGCATGTCAGGATGAAATAAGTCATCGTTGTTGATTTCACAAGGTTCTGGGCATGTTAGGATGAAATCAGTCATCATTGTTGATATCACAAGGTTCTGGGCATGTTAGGATGAAATATGTCATCGTTGTTGATATCACAAGGTTCTGGGCATGTCAGGATGAAATAAGTCATCATTGTTGATATCACAAGGTTCTGGGCATGTCAGGATAAAATCAGTCATCATTGTTGATATCACAAGGTTCTGGGCATGTTAGGATGAAATCAGCCATCATTGTTAATATCACAAGGTTCTGGGCATGTGTGGATGAAATTAGTCTTCATTGTTGATATCACAAGGTTCTGGGCATGTTAGGCTGAAATCAGTCGTCATTGTTGATATCACAAGGTTCTTGGCATGACAGGATGAAACCAGTCATCATGTGATATCACAAGGTTCTGGGCATGTCAGGATGAAATCAGTCATCGTTGTTGATATCACAAGGTTCTGAGTATGTCAGGAGGAAATCAGTCATCATTGTTGATATCACAAGGTTCTGGGCATGTTAGGATGAAATCAGTCATCATTGTTGATATGACAAGGTTCTGGACATGTAAGGATGAAATCAGTCATCATTGTTGATATCACAAGGTTCTGGGCATGTCAGGATGAAATCAGTCATCATTGTTGATATCACAAGGTTCTGAGCATGTTTGGATGAAATTAGTCATCATTGTTGATATCACAAGGTTCTGGGCATGTTAGGATGAAATCAGTCATAATTGTTGATATCACAAAGTTCTGGGCATGTCAGGATTAAATCAGTCGTCATTGTTGATATCACATGGTTCTTGGCATGTAAGGATGAAATAAGTCATCATTGTTGATATCACAAGGTTCTGGGCATGATTGGATGAAATCAGTCATCATTGTTGATATCACAAGGTTCTGGGCATGTCAGGATGAAATCAGTTATCATTGTTGATATCACAAGGTTCTGGGCATGTTAGGCTGAAATCAGTTGTCATTGTTGATATCACAAGGTTCTGGGCATGATTGGATGAAATCAGTCATCATTGTTAATATCACAAGGTTCTGGGCATGATTGGATGAAATCAGTCATCATTGTTGATATCACAAGGTTCTGGGCATGTTAGGATGAAATCAGTCATTGTTGATATCACAAGGTTCTGGACATGTCAGGATGAAATCAGTCATCATTGTTGATATCACAAGGTTCTGGACATGTCAGGATGAAATCAGTCATCATTGTTGATATCACAAGGTTCTGGGCATGATTGGATGAAATAAGTCATCATTGTTGATATCACAAGGTTCTGGACATATAAGGATGAAATCAGTCATCATTGTTGATATCACAAGGTTCTGGGTATGTTAGGATGAAATCAGTCGTCATTGTTGATATCACAAGGTTCTTGGCATGTTAGGATGAAATCAGTCATTGTTGATATCACAAGGTTCTGGACATGTCAGGATGAAATCAGTCATCATTGTTGATATCACAAGGTTCTGGGCATGATTGGATGAAATCAGTCATCATTGTTGATATCACAAGGTTCTTGGCATGTCAGGATGAAATCAGTCGTCATTGTTGATATCACAAGGTTCTTGGCATGTCAGGATGAAATCAGTCGTCATTGTTGATATCACAAGGTTCTTGGCATGTCAGGATGAAATCAGTCGTCATTGTTGATATCACAAGGTTCTGGGCATGATTGGATGAAATCAGTCATCATTGTTGATATCACAAGGTTCTGGGCATGTCAGGATGAAATCAGTCGTCATTGTTGATATCACAAGGTTCTTGGCATGTCAGGATGAAATCAGTCATCATTGTTGATATCACAAGGTTCTGGGTATGTTAGGATGAAATCAGTCATCATTGTTAATATCACAAGGTTCTGGGCATGTCAGGATGAAATCATTAGTAATTGTTGATATCACAAGGTTTTAGGTATGTTAGGCTGAAATCAGTGGTCATTGTTGATATCACAAGGTTCTGGGCATGTTAGGGTGAAATCAGTCATCATTGTTGATATCACAAGGTTCTGGGCATGTGTGGATGAAATTAGTCTTCATTGTTGATATCACAAGGTTCTGGGCATGTTAGGCTGAAATCAGTCGTCATTGTTGATAGCACAAGGTTCTGGGCATGTCAGGATGAAATCAGTTATCATTGTTGATACCACAAGGTTCTGGGCATGTTAGGATGAAATCAGCCATCATTTTTGATATCACAAGGTTCTGGGCATGTCAGGATAAAATCATTCATCATTGTTAATATCACAAGGTTCTGGGCATGTCAGGATGAAATAAGTCATCGTTGTTGATATCACAAGGTTCTGGGCATGTCAGGATGAAATAAGTCATCGTTGTTGATATCACAAGGTTCTGGGCATGTTAGGATGAAATCAGTCATCATTGTTGATATCACAAGGTTCTGGGCATGTTAGGATGAAATAAGTCATCGTTGTTGATATCACAAGGTTCTGGGCATGTCAGGATGAAATAAGTCATCATTGTTGATATCACAAGGTTCTGGGCATGATTGGATGAAATCAGTATTCGTTGTTGATATCACAAGGTTCTGGGCATGTTAGGCTGAAATCAGTCGTCATTGTTGATATCACAAGGTTAAGGGCATGTTAGGCTGAAATCAGACATCATTGTTGATATCACAAGGTTCTGGGCATGTTAGGCTGAAATCAGTCGTCATTGTTGATATCACAAGGTTCTGGGCATGTCAGGATGAAATCAGTTATCATTGTTGATACCACAAGGTTCTGGGCATGTTAGGATGAAATCAGCCATCATTTTTGATATCACAAGGTTCTGGGCATGTCAGGATAAAATCATTCATCATTGTTAATATCACAAGGTTCTGGGCATGTCAGGATGAAATAAGTCATCGTTGTTGATATCACAAGGTTCTGGGCATGTCAGGATGAAATAAGTCATCGTTGTTGATATCACAAGGTTCTGGGCATGTTAGGATGAAATCAGTCATCATTGTTGATATCACAAGGTTCTGGGCATGTTAGGATGAAATAAGTCATCGTTGTTGATATCACAAGGTTCTGGGCATGTCAGGATGAAATAAGTCATCATTGTTGATATCACAAGGTTCTGGGCATGTCAGGATAAAATCAGTCATCATTGTTGATATCACAAGGTTCTGGGCATGTTAGGATGAAATCAGCCATCATTGTTAATATCACAAGGTTCTGGGCATGTTAGGATGAAATCAGTTATCATTGTTGATACCACAAGGTTCTGGGCATGTTAGGATGAAATCAGCCATCATTGTTGATATCACAAGGTTCTGGGCATGTCAGGATGAAATAAGTCATCGTTGTTGATATCACAAGGTTCTGGGCATGTTAGGATGAAATCAGCCATCATTGTTAATATCACAAGGTTCTGGGCATGTCAGGATGAAATAAGTCATCGTTGTTGATATCACAAGGTTCTGGGCATGTTAGGATGAAATCAGTCATCATTGTTGATATCACAAGGTTCTGGGCATGTTAGGATGAAATAAGTCATCGTTGTTGATATCACAAGGTTCTGGGCATGTCAGGATGAAATAAGTCATCATTGTTGATATCACAAGGTTCTGGGCATGTCAGGATAAAATCAGTCATCATTGTTGATATCACAAGGTTCTGGGCATGTTAGGATGCAATCAGCCATCATTGTTAATATCACAAGGTTCTGGGCATGTTAGGATGAAATCAGTTATCATTGTTGATAACACAAGGTTCTGGGCATGTTAGGATGAAATCAGCCATCATTGTTGATATCACAAGGTTCTGGGCATGTTAGGATGAAATCAGCCATCATTGTTAATATCACAAGGTTCTGGGCATGTCAGGATAAATCAGTTATCATTGTTGATACCACAAGGTTCTGGGCATGTTAGGATGAAATAAGTCATCATTGTTGATATCACAAGGTTCTGGGCATGTTAGGATGAAATCAGTTATCATTGTTGATACCACAAGGTTCTGGGCATGTTAGGATGAAATCAGTCATCATTGTTAATATCACAATGTTCTGGGCATGTCAGGATGAAATAAGTCATCGTTGTTGATATCACAAGGTTCTGGGCATGTCAGGATGAAATAAGTCATCATTGTTGATATCACAAGGTTCTGGGCATGTCAGGATAAAATCAGTCATCATTGTTGATATCACAAGGTTCGGGGCATGTTAGGATGAAATCAGCCATCATTGTTAATATCAAAAGGTTCTGGGCATGTTAGGATGAAATCAGTTATCATTGTTGATACCACAAGGTTCTGGGCATGTTAGGATGAAATCAGCCATCATTGTTGATATCACAAGGTTCTGGGCATGTCAGGATAAAATCAGTCATCATTGTTAATATCACAAGGTTCTGGGCATGTCAGGATGAAATAAGTCATCGTTGTTGATATCACAAGGTTCTGGGCATGTCAGGATGAAATAAGTCATCGTTGTTGATATCACAAGGTCCTGGGCATGTTAGGATGAAATCAGTCATCATTGTTAATATCACAAGGTTCTGGGCATGTCAGGATGAAATAAGTCATCGTTGTTGATATTACAAGGTTCTGGGCATGATTGGATGAAATCAGTCATTGTTGATATCACAAGGTTCTGGACATGTCAGGATGAAATCAGTCATCACTGTTGATATCACAGGGTTCTGGGCATGTTAGGATGAAATCAGTCATTGTTGATATCACAAGGTTCTGGACATTTCAGGATGAAATCAGTCATCATTGTTAATATCACAAGGTTCTGGGCATGATTGGATGAAATCAGTCATCATTGTTGATATCACAAGGTTCTGGGCATGTTAGGATGAAATCAGTCATTGTTGATATCACAAGGTTCTGGGCATGATTGGATGAAATCAGTCATCATTGTTGATATCACAAGGTTCTGGGCATGTTTGGATGAAATCAGTCATTGTAGATATCACAAGGTTCTGGACATGTCAGGATGAAATCAGTCATCATTGTTGATACCACAAGGTTCTGGGCATGTTAGGATGAAATCAGTCATCATTGTTAATATCACAAGGTTCTGGGCATGATTGGATGAAATCAGTCATCATTGTTGATATCACAAGGTTCTGGGCATGATTGGATGAAATCAGTCATCATTGTTGATATCACAAGGTTCTCGGCATGAAAGGATGAAATAAGTCATTGTTGTTGATATCACAAGGTTCTGGGCATGATTGGATGAAATCAGTCATTACTGTTGATATCACAAGGTTCTGGGCATGTTAGGATGAAATCAGTCATTGTTGATATCACAAGGTTCTGGACATGTCAGGATGAAATCAGTCATCATTGTTGATATCACAAGGTTCTGGGCATGTTAGGATGAAATCAGTCATTGTTGATATCACAAGGTTCTGGACATGTCAGGATGAAATCAGTCATCATTGTTGATATCACAAGGTTCTGGGCATGATTGGATTAAATCAGTCATCATTGTTGATATCACAAGGTTCTGGGCATGTTAGGATGAAATCAGTCATTGTTGATATCACAAGGTTTTGGACATGTCAGGATGAAATCAGTCATCATTGTTGATATCACAAGGTTCTGGGCATGTTAGGATGAAATCAGTCATTGTTGATATCACAAGGTTCTGGGCATGTCAGGATGAAATCAGTCATCGTTGTTGATACCACAAGGTTCTGGGCATGTTAGGATGAAATCAGTCATCATTGTTGATACCACAAGGTTCTGGGCATGTTAGGATGAAATCAGTCATTGTTGATATCACAAGGTTCTGGACATGTCAGGATGAAATCAGTCATCATTGTTGATATCACAAGGTTCTGGGCATGTTAGGATGAAATCAGTCATTGTTGATATCACAAGGTTCTGGACATGTCAGGATGAAATCAGTCATCATTGTTGATATCACAAGGTTCTGGGCATGATTGGATGAAATAAGTCATCATTGTTGATATCACAAGGTTCTGGACATATAAGGATGAAATCAGTCATCATTGTTGATATCACAAGGTTCTGGGCATGATTGGATGAAATCAGTCATCATTGTTGATATCACAAGGTTCTGGGCATGTTAGGATGAAATCAGTCATTGTTGATATCACAAGGTTCCGGACATGTCAGGATGAAATAAGTCATCATTGTTGATATCACAAGGTTCTGGGTATGTTAGGATGAAATCAGTCATCATTGTTAATATCACAAGGTTCTGGGCATGTCAGGAGGAAATAAGTCATCATTGTTGATATCATAAGGTTCTGGGTATGTCAGGATGAAATCAGTCATCATTGTTGATATCACAAGGTTCTGTGCATGTTAGGATGAAATCAGTCATTGTTGATATCAAAAGGTTCTGGCCATGTTAGGATGAAATCAGTCATCATTGTTATTATCACAAGGTTCTGGACATGTCAGGATGAAATCAGTCATCATTGTTGATATCACAAGGTTCTGGGCATGTTAGGATGAAATCAGTCATCATTGTAAATATCACAAGGTTCTGGGCATGTCAGGATGAAATCAGTTGTCATTGTTGATATCACAAGGTTCTGGGCATGATTGGATGAAATCAGACATCATTGTTGATATCACAAGGTTATGGGCATGTCAGGATGAAATAAGTCATCGTTGTTGATATCACAAGGTTCTGGGCATGTCAGGATGAAATAAGTCATCGTTGTTGATATCACAAGGTTCTGGGCATGTAAGGATGAAATCAGTCATCATTGTTGATATCACAAGGTTCTGGGCATGTTAGGATGAAATAAGTCATCGTTGTTGATATCACAAGGTTCTGGGCATGTCAGGATGAAATAAGTCATCATTGTTGATATCACAAGGTTCTGGGCATGATTAGATGAAATCAGTATTCGTTGTTGATATCACAAGGTTCTGGGCATGTTAGGCTGAAATCAGTCGTCATTGTTGATATCACAAGGTTAAGGGCATGTTAGGCTGAAATCAGTCATCATTGTTGATATCACAAGGTTCTGGGCATGTTAGGCTGAAATCAGTCGTCATTGTTGATATCACAAGGTTCTGGGCATGTCAGGATGAAATCAGTTATCATTGTTGATACCACAAGGTTCTGGGCATGTTAGGATGAAATCAGCCATCATTTTTGATATCACAAGGTTCTGGGCATGTCAGGATAAAATCATTCATCATTGTTAATATCACAAGGTTCTGGGCATGTCAGGATGAAATAAGTCATCGTTGTTGATATCACAAGGTTCTGGGCATGTCAGGATGAAATAAGTCATCGTTGTTGATATCACAAGGTTCTGGGCATGTTAGGATGAAATCAGTCATCATTGTTGATATCACAAGGTTCTGGGCATGTTAGGATTAAATCAGTCATTGTTGTTGATATCACAAGGTTCTGGGCATGTCAGGATGAAATAAGTCATCATTGTTGATATCACAAGGTTCTGGGCATGTCAGGATAAAATCAGTCATCATTGTTGATATCACAAGGTTCTGGGCATGTTAGGATGAAATCAGCCATCATTGTTAATATCACAAGGTTCTGGGCATGTTAGGATGAAATCAGTTATCATTGTTGATACCACAAGGTTCTGGGCATGTTAGGATGAAATCAGCCATCATTGTTGATATCACAAGGTTCTGGGCATGTCAGGATGAAATAAGTCATCGTTGTTGATATCACAAGGTTCTGGGCATGTTAGGATGAAATCAGCCATCATTGTTAATATCACAAGGTTCTGGGCATGTCAGGATGAAATAAGTCATCGTTGTTGATATAACAAGGTTCTGGGCATGTTAGGATGAAATCAGTCATCATTGTTGATATCACAAGGTTCTGGGCATGTTAGGATGAAATAAGTCATCGTTGTTGATATCACAAGGTTCTGGGCATGTCAGGATGAAATAAGTCATCATTGTTGATATCACAAGGTTCTGGGCATGTCAGGATAAAATCAGTCATCATTGTTGATATCACCAGGTTCTGGGCATGTTAGGATGAAATCAGCCATCATTGTTAATATCACAAGGTTCTGGGCATGTTAGGATGAAATCAGTTATCATTGTTGATAACACAAGGTTCTGGGCATGTTAGGATGAAATCAGCCATCATTGTTGATATCACAAGGTTCTGGGCATGTTAGGATGAAATCAGCCATCATTGTTAATATCACAAGGTTCTAGGCATGTCAGGATAAATCAGTTATCATTGTTGATACCACAAGGTTCTGGGCATGTTAGGATGAAATAAGTCATCATTGTTGATATCACAAGGTTCTGGGCATGTTAGGATGAAATCAGTTATCATTGTTGATACCACAAGGTTCTGGGCATGTTAGGATGAAATCAGTCATCATTGTTAATATCACAATGTTCTGGGCATGTCAGGATGAAATAAGTCATCGTTGTTGATATCACAAGGTTCTGGGCATGTCAGGATGAAATAAGTCATCATTGTTGATATCACAAGGTTCTGGGCATGTCAGGATAAAATCAGTCATCATTGTTGATATCACAAGGTTCGGGGCATGTTAGGATGAAATCAGCCATCATTGTTAATATCAAAAGGTTCTGGGCATGTTAGGATGAAATCAGTTATCATTGTTGATACCACAAGGTTCTGGGCATGTTAGGATGAAATCAGCCATCATTGTTGATATCACAAGGTTCTGGGCATGTCAGGATAAAATCAGTCATCATTGTTAATATCACAAGGTTCTGGGCATGTCAGGATGAAATAAGTCATCGTTGTTGATATCACAAGGTTCTGGGCATGTCAGGATGAAATAAGTCATCGTTGTTGATATCACAAGGTCCTGGGCATGTTAGGATGAAATCAGTCATCATTGTTAATATCACAAGGTTCTGGGCATGTCAGGATGAAATAAGTCATCGTTGTTGATATTACAAGGTTCTGGGCATGATTGGATGAAATCAGTCATTGTTGATATCACAAGGTTCTGGACATGTCAGGATGAAATCAGTCATCACTGTTGATATCACAGGGTTCTGGGCATGTTAGGATGAAATCAGTCATTGTTGATATCACAAGGTTCTGGACATTTCAGGATGAAATCAGTCATCATTGTTAATATCACAAGGTTCTGGGCATGATTGGATGAAATCAGTCATCATTGTTGATATCACAAGGTTCTGGACATGTTAGGATGAAATCAGTCATTGTTGATATCACAAGGTTCTGGGCATGATTGGATGAAATCAGTCATCATTGTTGATATCACAAGGTTCTGGGCATGTTTGGATGAAATCAGTCATTGTAGATATCACAAGGTTCTGGACATGTCAGGATGAAATCAGTCATCATTGTTGATACCACAAGGTTCTGGGCATGTTAGGATGAAATCAGTCATCATTGTTAATATCACAAGGTTCTGGGCATGATTGGATGAAATCAGTCATCATTGTTGATATCACAAGGTTCTGGGCATGATTGGATGAAATCAGTCATCATTGTTGATATCACAAGGTTCTCGGCATGAAAGGATGAAATAAGTCATCGTTGTTGATATCACAAGGTTCTGGGCATGATTGGATGAAATCAGTCATTACTGTTGATATCACAAGGTTCTGGGCATGTTAGGATGAAATCAGTCATTGTTGATATCACAAGGTTCTGGACATGTCAGGATGAAATCAGTCATCATTGTTGATATCACAAGGTTCTGGGCATGTTAGGATGAAATCAGTCATTGTTGATATCACAAGGTTCTGGACATGTCAGGATGAAATCAGTCATCATTGTTGATATCACAAGGTTCTGGGCATGATTGGATGAAATCAGTCATCATTGTTGATATCACAAGGTTCTGGGCATGTTAGGATGAAATCAGTCATTGTTGATATCACAAGGTTCTGGGCATGATTGGATTAAATCAGTCATCATTGTTGATATCACAAGGTTCTGGGCATGTTAGGATGAAATCAGTCATTGTTGATATCACAAGGTTTTGGACATGTCAGGATGAAATCAGTCATCATTGTTGATATCACAAGGTTCTGGGCATGTTAGGATGAAATCAGTCATTGTTGATATCACAAGGTTCTGGGCATGTCAGGATGAAATCAGTCATCGTTGTTGATACCACAAGGTTCTGGGCATGTTAGGATGAAATCAGTCATCATTGTTGATACCACAAGGTTCTGGGCATGTTAGGATGAAATCAGTCATTGTTGATATCACAAGGTTCTGGACATGTCAGGATGAAATCAGTTATCATTGTTGATAACACAAGGTTCTGGGCATGTTAGGATGAAATCAGCCATCATTGTTGATATCACAAGGTTCTGGACATGTTAGGATGAAATCAGTCATTGTTGATATCACAAGGTTCTGGGCATGATTGGATGAAATCAGTCATCATTGTTGATATCACAAGGTTCTGGGCATGTTTGGATGAAATCAGTCATTGTAGATATCACAAGGTTCTGGACATGTCAGGATGAAATCAGTCATCATTGTTGATACCACAAGGTTCTGGGCATGTTAGGATGAAATCAGTCATCATTGTTAATATCACAAGGTTCTGGGCATGATTGGATGAAATCAGTCATCATTGTTGATATCACAAGGTTCTGGGCATGATTGGATGAAATCAGTCATCATTGTTGATATCACAAGGTTCTCGGCATGAAAGGATGAAATAAGTCATCGTTGTTGATATCACAAGGTTCTGGGCATGATTGGATGAAATCAGTCATTACTGTTGATATCACAAGGTTCTGGGCATGTTAGGATGAAATCAGTCATTGTTGATATCACAAGGTTCTGGACATGTCAGGATGAAATCAGTCATCATTGTTGATATCACAAGGTTCTGGGCATGTTAGGATGAAATCAGTCATTGTTGATATCACAAGGTTCTGGACATGTCAGGATGAAATCAGTCATCATTGTTGATATCACAAGGTTCTGGGCATGATTGGATGAAATCAGTCATCATTGTTGATATCACAAGGTTCTGGGCATGTTAGGATGAAATCAGTCATTGTTGATATCACAAGGTTCTGGGCATGATTGGATTAAATCAGTCATCATTGTTGATATCACAAGGTTCTGGGCATGTTAGGATGAAATCAGTCATTGTTGATATCACAAGGTTTTGGACATGTCAGGATGAAATCAGTCATCATTGTTGATATCACAAGGTTCTGGGCATGTTAGGATGAAATCAGTCATTGTTGATATCACAAGGTTCTGGGCATGTCAGGATGAAATCAGTCATCGTTGTTGATACCACAAGGTTCTGGGCATGTTAGGATGAAATCAGTCATCATTGTTGATACCACAAGGTTCTGGGCATGTTAGGATGAAATCAGTCATTGTTGATATCACAAGGTTCTGGACATGTCAGGATGAAATCAGTCATCATTGTTGATATCACAAGGTTCTGGGCATGTTAGGATGAAATCAGTCATTGTTGATATCACAAGGTTCTGGACATGTCAGGATGAAATCAGTCATCATTGTTGATATCACAAGGTTCTGGGCATGATTGGATGAAATAAGTCATCATTGTTGATATCACAAGGTTCTGGACATATAAGGATGAAATCAGTCATCATTGTTGATATCACAAGGTTCTGGGCATGATTGGATGAAATCAGTCATCATTGTTGATATCACAAGGTTCTGGGCATGTTAGGATGAAATCAGTCATTGTTGATATCACAAGGTTCCGGACATGTCAGGATGAAATAAGTCATCATTGTTGATATCACAAGGTTCTGGGTATGTTAGGATGAAATCAGTCATCATTGTTAATATCACAAGGTTCTGGGCATGTCAGGAGGAAATAAGTCATCATTGTTGATATCACAAGGTTCTGGGTATGTCAGGATGAAATCAGTCATCATTGTTGATATCACAAGGTTCTGTGCATGTTAGGATGAAATCAGTCATTGTTGATATCACAAGGTTCTGGCCATGTTAGGATGAAATCAGTCATCATTGTTATTATCACAAGGTTCTGGACATGTCAGGATGAAATCAGTCATCATTGTTGATATCACAAGGTTCTGGGCATGTTAGGATGAAATCAGTCATCATTGTAAATATCACAAGGTTCTGGGCATGTCAGGATGAAATCAGTTGTCATTGTTGATATCACAAGGTTCTGGGCATGATTGGATGAAATCAGTCATCATTGTTGATATCACAAGGTTATGGGCATGGTAGGATGAAATCAGTCATTGTTGATATCACAAGGTTCTGGACATGTCAGGATGAAATCAGTCATCACTGCTGATATCACAGGGTTCTGGGCATGTTAGGATGAAATCAGTCATTGTTGATATCACAAGGTTCTGGACATGGCAGGATGAAATCAGTCATCATTGTTGATATCACAAGGTTCTGGGCATGATTGGATGAAATCAGTCATCATTGTTGATATCACAAGGTTCTGGGCATGTTACGATGAAATCAGTCATTGTTGATATCACAAGGTTCTGGGCATGATTGGATGAAATCAGTCATCATTGTTGATATCACAAGGTTCTGGGCATGTTAGGATGAAATCAGTCATTGTTGATATCACAAGGTTCTGGACATGTCAGGATGAAATCAGTCATCATTGTTGATACCACAAGGTTCTGGGCATGTTAGGATGAAATCAGTCATCATTATTAATATCACAAGGTTCTGGGCATGATTGGATGAAATCAGTCATCATTGTTGATATCACAAGGTTCTGGGCATGATTGGATGAAATCAGTCATCATTGTTGATATCACAAGGTTCTGGGCATGTATGGATGAAATAAGTCATCGTTGTTGATATCACAAGGTTCTGGGCATGATTGGATGAAATCAGTCATTGTTGATATCACAAGGTTCTGGACATGTCAGGATGAAATCAGTCATCATTGTTGATATCACAAGGTTCTGGGCATGCTAGGATGAAATCAGTCATTGTTGATATCACAAGGTTCTGGGCATGATTGGATTAAATCAGTCATCATTGTTGATATCACAAGGTTCTGGGCATGATTGGATGAAATCAGTCATCATTGTTGATATCACAAGGTTCTGGGCATGTAAGGATGAAATAAGTCATCGTTGTTGATATCACAAGGTTCTGGGCATGATTGGATGAAATCAGTCATTATTGTTGATATCACAAGGTTCTGGCCATGTTAGGATGAAATCAGTCATTGTTGATATCACAAGGTTCTGGACATGTCAGGATGAAATCAGTCATCATTGTTGATATCACAAGGTTCTGGGCATGTTAGGATGAAATCAGTCATTGTTGATATCACAAGGTTCTGGACATGTCAGGATGAAATCAGTCATCATTGTTGATATCACAAGGTTCTGGGCATGTCAGGATGAAATCAGTCGTCATTGTTGATATCACAAGGTTCTTGGCATGTCAGGATGAAATCAGTCGTCATTGTTGATATCACAAGGTTCTGGGCATGTTAGGATGAAATCAGTCATTGTTGATATCACAAGGTTCTGGACATGTCAGGATGAAATCAGTCATCATTGTTGATATCACAAGGTTCTGGGCATGTTAGGATGAAATCAGTCATTGTTGATATCACAAGGTTCTGGGCATGATTGGATGAAATCAGTCATCATTGTTGATATCACAAGGTTCTGGGCATGATTGGATGAAATCAGTCATCATTGTTGATATCACAAGGTTCTGGGCATGTAAGGATGAAATAAGTCATCGTTGTTGATATCACAAGGTTCTGGGCATGATTGGATGAAATCAGTCATTATTGTTGATATCACAAGGTTCTGGCCATGTTAGGATGAAATCAGTCATTGTTGATATCACAAGGTTCTGGACATGTCAGGATGAAATCAGTCATCATTGTTGATATCACAAGGTTCTGGGCATGTTAGGATGAAATCAGTCATTGTTGATATCACAAGGTTCTGGACATGTCAGGATGAAATCAGTCATCATTGTTGATATCACAAGGTTCTGGGCATGATTGGATGAAATCAGTCATCATTGTTGATATCACAAGGTTCTGGGCATGTTAGGATGAAATCAGTCATTGTTGATATCACAAGGTTCTGGACATGTCAGGATGAAATCAGTCATCATTGTTGATATCACAAGGTTCTGGGCATGATTGGATGAAATCAGGCATTGTTGATATCACAAGGTTCTGGGCATGTCAGGATGAAATCAGTCATCATTGTTGATACCACAAGGTTCTGGGCATGTTAGGATGAAATCAGTCATCATTGTTGATATCACAAGGTTCTGGGCATGATAGGATGAAATCAGTCATCATTGTTAATATCACAAGGTTCGGGGCATGTTAGGATGAAATCAGTCATTGTTGATATCACAAGGTTCTGGGCATGTCAGGATGAAATCAGTCATCGTTGTTGATATCACAAGGTTCTGGGCATGATTGGATGAAATCAGTCATCATTGTTGATATCACAAGGTTCTGGGCATGTTAGGATGAAATCAGTCATTGTTGATATCACAAGGTTCTGGGCATGTCAGGATGAAATCAGTCATCATTGTTGATACCACAAGGTTCTGGGCATGTTAGGATGAAATCAGCCATTATTGTTGATATCACAAGGTTCTGGGCATGTGTGGATGAAATCAGTCATTGTTGTTGATATCACAAAGTTCTGGGCATGTTAGGATGAAATCAGTCGTCATTGTTGATATCACGAGGTTCTGGGCATGTTAGGATGAAATCAGTCGTCATTGTTGATATCACAAGGTTTTTGGCATGTCAGGATGAAATCAGTCATCATTGTTGATATCACAAGGTTCTGGGTATGTTAGGATGAAATCAGTCATCATTGTCAATACCACAAGGTTCTGGGCATGTGTGGATGAAATTAGTCTTCATTGTTGATATCACAAGGTTCTGGGCATGTTAGGCTGAAATCCGTCATCATTGTTGATTTCATAGCCCAGTCAGATATTAACTGAAATCATGGCTTGTTTTACTTGATGGATTCTCCTGTTTGTTTGTATCCGTAGATATGGAGGCGATCGCCAACGCACCTCAAGAACGTAGAGTTCATCTGTCTGAGCCAGAGGTCAGCTTCTGTATCTACATGATAGAGAAATACGGTGAGGATTACAAGGTAAGGTCATACTGGTCAACATATAATACATTTGTATAACAAACTGTTAGTACTGAGTCACCGAGGAACCAGACATGTAGGTAATACCCAGTATGTGTCACTGTAGATTCAGTTGCCACTTATTTAGAACCTGGTTATAAAAAAATGTTTTTCCAATGTCAGTGACCAGCCCAGTGTTACCATTGTAAGTAAAGGTGAGGTGCCAGTTGAGGTTTACTGACCTGTAAGCAATACAAATTTAACTAAAACCCATGGGATATTATTTGGGTTACAGAATTTATGCATGTAGTATTGAATGATGTATACTCAGCTTGATATAACTAGAGGAGAGATGATTGAGGATCTCTGATTTGAATGGTTGTGTTGAATCTTTATTTTTTCAGGCCATGGCCAGAGATTACAAGAATTACTACCAAGATACGCCAAAGCAGATTCGCAAAAAGATCAACACATTCAAAAGCATCCCAGAACAGTACAATGAATACCTGCAGGGGAAGACAAAGTCTGGCATGGACACCACGTGACCTTCACAATAAATATTTATTATTTATTCAGTTTGTTCTGTTCTTATTATGTTTTTCCCAGAGTGAGAATGCAAGCTTAAAAAACATGAAAGGACTTATAATAAAAAGTGATGGGAGTGCAATGACAAAGTTCAAAGCTACTTTTAAGCCTCAGTCTGTGTAGGCTGATTGGCCATTTGCATCATCCATGCCATCCATCCATCTGTCTTCTGAACCTTTACCTTCACTATAAAGCATCCATCTATCTGTCATCCATCTGTAAACTTTTACCTTCACTATAAAGCATCCATCTATCTGTCATCCATCTGTAAACTTTTACCTTCACTATAAAGCATCCATCTATCTGTCATCCATCTGTAAACTTTTACCTTCACTATAAAGCATCCATCTATCTGTCATCCATCTGTAAACTTTTACCTTCACTATAAAGCATCCATCTATCTGTCATCCATCTGTAAACTTTTACCTTCACTATAAAGCATCCATCTATCTGTCATCCATCTGTAAACGTTTACCTTCACTATAAAGCATCCATCTATCTGTCATCCATCTGTAAACTTTTACCTTCACTATAAAGCATCTATCTGTCATCCATCTGTAAACTTTTACCTTCACTATAAAGCATCCATCTATCTGTCATCCATCTGTAAACTTTTACCTTCACTATAAAGCATCCATCTATCTGTCATCCATCTGTAAACTTTTACCTTCACTATAAAGCATCCATCTATCTGTCATCCATCTGTAAACTTTTACCTTCACTATAAAGCATCCATCTATCTGTCATCCATCTGTAAACTTTTATCTTCACTATAAAGCATCCATCTATCTGTCATCCATCTGTAAACTTTTACCTTCACTATAAAGCATCCATCTATCTGTCATCCATCTGTAAACTTTTATCTTCACTATAAAGCATCCATCTATCTGTCATCCATCTGTAAACTTTTTCCTTCACAATAAAGCATCCATCCATCTGTCATCTGTCTGTAAAAAATATAATGACAGATAATATAAACTTATTTATTGTATCCCCAGACAAAGTCAGGGGATACTATGTTTTCATACCGGTCCCCCCCCCCCCCCCGCCGCCTATAAATCTTGTTGGCGCGATAACTCAAAAAATATTTCATGGATCTTTACCAAACTTGGTATATATATAGATATGGGTGAGAGGACGACCCCTATTTAAAATGAGGTTATGACCTTTACTAGGAGAGTGTCCTTGACCTTGAATAGATCCAGTTTTGGGGATTATCACACAAAATCTTAAATATCTCAAGAAATCTTGCATGGATTGATCCCAAAACCAAGTTGATCGAAGATCATGGATAGGGTTGTCATGTTCCAGAAACTGGCAGCACCACCTATTGTTCTTTAATTGTTTTTGTGTCTTGTAATACCCCCTTAATTGTCACTTGACAGTAGTGTGAGCATTATATGTCAAAAACTAATGGACAGATTTCTTTTATATTATGCATTTACATAGATATGGGTTATGGGATGATGTTTATTTAAATTTGGGTCATGACCTTTCCTATGAGAGTGGCCTTGACCTTGAATATTCCCAAATTTGGTGAAATTCACACAAAATCTTTAATATCTCATTAGGGGATACATGGAATGATCCAAAAATCAAATTGACCAAAGATCTTGGATAGCTTTGTCATTTGCAGAAGACAGATGGCGCCACCTTGTGTCATTAGCTCAGCTGACTATAAGTCATCTGAGCTATAGTCGTGGTCCATTGTCCGTCGTCCGTCCGTCTGTCCGTCCGTCCGTCCGTCCGTCCGTCCGTAGATGTGGCACGTTTTGAAACCGTAAGACCTAGGAATCCAAAATTCGGCATAATGTTAGATGTCCCCAAGATCTCCTACCAAGCCGAAAACTGGGTCTTTGCAACTTCGTTCCTTTGAGAAATTAAGGAAAAACCTCAATTTTTTATTAAAAACCTATTTTCACACTTTAGGACTGCCTAATATCAAAACCACTCATCTGTTTTTCCTCATATTTACCATAAATATTCCTCTATATAGTTCCTATGTACATGCCAGAAATTATGTCTGTATTATTTAATTCAAAAAAGTTCTGGGCCCAAACATAATGCATTTTGAAAAAAATAAGGAAAGATATTTGATCACTTAACACAAAAAATGTTAAAGGTGTGGACCTTTTTTCCAGTAATATAACTTTAATTAATCAAAATTAAATTGTATACCCAAAATTAGATGAAAATCTTTTAAATTTTTTAAAATATTAATAAAAATAAAAAATTGGTACCTTAAATTTTGCCCAACTTTGACCATGGCACGTTTTTTTCCTGTAAGTACTTTGGATTTAATTTTCACAGCATGTTTTTGTCAGCATTTCAACTGTTAACACCAAAAATTTGAAACCAGTTGATCAAAAACTGTAGATTTTAATCAAGTTTTCAAGCACCTTGTAACATATTGTATACATCAAGCTAGTGTTATTCAGTTTGCAAAAGCTCAGCTCCCCAGCTTCAGCTCTAAGTTCCTTAAATTCAGCATACAGTTAGATGTCTCCAAAATCCCCTACCATGCCAAGAATTTGGTCACTAGGACTTAATACCTTCGAGATATTAATTAAAAACTTCATTTTTCCATTAAAAACTCATTGTTACACTTCAAGACTGCCTAATATCAAAACAACTGATCTGACTTTAATCATAAACAATATACATATTTTTCATTCTCTATGCACATCCCAGAATGATGTCAGTATTGCGTAATTGTTTTAAGTTATGGGCCCAAACAAAATGCACTTTGTAAAAAATCAAGAAATATATTTACTCCCTTAACAAGGGCATTGCTAGAGATTTTTTTGTCAGGGATGTAACATTATTTAATCAAGATTCAATTGAATACCCAAAATTAGTTCTGAATTTTTCAAATTTTATAAGTTATTAGTATAAATATAAAATAAGTACCTTAAATTTTGCCCAACTGTGACCATGGCACGTTTGTTTCCCGTGAGCACTGTTGATATAATTTTCATATCATGCACACATAAGGATTTCAGCTTTTTAGTTTAGAAAGCTGAAAGAAATTGGCCAAAAATTGTAGCTTTTATTAATGTTTTTTATGAGACCCTGTCAGACTTTGGCTCTCTCCAGCCCCTCTTGAGTCACCTGTATGTTGACCTTGTTGACCTTTCATCAAATTATGCACGCTTGAGGCGAGGCATACAGGAATCCAGGCAGCTTATGGCCAGCCACAGTTGATCCAGGTGTCCAACCCAACTCATCTAGTAGTTTTAACCAACAACATAACAATAAACAACAAATTAATAAATTTTTATTGGTTTTTAATAACAAATTAAAGAAAAATAGAAAAGGAATTTGTTAGTTTATAATAACAGGAAATTAACTTGCAGTTACTGATGATATAAGAATCTTGTATCGATGGGTAGAATGTCACATATTCCAAATAACACCATGCAGTCACCTATGGCATTTTTCAGTTCAATTTTAATGAAAAAGAAGTAAATCATATTATTCATTACTAATCATTAGGGATCATATGAAGGAAATTAATGATAGACAAAGATGCAGTTGATAATATTAATCTAGATTCCTACTGTGTCTAGTGTGTACATTGATGTGAAATTAGTCCAAAATGAATATTTCACAGTTATTTTTTAATATAAATAAAAGCCATAAAACCAGGTACTTATGATCATTATTTAAATGTGTGAATTTTGTATATTCTGGATTCTCAACATCATTGTTTGGTGAAAATTGAATAAATACCAGACATGGTGCGAATACTTTGTAATTGTATTTAAATACGAATATGATTATGTACTCCATTATAAAATTTCTTGCATAAAGAATGGGAATTCAGGTAAAAATGAAAGTATATGAATACTTGTGCAAATACTTTCAAAATGTATTCATGAATGCATTCATGAATATATTCTTTAATATTATTTTAATAATCATATCAGTTATATTTCATTTTTAAAAAATCATATGATTCTCTTATTATTTTTAATAAAAATTATTTTTGGGACAATATTTGTAATTTTTTTTAATAAATAGTTAAACTCTTATATTATATGTTCTGCTTATAAGTTATATGGCCAAGTCAAAATCTGTGTGACAATAGTACTCCAATTGTTAATAAAATAAATGAAATCAATCCTCTTCCCTGTCTCCAAAGGTACTATCAAAATCATTCATAAGCTAAACAACAACAACTCATAATACAGCTTATATTTATTACCACACAAAACCAGCATGTGCCTCATTTCTAAATAATATTTTTTATCATAAATAACAGCTGAGCGTCGTGACCCATAGGTCCCTTGTTTTCTTGTTAAAATGATGTTAACGCAATAACTTTGTAAGAATTTGAGGTACAGTCATCAAACCTACAGATTTGATGTATCTTATCAAGGGCTAGGTCAAGTTCGAACATGGATGACCTTGATGCATTTTTCCAAGGTCACAGCAGCGATTATGCTAAAATGATATTAGGGCAATAACTCAAAAAGAATTTGTGGTACAGTCACCAAACGTACAGTTTAGATGCATCTTATCAAGGGCTAGGCCAAGTTCAAATATGGATGACCTTGATGCATTTTTCAAGGTCACAGAGGCGATAACGCTGAAATGATGTTAACTTTAATATCTCACTGAGGGATGCATGGATTGGTCCAAAAATCAAATTGACATAAGATCTTTGATAGCATTGATTTCTGCAGAAGACAGGTGGCGCCACCTTATGTTGTTTTCTTTTGCTTAAATGATGTTTAAACAGAATAACTTTGTAAGAATTTGAGGTACAGTCACCAAACCCACAAGTTTGATGCATCTTATCAACGGCTAGGTCAAATTTGAACATGGATGACCTTGATACATTTTTTCAAGGTCACAGCAGGGATAATGTTAAAATGAAATTATGGCAATAACTAAAAAAAAAATTGTTGGTACAGTCACCAAACTTACTGGTTAGATGCATCTTATCAAGGGCTGGGGGAGGGGCTGGGGGGAGGTTAATTATCTGGGGATACTATGGCACCTGGCACCTGCGGTGCCAAGAAATATCTAGTTATACATTGATTGTACAAATAGTTATTATTACTAATCGAGGCACTCTCCATGGCTCCGGTGATTGCGTTCGGTAGTCTGCAGAGGTGGAGGAAACCGGAGTACCCGGAGAAAACCACCGGCCTTGGACGTGCAACTACAACCCACTCTCATAGCCACGCCGGGGATCGAACCCGGGTCGCCAGCAGAGAGAGCCAAGCATTTTACCACTCAGCTGTTCAGGCCCCTCACTTGTTAAAAAATCAAGAAATGTATTTACTCCCTTAACATGAGAATTGGTGAAACTAGTGATTTTTTTGTCTGGGATATAACATTATTTAATCAAGATCCAATTGTATACCCAAAATTAGTTCTGATTTTTAGCGAACCTGTGAGCTTATGCGATGGTGCAGCGTCTGCGGTGTGTGTCATGCGTCATCTTTACGATAACCATAGCTATCTCAAAATGGCAGGAGCTAGCTTCACCAATTTTTTTCCAAATAAACAGTCATCTGAAAAATTCTGTCTGATTTTGTTTATTTTTAGCTCAGCTGACTATAAGTCATCTGAGCTATAGTCGTGGTCCATTGTCCGTCGTCTGTCCGTCCCTCCGTCCATCCGTAAATGTGGCACATTTTGAAACGTAAGACCTAGGAATCTAAAATTCGGCATTATGTTCGATGTCCCCAAGATCTCCTACCAAGCCAAAAACTGGGTCTTTGCGACTTCATTCCTTTGAGAAATTAAGGAAAAACCTCAATTTTTTATTAAAAACCTATTTTTACACTTCAGGACTGCCTAATATCAAAACCACTCATCTGTTTTGCCTCATATTTACCATAAATAATCCTCTATATAGTTCCTATGTACATGCCAGATATTAGGTCTGTATTGTATAATTTAAAAAAGTTATGGGCCCAGACATAATGCATTTTGTAAATAATCAGGAAAGAAATTTGATCACCTAACACAAAACTTGTTAAAACTAAGCACTTTTTTTCAGTAATATTACTTTTATTAATCAAAATTAAATTGTTTCCCAAAATTAGATCAAAATCTTTCAAATTTTTTTAAAATATTAGCAAAAAATAAAAAATTGGTACCTTAAATTTTGCCCAACTTTGACCATGGCATGTTTTTTTTCTGTAACTTCTGTGGATTTAATTTTCAAAGCATGTTTTTGTCAGCATTTCACCTGTTAACACCAAAAGTTTGAAACCAGTTGATCAAAAACTGTAGTTTTTATACAAGTTTTCAAGCACCATGTCACATATTGTTTACATCAAGCTAGTGTTATGCAGTTTGCTAGAGCTCAGCTCCCGAGCTTCAGCTCTAAGTTCCTAAAATTTGGCATACAGTTAGATGTCTCCAAAATCCCCTATCATGCCAAGAATTTGGTCACTAGGACTTAATTCCTTCGAGATATTATTGAAAAACTTCATTTTTCCATTAAAAACCCATTGTTACACTTTAAGACCACTTGATATCAAAACCACTGATCTGACTTTGATCATATATAATATACATATTTTTCTATATATTCATGATGCACATGCCAGAAATGATGTCAGTATTGCATATTTTTTTAAGCGAACCTGTGAGCTTATGCGATGGTGCGGCGTCATCCATCGTGCGTCGTGTGTCGTGCATCGTGCGTCGTACGTCGTGCGTTGTCTGTACATTAACCATAGCTATCTCAACAACGGCAGGAGCTAGCATCACCAAAGTTTTTGCAAATAATCAGTCATCCAAAAAACTTATATCGGATTTTGTTTATATTTTTTCTTACTGCATTTTCTTAGATTTTATAGGGAAAAAGCTAAAAAAGCTTTAAAAATCTTCTCCTCTGAAACTGTCCAGCCAAATTGTCCTATATTTCACAGAAATGATCCCTGGAACAATCTCTCTCAAGTTTGTTCGAATGGTTCCAGTTTGAAGATTTTTGGCTGAGTTACAGGAGGTTGAACTAAGTCATCTGTCCAAAAAAGCACACTAAAATTAAAATCTCAGAAACGGTGAGAGCTATAAACACCAAATTTTATACCAATGTTTGTCACATATGTCATATCTGATTTTGAGGTATTGGTGGCGCCACCTACATTGATGTGTGTTTTACAAGCGAAAATGTAATTTTAAACTCTTCTAGCTCATACACTGATTTATGATGAAACTGTTAAGCTGATCAGTTTAAACTTTAAAAGAATTATTCTATGGTAGGGTTTTGCCAGTTTTATAAAAATAGATTGGGTAAAAACAGTTTTAAAAAAGCATTGTAGCCAATTGAAAAAAAGGCTTTCTGTATTTGAAAACAGACTGAGTTTCAGAAGCCAAGTCAAAAGGTCACTCAGTACAAACAAGTGGGGTCCAGACATCACCATGGCAACTGACCTGGCTCGGGGGGTGTCTAGACAATGTGTCTAGACAGCGTCTAGACGTCTAGACAATGTTTAGATGCAGAATTCCCAGATTATTGGAACTATATCTTTAAACTGTTTGAAAAGACTTGGTTTGCATTTAAAGCGAAACAGGGTTTATCATCAAGTCACATGTGAACTGCAACGCCCTCATTTTTGGTTGACCTCTGACCTTTCCTCACTGCCCAGCGTCCATTTGTGCGGCTGTTTCCACACATAAACCCGCATATCTCGGGAACCGTTTGAACGATCAGGCTAAAAATTTTGCACAAATGTAGCCGTTTGAAAGCTTTATAACATTCACTAAATAATGGTGGCACCACCTGCAACCATTTTTGCATAGGGTCCATCTGTTCATCTACCTTGGGATAATATCACTCATATCTCAGCAGTGGTTGGACTTATCCACCTGAAATTTTGCAGGTTTATACATCCTGGACAGCTCTCTTGATTTTATGACAGGTGGCGCCACGTACATTCATGTTTACTCTGCAGACATCCACGCTCATATCTCGGGAACCATTTGACCGATTGGGGCAAAATTTTGCATGTCTATAGATCTCACATAGCTCTTCATCATTGGCAAAACTGGTGGCACCACCTGCAACCACTTATGCACAGTGTCCATCTGTTCATCTGCCTTGGGATAAAATTACTCATATTTCAGAAGTGATTTGACTTTTCCACCTGAAATTTTGCAGATTTATACATCCTGGACAGCTCTCTTGATTTTATGACAGGTGGCGCCACCTTCATTCAGGTTAACTCTGCAGACATCCAAGCTCATATCTCGGGAACGGTTCGACCGATTGGGCCAAAATTTTGCATGTGTATAGATCTCATATAGCTCTTTATCATAGGCAAAACTGGTGGCGCCACCTGCAACTATTTATGCACAGGGTCCATCTGTTCATCTACCTTGGGATAAAATCACTCATATCTCAGCAGTGGTTGGACTTATCCACCTGAAATTTTGCAGGTTTATACATCCTGGACAGCTTTCTCGATTTTATGACAGGTGGTGCCACCTACATTCATGTTTACTCTGCAGACATCCAAGCTCATATCTAGGGAACCGTTTGACCGAGTAGGGCAAAATTTTGCATATGTATAGATCTCACATAGCTCTTCATCATTGGCAAAACTGGTGGCACCACCTGCAACAACTTATGCACAGCGTCCATCTGTTCATCTGCCTTGGTATAAATTTACTCTTATTTCAGAAGTGGTTTGACTTATCCACCTGAAATTTTGCAGGTTTATACATCCTGGACAGCTTTCTCGATTTTATGACAGGTGGCGCCACGTACATTCATGTTTACTCTGCAGACATCCACGCTCATATCTCGGGAACCGTTTGACCGATCAGGCTAAAAATTTTGCACAAATGTAGCCCTTTGATAGCTTTATAACATACACTAAAAAACGGTGGCACCACATGCAACCATTTTTGCACAGTGTCCATCTGTTCATCTGCCTTGGGATAATATCACTCATATCTCAGCAGTGGTGTGACTTATCCACCTGAAATTTTGCAGGTTTATACATCCTGGACAGCTTTCTCGATTTCATGACAGGTGGCGCCACGTACATTCACATTTACTCTGCAGACATCCAAGCTCATATCTCGGGAACCGTTTGACCCATTGGGCCAAAATTTTGCATGTGTATAGATCTCACATAGCTCTTCATCATTGGCAAAACTGGTGGCACCACCTGCAACCACTTATGCACAGCGTCCATCTGTTCATCTGCCTTGGGATAAAATTACTCATATTTCAGAAGTGGTTTGACTTATCCACCTGAAATTATGCAGGTTTATACATCCGGACAGCTCTCCTGATTTTATGACAGGTGGTGCCACTTACATTCAGGTTTACTCTGCAGACATCCAAGCTCATATCTCGGGAACGGTTCGACCGATTGGGGCAAAATTTTGCATGTGTATAGATCTCACATAGCTCTTCATCATTGGGAAAACTGGTGGCGCCACCTGCAACTATTTATGCACAGCGTCCATCTGTTCATCTGCCTTGGGATAAAATCACTCATATCTCAGCAGTGGTTGGACTTATCCACCTGAAATTTTGCAGGTTTATACATCCTGGACAGCTTTCTCGATTTTATGACAGGTGGCGCCACGTACATTCATGTTTAATCTGCAGACAACCACGCTCATATCTCGGGAACCGTTTGACCGATTGGGGCAAAATTTTGCATGTGTATAGATCTCACATAGCTCTTCATCATTGGCAAAACTGGTTGCACCACCTGCAACCACTTATGCACAGCGTCCATCTGTTCATCTGCCTTGGGATAAAATTACTCATATTTTAGAAGTGGTTTGACTTATCCACCTGAAATTTTGCAGGTTTATACATCCGGACAGCTCTCTTGATTTTATGACAGGTGGTGCCACCTACATTCATGTTTACTCTGCAGACATCCACGCTCATATCTAGGGAACCGTTTGACCGATTGAGGCAAAATTTTGCATGTGTATAGATCTCACATAGCTCTTCATCATTGGCAAAACTGGTGGCACCACCTGCAACCACTTATGCACAGCGTCCATCTGTTCATCTGCCTTGGGATAAAATTACTCATATTTTAGAAGTGGTTTGACTTATCCACCTGAAATTTTGCAGGTTTATACATCCGGACAGCTCTCTTGATTTTATGACAGGTGGTGCCACCTACATTCAGGTTTACTCTGCAGACATCCACGCTCATATCTCGGGAACGGTTCGATTGATTGGGGCAAAATTTTGCATGTGTATAGATCTCACATAGCTCTTCATCATAGGCAAAACTGGTGGCGCCACCTGCAACTATTTATGCACAGCGTCCATCTGTTCATCTGCCTTGGGATAAAATCACTCATATCTCAGCAGTGGTTGGACTTATCCACCTGAAATTTTGCAGGTTTATACATCCTGGACAGCTTTCTCGATTTTATGACAGGTGGCGCCACGTACATTCATGTTTACTCTGCAGACAACTACGCTCATATCTCGGGAACCGTTTGACCGATTCAGGCAAAATTTAGCATGTGTATAGATCTCACATAGCTCTTCATCATAGGCAAAACTGGTGGCGCCACCTGCAACTATTTATGCACAGCGTCCATCTGTTCATCTGCCTTGGGATAAAATCACTCATATCTCAGCAGTGGTTGGACTTATCCACCTGAAATTTTGCAGGTTTATACATCCTGGACAGCTTTCTCGATTTTATGACAGGTGGTGCCACCTACATTCATGTTTACTCTGCAGACAACCAAGCTCATATCTAGGGAACCGTTTGACCGAGTAGGGCAAAATTTTGCATGTGTATAGATCTCACATAGCTCTTCATCATTGGCAAAACTGGTGGCACCACCTGCAACAACTTATGCACAGCGTCCATCTGTTCATCTGCCTTGGTATAAATTTACTCTTATTTCAGAAGTAGTTTGACTTATCCACCTGAAATTTTGCAGGTTTATACATCCTGGACAGCTTTCTCGATTTTATGACAGGTGGCGCCACGTACATTCATGTTTACTCTGCAGACATCCACGCTCATATCTCGGAAACCGTTTGACCGATCAGGCTAAAAATTTTGCTCAAATGTAGCCCTTTGATAGCTTTATAACATACACTAAAAAACGGTGGCACCACATGCAACCATTTTTGCACAGTGTCCATCTGTTCATCTGCCTTGGGATAATATCACTCATATCTCAGCAGTGGTGTGACTTATCCACCTGAAATTTTGCAGGTTTATACATCCTGGACAGCTTTCTCGATTTCATGACAGGTGGCGCCACGTACATTTACATTTACTCTGCAGACATCCAAGCTCATATCTCGGGAACCGTTTGACCCATTGGGCCAAAATTTTGCATGTTTATAGATCTCACATAGCTCTTCATCATAGGCAAAACTGGTGGCACCACCTGCAACAACTTATGCACAGCGTCCATCTGTTCATCTGCCTTGGGATAAAATTACTCATATTTCAGAAGTGATTTGACTTATCCACCTGAAATTTAGCAGGTTTATACATCCTGGACAGCTTTCTCGATTTTATGACAGGTGGTGCCACGTACATTCATGTTTAATCTGCAGACAACCACGCTCATATCTCGGGAACCGTTTGACCGATTGGGGCAAAACTTTGCATGTGTATAGATCTCACATAGCTCTTCATCATTGGCAAAACTGGTGGCACCACCTGCAACCACTTATGCACAGCGTCCATCTGTTCATCTGCCTTGGGATAAAATTACTCATATTTCAGAAGTGGTTTGACTTATCCACCTGAAATTATGCAGGTTTATACATCCGGACAGCTCTCTTGATTTTATGACAGGTGGTGCCACGTACATTCAGGTTTACTCTGCAGACATCCAAGCTCATATCTCGGGAACGGTTCGACCGATTGGGGCAAAATTTTGCATGTGTATAGATCTCACATAGCTCTTCATCACTGGCAAAACTGGTGGCACCACCTGCAACCACTTATGCACAGCGTCCATCTGTTCATCTGCCTTGGGATAAAATTACTCATATTTTAGAAGTGGTTGGACTTATCCACCTGAAATTTTGCAGGTTTATACATCCGGACAGCTCTCCTGATTTTATGACAGGTGGTGCCACCTACATTCAGGTTTACTCTGCAGACATCCAAGCTCATATCTCGGGAACAGTTCGACCGATTGGGCCAAAATTTTGCATGTTTATAGATCTCATATAGCTTTTCATCATAGGCAAAACTGGTGGCGCCACCTGCAACCATTTATGCACAGCGTCCATCTGTTCATCTGCCTTGGGATAAAATCACTCAAATCTCAGCAGTGGTTGGACTTATCCAACTAAAATTTTGCAGATTTATACATCCTGGACAGCTTTCTCGATTTTATGACAGGTGGTGCCACCTTCATTCATGTTTACTCTGCAGACATCCACGCTCATATCTCAGGAACCGTTTGACCGATTGGGGCAAAATTTTGCATGTTTATAGATCTCACATAGCTCTTAATCATTGGGAAAACTGATGGCGCCACCTGCAACCACTTATGAACACCGTCCATCTGTTCATCTGTCTTGGGGTAAAATCACTCATATCTCAGCAGTGGTTAGACTTATCCACCTGAAATTTTGCAGGTTTATACATCCTGGACAATTTTCTCGATTTTATGACAGGTGGCACCACCTACATTCACGTTTACGCTGCAGACATCCATGCTAATATGCAACACACCGCACTCTTTTTTCCTTGCCACTTAATCCATGCCTCACTTCACCCATCCCACTCTGATTTTTGTGGATACACATAGTCGCTTGTCGACTACCCATATTCTAGTTTTATAATGTCCTAGTCTGAAACTTGCAGGTCTGAAATGTCCATTTTGCTGAAATCATAAAGACTAAGGTAGATATGCAGGACTTAAGGGATCAATATTAAATTTTAAAAATAAACCTCCATTCATACTCCCAAACTTTGCACAGGTTGCATTAGGCCTGTAGACCTTGTTTTAGTTATGGGCCAAAACATAATGCACTTTTTAAAAAATCAAGAAATATATTTACTCACTTAAGATGAGAATTGCTGAAGCTGGAGACTTTTTTTCAGGAATATAACTTTATTTAATCAAGATTCAACTGTTAACCCAAAATAATATCTGAATTTTGCAAATTTTTCAAGTTATTAGCATAAATAAAAAATCAATACCTTAAATTTTGTCCAATTTTGGCAATGGCACGTTTTTTCCCTGTAAGCACTGTTGATTTAATTTTCACAGCATATAAACATAAGGATTTAATCTTTTAAAATCTGAAATTTCAAAGGAATTGATAGAAAAGAGTAGCTTTTATTCAAGTTTTCATACACTATGTCAAGTGTTGTTTACATCTGGCCCACCTAGTAGTACAGCCTTCACTTGCATTATGTAACCCATCCCAGGCAGCTTACCTTGGCTCAGCTTGGCCACTACTAGCAGGCTTCCCCTCTGCCCTGCACACCCTCCCCCCCCCCCCCAGATGGTGCATTAACTAGATGAATGTTATAATTTTCTGTATTTCATTCTATTCTTGCCTATATGCAATGCTACATTTTAGATTTTGTATTTACCACCAGGGTTACAAGATTAAAGTGCACATTTAATTGTGCCCACAAAGTGGTGTATTGCTATGAAAGTGTGGATGTTCATCAGATAAGTAATTCCTTACTTGAGAAGAGTAAAAACTTCACCAGGTGTGAAATTGACTATTAATTCCAGTAATAAATTATAGCTTAGATTGTGATTAGCATAATGATATTGTTTGTCCCTCATTCAACCAACAGTGTGTATACTTTATTTGAAAAGAAGTGTTATTTTACCAAATTTACTGAATCTTTTATTTCGGTGAATAAGATTAAGCATGTACTGAAAACTCAAATGTGCAAAACTTTTTAATAGTGATTCAAGGAATAACCTTGTAGATGCCATGTTGTGGCATTATTTTCTTTTAAATTCAGTTTAAACATTTGTGATTTAAAAATAATAAAAATATATGTGTATGCATAATATGACCCAATATGAGCTACACTCTGTATATATAATGATTGCAACTTAGAATTCTAATATTTTAACTTATATTTTAGTGGTTTTTTAATACAAATTTATAAAACGTAAATAAAAAAAATTAATCAGATAAAAAAACTATTTTAATGGAAAAAGTGGATATGCTTAAATAATAGGCTTATATATAAACTTAAATGCATTATTCCCTTGAAAGTATTAGTCCATTCTGTCCACTGGCCTGTTTATCTGTAAATTTTTCAAATGCATCACAGTATCTTAAACCTTTTTACTGTTTTTCTTCATGACAGTCTTGTCAGAGTATAAGTTTGCAGTCATATATTTAGAACTTTACTATAACCAAATAGGAGGGCCTCTTTCCTCTTTGCTTCTCATATGCTTATATAAATGAAAAACATTAAAATAGAATATTTTGCATTTGCAAAAATTACAAACTTAAGCTGAGCGCCGTGACCCAGGGGTCCCTTGTTTTCTAACTGCATTTTCTGAGATTTTATAGGGAAAAAGCTAAAAAAGCTTTAAAAATCTTCTTCTCCGAAACTGTCCAGCCAAATTGTCCAATAATTCACAGAAATGATCCCTGGAACAATCTTTCTAAAGTTTGTTTGAAGGTCAGTTCGGAGATTTTGGCCGAGTTACAGGAGGTTGAACTTAGTCATCTGTCCAAAAAAGCACACTGAAATTAAAATCTCAGAAACGGCTAGAGCTGTCATCACCAAATTTTATGCCAATGTTTGTCACATATGTCATATCTGAATTTGAGGTATTGGTGGCGCCACCTACATTGATCTGTTTTTTACAAGCAAAAATGTATTTTAGACATGAGGAATGGGATGAACATGTATTCACAATAACACCATGGAGTCACCTATGGTATTTTTCATTTCAATTTTAATAATGAAAAAATGCATGCGATAATAATATAAATTTTAAGATCTTTTCCAAGTCTTTCAGCTTGTTAATTTAAATTAATTGCAAAATTTAAAAAAAAAATAAGTAAAAATATGTCAAATTTTAAAATTTTACTCAGACAAGTACTAATTAAAGATGTCAATATGTTTCACTAATGACACTGAGCCTAGTGGCTGTATCAGCTGTCACAAGACTATGTAAATAATCATAATTTATATTACTGGTTCCTTTATTTCAGTTAACAAAATTAAACTTGCCCATCTTTAGTTTTCTCCTTTATATAATTTCAAGCTTGTTCTTATACTTGTGTTATTTTTTACACATATAATGGTTCATAGCTAAGATTCCTTTAAATTTTTTTTCTGATGCATCTTTTTTTAATAAAAATATTCAAATATTTCTGTAATGTTAATAATTGTGTTGAGACTTTTGCTATGTTTAGTGTATAGATTGATGTGAGAGTAGTCCAAAGTGAATATTTGAAATATTTTGAAATTCTTTACTGAATAACAAATAACTATATGTTCATAAATGAAACTGCGCAAAGCAAGAAACATAATATAACTAGTTTTGGGGGCCTAGTTGTAATGTCCATGCAGGTCTCAACGACGGGAGTCCCACAGTTCAAATCTCAGCTTAGGAGCGGTGAGGTTTTTCACGGAGTCAAAGCATGTTTTTTTTATTTTGAGGATATTGCAGTGAACCAAAAAAAAATCATAGTTTATCCGTACATTTTGCTTTTTTTAACCTGGAAACATTAAACATGCCCTGCGCACATATAGCTCATAGATAACCTCCCGGGTTTCGAATAAATACTTAAGTATAAGGTGACAAGTGCCTTGCCTGCTGCAGCAACATGCATATCACAGAGCTTTATTAGGTGTATAAGCTGCTGTCATATGCCATAACAAGTGATGGGTTTTGTAGAAGGGACAAGGTATTTATTAGCGTTGAAAATTGGATAAATCTTACCAATTCAAGTTTTACCATGTTGAGTTTCCGCTCATTATAAATCTATATATGAGAAATATGTGACCACATCACATGTGTATCCTGCATTGTAATGCAGTGTAATTTGTTCTAGTTAAAATTTGTTCTTACCTGTGCACTAATTCTGATTTTTATAAGTAAAGAGGTGACTTTTCTTTAATGTGTAATGTATTAATCGATATAATTGCGTTGTTGTCAACTGAAAGCAAGGAAATTTGACGTGATATCTTTCCATATGTTGTCCAATTTTGTAATATTTTGTTAGAGGGCGACAATTTTCACGACCGCCCCGGCAAAAAGGCTAGGTACGCCGCTGAACATGCCTAATTTCAACAGAAACCTCTGTGTGATCATCATGACTCCTGTACCGTACTGCCATCTAGCGGCCAAATTATATATTAACATGGCATGGGGGCGTCCCGAGTTCACTGGGTATTTCTTATGACACTTTTTAAGTTGTAATAAGGGCGTGAAGCATTGGTAATCAATTACAAAAACAAAGCTTGAAAAGAGAGGGTATGTTCGCCATTCCTGTGTACATAAATGTCAGCTAGGTGGTGAGGGCAGAAGGCAAAAAGAAAAAAAAAACCAACTTTCAAGCAAAAGAAATGGCTGATTTATAAGCTGACTTATACTTACTTTGCGTGTTCTCGTTAATTCTTGTTTGATGCCAAACGTAACTTATAAAGATTTCTACGAGACTTTGACCGTCTGGCTTAAAGCTTATCAAATGCTACCCAAATAAGAAAACTATCCCCGTTGTATGATAAGACAGAGTTATAAGCATTTTCGCTCGTAGGTGACGCCACTTATGTTGGACAAGTTTCTTTGATCCAAAATAGTCTTTTGCGCTAATCAATATGAGCATTTAACCCTTGAAAAAATATGCTACAATTGCTTAAGCAAGAAAAATTTTATAAGAATTGTATTGATTTTTGTATTTGTTGACATATAGAGTTTCATGGCTGAAAATCTCTGCCGCTATCAGCACTAAATGTTACTCACATGTGATTGTCACTTGCAGCTGGGGCCGCCTTTGTTGGCGTGCTCTCTGTCAGGGGAAAAGATATTTTTACTTTTTTTCTGAAATTTTCTGAATCAGAACAGATTAAAAACTTTCGCTTTCTTATCATGGAGAATCATATACTGGAGCAATCGAAATGAAATAATTTTAAACTAAATTGTTTTCAAAATGGCGTTTGTACGGTGCATAGAAGGTTGCCGATATTTTTTTAAACAATGCTGGGGATTACACAAATTTAATGTAACATCTGTTACAAAATATTACAGGAACTAGATACCAAGAGGTATCACCTATATGAACGTTTGCAGAAATATAGGTTATAAGATTGTTGCGGCTCATTGTATTAGCCAAAAAAAGTTTCTGCGGACACTGTTTTCACGTGATTTCCACCGCCGCTTTCGTCTACATTGAACTCCTCAAAAACCATTGATCGATCTTAATCCCGGCATAATTGTCTGGTCACATGTGAAAAATTGTTTTCGCCGCCTACTATCCTTTTTCGCGAAGTGTTCATCTGTGCGTCTTTTATAGCGATAATATCACATATATGAAGGAGTAGTTCAGTGTATCGGGCTGAAATTGTGCATGTCTATAGATCTGGGATACCTTCATCTTGTAATCAAGACGGGTATCGCAATCTGGAATCTGTTTTGCGTGGCGTATATCCGTGCGTTTGCTGTGGGTGAAAATCACTCATACTTAAGCAGTTGTACAATGTATCGACCTGAAATTTGGCATGCCCATCCAGCTTGGATAGCTTTCTCGTACACATGACAGGTGGCGCCACATATAATCAGGTATTTGTAGAATACAGCCATGCATTTATTTCAGGAGTGGTTTGACGTGTCCGTCTGAAATGTTGCATGTCCATAGATCTTTAATATCTTAATCTAGTACAAAAACCTTGTAGCGCCACCTACAATAATTTCGACTGGCGTCTATCCATAAATCTGTTCGGTTCGTTTATTTAATAATACTTTAAAAAGTGATTATTCAAAATAATAAATAATTACATGATAGAAGAAAAAAAAAGAGAAAATTACACAAGCGGACCAAAATAATAATAATAATAATAATAATAATAACTATAATAATAATAATAAATAAATGAACTAGCTGACCCCTTCAACCCCCTATATAGACCCTGAAGTTTTATGTCTAAACTAACTAGAATGTCTTGCCCGAAACATAATTTTTGCAAGCTGTTCTAGCAGAATTTATTGTTGTTACTTAATTAAGCTATCTGGACACACAAGCACATTGCATGAAAGAAATTCAACAATAGCACATACCATTAAATTTTAGAAGGGGCGGTCCAGAACTGTCCGGTATTTTGTGTTGCCGGTCCTGTCCGGCCAAATATTGTGGACCAGACCGATCCAAACGGTATCCTCAGCAACTAGATATATCAGCCTGAAATTGTTCACGTTTATTCATCTGTAATAGGTTTGTCCTGATGGAGCCTCTTACTATCACGTTGTCGTAGAAATACATTGGTGCTTTATTTCAGGAGTGGTTTTGCATATCGGCCTGAAATGCCTTGCATGTTTATCCATCTCAAACGGTTCTCTCGTACACAAGACTGGTGTGCGCCACCTTCAGTCATGTATTCAACTATTCATAGAATTCATTCATGCATCTATCTCAGTGTGGTTAAATTTTGCATGTCCATAGATCTTGCATGGATTGCTCTTTTTGATATACAAAACTAGGGGCGTCACCTGCAGTCGTTATTGCTTGTAGGCCATCTGTGCAGCTCCTTTTGGTGAAATTCTAAAACCTCAGTATTTCAGTGGTTCTAAAACCTCAGTATTTCAGTGTAATGGCCAGATTCCACATTAATGTTGAACAGCTTTTTCTTACACAAGGCAGGGTACGCTTCATACAATAATTTATTCGTAAAATACATTAATGCGTTCATCTCATGAGTGGTTTGATGTACCTGCCTGAAATTTGTCAGGTCCATAGATCTAGGATGACTGGTGGTGCCACCTACAGTATATTTGTTTTGAGCTTAGTCCATCTGTGCGTATTGGGATACCTGGGCATCACTTAAGCCAAAAATCTTGAGGGCTGTCACATGAGAAACCATTCAATCCCTCACTTTATCTATGCTCCTATGTCTGATACCTGTTGCCGCTTGTCGACTGTCCATATTTTAGTTTTCTTTGAGATTAAATGACCTTTCCTACTTTTTTCAAGATAAGCGAGTAAATATGAACACTTTAGTTTTTTTTCAAATTAAGGGCAGGAATTCCTTGGAGGGAGATGGATTAAATGATTATGAATTACATGTCACTTTAAATGTACCGATCAAAGTGATACGATTTCATCTTTTTACATACTTAATGTTACATCTTTTTCAAAATATCCAAGGAACTGCTGCAGCTATAAGCTTCAAGTTTCACAAGCATATTGATCATGTGACTTGCATGTCAATGTTACCTGTTAGTGGCACCTACTGTGTTAAACGTTCTGTGGATTAAATGGTATTTTCCATTTTATCTTTTGTTGTCTTGACCACCTTGCCTCGCATGTGTCTCCCAGAATTGAGGCGTGTGTTTTTTTAATTCATGCAGGTATTCTTCGCAAAATGACGTTGCAGATGGCAGACTGGTCGACAGCAGAACTTTCATTAATGTTTTTATTTTGGAATCAGTACGCAGGTTAATTAATGGATTGCTTCTTTGACCAGGCTATGTAATGTTTGCCTCAGGAGAATATAATGCAAACTTTGCCTCAGGGATGATGTTATTTACGTTAAACAGGGGCTTCGATGACTAGGTCTATGTAAATCAGCTATGTACAGTTAGCCGCAAGGAGCCCGGATGTAGAGTAAATGCTATTTGAATGACCGGTACCTAGCGATGTGAGATAAAATCTGACTCAGAACGATGTGTTTTCTTTTATTTACGCCAGGGCGATTTTTTTTTCATTCAAATTTTACATGAACGGCTTCTTGGATTGTTAAGATTGATGTACCCATTGATCTTAGGTAGCTTCACCCGACGAAGGCTTCAGGCGCTTTGTATTCGGCATGTCAGATGATATGGACCAAGGTTTGGGATACTACATCATATCCGCCATCTAAAATTCCAAGCCTTTCTAAGTTTAGTGTAAACATTTCAACAAAAAATAAAGATATTCAGGTGATTTATACACGTATTTTAGTTAATCATATGCATGTGTAGGGCGGTCGCCACATATTGCACACAAAAACATATCTCGTAATAAATACTACATACAAAGCAAAAAGCAGGTCACGCCACCTGGCGCCAGCAATATACAAACGGCTTCTACAAAATGCACATCATACGTATAACAAGTATTGGTAATTATAATACTGCTCTGGTAAGATGTATGGCTTAGTTAACAGTCCTAAAAATAACACACCTGTACCCCCATTCTAACACTACGTGACTACCGACGAGTTCTCATGGCAACCGGTCAGTCACGAGACTGGTTGTCATGGTTACAGGTCCATTACCCGTACAGTTACAATGACTACCAGATACCATTTATTTATCTTTGTTTCCAGCTCTATTTGACTGTCAGGGCCTCCTACATAAAATGCTTCCTGATAAGAGATCTCTGATCTCACCATGTGATTGTCTTTAGGAACATTCAAACCTGACCGGTAGAGCTAAAATATCCGATTACCAGCCATTTGCAAGACCCAAAGCCCTTAATAGAATCATTAGTTCGTAATTCGTGACATGTTCGTGGGTGCCGAGTACGTTTGTTTCATTCTGTAAATTTGCTGTGAAGTGATTGCGTGAGAAATGAGAATAATGTGCGATGTTAATTTGACACATGATGGACAAAAGAAGGTCATATAATGGTCAAATGAAAGCAGACGATATCCGGTTGACGGAGAGCGATGGATGACGGACTGGGTGGTATTGATGTCGGTCTGATATAGTATGAATGTATAACTCGTGTGCTTGATGAAAGCACATGAGGAATCTACGAAGCGTGTCTTTGAGAAATTTCTGAGACAGACCAGCCAAGAGGGCTGATAACCGGCGATGGTCATTAAATACATTTCATTAAACATGAGAAGGAGAAAGTAATGGGGAGATTAGACAGAAGTTGGTATTTTAAAAGATGCAAATGATATGTAAATTATCAAAGGAGAAAACAATTAACATACTCCATGCTGTTGTGATGATGATGAAAACTGATTGAACACTGAATCTTATATACATTGTCTTACAGCAAATGAATCTAACTCCGCAATACGGGCCTTGCCAGCTCATCCATGCGTATTGTGCAGCGGCCTTTGAGCGCCGCACTCTTCACCGTGAAGGCTGTCGGATCAAACTGCACGTGATCCATGGTTGCCCTGACGATGGGTGCGCTCAGCTCGTTGATCCGCTCGGTGGCCTTCGCCTGTAGGGCGGACTGTCTGACCGGCGGAATCACATCCTTGTTCTGCACGTATCCTTGCGCATGGCCTTTTGGTTTAGACAACTCCTGAATTCTGTTTGAAGGGGTCGCTTTTAAGGCCGGTATCGTGACCTGTGTACACGAACATTAAGTAAATAAACAATTATTGTTTGTCTCTGTAGGATAAAGGTCATATAAAAGTTATGTAAAATGGACAAGATTAAGGAAAAAAGTTTACATCTAAAGCAGTCAGTTTCCTCAGACACGATGTGCGGTAAAACTGTTGTCTTTCATTTCGGTGAGCAGGCGTTAAGGTCTGATGTTTTGACGTCTGACGGATTTTATGAAAGAGAACAGAAGCTCCAGTTTTTCCAGGAAATAGAAATCATCACCACTAAAAGACATCAACATTAAGACTTAGCAGTTTGGGAATAAAATGAACCAAATAATGTGTAGTCTAGTGAACATGATTAACCTGAAGACAAACAGCTGTGATGAATGTTGGTTTGGGTGACAAATGACCAGAAAAAAATGTTAGATAAAGATAACACACAACTGGTAAACGGTCATCGAACCCTGGAAGGGGTAAATGGTGATCAAAACCTGGAAGAGAAAGTGAAAAACAGAGTGGTTAGAAAAGTGAATTGATATGACAGAGGAGCAGTCGTGACAGCGGCGAGCTGAACTGATCAGATGACTGAGTGTATGCATGACATTGTGAATTAGTGAACTGAAAGGTGATGAGAGGTATGGTGATCACGTGAGAGGTATGGTGATCACGTGAGAGGTATGGTGATCACGTGAGAGGTATGGTGATCACGTGGATGGAAGGCGGTTCAATACAAAAATCTGTGTAAGTGTTCGGAGATGCTGAAACGTGAACCCGTGTGTTAGATGTGTTTTAAATCAAACATCCTGCAGTTTAGCGACAAATCTGCGGTTGGCGTGGTTCTATAAAATTCTTTTCAACAGCTTTTAATCAAGAAGATGTAGTATTAAATTTGAATAAAATAATGTTTTTTAGAAAGATTAGCTTTGAAAAATAAAAGCTTGCTTATGATGCGAGGTATACCTTATTGCGCATGGTACGCATGCTGGAAAAGGTGAGCAGATCTTAAGTTCAGTTGTAAACTGTCGTCCAGGTGGTCAATCCCCAGTAAGAAAGTAAACGGATGCAGTAATATATTACGCGGGAACGTTTCACAGCATTCAATAGTTTGATCTGGATAAACGCTTAAAATTAATAACAAAGGTTGTTGGGCCGTTTCCTCGCATCAAACTGTTAACCACGCAAGTCTATTCAAGTTTCCCTTTCTTGTATTAATGTGCAGGTTTTTTAAAATATGTACAAGTTATACTGATTTAAGAGCATTGTCTGAGATCAACATATATATAGCTACGCATTTAACAAGTAAAACTTTTCACAAGATGCCCCTTTTTATACTTTTAAATAACTTGACAAGACAGTCATCTTCTTTAGACGTAGCACTAAGCGTCCCGTGCAATGTCCAGTCTTAGACAAAACACCAACCAGTCAACAAACAGTAACCGGGCCCTCAGACCAGAACGATGGAACACCTCTCGTTAACTCCGTCACTTTTCCTCACTCAAGATGTATTCCTCCGAGGCGGGACAAAACATCCTGATATACCTAAATAATCCAATCAGAATTAGTTGTTATTTTTATCTGCGGATGGGTACAGCTAGTTCGGAGACGCGTGCTGACGCCACGGCCCGTAGCGCTGTGCCGGCCACAGGCCATATACATGACTTTGGCAGTAGATATCCCTCCACTGTTGATTTGTGACGCGCCAGTTCCCTCGTTCGATTTGATGTTGGGGCAAGCAAAGCCGTCCGCTCCACCTAGCGGACAAAGCAATATGTACAGATCACATGATAATTTTTCATGCAAATCGTTAAAAAGCAGCCAAAAGCGATCATTACCAATGAAAACACATCCGGCGCCGAGCTAAGAAAGGTCGAAGAAATGTTTATGTACAATCAAGGATGCAGGAGAACATCTGTAATGTATATATACAGCTATAACGCTAGTCCCGAATAACAGGTTTGTAAAACGTTTTTAAAATAATCGCATAATTAAAGAAGTTAATATATTCATATATTTTTAAATAAAAATTTTAAATAATAATCAACATATAATCATTTGCGCTAGCTTTGGTCTTGAGGGGTAAAGCAAATTTACCCCGAGGATAAATCACTCACCTGCCATTGAGAATCCCTGTAAGGGCCGTCATTTCTGTTTTTCGGGACCGACAAAGTTTCTAGCCTGGTCGAGGCCTGGGCAGAGAGCGCCGCCTGGGGGATTATGGTCTGTACTTGTCGCTCTGGCTGGTAAGATGGATGAACCGATTTCGGCCTAGCCAGGTCTTCCGTGCGCACGCGCTCTGGGCAGTTTCTGGCTCCTGGGGGGACTTTCCATATGGGGCTAGAACGGCCACAGCTGAACACAAAGTGAGGCCTGTGAAGAAAATAAATATTAAATCACAGGACATTTCCCTCATTCTGCATTCAAATAAGTTGTAAACGGGCAGTTGACGAGCGACTATTAGTTGTAGAAACTAGAATACGGGCTGTGGACAAGCGACTATTAGTTGTAGAAACTAGAATACGGGCTGTGGACGAGCGACTATTAGTTGTAGAAACTAGAATACGGGCAGTGGACGAGCGACTTTTGGTTGTAGAAACTCGAATACGGGCAGTCGACAGCGACTATATTAGTTCTAGAAACTAGAATACGGGCTATGGACGAGCGACTATTAGTAGTAGAAACCAGAATACGGGCAGTCGACGAGAGACTGTTAGTTGTAGAAACTAAAAACGGGCATTCGACGAGCGACTATTGGTTGTAGAAACTAGAATACGGGCAGTCGACGAGCGACTATTGGTTGTAGAATCTAGAATACGGGCAGTCGACGAGCGACTATTGGTTGTAGAAACTAGAATACGGGCAGTCGACGAGCGACTATTGGTTGTAGAAACTAGAATACGGGCTGTGGTAGCGACAGCTTGTCACCCCAAACGTCGATTTAAGATGAGCTGAAGACGATGGAGTGACAGTACAAGCTATTGGGTTCGCATCAATTCTAGTATGTGCAGATGTGCACGCCATTTCTGACACTACTTTTTCATTTTCATCTACTTCTCGAACTGTCATTTTCCTGAGTTAAGACAAAAAGTGACGTTATTCTGTTGTGGAAAATAATAATTATTACATCCACGGTTGACTTACGTGTATTCGTGCAGCAGTTTTTAATACCGAGGCTGGTTTTAATCGAAAAACTCGTCTCCACGTCTGTCAGCGGGAGAACCATAACTTCCGGTAGGGGATTCCCAACGGCTATGTGTAAAACTCGGAAGTCCGAAGTCGGAACCAAGGATTTTTTAAAATAAAGCAATGATCGAAGCATAATTGAAATGGTACTACATCCATGGAAAGAACCGTTTTATTTTTATTGATAGAATAAGGTCTTTTCTATCATTATGTAAAAAATCAAAGTTATCCATCCGAAGTTATGGACTATTTTTTGCTCGGAAATGCCCGATTATGGTCAAAAGGTGTAAAACTCGGAAGCTAGTAATGGCTAATGCACTGGTCATTATATCGTCAGCAAACGTGTCAAGCATTTTCAATTTCTTCAACATGACATATTTTTCATAAACTCATTCTGTTTTGTAACATTCATGATGCTGTTTTCTTAATAATATATTATATTGATATTGTATTTCATTTTGTAAAACAAGATTATATTAACTCATCAATATTTTACGCTGTTACCGTATTTTATGTTTGGTGGAAACATGAAAAAAAAATAAAGGTTGGATTATATTTTATTCACGTTACAAATGTGCCCCTATAAAAATTACCCAGATAATATCATAGAGACAAACAGGAAATTTGACAGAACCACAAAACGTCAAGTAACTGTTTTTACAAGGTTGTTTCGAACAAAATATTTTATTTTTCATGTATAAATTGAAAAACCTTTACCTCTTCCATTGACCAAAAAATTTCATCAGGATTATGAATCTCTTACACTCTTATCTATTATGTAATACTTTTTATGCCAAATTATTTTTTACATTTCATGGTCAGGTTGCACACATACACACACACACACATATATATATATATATATTAAATCACAATGTGATATTTTTTTATGCTGTTAGGTTCAATATTCATCAAAGTAATGTTCTGAACATTTGCAAAACCACAGGACACAAACATTTATACTTTATATATATATATATATATAAATATATATATATATATATATATATATATATATATATATATATATATATACACATATATAGTAAAATACGTCAACTGAAAAATCAGTAAAACATTAAAACATTTTGTATAGCCAAAAAAAGTTCAGTTAATGTTTAAAAATAAATTGTTTCAGAGCAAATATTATAGATATAAAAAATTCTGTTTAATTATAGAACCTGATACCAGCAACTATTATGTCCGGAGAAAAGGAGGTCCGAAAGCGCACGGTACTACTGTATCGAGAATTCCAACTATTGTCCGGTTAATTTTGTTTCTGCGGATAAAAATATAAGAATCAAATAAAAATAGTGAGTATACACGGAATATTCAGATGCATGGATTTTTATAAAGATAAAAAATTACTATACAGCAAAAATAGAACGGTTTGGTTCCAATATTACATGGTGTCATAATTTTTGTGTGGAATTTCAAGGAATGAAGCATATAGATGAGCAGCAGGTTCAATAAAAATGCCTATATCCCGCAGAATCTTTAAGACACCAGGTCACCTCTAAACAGACTTTTACTTGAAGCCCCAAATGTCTTGCGTATCGATAAAGATTCTATATGGTTATTATCAATGATTTTACATTCAACGATCTCCTCTTAAAACAAAATTGTAATGTCTTATCGAGGTCCTTGTAATCGTACAGTAATCCGAAGTTGAAGGGAGCACATTCTGTTAAGATGCCCTTATCATGTACATATTATAACGTTTGAGAGTGAAATCAGTTGCAAATGTACTTTAAAATATTATTAAATATCCATTTATTTGATGTTGAAACATCAGGAGTGAATTTTTTTATATATAAATATCAAGATGGAAAAGGTTTGAAAGAAAGAGTTAAAAACTTGAAAAAGAATTAATTTTAGTTTTAAAAAATTATTTGCTTAAATATACAAATCGATCAGATTTTATAATCACACATGTATTATTATTTTATATATTATCTGGACTGTTGTATCCATTTTCTAAGATATATTTTAACATTTTTTTTTAAATATCGTAGAACTCTAACATTTTGAAAGACATTTCGTTTTGTATATGATACATGTATGTTTGTTCCAGCGATGGGATATATTGAATTTTCATTTTTGTTCAACGTATGGAAAATATATTACTCTTTTTATTTTGAATGACATCGTAATTTATAACTTATTTTTAATGCTTAATAGGGTTTATTTTCCCATATTTATTCAGTGGTGCATCCATAGAGGGCGCAAGCCCGTTCAGACGTAATATCTCTCATTTTATCGAGTTCTTTTCCCATTTATTCGTAATCAATTTTCATTTATTTTTCAGATTACTTTTTATATTCCTTAGCAATTTCATTATTATATTTATTACTTTCCAATTCATAATTTGGTGATTTACTCCACTGAGAGAGCATCCAAATATATACTAGTATATTGAGAGAGGAAGTCTTTCCGTTATCACACTTTTCTCGGTCATAACACCGAGAAATCTCCATCCCCCCCCCCCCCCCTTCGCATTACCATGTGAGTCATGCACGGTTTCCCCAAAAAGCGAGAGCAGCTCGGGGTGGGATCGACCGTGAAAAATCTCACGGCTCCTCGGCTGATACTCCCGCACTGTGCTCTGCTGTCCGAGCCTGTGCGCTCACAGATCACAAAAGTCGGTAAAATGCAAAGATTGTCATAAGACTTAAACATTGAATTATTTTACAACGAGTACTACATTTAAAATGTGACATTTTGCAAGTTAAATAATAAATGTATAGACGCGCATTTCATCATTGACATAAACATATTACGAACTTTTGAATATTTCGACATTCCAGTTTATGCCGTAATTTTATAGCAATATAAATATTAAAGCCCAACAACCTAAAGTTTGAATACTTTGTTCAAAAACATGTAGGAGAATAGTTGCGGAACAGAAAATCCTCATAATCTTTTGATTCAGGTGCCTCAAAATGTCCTCTTTACATTGCATATTTTAAAAATTAATCCCTTCCCATACCCTCCCCATGTAAATATAAATATGTTTAACAAAAACATGGCTCTAGATGGGGTAAGATACATTACGTTAAAATACACCCACATATATGTTTATATATATATATATATATATATATATATATATATATATATATATATATATATATATACACACACATATATATATATATTAAATTTACAAATAAAAAAATTAAGAACTTATAGTTTTCCGATTATGTATCATGTATTGTATTATACACTCATTAAAAGCAGAATCATGCACAAGCAATGTTAATAAATGCATGCAACTATAACTATAATGAAACTGCATTTGGGCTGTGGCTCTTAACTGGCCACAAGTTAACCAGTGCGTCTCTGTGACTTCCGAGTTATACACATTGGATCACATCCAAGCACTTCTGACTGACTTCCGAGATGGCTTCCGAGCACAAAATCGTCCCTAATGTTAAGATTAAAGAATGGATAACTATTATTCTTCACAGAATGATAATAAAGATCTAATTCTAACGGGGGAAAAACGGTATTGAAGCGTTAGCATTTTGTATATGCTTTAAACTGCTTTATTTCATTGGTTACCGGCTTCCGGCTTCCGACTTCCAAGTTTACATACACGACCGCGCCATGACACCTTTAGTTTTGAATGAGAAGTACCGCCTCACGTGAATCAGTGCCACAGTGATGAAAGGAGGTAATAAATGTAATTATTTTTGTGTAACAACATTTTTTCTTCGATATTAAGCGCATATAATAAGACTATATAAGCCTGTGATGCAAAATAATACCAGACAGGAAATATTTTGATCCGACCCTTAGAATGGGCGTTCTGTTGTGACTGCCATCATGACTCCAGGCCTTATCAGTTTATTTCCGAAGGCCTGAGTGTCATGTTGTCATGGCTAGGGCTGTGGACGAGCGAATGTTGGTTGTAGAAACTAGAATACGGGCAGTGGACGAGCGACAATTACTTGTAGAAACTAGAATACGGACAGTGGACGAGTGACTACGTTTGTCCGTAGAAACTAGAATACGGGCAGTCGACGAGCGACTATTAGTTGTAGAAACTAGAATACGGGTAGTGGACGAGCGACTATTACTTGTAAAAACTAGAATACATGTAGTTGACGAGCGACTACGTGTGTCCGTAGAAACTAGAATACGGGCAGTGGACGAGCGACAATTACTTGTAGAATTAGAATACGGACAGTGGACGAGTGACTACGTGCATGTGTCCGTAGAAACTAGAATACGGGCAGTCGACGAGCGACTATTAGTTGTAGAAACTAGAATACGGGTAGTGGACGAGCGACTATTACTTGTAAAAACTAGAATACGGGTAGTTGACGAGCGACTACGTGTGTCCGTAGAAGCTAGAATACGGGCAGCCGACGAGCGACTATCAGTTGTGAACTAGAATACGGACATGCAGTCGATGAGCGGCTTTTAGTTGTTGAAACTAGAATACGGGCAGTGGACGAGCGACTACGTGTGTCCGCAGAATCACAGGGGAAGGGATTAATTCAGACATAGAATGTCTCCTGACGTGAGAGACCTCCGAGATGCACGGACATACACCACAAAGAAAAAAGGATGTAGGTGGTGCCACCAGTGTTTGTATAAGATAACGCTACCCATTGCAAGGTGTTTGGTCATGCACAAATGTTAGACTGAACGACCGACAAATCCGAGATATGTGTCATTTTCACTTAAAAAAAAAACAAAAGCACAGACCGTCACCACGCAAAACGGTTGTAGGTGGCGCCACCGGTCCTGTATTTGAGAAAAAAAAACATCCAAGAACTGTTGTTATGTCAGACCATGGTGCATGGGTGTATTATGCGGTGGACACTAGAACAGCGGCTTACTATTGTCTTGATTAGTACCGACTCATTAAAAAAGGCCACGGTTACAATGTACTTCTGGAGACAAGCTCTTGACGACAGACGCCAAGCGGACCTCGCTTAACCGCTTCACGTGTTGTTGCTCAGCTTTACATACGTTTCAGTTTGCTGCCACATAAAACGGTTGTAACTTATAGATAAAATTATCAAAACGTTTACCTTTTCTGTTTCATGTGGCGTGTCATCCCGGTATCACTGGGCTACGACCAGTCTTAGCTTTGCAACGCAGGTCCCATAATGTATGATAAACAAACCATCAACTTTGAACTTAAGTATGCAAGCCTGAGGCCCTGAACATATAATATTTATCTTTTTTTATCAAACTTGATTATACTTTTGCATAATTTTGGTTCCAGTGATTCAAACTCCTGAATGACGTATTGGTAGAATTACAAATTTGGCTATAAACAACCTGTGTCATCCTTGGGTCCCGGGGGACGCGACACTGTATGTTTACCTTACTTTTAAGTTTCTTGCACAGAAACGCGGTGGCGCCACCTCAAATATATAGTGGGGTACCAGTCTACACGCAAATTCACACAAGTTAGCCGCAAAACTAGTGCCCACCGTATTATGCGAGAAATGATGGTAGGTGGCGCCCCCTACCTTGTGTATGAGAAAACTATTACAGATAGATGGCCCGTAAAATTTTGAACTACTCCTGAGATAAGTATTATTTTTTACCCAAACCAGAAGCACGAATGGTCAATACGGGAAAGTAATTGCATGTGGCAATACCAGTCTTGGGTATGAGATAAAGGTGTACAAGACCTATTACCTTGCAAGATTACAGGGAAGTTAATGAAACCACTTCTGAGATATATGAAAGACTTGGATGGACTCCAGGCAAGAAAGATTGTAGGTGGCGATACCAGGCGACAATAGGTACGAGTTTCTATGGTACCCTATAATAATTCCAAGTTTCGAAATATTCGTCCAGCGGTATCCGATAAGCTCTCCGGAAACACGACCTGGCTCAAAACATATTATACGCGAAACCACTTTTCAGCAATTAGTTTAGTCTTCTGCATTTTAAATATGTCAAACAGAATCAGTTTATTGAAGTGCATAAGGCCTGTCGGTAAGATGTGACCCAGATTCACTGAGTTTTGGTGCCTGTTTTGGTATATTGTCGTATGTATGTGATAATGATCCAGCTCACCTGTCTTCCACGAATTCCCTGGGAGCTCGTTTTGCCTTCGCCAACAACATGACGCCCTCCGTAGCTTCTGCTTTGACGGCGGCAGGGTTCACTCTCCAGATGACAGACGGCCGACCACAACTAAACATATACTCCGGTCTGAAATATACGTGTAAATGTAATATCAGTATATAAATGAACAACTAAACATATACTCCGGTCTGAAGTATATATATATATATATATATATATATATATATATATATATATATATATATATACCGATATCTATATACCCATATATATATACCTATATATATATACCCATATATATATATATATATATATATATATATACCCATATATATATCCCAGAACAAAAAACGGTTGAAAATTAAATATATATATATATATATATATATATATATATATATATATATATATATATATATATATATATATATATGTGTGTGTGTGTAGTCTATATGGCATCCATAAACCCAAGAACATATACATACGCCGTTCTGAATAAGAAAAAATAATGTATATCGATAAATCCCATGCAGCGCCTTGGCTGAGGAATTATTTAATGCGGAATTATTCATGCTGGCCTATAACGACATATTTACTGCACTGCTAGCCTATAAAGCGCGTGCTAATGTTATGTTTGGCCTACTACCTAGAATTGTTTACACTGACACTCTGTTTATGACATGTGTGTCCCTATACGCTATTAAGTTTTGCATCCAAGTGGTCTCAAAGAGGAACTAAATAATAGCGTCTTAAGATATATACAGCATCGTGGTGAACGCGTTTTTAGATCCCCATCTTAAACAAGAATCCATGGACGATGTTCGAGGTAAAATGGTCACTGTCACGTCCTGATGAACCAGTGGTAAACTGTATCACTAAAACAGACCGCTCTGCTTGTAATAATTACACGGGAGCTGCAATGTCGTCATATGGACAAGCTGACAACTTTCAAGTCTGATGAAGGCGGGTGAGTCGCTCTCATTAGTCAGGTCTCCCTGGTGCAGCCTGTTGTCTGAGTTTGACATGTATTGCGTGAAGTGGTCGTCTGGTCAGGGTTAGTGTGTACACGCCAAGCAATGACCACGCTATGAATACCAATGTTCAATACTGTCCCGGACGGCATGAGACTGGACTAGGCTCAGTACGAGGACATGGACCAACGCCGAGGGATACGTCAACATCTCTCATAGCTGAGGATCCTTCATTTTATAATAATAATAATAATAATAAAAATAATAATAATAATAATAATAACAATAATAATAATAATAAATAATAATAATAATAATTATAATAATAAATTATATCATGAAAGAGAAAGGAACTATAAGCAGCACATACTCGAGTTAAATCTTCGGAAACCGGTAATATTTGGACATACCTTATCTCATTAAGATATACACGGCAAACTATAACATGATCATCGTGTTTTAATTGTACTTAATGAGGTATGTATGCGCTGAAGTGTCGTTGTGGTTTGATGACGTCTGACTGGTCAGCGATTGAAAAAGACGTCGTTTGGTATAGTCCTGCCTTCGTTTGTGTTAGAACTTTTAATATTACCTGTGCCGTGTAATTATGGTAAAAGAATTCCAGTGAATAGCCAGTGTTTTCTCGTGACAGACTCTGTCTGCTGCTATTTGCTTAAAAGGCGCGCAGCCAGTGACCTCGGCCATTTCTACCATGTTCCCATAAGCATATCAGTGTACTCTCTAGATTTACTGACTGCAGCAGTAAACTGTGCGTGCATGGCTTGTCACTGGGTACATCCAGATAATGCTTGCTGTTTGTACCGCTCGTTGGCTTGTCGCTGGGTACATCCACAGAATGCTTGCTGTTTGTACCGCTCGTTGGCTTGTCGCTGGGTACATCCACAGAATGCTTGCTGTTTGTACCGCTCGTTGGCTTGTCGCTGGGTACATCCACAGAATGCTTGCTGTTTGTACCGCTCGTTGGCTTGTCGCTGGGTACATCCACAGAATGCTTGCTGTTTGTACCGCTCGTTGGCTTGTCGCTGGGTACATCCAGATAATGCTTGCTGTTTGTACCGCTCGTTGGCTTGTCGCTGGGTACATCCACAGAATGCTTGCTGTTTTTACCGCTAGTTGGCTTTTTGCTGGGTACATCCACAGAATGCTTGCTGTTTGTACCGCTCGTTGGCTTGTCGCTGGGTACATCCACAGAATGCTTGCTGTTTGTACCGCTCGTTGGCTTGTCGCTGGGTACATCCACAGAATGCTTGCTGTTTTTACCGCTCGTTGGCTTTTTGCTGGGTACATCCACAGAATGCTTGCTGTTTGTACCGCTCGTTGGATGAACCTGATGGCCACGTTTGTACTACTGTTTCTGTCTAACTAAGACTTTGTACATAATGTTTAGGTTCTATTGTGATGAAAATGGAGCTCTATCGTGAATAGTTTGAAAGAGAAGAAAAACCTAGTAAACCATACATTTTGCTAAACATGTGATGCTTTGTGTCCTGTGTATGCTGAGGCGCAAATATATGAAACAAAGCAGTGCTTTGATGACCAGGATCGCTCCTGCTTTTTCTATTGGTAATTTAGACGTCCTGGAACAATGTTACAAAACGTACTCTTGTTACTAAGAACTTACCTGTTTAGTTTGGGTCCCTCTTGGAAGTTATGTTTAGGTCTGGCCAGCTGGGAAACACGCCCCGAGGCGTTTGCACCGAGTGCTCCGTCAGTCACAGGCCACAGCGTCTCCTGTGTTCCCCACATCACCCGAGGTCTACAAGAACACCCACAAATCAGTATTTAAAATGTTTAATAAAAACTTAACGTAATATTAAAATGAGCATTGTTATTGTCATATATCGATTCTGAATTCGGAATTCAGGTTATTTTGCAAAAAAATTCTAAAGTATTTTACATGGGTAATGATATTTTGATGAAAATAAAAATATATATAAAAACATGCATCTGGAAATTTTTTTTTTTTTGCTTAAAGTGTGACATCGGAAGAGTTATGTAACAGTGAGGACTAATTACCCGACTTCCGTGATCCATACTGAGCGGTATTCTTTGGGCTGTGCCAGCTGCAAAATTCTCTTCCTAAAAATGAAAGAAGCGTCAGAGTTAAGACAACAACTTTTGTTATTTTATCGACGTTGTGGTGTCAAAATACTATCAGATTTAAGCGGATTACGCTTGCACCTTTAAAGATGTTCGTTGTCCGTGATAGAACTGTCCAGGACAGTGTTCTTGGACCAGGGATCAAGCTGTGTAATGTAGTTAGGCTTTTGTCTAACGGTTATGCTTTAAATCAGAAGTCAGGGCGTTATAATTTGTTTCTTGAATTTTAAACATTCCTAATCGCAAGTAAAATACATATAACGTATTAAACATGAACACGTTCTTGTTTTTTAAAGAGAGAGAAAGAGAGAAAGAGAGAGGGAGGGTAGGTATAATACCCATACAGCACGGCCCGTCAGTGACTCTGGTTATCTCTTGTAGTGAATGGTATTACCGTTTCGGGTTCCAGGTAATGTTGGCCACAGTGTGGTGCCATGTTGACATTAGCTATCATATTACATTCTGTCTGGCTCCCAGGTGCTAACAGCAAGACGAGGACTAATACATAAGGACACGGTGACTCCCTGATTAGGAAACCCGATACATCAACCAATACAATCACCTCTCTAGTACCTTATATTATATATACATTCAATACCCCTGTCCCCAGTACTTAGGGCAGACATTCTGGCCGTATGCCGGCCACACTCTTTTTAGCAGGGACAGTTCACGCGCCTGTAGCGCCCATTCATTTTCACATTTATTGAATATGGGATTTGATTCCTTGAGGTAATTTTAGACCAATATCGAGCAGCCCATACCCCTGCCTAAATTCTGTTCTTTAACAAGTCAAAGATGTCTCACGTGATAACAGGGAAGGCACTTTTCATTTGAATTGTATATTTCATCTTATCAATTTTACACCTTTATATGAAGTATGTTTTGATTATTACTTGAAACGGCTTTGACTGCATAGAATTAGACTTCATTAAACATTATATTATATGTTTTTCTTGAAGGGGAGGGGGCAACTTATACGTGTATGGCAAACCTCTAATGAACCATTTTTCAGTCGTTTTTCGTTCTCGTTGAATCACTTACCTGCCGGTGGCAACGTCTTTCTTCGACGGGGGACATGGTTCAAAGGCTGAAGTGATAAAAACATAAACATATACTAATTACAAATGATAAGTTTATTATATAATGTATACAAACAAAAGGTACTGTGTCCTAGATTAACTGCCAGTCGTTCGAACAAAAAGTGTGACGTCCACGATTCACTGCAAAGCGGTCACATAAGAAACGGAACGTCCTTAATGAACTTCTGTGCACCCATAAAGACAAGAAGCGTCATGTCATTGAGTAAATGCCAGGCGCTCTGACAAGTAGTATGATGTGCGTGATTAACTGTCAGGGGCTCTGACAAGCAGTATGATGTCCGTGTTAAATGTAAGGCGTTCTGACAAGCAGTTTGATGTCCGTGATTAACTGTCAGGGGCTCTGACAAGTAGTATGATGTCCGTGATCAAATGCCAGGCGCTCTGACAAGTAGTATGATGTCCGTGATTAAATGCCAGGCGCTCTGACAAGTAGTATGATGTCCGTGATTAAATGTAAGGCGCTCTGACAAGCAGTTTGATGTCCGTGATTAACTACCAGGCGCTCTGACAAGTAGTATGATGTCCGTGATTAACTGCCACGCGCTCTGACAAGCAGTTTGATGTCCGTGATTAACTGCCAAGGGCGCAGATAAATGATGTGATGTCCGTAATTAACTGCCAGACGCTCAGATAAGTATTATATGATGTCGGTGATTAACTGCCACGCGGTTAAAAAAGAAGCTAGTAAATGGTGTCCGTCATTAACTACCAGGCGTTCAGTCACGTAGTATAATGTCCATGTTTAAATGTCAGGCATTCGGACAAGCGGTATATATTGTTGGCGATTTACTGCCCAGTGCTCAGACAAGTAGGCTAGCATGATGTCCGTGATTAACTGTCAGGCGTTGAGATAAGTGATGAATGCAATAATATTATATTTATATATATAAACATTGAAAATGTAACAATTTTAGGCGAGCACAAACTTACAAGTTCCGGATGTATTTTACGGCAATATTTGAATTGGCACTTGTTTGTTTCATTATGAGGGTTTAATATGAAATATACATGTATATTCATTTACATAGTTCATATATGTAATTGTATATAAAATATTGTCCCTATATATTAATGTTGAAGACCCCCTTTCCCGAGTGTGGTTACGACACATACAAAAATACAAGACAGTTTAGGCAGTAACAGAGCACGTGTAAACATGCGCAAACATTTCCTTGACTCGTGCCCCCCCCCCCCCCCCCCCGGAAGAAGCCGCCATGCATCTTGCTCGTGCACCTGTCTGACGTGTTTATACCTACCGTATTTGTGATCCTGGTACTCATAAGTCCCAGGAATATTCTCCATTCAGTTTACTAAATCGGTAGGATTATGTGTTTTACAGTCCTTAAACACAGCATTGATTTCACATTGCATGTGGAATTCGTGCATTTCAAAGTTAAAATACAATGTCGTGAAGATTGTATAACGGATCGAGACATGAGTCTTGTGTACTAACGAGCTCTCTAGACGATGTTGACCTGTTCACCATGTGATAGAAAAATTAACAGGACAGGTGAGATGAGACTGACTAGTGTCGGAACAGGTGAGATGAGACTGACTGGTGTCGGAACAGGTGAGATGAGACTGACTAGTGTCGGAACAGGTGAGATGAGACTGACTAGTGTCGGAACAGGTGAGATGAGACTGACTAGTGTCGGAACAGGTGAGATGAGACTGACTAGTGTCGGAACAGGTGAGATGAGACTGACTAGTGTCGGAACAGGTGAGATGAGACTGACTAGTGTCGGAACAGGTGAGATGAGACTGACTAGTGTCGGAACAGGTGAGATGAGACTGACTGGTGTCGGAACAGGTGAGATGAGACTGACTGGTGTCGGAACAGGTGAGATGAGACTGACTGGTGTCGGAACAGGTGAGATGAGACTGACTGGTGTCGGAACAGGTGAGATGAGACTGACTGGTGTCGGAACAGGTGAGATGAGACTGACTGGTGTCGGAACAGGTGAGATGAGACTGACTAGTGTCGGAACAGGTGAGATGAGACTGACTAGTGTCGGAACAGGTGAGATGAGACTGACTAGTGTAGGAACAGGTGAGATGAGACTGACTAGTGTCGGAACAGGTGAGATGAGACTGACTAGTGTCGGAACAGGTGAGATGAGACTGACTAGTGTCGGAACAGGTGAGATGAGACTGACTAGTGTCGGAACAGGTGAGATGAGACTGACTAGTGTCGGAACAGGTGAGATGAGACTGACTAGTGTCGGAACAGGTGAGATGAGACTGACTAGTGTCGGAACAGGTGAGATGAGACTGACTAGTGTCGGAACAGGTGAGATGAGACTGACTAGTGTCGGAACGCTGTGAAGTATGATTTCACCTACACCTTCGTGACCTTGACCTTCTCTGGCTGGATGGAGTCGCCCGGGAGCCTGACCTGACACGGACAGCCATGACGTCACTCCCCGTAGCAAAATCCACAGACAACTACTTGATGAGCTGTATACGTACAGAGGGTATACACGTATAATCAACTGTACAGAGGACGGTACGGCATAGCATCGTTACATAGCTCGATCGCCAAATATGGGACCGGAGTGATGTATAGTGGTATGGAACAATGAATGGGGCCACGGGTTTTACGACACTTAGGGTGGGGCAGTTGGGGGGGGGGGGCACACGAGAAATGACGTGGAATTAAAGCGGTCTTGGGGTGGGGTGCGAGGGGGGTACAGCATAATCAGTGATTAATCGTTATGTTATATAATTATATTATAATAATTATATATATCATAATTATATAAATACATCATACATCATCAACTTTTTTTGCAGAACTATCGGTTCCTTGTCCTGTATTCCCGTGTAGCATTTTTATTTGGTTCAACGTCCCCAAGCAGGCCACAGTACAGGGAGTCGATACAAGAGTATTATAGTATAGTAAACCACTATATAACTTATTAGTGCTATAAATCTGATAAGATAAACTGGTATAGGCTTGGTCGGCGGCTTTTAAAACTACAATGCTACACACAAGTTCTTAATAAACAACATGTCTATACCAGAGACAACAGTCACCCCGGGTAAGAAAATGTGATAGACATGTCATATAAATGTAAGACATGTCATATAAATGTAAGACATGTCATATAAATGATGATGCTCCGAAGTGGGGTTGAGAACAGCTGAAGCCAAAACGTAATGCTACAGCAATGTATTTTGAACGTCACATATCTATCTTGCTCTATCTGTCTGTATACACACGCACACATACACAAGCACGTATTTTCAGCTCATGTGGCTTAATATACTGCTGTTTTTTATCACAAATTCCTTATGCTATAGCATACGCACTGCCGTAGGATTTTAGTCAATTTCATTGGTTACGTTTGTAGATTTATAATCATGTAGCATAGGCCCTATCTGCAAGTACGCCACATCAGGAAGAAATTTTATTTTGGGGCAGAAAACGCACCAACGATTGAATTTTAACCACATTCTTTCCCAATATATTTACTGCGGCTTAGTACGGCTTATCAGCAGGTACGTCACATGAGGACCTTTACTAAGCCGTATCAGGTGTGTTATAAGCCACATAAGGACTTTAAGTTAGCCGTATTAGGACATACAAACACGCAGACATTTACTAGTATCTAAGCATGTGTTATAATGACCTCTTGACCTCAGATTTACAGGAAAAAGTGGTGTTAATGTAATACTTATTGTGGTGAGGTTAGTGGTAGTTTTTGTGACCATGTTACTGCGGTGACACTAAATGCGCTGTCACCACGATACGTCAGTCCACGCTGCTCTTATCGGGTCTTGATGTGATTATCATGTTCATTATAGCAAGTTTAAATTGGTCCTTACCACCTCGTGATAACCCTCACAACGGAATGATTGTAGCTCAATCAGGACGGCTACCAGACTAGTTTTAAAGAGGAATCGTCGTTTCAATGATTATTTGTATTAGTTTTCAAATTATAAACTGTTATTATATCAAAAAACTTTGTTGATGATATCATGATTAAACTAGTTATTGTTGATAATGTTGGAAGAAAATTGTTCGCTGTTTACAATATCAAAGGCAGTCGGATTGTAATGTTACCAGTACTATCTAAAAAAATACAGTTAAACACAAATTTAGCTCTGTATAATTAAACCTATATAAAAATATGACCATGTACATATAATATATGTATGTGGCAAAGCTAAATGAATCTGAGTCAGTGTTGACAACTGGTTCACATTTTGAAAGTTATTATATTGTGTGTCGATCATTACACCTGTATTCCAGCTTCCCGTGCACAGACTACCCACATGGCGACAATGTACTTTCGTTTTACTGCTACCTTCTTGATATAGTTTCTGCCTGTGAAGCCTGTCAAACTTGGGGGGGGGGGACCATGGGCGTCTAACGACAGGGATACACATACCTGTTGTTACGACTGACGTGTGGTATACCGGTAGCAGATGTTCTGCAGAGGTATGTATATTTTGTATGATATACAATCAATATTATCCATCCATAGGCTGACCAGATGTATTCTACAACTACACTGCACCACTTTTACAGCAAGTTTCAGTGTGTGTGTGTGTGTGTGTGTGTGTGTGTGTGTGTGATTATGTGTGCTACATGGGATTAATAATCAATCTCAGAGACTTATGGCATTGTTTACATTATTCATTCTCAAAACAGGATCTTATTGGCCCTATTTGATGGACTATTATAAAATTTTAAATTTGTCAGGTTCCTCTTTTGGATTGCTTTTTGATTATTTACATGAATTGATTAATTGTAGACAGGACCTCGTCAGTGGCGGTGAGGGGGCAGGGTTGGGATCCAGCCATTCCTTTGTTTTACTATATGAAACACGTGTCCCTAATAAACGTAACATTTGCGAGCCACATTAAGTAGTTGACCCCTTGGTATACCATGACCAAGCTACCGTACGCCCAAAAGATGGCACAAGTAATACTCTGTTGACCTGAAAATTGGGTAAATTGCCTATAGCCTTACTTGTGATATACCGTGTAAAACTTCATGTATATTATATATCTTCGATGAATAATTCTGTTATAAATTATTATATAACGACAGGAAAAGGCATCTTACCTAGTTCTTCCATTTGTGTGGTTGTTTGGTGTACTTGTTGATCTTTCCCGGGTTAAATATAAGTATCGCTCCTTGCTCGGTCTTAATGAGATCCCGCTAGCAGGAGAACGTCTGCTCGGAAAATCGGCTTCCCTGGCAACCGGGCATAGCGACACTCTGGTCATGTGACCTGATTGTTCGGGCGCTGCTCAGCCGTTCTTCGGCTAATTCCGTATAAATAATTTAATATTCCGACATAGGGCAGAGCCGTCCACCCATGCAGTACTTATATTGGCGCGTATATAGAAACTGGGGGGTCCTTGTATAGAACATAATGCCTGTTGCCTCACCGTGCCACTTGGAGAGCTCTAGTTCCCATTAGGGGGCACACAATACTCTAAATAACCGATTACTTACTGATTATATTAAGGTTAGTTTAGCCTAATTAAGACGATCAGGGTTTCCGTGTGAACTCTACTACCATGCAGTAGCCCGACACACAGATTAACTGAACGACGGGGCAGATGTGTGTAGTGCTGATTTTAACCCTCAAAATATTACAGTTAGTAGTACAGTTATGGCGGGGAAAACACAGTGTACAGAGACATAGAGATTGCAGGAATAATATTTTTAATTATAAATGACTTCACTGTATAACGGAAGAAACTTTTACTGAATTACAAAGGTCTATTGTAAATCTAATCAAAAACAGACCTTACTATTTCAATGGAAGGAAGTATTAACTTTCAGACCCACATCACACATAAACACAAGTATGCACACAAATTTTCATAAAAGTCAAATAACTCGATAGGGAGGGGCTTAGCTATATGTTCCAACCCTTTCTGAAGCTCTCATGGTCATGCAAAATAATTACGTCTGCACTGGTATAATATTGAGTAAGAAAAAGGCGCTGGATTTCATGACGTTCAGTCGAACAACCCTTTGGGAAACGTGTGACGTCATAAAGCTGACGATTTGTCACGTGATTTTGTTGCTCCTCGCCGCATTATTTTTGCTTCTCGCCGCAGTATCCTGAAAGGGATGGCTTGATGAAAAATTATGCGGAGACGTTGTGAGTATTTAAATGTTCATGCAAGTACGTACAGCGACAGGTACGCTGTCATATTTTGTGTAAATTTGATTTTATCTTTGTCGCAGGTGAGATTGAGTGAATGTTATCTACATATTGCCTACATTTTGTAATGATTAAAACATGTGAAAGTAACTGTTCGTCTTTGTGGAGTTTCTTTCGACGCTTCGTGTGATGACTGTTATTCTCACTTTGTTTAGCATTAATCCTTGGACATTTACATGGAAAAAGCAAACATTATGTAAAAATATACGTAAAATAGCTTTCTGAATTAGAGAAAACCGATTTCTTTCAGCGAAGAGAAGAAGTCCATCTGAAAATGGGAGAAGAGTTAAAACTAAGCTGAGAGGTATTACGAAGATCGTCACACACGTAATACGGGTACGTCATTAATAATATTGCATAAGGCTGATCACACAAGTACAACTGTACATTAATTGTCAGTGGCGTTAATTTATCTTCCAGGGTGGGTGGGGGGATGACTCGCACACACACACACACACACACACACACACACATATATATATATATCGTCTGTATGACACATTTCAAATATATATATATATATATATATATATATATATATATATATATATATATATATATATATTGCCTACATTCTAACCACATTCATCTGATGATCGGGTCGCATCCCGTGAAACAGACTGTTGTGAATTAACAGTGTTGTTTTTCTTCAGCGATGTTACGTAATACTAATGTGTTTGTCAGTGATGTTTAATTATACAGGCATGTTTATCAGGGATGCCACGATTAAAAGCGGTCAATCACTGATGCCCCCCCCCCCTAATTTTCCACGGACAGGTTTTCGTAGGGGGGATTAATGTTTATGTAAGTGATATGTCTTATATAATGTAATTCACTTTTTTAAGTTCCTTGGTTAGTATTATTCATATAATCAATCTAATGATATAGAAATAAAATATAGTCAATACCAGGCTTGGGTCAAGCACATGTACTTGTACTTGGTACTTGTACTCAAGTACAACATTTTCAGTACTTGGCCTGTACTTGTACTTAGTACTTTTTACCAAGTACAGTACTTGTACTGTACCTGTACTTGTTAAAATGTACTTGAAAAATCAAGTTCAGTTCATGTACTAATCAAGTACATGTATTGTTTTTAATTATTTTGAATACAGAGCCAGTTTTCTACTTACCATAAACACAGCATTAGGAGACCTCAGGTCGAACAGAAATCTTAGCACTATGTATGACTAATAGACTCAGACGTAACTGACACTAGACTGAATAATTCAACCTGTTTTGTGAGTTGTTCTGATGAACCAAAACTGTACCTCAGTCCTAAACTGCTCAGATCCTCAGACCTGCTGGTCAAAATTAGGAGTTTCAGTTAAGTATTCATAATCCAGTGTTTAAATGCATGGAAATGATATATTTTAACAAAATGGTTATATATATATAATATATAAAACTGATTTTTTTATACTATTTTACACTATTTTTATACCTTACTTTAGATTAGTGTTAGAATTTTTTCAATGAAAAAGATTGTAAATCCTGTGATTATTATGAAGTAATGTAAAACTGCACATTATGTACGAACAATGACATGAATTAAGCTATTAACTTTCTACATAAAGATTGATTCATTTGTGTTGTTTTAATTGTAGGAGTAGATTACTGGTCATTATTAGACATATTATTACTGGTAGATTAACAGATCAATGTTAAATTGTTTATATTTATAAAATGTATTATTATCATTGTTTTAGTTCCTAAATTTAAGTATTTTGATTCATATGGTGCATATAGGTATAATGTTTGCAATTATATGTTGCAGTATACTGTATTTTCAATTGCCTATTGTCAGTAATGTAAATAATATAAATATTTTATTATGAGTTTTCACGTGAATTATGCAGATATTTTTCAGTTAAAATTGATTTTATTTATCTTGATTTAACATCAGTTATCTATGTTTACAGTGCACTGACTGGCTGTCACAGTTCCTTAGTTATTCATTCTAAATAAGTCTTACATATATAATTCTATCGTATTTTAAAATATATATCTAATAGCTAAATGCAATTTATCAGTACTGTATACAAAAGTCAGAAATATTTTAATTTACGAATTTAACATATTTCAGTTTAGACAATTGTCAAGATGTTCCATGAAAGGCAATAGTATTCTTTCAATGCATTAATTAATTCTTCATGGGCCATGGCATACACATACCAAACGCGCAACACTGAGTGCTTGGAATCTCCTTTTATTCTTCATGGGCCATTGCATATCGTACCAAACACGCAACACCGAATGCTTTGAATCTCCTTTTACACACACTCGTACATGACTGTGTAACAGTGTGTATAATATACGTAATTGTTTTATCATTAATATTCAGGAAAAAGGGCTTTTTCAGTTTTTTAATTATAGGTACTTGTACTTGTACTCAAGTACAGACCCACTGTACTTGTACTGAAGTACACGAAAAATTGTGTACTTGTACTTTTCAAATTATGAAGTACTTGTACTTGTACTCAGGTACTGACCCCCTGTACTTGACCCAAGCCTGGTCAATACAATGTCATTCATTTTTTATTCACTTAAAGAAAATACAACGCTCCACTTTTGATGAATACTCTGTTATTTACAGGAATCAACAAGAAGGGAGAGAGTATTTAATCTTCGTAAAATGTCATTTTTCCGCCGAGCCCTCCATTCTTCAAGTCGCGCGTCTCGTCAGCTTGTGAACGTTAATGACAGCCGTGATGCCGGCCAATCACAAGCCGTTTCCAATCCTCGGATTTACACGTCATACAGAGAACCCCTCCGTGACCGGAAACAGCCAAAAGCTGCCACCATGGCCTGTTTTTCCGCCACACAAAGTTTGCACAGGCGAGCATTGCGGGGTGTTACGACTGGTCACTTTAGTGGAAATGTGAAGTCAAATCAGCAATGTTCAGTTCCACTTAAGGCTGTGAGTGAACGCTATGACCTCCGGTCAGCATCATTCTTCAAACGCGGCCTTCGGCTGAGAAAACGTCGGAAGCGCTTGTAAAGTTAAATGATTTAAGACGAATTGCGAACGTTGCACCAATCTGCAAGTATTATATTTATGCAGTTATCTAGATAATTATTAAGTATTTACAGACACAACCTATGACGAAACCCGATGTTGTATGGACAGTGAATGTTAGACATACATACTCGGCCTCTCAAGTACAAGTTCGATGCTCACAACGGACACTTAATAATATTTTAGCCGCAAGTTTTTATAGGCAATCAAATTATTAATGTCAGGTCTATTTTCTTTGAAACGAATAAAAAAAAAAAAAAAAAAAACGGCGGCATGTTTTCATGGATTGGACAAAGTTCCTCTAGGTCTATATCTAAACCAAATCATTATTTATATACCTAACACTGAACCATAAAGTAGGCAAACGTCTTCAAATGAACTTGGTACAGGATAAAAGGCATTAAGTACTGTGGGTGAACGGGACTGAACAGGCCAGAAAACCATGTCCATTTTCATACATGCATTAATTTTCTCTATTTTTTTTTTTTTTTGTAGAAATGAACGATGGAGACTTTAATAAGGTAGAATAAGTTTCTTTATAAGACTTGATAACAGATGATGATGGTTATGTTATATCTTTATTGATATACAGTTGCAAAGTGTAAGTTTCCATGGAGTCATCTTAACATTATACACTTACATGATAACTCCATGAAGTTAGCAATTATAATATGTACAACCAGGAAAGCATTTGCATTAGCCTTATCGGCTACTTTGTTATCCTGTTGAAATAAATATGTTTAAACCAACCAGGACGGTCACAATGCCCAGTCGTTAAATGACTAAAATCGTTTAAAACAGTCGCGGTAAAGTGTGGTACTGTTGTCATGAGTAACATACAACATGAACCGACACTTGTGACAGTATTCTCTAAACACTGACTCATAATGTATCATAGTTACGAAAATAGTGAAATACACCAAACGTGAACATGCCGGATAGACCACGTGAACCCGTCAGATTTCTGGATTCTAATTAACTCTGCGCTCCCTAGTGGGCGCCAGTTGCTCGGTTGTGGTTGGTATTCAGAAAGTACTGTATATTTGCAAAGCTGAAACACGCGTATGAAAGTTATTTGAACGTTACCTCTCCTCTAGAAATTACTTTATTGTAGTTCCTGACCGCCAAGGCGTACATTTGGTCTGTTAACATACATTTGGATAAGGTTTGGGCCTGACACAAATAAACTTGACAAGGAAGTTAATTTATGAATATATAGATGTGATACATATTATACACATATGTGGCAAGACCCTGAAAAAAACATCCTTCATACCTCTGTATATATATATATATATATATATATATATATATATATATATAAGCTTTGTATATAACATTGATCTGTACATGATTACGAGTTATCACATTGTGCATGTTTTTGTGATGATAGCATACCCTCTGCACCGTCGATTTCCACTCACCGTCTGTGGAGATGAAATGTCACTTTGAATGTGCGTCTGTACAAGTATATGATGTCAAAGGTATAGCTGCATATTAACTAAACGGACGGATTGTCCTGACCAAATAACGGCTTGTGTTTAAACAAGGCTCATAATACCACTGTGACAAAAAAACTACAGTTATTGCTATACAGTATGTAAAAGAAAGAAGTTGCAGATGGATAACTGATATACATGGTAGACTTGCTGTTTGGAAGGATATTAGTGAATGTCCTTTACGATTGACTACAAAAAAATATTGCATTCGGCCCAACACACTGCGTAGAGCCCACCAGATTGCATGCAGATCATCAGATTGCATGCTGTTCGTCAGATTATATGCTGTCCGTCAGATTGCATGCTGTCCGTCAGTTTGCATGCTGTCCGTCAGATTGCATGCTGTTCGTCAGATTATATGCTGTACGTCAGATTATATGCTGTCCGTCAGATTGCATGCTGTTCGTCAGATTGCACGCTGTCCGTCAGATTATACGCTGTTCGTCAGATTGCACGCTGTTCGTCAGATTGCACGCTGTCCGTCAGGTTATATGCTGTCCCTCAGATTGCATGTTGTTCGTCAGATTGCGTGCTGTCCGTCAGTTTGCGTGCTGTCCGTCAGATTGCGTGCTGTCCTTCAGATTGCATGCTGTCCGTCAGATTGCATGCTAGCCGATCTACAAATTGCAAATGAGCCTTCCCCTGAGAGCAATGTCACGTTTTACAGAGTGAATTTAGTATTACATAATACGATGTGAGCGAGAATTAATTATGATTTTCTTCTCATCTTGCAACAATGCATCCACAAACAGCGCCTTAATTGATGTTTCCAGCTCGTTATAAATAAAAATTATTTGATAAATTAAACTGCGCCGTCAGCACTGACAGTAAGCCTCGGGGCTTGGTTAACGGTAAAAGGGTTTCCGGCTAAAAACATGTAATTGTATTAACACCAGCGTGTTCTGGTATGAGCTAGATACCTCATGTAGTTTGCAAGTATGTACATACATGTATTTGTGTGCGAGGGTACATACCGGTACTAACGACATATTTATACAACCATACCCGTATACATTTTACACCTAGCTGCAGCATCATGCCTGTATGTACCTGATTTAAAACGTACTGAAAGTACTTGACTACGGACCGTCTACATGCAATAATGAGAAGTTATAATGCCGATTTTTTTTCAAGTTTTCAGTTACACTGAAACAAAAAATATCATTGGTATCATTATTCACTGGATTGTCCAGTTTCCCAAAATGGCCATATCGGAACTTAACGAGTCCTTTGTACAAAAATAGGAAACAGTTATCTGAGTAATCAAAATGAATATTAAATGTTCAGTAAATATTCATTCATGAATAAATGCAATGTTGGCTTGACCCTGTGTCCTTTGGTTCACGTGTCCTTGACCTCTCTATCATCATTAACGACACTCATTCCGCAGAGACGTTCGCTCGTGGTCCACAGAGCTCGGGCAAGTTCGGCATCCGTCGCGTATGGCATCGGATCAGTCTCGTGACAGTCCCTGTTAACAAGATAATGGCATGATCGTTACTTTGTTACAAAATATATATAAAATAGCTGTATAATTTATTGGAATTTTGTGTTATACGTGAAGAAAGAATATGACTCCAGCTTAATCTCTTCCAGTTGTTTAAAACTTGTTTCATTTCTTACTTCTTTTATTTATCCCTGTTTATCCACGAATATATGTGTAAATGTTTAGAACGAATTATTATATGGGATCATCAGTCAAGGACTCTTACATGTTAATCTAAATATGGTGGCTGTGACCTTACTTGTAATATCGCCCTGATGTGTCCGCCAAAGCAGGGTTGAGCGCGCAGTATATTGTAGTCTTGGCGCCCTCTAGCGGCTGTTTTAGGCGCTCCCCGGTGGTACAGGCAATGAGTGGCACGATACAGTAACGAAAGCAACAGTTTTTGAATATTCCTGTTTCACGCCCAATGTCAGTCTCCACCATCCCAGGATGCAATGCGTACACATTTATTCCAGTTCCTGAAATAATTATAATTACGTTTATGTTGGTTGTGTATAAAAATGGACAGATTCGAGATAAGGCCAAAAAAGGTATGGTTCTCAGCCACCGCCCGCGTCAATTTTAACCCCCCACATCAAACATTTTTATTTTGATTTTCATCTTCAGGAAGATTAAATAATACAATTTTGATAAGATTTCCTTTGTAGTGCTTTTACCTGTTTAGCAAAAAAAAATCTGTTATTATCGTGCTTTTCCTGATCATATGACATTTTTATCGACACAGAAAAAAAAGGTTAAAAAAAAAAAATCGCCTGCCCGCCCGCCCGCCCTGATTTTTTTGGGGAAAAAAGTGCCTATGGACCATACCTTTTTTTGGTCTAATAGGTTAAAAGGGCTCTTATAAAGAAAGCATGCGTTACATGAACAAAATGAAGTAAGAGCTTGGTCAATAGATGACCTCGTTTGACGCTGTAACATGACGCCTATATAACATTGGTGTCTGTGTATCCAGGACGTCTTCTTGGTTTCACGGATCGTTATTATGGCTCATAACAGATATCATTGAGAACAGGGGACTTATATCAGCCTACAGACCTGCCGCCTGGGGGAGAGCTACCTGCTGAGGACGAAATACAGAACGATGTGACCCCACGTACCCTCCAGCCTCTTGGCGAGCTCGGTGGCGAACAGTATATTCATCGTTTTTGACTTGGCGTAGACCTTGTAGCTCTTCCACCCCCGCTCGTACGCCATGTTGTTGACGTCGACCTGGCCGGCGTAGCGGTGGGCGTCAGAGGCCACTATCACCACCCGGCTCGGCGCACTCGACTTTAACTTGGGCAGTAGCAGGTTCGTCAGGAGAAAATGTCCTGAAATAAATAAGGTTTGAATTACCTGAATGTGCTAAGACATAACACACACACATACATACCCACGCCGGCACAAAGGTGAAACTAAAAGATGTTATCAACAAAAATAAACGTGTTTGTGAATGTCTCTATAAAGAGAATAAAGTGACTTCATCAGACAGACCTATTATGTTTAATACTTCGTGTCTATTTTGAGAGGAAAACCTTAAGATTCCTTGGCTATTTGACAATTTGCTACTACTGCATGTCGTTAATTATCAGCTCTTCTCATCTTATCTTTATTTACTTAAACTGATACATACCCGATACATATACCAGTAACAGACGGGGAACCACACAATACAGTGTTAATGCGATGATACAAACCAAAACCACTTTCGTTCGTAATACTATCGCCAGATGACACTAGTAAAATTCAGTAGTTGTAATTCCTCTTATGTAATTTTGAGACCTTGCTTTCATTATTGACAACAAGGACAGAAAAAATTATGTTTAGATGCATATGGACACGCAGAAGAACTATATGTATGTAATTACACCGTGTCATTATCCTGTATACATGTAAGGTGACGTGATCTGACAGGTGTCATATCCCACGTATCTACATACATATTTAACAAGTATTTACAGTCAAGACTCCTGCATACAGTGTCTCTATGTCAGGTGACAGTTTATTGGAGTCCATTAAGAGGAGCATACGTCCTTACTAGAAGTCATGATGGTCACATAAAAATGATTAATGGTATAAATCTGATCTCAAAATTATGTCAGTTTGGCATAGACGATACTGCGTGTCACCAGCGTTAGATCAAAATTAAACGATAAGGCCCCTATAACAGCAGAACAACCACAGGCGTCATGAGAACGTAACAAGTCATGATATCCGAGTCTCAGAACCAAATACTTCATGACAATATGCGAGTCTCAGAACAAAATACTTGATGACAATATGCGAGTCTCAGAACAAAATACTTCATGACAATATGCGAGTCTCAGAACAAAATACTTGATGACAATATGCGAGTCTCAGAACAAAATACTTCATGACAATATGCGATTCTAAAAACCAAATATCTGATGACAACATGCGAGTCTCCAAACCAAATACTTGATGACAATATGAAAGTCTCAGAACCAAAATCTTGATGACAATATGTGAGTTTCGAGCCAAATATTTGGTTGCATTATGCGAGTCTCATACCCAAATACTTCATGACAATATGCGATTCTCAGAACAAAATACTTCACGACAATATGCGAATCTCTGAACTAAATACTTGATGACAATATGCGAGTCTCAGAACAAAATACTTGATGACAATATGCGAGTCTCAGTACAAAATTCGTGATGACAATATCCGAGTCTCAGAACAAAATCCTTGATCACAATATGCGAGTCTCAGACCCAAATACTTGATAACAATATGCCGGTCTCAGAACCAAATACTTGATAACAATATGCGAGTCTCAGAACAAAATACTCATGACAACATGCAAGTCTCAGAACAAAAATCATCATGATAATATGCCAGTCTCAGAACAAAATACTTCATGACAATATGCGATTCTCTGAACCATGAACCATGAACCAGAAGCGAGTCTCAGACCCAAATACCTCATGACAATATGCGAGCCTCAGAACCAAATACTTCATGACAATATGCGAGTCTCAGACCCAAATACTTCATGACATATGCGATTCTTAGAACAAAATACTTCATGACAATATGCGAATCTCATAACTGAATACTTGATGACAATATGCGAGTCTCAGAACAAAATACATCATGATAATATGCCAGTCTCAGAACTAAATACTTGATGACAATATGCGAGTCTCAGAACCAAATACTTGATAACCACATGCGAGTCTGAGAACCAAATACTTGATGACAATATGCGAGTCTCAGACCCAAATACTTGATAAATACATGCGAGTCTCAGACCCAAATACTTCATGACAATATGCGAGCCTCAGAACCAAATACTTCATGACAATATGCGAGGCTCAGAACAAAATACATCATGATGATATGCCAGTCTCAGAACCAAATACTTGATGACAATATGCGAGTCTCAGAACCTAATCCTTGATGACAATATGCGAGTCTCAGACCCAAATACTTGATAACAACATGCGAGTCTCAGACCCAAATACTTCATGACAATATGAGAGCCTCAGAACCAAATACTTCATGACAATATGCGATTCTCAGAGCCAATTACTTGATGACAATATGCGAGTCTCAGAACCAAATACTTGATGACAATATGCGAGTCTCAGAACCAAATACTTGATAACAATATGCGAGCCTCAGAACCAAATACTTCATGACAATATGCATGTCTCAGAATCAAATACTTCATGACAACATGCGAGTCTCAGGACAAAATACTTCATGACAATATGCGAGTCTTAGACCCAAATACTTCATGACAATATGCGAGTCTCAGAACAAAATACTCATGACAATATTCAAGTCTCAGAATCAAATACTTGATAACAATATGCGAGTCTCATTTCCAAATCCTTGATGACAATATGCGAGTCTAAGAACCAAATACGTGACGACAATATTGGAGTCTAAGAACCAAATACATCATGACAATATGAGAGTCTCAGAACCAAATACTTCGCGACAATATGCGAATCTCAGAACAAAATACATCATGACAATATGCGATTCTCAGAGCCAAATACTTGATGATAATATGCCAGTCTCAGAACCAAATACTTGATGACAATATGCGAGTCTCAGAACCAAATACTTGATAACAATATGCGAGCCTCAGAACCAAATACTTCATGACAATATGCATGTCTCAGAATCAAATACTTCATGACAACATGCGAGTCTCAGAACAAAATACTTCATGACAATATGCGAGTCTTAGACCCAAATACTTCATGACAATATGCGAGTCTCAGAACAAAATACTCATGACAATATTCAAGTCTCAGAATCAAATACTTGATAACAATATGCGAGTCTCATTTCCAAATCCTTGATGACAATATGCGAGTCTAAGAACCAAATACGTGACGACAATATTGGAGTCTAAGAACCAAATACATCATGACAATATGAGAGTCTCAGAACCAAATACTTCGCGACAATATGCGAATCTCAGAACAAAATACATCATGACAATATGCGTGTCTCAGAACCAAATACTTCATGATAATATGCGAGTCTAAGAACCAAATTCTGTCCGAGGCTTGGGCGGAAAGCTTAGAAATAATCCTTTATCAATGAAGCATAAACAAACATGAAACACTGTTCATCAGTAAGAAGATTTATGCAGAAAAGTGATCATAAAATGAAATACTTAAACACATGTTTTTTTTTCAAAGCGAATGTATTTCGTTTTTTACTAATTTGTTAAGCCATTACAATGGCAACTTTTAATACAATCAGGTCTTTCGCAGAAGATCATATTTTTGCCACTAATTAAATTATCAGACAAGGAACGCTGGTCATGACAAACACCCATGTTTATTGACCTGGAAGCCATTCTCGCTGATTGGTTCATTTAATTTCCACATTATCTTAATCTCCCTAGAGATGGGGCCGCTGATGGATTACACACACGCTGTTTCTATGACAAATTTAATTACTTCTACCTTAATGAATAAGTGTGTTCAGACCAGACGGCTTAAAACAACATACGCGCGGCAATATATCTTGAAGCACCATTCGGGGGACAGACAGGCTTGCTAAACTAATGATGATTAAGGGAACCCGTCAATCGGAGAAGTTACTCCGGTTTAAAATCAATCACAATGGGATAACGAATATAATAGTGTTATATTTTTTGGTATTACACATTCGGTAATAAAGATATAAAAAGGCCACGGTCAATTTTCCAGAACAAAGACTTTGATGTAAAGTTACACTGTTAGCCAATCTTACAACAAATCAAACGAACCGATTTGGTTAAAAAGTAGTCGACTTGGCGGCTCCGGATATAAAACCTGTCACTTTCTTATCATTATAATTTAGAGTGTTACCTATTCACTTATCAGGTGGCGCTATCGGGGGGCCGGCCATAGACTTTGGGATTTGCCTCTCATATTTAAATTTCACTTGTACCTATTGTGCATTATAGTGTAAAGTGTAATGGGATCCTGACTGTTTTAAATGAGTGACTGCCGATTTGAAAACCAAAATAGGCCACAATTAGGCGTTCTTACGAGGACTCTGCATGCATCTCGGATATGGAGAGAAAAGTTTTGATCTAATGGTATAAAAAAGTGTTTTTATATATAACGTACTAATCCATGGCCACCTACAGTCATGATACAATACTGTCAATCTGCAAGAATTCACTTTAATATGGGCCGCTCTTTTAGGATCCAGCCTAACCTGACATCACTTGCTCATACCTCTGGCGGCTGACAAGCACGGACTGTGTATGGACAGGCTATGTTACTAGCAAACAGGTATGAATCTTTTGTAAGTACAGAGTAAAGGCGATAGATGATGTGACTCAATGCATGGTAAACTAGATGTGGTCGGACAAGGGTCCTCAGAGGGGCCCGCGTTTCCGCTAGTGCTGGACTAGTTTACATATGGGTGAAAAATAAAACAAAATTTGAAAAATATAAAAAACAGAAACAGGAATTTATCAATATGCATGAGGGAAAAAATCCTACTTTATCAAATGATATTAAAGAAGATATGTCTGAAAAAAAAAGTGTTCAATAGAAAATCACCGAATGTAGTCTGTAAGCCAAGCGGGGCCCTAATAAAACGGTAATTAGTATTAAATAGGGCAACGATATTAAGTGGACGAAGTACGCTTAAAGCAGGGATTACTTTTTCTGAATACTATTCTCTAGCATGTGCACGACCCTGCCATGGATGCGTTTTGTCCGTGTGTGTGTGTGTTCATACCTAGATGGTTGACCTGGACGTGCATCTCGTTTCCGTCTTCCGTTACCTTCCTCTCGGTGGTGACCATACCTGCGTTGTTAATCAAAATGTCTAGCCGCTCTTCATCTGTGAAACAAATAATATAACACTGAGACAGTACAGTTTACTAAGAACCTTTGTGAGGAAGACCTGGAATATTTGTTTCATTGTTAGTTTGTTTAAGGGAAATAAACTCTTTCCAGGAGACAAAGAAACATTCGAGCTTCGTGGTCTTCCAACGATAAATGTGGCCACAATGAGCTGCCTCTGCCTCATCAGACATGAGCAGTTTTGGTATTTTATTAATCAATGGATTATATGGTATTGTTAATTTTTTTTGCAGCTCTGGTAAATAGAGATTACATAGCCACGTTGCCCACGTACTCTAATGTCAGGAAGAGTGGCATAACAAACGTGGGATTTAATGATAACAACTTCGACACTCACTCTGTAATATATCAGCCGCGAGCCTCCTGACTGACGCGAACGACGCCAGGTCCAGTAACTTGACCACCACGTTATTGTTACCAGTCTCCTCTGCGATTTCGTTCTTGGCCGCCAGGGCGCGCTCTTCATTTCTGCACGCCAGGATCAGACGGGCACCTGTAAGACGGAAAATCAAAGGGTGAAACATTGTAAAACCGAAAGTAAAACACGTTCATCCTTGTTTTAATAAAGCGTTTTCTAACTTTTCTTCTGGCCGACTGTGTTTTTCTAGGTATCTCTTGTCACATGACTGTTTTTCCGCTCTTCATTATGATATAAAAGTACAGCTGTATAGTTTAAGTCGGAATTGGTCTTATAGGAATACATCCACATCTGACAGGCGGCTGTGTTTTTAGCCCCGTTCATAAGAATCAGTCTCCTTTAAAACCAGCAACAGCTAATGAGATCAGGAAATTAATCACGTGCGTTTCAAATACCTCCTGCACATAAGAATCTATGGCAACATATTTTATAAATCAGCATATAGGAACCAGCTACTAGCCGCATGGTGAACAAATCCATGGCTATTATGGGTATTACTAATACCATCGTCTAGTCTCAAACTGTATGTTCGTCTTCATTGCTGTAGAAAAAACACGTAGCTGTAGAACAGCAACAGACATGATCATAAGGGAATATTTTAGTAGCTGTCAAGCCGACTTCAGTCGGTGAACAAATCAATGGCTATTACGGATATGATTAAAAACTATCGTCCAGTCTCAAATTGTATGTTCGTTTTCATTGCTGAGGGCCGATTTTTTTGTCTTTTATCATATCATACGATTCGCCAAGCTGACCATTGTTCCCTACTCCACTGAGGCCGGAGTTTGTGTCTTTTATCATATCATATGATTCGCCTGTAAATATATTTAGATATATCTTCAAATTAACTGAAGTCAATGAGAAAACTAATAGTTTTAGCTAGTAAAGCTAGCTTAAATGTTTTATTATTTATGTGACTTACTCATTAAATAGCAAGAATCATAATTATTTTATATGTAAGTGCCTGAAGGTCAGAAACCAAGGTAGAATATAACAAGCAAATTCGAGGAATGAATGTCCCCCGCTTTGGGCTCTTGTTGTCTTTCATGCTTGATATGCAACAAAAAATATGACATGTGGAGAAAATCTTGAGGGCACATGAAACACTTATGACATGTTGAGACATCTGCAGGCGAACATAAACACTAAAACACATTGAGAAATAGGACCAAAGTCCACTATGACATGTGGAGACATCTGCAGGTGAACATAAAAACTCAAACACATTGAGAAATTGGACCAAAATTTGATAAATTTGTTTTGTAACTGGAGATAATTATCAGATAGAAAATCCAAAACCAATCCCAACCAAGGTAAGCAATAGAGCAATCACTGACAAAAATTTAAATGAAATCGGATAATATTTAGGAAAGTTATCATATCATATGATATCATATGAAATCGGATGAAATATAGTTATCGCACGGAAACGAAAACCTGACAGACTGACAGACAAAGTTACAGACAGACAGACAGAAGCCAGACACTCCAAAGCCAATCCCAACAAAAACAATTATGAGAGCAATCACTTATCCAAATTTGAATGAAATCGGATAATATTTAGGAAAGTTATCGCATGGAAACAAAATCCTGAGAGACGGACAGACAAAGAGACAGACAGAAGCCAGACACTTCAAAGCCAATCCCAACCAAGGTAAGCATGAGAGCAATCACTTATCCAGATTTGAATGAAATCGAAAAAATTTAGGAAAGATATCGCACGGAAACGAAAACCTGACAGACTGACAGACAAAGTTACAGACAGACAGACAGAAGCCAGACACTCCAAAGCCAATCCCAACAAAAACAATTATGAGAGCAATCACTTATCCAAATTTGAATGAAATCGGATAATATTTAGGAAAGTTATCGCATGGAAACAAAATCCTGAGAGACGTACAGACAAAGAGACAGACAGAAGCCAGACACTCCAAAGCCAATCCCAACCGAGGTAAGCATGAGAGCAATCACTTATCCAGATTTGAATGAAATCGATAAAATTTAGGAAAGTTATCGCACGGAAAGGAAAACCTTACCTGACAGACAAAGTGACAGACAAAAGCAAGACACTCCAAAACCAAATCCTAACCAAGGTACGCAAGAGAGGAATCACTGATCCAAATTTGAATGAAATCGGATGAAATATAGGATAGTTATCGCACGGAAACGAAAACCTGACAGACTGACAGACAAAGTTACAGACAGACAGACAGAAGCCAGACACTCCAAAGCCAATCCCAACAAAAACAAGTATGAGAGCAATCACTTATCCAAATTTGAATGAAATCGGATAAAATTTAGGAAAGTTATCGCACGGAAACGAAAACCTGACAGACGGTCAGACAAAGTGACAGAGAGACAAACAGCCAGAAGCCAGATACTCCAGAACCAATCAAAACCAAGGTATGCATGAGAGCAATTACTGACCCAACTTTGAAAGAAATCGGATATAATTTAGAAACTCTATCGCATGGAAACGAAAAAACCGGACGGACGGACAGAGAGACAGAAAGAGATACAGACAGACGGACAGACAGACAGAGATACAGACAGACGGACAGACAGACAGGCAACCCAAATCAATTTCCCCCGCATCCGCGAAGCAAGGGGGGGGGGGGAACCCGTAACAAAAGCCCAGGAAGAACTTTTAACAAAAGCCCCTCGAAGAATCCGAAACAAAAGCCTCCAGAAGAACTTAACAAAAGCCTCCAGAAGAATCCGAAACAAAAGCCTCAAGAAGAATCAAACAAAAGCCTCGAAAAGAACCTAAACAAAAGCCTCCAGAAGAATCCGAAACAAATGCCTCGAAAAGAACCTAAACAAAAGCCTCCAGAAGAACCATTAACAAAAGCCTCTAGAAGAACCCAAAACCAAAGCCTCCAGAAGAACCCTAAACAAAAGCCTCCAGAAGATTCCGAAACAAAAGCCTCTATTAGAACCCTAAACATAAGCTTTCAAGAGAACCCTAAACAAAAGTCTCCAGAAGAATCCGAAACAAAAGCCTCCAGTTGAACCCTATACAAAAGCTTCCAGGAGAATCCAAATCAAAAGCCTCTATAAGAATCCTAAACATAAGCCTCCAGAAGAACCCAAACGTAAGCCCCCAGAAGAACCCTTAACAAAAGCCTATAGAAGAACCCTAAACAGAAGCCCCCAGAAGAACCCAAACAAGAGCCTTCAGAAGAATCCGAAACAAAAGCCTCTATTAGAACCCTAAACATAAGCTTTCAAGAGAACCCTAAACAAAAGTCTCCAGAAGATTCCGAAACAAAAGCCTCTATTAGAACCCTAAACATAAGCTTTCAAGAGAACCCTAAACAAAAGTCTCCAGAAGAATCCGAAACAAAAGCCTCCAGTTGAACCCTATACAAAAGCTTCCAGGAGAATCCAAATCAAAAGCCTCTATAAGAATCCTAAACATAAGCCTCCAGAAGAACCCAAACGTAAGCCCCCAGAAGAACCCAAGAGGCTATAGAAGAACCCTAAACAGAAGCCCCCAGAAGAACCCAAACAAGAGCCTCCAGAAGAATCCGAAACAAAAGCTTCAGATGAATCCGAAACAAAAGCCTCTACACGAACCGTAAACAAAAGTCTCATGAAGAACCAAAACAAAAGCCTTCAGAAGGACCCAAACAAAAGCCTCCAGAAGAATCCGAAACAAAAGCCTCAGATTTCTCGCTTTATCAAATGGAGAGTTCAACCCAGGAGGATTTATGACAAAACCTAATTCAAGGTCCCAATTTCAGGAACAGACGTGGGGTGGGGTGGGGTTTCAGGCCTCAAAATTTGTCTGATACGATGACAAAAAATGGTTGAGGTGGCTGAAAATGGGATATGGACCCTCTGCATGCAGTCCCGTTGGGTCCGCTTCTGCTACTTACGAGGTATGCACATTTCGGAGCGAGTATAGAACCCGGTCTACATAGACGAGGTTATATGTGTATACCGACAAACGTAATGATGTCAAGTATTCATGTAATGGAGAAGTAAGAGGCATGTCGATGTCATATCATCAGGCATGTCATGGCTCATGTTGATCACTACTTATATGAGACGGTCCCGTCAGTTAGATCCATCATGGGAATGAAGACCGGATTCTATACTCGGGGCCCATATGGAGGTTTCTTTCTTCAAGAACAGTTTCCTTGCAACGTATATTTGATTAATCTTTCCTGTGCTCCTCACATCAACCTAATCTTTATACGTCCAACGATAGAATCCAGTCAATCCAGTCTCATTCCGGTTCGCAATGTAAACATCATCACTGACCAGGTCTTCAAGGTAAACATACCAGGGTATGAATTTCTTGCCACGATGACAGCCCCACAAAATAAATGTAAAAAAATATTTATACATATCATATTGAGATAGTTTCCCACTGAAAACCTATATTTTCTGTTAACTTTAAAAATAAAAAAATGAGCCAACATTCCACATCTCAGTATATATCCCCAACCCCGGTAATAAGCCCGGTATACCGGGTTTATCAACAAGTTTAACATAAAAGGCAAGCAGGAAACACTGTCATTAGCGGAACATCAAGCTCAGCTCTATTAGAAAAGGGCGTCAGACAAATGAGACAATACAGAAGATTGTTACAGGTTGTCACCCTCCTATTAATATTCTACACACGTCGTTTTATATCAATATTGCACTGAGGAAACCAGATCATGCTGATATTTGTTCATTAAGATGATATTAAGAAGTATGATGGTGCTAAGTGTAATCTATACAAACAGTAGGGAAGCTAAACCCCACAACAGCACTTAATTGTACTGGTTGAGCAGTCGTCAGCTGAGCTTGCAGCATGTAACATGCAATGTGTCTGACATATTTCCCCGTGGACTTCCCTAAAGACGTGAAATGGAAGTCGGTAGCTGAATGACATATAGTGCACAGGTCTGCAACTAAAGCCAGCTGACAGACGCCGGACCTTAAAGGCTACAGGGGTCTGTAAAGCTTAGGCGGGGAGGTAAAAATAAAAAGGACACGTACAGCAAGGTGAAGCGGGCGTTTACTGGATGACATGCAATAAAATCATCCAACCCGGAGCAGACACCTCCCCGTCAACGTGCGCTCTCAACACACCAAGGCATTCAGCACCAAGCTTTCTCATGATTTTAACTATAACGGTTATAGTTCGGCTGTCATGAACCTCAGGTTATATGTTAGCTGAATGCAGTACTTGTAATACACTAGAATTTAATGCAGGCTTGCTTTCGAAACTTAAATGTTACTTTCCTGAAATCTGGTATAAGAGCAATGTGTACCTTGACATAAAATGGAGTCTGAAAGTTAAGAGAAAAACCGCTACAGTTTGTTACTTTTTGCAGTACAGATAAATATCTAAATACTAATTAACTGACGAATGAAACAGCTACACATGAACACTGAAAGCTTGGCTGGAAATATAGATCTGGTATACAGTGTACATTATATAAGGTTTAGTGGAGAGATGGTCACAGGTGATCATGGTGACAAAATAAAATGAGAACATAAGTAAATATCTGAAAATTAAAACATATCAGCTGGTCAGACCCAAAGATATACATAGTTACAAGTGGAACTTAGTTTAGTTTTCTGAGAAACTCTGGAATACAGAAATTAAGTGTAAACTGTTAATAAAAAAACAACATTTAAACAATAAGAACATCGACCAAATGTGACAAAACGATCAGTTGGGAATACCTGTAATATATACCGTTGTCTTGATATAAGCATATTTTTTTAATTCATGTCGCATGATTTTTGGGGGATGGAAAGACAGATGGACGGAAGGAGCTAATGATATAAAAATATAACCAACCGAAGTCAGTCAATTCAGCCAGTCTCTCTCTCTCTCTCTCTCTCTCTCTCTCTCTCTCTCTCTCTCTCTCAGTGACGAAATATGTAGTGATCCACTCAATTAATGTGCGGGTTTTATATGCATGAATGACCATACACGAGAACCCTTGAGCGGATCGTGGACAGGGCACGACACCACAAGCTCACTCTAACTCTCCGGGGCATATATATATATATATATATATATATATATATATATATATATATATATATATATATATATATATATACTGTGAAAGACAATCAATGACATTACATTTATAACTGATACCGTCTCCCTCAGAGAAACTCAGTCATTTTGCAGAATCTTCATACTTGAACTTACCTCTCCTTGCAATTTCGAGTGCCGTGAACTTTCCTATGCCAGTGTTTGCTCCAGTAATGATGACGGTCTTCCCTTCCAGTCGGACTTGCTCCATGACTGCTGTTGGCCTGCTGCTTGGCGGTCCTGTGCTGCTCGTAGGTCTGCGCGGCAGAAGACGCTGACGAGGCGCTGGGCGGGGCCCTGGTGTACCAGTGTCGGCGGACTAATGGCTGTTAATGATCCTGCGGAGAAAAGTAACCAGAGTTATGAGCTGTTACAGTTACGTTGTTCCCATAATGCTGTTCTCTCAAGGCGGTCTCAGTGTGCTGCTTTAACTATCTTTTTCATGTACGGCTGTGCTCGCCAATAAAAGCCATTTATCTGTTTCTACGCGTTGTTCAGCGCCGTTTATCCTACAGATGTCTTCTAAATAGTAATAGGGTCATTTTATGATCAATAAAAGGCCCTCTGCAAATCACTGGCTCCTCATTACACTTCATGGAGGCAGTCATACGTTTTCTTTCTTTTTTATGGATATTTCAGGTACATGACGCACAAGTCTGAGATGATGGGGAGATGTGTAGTTCTGTGTTAGTTTGTTCTGTAGACTCCTTTCACTCTTTCTCTTTCGTCTTATTTTGCTATATATAATACAGGAAAAGATAAGATAAGTTTTCATAAGCCCATTCACAAAATACATAAAGGCCGAAGACATTATACAGACTAAAGATTTCAACAAATAGAACGCACTACAGACTAAAACGAATAGAACATGCAGCAATGACTAGACAATGATTATACAAAACCTTCCTTTATCAATGAGACACCGACTTTCTGGCAGAACCCGCGTGATACCACTGCAGGACGAAGGCAAGCCTTGATAGCGTTTACGGAACAATGGACTGATGTAACACTAAAGGAGAGGAGTGCCCTGCTTAGAAAGAAGTCGACTCTTCTCTGGATGGCTCTGTGCCTCCACGGCACGACTCTAATGTGGATGGCTCTGTGCCTCTACAGCACGACCCTTCTCTGGATGGCTCTGTGCCTACACAGCACGACCCTTCTCTGGATGGCTCTGTGCCTACACAGCATGACTTTTCTCTGATGGCTCTGTGCTTCCACAGCACGACTCTTTTCTGGATGGCTATGTGACTCTACAGCACGACTCTTCTCTGGATGGCTCTGTGACTCCACAGCACGACTCTTCTCTGGATGGCTCTGTGACTCCACAGCACGACTCTTCTATGGATGGCTCTGTGCCTCTACAGCACGACCCTTCTCTTGATGGCTCTGTGCCTCCACAGCACGACCCTTCTCTGGAAGGCTATGTGCCTACACAGCACGACTTTTCTCTGATGGCTCTGTGCTTCCACAGCACGACTCTTTTCTGGATGGCTATGTGACTTCACAGCACGACTCTTCTCTGGATGGCTCTGTGACTCCACAGCACGACTCATCTTTGGATGGCTCTGTGACTCCACAGCACGACTCTTTTTTGGATGGCTCTGTGCCTCCACAGTACGACTCTAATCTTGATGGCTCTGTGCCTCCACAGCACGACTCTTCTCTGGATGGCTCTGTGCCTCCACAGCACGACTCTTCTCTGGATGGCTCTGTGCTTTCACAGCACAAATTTTCTCTGAATGGCTCTACGCCTCCACAGCACGACTCATCTCTGGATGGCTCTGTGACTCCACAGCACGACCCTTCTCTGGATGGCTCTGTGCCTACACAGCACGACCCTTCTCTGGATGGCTCTGTGCCTACACAGCACGACCCTTCTCTGATGGCTCTGTGCCTCCACAGCACGACTCTTTTCTGGATGGCTATGTGACTCCACAGCACGACTCTTCCCTGGATGGCTCTGTGACTCCACAGCACGACTCTTCTTTGGATGGCTCTGTGACTTCACAGCACGATCCTTCTCTGGATGGCTCTGTGACTCCACAGCACGACTCTTCTCTGGATGGCTCTGTGCCTCCACAGCACGACCCTTCTCTGGATAGCTCTGTGCCTCCACAGCACGACCCTTCTCTGGATGGCTCTGTGCCTCCACAGCACGACTCTTCTCTAATGGCTCTGTGCCTCCACAACACGACTCTTCTCTGATGGCTCTGTGCCACCACAGCACGACCCTTCTCTGATGGCTCTGTGCCTCCACGGCACGACTCTTCTCTGGATGGTTCTGTGACTCCATAGCACGACTCTTCTCTGACTGGCTCTGTAACTCCACAGCACGAATCTTCTTTGGATGGCTCTGTGACTCCACAGCACGACGGTTTTCTGATGGCTCTGTGACTCCACAGCACGACTCTTCTCTGGATGGCTCTGTGCCTCCACAGCACGACCCTTCTCTGGATAGCTCTGTGCCTCGACAGCACGACCCTCCTCTGGGTGGCTCTGCGCCTCCACAGCACGACTCTTCTCTAATGGCTCTGTGTCTCCACAACACGACTCTTCTCTAAAGGCTCTCTGTCTCCATAGCACGACTCTTCTCTGATGGCTACGTGCCTCCACAGCACGACTCTTCTCTGATGGCTCTGTGCCTCCACAGCACGACCCTTCTCTGGATGGCTCGCTGCCTTCGTAGCACGACTTTTCTCTGGATGGCTCTGTGCTTCCACAGCACGACTGCTCTCTGATAGCTCTGTGCCTCCACAGCACGACTCTTCTCTAAAGGCTCGGTGCCTCCACAGCACGACTCTTCTCTGGATGGCTCGGTGCCTCCGCAGCACGACTCTTCTCTGGATGGCTCTGTGCCTCCACAGCACGACTCTTCTCTGATGGCTCTGTGCCTACACAGCACGACTCTTCTCTGATGGCTCTGTGCTTCCACAGCACGACTCTTCTCTGATGACTCTGTGCCTTCACAGCAGGACTCTTCTCTGATGGCTCTGTGCCTCCACAGCACGACTCTTCTCTGGATGGCTCTGTGCCTACACAGCACGACTCTTCTCTGATGGCTCTGTGCCTCCACGACACGACCCTTCTCTGGTTTGCTCTGTGCCTCCACAGCACGATCCTTGTCTGGATTGCTCTGTGCCTCCACAGCACGACTCTTCTCTGGATGGCTCTGTGCCTCGACAGTACGACTCTTCTCTGGATGGCTCTGTGCCTACACAGCACGACCCTTCTCTGATGGCTCTGTACCTCCACGGCACGGGTTTACTTAAAACAGACTACACCATCCGGAATGAAAGTCAAATTCATCTTAATCACAGTAAGGGGGACGATGGATGCATTGCTGCGTGCTACCTTATCTATATGATCTCTGCACGAGGTATTGACAGAAAAATAATACAGTTGAACAAAATATAATACCAGAACATTTTCATTTAGTCCCTTCTTCTGTGAAACCGAAAGGTACGTTCGGTCTTTTCTTTTGCAAAGTGACCTTTTGTAAATAATTCATGACACAAGAGACTCCCACATTTGTTCTGCGTGAAACGTTTCCTTTACATTATTAAGTAAAATCGGATATTTCGACTAAAAAAACTGAATCAGAGAAAAAGTCATCAATATGTAAATATCTTTCATCACTTGGCACCAACACATTCGCATACTCAGAACGTTACGACAGTTAATAAGATGGCGTACAGTTAATCTTGTGATCTCGTAAACTATATACCTGGACGTCTGATTGTCATGATAAACTCCATTTTTTTATTCCTGGCTTTTTTCCTTTAGACAGGCGGTCTGGTAAGTTCTACAACTTCAGTGGTCTCACATTTACATGGCATCCCAGATAATTGTCATGAATCCATCTGAAAGGAATATTAATTTCTTTGCACCTTTGCTGAATATAATCATGTTAATAATAAACCCGTTAAAGGAAACCATCCACACACAAAAACCCATCCTCAGGGAACGCGAAAATAAACGAGGCACTCATGCAGGCGTCGAATGTTCAGTGTTAAATATCCTAATTATGTCATACTATGGGATGTTTTGTAATACGATGGTGCCTTCTTCTTTGTCCATTACCTGTTAATTAGACATGAATTCAGGTACACAGACAAAAAGAATGCTGCGCCAGGCATGAAGTAACCGTTCTGTATCAGAGAATCGTTATCTTGAGGTAACGATCAGTTATCCGGTATTTGAAATATACATGAACGAAAGTATTCATCGATCTGACAAAAAAGCATGTGTTCATTCAACATGCAGGAGTAACCGCATATACTTTGCCACTGTGAACTTTTGGCCAGGAATGTGTTTTTCTTAAATAAATGAAACGGAACGATCCGTCGGGAAACATGTAAAAGTGACACACAAAAATAAGATACGTATGTGGTACTACTACCTCATAGCCCCGTCAGGGCTCCCCTAATTAAGCTTTCTTCAGAGAAGAAAAAAAATCGCCCCTTGTCACGATGTTTTATAACAATAAAATTAAGGTGATCCAGGTTACCTCCAAAATTGAATGAACCGTGCCTTGAATGTTAACCTGACCCTGCACACATTTTCATCAAAATTCGTTCTCAGCTTTTTGCGGAACGTTGTTAACAATCCAATGAACCAACGAACAGAGGTGAATGAAGACATGATACCTCCCCGGCGGAGCTAGGTATATACAGCCCCGTCATCAGAAGTACACATAAATAGGTAACAAAATACCAATGGCTGATACAAAGCAAATTTGGTTCAAGACCAAAAAAACGACTCCATAAACGGAGCGAGTAATATCGCCTGAGATACACAATACAGTCAAAATAAGGGTCGAAAAGATAACCGAAAAGTATTAGGTGTAATTGTAAGGGAATACTTGTTATTCTCCTTGATCGTTGCTGACAGAAAAGACTTCGAAGCGACGCTGAACTGTCTGCATGTTCATAAGTTTAATACATCTCCCGCAGATTAATCCATCCTGTCCTAAAAGAAAATCTCACGAGGACCTGAAGAGGTTCTCATCATGCACGATTCCTGAAGACACGCCCGCACTTACCCTCAACCATAACATTGTGCGTTATCTCGTCAATAAAACTCTGTGTGCGGACGGCAGGCTATGCAGGTCTTGCTGACGTAGAAACAAGCAGACTCGCGTGAGACCAGCCCGCCTTCCAATTAACCCGGACTTCCATTTGGCTGAATACCTGGGTCAACACCCACTGTCCATTGAAACCCTTTTCAAGTCGGCCTTTCATTATATAAATACTCGCGTTGACGAAGGCAGATTTCCACGCTGGATTCCTGATCAATAAAAGAATGCCGGTGCCAGGTCGACCAAGAAGCCCTCGGCTGTACCCCGAGTTGACGTGTATGCGGTATTGGTACCAAATGTATCGGAAATGTTTGAAAAGACGTAATCAGGACACCGGAATACTACTGTACCTGAGAGGACATTCCGACGGTACAACCCTGTTTTTTTTTAAAGCTTAACTTTGTTTGAGAGATATTTTGTGTAAACACGACCTGCAGATCTCTTCATTGCTTCGACGTGTACAGAATGTATTCTGTCTCAGTTTCACTACCTTACCTTAATAACTTACTTCCCTCGTCTGAAAAACCGCAAATATTTCACAATTCATATAATCCAAATGCAAAAATGAAGCGCAGCAATATGAAAGACAATTTAAGAAGTTGTGGCTTACAATTACCAGTTTCTGATGATTAGTTATAATTATCAGTCTCTATTTTTATAGCATTCCTTTATCATCTGTGACGGGGAGGAGCAGTTCTAGGAAACGTCGGAACAGACACTGGTTCAGTTTCTTTCTTTGTGATGTTCTGTGCTGACACGATACAACTTCCCCAGTTTGGTTTACATGACGAGTGGTTTGCCTGCAGGTGGCGGGTTTAGATAACTGTTTGCTGTTGAATAACTTCACAGGGCCAGCTGTGTACATGATTATAATCAGCTGGTTGCCTTCAGACCTTGACCTTGGCCTCCAGCTAGCACGACTTATCTTCCATCCTAACAAACACACATGGCTGGCATAAAGTCTATGTTAACAGGGAAAAGGCTGGAATGCATACCCTAGATCACACAAAAAAACACGGATTTGGCAATTCTCTGAAGTGTCATTTTTTATTTGTTAACGAAATGTTGCATGGCTTCTCCGTGAAAGACCGCTTTTGATAAGGATTACAAATACTGAATAACACCCTCTTAATAGGATAAAACTGTTAACTAACTCAGCAATCTTTCAATCATTACAAACCGAATGGTAAACTGTCCAAAATAAAATAAATGACGAAAGTCTTCGACTGCTTCCTTTTATAATCGTCATGAATTATCAGTTGGTATATATAGAAATTGGTTATGCATGAGACGTTAACATCTGTGGACATAATGGTCAGAACATTCACTTTGGAAGAGGGAATTCTTTTAAATCTCTCATTCTTTTACCGCTCATACGTTACATTATAACAATAGATACATATATATAATTAAATAGATACATATATCTGTCTATGTTATCATTTTCCTAGATTCCAAGTGGAACAATAATTAGTCACGTATGATTTATCAATTAACGTTTTAATCTTTTCCCTTTTTTCGAGAGGCTTCCAGTATCAGTATTTGGTATCAAAAGTAATATTAAAACAGACATTTATTATACTTTCTCCATATATAACCGTATATTTGTATGTTCCTTGTCTAATACAGATATTTTTCCATATTTCATGATCTGAAACTACAAGAGGACATGCTATTAACTCTTTTGTACAACTACAAGATACAAACCACACATTTATCAGATAAGATGAACTACCTCCCAACGCACGCCTATGTAAATCAATTAATATCTTAAGCTTGGCTTGATTTTAATTTTAACGGTGTAAAATGAATACAAAAGACACTTAGATGCTCTCTCATACGAAAAAGACAAAGTTAATCAAAGGTAGGAACAAGAGCAATATTTACGGGAGCCCTCCCCAGGCTGAATACCTCATCCAACCCCCTTACTGTGCGCTGCGTGGATCATGGTGGCACTGGAGAAATCCTGCTGAAAATGAGAAAATATTTTAGAAATAAACCCTGAAAGGAAATTCCCGCAAGGCGATGTATGGTGTTTCAGCGAATTTCTGCAATCCTCATCCGACACTAAAGTATTTACAAACTGTCAAGGTTGTGTTGTATCCCTGTAAACACGAGGCGAGCTGTGTGCCTGGCTGGTCCTGCGGGACCAGTCGGCAGGCTCTGACCAGGGCTTCCCCTTGCTCTCCCAGTAATGTCAATATTTAGACTGCAGCGCCCGTGTGGGATATTTGCTGGGCTGGTTACTGCGATTTCTGCGACGAATGTATTTCAGGTCAAGCTACGAAAACATTCTGCAGAAACCAAATACTCGGCTAATCTGTCGTCCCGACGACCTCGATAAATGACGTGTACCTTCATACAATTACTCAGATTAGTCAGATTACTCATTTGCGCCAGTTATAAAGAATGTTTTCAAGCAATCAAGACAATTGATTCAAATAAAATTACTTCTGTCACTTATCTGGTAAATTAAACATTTCACATCGTCTATATCGGGGTATAATTAATTCTTCAGACGTTCAATCTCATTATTCTTTGACGCGTTCCCCATCCATCCAGCGTTTTCCATATTTGATTCCTTTACGTACATTGACAAAATATATTAAACGTTTGTTTTCATACGCACGTGCTCATACGTTGGTCTTTCTGGCGACGGTTTCCTCTACCCGTCTATAATGATGTCATCATTTAAAAGTCTCAATAATGACGTCATAAGATGAAACGAGCCGGCCTCTAATGACGCCGCGTCTACAAATTTCTAATGACGACATATTCTGCGACTCTTTAATGACGGATTCGTCTACCAGATCATAATGATGACTTGCATTTCGTGACTCTAATGGCGCCTTAACGAAATAGATGTACATTAACGTCTCTCACAATGTGTCACTGCGTTACGGCATTCATTAAAAATAGCCACATTACTATACATATTCTATTAATACTCTTATCAAAGGTTTACACAATGCATCGTCTGCCCAACGGGTAAATGTCACAGGTTTTTAAAATTAATTGGTATATTTTTTCATCCTTTCATGCATATCTTTCCTTTTATTCCTCATCCTGTCATCATAAAAATTATAATTTTACAAATATTCTCATTCAGTAGTCCTAAAGAGATAAATAATTCAGCCGACCCGTACCTACAACATCACATAGGTTGATTTGATCATTACTCCCGTACTTTTAAGGGACTTAATTCTTTATATCTTTGGAGTTGTATGTATGTGAAATACGTACCAGTCTTTATCACATTTATATTCACCACAGACCGGCTAAAGCTAAAACCTCCATACAGCGCCAGCGACCGCCACCAAAATAACACGCATATCGGGAAACTATTACCGTATCAGCCGGGCTGATAGATTTACGTACTTTAGAGAATGCTGATAACAAGGCCGAAACAAAATTAACTGGTCCCCATCAAAGCAAGCTGAACTCTCTTCTCGGAATAACTACAAACCTGGTGAACTTAAGGGACCCTCCTTGGGGAGCCTGACTCAGGTATTAACAGATCAAGGCTGATTCACGCTGCCTGTAGTGTTTGTCATCGGGAGAACGAGCTGAACATGAAGCCTGGGTGGCTGATAATACAGACCAAGACAGATGGGAATGCCATAGAAACTGGAAGAGGAGCAGCAACAGGTCTGAAACCATCACGACCAGCCAGGCACGTGGCCTTGGACGATCCCCTCAACCAAATACCACTAGATGTGCTAATCAATACTTCAAACCATTAACTAAACACCTTTTTGACAGATACCTTGAATTTGATCCTGATTGGTATCTCTATGGGTTTCTCTGTAAAATTATCTTATCTCATGATTTTCTCGGTCATACATGGGTGTATCGTCTTACCATTACACCACAGACCGAGGTATAATTATAGTCCCGTCAGGTAGTAAAGCATCGCATCATTTAACTTGACATACAGCTGGTGTCACATTCTGACGACTTGTGAACGACACAAAGCCAGCTGCCAGAGATTCTATTATTACTGCGTTATATACTCATTACATGGTTAAGTCGGGTGACGCAGGATGCACGTTTTATTAACGATGTCATCACAATCACCTGTCGCCGTCACGTGACACACCTTTGTTGTCAGCTTGTCCAGAAGAGTGGAGCCAGCAACACAAATATCACACACAAACACACACATACACATACACATACTGAACATAGAATCATTAAAACATTGTTCATATAAAATAAATGTGGCACACTTTCATCTGAAAACAGCTGGTCATCCGATAGCCATTAATAATCACTGCATGACATGGAATCATTGTAACTCTTGAGGTCATAAAATCCATCGCTTCTCATCTCTTCCCTTACAAGTAACAGGTTTATCAATTTGTGAAATTATAACTTTTCTCTTTTATTGAACAGACAAAAATACCAGCATAAAGGAATAATAATGACATAAGTCATTTACTGCTGGAGTGACAGGCTAGATATCCAGGGATGATCGACGGAATGTGTATTGCTGAGTGATCCTGTCGATAGTTGACTCAGAATTAACCAGACAAACTTAGTACCAGGTTCTGCATGTGCTGTTATTTTTACGAATCGATCATTTTTTTTGTGAATATAAACTTACCGACTTAACCAAATATTACAGTTACATAATTATCCTGAATGCCTAGAAATTCAACTTCAAGTTGTTTCTTGGCGTCAGGGCGGTATTAAACTTGACATTTCCATCCGGTGTGATATCACAGTTATAGTTATGATGTACAGTGTCGTCCGAGCATGAGGAGGTTTTATTCATTGTAATTATCGCTTCTGTGTTTAACATAATAGTATATCATAATAATATAATATGTCATAATTATAGTACTGAAAAAGCACCTCCGAATCCCGTGGTCGTCATGTCAACGCGAGTCCTGGTAAACGTATGCGTAAAGGGGATAATAAAATTAACGGCTGATGTGTATAACATACATCTTGTATGCATGATTATATACTTTAGGGCTTGTGTTGTCCGTAATCAATTAAACAACAGTCTACTTTATCATTGGAGCCATATGGACTTAGGTTTACAGAGTACGTATTTAACATGAGGAGAGCAGCTTTGAATTCGGGTATAGGACTTGGACTCAACTCGAAACTCGGAAAATACATGCAGCATAAAACTGAAATAAATTTGAAGGTTTTTTTCAAGAAACACGCGCAAGGATTGTTTTGTTTACAAAATCTCTGAAACACTATTTGTGCCTTTTCCTGAATACCTTTTGTGCATGTTTGTGTGTGCATCCGCGCGTGCGCGCGCACAAACATCTTATTTCCATTGAACGAATAAATAACACCTGATCCTGAAAGAATGGCTGTGTATAGACTGAATTATGAAGATAAAGTGTCCCGGAGTGAAAAAGAAACCTACCTGACACAGGCACGCTGAGACCGTGCAGCAATCAGCAGATACAGACAACCTTCTGGAGTGCTGCTGAACTAGAGGCAGAATGATGGAGATAAACAAACACTACTGCGCTATCAGCATCCGACTCCCAGTAGCCTATCACAGGCGCCGTCACTAATAGCTGTTGTACTTGTGGGAGCGGGAAAACACGTTCCTCTTTATCTGATGGGATGCGGGGATAACAGCAGACAAAACTGGTGATCTGAATAAACATGTGTAGGTAAGCCTGTACCTGTACACGTGCACAATTTCCTGCGAGGTCAAAGGTTACTTCAATTGTTACATCACTTCCGGTCCGGAACTTTTCAGAACTGATGAAAATCTCCAGTCCACTATGTTTGGAACCAGAGCGATATTGATCAATATTTTGTCGTAAAAATGAATAGACGTTTAAATTTAATAAATTATGCATTTTGGTTTAAAAATTACATCACATCTGCAGAGCATGCAGGGCATTTTGTCGAACATCTGACTGATTAGCTGTAATCACATAAAACAGAAAAAAAAGATAACGTATCAAGATATTGTGTTCATTGATTTATGAAAAAAATACACACTGGAAGTAAACATGTATATGCTATCCGTTACACCCTTACATATAAAGACCAAAGCCAGATCGGAAACTGGAAAAAGTTTCGTACTGAAACGTCTTACTCTCCTGTGACGGAGAAGAAAGACTGCCATTCATGATGAATATTCTCCTGTCACTTTGAAATCCAGATCATCAATATCACAGCTGTACCTCCTGGACACACAGGTGATATCTGATGTAAACTGCCCTGTAAAGGTTCTTTACTTAGATAATGTCTGGATCTTAACTGCCAACGATTTTTATAACAGGATATCATGGTTTCTTTGAATGCGGGATGCCCATAATGGCAATATATTCTATTGACAGCTGTATTTGATATGATAATTGCAAAAAAAGACAAACTAATACCGCAGGCAGTATAACACTGGGTTTTTTTGCGTAAAATGAATAGAAGTTTAAATGAAACATACTTTTTTAACTTAAAAACAAAGACCAACTGCATTAAAAAAGATAAATATTTGTTCTTGTTTGTGTTTGTGTTCAGCTGACTGACGCCTTTTGCAAAATGGTGATATATGCCCTGATAAAGAGATAGAACTTCATTCCAGGAAATTCAATTTTTTTGTTCCTTTTATAAGAACACACCTGCCAATCTATTGTTGAGTCAAGACAATTATGAATGCGTGTTCGGCTTGTCCTAGTGGTCATCAATCTTTAAGTCAAGTTTAAATTCCGTCATTGGACCAATTAATCATGGCGGACACTCCCGCGTTTTTCCCGCTGTATCAGCAGATAGCTGCAGCTTCCGATCCCCTGGTACGAACTAATCGGTCTATTCGTCTTGAGCCCAAACCGTTTTAAGAAGAAATAAAGGAACTTGCATGCAGCTTTCTTATTTTACAGCAGAAGCCATATTTGTCTCCACACTGGCAGACGGCATGGTGATCCGGCGATGGTCTATCTAAGGAGATTATCTCTCATCATGTGCGCTGATTACTGAGGGATATCTGACAGTGACGTCATCAGTTTTTTATGAGCAAGAGACAACAGAGCTGAATGGTAGAATGACGTATTTTGCAAACGAAGGTTATTATATTGACATGATATTTGGAAATTCCAGGCAAGATTACAAAGAAGAAATTCATGCATACAGTAGTATGTGAGGCGAATTGAGGCACTGAGATTATTTTACATTATGGAGTAATTTTAAACAATCATGATACAACATATTAATGGTCTATATATTATGACTTAAACAGATCAGAAGAAATGTGTACTTAGAAAATTGTCAGAGTGGCCTAACCATGCACACATAAACGTAAACAATTATCTATATTTGACCACGCATGTCTACGACAATGATAACTTATTTTTCTATATTTACATGTTATATGACGTCATCTACGACATTATTATCACGTGATCACACACCACCTCAAACAGCAATCATCAGCCGAGAGTGTACTCGGCCCTTTTCGTGAATGGTGACGGACGCGTTTTTTTTACTGGTAATTCAAGGCGTATTTGTTTACAACTATTGTATGACTTTGTCTAGTGTTCGATTAAATCACTTCCCCGTGATCAGAAGATGAAAAAGGTTCGGAGAGGGACGAATTAAAAAAATATATTATGTTTTACAGGAATCAATACTCAATGAGCAATGAGTGATAGTTTTTTAACGGGCTCACCCTCACCTTATATTTCTAACATGTAACAGCAGCAAGTCTGGTCTGTAAAACTGTTACAAAGAAGGGTTCTATCTACCAGTTCTCTGTTTACTGAGTATCATATTAGCCCTGTTTACTGAGGGCCACTCTATTTGTCTGGAGTTGGTTTGACTGTGCTCACCGAGTGGTTTAAATCTGTTTTCCTGGAGTTACCATGGACAGTAAATTTTCAAAACAGTTTTTATAACATCAAACCAAATCTGTGCTGTCTACAGCGTTCCTTCTATAACATGTTACTAAAACGAGACCTTTGTAAAATGTATTTTGTTTCCTCTGTCTAAAAGGGAAGAGTACCAAATCTCGTGATCCAAGGGAAATATTGGCAAGATCAAGGAATCCTACATCAATGTAAATTATAATGTGTAGCTGATAAGGCTACGATTACAAGTGGACACAAGTATACCCTTACAAGAGCAGTCACGTCAAATATAACATAAGCAGAAACGTAACACACAACAGCAAAAGAATGGTCACACAACATATAACATTTCAAGAACAGTCACATCATATATAACATAACAAGAAAGTCACGTCATATATAACATTACAAGAGCTCTCACGTCATATAAAACATTACAGAAGCAGTCTCGTCATATATACCATAACAGGAGCAGTCACGTCATATATATCATTACAGGAGCAGTCTCGTCATATATACCATTACAGGAGCAGTCACGTCATATATAACATTACAAGAAAGTCACGTCATATATAACATTACAAGAGCTCTTACGTCATAAATATCATTACAGGAGCAGCCACGTCATATACCATTACAGGAGCAGTCACGTCATATATACCATTACAGGAGCAGTCACGTCAAATATCACATAACAGGAGCAGTCACGTCAAATATCACATTAAAGGAGCAGTCACGTCATATATAACATTACAGCAGCAGTCACGTCATAAATAACATTACAGGAGCATGTCACAGGTTGACTGCTGAAAACTATAATTATTACTATATTTTTACATGTGACTCAGTTTTCTAACCCTGCCCTGTACTTTCCCCGAGCCCGTAAGGTCCTGTAACCTTAAATCCCTGATCTGTTTTCAAGTTTTTACTGAGTGCAGTGGACCATGTCAGGTCCAGCCTTTCAATGCCCTGTGTATTCATTGGGTTTTAAATTGTTCTATTTTCTGCTTGTTAAGAATCCATTTCTCCCTGTCACACGTCCTTTCTTATGCCCTGGTAATCACACAACTCAAAGTGAGGCTGTAATGTTTCTGTGTCTTGGTGCATGGGGAATCTTGTGTGAAGGCCAGAGTTGGTCTGTGAACCTGGAACCGAGAGGTTCACCTATGAGCTGAACACACAAAAAAAAACAAAGTGAAGTCAGAGGACATTTTTGCCAAATGAACAATGGTAAACCAAACTCTCTACCAAACTGTACAGTGACTGAAGTTACATGTTAATATTTGGCAATGCATTACTCTACACAAGCAGCAAAAATGTTGGGAAACCAGGCACCGGAAGTAAACCTGTGAGGGTTGGTTTCCATGAAAACCCAACGCCACCACTACCAACCTGTGACAACAGACGTTCCTAAAACTCTGACGCAATGTTGGTGAGCCTGTTACAATTTTCCTTATTGCATTGTAAAGACACTGTATTGCAGCCTCATAAGAACATAACTGGTTATATATTTTCATTACTATCATTTTTACTCCATTAACTTGTGCCGTGCCCTGTTGAAATCCGGTCTTAATTTAAATCCTATATGTCCTTCTAGCTTTTCTGTCTAAAAACTCCCTTCTTGTGACACATTTCTCTTGGGAAGATTTTGTTGCGAACCGTAAAGATAAAATAAGGGTTTTATTTGTCTTCAGATATCGCACTTTTGGGAAGGTCCCTCTGGTACCTGTAGCAGTTCCTGTGTCAACTTTAAATCGGCGTCAGCTACCAGCCAAGTCAACTTATTGAAATTCACTGTATATATAGTCAATACAAAAAGTTTGTTGTATACCTGCTGTCTTAGTTGTTTGTTCATGGGTGTGTGTGAGAGTGCTTGGCTATTCTTGGGCATCCTTCCTTAATATTTCAAACGAACCTGGCCACGGGCCAGAGTGACCCCGTGACACTGGCGAGCGTGCCAGGATGCCTACGAACTGTCGGGTACTTTTCCGCACTCCTCGAACAAGCATAAGGCTTGAAAAATTGGCATTCCTCTGAACTTTATATATTTCTCCCTAGTGAGAGAGAAATCCTCAGGTGTATGTAGTGTCAAAGTCTTTTTCATGTTTGCTGGTTGTTTTGTGGCCATGCATGACTGCGCAGGTAGTCTTTAGTCTACGGACAAAGATACTGCGGTGATTTCGGTCTATGTACCTGTTGACTCCTGGGGTTGGCTACGGCCTGTATTGTTTTAACAGCTACGGCTGGGGTAATGGTCGAATACGCTAAGGCGATTGGCCTTGCTTTGTTTTTTGTGTTCAGTTAGGGTTTCCCTATGGGGAAGGAGCATTGAAGCTCAGTTTGGTACCATAAACTTGGTGGTGTATCTACGTGTAGGTAGATACTGTAACGGCGATAAACAGCCGTTTGTGTTTTGTCTTCTGGGTGCAACCGGAGATTGCACCACACCGCTGTTCGTGTTCGTGTTTCATAAATTAGAAATGGAACACTTAAAAGAGCTAGTTGCCTTGGGTAAAGAGCTTGGGTATTCAGGCTCTGAGTTGCAACAGTTTGTAGAAACTGAACGTGTGCGCCTAGAGAAAAAAGTAAGAGATGACGCTGAACGCGAAGAACGGTTAATTAAACGCGAAGAAGCGCGTCAAGACGCGATACGTCAGGAAAAGGAAGCTGAGCGTAAACATGATGAGAAAATGTTACAATTAAAAAAACAAATGGCTGACAAATCACGTGAAAATGGTGAACAATCTGAAAGATCACCAATTATCAACTTCATCCCTCCAAAAATTCCGCCATTTGATGAGAATCGTGATCGTTTAGACTCTTATCTCGAACGATTCGAGCGTTTTGCGAAAGGGCAGAAATGGGACCCATCTGAATGGGCCATGAGACTTAGTGCCTTGTTAAAGGGCAAGTCGTTAGAAGTTTACACGCAGATGCCCCTTTCTGATGCGATGGACTATGATAAACTGAAAACAGCGTTATTGCGTCGTTTTCGTTTGACAGAGGAGGGCTATAAGACAAAATTCCGAACAAGTAGACCGGAAAGGAATGAGGCACCAGGTCAATTCACATCGCGTTTATGCGGATTATTTGATAACTGGGTGAAAATGGCAGGCATCCATCTGACATATGATCAATTGAGAGATTTAATTGTTAGGGAACAGTTTATGAACTGCTGTTGCAAGGAATTATCAGTATTTCTCAGAGAAAGAAAATGTACTAGTTTAGACACTGTTACAGAATTGGCTGAGCGTTTTAATGAGGCTCATGGGTATTACACTCACAGTTTATGGGCAAGGAAAGATGGGCATAGACAGAAACAAAAGCCACTTGAAAGGCACCAGCCTAAGGCAGAAGACTTCCGCAGTCCCCCTGCATCAGGTAAGTCTCCAGTTTCCATTAAAGATGTCTCTAGGCTCACTTGTCACTTCTGTAAACGTCCCGGGCACTTTGCTCGTGATTGTCCAGAAAGAAAAGGTTTCTCTGCCCAGAAACAGAGGTCTCTTGCGCAGGCATTAGATGTAGACAATTCACAAGGTAACAAACCTCAACATGAAGCAATAGCTGATAGAGTAGCAAAAGCAGTTTTGAAGGCCATGGAAGATGTGATACCAGGTAAGAGTAATGACTCTAAATCTGATAACACAGGAGCAGCTTGTTTAGCTAGCAAATTAGAAGACTGCTGCACAAATGAGGGTCGTGTAACTCTCCAGTATGGACATAAACTTGATGTTCTTAGCTTATCATGTCAAGAAGGTATAGACAAGGTTTCTCAAGGTCACGCATGTAAGATGCCAACCAGCGATGGCTACTTGGACAGTAAACAGGTTACTGTTCTTCGTGATTCTGGGTGCAGCACTGCTGTTGTAAGACTAGAATTAGTTCAACCAGAGCAATTCACTGGTAATAAACAAACATGTGTCTTGATTGATGGCACCTTCCGTGAATTCCCCTTAGCTCACGTGAATGTATCTTCACCATATTATTGTGGAGAAGTAGAGGCACTCTGTATAGCAAAGCCAGTGTATGATGTCATCATAGGAAACATACCTGGGGCTAGAGAAGTCAATGATCCCGATCTGACATGGAAAGCGCCGATTCTTGGCAAAGGTAAGACTGTACTGCATAACAGTGAGTATGTAGACTGCCACGCTGTAGAGACTAGAGCAGCAAAAGCTAAAAAGGAAAAACCTGTTGTGGCCCTTAAAGTGACAAGTCCAATCTCAGATGAAACTCCTTCTGATTTCTTGGCTGCACAAAAAGATGAAGACAGCTTAGCTCACTTATGGCAGAAAGCCAAGCTGCCACAGGAAGGTAGGTATCAGTTCCATGTGAAAAACAATTACCTTGTCAGGGTCACCTCGGGCAGGTTAGCAACTGACAAGCCACGGTCACAGGTTATTGTGCCAACAAAATATAGGGCCAATATTGTAAAACTGGCTCATAATGGATTAATGTCAGCTCATCTAGGGATTGAACGTACCTTTGAGAAAGTCTCATCTCAATTTTTCTGGCCAAACATGCACAATGATGTAAGTACCTATTGCAAATCTTGTGACATATGTCAGCGGACTCTCCCGAAGGGCAAGGTCGCCAAGGTGCCTCTAGGCGAAGTACCTATCATAGATGAACCTTTCCATAGGGTTGCGGTTGATATTGTGGGTCCAATAAAACCTGTATCAGACAAGGGTAACAGATACCTGCTTACCCTCATTGACTATGCTACTAGATACCCAGAGGCTGTAGCGTTGCCTAACATTGATACTGAAACCATAGCCGAGGCACTTGTAGACATTTATTCCAGAGTAGGAATCCCGTCTGAAGTATTGAGTGATATGGGCGCACAGTTTACGTCAGCCATCATGCAAGAGGTGAGTCGTTTGTTGTCTATTAGACAATTGTGTACTACCCCTTATCATCCTATGTGTAATGGGCTCATTGAGTCTTTCCATTCCACATTAAAACTCATGCTAAAGCGACTCTGTGCTGAACGTCCTAGGGACTGGGACAGATACCTCAATGCTGTGCTCTTTGCTTATAGAGAAGCACCCCAAGAAAGTACCCAGTTCACTCCCTTTGAGTTACTTTATGGTAGATCTGTTCGTGGTCCCATGAAAGTATTGAGAGAATTGATGACAAATGAAACTACTGATGCAGAGGTAAAATCTACTTATCAATATGTCATTGATCTCAAGGAAAAGCTCAAGGACACATGTGAGTTAGCACATCAAAACCTGGAAAAAGCAGCAGGTAGGTACAAAAGGTACTATGACCTGGGAAAGAAACCTAGATCCCTTGAGCCTGGAGATGAAGTCTTAATACTTCTCCCCACCGATCATAATAAACTACTCCTTCAATGGAAAGGTCCATACCCTGTCATGTCACGTTTCAATGATAATGACTACCAAGTCAAGGTCAATGGTAAATTGAAATCCTACCATATAAATATGCTCAAAAGATACATTCGTAGACCGGAACCAGCTCAGGTAAGCTGCTTGTTTGATGCCCCTATGTCTGATAATGTAGTTGAGCAACTTTGTGCGACTGATGTTTCACACGATGAACTTGAAGGTAAATCAGATGAGGCCGAGTTTGACACTGATCTGACAGATGTTGTTCCTATGCCTACTGTGGTTAGGAAAGAAACAAAAGCAGATGTACATGTAAGTTCTGAATTGACCACTGCTCAGAAATCTGATGTGTGCCAAATTCTTGATAGGTTTAAGGACACTTTCACAGACGTACCGAAACAGACAAATGTAATAGAATGTGACATACATTTGACCACATCTGATCCAATCCGATCTAGACCATATCCAGTTCCGCAAGCTGTTCGGGAAACAATGAGAAGAGAGATAAGAGATATGCTGTCTCTTGGCATTATTGAGCGATCTGAATCCGAATATGCCTCACCGGTCGTCATGGTCAGAAAAAAAGATAACAATGTGCGGTTTTGCGTGGATTTCAGAAAATTAAATCGTGTTGTAGTATTTGATCCTGAACCATTGCCAAACCCTGAACACTTGTTCACGGAATTGTCACACAGTCGTTTTTTCACGAAAATCGATCTCGCAAAAGGGTACTGGCAGGTTCCAATGGCTGCCAGGGCTCGAAAATATACCTCTTTTGTGACTCCAGATGGTCAATGGCAATTTCGTTTCCTCCCATTCGGAATTGTGGTAGCTCCTGCGCTATTCACACGTATGATGCGTAAACTCTTTGATGGCGTGAATAACGTTGTATCATACATTGATGACATTTTAGTGCACAATGAAACCTGGAACGAGCATGTTTTATCGCTCACTCGTGTGCTTGAAATCTTGCATGAAGCTAATCTGTCTGCACGACCATCAAAATGTTTCATTGGTTATCCAAGTTTGGAATTTCTTGGTCATCAGGTGGGTAATGGCCATCTGGCTACAAACCCAGCTCTTGTCAAGAAAGTTCAGGATACTGAGCGTCCTATGACAAAGAAACAAGTCCGTAGTTTCCTTGGCCTAACAGGTTTCTACAGATGCTACATCCCAAACTACTCAGAGGTTGCTTTACCCTTAACTGACCTCACCAGAAAAGGGCAACCTAATAAGGTTAAAAGTGAAGAACCGCAGGAGCGAGCTTTTCAAGCTCTGAGGTCAAAACTAGCAAACCCTCCCATTTTACAACTGCCCAACTTCTCTAAAACATTCGTGCTCCAAACAGATGCCTCAGATCGAGGACTGGGAGCTATTCTGCTACAGGACTGTGATGGTGTTCAACATCCAGTGGCTTATGCGAGCCGCAAACTGTCAAAGTCCGAACAGAACTATTCCGCTATAGAGAAGGAATGCCTTGCTGTAGTATGGGCAGTCCGGAAATATGACTTGTACCTATTTGGACGGGCCTTCATCATTCAAACAGATCACAGGCCCTTAATCTATATCAACCAATCCAAATGTTTGAATAAACGTGTAATGCTTTGGGCGATGGTGCTTCAAGAATATAAGTTCAAGGTTGAATCAGTGTCTGGCAGAGTTAATCATGGGCCCGATTTTCTCAGCCGTGTACCTGGAACCGAAGGCTACAAGTACCATGAACTCCCTCGCTACTTGGAGAATGATCTGCAAAGGTCACTGCCTCTCTAGCCTAAGATATTAGAACAAGTTTATAGAACATGTAAGCGGTTTTTTTTTTATGGAGTTATCATACATAATTTTATAGAACCTATAAGCTATCGATATTAAGGGATTTTCATAAATAAGTCTTAAAGACTTAAAGGATGTCTTTAGTCTGTCTTCCAAAATTATCCTTCACTGTAAACATGTTGCACATTGGTAATATATAGACACTGGAAAATGCCAGCATTTTCTTCCCAAGGGGAGGGTAGTGTCACAGGTTGACTGCTGAAAACGATAATTATTACTATATTTTTACATGTGACTCAGTTTTCTAACCCTGCCCTGTACTTTCCCCGAGCCCGTAAGGTCCTGTAACCTTAAATCCCTGATCTGTTTTCAAGTTTTTACTGAGTGCAGTGGACCATGTCAGGTCCAGCCTTTCAATGCCCTGTGTATTCATTGGGTTTTAAATTGTTCTATTTTCTGCTTGTTAAGAATCCATTTCTCCCTGTCACACGTCCTTTCTTATGCCCTGGTAATCACACAACTCAAAGTGAGGCTGTAATGTTTCTGTGTCTTGGTGCATGGGGAATCTTGTGTGAAGGCCAGAGTTGGTCTGTGAACCTGGAACCGAGAGGTTCACCTATGAGCTGAACACACAAAAAAAAACAAAGTGAAGTCAGAGGACATTTTTGCCAAATGAACAATGGTAAACCAAACTCTCTACCAAACTGTACAGTGACTGAAGTTACATGTTAATATTTGGCAATGCATTACTCTACACAAGCAGCAAAAATGTTGGGAAACCAGGCACCGGAAGTAAACCTGTGAGGGTTGGTTTCCATGAAAACCCAACGCCACCACTACCAACCTGTGACAACAGACGTTCCTAAAACTCTGACGCAATGTTGGTGAGCCTGTTACAATTTTCCTTATTGCATTGTAAAGACACTGTATTGCAGCCTCATAAGAACATAACTGGTTATATATTTTCATTACTATCATTTTTACTCCATTAACTTGTGCCGTGCCCTGTTGAAATCCGGTCTTAATTTAAATCCTATATGTCCTTCTAGCTTTTCTGTCTAAAAACTCCCTTCTTGTGACACATTTCTCTTGGGAAGATTTTGTTGCGAACCGTAAAGATTAAATAAGGGTTTTATTTGTCTTCAGATATCGCACTTTTGGGAAGGTCCCTCTGGTACCTGTAGCAGTTCCTGTGTCAACTTTAAATCGGCGTCAGCTACCAGCCAAGTCAACTTATTGAAATTCACTGTATATATAGTCAATACAAAAAGTTTGTTGTATACCTGCTGTCTTAGTTGTTTGTTCATGGGTGTGTGTGAGAGTGCTTGGCTATTCTTGGGCATCCTTCCTTAATATTTCAAACGAACCTGGCCACGGGCCAGAGTGACCCCGTGACAGAGCATTTACGTCATATAAAACATTACAGGAGAAGTCACGTCATATAAAACATTACAGAAGCAGTCTCGTCATATATACCATTACAGGAGCAGTCACGTCATATATATCATTAAAGAAGCAGTCTCGTCATATATACCATTACAGGAGCAGTCACGTCAAATATCACATTACAGGAGCAGTCACGTCATATATACCATTACAGGAGCAGTCACGTCAAATATCACATTACAGGAGCAGTCACGTCATATATAACATTACAGGAGCAGTCACGTCATAAATAACATTACAGGAGCATTCACGTCATATATAACATTAAAGAGCAGTCCGTCATATAAAAATATGTACAGGCCAGTCCGCTTTGTCTAAAGCCCTCTCCGGCCCTCTTCCGAATGAATGACGTATATTTGTTATGGACACGTAGACGATTGATATTTTAAAAATAAATTACATTACATTATACATATATTTATATATTTACGTTGTCCATGCTATAATCTCCAGAACTTAAATGACGTAGCGGAAATTGTCAATCAGGTCTATAAATATAAACATAGATAAACAAGTAAGAAAGTCACACCTGGGGAAAGGACTACAATACGGATATTGTCATGATAATTGGTGTGCTGAGACCAATACTTGGCACGCCTGGTGGAGTTTTATGAATATTGGGAGCGGATACACTCCACATAAATAACTAGATTCCTTCACCCCGTCCCATCCCATGTTTATATAGACCCGGATTTAGTCTATCCCTGCTCCTCACTGATAATGATTTAACAGTCTGGGGAAATTAGGTGGCCGCCTGTTATACCTGACAGTCTGTGTATACAGGGAGTGCTCACACCGCTATCCTCAAGTAAACACTATATAAACAACATATGCTACCGAATAAACAGTATTATCATGACTAATTAACGAGATAGGTTACGGAGGGTTTATTCTGCTGATCAATACAGCAGAAATGCTATGTATGTACACACTGTTGTCTGTTTACTAAATATTAAGCATAGATAACGAGACTACAATAAATGTACTCATTTTCTATGAAAACAAACGATTTGTTGGGCAGACATTTTTCATGTTGTATGTACTATTTCCTTTACGGCAGTTCATCATGGATTACAAGGATTATAAAATGTTTCTACATATTTATTTAGAGAGAGACACGTACCCTTCATGTTTATACATACGCACTTGAATAGGTAGGAAAGAAGTAAAAAATGAAACGAAATACAGAATAGAAAAGGTATATAGCATAAAAAAGCAACAATCAAACGTCTATGTGTAGGTTCGGACAGGCTGCGCAGAGAGATTGGTCAGATATAAATACCAGGCTCCCTGACTAGATGATGACGGTTACAGCTAGGCAGGTGGAGTATTATCAGGGTCAGCAGGTCAGTGACGGATAACGAGATGTCGGAGGTCAGGATCATCTCCACAGTCACACACCAAGCCCTACCAGCAAGATGCCAGTCACACAGCCACGACACGGCGACACCGGCACTGTCCAGAACCAGTGATAAATCAGAGGACAGCTCCTGGGACCGCTCGACAACGACACGGGGACTGCTACGTCACAGTCAATCACTCATCATCGGTCAGACCGTCAGCCGACCACAGAGAAGTTTAATATGTCCTGGCATTTCAGAACAGCGAATCTAAGTTATATCGACATAAAGTCAAAATCGTGTACTAGTGGTTTCCATGATGAGCTATATCTTCCTGTGGCCTGGAATACCGAGTGTGCCGCCTTCGGCTTCAGGTCATTTTGTATCAGAAAAGAGAAATCCACATACTGATGATCGTGATTTGGGCATCTGCTATAAGAGGACAGCATGATGAACGTACATACCCATTCAACGTGATATGAAAGTTCAATACGGACATATTCTTTTTCTGAAAGTAGTTTATATTAAATATAAACTGTTCTACAGCAACGAATCATCAAAAGTTGATTTAAGCTAAACTGTATAACGGGATAGTTCACTTTCTTTAACTGTTCCGGTTACATCACGAGAATTCTTTACATTTAATGACTTTGAAATGTTCAGTATCTGCCAATGTACTGACAGTCCATTATATTTTCCATTTATATCACACAAAATGGCCTACTACATCAACCTGATTAGAAAGAATAAAAAACTGACCCTCGGCGAGTGTTGTCTGATCGACATATGATGACAGTGATGATGGGCCAGAATAACTCACCACCGTTATAACACTTTATAAACGACATGGTGCCGGAAATTAAATTTGTCTTGTTAATATCCTCTCTCTCTCTCTCTCTCTCACACACACACACACAAACACACACACACACACTTACACACACTTACACACACATATTTCGAACAAGTATACCAACAACAAGTGTAACGTAAATCCTGTATTTTTATCCTATCGGACCACTCGACAAAAAAAGCTTCACCATGTACCATTATAGCACCGACATGTTTGTATATACTTATAAATATAATATGTGTAGGCAGCTTGGTAAGGTGTGTAGGTGTTCAAGGCGGCGTCCGTGTTTCTCTGAACTCTCCCTACAAGCCGTTCCGTTGCTTTATCCATTCTACCCTGTGTGGTCATGACATCGCCTCACGCACAAGAAAAATTAGCTGAGCAGGATAAACTACCTGCATAACTACACAGAACACAAGAAATCAAAATAGTACACGTGGGTGATATCAGCACGCCATCACGTGGGTGATATCAGCACGCCATCAGGTCTTTATAGAAGAGTCTACCTTTATGTGATAAAACCTGGAGACGGACGTGTTCAAATGACGTAAATCAGTCAAAGCAATTATTATCAAACACAACCTTTCCTATATCGGGTAGACTGTTTACAGAGTACTAACTGGCAATTTCGCAGGATTCTACTTATATAAAATTTCACTTAAGAAAAAACTCTATTCAGAATGTCTTTATATTTGACATGTCAGCGACTGACTGGAAGACTCCCGTCAGCGTGCCCTCATGTTTGAGATATCTGCGACTGACTGGAAGACTGCCGTCAGTGTCCTTATGTTTTATATGTCTGCGACTGACTTGAAGACTCCCGTCAGTGTCCTTATGTTTGACATGTCTGCGACTGACTGGAAGACCCCCGTCAGAGTGTCCTTATGTTTGATGTGTCTGCCACTAACTTGAAGACTTCCGTCAGAGTGTTCTTATGTTTGACATGTCTGCGACTGACTGGAAGACTCCCGTCAGAGTGGCCTTATGTTTGACATGTCTGCGACTGACTTGAGACTCCCTTCAGAGTGGCCTTGTGTTTGACATATCAGCGACTGACTGGAAGACTCCCGTCAGCGTGCCCTCATGTTTGATATGTCTGCGACTGACTTGAGACTCCCGTCAGAGTGGCCCTATGTTTGACATATCTGCGACTGACTTGAGACTCCCGTCAGAGTGTCCTTATGTTTGACATGTCTGCGACTGACTTGAGACTCCCGTCAGAGTGGCCTTATGTTTGACATGTCTGCGACTGACTTGAGACTCCCGTCAGAGTGTCCTTATGTTTGACTTGTAAGCGACTGACTTGAAGACTCCCGTCAGAGTGTCCTTATGTTTGATATGTCTGCCACTGACTTGAAGACTCCCGTCAGAGTGGTCTTATGTTTGACATGCGTAACGAAGATAAATTTTTCAGGGGAAATTTTTGGGCCGATCCCGGATTCGAACCCATGTCGGTGGCGCACAAGTCCGTCGTACCAACCGCTCTGCTAGAAAAGCAAGCTAGAGACAGTTCGGTCCGCTTTCATGTCATCCCGTAACACACCCCCTCTTAAGAGCGTTCTGCTATCAGAACAAGATTAATTATCCCAGGAGTCACACTTTGGTGAGCTTATTCCCTGGGCCACAAAGTTAACCGTCTCGTTAGACGAACCCCCATTTTGTTACGAAGACAAATAAATGAGGGGAAAATCCTGGGCCGATCCGGGATTCGAACCCATAACGATGGTGCACAAGTCCAGCGTCCAAACCGCTTCGCTAGAAAAGCAAGCTTCACTAGAGAGACAGTACAGTCCGCTTTTATGTGCACCCCGTAACACATGTCAGCGACTGACTGGAAGACTCCCGTCAGAATGTCCTTATGTTTGACATATCTGCCACTGACTTGAAGACTCCCGTCAGAGTGTCCTTATGTTTGACATGTCTGCGACTGACTTGAGACTCCCGTCAGAGTGTCCTTATGTTTGACATGCCTCCAACTGACTTGAGGACTTCCGTCAGAGTGTTCTTATGTTTGACATGTCTGCGACTGACTTGAATCTCCCGTCAGAGTGTTCTTATGTTTGACATGCTGCCACTGACTTGAGGACTTCCGTCAGAGTGTCCTTATGTTTGACATGCTGCCACTGACTTGAGGACTTCCGTCAGAGTGTTCTTATGTTTGACATGCTGCCACTGACTTGAGGACTTCCGTCAGAGTGTTCTTATGTTTGACATGTCAGCGACTGACTGGAAGACTCCCGTCAGAATGTCCTGATGTTTGACATGTCTGCGACTGACTGGAAGACTACCGTTAGAGTGTCCTTTTGTTTGACATGTCTGCGACTGACTTGAGACTCCCGTCAGGGTGTCCTTATGTTTGACATGCCTCCAACTGACTTGAGGACTTCCATCAGAGTGTTCTTATGTTTGACATGTCTGCGACTGACTTGAGGACTTCCGTCAGAGTGTTCTTATGTTTGACATGCTGCCACTGACTTGAGGACTTCCGTCAGAGTGTTTTTATGTTTGACATGCTGCCACTGACTTGAGGACTTCCGTCAGAGTGTTCTTATGTTTGACATGCTGCCACTGACTTGAGGACTTCCGTCAGAGTGTTCTTATGTTTGACATGCTGCCACTGACTTGAGGACCTCCGTCAGAGTGTCCTTATGTTTGACATGTCTGCGACTGACTTGAATCTCCCGTCAGAGTGTCCTTATGTTTGACATGTCTGTGACTGACTGGAAGACTGCCGTCAGAGTGTCCTTATGTTTGACATGTCTGCGACTGACTGGAAGACTCCCGTCAGAGTGTCCTTATGTTTGACATGTCTGTGACTGACTGGAAGACTGCCGTCAGAGTGTCCTTATGTTTGACATGTCTGCGACTGACTGGAAGACTGCCGTCAGAGTGTCCTTATGTTTGACATGCTGCCACTGACTTGAGGACTTCCGTCAGAGTGTCCTTATGTTTGACATGTCTGTGACTGACTGGAAGACTGCCGTCAGAGTGTCCTTATGTTTGACATGTCTGCGACTGACTGGAAGACTGCCGTCAGAGTGTCCTTATGTTTGACATGTCTGCGACTGACTCGAAGACTGCCGTCAGAGTGTCCTTATGTTTGAGATGTCTGCGACTGACTTGAGACTCCCGTCAGCGTGTCCTTATGTTTGACATGCCTCCAACTGACTTGAGGACTTCCGTCAGAGTGTCCTTATGTTTGACATGTCTGCGACTGACTTGTGTCTCCCGTCAGAGTGTCCTTATGTTTGACATGCTGCCACTGACTTGAGGACTTCCGTCAGATTGTCCTTATGTTTGACATGTCTGCGACTGACTGGAATACTCCCGTCAGAGTGTCCTTATGTTTGACATGTCTGCGACTGACTGGAAGACTGCCGTCAGTGACCTTATGTTTGACATGTCTGCGACTGACTGGAATACTCCCGTCAGAGTGTTCTTATGTTTGACATGTCCGCGACTGACTGGAAGACTCCCGTCAGAGTGTCCTTATGTTTGAGATATCTGAGAATATTTGAGACATTGTGGTTATTACAAAGTTTACTAGGAGCATGGACCAAGCTAAGAAAGTACCTACAGTTATCACACACAGCGTGTACTCATCTGTCAGGGTATAGCTGTTTTAGCTGACATGAATGGCTGGCTACCTGTGCCTGCAGGTATATTCATGGGACATGCACATTTTTCCTCGAGTAACAATGTTAACACAGAAATAATACTGCATGGTACCAGTTTATGCGGCTAGTCGAGGAAGTTACAAGTCGAGTTTTGGTAAGTGGACCGTCTTTAAGGCACATGTTAAAACTCTCTGTATCACAGGGACATCCGCATGTTTGTGTGTTCTGATCCGACTGACTTAGTCTTTACACATGTGGCGTATAGGGTGGAGCGGATCACTATTAATTAGCATGAAAAAGTGCAAATGGTGATTCAAGCATGAAATCTGGCATGAATGCACTTCACGCTACCCAGATTAAAAGTAAAGGCAAAGCCACTGAGAATTCCGCCAATTTCCCAGAAGTTCGCCAATTTGCAAAATGCTCGCCAATGACATCATTATTTCCAACAAATTATCCAGGCTAATTTTCCATCAGTTTTTTATTAAATGTTAATAGCATGGCTAGAATATTGTTTTTTAGTAAACACCAATTATTTTTAACAGATACGTAAATGAAAATAATCCAAGATGGCTGTTATTTTTTCAAGATGGCCGCCATTATTGACAAGTCTTTTAAGGAAGTACAACCTTGAGAAACCATGTCATGTAATATATTGATTTGTGTTTATATGGCCGTGCCGAGTTGAATTTTACCATCAAAATTTCTATTACGGATGTAATTGGCGGCCAGATTGGAAATTCCCATAATTCTCAGTGGCTGTGCCTTTAAATTAAATCTGGGTAACATGAAGAGCCTTTGTGCCAAATTCCATGCTTGCATCACCATTCGCATTTTTTCAGTATCCCGCCTCACTAATATAAATCTTTCTTTTGCGGGTTTACTTCCGAAAAATAATAATTTCTTACTGTTGTGACCTGCCTGAAGATATGCTTAACATTGACAAACCAATATACAGAGCGGGCAGTAAAAACTGTTATTCTTCTATAACTGAAATAATTCTAAATACTCAAACGGCAGTAATAAATGATTATTTATTGAACTAAAACTTATATTAAACTATTAATTAAGTAATATTAAATTACATGCCCACACATTCACATGAATTGACCGTCAGAGTTGAATGTATGATGTTAAATTTCGGGTGTTCAAGTAGGCCTACTCCGCTATTATCATGTTTTTTTTTCTTGTACTTCTACGATTACCTCCCGCACTTAGTTAAGGAATGCTGAAAATGCAATATATGCGTATGTAAAATGGAATGTTTTCATGTTACATGGTCCAATCTATCATCGAGGGAAGATGTATTTTCCCATTTTTAAATTCCTGAAATATTCTTGCAAGTAAGGTTCGTCATCCTTAGTAGGTCTAATGTTCGTCATCCTAAGTAGGTCAATGTTCGTCATCCTTAGTATGTCTAAAACGGTTACGCTCCTTTATTACAGAAAATAGTAGGATTCCTGAGGAGGAAAAATGACGCATTGACCACTTCCGACAACTCTAGGTCTGTATATATGTAATTATCTGGGTGGGAAGAGAAGCCCACATTCAGACAAATCAGTAATTATATGAAACCGCAGGCCGTAACGTATAAGTACCGGTGATGCCTTCATTTCTGACGCCTATGTCAAATCTTTTCCGTCAGTCCTTTATATCACGCGGTCTTTGTGTGGTATTTAGTATCCTACGTTAAGCACAGGTGAGCGGTGAAGCGTACACAAACTGGCGGGCTAATGAGGACAATCAGTTTTATTCCATGCGCCGTTATTATATTACATATCTGCTATGTGGCAGCCTACAGGTAGCGGCCTGAAATATACCACAACATGGTATACAGATCAATTTACACGTGCCTCAGACAGGCCAGATAATAAAACTTTATTCTTCTTTCCGTAACATAAAACACCAGCGTTCACACGCATTAACGCACAAATCACAAACCCCCGCATGTGAAATAGGTGAGTGCCCATCCCAGCCATTAACATTAAATGATCTTACTGATTTACACGGTCTCTCATTTTATACCAGTGGCAACCGTAAAAGAACACTCACACGCTTTTGGTTTGTACACACGCATGAAAGATTTCGACCGGTCGTCAAAGTCAGTGAGCATTTTGTGAGTCAAATGCAACACGAATTCACCCAAAAACAGGCCAAAGAAGAATTAATAAAAAGACAAGTCAGAAATCGGCGATGTACTTGTATACTCATATGTATGGGCCATACAATGTCTGTTTGGACATTTATAAACAAGTCCGGTCATGTATATCTGAGTAAGGGAAGGGGGTTTGTTCCTTCGTTCTTCCGCGTGTACTAAACATACGAATATAGAATGAAAGATAAAAAAATTGTCAAAGACTAAAATAAACTTTTGTGGTTCTTTGTTCAAAATGACGCCACCTGATTTGCCGCTTGTTAGAGAAAAAATTATTCCTCAGAATCGAAAGCTGATGCCACCAAACGTCTTGTCTCCATGGAAACAAAATTTTGCTGTACGTTGCTTAAGGCATATAAGAAGTGATGGGAAGTGGCTTTCGTGGTGATTATTCTGCTGTAGGTGTTTTGTTGGCGACGGCCGGTTCGTTGTAGTTGTTAAGCAGACAAAGCTGACGGTGTATCTTTGTGTCGCTACGTCATCACAAGGAAAAAAAATGACTTTCGGGGATCTATACGCTATTATATACATAAATATAAGGCTGATTTCCTGAGGGAAATAAGCTTGATGTGTGATACCACGCTGCAGCTGCCCCAAGTGATATATACAGAAAACATTAACTTTATGATGAACTACAAATCTCAGTGACCGTGTTCTTTCTGTAGGATTATTTGTATATCCAGGGATGACAATAATAACTCGTCCTCTCAACGTACTGTACACTCTTGTTGCAAGTTCCAGAGGTTATATTGTTATTAGAACTGATTAAATTGGGTGTCTGTCTTATAGGGGCTGCTTAGACTCAAAAACCAATATTCTATTTGTACAGGACGCACAACCTTTGCTCCGGAACCCATGCAGGCGTGTGGCAAAGTTGAAATTTATTTAACAACCGGTACCGGCAAAGGTTTAATCCGTTTATAGTACTGACTTACCTGAAAGACATTCATGAGCGGGCTGGTCTTCGGGTGAATGCCGGATCTCTCAAGCTGATCAACTGCTTGTTCTCTGAAATACACGTTAGCAAAGTGTCAGACTTTTATTGTCGCCTTACAACCAACAGGTGTGTTATGATGTGTTATCAAAGTAACAATGTCGTCAACAAAAAAATCAGAGAGCAAACAGCCATCAGAGGGTCACCAAGAGCACAAGTCACGTGATATTTGTTTGTTTGATATTCAACACGACAAAGAAACATGTAAAAGACACACACGTGTAAACATGCGTGTCTGTAATGTTTCTAGATAAATAAATCTTAAATCACCCATAAATGCCGTGTACATAAGCCAAAATAGAATTGATCAATTCCCATGGATATTTCACTCTTACTGTGACTCATGTACAGTGATATATATTAATTAAATATTAGTTATATAAGTCTGTAGTTATTGGAGGCACTCATAGTTTTTGTAGGCAGGCGACATCTTCTAGTTTCCAAGGACGAAGCCGACCCTGGAGACACAGTGACGTCACATGTTTAGTGCCCTGACGGCAGGTTCATCTTGAGGCACAGTGACGTCACACGTGCAGTGCCCTGACAGCAGGTTCGCCTGGAGACACATTGACGTCACACGTGCAGTGCCCTGACGGTAGGTTCACCTGGAGACACATTGACGTCACACGTGCAGTGTCCTGACGGCAGGTTCACCAGGAGACACATGGACGTCACACGTGCAGTGCCCTGACGGCAGGTTCGCCTGGAGACACACTGACGTCACACGTACAGTGCCCTGACGGTAGATTCACCTGGAGACACACTGACGTCACACGTGCAGTGCACTGACGGTAGATTCACCTGGAGACACACTGACGTCACACGTGCAGTGCCCTGACGGCAGGTTAACCTGGAGACACATTGACTTCACACGTGTAGTGCGCTGACGGCAGGTTCACCTTGAGATACAGTGACGTCACACGCGCAGTGCCCTGCCGGCAGGTTCGCCTAGAAACACATTGACGTCACACGTGCAGTGCCCTGACGGCAGGTTCACCTGGAGACACACTGTCGTCACACGTGCAGTGCCCTGACGGCAGGTTCACCTCTCCATGCACAGATCTCTTCGTCTGAGAAGCTCAGTTAAAAGTGGATACTCCATGTGGGTGTCGGGGGTTTCGTACTTTAAATATGTGATGAAAATCCAAAATAAGGATATGGAACATGAGGAGCATACCTTAACATGTCTAATCGTGTATTCTGAAAGTTAAATTTTAACTAAATTGTTACCCTGACCGCAAACGCTGAATGAGTTCACTGGATTTCACTTCATTTACATGCACATAGCAATTAGCAATAGTTTCAGAAAAGATGAGAGATAATTTTATCATTGCTATAATTAAGCCTGCCCCGGAAGAAGCAAGGGGAGCTCAGAGAGGTTGATAAGTGTTTTTCTGTTTCCATATTTGTTAGGATTTCTTTGATCCCCAAGTACAAAAAACATCAATTCTAAAATTTCTTTTTTTTTCTCTCTCTGTCATTGTTTTGTGCTATAGATCTCAAATATGACTGATTATAAAAAAATTACCATTGGGCACAATAGTATTTATCGATCGGAGATTTGCACCTGATATTTATTTCTTGGTTCAATCTCCTCGAAAACCAGAAATCAGGTTACTGTGTCCTATATACCATGAGCTATTGGAATAACATGACTTTGATCATCCTAAACGTCATTCTTCATTGCGTTCAAGTTTGCTTTACAGATATTTTGCATTAGATCATAAAATTAAAATAATATGCCACACATTTAATTCTGTCAGAATGTAACGGTTGAACAAAATAGACCAAACCACTATTACAGAAACTCTTGTTAAATTTCACAACAATCATTCCAGTTTTGAGAAAAACGTCAAACATGCATTGATATATCAATAATTAAAGCATGGATTGCCTTTATTTCATATTCAGCTGAGCGTCTTGGTCTATGAGCCACTTGTTGGCCTTTATTACAAATAACTTATTTACTTTTTCCAGTAAGCAGATAGTGTCTTTTGTGAAGCCTGGCTATCGCCAGAGGCAGGGCTGGTCAGTCAATATTCGTTACTGGTGCGTTTCTAGAAATGTCTGCGACAGCTGGACTCGTGGGTACCATACTCTCATACTTTGTGCTGTTACTTAGCGCCCCCCCCCCCCCCCGGCCCAACCTCCGGGACAATAATGTCGCAGATCTGATAATTATCTGTCACTGGGATAATCAACATTTGAGTTCAGGTTTCTTGATTCACGTGAGAAGGATGCTCGACCCTCTTCCGTGTCATAATCAACCTGCGCCCCGGTACATTCCAATAATATCTGTACCAGACACTTTCACTGATAGCACAAGTGCTCATTCGAAATGCTCCCATACATCAAGCCGGTACCAAAAAGGGCACATAAGTAAAGATGTATTGAGGATAAGGTGAGGCCGCCACCCGCTGCCAGTCTCGTCAATAGAGCAAGATATACCAATGACGTGCACCCAGATATCCAAAAGGTTAAGAACCGCAAGAATTGTTCAAGTGCATCCATTTATAGCTAATCAAGCGACCCCACAGCTGTGCCGACCCCAATGTCCTTAAATAAAAGTAACGATACCTTTACTAAAGTCTATAACAAGCCCCTGAACACAGAAAACGATACCCATATGAAGGTATATAACAAGTACCAGAACACAGGTAACGATACCTTGTCTGTGCCTTGAGTAATAAGTCGATGCATTAACTGTAATAATCAACAGAACTTTAAAATAAAACCTGTCACCATTATTAATATTTTGCCTTGATTTAAAAGGATTTCTTTTCTGTCGTCAGTTACAAAAATGGTACAGAAATGGTGCCACACGACCAGTATTGTTATAATCAGTCCGTGATATGCCCAATATTTCAACAACAAAAAATAGTCAATACTGTAATAACATCAATAGGTTGATATTGTAATAAACTCCTATAAATTACAGGCAATATTCTTATAAAAATGGGCAATATCATCATACCGTATTATGTACCGTAATAATGTATATATCGTCTATACTTCCTGATCATATGTCACAGAAAATCAATTGTAACCAGACTGCATTTCCTGTAGAAAACATACGGACTGTAAGTATGAAAACACTGAATCTTTTCTAGTAAATATTAAACTCACCAGTAAGAATTGAAACAAGCAGCTTCCATCGTGACATACAACAGACAAATAGTAGACAAATACTGCAAAATGTCGGCACCAGAGTTAATAAGTGAGACGATTGGGATTAAATGTGGGAGCACCATTATCTAGCTGTACAATCATGCCTCGCCCGGGTGTACACACATCTATAGTCCACTGTCTGTAAATGTAGCACCAGTGTCCATCGGCATGAGAGCAGAACATTGATACTGGCATGACCTCAACCAAATAGGTCTTTGTGGCCTATTTGTTATAGACCGACCAAAACAGTCAAAACTGTGTACCGTACAGGAGAACGCTATCAATGTGAGAGACACGACATTTACCGATCTATATAAGGCAATTAGTTTAGAACTTCCAGTCATTTCCTCCGGAAAGTTTAACTAACAGTTACCTGTATGGGGTCCAATGTGATGGTATTCAAATATATATCACTTATGAATAAGAAAACTGTAACACCGTTAGTTGTTTAGTATTTAAGTATTTTAGCCATGACTTTACATCTGCTTCCGGTCTTTATTGTCCTTTCATTTTGTACTGCTTCCCCCAGAGGATTATTGCTACAGGTGCCTCAAGTCAGCAGAAATCAAGACCTACTCTCGTGCTGCACTCACCCATCCGTCAGTAAATAAAATCGACTCCATACTTTAACAGATGAAGCCCTGGGACTCTTTTCTGCACGGCTTAACACTCAATCTTGTATTTGCTTTTTTTCATATCTGGAGAATGGATTTTTCATCCACAGCCTTAGTTCTACTTGCTGGTTTGTCCGCAATGTGTGGATGTAGAAATAAAATAAATATCACTTCTGAAACGCCGTATTTACGGTGCTTTCGGGTTGAACTTAAAGAAAAATGCATCTGGTAAACGCTTTTATCTGTGTATTTTCCTATATATAAAAATTGACGTACTCCAAATCAACATAACAAACAATTCCTTCATATAATACTTGTTTTTATTTTACCCTAGAACAGGATAATACGATCTTCGGACCTTTCAAATGCCATGTATTTCAAATGCCTTTATTTCTGGGGGCTCGTCCGGGATCCAAATCAGTATTGACATGAATAAACGTTGCTTGGGCCGTGAATTCAGTGAAAGATGGGAAATCCTTACGAAGTGATTCTCCGTTATGTTGGGTATATTTGGTAAAAATTAATAATAAAGACAACCCTTTCTAAGGCAACAGAGTGGTGCTACCGTGGGGTTCAATAGAAAAGACATTTAATTTCTTTAAAAAATGTTCAGTAGTATTTTTCAATGATTCACTTTCACTAACCCGGCACGGAAAGGTGACACATAGGTTAGACCTCATGGTACAGATACTTGATTAATATTTGATGTATAAAAGGTTTTTGAAGAATATTTTACAGCGAAACAAAATAAAGTCGATTTTTAGTTAAAAAAGAAGATGAAGAAGTCAACTAAACGTTTTAAAAAATAGAGATCACTCTATCTCAGAGGAGCAAAAGGGCACCAACATCCACACTTAAACTGGGCTAGAGCCATGGCCTATTTTAAGAAACATCTTTAAGTGTTGTTGTAAAACTGCTGTGGTCAGCTCCGGCCTTCAGGTCAAAGAACAAGACCTACAGATCGTACACCGTCCTGGCCAGACCTGAACGTCCAAGAACAAGGCCTACAGATCGTACACCTTCCTGGCCAGGCCAGCAGGTTCAAAAACAAGACTTACAGATCGTACACCTTCCTGGCCAGGCCAGCAGGTCCAAGAACAAGACTTACAGATCGTATACCTTCCTGGCCAGGCCAGCAGGTCCAAGAACAAGACCTACAGATCGTACACCTTCCCGGCCAGGCCAGCAGGTCCAAGAACAAGACTTACAGATCGTACACCTTCCTGGCCAGGCCAGCAGGTCCAAGAACAAGACCTACAGATGGTACACCTTCGGGGACAGGCCAGCAGGTCCAAGAACAAGACCTACAGATCGTACACCTTCCTGGCCAGGCCAGCAGGTCCAAGAACAAGGCCTATAGATCGTACACCTTCCTGGCCAGGCCAGCAGGTTTAAGAACAAGAACTACAGATGGTACACCTTCCTGGCAAGGCCAGCAGGTCAACGAACAAGGCCTACAGATTGAACACCTTCGTGGCCAGGCCAGCAGGTCCAAGAACAAGGCCTACAGATCGTACACCTTCCTGGCCAGGCCAGCAGGTCCAAGAACAAGGCCTACAGATGGTACACCTTCCTGGACAGGCCAGCAGGTCCAAGAACAAGACCTACAGATGGTAAACCTTCCTGGCCAGGCCAGCAAGTCAAAGAACAAGACCTACAGATCGTACGCCTTCCTGGACAGGTCAACAGGTCTAAGAACAAGACTTACAGATCGTACACCTTCCTGGCCAGGCCAGCAGGTCCAAGAACAAGGCCTACAGAGGGTACACCTTCCTGGACAGGCCAGCAGGTCCAAGAACAAGACCTACAGATGGTAAACCTTCCTGGCCAGGCCAACAGGTCCAAGAACAAGACTTACAGATCGTACACCTTCCTGGCCAGGCCAGCAGGTCCAAGAAAAAGGCCTACAGATTGTACACCTTCCTGGCCAGGCCAACAGGTCCAAGAACAAGACTTACAGATCGTACACCTTCCTGGCCAGGCCAGCAGGTCCAAGAACAAGACGTACAGATCGTACACTTTACTTGTCAGGCCAGCTGGTCAAAGAAAAAGGTCTGCAGATGGTACACCTTCCTGGCCAGGCCAGCAGGTCCAAGAACAAGACCTACAGATCGTACACCTTCCTGGCCAGGCCAACAGGTCTAAGAACAAGACCTACAGTTCGTACACCTTCCTGGCCAGGCCAGCAGGTCAACGAACAAGGCCTACAGATCGTACACCTTCGTGACCAGGCCAACAGGTCCAAGAACAAGAACTACAAATCGTAACCTTCCTGGCCAGGCCAGTCTGAGAACAAGACCTACAGATCGTACACCTTCCCGGCCAGGCCAGCAGGTCCAAGAACAAGACCTACAGATCGTGCACCTTCCTGGCCAGGCCAGCAGGTCAACTAACAAGGCCTACAGATCGTACACCTTCGTGGCCAGGCCAACAGATCCAAGAACAAGACCTACAAATCGTAACTTTTCTGGCCAGGCCAGTCTGAGAACAAGACCTACAGATCAAACACCTTCCCGGCCATTCCAGCAGGTCCAAGAACAAAACCTACAGATCGTACACCTTCCCGGCCAGGCCAGCAGGTCCAAGAACAAGACTTACAGATCGTACACCTTCCTGGCAAGGGCAGCAGGTCCAAGAACAAGGCCTACAGATCGTACACCTTCGTGGCCAGGCCAACAGGTCCAAGAACAAGACTTACAGATCGTACACCTTCCTGGCCAGGCCAGCAGGTCCAAGAAAAAGACTTCCAGATCGTACACCTTCCTGGCCAGGCCAGCAGGTCAAAGAACAAGGCCTACAGATGGTACACCTTCCTGGCCAGGCCAGCAGGTCTAAAAACAAGACTTACCGATCGTACACCTTCCTGGCCAGACCAGCAGGTCAAAGAACAAGACTTACAGATGGTACACCTTCCTGGCCAGGCCAGCAGGTCTAAAAACAAGACTTACAGATCGTACACCTTTCTGGCCAGGCCAGCAGGTCCAAGAACAAAACCTACAGATCGTACACCTTCTTGCCAGGCCAGCAGGTCAAAGAACAATACCTACAGATGGTACACCTTCCTGGCCAAGCAAGCAGGTTTAAGAACAAGACTTACAGATCGTACACCTTCCCGGCCATTCCAGCAGGTCCAAGAACAAGACTTACAGATCGTACACCTTCCTTGCCAGGCCAGCAGGTCCAAGAACAAGGCCTACAAATCGTACACCTTCCTGGCCAGGCCAGCAGGTCAAAGAACAAGGCCTACAGATGGTAGACCTTCCTGGCTAGGCCAGCAGGTCCAAGAACAAGACTTACAGATCGTACACCTTCCTGGCCAGGCCAACAGGTCAAAGAATAAGACTTACAGATTGTACATCTTCCTGGCCAGGCTAGCAGGTCCAAGAACAAGGCCTACAGATCGTACACCTTCCTGGCCAGGCCAGCAGGTCAAAGAACAAGGCCTACAGATCGTACACTTTACTTGTCAGGCCAGCTGGTCAAAGAAAAAGGTCTGCAGATGGTACACCTTCCTGGCCAGGCCAGCAGGTCCAAGAACAAGACCTAAAGATCGTACACCTTCCTGGCCAGGCCAGCAGGTCAAAGAACAAGACCTACAGATGGTACACCTTTCCGGCCAGGCTAGCAGGTCCAAGAACAAGGCCTACAGATCGTACACCTTCCTGGCCAGGCCAGCAGGTCAAAGAACAAGGCCTACAGATCGTACACCTTACTGGCCAGGCCAGCTGGTCAAAGAAAAAGGTCTGCAGATGGTACACCTTCCTGGCCAGGCCAGCAGGTCCAAGAACAAGACCTAAAGATTTTAAACCTTCCTGGCCAGGCCAGCAGGTCCAAGAAAAAGACCTACAGATCGTTCTCATTCCCGGCCATTCCAGCAGGTCCAAGAACAAGACTTACAGATCGAACACCTTCCTGGCCAGGCCAACAGGTCCAAGAACAAGACATACAGATCATACACCTTCCTGGCCAGGCCAGAAGGTCCAAGAACAAGGCCTTCAGATCGTACACCTTCCTGGCCAGGCCAGCAGGTCCAAGATCAAGGCCTACAGATCGTACACCTTCCTGGCCAGACCAGCAGGTTCAAGAACAAGACCTACAGATGGTACACCTTCCTGGCCAGGCCATCAGGTCCAAGAACAAGACGTACAGATCGTGCACCTTCCTGGCCAGGCCAGCAGGTCAACTAACAAGGCCTACAGATCGTACACCTTCGTGGCCAGGCCAACAGGTCCAAGAACAAGACCTACAAATCGTAACTTTTCTGGCCAGGCCAGTCTGAGAACAAGACCTACAGATCAAACACCTTCCCGGCCATTCCAGCAGGTCCAAGAACAAGACTTACAGATCGTACACCTTCCTTGCAAGGGCAGCAGGTCCAAGAACAAGGCCTACAGATCGTACACCTTCGTGGCCAGGCCAACAGGTCCAAGAACAAGACTTACAGATCGTACACCTTCCTGGCCAGGCCAGCAGGTCCAAGAAAAAGACTTCCAGATCGTACACCTTCCTGGCCAGGCCAGCAGGTCAAAGAACAAGGCCTACAGATGGTAGACCTTCCTGGCTAGGCCAGCAGGTCCAAGAACAAGACTTACAGATCGTACACCTTCCTGGCCAGGCCAACAGGTCAAAGAAAAAGACTTACAGATTGTACATCTTCCTGGCCAGGCTAGCAGGTCCAAGAACAAGGCCTACAGATCGTACACCTTCCTGGCCAGGCCAGCAGGTCAAAGAACAAGGCCTACAGATCGTACACTTTACTTGTCAGGCCAGCTGGTCAAAGAAAAAGGTCTGCAGATGGTACACCTTCCTGGCCAGGCCAGCAGGTCCAAGAACAAGACCTAAAGATCGTACACCTTCCTGGCCAGGCCAGCAGGTCAAAGAACAAGGCCTACAGATGGTACACCTTTCCGGCCAGGCTAGCAGGTCCAAGAACAAGGCCTACAGATCGTACACCTTCCTGGCCAGGCCAGCAGGTCAAAGAACAAGGCCTACAGATCGTACACCTTACTGGCCAGGCCAGCTGGTCAAAGAAAAAGGTCTGCAGATGGTACACCTTCCTGGCCAGGCCAGCAGGTCCAAGAACAAGACCTAAAGATTTTACACCTTCCTGGCCAGGCCAGCAGGTCCAAGAAAAAGACCTACAGATCGTTCACATTCCCGGCCATTCCAGCAGGTCCAAGAACAAGACTTACAGATCGAACACCTTCCTGGCCAGGCCAGCAGGTCCAAGAACAAGACATACAGATCATACACCTTCCTGGCCAGGCCAGAAGGTCCAAGAACAAGGCCTTCAGATCGTACACCTTCCTGGCCAGGCCAGCAGGTCCAAGATCAAGGCCTACAGATCGTACACCTTCCTGGCCAGACCAGCAGGTTCAAGAACAAGACCTACAGATCGTACACCTTCCTGGCCAGGCCATCAGGTCCAAGAACAAGACGTACAGATCGTGCACCTTCCTGGCCAGGCCAGCAGGTCAACTAACAAGGCCTACAGATCGTAAACCTTCGTGGCCAGGCCAACAGGTCCAAGAACAAGACCTACAAATCGTAACTTTTCTGGCCAGGCCAGTCTGAGAACAAGACCTACAGATCAAACACCTTCCCGGCCATTCCAGCAGGTCCAAGAACAAGACTTACAGATCGTACACCTTCCTGGCAAGGGCAGCAGGTCCAAGAACAAGGCCTACAGATCGTACACCTTCGTGGCCAGGCCAACAGGTCCAAGAACAAGACTTACAGATCGTACACCTTCCTGGCCAGGCCAGCAGGTCCAAGAAAAAGACTTCCAGATCGTACATCTTCCTGGCCAGGCCAGCAGGTCAAAGAACAAGGCCTACAGATGGTACACCTTCCTGGCCAGGCCAACAGGTCAAAGAACAAGGCCTACAGATTGTACACCTTCCTGGCCAGGCCAGCAGGTCCAAGAACAAGACTTACAGATCGTACACCTTCCTGGCCAGGCCAACAGGTCAAAGAATAAGACTTACAGATTGTACATCTTCATGGCCAGGCTAGCAGGTCCAAGAAAAAGGTCTGCAGATGGTACACCTTCCTGGCCAGGCCAGCAGGTCCAAGAACAAGACCTAAAGATCGTACACCTTCCTGGCCAGGCCAGCAGGTCAAAGAACAAGACCTACAGATGGTACACCTTTCCGGCCAGGCTAGCAGGTCCAAGAACAAGGCCTACAGATCGTACACCTTCCTGGCCAGGCCAGCAGGTCAAAGAACAAGGCCTACAGATCGTACACCTTACTGGCCAGGCCAGCTGGTCAAAGAAAAAGGTCTGCAGATGGTACACCTTCCTCGCCAGGCCAGCAGGTCCAAGAACAAGACCTAAAGATTTTACACCTTCCTGGCCAGGCCAGCAGGTCCAAGAAAAAGACCTACAGATCGTTCACATTCCCGGCCATTCCAGCAGGTCCAAGAGCAAGACTTACAGATCGAACACCTTCCTGGCCAGGCCAGCAGGTCCAAGAACAAGACATACAGATCATACACCTTCCTGGCCAGGCCAGAAGGTCCAAGAACAAGGCCTTCAGATCGTACACCTTCCTGGCCAGGCCAGCAGGTCCAAGATCAAGGCCTACAGATCGTACACCTTCCTGGCCAGACCAGCAGGTTCAAGAACAAGACCTACAGATCGTACACCTTCCTGGCCAGGCCATCAGGTCCAAGAACAAGACGTACAGATCGTGCACCTTCCTGGCCAGGCCAGCAGGTCAACTAACAAGGCCTACAGATCGTACACCTTCGTGGCCAGGCCAACAGGTCCAAGAACAAGACCTACAAATCGTAACTTTTCTGGCCAGGCCAGTCTGAGAACAAGACCTACAGATCAAACACCTTCCCGGCCATTCCAGCAGGTCCAAGAACAAGACTTACAGATCGTACACCTTCCTTGCAAGGGCAGCAGGTCCAAGAACAAGGCCTACAGATCGTACACCTTCGTGGCCAGGCCAACAGGTCCAAGAACAAGACTTACAGATCGTACACCTTCCTGGCCAGGCCAGCAGGTCCAAGAAAAAGACTTCCAGATCGTACACCTTCCTGGCCAGGCCAGCAGGTCAAAGAACAAGGCCTACAGATGGTACACCTTCCTGGCCAGGCCAACAGGTCAAAGAACAAGGCCTACAGATTGTACACCTTCCTGGCCAGGCCAGCAGGTCCAAGAACAAGACTTACAGATCGTACACCTTCCTGGCCAGGCCAGCAGGTCAAAGAACAAGACTTACAGATGGTACACCTTCCTGGCCAGGCCAGCAGGTCTAAAAACAAGACTTACAGATCGTACACCTTTCTGGCCAGGCCAGCAGGTCCAAGAACAAAACCTACAGATTGTACACCTTCTTGCCAGGCCAGCAGGTCAAAGAACAATACCTATAGATGGTACACCTTCCTGGCCAAGCAAGCAGGTTTAAGAACAAGACTTACAGATCGTACACCTTCCCGGCCATTCCAGCAGGTCCAAGAACAAGACTTACAGATCGTACACCTTCCTTGCCAGGCCAGCAGGTCCAAGAACAAGGCCTACAGATCGTACACCTTCCTGGCCAGGCCAGCAGGTCAAAGAACAAGGCCTACAGATGGTAGACCTTCCTGGCTAGGCCAGCAGGTCCAAGAACAAGACTTACAGATCGTACACCTTCCTGGCCAGGCCAACAGGTCAAAGAATAAGACTTACAGATTGTACATCTTCCTGGCCAGGCTAGCAGGTCCAAGAACAAGGCCTACAGATCGTACACCTTCCTGGCCAGGCCAGCAGGTCAAAGAACAAGGCCTACAGATCGTACACTTTACTTGTCAGGCCAGCTGGTCAAAGAAAAAGGTCTGCAGATGGTACACCTTCCTGGCCAGGCCAGCAGGTCCAAGAACAAGACCTAAAGATCGTACACCTTCCTGGCCAGGCCAGCAGGTCAAAGAACAAGACCTACAGATGGTACACCTTTCCGGCCAGGCTAGCAGGTCCAAGAACAAGGCCTACAGATCGTACACCTTCCTGGCCAGGTCAGCAGGTCAAAGAACAAGGCCTACAGATCGTACACCTTACTCGCCAGGCCAGCTGGTCAAAGAAAAAAGGTCTGCAGATGGTACACCTTCCTGGCCAGGCCAGGAGGTCCAAGAACAAGACCTAAAGATTTTACACCTTCCTGGCCAGGCCAGCAGGTCCAAGAAAACGACCTACAGATCGTTCACATTCCCGGCCATTCCAGCAGGTCCAAGAACAAGACTTACAGATCGAACACCTTCCTGGCCAGGCCAGCAGGTCCAAGAACAAGACATACAGATCATACACCTTCCTGGCCAGGCCAGAAGGTCCAAGAACAAGGCCTTCAGATCGTACACCTTCCTTGCCAGGCCAGCAGGTCCAAGATCAAGGCCTACAGATCGTACACCTTCCTGGCCAGACCAGCAGGTTCAAGAACAAGACCTAAAGATCGTACACCTTCCTGGCCAGGCCATCAGGTCCAAGAACAAGACGTACAGATCGTGCACCTTCCTGGCCAGGCCAGCAGGTCAACTAACAAGGCCTACAGATCGTACACCTTCGTGGCCAGGCCAACAGGTCCAAGAACAAGACCTACAAATCGTAACTTTTCTGGCCAGGCCAGTCTGAGAACAAGACCTACAGATCAAACACCTTCCCGGCCATTCCAGCAGGTCCAAGAACAAGACTTACAGATCGTACACCTTCCTGGCAAGGGCAGCAGGTCCAAGAACAAGGCCTACAGATCGTACACCTTCGTGGCCAGGCCAACAGGTCCAAGAACAAGACTAACAGATCGTACACCTTCCTGGCCAGGCCAGCAGGTCCAAGAAAAAGACTTCCAGATCGTACACCTTCCTGGCCAGGCCAGCAGGTCAAAGAACAAGGCCTACAGATGGTACACCTTCCTGGCCAGGCCAACAGGTCAAAGAACAAGGCCTACAGATGGTACACCTTCCTGGCCAGGCCAGCAGGTCCAAGAACAAGACTTACAGATCGTACCCCTTCCTGGCCAGGCCAGCAGGTCAAAGAACAAGACTTACAGATGGTACACCTTCCTGGCCAGGCCAGCAGGTCTAAAAACAAGACTTACAGATCGTACACCTTTCTGGCCAGGCCAGCAGGTCCAAGAACAAAACCTACAGATCGTACACCTTCTTGCCAGGCCAGCAGGTCAAAGAACAATACCTACAGATGGTACACCTTCCTGGCCAAGCAAGCAGGTTTAAGAACAAGACTTACAGATCGTACAACTTCCCGGCCATTCCAGCAGGTCCAAGAACAAGACTTACAGATCGTACACCTTCCTTGCCAGGCCAGCAGGTCCAAGAACAAGACCTACAGATCGTACACCTTCCTGGCCAGGCCAGCAGGTCAAAGAACAAGGCCTACAGATGGTAGACCTTCCTGGCTAGGCCAGCAGGTCCAAGAACAAGACTTACAGATCGTACACCTTCCTGGCCAGGCCAACAGGTCAAAGAATAAGACTTACAGATTGTACATCTTCCTGGCCAGGCTAGCAGGTCCAAGAACAAGGCCTACAGATCGTACACCTTCCTGGCCAGGCCAGCAGGTCAAAGAACAAGGCCTACAGATCGTGCACTTTACTTGTCAGGCCAGCTGGTCAAAGAAAAAGGTCTGCAGATGGTACACCTTCCTGGCCAGGCCAGCAGGTCCAAGAACAAGACCTAAAGATCGTACACCTTCCTGGCCAGGCCAGCAGGTCAAAGGACAAGACCTACAGATGGTACACCTTTCCGGCCAGGCTAGCAGGTCCAAGAACAAGGCCTACAGATCGTACACCTTCCTGGCCAGGCCAGCAGGTCAAAGAACAAGGCCTACAGATCGTACACCTTACTGGCTAGGCCAGCTGGTCAAAGAAAAAGGTCTGCAGATGGTACACCTTCCTGGCCAGGCCAGCAGGTCCAAGAACAAGACCTAAAATTTTACACCTTCCTGGCCAGGCCAGCAGGTCCAAGAAAAAGACCTACAGATCGTTCACATTCCCGGCCATTCCAGCAGGTCCAAGAACAAGACTTACAGATCGAACACCTTCCTGGCCAGGCCAGCAGGTCCAAGAACAAGACATACAGATCATACACCTTCCTGGCTAGGCCAGAAGGTCCAAGAACAAGGCCTTCAGATCGTACACCTTCCTGGCCAGGCCAGCAGGTCCAAGATCAAGGCCTACAGATCGTACACCTTCCTGGCCAGACCAGCAGGTTCAAGAACAAGACCTACAGATCGTACACCTTCCTGGCCAGGCCATCAGATCCAAGAACAAGACGTACAGATGGTACACCTTCCTGGCCAGGCCAGCAGGTCCGAGAACAAGACCTAAAGATCGTACACCTTCCTGGCCAGGCCAGCAGGTCAAAGAACAAGGCCTACAGATCGTACACCATCGTGACCAGGCCAACAGGTCCAAGAACAAGAACTACAAATCGTAACCTTCTTGGCCAGGCCAGTCTGAGAACAAGACCTACAGATCGTACACCGTCCCGGCCAGGCCAGCAGGTCCAAGAACAAAACCTACAGATCGTGCACCTTCCTGGCCAGGCAAGCAGGTCAACTAACAAGGCCTACAGATCATACACCTTCGTGGCCAGGCCAACAGGTCCAAGAACAAGACCTACAAATCGTAACTTTTCTGGCCAGGCCAGTCTGAGAACACGACCTACAGATCGTACACCTTCCCGGCCATTCCAGCAGGTCCAAGAACAAGACCTACAGATGGTACATCTTCCCGGCCAGGCCAGCAGGTCCAAGAACAAGACTTACAGATCGTACACCTTCCTGGCCAGGCCAGCAGGTCCAAGAACAAGGCCTACAGATCGTACACCTTCCTGGCCAGGCCAGCAGGTCCAAGAACAAGACTTACAGATCGTACACCTTCCTGGCCAGGCCAGCAGGTCCAAGAAAAAGACTTCCAGATCGTACACCTTCCTGACCAGGCCAGAAGGTCAAAGAACAAGGCCTACAGATGGTACACCTTCCTGGCCAGGCTAGCAGGTCAAAGAACAAGGCCTACAGATTGTACACCTTCCTGGCCAGGCCAGCAGGTCCAAGAACAAGACTTACAGATTTTACACCTTCCTGGCCAGGCCAGCAGGTCCAAGAACAAGACTTAAAGAGGGTACACCTTCCTGCCCAGGCCAGCAGGTCTAAGAACAAGACTTACAGATCGTACACCTTTCTGGCCAGGCCATCAGGTCCAAGAACAAGACCTACAGATCGTACACCTTCCTGGCCAGGCCAGCAGGTCAAAGAACAATACCTACAGATGGTACACCTTCCTGGCCAAGCCAGCAGGTTTAAGAACAAGACTTACAGATCGTACACCTTCCCGGCCATTCCAGCAGGTCCAAGAACAAGACTTACAGATCGTACACCTTCCTTGCCAGGCCATCAGGTCCAAGAACAAGGCCTACAGATCGTACACCTTCCTGGCCAGGCCAGCAGGTCAAAGAACAAGGCCTACAGATGGTACACCTTCCTGGCCAGGCCAGCAGGTCCAAGAACAAGACCTACAGATCGTACACCTTCCTGGCCAGGCCAACAGGTCCAAGAACAAGACTTACAGATTGTACATCTTCCTGGCCAGGCTAGCAGGTCCAAGAACAAGGCCTACAGATCGTACACCTTCCTGGCCAGGCCAGCAGGTCAAAGAACAAGGCCTACAGATCGTACACCTTACTGGCCAGGCCAGCTGGTCAAAGAAAAAGGTTTGCAGATGGTACACCTTCCTGGCCAGGCCAGCAGGTCCAAAAACAAGACCTAAAGATCGTACACCTTCCTGGCCAGGCCAGCAGGTCAAAGAACAAGACTTACAGATCGTACACCTTCCTGGCCAGGCCAACAGGTCCAAGAACAAGACTTACAGATTGTACATCTTTCTGGCCAGGCTAGCAGGTCCAAGAACAAGGCCTACAGATCGTACACCTTCCTGGCCAGGCCAGCAGGTCAAAGAACAAGGCCTACAGATCGTACACCTTACTGGCCAGGCCAGCTGGTCAAAGAAAAAGGTCTGCAGATGGTACACCTTCCTGGCCAGGCCAGCAGGTCCAAGAACAAGACCTAAAGATCGTACACCTTCCTGGCCAGGCCAGCATGTCAAAGAACAAGACCTACAGATGGTACACCTTCCCAGCCAAGCTAGCAGGTCCAAGAACAAGGCCTACAGATCGTACACCTTCCTGGCCAGGCCAGCTGGTCAAAGAAAAAGGTCTGCAGATGGTACACCTTCCTGGCCAGGCCAGCAGGTCCAAGAACAAGACCTAAAGATCGTACACCTTCCTGGCCAGGCCAGCAGGTCCAAGAACAAGACCTACAGATCGTTCACATTCCCGGCCATTCCAGCAGGTCCAAGAACAAGACTTACAGATCGTACACTTTCCTGGCCAGGCCAGCAGGTCCAAGAACAAGACCTACAGATCGTACACCTTCCTGGCCAGGCCAGAAGGTCCAAGAACAAGGCCTTCAGATCGTACACCTTCCTGGCCAGGCCAGCAGGTCCAAGATCAAGGCCTACAGATCGTACACCTTCCTGGCCAGACCAGCAGGTTCAAGAACAAGACCTACAGATGGTACACCTTCCTGGCCAGGCCAGCAGGTCCAAGAACAAGACGTACAGATGGTACACCTTCCTGGCCAAGCCAGCAGGTCCGAGAACAAGACCTAAAGATCGTACATCTTCCTGGCCAGGCCAGCAGGTCAAAGAACAAGACGTATAGATCGTACACCTTCCTGGCCAGGCCAGCAGGTCAAAGAACAAGACCTACAGATGGTACACCTTCCTGGCTAGGCCAGCAGGTCAAAGAACAAGACGTATAGATCGTACACCTTCCTGGCCAGGCCAGCAGGTCCAAGAACAAGACCTACAGATGGTACACCTTCCTTGCCAGGCCAGCAGGTCAAAGAACAAGGCCTACAGATCGTACACCTTACTGGCCAGGCCAGCAGGTCAAAGAACAAGACCTACAGATGGTAAACCTTCCTGGCCAGGCCAGCAGGTCAAAGAACAAGACCTACAGATCGTACACCTTCCTGGCCAGGCCAGCAGGTCAAAGAACAAGACCTACAGATCGTACACCTTCCTGGCAAGGCCAGCAGGTCAAAGAACAAGGCCTACAGATCGTACACCTTACTGGCCAGGCCTGCTGGTCAAAGAAAAAGGTCTGCAGATGGTACACCTTACTGGCCAGGCCAGCAGGTCCAAGAACAAGACCTAAAGATCGTACACCTTCCTTGCCAGGCCAGCATGTCAAAGAACAAGACCTACAGATGGTACACCTTCCCAGCCATGCTAGCAGGTCCAAGAACAAGGCCTACAGATCGTACACCTTCCTGGCCAGGCCAGCAGGTCAAAGAACAAGGCCTACAGATCGTACACCTTACTGGACAGGCCAGCTGGTCAAAGAACAAGACCTACAGATCGTACCCCTTCCTGGCCAGGCCAGCAGGTCAAAGAACAAGACCTACAGATGGTACACCTTCCTGGCCAGGCCAGCAGGTCAAAGAAAAAGACGTATAGATCGTACACCTTCCTGGCCAGGCCAGCAGGTCCAAGAACAAGACCTACAGATCGTACACCTTCCTGGCCAGGCCAGCAGGTCAAAGAACAAGGCCTACAGATCGTACACCTTACTGGCCAGGCCAGCTGGTCAAAGAAAAAGGTCTGCAGATGGTACAACTTCCAGGCCAGGCCAGCAGGTCCAAGAACAAGACCTAAAGATCGTACACCTTCCTGGCCAGGCCAGCAGGTCCAAGAACAAGACCTACAGATCGTTCACATTCCCGGCCATTCCAGCAGGTCCAAGAACAAGACTTACAGATCGTACACCTTCCTGGCCAGGCCAGCAGGTCCAAGAACAAGACCTACAGATCGTACACCTTCCTGGCGAGGCCAGAAGGTCCAAGAACAAGGCCTTCAGATCGTACACCTTCCTGGCCAGGCCAGCAGGTCCAAGAACAAGGCCTACAGATCGTACACTTTCCTGGCCAGACCAGCAGGTTCAAGAACAAGACCTACAGATCGTACACCTTCCTGGCCAGGCCAGCAGGTCCAAGAACAAGACGTACAGATGGTACACCTTCCTGGCCAGGCCAGCAGGTCCGAGAACAAGACCTAAAGATCGTACACCTTCCTGGAAAGGCCAGCAGGTCAAAGAACAAGACGTATAGATCGTACACCTTCCTGGCCAGGCCAGCAGGTCAAAGGACAAGACCTACAGATGGTACACCTTCCTGGCCAGGCCAGCAGGTCAAAGAACAAGACCTACAGATCGTACACCTTCCTGGCCAGGCCAGCAGGTTCAAGAACAAGACCTACAGATCGTACACCTTCCTGGCCAGGCCAACAGGTCCAAGATCAAGGCCTACAGATCGTACACCTTCCTGGCCAGACCAGCAGGTTCAAGAACAAGACCTACAGATCGTACACCTTCCTGGCCAGGCCAGCAGGTCCAAGAACAAGACGTACAGATGGTACACCTTCCTGGCCAGGCCAGCAGGTCAAAGAACAAGACGTATAGATCGTACACCTTCCTGGCCAGGCCAGCAGGTCAAAGAACAAGACCTACAGATGGTACACCTTCCTGGCCAGGCCAGCAGGTCAAAGAACAAGACGTACAGATCGTACACCTTGCTGGCCAGGCCAGCAGGTCAAAGAACATAACCTACAGATCGTACACCTTCCTTACCAGGCCAGCAGGTCAAAGAACAAGACCTACAGATCGTACCCCTTCCTGGCCAGGCCAGCAGGTCAAAGAACAAGACGTATAGATCGTACACCTTCATTGCCAGGCCAGCAGGTCCAAGAACAAGACCTACAGATGGTACACCTTCCTGGCCAGGCCAGCAGGTCAAAGAACAAGGCCTACAGATCGTACACCTTACTGGCCAGGCCAGCAGGTCAAAGAACAAGACCTACAGATCGTACACCTTCCTGGCCAGGCCAGCAGGTCAAAGAACAAGACCTACAGATGGTACACCTTCCTGGCCAGGCCAGCAGGTCAAAGAACAAGACCTACAGATCGTACACCTTACTGGCCAGGCCAGCAGATCAAAGAACAAGACCTACAGATGGTACACCTTCCTGGCCAGGCCAGCAGGTCAAAGAACAAGGCCTACAGATCGTACACCTTACTGGCCAGGCCAGCAGGTCAAAGAACAAGGCCTACAGATGGTAGACCTTCCTGGCCAGGCCAGCAGGTCAAAGAACAAGACCTACAGATCGTACACCTTACTGGCCAGGCCAGCAGGTCAAAGAAGAAGACCTACAGATGGTACACCTTCCTGGCCAGGCCAACAGGTCAAAGAACAAGGCCTACAGATTGTACACCTTCCTGGCCAGGCCAGCAGGTCCAAGGACAAGGCCTACAGATCGTACACCTTACTGGCCAGGCCAGCAGGTCAAAGAACAAGACCTACAGATGGTACACCTTCCTGGCCAGGCCAGCAGGTCAAAGAACAAGGCCTACAGATCGTACACCTTACTGGCCAGGCCAGCAGGTCAAAGAACAAGACCTACAGATGGTACACCTTCCTGGCCAGGCCAACAGGTCCAAGAACAAGACGTATAGATCGTACACCTTACTGGCCAGGCCAGCAGGTCAAAGAACAAGACCTACAGATGGTATACCTTACTGGCCAGGCCAGCAGGTCAAAGAACAAGACCTACAGATGGTACACCTTCCTGGCCAGGCCAGCAGGTCAAAGAACAAGACCTACAGATCGTACACCTTACTGGCCAGGCCAGCAGGTCAAAGAACAAGGCCTACAGATGGTACACCTTCCTGGCCAGGCCAGCAGGTCAAAGAACAAGGCCTACAGATCGTACACCTTACTGGCCAGGCCAGCAGGTCAAAGAACAAGACCTACAGATGGTACACCTTCCTGGCCAGGCCAGCAGGTCCAAGAACAAGACCTACAGATGGTACACCTTCCTGGCCAGGCCAGCAGGTCCAAGAACAAGGCCTACAGATCGTACACCTTCCTGGCCAGGCCAGCAGGTCCAAGAACAAGACGTATAGATCGTACACCTTCCTGGCCAGGCCAGCAGGTCAAAGAACAAGACCTACAGATGGTACACCTTCCTGGCCAGGCCAGCAGGTCAAAGAACAAGACGTATAGATCGTACACCTTACTTGCCAGGCCAGCAGGTCAAAGAACAAGACCTACATATGGTACACCTTCCTGGCCAGGCCAGCAGGTCAAAGAACAAGACCTACAGATGGTACACCTTCCTGGCCAGGCCAGCAGTTCAAAGAACAAGACCTACAGATGGTACACCTTCTTGGCCAGGCCAGCAGGTCAAAGAACAAGACCTACAGATCGGACACCTTCCTGGCCAGGCCAGCAGGTCCAAGAACAAGGCCTACAGATCGTACACCTTCCTGGCCAGGCCAGCAGGTCCAAGAACAAGACGTATAGATCGTACACCTTCCTGGCCAGGCCAGCAGGTTAAAGAACAAGACCTACAGATCGGACACCTTCCTGGCCAGGCCAGCAGGTCCAAGAACAAGGCCTACAGATCGTACACCTTCCTGGCCAGGCCAGCAGGTCCAAGAACAAGACGTATAGATCGTACACCTTCCTGGCCAGGCCAGCAGGTCAAAGAACAAGACCTACAGATGGTACACCTTCCTGGCCAGGCCAGCAGGTCAAAGAACAAGACGTATAGATCGTACACCTTCCTGGCCAGACCAGAAGGTCCAAGAACAAGGCCTACAGATCGTACACCTTCCTGGCCAGGCCAGCAGGTCAAAGAACAAGACCTACAGATGGTACACCTTCCTGGCCAGGCCAGCAGGTCAAAGAACAAGACCTACAGATGGTACACCTTCCTGGCCAGGCCAGCAGGTCCAAGAACAAGACCTACAGATGGTACACCTTCCTGGCCAGGCCAGCAGGTCAAAGAATAAGACCTACAGATCGTACACCGTCCTGGCCAGGCCAGCAGGTCAAAGAACAAGACGTACAGATCGTACACCTTGCTGGCAAGGTCATCAGGTCAAAGAACAAGACCTACAGATGGTACACCTTCCTGACCAGGCCAGCAGGTCCAAGAACAAGACCTACAGATGGTACACCTTCCTGACCAGGCCAGCAGGTCAAAGAACAAGACCTACAGATGGTACACCTTCCTGACCAGGCCAGCAGGTCCAAGAACAAGACCTACAGATGGTACACCGTCCTGGCCAGGCCAGCAGGTCAAAGAACAAGACGTATAGATCGTACACCTTCCTGGCCAGGCCAGCAGGTCCAAGAACAAGACCTACAGATGGTACACCTTCCTGGCCAGGCCAGCAGGTCAAAGAACAAGACCTACAGATCGTACACCGTCCTGGCCAGGCCAGCAGGTCAAAGAACAAGACGTATAGATCGTACACCTTCCTGGCCAGGCCAGCAGGTCCAAGAACAAGACCTACAGATGGTACACCTTCCTGGCCAGGCCAGCAGGTCCAAGAACAAGACCTACAGATGGTACACCTTCCTGGCCAGGCCAGCATGTCAAAGAACAAGACCTACAGATCGTACACCGTCCTGGCCAGGCCAGCAGGTCCAAGAACAAGGCCTACAGATCGTACACCTTCCTGGCCAGGCCAGCAGGTCAAAGAACAAGACCTACAGATCGTACACCTTACTGGCCAGGCCAGCAGGTCCAAGAACACGACCTACAGATCGTACACCTTCCTGGCCAGTCCAGCAGGTCAAAGAACAAGACGTACAGATTGTACAACTTCGTCACCAGGCCTGCAGGTCCAGTAAAAAACGAGTCAGTGGGATCTCTCAGACCCTACCTCCATGCCGTCAATGGCGGTCTATTTTATTGAAAACACCAATATCTGTCTTTGTTTAATCGTTTCCTTATTAAAATTATGTCCATGGCCTTTAGCGTCTTCATTCCCTGTTTATAAGTTATACAAGGTTTCAAGGATGAAACATATGTGGAGATAGGCATATTTTATAATTACGTATATGTTGTACTTTTATTTTCTATTCTTCTTCTCACTTTTAGGATATGTCCATCACTTAACATGTAATAACTATAGATTATGTTTCTCCATTTCTGCTAACGATAGCCATTGTTTTCCCTACATTTGAGAAAGCCTGTACGCGTCATTCGTAAACCTCCATTGAAACACTTAATACACGTGTTTCCTACTTAACGTTTTCACATATAACGTCACGTGATGTTAATGCCGAATTACTGAATGCGTAATGGCTGGTCACGTGACCACCTGGCAATGCGTCACAACAGGTCAGGTATCTTCGATATGTGACAGACACACAGAGCGATTTTCCTTCTCATTTTTTTTATTTGTAAATGCTGTAGGACAAAAAGTCAGCCAAGTGCGTAATTTAATTATAAATGATAGTATCCCTTTCTGTATGTAGAGGTACAAAACGCGCTTGTCTTCACAAATGTAACTCGCAATCATGAAAATACCTGAATGTTGACATAACTTGTTAAAATATCAGAGATTCCTCATGGGAAAACTTTCAAATTGTTGATGCCTAAATTGTGCCTGCTCTGGATATCTGATAGTGTTTTTTAAATGTTTATCGTAAACATACATCTATATACGTATTGTCCGATATACCTTTATACCTGCACAGTAATGGTGCGAGGGAGGTTTGTTTATAATTAGCAACCCATAAACAAACTATACCCTATATTAGGGTCTTTGACTATTAAGATGCTGCGATGCGTGTGTGTGTGTGCATATATATATATATATATATCATTGGTGAATAACGGTGCTAGTTAGAACAGCCTCGCTGTAGATGATTTTTAATCATCTCACTTTACGTCTAGTAAACATCAAACTTTACCAATTTTATTCGTGCATGTGTTATAAAAACCATCCACCTCAATGAACCAGTATCATATGTGGAAGGCCTGGTTCTCTAAACCTGTTAGATCACGTGTTATATAAATATGTAAGTAATCAAGCATACCTGTATGAAGAAAGATCCACTCCTTTATTCTCCGTTTTACAATGATGATAAGCTAGGAGGAGCCTCTCAGGTACAGGAGAGCGTGTACTCCGGGCGTTCTGTAAGATAAGTCACGGGTATATCACCAATCTTATAGACATGCCGAGGGGCACTCGCCAAATTAACATGGGAGGCTATTCATAACGTGACTGTTGTCTTTTCAGCACTCCAAGTTATGATGCGATATATCGTCGGCTCCTGCCTGCTAGAATAGCTCTCATAACGCCCGCGTTACAGTACCGCCAGGCCTGGAGGACAGCCGCCCGGAGAGCACCAGAGCACCTACGACCACTCAAGTGCCCCTGTTTTAGGCCAAACATACATATATGTATTCCTCAACAATCCCAGGAAAACTTTCAAATATACAGACAGAAACTGGTTCCTAAGGAACTGCCATTTCACGGCCCCATACAGCTGATATGTGTACACCCGGTGTCGCCGTGTGAAGGGTGAAGGCCCGTACAGCTGCGCCAGGCCTTTTTTAAGTGATTGAGGTGCTTGTTTTCGCGGAAGTACTTGGGCTGGGTGGGTGTATTTTGATTAATAAACACCCAGCAGTGACACTACGTAGCAAGTTTGTGGACAAACCAGCAATTTTTTCCGCGTCACTAACCTTCCAAACTGTAGGTTACCTGTGCATACCGAGGGATGGTATTGTATATACAGAATGGTGGATGTTTGTGGTGTAGCGCTTAACGGGTGTACATAACATGATGAGCAAAGACGTAAAAAAACATGCAAGGTAGTAATTCCACAGGCAGACACAGGCTGAATCAGTACTGTCTGTATGAATTGTTTTCTTACCACTTCAATGAGAGTACATGTATTATATATAAATACATACACATACAAACACACGCATATATATACACACACACCTGTAGACAAACGTGACTGTTGTGACTGGATGCTACAGGTAATAATAGAAAGACAATGGCTGCATAAACATGCAAAGAAATTAGAAGATCACAGAAAGTAGGATTAAATGTCTCCAACCACGACATCATTCTATGATAGCCAGGTATATATTAAATCACGTTACGACATGCTGTGCTATTTTGTTTTGCGCATTATATTATGAAGACCAACTAATATTAAAGACTTACTTATACACTGTACGTGTCCCCTCCGATGTTGCATGAAGTTTGCCTGGCAATATTTCAATCCAGCATTTTCAGCAGGAGAGGACAATCCCCTTTCCCTGACAGGTTTTGTATGTACCTGAATGACGACGGGACCCAAAAATATTCCATCCTCAAGTCATTAATGCATGCAATCGTCCTGGCCAGGCATATTCAATGGGTCAAGTGTAATACAGGCGCCCGTGTGTGGCCGCCTGTTTACAGGTTGTATGTATATGAATGGTGGGGTTGCTACTTGTATATGGCGTGCCGGATTTTACATAAAGGCCTCTCTCTCTGCTCAATACGTTTAAGATGGGTCTGCAAGTGTTTAGGGCTTTCGTATTAATCCTAACTTTTACAACATGTGTTTATACAGGCTGGGCCAGTAATCGGGAAAAGCTTATAAATAAGATATAAAGGGGCTTCTAATGGGCTCATGGGTGCAGATATAAACTGTTACTTAGTTGCACGCTTAGGGGGCCGCCACGTGATGGACCCCCGCAGATGTAAGAACCATAACTCACGAGGGTTTTTACTGTGCCGGGATCTAAAGCTGCGGCCACAGTCCCGGCATGCAAAGCGAACACGCTAACTCGCCTGTCTGTTCTTTCCTTAACGTAACATCCCACGCGTATATTTATACATATCTATATTATTTCTAGGTACGCTATTAATGTAAAGCGCAAATTTGGCTTAACGTAAAAGCCCCGATGAGTACCGGCTCATCCTTCACATTTATGTCATTATAAAATTACAGGCCCGCTGGACCACTTGCTCGCCATCAGGGTTGAAGACACAATGACTCTGCTGTCACAGCCCAAAGAGGATAATCCGCCCATTACTTGCAGTTACACGCACAGCTCAACAGTCTTCATTTGATTTTCTGTAATTTCCTTTTATCCGTCGCCCCAGGTTTGTCCGGGTTATAAAATTACCCTTTACTAAATATTTGCTGATGAATAACCGTTGTATTATAGCATTGCATACTGAGTGTATTTGAAATACAAAAACTTGCACAGAGAAAAATATCCGGACAATCGGACGTTAAGGAGAGGTTCAGCCCATGGCCCGTAGATGGCGACACTTATAGGGTGCACCTGGTATCCCGATTTTCGATGGTAGAGGGGAGTGTATTTCCTCTCTATTATAACACGGAATGTCAAGTTTTATATACAGTCGTTACGTATCCTTGAAAAGAAATCATGCCTGTATCAGTATTGTGTGTGTGTGTGGGGGGGGGGGGGGGGGTTGTTGTAATATGTTTCAACATATAATGCCCCTGAAACCGCTGAACAGACAGTTATTTTGTAAGTAACACCTCAAGAATGTGCGTCTATTGCACGGTAACATTGGGAGAGTTTTTATGAGAATCGATTAAACGACAGTCGATCAGTTACACATTTGCTCTGTTGGGTTTGCAGTGTTGAGTTGAGATAAGCAATTCTTAAAATTATTTCTTTTTACTTAAGGGCATGTACCGTGAGACATATAGCGTGAGACATATAGCGGATATTAATAGAGCTGTCACGATTCAATGGATCACCGATACATCACGATACAAAGTCAAATATCATATCGGTATCGTCAGATGTCCATGTATCGATACGATAATGTGACCATATGTGACCATCTTGAAGTTTATTGAGTCCTTGTTTATAAAACAGTTTATTATGTATTACAGGCTGATTGAATAGAGCACACATCTTGTAGATAGCATGGCTGGCTGACTAACAACTACTTGATGTAGTGTTTACCTACTCCTAGTATAGATAATGAAGTTCCTAACATAATTTCAATCTAATATTATAACATCTCCTCTTCTCAAGCTAAATAAAAAAGGAAAAAAAATATTTTACCTTTTGATAACTAATGGAACTACCAAGAACATTAAATGAAACATATAAACTGAATGTGTATTTTAATTTTTTAACTCATACTTTCAATATGTATTATTATGAGTATAAATTATTAATGAGTAATGCTTCTACATGTGGCACATTTACTGATCAGTTTCTGTATGTGATCATTTATATTTGGCAATACACGGACTCTCTTGCAAGGCGTCTTGTTTCCTCAACTCCCATAAAGGAAGCATGTGGCTGGTTCAGGATATCGTCCTGGAGTGCTTCCGGGACAAGGATTTGGCGACCTTTAAATATCACACCTTGTGATAATCCTCCACTTATTCATCCCGATATGACCAGTATTTTCTGAGTTTTTCAGCGCTATCCCGGAGTACAAACTTGGTAAAAGTGTCCTGGTTCAACTTCATGTCTCAACACCGCAACCACCGTGAAGTAATATTGAGTCCTTGTTTATAATACAGTTTTATTATGTATTACCTGCTTATCGTATAGAGCACACATCTTGTAGATAACATGACTGGCTGACTAACAACTACTTGATAATGTGTGTACCTAATTCAAGAATAGATAATGTAGTTCCTAGTATAATCTTAATCTAATATTACAACATACCAAACTAAAATTCATCCAGCTATAGAAAATTTGAAAATTACTAATAAGGCATTTTTAAACCTACCTTGCAACCTTGTTCATTATTAACAAAAATAATTTCAATCAGTTACATCATCTCCATAGCGATAAGAGCAGGTGTAGTGGCTGAGACAAATAGCGCTGTGCGTACCCTGAGGATACATATACATGTACTATATATATATATATATCACTGGTGCTAAAGTTTGTATTTAATAAATATCTTAAAGTCTAAAATGATCATGAGCCACCATGATAATTGTAATGCCAAGGAGGAGCAGCGGATTAGAATCTGAGCTGAAATTTACTTATAGTAACGTATCTTGTATCGTGTCCTGCATGGGAAAGTATCGCGATACATATCGTATCGGGAGATAATGTATCGTTACAGCCGGATACTACCTTCAGTATATTACCTGTATAATACCTGTAGGCTATAATACCTGAATAATACCTGCATAGCTTTTATGAGACCCAGAAACCCTTTCAACAAGGACGCGAACCTGCCTTGAACGATCAACAAGAGATCTGGCCATTTCTAGCTCAGCTGACTGACATCCATGCAACAGAGGTATATATAGGGATGGGGCTTTTTGTCCACCATCCGTTATCTGGGAAAACCGTAACCATAAGGGTCATGAAAATGTGCAGTCCCAGAGTTTCTTAAAAGATTTTGCTAGAAACATTTAATCAGGTCACTATGTGTCACCAGCGAACTGTGACTCAAATATTTTATTGTATGTTCAAGTAGGGAGTATATCGATATATAACCAGATGATTGTTTTGATAAATTATTGTAAATTTATATAAAGTATCATGTTAAGATATTTGTGTGAGAAATTTGGTTAGAGAGCACACTTTTCTCATTTGATGCTCATTCCCAGAACAGTTTAATTCCGTCGGAGCCGTCTTCTTGTTCGATTTACGGCAGTCACGCTTGACGTGGCACGGTCACGGTGTAACAGCCGCACAATCAATAGCTCAGGACTACTTACTTACATGATGGATATACTAAGTTCTTCGTTGTATCACATTTTATCTAATCAAAACATTTGTAACATTTTTTGTAAAAGTGACTGAAGGGGCCACTGAGTGGAAGGAGTTCACGCAGCAAGCCTGTCCCTGGATACTACAGCTAGCGACCCCTGGTGGAGATTGCAATTAGTAAGAGAAGCAGAAAAAGTTGTACCAGACAACACGCGCATCGCCTCACGAAGGCAAAGCTGGGAAACCTTTATAGTTGGGTTGTAATGAGGTGCCCCAATAGACACCATTACAGGTTTCCGGAAACATTAAAAGTACACAAGTACACATATGTACAAGAACAGAATAAGCATTTCAAGGATTCTGTGGACACATTCAGAGGAAACCTACCAGGACCAGGGACTGACAGAAAGCTGAATATTCTTAATTTTATGGGTGACGACACTGGAATACATACAAAAAACCGTTAAAATAAGAGTATTGATTTTTTAACCTATCGGTTAACTTGGCGTTTTTAATGCACAGGGTATACTTAAAGCTCTGTACTGATAAATTTTAATGCTTTATCACGTGTAGTAATTTGATCGCACATGACAGTAATCTGTCAGCACGGACAAGTTCTTATTTTTACTTTACAAGGTGTGCTAATGCATATACACTAATTACTTATCCCCCACTCCAGCCTCCACTACCCTCTCCACCCCACCAACATACGCCCCACATGTTGTAGGGAATTATAATCTATATTATAATTGGCGGTGGTCGCACTTGATTTTGTCGCGAAATTCTTCCGTGGTCACACCTCTGATTTGCACCTCTTTGGTCTTGAACTGTAAGAAATGATGCAAAGTGTATCCTTATATCTCAATAAATCCAGAGATATTTCAAACTATTTTTCGAAGGTATATGGATCTCAGCGCCATCTGTCGCTAACTTCGAGTGTGCATAAAAAAGGAAACAGTTTGTAAAGTACACTGTATCGAGGCCTGATGCCCGCCGCCCTGGTGTTCTACCCCGTATGTGACGCGGCTATTTTGTAAAGCCGCAAGCGTTCCAAGAAGAAGAAAAACAGTTAAGTAAAGTTAAGTAAAAGTAACGCAGGTTTTAATGCCGAAACAAAACATATACACATTTATTGTCGCGTGTTGGCGTTACAGCCTAATAATCGCTGGCAGAGCCTTGACTGTATGCTGCAGAGCAAGCTTAATAGAAGCAGGCAGAACCTTGACTGTATGCTGTCAGGCCAGCCTAAGAGACGAAAACAGAGGCTTGACTGTATGTTGCCAGGCCAGCCTAATAGACGCAGGCAGAACCTTGACTGTATGCTCGCAGGCAGAGCCTTGACTGTATGCTGTCAGGTCAGCCTAAGAGACGCAGGCAGAGCCTTGACTGTATGCTGCCAGGTCAGCCTAAGAGACGCAGGCAGAGCCTTGACTGTATGCTGCCAGGTCAGCCTAAGAGACGCAGGCAGAGCCTTGACTGTTTGCTGCCAGGTCAGCCTAAGAGACGCAGGCAGAGCCTTGACTGTATGCTGCCAGGCCAGCCTAAGAGACGCAGGCAGAGCCTTGACTGTATGTTGCCAGGCCAGCCTAAGAGACGCAGGCAGAGCCTTGACTGTTTGCTGTTAGGCCAGCCTAAGAGACGCAGGCAGAGCCTTGACTGTTTGCTGCCAGGTCAGCCTAAGAGACGCAGGCAGAACCTTTACTGTATGCTGTCAGGCCAGCCTAAGAGACGCAGGCAGAACCTTTACTGTATGCTGTCAGGCCAGCCTAAGAGACGCAGGCAGAGCCTTTACTGTATGCTGTCAGGCCAACCTAAGAGACGCAGGCAGAGCCTTGACTGTATGCTGCCAGGTCAGCCTAAGAGACGCAGGCAGAGCCTTGACTGTATGCTGCCAGGTCAGCCTAAGAGACGCAGGCAGCGCCTTTACTGTATGCTGCCAGGTCAGCCTAAGAGACGCAGGCAGAGCCTTTACTGTATGCTGCCAGACCAGTCTAAGAGACGCAGGCACAGCCTTGACTGTTTGCTGCCAGATCAGCCTAAGAGACGCAGGCAGAGCCTTGACTGTATGCTGTCAGGCCAGCCTAAGAGACACAGGCAGAGCCTTTACTGTATGCTGTCAGATCAGCCTAAGAGACGCAGGCAGAGCCTTTATTCTATGCTGTCAGGCCAGCCTAAGAGACGCAGGCAGAGCCTTCACTGTATGCTGCCAGGTCAGCCTAAGAGACGCAGGCAGAGCCTTGACTGTTTGCTGCCAGGCCAGTCTAAGAGACGCAGGCAGAGCCTTTACTGTATGCTGCCAGGCCAGTCTAAGAGACGCAGGCAGAGCCTTTACTGTATGCTGCAGAGCCAGCCTAAGAGACGCAGGCAGAGCCTTGACTGTTTGCTGCCAGATCAGCCTAAGAGACGCAGGCAGAGCCTTGACTGTATGCTGCCAGGTCAGCCTAAGAGACGCAGGCAGAGCCTTTATTGACTGTATGCTGTCAGGCCAGCCTAAGAGACGCAGGCAGAGCCTTGACTGTATGCTGCCAGGCCAGCCTAAGAGACACAGACAGAGCCTTGACTGTATGCTGCCGAGCTAGCCTAAGAGACGCAGGCAGAACCTTGACTGTATCCTGCCGAGCCAGCCTAAGAGACGCAGGCAGAGCCTTTACTGTATGCTGTCAGGCCAGCCTTATAGACGCAGGCAGAGCCTTGACTGTATGCTGTCAGGCCAGCCTAAGAGACGCAGGCAGAGCCTTGACTGTATGCTGCCAGGTCAGCCTAAGAGACGCAGGCAGAGCCTTAATTGACTGTATGCTGCAAGGCCAGCCTAAGAGACGCAGGCAGAGCCTTAATTGACTGTATGCTGCAAGGCCAGCCTAAGAGACGCAGGCAGAGCCTTAATTGACTGTATGCTGCAAGGCCAGCCTAAGAGACGCAGGCAGAGCCTTAATTGACTGTATGCTGCAAGGCCAGCCTAAGAGACGCAGGCAGAGCCTTGACTGTTTGCTGCCAGGCCAGCCTAAGAGACGCAGGCAGAGCCTTGACTGTTTGCTGCCAGGCCAGCCTAAGAGACGCAGGCAGAGCCTTAATTGACTGTATGCTGCAAGGCCAGCCTAAGAGACGCAGGCAGAGCCTTAATTGACTGTATGCTGCAAGGCCAGCCTAAGAGACGCAGGCAGAGCCTTGACTGTTTGCTGCCAGGCCAGCCTAAGAGACGCAGGCAGAGCCTTGACTGTTTGCTGCCAGGCCAGCCTAAGAGACGCAGGCAGAACCTTAATTGACTGTATGCTGCAAGGCCAGCCTAAGAGACGCAGGCAGAGCCTTGACTGTTTGCTGCCAGGCCAGCCTAAGAGACGCAGGCAGAGCCTTGACTGTATGCTGGTAGAGGCTGTTCGCTCTAGGACCTCGGACATCCCGTCATTCCAGTGGATGCCAAGTACGCGCCTTCGGCAGTGAAGATGGAATTTCTTCAGTCTTTGCTCTTTCTTGGATAATAAGGTCAAAAGTAAAACTTGTCGAATGTCGCCTTGGGTTGGTTGTCAGGTTCTTATTTGTCCATACTTCTTGTTCGATTCAGAGTTGGCCATTGCAGACTTTATAATTTGGGTGTTGATTTTTCGGCTACAGGGGGCAGATTGCCTGGCACTCTGGGCTCCAGGTAGGTGATATTCTCAACAATTTCATGGGCCTGGTCTTGACACTAGGCAGCTCAGTCAAAGAGTACTTGGATCGTCTTCATGGTGACTCTGAGACCGGAGTCTCTACAGGCGCCTGAGTCAATGAGTACTGGGGTCGTCTTCATGGTGACTCTGAGACCTGAATCTCTACAGGCGCCTGAGTCAATGAGTACTGGGGTCGTCTTAATGGTGACTCTGAGACCGGAGTCTCTACAGGCGCCTGAGTCAATGAGTACTTGGATCGTCTTCATGGTGACTCTGAGACCGGAATCTCTACAGGCGCCTGAGTCAATGAGTACTGGGGTCGTCTTCATGGTGACTCTGAGACCTGAATCTCTACAGGCGCCTGAGTCAATGAGTACTTGGATCGTCTTCATGGTGACTCTGAGACCGGAATCTCTACAGGCGCCTGAGTCAACGAGTACTGTGGTCGTCTTCATGGTGACTCTGAGACCGGAATCTCTACAGGCGCCTGAGTCAATGAGTATACTGGGGTCGTCTTCATGGTGACTCTAAGACCTGAATCTCTACAGGTGCCTGAGTCAATGAGTACTTGGATCGTCTTCATGGTGACTCTGAGACCTGAATCTCTACAGGCGCCTGAGTCAATGAGTACTTGGATCGTCTTCATGGTGACTCTGAGACCGGAATCTCTACAGGCGCCTGAGTCAACGAGCACTGGGGTCGTCTTAATGGTGACTCAGAGACCTGAATCTCTACAGGCGCCTGAGTCAACGAGTACTGGGGTCGTCTTCATGGTGACTCTGAGACCTGAATCTCTACAGGCGCCTGATTCAATGAGTACTGGGGTCGTCTTCATGGTGACTCTGAGACCGGAATCTCTACAGGCGCCTGAGTCAACGAGTACTGGGGTCGTCTTAATGGTGACTCTGAGACCTGAATCTCTACAGGCGCCTGAGTTTACGAGTACTGGGGTCGTCTTCATGGTGACTCTGAGACCTGAATCTCTACAGGCGCTTGATTCAATGAGTACTGGGGTCGTCTTTATGGTGACTCTGAGACCGGAATCTCTACAGGCGCCTGAGTCAATGAGTACTGGGGTCGTCTTCATGGTGACTCTGAGCACAGGCGCTTGAATTGCTATTAGTGTAGATTTCGGTTAAATTTTTTACTTTTCTGGGTCTTTTCCATATAACATTGATTTATCTGACGTTTTCCTACCTTTTTCGCACTACCTGGACCATATAGTGTGCAGAACGCTAGGAAAATGTCAGATAAGTAATAGAATCTCTACAGGCGCCTGACAGCTTGTCAATTGAGCTGTTCCCTTTGCTGAGCTACGAGAGCGACATCATTAGCAAAGATGGGGCTCTTATCATATTGGTATTTACTACGCCATAAAGTTTTGGAAGTGTCTAGGTAGCCGACAATGTCAGCTGCGGAGTGTTAAACCCCTGGACTGTCTAGGCAGCCGACAATGTCGACACTGTCGGCTGCCTAGACAGTCCACACTCCACCCACTTCGCAGCCGACAGTGCTTTAACTGATATCATGAAGTGTCGGCTGCCTAGATGTGTGACATTCTAGATCTAGTAGCTTTTCATTTATTGTACAAAATACACACACACACACATATATATATATATATACATATATATATATATATTCTTAGCATATATTACACTGAGATATAGTATGGTCTGGTTACATATACTTAACTATACATTAAGGTAGTGCTCAGGACCGATTAAGTTCCTCAAAATTGATGTTTTTTGCAAAAAAAGGTATACTTAATATTCATATCAAATTAAAAAAGCTTATAATTCTAACATGTTCCTCAAAAACAAAGTTTTAATTTATCAATATGTAGAAAATCTCCTTAGCTTTCAGAAAATGTATACTTTACCGGGTCCTATGGCATTAGACCAGTCCTGCTACCTTAAATCAGAATGGACAATATTTTTATATTTGCGGCCACCATGGACACCTTCCTACGTGTTTAAGGGATGTATATTTTATATCAGGGTTAAACGACTTATTAGAACACCGCTTCTCAGACCCAGGAATGGTTTTAGATCGAATCCCATTTCCACAATTTGACATGATGGGACTTTTGTTACAGATTTAACTTTATCTCCAAATCACAAAAAGAGGGAAATTCTTCCCCAACAGAGATGTTGACTGCCATGGTGCTGACAAGCCACTATTAACTACCCTTGATTTCAACCCTTCATTCTATGTGAAGCCCTAAAGACCAAAATATATTCAGTATCTACTCACTCACCAGGAACTCAGAATCTGCTCTCTCATCACTAGTCACCAATGAAATCATTGGTGTACCTGATTGCCAAACCATTAAGCTAATAAATACCCAGAATAACATCAATGGATCATCACAGGGGTCTAGTGCAAAACAAACACACAATAAACTGTGTACACTGCATTAATCATCTGAATTATAGTCAGTCATGTAGTGTAGGTGTATGTATTATGGTGCATAAGAATGGAATTTTTACCATATTTTTATACTTAAATTACATGAAATGTGAAGCTGCATTTAGTGTTTTCATTTTCCAAGTTAAAAATCCAACCCTGTTACCTTTTTTTTCGTTAATTCAGCAACATTTACTAACTATTACTACTAGGTCTAGAATGTCAAACACGTACCTAGGCAGCTGACACTTAATCATATCAGTTAAAGCATTGTCGGCTGCACAGTGGGTGAAGTGTGGACTGTCTAGGCAGCCGACAGTGTCTACATTGTCGGCTGCCTAGACAGTCCAAGGGTCTTACTCTCCGCAGTCGGCTGCCTAGACACATCCTAAAGTTTTCTATATGCTCTTTGTGAATATACACTCCGTCTATATATAATACGGAGTCGTTTGAAGCGTAGGACACCACGATGGCGAAGATGATTACAAACCAGGGGCGGATTTAGGAGGGACGCAGTGGGCGCGCGCCCCCCTTTTTTCGACCTTTCCAAAAAATCGGGAGGGGGGGGGGGATCATAGTACACCAAGTGTATAGAACAGTTACAATGTATGTTTTGCTTATAATGCATTTAGGCGACCCCAGATTACATGATTACCACTTAAGTTTTCAAAAGATTACTACAACTGGGCCATACCCCCCCCCCCCCCCCCACTTGGCGCCTCGGCTCACCGCTACGCGGCCTCGTAAAGTGGGCCCCCCACATCCTAAACTCCTGTATCCGCCCCTGCAAACATTAAGCATACGTGGGCTCTTTGACTCCACAGCAAATAAAAGAGACACCAGTTGTCTTACCACTGAAGCCTATGGTCCGTTACATGGAGTCATGGCAAAACTTGTTGGTGCTGATTAGTGTCGGTGGGACACAGGCCTTTCCTGTAGACCAGATCGAATGCTTTGTTAAGATCAACAAAGGCCACAAACAATGGCTCTCCTCGTTCGTTCCTTGTATTTATGTTTGAGCTGGCTGAGATAACAGATCATGTTAACACTGGAGCGTCTGGTACGGAATTCAGCAGAGATATATGGTAATCATTTTAACATTTCTCGTGTCCTTAGGGTCTGTCTTTGTTTACTTTCTAGCATTGCAGAAGGAGTTGGCGCGTTTGTGTTGGGAGCAGTCTTCCATACTTGATCAACTCCAGTGTGATGTCATCACTATCACTGTAAAGCTGCGTGTCCACTTATGCGGTACGGATACGGATACGGATGCGGACGCGTTTTAAATCGCGCATAAGGAATAAAGAAGGAGTGTGTCCACATATGCGGTGCGGAGTGCGTGCTGCGTGCGGAAACGGATACGTTTTTTGAAAACCGGACCATGTAGCCGCGGGTACGGAAACGCATGCGGAAACGCATGCGGAAAGTGCCATTTTTGTAGAGGTGAAAGAGAGTGAAAGACCTAAAAACGCACTGAAAAACGTATCTAATGGACACACCCGCACAAAATATCCGCAAACGTATCCGCACCGCACACGCACCGCATCCGTACAAGTGGACACGCGGCTTAAGTCAGCCCCACAGTTCCCCCTCCGAAAAAATGATAAGAATAATAATGCGCCTCAACAAATGCGCTTCTAAAACCTCTGGTCAGTGAAAGCCTTCCGATTACAGCCAACTAACCGATGCGCCCAGCCATTAACGTCATCTGGTGGTCATCTACTCAACTAAATTGTGTCCAGTAGTTGCTGCCATCTACCTGCCCTTTGCTAAATTAATCTAGCCTCCTATAGCAATGACGTGATTTTGGTCGCTCTCCTAACAAATAATTACTGTAATTTGATGAACATTGAACAAACAAAACAATTGTCGATTAGCTTATGTACGCTGGTAACGAAGTCTTGTTATTAAAAGAAAATCTGTTAAAAAAAAACTTACTTTAGCTGACTGCATGGGTTTACAATAATTAATCGTATGACACATGAAGTGGGTTTATTATAATTAATCCGCAGGTCCAGACCGGACGCTTGTCTGTTTTCTGGTCACATATTCTTACTGTAACCTCTAAAAACTTTATACATGTATTTAGCAATCGGCTTAACATTTTGTGTTGATCTGTGTAACTGTGAACATGCTGTTTCCAGTAAGATCTATTTTCCAATTTTTTTATTATTGATATATCTCTGTTTACTTATTTAGACATTAATACGTACCCATCGAGAGAGGCCGGTTTGTTTTGACACATGTTCTGAACCTCTGTGTTTAAAAAAAAAAAACTATTTAGGCCTAAATGGTAGTTTTCAGTCAGAATGCAATTTGTGTTAACGACTGCAACTTGCAACAACACACAATTTGCAGGTATCGTAATAACTTATTATTTATAATTTATCATTATATTTAGTATATTCAGTGACACAACGCCCAGCAATTATCATTTACAAAATTAAATTGCCTGTAAATCTGGAAGCCATCAGAGTCTGCACTGAACCGGCGACATACAAGTGACCATGGGTGTGTTTTCGTGCTCGGAACGCGTTCCTGTTCCAGCAGTTGTTCCTAACCGAGATCGTTTTCTTTACTTTTTTTTTCTTCTTTTTTTTTTTTTTTTTTTCTTCTTTTTTTTCATGGGGGGTGTCTCAGTATTATTAGATATTTATTTATAACGTTCTTTTCGTAATCGACATCCCTCGGAACAAGAAAAAAACTTACAAATCTTGTGTTTATAACATGAACATCTTCAGTATTGCAAGATTTTAAATACAATGTTTCAAATTTTCCTGACAAAGTACATACAAATATTGTTTCTACAAAAAGGAATTAACAAGAGGAATTTAAAATTGCTTGTACTGCTACTTGTTTGTACTTTTTCAAAGACAAGTGCATATGGACCATGTAGACGTATTCCTGTCGAGAGGATACCAACCGAGTATTGGTGAAGAGACTTTTATTTTGTTTACAACAATTATAACTAGAATACGGGTAGTCGATAAGCGACTACGTGTATCCGCCTTAATCAGAGTGGAACGGGTGAAGTGAGGCATGGATTAAGTGGCAAGGGGAAATAGAGTGAAGTGTTGCATATTAGCATGGATGTCTGCAGCCAAATTGTGTATGAAGGTTGCCCCCCTACCACAAAATCCAGAAAGCCGTCCAAGTTGTATACATATGCAAAATTTAAGGCAGATAAGTCAAACCACTACATGTATATGAGTGATTTTAGCCTGTGGCAGACAATCAGATGGACGCTGAGCAAAAATGGTTGCAGGTGACGGCACCAGTTTTGCGTGTGATAAAGAGCTATGTGAGAACTATACACATGCAAAACTTTGGCCCAATCGGTCAAACGGTTCCCAAGATATGAGCTTGTATGTCTGCTGCATAAACTAGAATGCAGGTGGCTCCACCTGTCATAAAATCAAGAGAGCTGTCGGGGATGTATAAACCTGCAAAATTTTAGCCAGATATGTCAAACCACTGCCGAGATATGAGTGATTTTATCCCATGGCAGACAAACAGACAGGAGCTGTGCAAAAATGGCTGTAGGTGACGCCACCAGTTTTGCGTATGTTATAAAGCTCTCCAAGGGCTACGTTTGTGCAAAAAAAATTTCCTGATCGGTCAAACGGTTCCCGAGATATGAGCTTGGATGTCTGCAGCGTAAACGTGAATGTAGGTGGCGTCACCTGTCATAAAATCAGAAAAGCTATCCAGGATGTATAGGCATGCCGAATTTCAGGTGAATTAGTCAAGTCACTGCAGAGATATGAGTGATTTTAACCCAATGCAGACAAACAGATGGACACTGTGCAAACATGGTTGCAGATGGCGCCACCATTTTTTGTGTATGTTATAAAGCTCTCCAAGGGCTACATTTGTGCAAAAAAATTTTCCTGATCGGTCAAACGGTTCCCGAGATATGAGCTTGGATGTCTGCAGCGTAAACGTGAATGTAGGTGGCGCCACCTGTCACAAAATCAGAAAAGCTATCCAGGATGTATACGCATGCCAAATTTCAGGTGAATTAGTCAAGTCACTGCAGAGATATGAGTGATTTTAACCCAAGGCAGACGAACAGATGGACACTGTGCAAACATGGTTGCAGGTGGTGCCACCATTTTTTGTGTATGTTATAAAGTTCTCCAAGGGCTACATTTGTGCAAAAAAATGTCCCTGATCCGTCAAACGGTTCCCGAGATATGTGGGTTTATGTGTGGAAACAGACGCACAAACAGACGCAGAGCGCAGAGGAAAGGTCAGAGGTCAAAACAAAATCGGGGCGCAGCATTTCACATGTGACCCGAACATAATCGCGGGTTTCGTAAAATTCCGCTCAGCGGTTACGGAGGAGTTCTCCGGAAACCTACGCGGCGGCGGCGGCGTCGGCGGCGGCGGCGTGCAGCTGAAAACATAGTATCCGCAAAACTCTGTTTTGGCGGATACAATTATATCTCATTCTATTGATATATTTTCAATATCATTGGAAACAAACATTTAATTTAATAAGAACAACAATGTTATTTGTAGATTTAACTGGTTTGGTCAGACCGAGATCGTTTTCGTGACGTAACTGGAACGCCTTCCTGGTCCTTGGTTAGGAAAAAGTGAACCACATTTGGGAGTCCGACCGCCAGAGGGCACACTAAAGCGAGGTCAGGATGGAGGACAGAGATTTAACGTTTTTATTGAGATCACAGTTTATTGAATTTTGACCAGATTTGTTATGGTTCTAAGTTTCCTTAGTATAAATGAATCTTAAATGAGTCTGTATCATTTTTATAAACCACTTACACCGGTAGATTGATGGGCTTGTTTCATGTGTGAATCATCGCTTGGACCCACCTGTTGTAGCCTACACATTGTGAACATTAAATTTTTACATTGAGCCATAGGTGGATCTAATAAAAACCAGAATCAATATCATAAAATCATAAATTTTTTTACGGCGGTACTCAGACATTATTTAGGCCTACAAAGACTTATTGTTCTGGCGTTTTCGTGATTGAACAGGAACACATTCCTGGTTACACTTTGTGGTTAGGAACAGGAACGTGTTATAAGGAGCACGAAAACACATCAAGATTATACATACATTATTATCAATATTAATATTAGTAATCATATTAATATTAATAATCATATTAATATTAATATTAATATTGATAAGTTAAAGTCACAGCTAAATAATATCAGGAAGATAAGTTGTAGAATAACTAGTACTTCTCTTGCCACACACCAGGAAATTTGTGAAACCAAATCAATAACCTTCATATCAAAGGTCATGAACGACACACTACATCCCCTACACTCAGAGTTCAGATTTTTACCTTTAGGTAAACGCTTATATGTAACATTCTGCGGAACTACTCGCCTTAAAAAAAATCTCAGGATCTCATTCAGGATTAAAATTTGTAACTCACAACCCTATAGATATTTAATGTTTTATCTTCAGCTTATTTTCACATGCTTATTTTTACATGCATGGTAAAATACGTTCCGTGTTATTTTTATGTATTTATTTTTATGTAATGAATTGCAAATCAACAACATATTTCTAGAATAGAAGGCAAATAAATGATATCTTATCTTATATATTAATAAATAACACTTTAATTACTCATACAGCAAATAAAAAGTTGAATACTTTTGAGGCTTAAATTAAGCAGAAAGGTTTCGTCTTAACTGTAATACAAGATCAATAATTTTGTTGCGGAAAAATGTTGTACTTCCTAAAATGGCAACTGATGAATGATGCTGTATGTTAACTTTTGTATTGTTGTTTAGCCTGTTACATTTGACATGTGTTCGTCCATGGGCCGGAATGTTTTTGTTTACATGTTCATGGCAACAGTCGGAACTTGGTAAATTTCTTGGTCGTTGATATCACTGCGCTCTTTACTTCCGGTTTTAAGAACTTGCTGATATAGGAAAGTTTTGTATTGATAAGCTTATTAGAGCGCTGACATCTTTTATACTCAAATACAGGATATCATTTTGCAAATTAGTCTGCACTTTAATACAGATTTACGTATTCATGGGCACTACTTTTTCCATGTCACGGTAATAAGAAACGGCCTCCGCTCAAAGCAAGATGGCGTCCGGAACCAAAACTTCGCACAACTTTTATCAAAACACGAATGTGAAATATGGTGCCATGCCTCCCACACAGAAAGATGCGGAAGTTACACACGACATGCATCTTAAGATGTCAAAGAAAATCGCCCAGCTGACAAAGGTATGGCGGCCATGAAATACCTGTACCCTAGTCTGTTGCTGTGTTGTGTCTGTCCGGGGTACTGTAAATTAAAAGAAAGAGTGGGCCATAACCAACAATATCATTATCAACTTACCTGTTAGGAAACCAACACCTTGCACAGAATTTGAGAAAGATAGTTTAATGTCTGAGGGATAAGATCATTTAAAGCAATGGAGCAAGGCTTCAAAGAAACAAATACAAAACTGGGTATAATTTAACATATTTTTAAAAACAATTTTTTGTATGGCATTGTTTATAGTCCGTTCCACCAACCGTGAAATACTGTTTTTTCACGTTTTCTTTTCTACCTTGATATATAATCTGTGTTCTTAGCGATACGAGGAATGCCTAGAAAACGACCTAATTTTATATGAAGTTAGTGATAATGTATAAAAAACAACTTACATCACGACGCTGAGGTGTTGTTTACTTTATGTAAGGAGTGCATGGCTATAACTTGGCCAAACTGAACGGCATTGTATGTGAAATCTTTGCCGTCATAATGGAATGACGTAACTGTGACGTCACGGTCGTCGCATGAAATTTCCTGAATACACGTTATGAAGAGGTCAGCAGGTGTCAGTCACCGTGTTCAGTAGACCCAGCTAGGCTCCGATATCTTGGTACTTATACTGCATGTATACTGCCCGTCTTTTAACATAGTACACAGAGCCCTGGACATGGCCAGGCAGGCAGTTTCATTCATGTAGCCTGTTGTCCAACTTGTCATTATATTCACCCGACATAGGCCTAAATGGCAAAATAATCCAAAACTGACGCAATTTATAATGCTTATTTTTATCCAAGTTTCATATGTGTTTGAAGAACATTATTCATCATTGTTACCAGAGCCTGAGGTAAATCCACTTTAAACCAGTGTTTTGCACTGCTGTGAATACTGTTCTAAGATAAGCTAATATATTTTGTCAACTTGTAATACACGCGGGCGGTACCCTGTCATGGGAGGTGATGTAAGCATCATGGCTCCATGGCAGCACTAACTGTGGGTAACAAAGCAAGGATTGCAAATTAAGAAAATGAAAAGCTACCGTCCAGTTTACTAGGCATGGTATTGAATTCACGAAATGAATTGTGATTTTATCATAAATACTCTATAGATTTGTTTATCATAAAAAATTCAAAAGAACTGGTACATTTATAATATATCAATGTATCAAACCCTTTTTTTTCAAATATTGGACTGTTCTAGCCAAGCTGAAACATTGTCCTATGAGGATCGATCATTTGTTTATACATCGCCAATACTCTTCCTGTCATTTTGACCATGTATAAAATTGGGTTGACGCATCTTCACCCATTGTATTATGGAAATGTTACTAATTTTTCTCCAAGTAAAGCTTGGTGAACAGGATATGGTGAATCATGTTTCGTTTGTTTATATAGAATGAGGATGCCGGGCTTTATCTTAACCACTTCATAGTTTCATCAATGCTGATGGTCAATATGTCTCATCACAACTAGCACTGGGGCCCTGTTGGGAAATGTAGGCATTTTTGCCATCCGCAAAACGGATGAATCGCTCACCAATCCGTTTTGATGCTGTTTGTTTTTGCGGATACGCATGCGGAGCACGTTAAAACGTACATATGGAAACAGTTCATCTTAAAAAGAGGGATCCGATTTTTTGCGTACGAAACATACAAGATTTACGGATGAATGGAAACACAGCTATATTCTCCTAACTTCTGACCATTCCGGGCGTACATGAAGTGCGATATAGACGATCCCATTTCCAAGTTGGGATGAAGGAAGACATGAATTATATAATGTTTATTCTGACCCTTTGGTTATGCCTAAAAGTATATTCAGATTAAAAATTTTAACCCCTGCGGAGCTTGAAATTGACACTGGATTGAATAGACTGTGTGACCTCTGCATCGAGAGCCACAAGTGATACATTGTAAAAGGTGGTCGTGCACGGGGACATGCCTGGAGAAAATCTGTAGGCACATACGTGTACACAAGTTTTGCTGTTTTAACCATTAATATTGCTATTAACACTACTTGTAATCACTGATAAGGTCATGAGGATAGTAATCCTCCAACGATATTTAAATAATGGGCGGTGGCGATGGAAATAACACTTTTGGATGGTGTACGTCACTGTTATCAACACATTCTGGTGATAGGCCTACATGGTTTTTTCGTGATGAATATACCGACTCATTGTAGTAACTATAATGTTGTTGTAAATGAATCAGGTTTTTTTGTTATCCTGTCTCTGAAAAAGCGTATCGAAGGGAGAGAGCAGGGATGCCATTCATCATTCATGTACAATCATATGATATAACAGGGGCTTCATGCATGTATTAATAATAGTACTTAACGTGCTACCTGCTATTATTGTTTGACCAGCTCACATCGCCAAACAGCAGTATTCTATCTCCTGCAAAATGGAACACCGCTTATGACGTCAGGCATGTGCGAGGCAGAATCTTGTCAGCTGACCAGGTACAAAATGTCGTAAACAGCCTGCGAGTTTCCTCCTGGATTTTGATTTTTGTTCATTACAGACTATTCATCTCGGGTATGTGGCATTTTTCCTGTCAGAAAATTAGGTCGCGTTCTCATTTAACTCTGTACCAAAATCTTCGTTCTGTCTCAATTCTTTTAAAAATGATCGCGAAAAAACAGTGTTTCACGGTTGGTGGAACGGACTATAGTTGATATTGCGTATTGGTAAATCCTTCCAGTGGCAGATACCAGTATAACTATAAGAGAATCAGGGATGTGCCCACGTCGGGCGGGTGCGCCCGGCAGTCTTTCCTGTCGCCTGACACTTGACTGGAAAGTGTCAATGCCCGCCCAGTAGTAATATTTGGGACTGCCTAAAACGGGTCGGTCTTTTTACCGAGCGTACCGAGCGCTGGCCTGGATTCACACCAGGCATTGCTCTGACCCGCGTGTGGCTACCGTGCGATCGGACTTTTTACCGAGCGCTGCCATGGGTTCACACCAGGCAATGCTCTAACCTAAGTGGGGCTACCGAGCGCTCGGACTTTTAACCGAGCGCTACCCTGCCCTTACAAAGGGCAATGTTCTTACATACTTGGGACTACTGAGCGCTAGGGGCCTTTTTACCGAGCGCTATCATCGCTCACATGACAACTAGTTTTAACCTCATTCAACACAAAGCATCATATTCAATCATTTACATTTTTATTTGTTTATAGACCATGTATAAATATACGCTCATGTTATCTTTCCTACTCTCTCTCTCTCTCTCTCTATTTATATATATATATATATATATATAAACATATATATATAAATATATATATATAAAAAATGCTATATAAAAATATTATAAATGTAATCTATGTACCAAGCGGTAAATCATGTATTAATTTTTATAATGTAAAATTCCCTCTTAAAAAAAATTACTTACATTGAATATAATGTATTTTAACATTCCCTCTGATTCCGGTTCTTCTCTCCCTCCCTTTCTTTCTCTATCTTTCTTTCTCTCTCACTTACTGTCTCTCTTTCTTCCCTTCTTTCTCTCTCTTTCTTTCTCTCCCTCTCCTTTATATAATATATCTCTCTTTCTTTCTCTTTTTTTTCACTGTCTCTTCCATTCGCCCTCTCTCTCGTATATATATACATAAATATATTTTGATATATATATATATATATATATATATATATATATTAAATGTAAATATATAGCATAAATTAAATATATTATTTCATATCTATATACTGATATATGAATAAATGTGTTTATATATGTATCTCCAATTTATATGTATATATATATGTATGTATATCGTTATATATATATATATATATATATATATATATATATATATATATATATATATATATCGGTATATAACCGTCATTTAAAGAAATTTATGCAAAAGTCGTTACACGGTTTGGTGAGAAATCATCCAACCTCATCCAAGGTATAGATATCGTTAATTAATTAGTTTGCTGGACTAACTATAAGAAACATGCTTTATTCTAAATATGATGTTTTGTGCTGAATGCGGATAAAACTAGTTGTCATGTGAGCGATGATAGCGCTCGGTAAAAAGTCCCTAGCGCTCGGTAGTCCCAAGTATGTAAGAACATTGCCCTTTGTAAGGGCAGGGTAGCGCTCGGTAAAAAGTCCCAGCGCACGGTAGCCACACACGGGTCAGAGCAATGCCTGGTGTGAATCTCGGTAGCGCTCGGTAAAAAGACCGACCGTCTAAAACACGTGCACGCCTGCATGCACGCAGTTTCAACTGCCTTAGCAAGTGCCTAAACCGCATGCGACCTGATTTGCGGACAACAACGTCTGACCAGAAAAAGGTATTGTGGGGGTGTTTTGTTAATTTGTCTGATGGAACTGATGGAACTTTATATTATTTATTTTATACATATGATTTATGTTTATATTATTTTTAAATAATTTATGTGGGTATTAACATTCCCCCCCCCCCCCTTTGTGGTATATCAGTAGCATAAATATTAATTTTCATGATTAATATTCAATTGAGTCTTTTTCATCATCGATACCACCTTTGTTTATTCTTTCAATCATCAAATTTATTTCGTTTGGCTTTAAATACATTTTCTTAATTACAGACTGTATATTCAAATGAAAATACAAGTCACGCAAAATATATTTTACAATATCAGTATGTTTTATCAACAGTGCATTTATCTTTGCGTTCATCTGTGCCTTAAAAATTGCATATTTAACGATACTGATATAATTGTTAGTAAATATAATATTTCTATTTAGCCCAATTGATATTTTGTAACCCAGCATCAAATGTTTCCAACCTATACTTAGTTTTAACGCATGATTTATAACAGACCAAATCGGCTTTACTGTTTGACAGAAAAAAAGCATATGGGAAACCTCATCCATAACCCCACACAAATCACAGTGTTACTTTGCATTGTTATCCCATTTTGCTTGTTTAGCGCTGCATGGGATTAAGTTATTTATTAATTTATAATTAAATTCTGCAATTTTTCAGTATGGTAATTTTTCAACCTTTATTTTATAAATAGTACCCTATGGTATTATATAATCTTTGTCAAAAGTTTTCTTCAATTTTGAGTGTATTTATCAATAAATCATAGAAAAAATGTTGTTTTTGTTTATCAATGTTTACGGTTTTATTACCTGTAAATAATGAAATTTCCTTTTTAGTGCTCAATTTATTCTTTTCGACCTCTGTATTAATATATTTAAATATTTTTTTCAACATGTTTTTAAGAATAAAATATTCAATAATCCAGTTTCTAGTATCTTTAAGTCTATTCAGAACTTCTTTCTCTGAAATGAACTTTGAATTTATTATTAAGTAATGAAGTGTAAAATTTAAGATCACTATCCCAGATTAAGCTAATATTATATATATTTTTTTTACATTTTAATTAAGCAATATATTACAGTTCATTTTACAGTTCAGTAATTTTGCAGGTCACTTTAGCGATATGACTAATCCTTTTATTTTAAATACATACAGCAATAATGAATTAATGATTAGATCCTTTGATATTTTAATTGCCTGTGACTGGTTAAGTAAATCATAGCCTCTGTATTACATTGGCTATTATTTCAGTTATTGTTTTGACAGGCTAATTAATAACCTTTACATCTTTGATATCAATATATCAAAGACTGTTTATTCAGTTAGTGAGGAACTACAATGTGGGGTAACTTTTATAAAGATTTGTGTCAAAATTGGCATACACATTTAACATTTAATGGCACCGACTTCAAAATTTAGACAATTAAGAATTCATGTAAACTGGTACCTGTCCTATTGTTCCGGTACATAACTGATGCAACTATTCTATTATTAATATATATATATATATTCCTGTCAAAATAGGTACTCTACTATTAATAGATATATAAATTGGGCCATTGCTTTTAACTATAAACAGGTGCTTTCAAAATGGTAATGTTTGTCTTTTAGTTTTTACATTTTTTAATTTACAAGTATTGAATACATTACGTTGAAGTAATAAAAAGCCATGGAACTTTGTGAGTAATAAATTATTAATGGGGTAAATAATACATAGCATGTTATTACAAAACAATATTTGCAACGCGTATACTTACTGGCCATTGCCTCTAAGTATAGTCATTTTCATACATAATTTTTACATATTTAACTTTCCGTCCGCCCTCTTTGCCATTCAATTTAAAAATGGACTCCTCAAGTGCTTTTTTTTCCAAGTAAACCTGTTGCAACATGCAGTGTTACGTCGCCATTACTCCCCGCGTCGCGGCTACCTTCATGCTTGTGATGTACAGCTGTAATCTTCATTTTTATAGTTAAAAAAATATTCATGTTATTCCCGCATAAAATATATTAAGTTCCCTCAGACAAATTAACAAAACACCCCCAAAAATAACTATTTTTCTGACCAGACGTTGTTGTCCGCAAATCAGGCCGCGAGCGGTTTAGGCACTTGCTAAGGCAGTCGAAACTGCGTGCATGTAGGCGTGCACGCCGTGCACGCGTTTAGGCAGTCCCATAATATTTTTTAATTGTTTAAGCCATGAACAAAAATACATGCGTGTAAGCTTATCTCCAAGTGTTATACCGATTTTACAATTAGTGACCCCTGTAGGATATATCTAAGTGCATGTCTGCTACACTAGATGACATCCAGTGGCACCTAAATGAATATTTAATAGAAGGTATGTTGCAACCACTATTGTAATAACGTTCACTATTGTAATAATTATTACAATAGTGGTTGGTAAGGGCCAGTTTTTGCCAACCACTATTGTAATAACTGTCACTATTGTAATAATCATTACAATAGTGGTTGCAAATGCAACCATTATTGTAATAATTTTTCCCAGAATCGTCGAGATTCTTCCAAACAAATGTCATTCCCGAAAATAAAACCACACAATTCATACTCAGTATCCCCCAAAACGCATCAGATTGTATTTTATATGTTATTACACTAGTGAACCTTATTACATCAGTGACCGTGTCGAGAAAGCACTATTGTAATAACGGTCACTATTGTAATAAAAAGTAGCGACCACCTTTATTTCACCACCAAAGAAATAATTCTATCGTCGTTCATCTTGAAATGCCACCATTGTTTTAAATTTATGTGTTCAAGTCTAAAATGCTGCAGAATTGTAGAATTCCAAACTTTCCACTCTTACATCATTAATTAAGCAATAACGAAATTTATTACAGTAGTGAACATTATTACAATATGTAATAACAGTCACTATTGTAATAAAATGTAGCGCCTGCTTTTATCTAACCACTGAAGAAATAATTTTCCTCACTGTTCATCTTGAAATGCAACCATTGATTCATATTTGAGTTCAAGTGTAAAATGGTGAGGAATTATAGTATTCAAACCTTGTAATTCACTCTTACATCATTAATTATACCTATATCGAAATTTATTACGATAGTGAACGTTATTATAATAGTGACCTGGTCGAGCAACCACTATTGTAATAACGGTCACTATTGTAATAATTATTACAATAGTGATTGTAAATGCAACCACTATTGTAATAATTTTTTATACAATAGTGATTGATGTTGCAGGCGGAAATTTTTCCCAGATTCGTTGAGATTCTTCCAAACAAATGTCATTCCCAAAAATAAAACCACACAATTCATACTCAGTATCCCCCAAAACGCATCAGATTGTATTTTATATGTTATTACACTAGTGAACCTTATTACATCAGTGACAGTGTCGAGAAAGCACTATTGTAATAACGGTTACTATTGTAATAAAAAGTAGTGACCACCTTTATTTCACCACCGAAGAAATAATTCTATAGTCGTTCATCTTGAAATGCCACCATTGTTTTAAATTTGTGTTCAAGTCTAAAATGCTGCAGGATTGTAGTATTCTAAACTTTATATTCCACTCTTACATCATTAATTAAGCAATAACGAAATTTATTACAATAGTGAACATTATTACGATAGTGACCGTGTCGGGCAACCACTATTGTAATAACGGTCACTATTGTAATAAAAACTAGTGGCTGCTTTTATCTAACCACTGAAGAAATAATTTTCCTTACTGTTAATCTTGAAATTCCACCATTGATTCATATTTGAGTTCAAGTGTAAAATGGTGAGGAATTATAGTATTCAAACCTTGTAATCCACTCATAAGTCATTAATTATATCTATATCGAAATTTATTACAATAGTGAACGTTATTACAATAGTGACTGGGTCGAGCAACTACTATTGTAATAACTGTCACTATTGTAATAAAAACTAGCCGCCACCTTAATTTCACCACTGAGGAAATAATTTCCCCCATAGTTCATCTTGAAATGCCACCATTGTTTTTTAGCTCGGATGAATGTAAGTCATCTGAGCTATAGGGATCACCTTTTGTCCGTTGTCCGTCCGGCTGTCCGGGTGTCTGTCCGTTAACAGGGCACAAATCGTAACCGCTAGAACTGGAATCTTCTTACTTGACATCCTGGGAGTTCTATGGAAATTCTCCTTGTAAACCTGATATTAGGTATCTGTGACCTATAATCTTCGAGCTATGGGGTTCCGAAGTACCCCCCAGAATAATGGAAAATTTGATACAAAAGCTCAAGTATCTGAACAACTAATGCATTGATCATCATGATTTTTTGCATGGATATTGATCATGGAGTGTTTCATCAGTTTCTGCAGACTGGTGGCGCCACCTGTATTTTTTCGATTTTTACCAATATTTTTCTCTATTTTTGAGACCTCATAAGATGCCGTCATCTGTTAACATGGCACAAATCGTAACAACTGGACCTAGAATCGTCTCTCTTGACATGCTGAGAGGCCCATGAAAAGTCCTTAAAAACTTGAAATTAGGTCTTTGTTACCCTTAACCTCTGAGCTATGGGGCTCCGAAGTACCCCCCAGAATAATGGAAAATTTGATACAAAAGCTCAAGTATCTGAACAATTATTATATTGATCACCATGATTCTTTGCATGGATATTGATCTGAAATGTTTCATCAGTTTCTGCATTCTGGTGGCGCCACCTGTATTTTTTCAATTTTTAGCTGAGCTGACTGAAAGTCATCTGAGCTATAGGGATCACCTTTTGTCCGTCGTCCGTCCGGCCATCCAGGCGTCTGTCTGTTAAACCTGGAATCTCCTTACTTGACATCCTGGGAGGTCTATGGAAATTCTCCTTGTAAACCTGAAATTAGGTCACTGTGACCTATATTCTTCGAGCTATGAGGCTCGGAAGTTCCTCCCAGAATAATGCAAAATTTGATACAATAACTAATGCATTGATCACCATAATTATCCACATTTGTATTGATAATGGTTTGTTTCATCAGTTTCTGTAGACTAGTGGTGCCACCTGTATTTTGATTTTTTAAGAATTTTTTTAACATTTGGTCATCTGTTAACAGGCCACAAATCATAATGACTTGACCTAGAATCTTCTTTCTTAACATGCAGGGAGGTCCATGAAACATCTTGGAAACCTGAAATTAGGTCTCTGTTACCCATATCCTTCATGCTCTGGGGCTCCGAAGTACTCCCCAGAATAAAGATTTGGTCATCTGTTAACAGAGCACAAATTATAATGACTTGACCTAGAATATCCTTTCTTGATATGCTGGGAGGCCCCTGAAAAGTCTCCTTGGGCACCTGAAATTACATCTCTGTTACCCATATCCTTCATCCTATGCGGCTTTGAAATACCCCCCAGAATAAACATTTGGTCATCTGTTACAGGGCACAAATCATAATAACTGGACCTAGAATTTTATTTTTTGACATGCTGGGAGACCCCTGAAAAGTCATCTTGTAAACCTTGAAAATAGGTGTCTGATACCCATATCCTTCATGCTACAGAGCTCCATAGTACCCCAATGAATATTGGATGATTTTATACAAAAGGTCAAGTTTGGAAAAAGTATTTCATTCAAATTTGACATTCAGATGATAAAATTACTTTTGTCAGTGTCTTCCTGGTCAGCTGAGCGTCATGACCCCTGGGTCACTTGTTATTTGTGTTCAAGTGTAAAATGCTGGGAAATTTTAATATTCCAAACAACATGTTTTTATAAGTCATACTCGAACTGACCTCACTGAAGAAGAAAAATGATTTAAAGTTTCAAATTATAATTAAAACCATGGTATGACTATCTGTGACAGAAACAATGAGTTTTATGTATAAATATTTAGGCACATAATAATTCAGTTAACTAGACATAAATGTTCCATATAAGAACTGTATTTTTTTTACAGTGGAAAGCTAAACTTAATATCAAATATCCATTTCACAGAGAGTATACACCCAAACTTCAGATAAAACTGGATAAAAACTGTTTTATCCAATCCGGATTAATCCAAATTTATCCAGTGGATTAAACCAACTGTGGATAAAACTGCCAACCCTGGCAGTAGAAGCCGTCTTGTTTTTACAGTAATATTGAAAATAACAAATCAACACCTTTTTGTGCTGACACAAAAGATAAAGGTCCCCTAAGAAATGATGACATGTTAGTTTTCACAGATGTACCACCTTACTCCTCATTCATTAATGACAGACATATTGCCTCACTTCTTATCCAGTTCAGAGTTGCCTTTATATTATTATTAATATATTTGGATGTTTACAATAGAAGATAATTCAGATTGCTGTGGATGATTGAAGGTAACTGATATGTTTATAATTACTGGTGATTTATATGTTGATCGTTACAGGTGATTTATAACATATTTTGATCACAGGTGGTATATATATTTTTATAATTACAGGTAATTTATGCTCTGAACACCAAGAACGATGAACACGAGGCTGTGGTACAGAGCATCAAGGGACAGCATGAAGAAGAGCTACAGCAGCTCCTGGCTGAGACCAAGGCCAAGGTCGAACTCTACAAGGCCAAGGTCATGGGCGAGATGGACTACAAGAAAAAAACAGAAACATTAGAAAACCGAATCCGTGATTATGAAGAACACAAAAAGCAAGCCCACAATGAATTTGAGAGCTACAAACACAGGTGTGAAGCCAGAGAACTTGAACTGAAGAAAACACATTCCAACAAAATGCTGGAGTTATCACAGGAACTGTTAGGTATGAAGAAAAACTTTGAAGAAAAACTCAAGGGTATTGATGGACTGAAACAAAAGTATGAAAGAGACAAGGCAGAAACTGTTGAAGGGTTGAAAAAGGAATACGAAGAAAAAATGAAACAGTTACAAGATTCCCAGGAATTGAATAAAAATGCATTAAACGACACCCAGAAAAGTTTACAGGAAAAATATGAAAATGAAGTAGAAAAACTGAAGCAGCAGTGTGATGAACTGGTCGCAGACAGGAAGAAAGTAGTGGAGGAATACGAACAGAAGCTGAGTAAAGCTCAGGCGTTTTACGACAAGGAACTGCAGGCTCTGAGGAGTACACAAGAATCCTCACACCAAGAACAAGTTCTACAATTACATGAAGAGATTGAGAAGTTAAAGAAAGACTTGAGTTTCCAGGAGGCTCAGCAGAAAAAGAGAGTTGACGAACTCATAAGTAAACTGTCCTTGTCTGAAGATGAGGTTGATAGGTACAAACAGGAGCTAGAGAAACTCCATGCAGGCATGGAGAGCAGGGACTCTCAGTCTCAAGTACTCAGTTCACAGGTAAGTGAGAGTCCTCATCGTCAAACTTGCTGCAGTAACAGACTTGGCAAGAAGGGTTTAATGTTTATGTAGTGTAAAACTTGTATCATAGAAAGAAATTCTAGTTAAAGTGGCACAGACTGATGAAGGAGCAGATAGGAGCAACACAGGATTATTTATACTGACACAGATAGCACTTTACCAGTATACTGGTATATTTTAAAAATATAATCATTTTAAATAAAACTAATATTTTATGCCAAATTACAATCATCATTAATATAAATTTGTAAATAAAATAAAATTTGTTTCCAGCATGCTCATCTAAATATTTTAAATTTAGATACAATTTTTTTATAGACTTTAGAACAGAAATACATGCCATATTTGTCCCAGTGATAATCAAATTTTAAAGGACCTTGTTAGTGCATGTCACATCATGCTGTAACCATGTGGCAGGATTTTTGTATTTTTTTTTATTTGTATTTTTATTTTCTAATGACAGTTTATTATAATTATATTAAATAAGATTTCCTGTAACAAGACACAAAAGTTCACTATGGTAAATACCCTGTTAGGTAAACCCCAAAAGTTTGGAAATGAAAAAAAATATAGAAATCAGTGGAAACTTGTTGTTTTATATATACTGGTTGTCTAGCATCATAAGTTAAAACACTAGCCAATCGCTACTCTCACAAGCAGGCCTATTTCCAGTTGATTTTTTAGGTTATACTATCTTGGAAAAACTACATTTCTGATTTTGTATTTTTATTAAGTTATGGCATGCTCTAACTTTCCATGATTATATAGATACAGGATGCTCTTATTTTGTATCTTTTTTTAGTTACAGGATGCTCTGATAATTTATCTGTATTAAGTTACAAGATGCTCTGATTTTGTATCTTTATTTAGTTATGGGATGCTCTTATTTTATATTTTTATTAGCTCAGCTAACTATAAGTCATCTGAGCTATAGTGTGGTCCTTTGTCTGTCGTCTTTCCGTCCGGCCGTCCGTTAACAGGGCACGTTTTAAAACCGTTGGACCTACAAATCCAAAATTTTACATATCATTAGATGTTCCCCAAATCTCCTACCATACCGAAAATTGGGTCATTAGGACTTCGTTCCTTCGAGATATTAAGGAAAAATCTCCGTTTTCCATAAAAAAGCCATTGTTACACTTCAAGGCTGCCTAATATCAAAACCACTGATCTGTTCTTGGTCATATTTAGTATTTATATTCTTCCATACATTTTCTATGAACATACCAAAAATTAGGTCAGTATTAGGTATTATTTTGAAGTTATGGGCCCAAATATAATGCAATTTTTTAAAAATCAGGAAATATATTTACTCACCTAACATGAGAATTGCTGAAGCTGGAGACTTTTTTTCAGGAATATAACTTTATTTAATCAAGATCCAATTATTTACCCAAAATTAGATCTGAATTTTGCAAATTTAAGTTATTAGCATAAATAAAAAATTAATACCTTAAATTTTGTCCAACTTTGAGAATGGCACGTTTTTTTCCTGTAAGCACTGTTGATTTAATTTTCACAGCATATGTACATTAGGATTTAATCTTTTAAAATCTGAAATTTCAAAGGAATTGATTGAAAAGAGTAGCTTTTATTCAAGTTTTCATACACCATGTCAAGTGTTGTTTACATCTGACCCACCTAGTAGAACAGCCATCACTTGTATTATGTAACCCACCCAAGGCAGCTTGCCTCAGGCTCAGCTTGGCCACTACTAGCAGGCTTCCCCTTTGTCCTGCACTCCCCCCCCCCCCAGATGGTGCGTTAACTAGATGAATGTTATAATTTTCTGTATTTTATTATATTCATGGCTATGCTACATTTTAGATTTTGTATTGTACCACCAGGGTTACAATGATTAAAGTGCACATTTAATAGTGTCCACAAAGTGGTGTATTGCTATGAAAGTGTGGATGTTCATCAGATAAGTAATTCCTTACTTCAGAAGAGTAAAAACCTCACCAGGTGTGAAATTGACTATTAATTCTAGTAATAAATTATAGCTGAGATTGTAATTAGCATAATGATATTGTTTGTCCCTCATTCAACCAAAAGTGTGTATACTTTATTTGAAAAGATGTTTTTATTTGATCAAATTTACTGAATCTTTTATTTTATTTCGGTGAATAAAATTAAGCATGTACTGAAAACTCCAATGTGCAAAACTTTTTAATAGTGATTCAAGGAATAATCTTGTAGATGCCATGTTGTGGCATTATTTTCTTTTAAATTCAGTTTAAACATTTGTGATTTAAAAATAATAAAATATATGTGTATGCATAATATGACCCAATATGAGCTACACTATGGATATATAATGATTGCAACTTAGAATTCTAATATTTTAACTTATATTTTCATTTGTTTTATTACAAATAATATAAAACTTGTAAAAAAAAGGAATCAGAATTAAAACTATTTATGGAAAAAGTGGATATGCTAAAAAAAATAGGCTTATATATAAACTTAAATGCATTATTCCCTTGAAAGTGAAATAAATGTATTAGTCCATTCTGTCCACTTGCCTGTCCATCTGTAAATTTTTCGTATGCATCACAGTATCTCAAAACTTTTACTGTTTCCTCTATAAAGTTCCTATGTACGTGCCAGTAATTTAGTCAGGATTATATAATTTTAAAAAGTTATAATTTAAAAATATATTTTTAGAAAAAATTAAATACATCTGTGTTTCTATTAAATATCTATTTTCATACTTCAGGACTGCCGAATATCAAAACCACTCATCTGGTTTTCTTCATATTAACCAAAAATATTCCTCTATATAACTTAAATTTTGCTCAGGTTTGACCATGGCATGTTTCTTTCTTGTAAGAACATTTGATTTACTTTTCACAGTCGAGATATATGAATTAAGGCTTTAAACTCCAATAACGCCCGCCAGGGCGCGCGGTTTGTCACGGGCCTGGAGTTCAAAAACGCCCGCCCGGGCGCGCTAAAGCCCATTTTACATACCCGTAATTGGGGCAAGTTTTGGGGGTGAAATGTCTATTGTCATCCATCATATTTGTACTTAAATGAAAGAGAAAAACGTCAAGTGTTGTTCTAACATGTGACCAAGATCCAAACTGGCGCGAACGCAGACTTGTTGGAAAAAATATAAAAATGATTGACTTTCACTCATGTGGCCTTGTTACGTGGGCCCTGGTAACATGTCGGCTGCGAGAGTAAAATCAGACACCTACGCTAAATTCATCTTCTGCATATTGTTTTAACTCCTTCAAAATTTTCCTCTCCACTTTTAAAATGAAAAGTTGTCTTTATATTCTGTACTTACAAAGGTAATTAAATCTGTTTAAGATCAAAGGTATCATTTCAGGTAACCCAATAAATAGTGCAGTTAGTACCTATAATTCATAAATTTTACACATGGCACTCAAAATTAAGTTGTATGTTTTTTTTTCTCCCTTATTACATGTATAAAATATATACTTCATGAAAAAAATAATTTACCTGTATTTACCTGAACTCACCTGTACAGGTGAGTATGTTTTTATGTGTAACCGTAACCAAAATTATCAATTTATGTTTTACATGTCTGAAAAATCAAAATATAATGGTTTTACACAGTTGACACTTGTTTATCCATATTCTTCTCAGCCACTTTTCAGCATGATTTTGTCACTGCCACAGGTAATTAGATCAGTTGAAGAACAAAGGTACTATTCACATAGGTAACTTAATTACTGTATTAAAAGCACCTGTTCTTATATCAAAATGAATTATACAGTCCATAAATAGAGAAGGTATTAATTTATAGTAACTATATTGATGAACAAGGTGTTTGCTAACATATTCAGAAAAAAAAATAATTTACCTTTACTTACCTGTACAGGTAAACATATGTGTTATATGTTAATAATCATAGAATGTGCTCTTTGGGTCAGCAAGCTTTTCAGGTGAAAAATATTTGATTTCCACAGAAAAATCCAATTTTACTTGCACATTCTGGTTCGTTGGTGGTTCCCTTTCCAGTATTAAACCAAATCATTTACCTTTTTCTTACCTTTAATTAATAATTACCTTAGAGTGAAAAAAAATCCTTAAATTTCCCTGTTTTTATCAAATGGTTAATGGGTTACCTGAACAGGATGAAAGGGGTCATTTTGGTGATATACCAGTGAGTGGAAATACAGTTAGTACAGATTTACCTGTTTTTACCTGTATATACCTTAGTTACATACATATCAAACCAGGTATGTAGAAAATAAATAAAATAACATGATGGACATATACCTGACAGTAAAAGCTGAAAATTTCACAAAGATACCTTTAACGGTTACTGAGTTAATGTCTCTTATATAGATTCATGTCAAAATGTGGAAAAAATGCAAAATAAATCTGAACAGTAGGAGTGTGACAATTCACAGGCTAATCTGAACAGTAAAGGGTTAATCTGTTAAATTCTGAAATTTCAAAGTAAAAGCTTAAAAATTGTTCTAGTTATTGAAGTTTTTCTGAGGCTCTAATGTCCTTACAGCCTTGCCTGGGTAAACTTATTAGTGATGCAAAACTGCTGTCACAAATGTAGAATCACATGGCAACCCTGACCTTCCCCCCCCCCCCCTAACAGATATGTTGCATTAGTTACATACTTTAATTTGCATTGCTGTTTCCGATCCAATGTATACAACATCCCGAATCAAGTGTTATTTTCAGATTTTTATTATTTTGCAAATTTAAAAAAAAATATATTTTAAGAAAAAATAAATACATCTTTGTATATAATGTGATGTTGACTGAGCAGATTAACTGTAAATGTTAATGCAATTTAGAACTGTTAATCAACTTAAATTTTCAAATATAATTGATATATATTGTAAATGTATAGTAAAATTTATAAATTTTGTCCAAAATTTCCTTTAACAAAAAATTATGTAACAAAAAAAAATGAGGACCTAATGCAAACATTTGTTCAGTATTTTTCTGCCTCAGTAGAATGGGAATTAAAGTGATTTGCTTTGTTTTTATATCTCTCTGTCTGTTTTTAAATATTCAATAATTATGAATAAAACTTTTTTTACCTGTAACTAGTGTAAGATTAAATTTTGTATCCTGTATGTTTATGCAAAAGTGTTGCAACTTTCCTCACTCCCTGCCACTGAGTATTTGTTTAGGACAATATTCTTCTGGCAACTGCATAAAATTTATAACAGGTAAATAAAGAAATAAATATACAGAGTTACAAAGGTGTTTTTAAACTCTCATCTCCCCCCCCCCCCATCAGGTCAAACAGCTGAGTCCCCATGTAACCCTTCACCACAACACAACACCAGATTATGAGTCATCTCTTCTCTATATATTCACACTTAGACTCAGTCACTTCAGATTGTTTTCTTCTATAGGTCACCCGCATGTCCCATCAGTAACTTCTTCTCTGAACTCCCAAGTTTTAGTCTCTCAAGTTGACCTCAACCTGCCTATAGTGATCATGGGCGATTTTATTATTGACATTTCTAATATAATATATAACACCAAATTGACACAATTATGTCAACTCTTTAAATGTCAACAACTAGTCAGAGAATCAACCAATGACCATGGAAATACCATAGATCTTGTCTTTACTAACTGTTTAAAGGCTTCAGTTTCAACATTAGAAAACACATGGTCAGATCACAAGATATTATTAGCAACAATCCCCCATTCTTCAATTCAGATCAAACATGGCAACTTCCCACAGCTTAATCTACAATTTCTTCTCTATAGATACTTTCTGAGACATTCTGTTTCCTCTCTAATTCAGCAACAACTGCTTCCCAAAACATATAAGTTTTCTACTATTCCATAAATATTTTGATTTATTAAATGTGTATTTTTATACTTGCAAATCTCCACTTCCTTCCTCTGCAATTTACAACATCTGGTCATTCCCATTGCAATATTTTAGACACACATTCTCGTTCATATTTAAAATACTGATACGTCTATATAACTATTCCGCTCATCTACATAATTAATACAAAAAATTACATCTGTCAAAATGAAATCTTACAGACCTACATACAACAATAGTGACACAATTATATCTGTCTCATTCAGCTGAGCGCCGTGACCCATGGGTCCCTTGTTTAGTTACAGGATGCTCTTTTTTCATAGCTTTATTTAGTTACAGGATGCTCTCATATTTTATCTGTATAAGTGACAAGATGCTCTGAATTTGTTTCTTTATTTTGTTACAAGATGCTCTGATTTTTTTATTATATAGTTACAGGATGCTCTTGATTTTATATTTTTATTTAGTTAGGGGATGCTCTGATTTTATATCTTTATTTAGTTACAAGATGCTCTGATTTTCTTTCTGTATTTTGTTACTGGATGCACTGATTTTATATCTTTATTTAGTTATGGGATGCTCTTATTTTGTATCTTTATTTAGTGACAGGGTGCACAGATTTTGTTTCTTTATTTAGTTATGGGATGCTCTGATATTTTATCTGTATTTAGTTACAAGATGCTCTGATTTTGTATTTTTATTTAGTTAAGGGATGCTCCGATTTTGTATCTTTATTTAGTTAAGGGATGCTAAAACAGAAGCTGCAGAAGCCCTCCAGAGGCTGCGAGAAGTGGAGACTGAGCTTGTTACAGCCAAAGAAAGATGTTCCCAGCAGGCTGCAGATCTTATTAAAAAATCAGGTGAGCAAGTGACTATGCTTTACACACCTCAGCCATCTGTTGAAACTACCTCTCTACTCAAACAAGAAGTTAATGGTTACAATAACCTTCCCATAACCTGTCCTGTTACTGCCCCTATGCTTTACCAACTACACCAAGTAATTTCATTCACATCTCAGTGTATGTATTGTGACACATCTCAGTGTATGTATTGTGACACATCTCAGTGTATGTATTGTGACACATCTCAGTGTATGTATTGTGACACATCTCAGTGTATGTATTGTGACACATCTCAGTGTATGTATTGTGACACATCTCAGTGTATGTATTGTGACACATCTCAGTGTATGTATTGTGACACATCTCAGTGTATGTATTGTGACACATCTCAGTGTATGTATTGTGACACATCTCAGTGTATGTATTGTGACACATCTCAGTGTATGTATTGTGACACATCTCAGTGTATGTATTGTGACACATCTCAGTGTATGTATTGTGACACATCTCAGTTTATGTATCTTGATACATCTCAGTTTATGTATCATTTTTTAAGGCAGTTATGGGTCTGTAGCATGTGCTATTGTTCACTTTACTTTATTTCTTTGCGAAATTTTTCATTGCAGCCACAATTGGAGAACTTGAAGCATCACACCTGCAGCATGAATCCCAGATCAAGGATCTGAACACGGAGCTTAGTAAACTACAGGACAGACTCAAGTGGATGCAGAACGAGAAGCAGTCACTGGAAAACAAAAATCAGTCGCAAACCAAGGAACAGTTCAGTCAGCTCAAAACTCTAGAGAAGGTAGCTGCATTTTTGTACAGATCCTGGGTTTTTTAATAAATAAACTTTATATATATATATATATATTAATGAAAATAGAGGGAGAGGTGGTAAATAATGTGGCAGTGATTCCACTGTTTTTTAGGTTGGTTTTATGGCTGTAGTCCATCCATCAGATTATTCAAATTATTCAACATTTTGTGAAATCATGTAATATACATTTGGGTTCCAGTAAACTCCTCTCATAAAGATAATAAAGGAAATCATATGACTGTCGTATGTTTCTCAGTCTATTTACAATCAGCTGACCAGACCTGAATGCTACATTATTTATATTTAGTTTCTGTGTTTATCATTGTCACATCATCAGCTCTCACCTGTACAGATCATTCTCAAACAGGCTCAGACCTGACACACTTGTACTACCTGGAGCAAGCGTTACTTCATCTAAAAGCTATTCACATTTGGCCCCTTTTTTATAGGCTCTGGAGGACATGTCTATCGAAAAACAGATGCTGAGGGACAAGTATGAGAAAGACATCCGTATCCTTCAAGACCAAGCTCGTAAACATGAGGATGACATGAGGCATGCTCACCAGGGGGCGCTAGATGACCTCAGAAGGTTGCACAGAGATGAAATGGAATCTCAGCTCAAGAAGTCAGAAGCAGATCTCCAGACCCTGAGACAGGTTTGTACATTTGATAAAGACTACTACTGAAGATTCTCAGCTTTTACATGAGAAATTATAAACTGCAAAACATACAGATATCCTAAAGTGTTTATCATGACACAGCAGAGCTGATACACAAAGTGATATTCAATTTTACAATAAATTGAACATATAATCCTGGATTTCAGAACATACAAAAAAATCCAATGTGTAACAGTAACATGATGTATATTGATCCCCAAAATTATATCACTGTTGTTTTTGAATGTGTAAAAGCTGAAAAAGTAAATATCTTATTTTAAAGTTTCAGTTGTGTTGGCATATTTTCTGTGAACCCTTCTTCATCATGACATTTCAGGACATCATATAATGTTTGTTGTTCAAACAGGACCTGGTTGGCATACTGCCTGTGAGTCCTTGTTCATCATGACATTTCAGGACATCATATAATGTTTGTTGTTAAAACAGGACCTGCTTGGCATACTGTGTGAGTACTTGTTCATCATGACATTTCAGGACATCATAAAATGTTTGTTGTTAAAACAGGACCTGGTTGGCATACTGTGTGAGTCCTTGTTCATCATGACATTTCAGGACATCATATAATGTTTGTTGTTAAAACAGGACCTGGTTGGCATACTGCCTGTGAGTCCTTGTTCATCATGACAATTCAAGACATCATATAATGTTTGTTGTTAAAACAGGACCTGCTTGGCATACTGTGTGAGTCCTTGTTCATCATGACAATTCAGGACATCATATAATGTTTGTTGTTAAAACAGGACCTGCTTGGCATACTGTGTGAGTCCTTGTTCATCATGACATTTCAGGACATCATATAATGTTTGTTGTTAAAACAGGACCTGGTTGGCATACTGCCTGTGAGTCCTTGTTCATCATGACATTTCAGGACATCATATAATGTTTGTTGTTAAAACAGGACCTGGTTGGCATACTGCCTGTGAGTCCTTGTTCATCATGACATTTCAGGACATCATATAATGTTTGTTGTTAAAACAGGATCTAGTTGGCATACTGTGTGAGTCCTTGTTCATCATGACATTTCAGGACATCATATAATGTTTGTTGTTAAAACAGGACCTGGTTGGCATACTGCCTGTGAGTCCTTGTTCATCATGACATTTCAGGACATCATATAATGTTTGTTGTTAAAACAGGATTTGGTTGGCATACTGTGTGAGTCCTTGTACATCATGACAATTCAGGACATCATATAATGTTTGTTGTTAAAACAGGACCTGGTTGGCATACTGTGTGAGTCCTTGTTCATCATGACATTTCAGGACATCATATAATGTTTGTTGTTAAAACAGGACCTGGTTGGCATACTGTGTGAGTCCTTGTTCATCATGACATTTCAGGACATCATATAATGTTTGTTGTTCAAACAGGACCTGGTTGGCATACTGCCTGTGAGTCCTTGTTCATCATGACATTTCAGGACATCATATAATGTTTGTTGTTAAAACAGGACCTGGTTGGCATACTGCCTGTGAGTCCTTGTTCATCATGACATTTCAGGACATCATATAATGTTTGTTGTTAAAACAGGACCTGCTTGGCATACTGTGTGAGTCCTTGTTCATCATTACATTTCAGGACATCATATAATGTTTGTTGTTAAAACAGGACCTGCTTGGCATACTGTGTGAGTCCTTTTTCATCATGACATTTCAGGACATCATATAATGTTTGTTGTAAAAACAGGACCTGGTTGGCATACTGTGTGAGTCCTTGTTCATCATGACATTTCAGGACATCATATAATGTTTGTTGTTAAAACAGGATCTAGTTGGCATACTGTGTGAGTCCTTGTTCATCATGACATTTCAGGACATCATTTTCCATAAAAAAAAGCCATTGTTACTTTTCAACGCTGCCTAATATCAAAACCACTGATCTGTTTTTGATCATATTTACTATTCACATTCTTTCAAACATTTTCTATGAACATACCAAAAATTAGGTCACTATTGGGTATTATTTTGAAGTTATGGGCCAAAATATAATGCAATTTTTAAAAAAATCAGGAAATATATTTACTCACCTAACATGAGAATTGCTGAACCTAGAGACTTTTTTTCAGGAATATAACTTTATTTAATCAAGATTCAATTGTTTACCCAAAATTGGATCTGAATTTTGCAAATTTTTCAAGTTATTAGCATAAATAAAAAATAAATACCTTAAATTTTGTCCAACTGTGGCACTGTTGATTTAATTTTCTCAGCATATATACATAAGGATTTAATCTTTTAAAATCTGAAATTTCAAAGAAATTGATAGGAAAGAATAGCTTTTATTCATGTTTTCATACACCATGTCAAGTGTTGTTTACATCTAGCCCACCTAGTAGTACAGCCTTAACTTGCATTATGTAACCCACCCCAGGCAGCTTGCCTTGGCTCAGCTTGGCCACTATCAGCAGGCTTCCCCTCTGCCCTGCACTCCCCCCCCCCCCCAGATGGTGCATAAACTAGATGAATGTTATTATTTTCTGTATTTGATTCATTCTTATTCTAGGCTATGCTACATTTTAGATTTTGTATTTTACCACCAGGGTTACAATGATTAAAGTGTACATTTAATTGTGTCCACAAAGTGGTGTATTGCTATGAAAGTGTGGATGTTCATCAGATAAGTAATTCCTTACTTCAGAAGAGTAAAAACTTCACCTGGTGTGAAATTGACTATTAATTCCAGTAATAAATTAAAAATGGGATAGTAATTAGCACAATGATATTGTTTGTCCCTCATTCAACCAAAAGTGTGTATACTTTATTTGAAAAGATGTTTTTATTTTTTCAAATTTACTGAATCTTTTATATTATTTCGGTGAATAAAATTAAGCATGTACTGAAAACTCCAGTGTGCAAAACTTTTTAATAGTGATTCAAGGAATAATCTTGTAGATGCCATGTTGTGGCATTATTTTCTTTTAAATTCAGTTTAAAAATTTGTGATTTAAAAATAATAAAATATATGTGTATGCATAATATGACCCAATATGAGCTACACTATGGATATATAATGATTGCAACTTTTGCAACAATTCTAATATATTAACTAAGTATAGTTTCAGTTTTTAACTCTGTATATATAATGATTGCAACTTTTGCAACAATTCTAATATTTTAACTTATATTTTCAGTTTTTTTTTTATTAAAAATTTATAAAACCTGTAAATAAAAAAATGATGCAGATAAAAACTTCTTAATGGAAAAACTGGATATGCTTAAAAAAAATTGGCTTATATATAAACTTAAATGCATTATTCCCTTGAAAGTGAAATAAAGGTATTAGTCCATTCTGTCCACTTGCCTGTCCATCTGTAAATTTTCATATGCATCACAGTATCTCAAAACTTTTACTGTTTTTCTTCATGACAGTCTTGTCAGAGTATTAGTTTGCAATCATATATTTAGAACTTTACTATAAGGGCCCCTTTCTTCTTAGCGTTTCATATTCTTATATAAATGAAAAACATTACAATAGATTATTTCTACATCCACCTTCGTGCTGCCCTCACTTTTCCCTTCTCCGAATTCCATCCCAAAGTCAGCCTCAGTAAGCAAGAACAAGATGAATCAGATATATTCATACTTTAATATTTTGTATAACTATTCGTCCATAGGTACCTATGTACATGCCAGAATTTATGTCAATATTGTGTAATATGTAGACATAGAAGGCATCACAATAATGTACCTTGTCAATACTAAAGAGATATTGTGTCATTCAGTCACAAATTCATAAATCACTTCATCAGCATAGTTAATCATAACATCATATCTGTCAAATTGAAAGCTTGCAGACTACCATACACTTTAGATCCTTCAACAAATAGCCTTATCATCATTCTACTACTGCTTATTACTGCTGTCATTGCATTCATATTTGCTCAAATATATCACAATTTTCAACCCCTCCTAAATAAATAAAAAATAAACCACTATATTTTACTCTATTAATCCATCAGTCAGGTAATTTCATTTATCAACTACTCACATATTACATTACATTCCTTTATAATAGCCCAACATGTCCATGATATTCACAAGCTTTATTGACTCGATAAAGTATCACAGTGGAGAAACATTTATAGTCCAATCACTATCAGCTGAGCGCCGTGACCCATGGGTCCCTTGTTTTCAAATAGGACCTGCAGAACCAGTTTCATGCAGAAAAGACCAAACTAGAGCAGCAGCACAGCACTCTAACTGCTGAGTATGAGAACATGAAGGCTGAGCTGATGCTGAAGTTAACACAGGCCCAGGAGGACATCCAGAGGCTGGAGATGCTGGTGCAGAACAGTGAGCAGGGCCTGGGGTCAGCCACAGCGCTGGTGACAGGCCTCAAGGATCAGATTGAGAAGCTGAAGGTGGAGCTGGACAGCACCAGGGAGGACCTGAGACACACTAAAAATAAATCCTCATCACTCCAGGTGGGGGTCACACATCATCAGTCAGACAGTATTTCTTTTTCCACAAAGTTTGCTTATCCTCATTTCTTGAAAGTATTGCAACAGCTTTCCAAGGTGTCTTGAATCTTGATAATAAATGATTACACAAATTCCTACCATTGTCTGTTTTACTGTAAAGGGTATTGTTATAATGTTCTACAGCTGAATGCTAATTGATTCTGGCAGCTCAATTTATTATTAAGAGACAATTAGGAATAAGGTAATCAAAACCAGTAAATATTATATGGTCTAGTCTGTCTTCAGGCATAAATTTGTTTGTATGCCTCCTAAACCTCTGAACATTTGAGAATAATTTGAATAAAGATACTGTAGTTAATGCTGTAAATTCCTCTCGATCATAAAAAATAAGTTCTGGTATACCTTTTGTGTTTTGACCTTAGATCCCTTTATGTTCTTTTTATATTTCTGGCATCATTTGGGGCTTGGAGTCCGGCTTTATTTATGTGAAAGGTTTGGATGTGAAAGAAATTGTTTATCTATTTTCATATTTTCCACCAATATACTTGAGAAATGCTATAGTGTGGTTCCATTTTCAGGATGAGCTCGGAAAGCTGAAAGCGACACATGAGACCAAGCTGAAGGAGGCTGATGAAGAACTGAGACACAAACTGTCTAAACAGGCACGTGAACTAGAAGAAAAGTGGACGGACAACCTTAGGTTAGTAATTATACATAAACCCCACCGTGCCAAGACCCTTGGGCAAGGTCCCAGAGTGCCTCTTTCCATCCAGCAGTAGAAATGGGTACCATGGGTATCTCAGGTGTAAAAGCCAACAGACTTAATATATTATCTATTTTATATATATTTCATTTAGAGATATTTATGTATTAATGTATTGACAAGAAGGTATTTCATGTTAGAGATATAAATGAGGTTATGTATTGACAGGAAGGTATTTCATGTTAGAGATATTTATGTATTAATGTATTGACAAAAAGGTATTTATTGTTAGAGATATAAATGTGGTTATGTATTTTAACAGGAAGGAGTGTATCAAGCTGCGCCATGAGCTGACAGCACAGAAGGAGGAAGACAAGAGAGCAGCGCTGGAACAGCTGACAAAGTTAAAGGAAGAGGAGATGGCAGCTACACGAGACAGCTACCAGACCAAGATCAACGAACTGCTGCAGCAGGTCAGGCAACTTGTATAATACTGGTCCAGTCAGACATATTGTACAAACCAATTGAAGGCCAGTCAAATAAACACTACCTACACTTACAAAGCTAGTCTAATCCGACACATAGTAAGTACACTTACAATACCAGTCCAGTTAACACACATTGTATGATGACTATTCTGTTAAATATAGCATTTTGTATTGTAAATATTTCATACATAGTATTGAGAACAAGCAGTCCTCTATAATATGTGTTAACTGACCATATAATGATGTATTGTATTATTACGTTTTGTATTGCAGATATCTGAGCTTAAAGCCAATCTGGAGTCCAAGCAGTCGTCCATATCAGAAGAGTTTGAGGCAATGAAGCAAAAAGCTGAAGAAGAGAACAGGCGCTTGATGCAGGAGATGTTACAGTCAGCTGAGGATTACGCCAAGAAGATTGAGATGATGGAGAAGCTGCACAAAGACCAGCTCCAGCAGCTAGAGGAGCGCAAAGCACAGGAGGCCAAGGTCTGTAACAGCAGAGGCTGTCCCCATCTGTAGGTACACCTGTAACTAAACCTGTAAACCACAGAAGTCCAAAGTCTGTAACAGCAGAGGCTGTCCCCATCTGTAGGTACACCTGTAACTGAACCTGTAAACCACAGAAGTCCAAGGTCTGACACAGCAGAGGCTGTCCCCATCTGTAGGTACACCTGTAACTAAACCTGTAAACCACAGAAGTCCAAGGTCTGACACAGCAGAGGCTGTCCCCATCTGTAGGTACACCTGTAACTAAACCTGTAAACCACAGAAGGCCAAGGTCTGTAACAGCAGAGGCTGTCCCCATCTGTAGGTACACCTGTAACTAAACCTGTCAAGTAGACAAGGCCAAGGTCTGTAACAGCAGAGGCTGTCCCCACCTGAAGGTACACCTGTAACTAAACCTGTAAAGTAGACAAGGCCAAGGTCTGTAACAGCAGAGGCTGTCCCAACCTGGAGGTACACCTGTAACTAAACCTGTAAACCACAGAAGGCCAAGGTCTGTAACAGCAGAGGCTGTCCCCATCTGTAGGTACACCTGTAACTAAACCTGTAAACCACAGAAGGCCAAGGTCTGTAACAGCAGAGGCTGTCCCCATCTGTAGGTACACCTGTAACTAAACCTGTAAACCACAGAAGGCCAAGGTCTGTAACAGCAGAGGCTGTCCCCATCTGTAGGTACACCTGTAACTAAACCTGTAAACCACAGAAGTCCAAGGTCTGACACAGCAGAGGCTGTCCCCATCTGTAGGTACACCTGTAACTAAACCTGTCAAGTAGACAAGGCCAAGGTCTGTAACAGCAGAGGCTGTCCCCACCTGAAGGTACACCTGTAACTAAACCTGTAAAGTAGACAAGGCCAAGGTCTGTAACAGCAGAGGCTGTCCAAACCTGGAGGTACACCTGTAACTAAACCTGTAAACCACAGAAGGCCAAGGTCTGACACAGCAGAGGCTGTCCCCATCTGTAGGTACACCTGTAACTAAACCTGTAAACCACAGAAGGCCAAGGTCTGTAACAGCAGAGGCTGTCCCCATCTGTAGGTACACCTGTAACTAAACCTGTAAACCACAGAAGTCCAAGGTCTGACACAGCAGAGGCTGTCCCCATCTGTAGGTAAACCTGTAACTAAACCTGAAAACCACAGAAGTACAAGGTCTGACACAGCAGAGGCTGTCCCCATCTGTAGGTACCCCTGTAACTAAACCTGTAAACCACAGGAGACCAAGGTCTGACTCAGCAGAGGCTGTCCCCATCTGTCGGTACACCTGTAACTTAACCACAGAAGTCCAAGGTCTGTAACAGCAGAGGCTGTCCTCATCTGTAGGTACACCTGTAACTAAACCTGTAAACCACAGAAGTCCAAGGTCTGACACAGCAGAGGCTGTCCCCATCTGTAGGTACACCTGTAACTAAAACCTGTAAACCACAGAAGGCCAAGGTCTGTAACAGCAAAGGCTGTCCTCATCTGTATGTACACCTGTAACTACATCAGTAAACCACAGGAAACCAAGGTCTGTAACAGCAGAGGCTGTCCCCATCTGTAGGTACACCTGTAACTAAACCTGTAAACCACAGAAGGCCAAGGTCTGTAACAGCAGAGGATGTCCTCATCTGTAGGTACACCTGTAACTAAACCTGTAAACTACAGGAGACCAAGGTCTGACACAGAAGGCCAAGGTCTGTAACAGCAGAGGCTGTCCTCATCTGTAGGTACACCTGTTACTTAAACTGTAAACCACAGGAAACCAAGGTCTGTAACAGCAGAGGCTGTCCTCATCTGTAGGTACACCTGTAACTAAACCTGTAAACCACAGAAGTCCAAGGTCTGACACAGCAGAGGCTGTCCTCATCTGTAGGTACACCTGTTACTTAAACTGTAAACCACAGGAAACAAAGGTCTGTAACAGCAGAGGCTGTCCCCATCTGTAGGTACACCTGTAACTAAACCTGTAAACCACAGGAGACCAAGGTCTGTAACAGCAGAGGCTGTCCCCATCTGTAGGTACACCTGTAACTAAAAACTGTAAACCACAGGAGACCAAGGTCTTTTACAGCAGAGGCTGTCCCCATCTGTAGATACACCTAAAACTAAACCTGTAAACCACAGAAGTCCCAGGTCTGACACAGCAGAGGCTGTCCCCATCTGTCAGTACACCTGTAACTAAACCTCTAAACCACAGAAGTCCAAAGTCTGTAACAGCAGAGGCTGTCCTCATCTGTAGGTACACCTGTAACTAAACCTGTAAACCACAGAAGTCCAAGGTCTGACACAGCAGAGGCTGTCCCCATCTGTAGGTACACCTGTAACTAAACCTGTAAACCACAGGAAACCAAGGTCTGTAACAGCAGAGGCTGTCCCCATCTGTAGGTACACCTCCAACTACATCTGTAAAGTAGAAGAGGCCAAGGTCTGTAACAGCAGAGGCTGTCCCCATCTGAAGGTACACCTGTAACTACATCTGTGAAGTAGAGGAGGCCAAATTCTGTAACATCAGAGGCTGTCCCCATCTGTAGGTACACCTGTTACTAAACCTGTAAACCACAGAAGACCAAGGTCTGACACAGCAGAGGCTGTCCCCATCTGTAGGTACACCTGTAACTACATCTGTAAAGTAGAGGAGGCCAAATTCTGTAACACCAGAGGCTGTCCCCATCTGTAGGTTACACCTGTAGCTACATGTGTAAAGTAGAGGAGGCCAAGGTCTGTAACAGCAGAGGCTGTCCCCACCTGAAGGTACACCTGTAACTAAACCTGTAAAGTAGACAAGGCTTAAGTCTGTAACAGCAGAGGCTGTCTGCATCTGAAGGTACACCTGTAACTAAACCTGTAAAGTAGACAAGGCCAAGGTCTGTAACAGCAGAGGCTGGCCACACCTGAAGGTTCACCTGTAACCTAACCTGTAAAGAAGACAAGGCCAAGGTTTGTAACAGCAGAGGCTGTCCCCACCTGAAGGTTTACCTGTAACTAAACCTGTCAAGTAGACAAGGTCAAGGTCTGTAACAGCAGAGGCTGTCCCCACCTGAAGGTACACCTGTAAATAAACCTGTCAAGTAGACAAGGCCAAGGTCTGTAACAACAGAGGCTGTCCCCACCTGAAGGTACACCTGTAACTAAACCTGTAAACCACAGGAAACCAAGGTCTGTAACAGCAGAGGCTGTCCCCATCTGTAGGTACATGTGTAGCTACATCTGTAAAGTAGAGGAGGCCAAGGTCTGTAACAGCAGAGGCTGTCCCCATCTGTAGGTACACCTGTAACTAAACCTGTAAACCACAGAAGTCCAAGGTCTGACACAGCAGAGGCTGTCCCCATCTGTAGGTACACCTGTAACTAAACCTGTAAACCACAGAAGGCCAAGGTCTGTAACAGCAGAGGCTGTCCCCATCTGTAGGTACACCTGTAACTAAACCTGTAAACCACAGAAGTCCAAGGTCTGACACAGCAGAGGCTGTCCCCATCTGTAGGTAAACCTGTAACTAAACCTCTAAACCACAGAAGTACAAGGTCTGACACAGCAGAGGCTGTCCCCATCTGTAGGTACCCCTGTAACTAAACCTGTAAACCACAGGAGACCAAGGTCTGACTCAGCAGAGGCTGTCCCCATCTGTAGGTACACCTGTAACTTAACCTGTAAACCACAGAAGTCCAAGGTCTGTAACAGCAGAGGCTGTCCTCATCTGTAGGTACACCTGTAACTAAACCTGTAAACCACAGAAGTCCAAGGTCTGACACAGCAGAGGCTGTCCCCATCTGTAGGTACACCTTTAACTGAAACCTGTAAACCACAGAAGGCCAAGGTCTGTAACAGCAAAGGCTGTCCTCATCTGTATGTACACCTGTAACTACATCGGTAAACCACAGGAAACCAAGGTCTGACTCAGCAGAGGCTGTCCCCATCTGTAGGTACACCTGTAACTTAACCTGTAAACCACAGAAGTCCAAGGTCTGTAACAGCAGAGGCTGTCCTCATCTGTCGGTACACCTGTAACTTAACCTGTAAACCACAGAAGGCCAAGGTCTGTAACAGCAGAGGCTGTCCTCATCTGTAGGTACACCTGCAACTAAAACCTGTAAACCACAGGAGACCATAGGTCTGACACAGCAGAGGCTGTCCCCATCTGTCGGTACACCTCTAACTTAACCTGTTAACCACAGAAGGCCAAGGTCTGTAACAGCAGAGGCTGTCCTCATCTGTAGGTACACCTGTTACTTAAACTGTAAACCACAGGAAACCAAGGTCTGTAACAGCAGAGGCTGTCCTCATCTGTAGGTACACCTGTAACTAAACCTGTAAACCACAGAAGTCCAAGGTCTGACACAGCAGAGGCTGTCCTCATCTGTAGGTACACCTGTAACTTAAACTGTAAACCACAGGAAACAAAGGTCTGACACAGCAGAGGCTGTCCCCATCTGTAGGTACACCTGTAACTAAACCTGTAAACCACAGGAGACCAAGGTCTGTAACAGCAGAGGCTGTCCCCATCTGTAGGTACACCTGTAACTAAAAACTGTAAACCACAGGAGACCAAGGTCTTTTACAGCAGAGGCTGTCCCCATCTGTAGATACACCTAAAACTAAACCTGTAAACAACAGAAGTCCCAGTTCTGACACAGCAGAGGCTGTCCCCATCTGTCAGTACACCTGTAACTAAACCTCTAAACCACAGAAGTCCAAAGTCTGTAACAGCAGAGGCTGTCCTCATCTGTAGGTACACCTGTAACTAAACCTGTAAACCACAGAAGTCCAAGGTCTGACACAGCAGAGGCTGTCCCCATCTGTAGGTACACCTGTAACTAAACCTCTAAACCACAGAAGTCCAAAGTCTGTAACAGCAGAGGCTGTCCTCATCTGTAGGTACACCTGTAACTAAACCTGTAAACCACAGAAGTCCAAGGTCTGACACAGCAGAGGCTGTCCCCATCTGTAGGTACACCTGTAACTAAACCTGTAAACCACGGGAAACCAAGGTCTGTAACAGAAGAGGCTGTCCCCATCTGTAGGTACACCTCCAACTACATCTGTAAAGTAGAAGAGGCCAAGGTCTGTAACAGCAGAGGCTGTCCCCATCTGAAGGTACACCTGTAACTACATCTGTGAAGTAGAGAAGGCCAAATTCTGTAACATCAGAGGCTGTCCCCATCTGTAGGTACACCTGTAACTAAACCTGTAAACCACAGAAGACCAAGGTCTGACACAGCAGAGGCTGTCCCCATCTGTAGGTACACCTGTTACTACATCTGTAAAGTAGAGGAGGCCAAATTCTGTAACACCAGAGGCTGTCCCCATCTGTAGGTTACACCTGTAGCTACATCTGTAAAGTAGAGGAGGCCAAGGTCTGTAACAGCAGAGGCTGTCCCCACCTGAAGGTACACCTGTAACTAAACCTGTAAAGTAGACAAGGCTTAAGTCTGTAACAGCAGAGGCTGTCCGCATCTGAAGGTACACCTGTAACTAAACCTGTAAAGTAGACAAGACCAAGGTCTGTAACAGCAGAGGCTTTCCCCGCCTGAAGGTACACCTGTAACTAAACCTGTAAAGTAGACAAGGCCAAGGTCTGTAACAGCAGAGGTTGTCCCCGTCTGAAAGTACACCTGTAACTAAACCTGTAAAGTAGACAAGGCCAAGGTCTGTAACAGCAGAGGCTGGCCACACCTGAAGGTTCACCTGTAACCTAACCTGTAAAGAAGACAAGGCCAAGGTCTGTAACAGCAGAGGCTGTCCCCACCTGAAGGTACACCTGTAACTAAACCTGTTAAGTAGACAAGGCCAAGGTCTGTAACAGCAGAGGCTATCCCCACCTGAAGGTTTACCTGTAACTAAACCTGTCAAGTAGACTAGGCCAAGGTCTGTAACAGCAGAGGCTGTCCCCATCTGTAGGTTACACCTGTAGCTACATCTGTAAAGTAGAGGAGGCCAAGGTCTGACACAGCAGAGGCTGTCCCCATCTGTAGGTACACCTGTTACTACATCTGTAAAGTAGAGGAGGCCAAATTCTGTAACACCAGAGGCTGTCCCCATCTGTAGGTTACACCTGTAGCTACATCTGTAAAGTAGAGGAGGCCAAGGTCTGTAACAGCAGAGGCTGTCCCCACCTGAAGGTACACCTGTAACTAAACCTGTAAAGTAGACAAGGCTTAAGTCTGTAACAGCAGAGGCTGTCCGCATCTGAAGGTACACCTGTAACTAAACCTGTAAAGTAGACAAGACCAAGGTCTGTAACAGCAGAGGCTGTCCCCGCCTGAAGGTACACCTGTAACTAAACCTGTAAAGTAGACAAGGCCAAGGTCTGTAACAGCAGAGGTTGTCCCCGTCTGAAAGTACACCTGTAACTAAACCTGTAAAGTAGACAAGGCCAAGGTCTGTAACAGCAGAGGCTGGCCACACCTGAAGGTTCACCTGTAACCTAACCTGTAAAGAAGACAAGGCCAAGGTCTGTAACAGCAGAGGCTGTCCCCACCTGAAGGTACACCTGTAACTAAACCTGTTAAGTAGACAAGGCCAAGGTCTGTAACAGCAGAGGCTATCCCCACCTGAAGGTTTACCTGTAACTAAACCTGTCAAGTAGACTAGGCCAAGGTCTGTAACAGCAGAGGCTGTCCCCACCTGAAGGTACACCTGTAAATAAACCTGTCAAGTAGACAAGGCCAAGGTCTGTAACAACAGAGGCTGTCCCCACCTGAAGGTACACCTGTAACTAAACCTGTAAACCACAGGAAACCAAGGTCTGTAACAGCAGAGGCCGTCCCCATCTGTAGGTACATGTGTAGCTACATCTGTAAAGTAGAGGAGGCCAAGGTCTGTAACAGTAGAGGCTGTTTGATGAGTTATTGTTTATATAGTTAGCTTTTTTAGCTCAGCTGACTATAACTATGACTATGGTTCATTGTCGGTCGTCTGTCTGTCTGTCCGTCCGTAGATGTGGCACATTTTGAAACTGTAGGACCTAGGAATCCAAAATTTGGCATAATGTTAGATGTCCCCAAGATCTCCTACCAAGCGGAAAACTGGGTCTTTGCGACTTCATTCCTTTGAGAAATTAAGGAAAAACCTCAATTTTTTAAAAAAACTATTTTCACACTTCAGGACTGCCTAATATCAAAACCAATCTTCTGTTTTTTCTCATATTTACCATAAACAATCCTCCAGATAGTTCCTATGTACATGCCAGAAATTAGGTCCGTATTATATAATTTAAAAAAGTTATGGGCCCAAACATAATGCATTTTGTATATAATCAGGAACGAAATTTGATCGCTTAACACAAATTTTGTTAAAGCTAAGCACTTTTTTTCCAGTAATATAACTTTTATTAATCAAAATTAAATTGTATACCCAAAAATTAGATCAAAATCTTTTAAATTTTTAAAATATTAGCAAAAATAAAAAATAAAAAATTTTGCCCAACTTTGACCATGGCACGTTTTTTCATGTAAATGCTGTGGAATTAATTTTCAAAGCATGTTTTTGTTAGCATTTTATCTGTTAACAACATCAGTTTGAAACCAGTTGATCAAAAACTGTAGTTTTAATTCAAGTTTTCAAGCACCATGTCACATACTGTTTACATCAAGCTAGTGTTATGCAGTTTGCTTGAGCTCAGCTCCCCAGCTTCAGCTCTAAGTTCCTTAAATTTGGCATACTGTTAGATGTCTCGAAAATCCCCTACCATGCCAAGAATTTGGTCACTATGACTTAATTCCTTCGAGATATTAATGAAAAACTTCATTTTTCTATTAAAAACCCATTGGTACACTTTAAGACTGCCTCATATCAAAACCACTGATCTGACTTTGATCTAGGGCTGAAACTGGTACAAAATTTTGGACTCGAGTACCCGAAAAGCATTACCCGACTCGGACTCGAGTACTCGTTACCATAGCAAATAACGCTGTACAGATAAAATGAATATCTTCTTGTAGATGCAAAATATACATTAATTTCACTTCGTGACGGCCTAACTTTAGGAATAAAAGGAATAGATATAAATAGTAGGGTCCTTATGGACTGTTCGAGAAGTTGAAAATTCTCGGCTTTGGACGTGAAGGTATATAAAGAGGCTGTTTTTTAGAACCAGAGAGAGAACAGCAGAGCAGATTCCAGCGGACACAGAGGCGTGTGTCAGGACCTTATCCGACGAATGCGGCAATTATAGATTTTTCAAATACTTTCTCCTGGATTTTATGCATTTGAACTTCAGTTTACTTTCTGGACTGTCATTCTCCGAGATTTTACATTTAAAGGACTTATCGTTGTGATGGTGTTGGTATCCAGGTACTGTGCACATACATTATTTTCTCTGTGATTGTATTGATTTGTTGTGATACCACTGTTTTACTGTATAATTGTATTGATTTAGTGTATTGTATTGTTAGGGTTGTTTTAGGAATAAATTATAGTAGTTTATTTTAAAAACTCATATGATTTTCTTATTATTTTTAGCGAACCTGTGAGCTTATGCGATGGTGTGGCGTCATCCGTCGTCTGTACATTAACCCATACTATCTTGAAAACGGCAAGAGGTAGCATCACGAAATTTTATGCAAAATATTAGTCATCTAAAAAACTATATCGGATTTTGCTTACTTTTCAGCTAACTGCATTTTCTTAGATTTTATAGGGAAAAAGCTAAAGAAGCTTTAAAAATCTTCTTCTCTGTTCAGCCAAATTATCCAATATTTCACAGAAATGATTCCTGGAATAATCTTTCTCAAGTTTGTTCTAATGGTTTAAGTTCGGTGATTTTTGGCCGAGTTACAGGAAGTTGAACTTAGTCATCTGTCCATAAAAGCATACTAAATTACAATCTCAGAAAAGGCTGGAGCTATCATCACCAAATTTTATGCCAATGTTGTTCACATGAGACATATCTGAAATTGAGGTATTGGTGGCGCCACCTGCATCAACCTTTTTTGTACGGGGGTCATCAGTGCCCGTATCATACTGAAGGCTACAAAAAACTTCTTCTCTGAAACCATATGGCCAAATTGTTTTATATCACACAGAAATGATCCTAGGGTAGTGCTTTCTGAAATTTGTTCAAATGGTCTTAAGTTCAGTGACTTTTGGTTGAGTTATGGGAAGCTGAATTTAGTCATATGCTGTAACAGCCCATTTTAGCTCAGTGGCTACAAAGATCTTCTCCTCAAAAACCACTAGGCCAAATTCTTAAATCTCACACATTAATTATCCTTAGATGTTGATAATTCAAGTTTGTTCAAATGGTTTTGGTTCAGTGATTTTTGGCTGAGTTATGGGAAGCTTAACTTAGCCATTTTGCTGTATTTTCCCATATGAGTTATAAACCTGTAAATTTTTTTTTGACTGACCCTACTGAGGCCAATTTGTTTAATATTTTACAAGAATAATCCCCTGAATAATTCTTATAATTATTGTCTTTTATGGTTCCAAAGAATGAATTTTGGCTGAATTATAAAGGTTCAATTGAGTCATTTTACCATATATGTAAGCTGTGTGAAGCAGATACACAGATATATCTAGATACATCTAGACTGGCACCAGTTTATCAGCATTTATTACATCATGCCTCTAGACATTTAGATTTCAGGTTATCTATGGTTAATATTGACAAGAATGTTTTTTAAAAGCTTTTAAAAAATGTAGATTTATGATTTTTAGATATTCCTCATGCCAGGCAATGTTTACAATCACAGCTATACAGCTCTCTGTGGGTATATAAAGACGGCTGTACATGGATTATAAATGATTGGTATCCATAGTCAAATTAATTCAAGATTTTGCCATCAGTGAGATGTATCTGTATTACAATTTTGCATTCAATATGCATCTGTATTAATTTTTAGTGAACTGTGAACTAATGTGATGGTGTGGCGGCGTTTGTCTTCTGTACGTTTACCCATACTATTTTGAAAATGATTGGAGCTAGCATCATGAAATTTAATGCAAAAAAATTAGCCATCTGAAAATTTTCTTAAATTTTATAGAGAAAAAGCTAAAAAAACCTTTAAAAATCTTCTCCTCCGAAACACTCAAGGCAAATTGCTCAATATTTCACAGAAATAATCTTTTATACCATCTCCCTCAATTTTGTTCAGGAAGTTGAACTTAGTCATCTGTCCAAAAAAGCATACTAAAATGACAGTCTCAGAAACAGCCAGAGCTATCATCACCAAATTTTTTGCCAGTGTTGGTCACATGAGTCATATATGAAATTTAGGTATTGGTGGCGCCACCTGAATTGACCTCTTTTTGTACGGGGGTCATTGGTCATCTGTATATTAATCCATAATTTCTCAGGAATAGCAGGAGCTACCATTCCCAGATTTTATGCAATAATCTGTCACATTTCAAATTTTATGGGATTCAGCTTATTTTTTTGCTATCTGCATTTACTTAGATTTTATAAGGAAAAAGCTGACAATATTTTAAAAGTTGTCAAGTTGAATTGTTCAATTTTTCAAAAGAATTATCCTAGGACATCAATCATATCAGAATATACTGAGTTTGTTGATTTTTGGTTGAGTTGTGAAAAGCTTATTCAAACTGAGGACTGCAATAGTGTTCTTCTACAAAATTATTATTTCAATTATATCTTCTGTAACATTGCACAAAAATTATTCTTAGGTGGCCTTTGTTCAAGTTTACTAGAATGATTTTTGGCAGAACTATTGGACCTTTAACAATGAAAGTACTGCATCTTTTATTATTCTAGATATTTTGATAAAAAGTTTATGAATATGTCAGTTTGAAAAAAGAAATTTTAACCAAAGTCTTTCAGTATGTGTTAACAGATATACCAACAGGCCAAGATTGAATCTGTATCTTTAAATAGTTTGAGAAACTGCCAACTGTTTCAGATTTGGGAACAGATCAAGAGTTCATTCAGTGCAGCCAGATATAGGTCAAGAGTTCAATCAGTGCAGCCAAGCACATGGCATGTGATCACCTCATGGGTGACATGTTAACACCTCATGGGCACCATGTGATCACTTCATGGGTGTCAAGCCCCTCAGGGCAGGGCCCCTGCATGAGCTTATGTAATGGTGTGGCTGCTATTTCAGATTTGGCAACAGGCTAGAGGTCAGTCTGAATCTATTTATAGCTTTGGCAGACTGCCAACTGTATCAGATTAGGCAACAGGTCAAGAGTTCATTCAGTGCAGCCGGGTATGGGCCAGGAGTTTACTCAGTGCAGTAGCTGCATTCTATTTATAGCTTTGGCCGACTGCCAACTGTGTCAGATTATGCAACAGGTCAAGAGTTCACTCAATGCAGCCAGGTACAGGTCAAAAGTTCACTCAGTCTAGCCAGGTGCAGGTCATGAGTTCACTCAGTACAGTAGTCTGAGCAAGCAATTTGTCACAGTTCACTCGGGGCAACAGCCTTTCTCACCTAAGCCTGGTCAGCCCCATGCATCAGACTCAAGGTAAGTTTGATGTATTGGCCTTATATTTTGACCTGTCTGTGTCTTTGATGGCTTTCTCGCTCACAAGACAGGTGTCGCCACCTACCATGACTTTTGCACACATTTTTCTCAGGAGGGGTTTGATATATCAGTCTGAAATTGGGCTTATGTATATATCTCTGATAGCTTCGTTGTATACAAGACTGGTGGTGCCAGCTACAATCTTTTTAGTGTTGTGTGCACCTATGCCAGAATTTTAGCAGTGATGTTTGTGTAATTGTTTCTTATCCAAAATGTTTAGTACTTGCAAAGTTCATATACATGAAAAGTAATGGTCCAGCATTGAGGCATTATAACTGGTGTATTTCCCAATGCACAAGTTCGCATTAGGCCTGTAGGCCTTGTTTTTAATAAAAATTATATTGGCACAATATTTTTGATTAAATTTTAGTAAATAGTTAAACTCTTTTATTATATGTGCTGCTTATAAGTTATATGGCCAAGTCAAAATCTGTGTGACAATAGCACTCCATTTGTTAATAAAATAAATGAAATCAATCCTCTTCCCTGTCTCCAAAGATACTATCAAAATCATACATAAGCTAAACACCAACAACTCCTAATACAGCTTATATTTATTACCACACAAAACCACCATGTGCCTCATTCCCAAATCATATTTTTTATCATATATAACAGCTGAGCGCCATGACCCATGGGTCCCTTGTTTTTACCTGAATGATTGACTGTTTATAATGAATAGATCTTGCACTGAATAACATCCCAGTTTCTTTTTCAATGTATAGGATTTGGAAAAACGATTGCAAGAGCGCCACATGGAGGAAATACAGGCCCAGACCAAAGCCCACAAAATCACTGTAGAAAGTTTAAAAGATGCAGCAGAGAGAACCAAAGTTGAAGAACTGGAAGCACTCAGACAGAAACATGTTGAGAAGATGGGTAAATATGCTGATACATTGTCAGTGTTCAACAAGTTGTTTTTATCGTAGATATCAGATATTAACAGATGATAATATTCCCATACTCATGTTGACTACTGTCTGCAGGCCAAAATACAGGGTTTTCCCACTGACTTTAAACTCCATGAAATTTTTAAAGTAATCTTAATGCTTTAAAGTGCTTAAGACCTTGAAATACTTGAATTTAGCTTATTTTGGAAGATTCCTTGAAAAGATCTTCTAGATGACTGACGACCTTGAGGAGTATGGCATGATTTAACTGATAACAAAGATCATTATTTCTGTAAACTAGATTTCTGTAGGATATTGCGGAATAGACAAAAAGAAAAATGGAAAAATCTTTAATTTGTCTCATTGATAACATTTGAAAAATTCTTGAAAATTCTAAAAATTGTGGATATCCTTTTCTATGATAATTAGGTTAGTATTAACATACTGACTCCATCAAGCAAGGGCAATTAAATGAGTATGAAATGAGTACAGTAAGTGGCAGAGTGGGCTATTCCATGGAATATAAATTTATGATGCTCATAAAATTGTGTGACTTCATGTTTTTTATACACCCGTCTTAAGGGGGGAGTATTATGGTATACCCACTGTCTGTCCATCCATCTGCCTGTCTGTCCATCCGTAAACTTTTATTGCTGCCGCAATAACTTACCAGAGTTTTGATATTTTTTTCACAAAACTCACCATAACTAGTTACCAACAGATCATCTTGCCCGAATTTGATTATGGGCAATATCCACGCATATTAATAAGGTCATGGGTCACTAGGCTACTTTGTGATGTCGCTGTGATAACAATAAAATATCTTGCCTAAGTTTGATTTCCAGAATGACACCATGCAGTTGACAAAAACAGATAATGCACAAGCTCTTAGATCATGACATAATTGTAATCTCCAACTCCACATATTTTCTATATTCTACTATGAAAAAAAATCATCTCATATGATTTTTCTCTATTTTCCAGCTTTTAGCAATTCCAGCAATACGCTATATTTTTCAATATTTTTTCACTGCCCAATTATATTTCCAATATAATTGTAATACTGAATTATTGTATTCCCAGACAAAGTCGGGGATACTATGTTTTCATATAAATCTTGTTGGGGCGATAACTCAAAAATATTTCACGGATCTTAACCAAACTTACTATATATATAGATATGGTTGAGAGGACGATGCCTATTTAAAATGAGGTCATGACTTTTATTAGGAGAGTGTCCTTGACCTTGAAAGATCCAGTTTTGGGGGAAAATCACACAGATTCTTAAATATCTCAAGAAATCTTGCATGGATTGATCCCAAAATCAAGTTGATGGAAGATCATGGATAGGGTTGTCATGTTCCAAAACTGGTGGCACCACCTTTTATTCCTTACTTGTTATCCTGCCTTTTAATACCCCAAAAATTGCCACTTGACAGTACTGTGAGCATTATAAGTCAAAAACTAATGGACAGATTTCTTTTATATTATGCATATCATAGATATGGGTTATGGGATGATGTTTATTTAAATTGGGGTCATGACCTTTCCTATGAGAGTGGCCTTGACCTTGAATATTGCCATATATGGTGAAAATCACACAAAATCATTAATATCTCGATAAGGGATGCATGGATTGGTCCAAAAATCAACTTAACCAAAGATCTTGGATAGTATTGTCATGTACCGGAAACAGGTGGCACCACCTGTTATTCTTTTACTTGTTTTCGTTCCGTTTAATACCCCATCATTGCTACTTTACAGTACTGTGAGCATTGTAAGTCAAAAACTAATGGACAGATTTCTTTCTCATCATGCATATACATAGACATGGGTTATGGGATGATGTTTATTTAAACTGGGGTCATGACCTTTCCTATGAGAGTGGCCTTGACTTTGAATATTGCCATATATGGTGAAAATTACACAAAATCATTAATATCTCGATAAGGGGTGCATGGATTGGTCCAAAAATCAACTTGACCGAAGATCTTGGATAGTGTTGTCGTGTACCGGAAACTGGTAGCGCAACCTGGTATTCTTTTACTTGTTTTTGTGCCGTTTAATACCCCATCATTGCTACTTTACAGTACTGTGAGCATTATAAGTCAAAAACTAATGGACAGATTTCTTTCATATTATGCAAATACATAGACATGGATTAGGGGATGATTTATATTGAAATTGGGGTGATTAACCTTTTCTATGAGTGGTCTGATATTAATTGTTGCTGAAGATTGGGGGCCTTTTCTTAAAGGGGGGGGGGGATTAATTGTCTGGGGATATTATGGCACCTGCGGTACCAAGAAATATCTAGTTATTGTTATATAAACAGATTATTATTGAATATTTTCAGTCCTTTTGCAGATCTGTCCATTTAAGTGATGCATTCATACAAGTGCAGCCATTTAACACAGACCATATAAAGCTGCTGTGGGGTAGCATGACCATGCAAACCATGATTGTGCAATGAAAACTCCTAGATTTTCAATATATTTTTGTTGAAAATTCTTATAAATTCCTACATTTTGTCTCAATACCTATAAAATTGATCAATTGCCTGGCTTTAGTGTTTGGATTTGCTTTATGTGACAGACTCCCTGAAGAACGAATTGCAGAGGATGCACGGCGTCGAGCTGGAGCAACAGACCCGATCTCATGCAGAGATGATGCAGGCAGCGCGCATGGAGCTGGAGCGGGCAATGGAGCTGGCAAGACAGAAGGTAATATAGTGATGAGTTACTCTGTATCAAGTAGCAGGCTGTTTACCTGAACTCATCAGAGACAATGGGACACGTGTAGTTACCGTAAAATCTCCACTTAAAACAGCGGTTTAATCAAGAAATTCAAAACCTTGAAATCAGGTTTATTTCCTTAAAGCACTGTGCGGTTTATACTGGAAGGGTTTCCTGAATATCTTCCTGACAGACATCGTTTTGGGGCCGGCGAGTGGGCGATAATATTGCAACTTTCGAAGGCCGTTCTTAGCAGCAGTCTCTCATGCATGGGAGCCGTGTGTAAATGTATTATTTACAATTATTTGTTATTTATAAATTAAATATTGCTGATTAGTTTTCGTGTGATATATAACTTGTTATAAAATTTTGGTAATTGTCACCAAATAATACGTTTACAACAACCCTGCTGTAACACACAGCGGCCCACTTCGTTGGGCATGGTCAAGCAAAATTGAAATGAAAGCCTACTTTAAACCCATTGGCGGCATTATTTAGCAATGATTATTTGTTCAAAACATAAAATGAATAAAAAGCTGACATCGTAAGGAGTCACACAATGGCAGACGATCGTTTTAAAATCAAGTTTGAGTGCCGCCATGTGCTGAAACGCCCCGGTATTCTGCTGAGAATATTTTGAACGGCTGTAAGCGGTGGGTGGTAAACAGAACAGCCACCTATTTCGTCCCAGCGTGCCTTGCGTGAACACTGCCTTGACAAAATGGCTCCCCACACGGAAACTTTCTTCAGGAAAAAAAACTTGCTTACACCGACTGGCCACTTTAATTTCACCTTAAAATCACCCGTTATCAAGTGTTGTTTCCTGTACGTGCGTATATCGACAAGGTAACTGCAGTTACTTGATATTTAGTTAAGTTGACCAGTGATGTTTTCAAACGCGCCAGTAAATTGTGACATGGAGCGATGCCAACGTACGATGTGACGATGATAATACCGAAGTAACCGGTATGAAAATGATTTGAATCTTCCGAGTAATTCCAGAAAATGAAATTTTCATCAAAAATTTTTATGCCCCCGCCACAATTGGCCGGGGCATATAGTTTTACCCATGTCCGTCCTTCCGAAATCAAACAGTTGTACGGACTTTTTTTCACAATGTCTGCAGATATTGGCCTGATTTTTGGTGTGTGGGCAGATAATGACAGTTACAGATCGAGTTTGCGTTTCATCCCGGTTGACCTACTTTTGATTGTTTTACGGCTCCTCAACATGAACAACAGAAATTTTTATGGAAAATGCACATGTATGGACTTTTTTCACAGTGCCTGCAGATACTGGCCTGATTTTTGGTGTGTTGCTTGATAATGACCCGTAACAGATCGAGTTTGCATTTTGCCCTTGTTGAACTACTTTTGACCATAGACACCTCCTGAACTTAAAAAAATTTTTCCAAATTAAACAAATGTTTCTAATTTGCCCCAGGCGGGGGCATTCATGTCGTTCCGACACATCTAGTTTTCAAAATATATTGACAATTCAGTAGCAAACAAGAATACGGCACGGAATATAAAATCTGTATAAACAGGCAGAGGTTCACCCGCCCTTACGTCTTCCCAAACTTCGTGCTTGGGTGACCCTGCAAAAAAGTGTTATGTGTTTAAATAAAATGCCCAAGGAATTTAAAAGTGGACAGGAATGGCTGAGTCGCAACCTACGCGTGTTCATTTCTAGATGATAGCTTGATTGTGTCTTTTGTCAAATCATTCCGTAGGGAAAGTTGGTGCGGTTTTAAAGGGGGGTTCTTAGTATTTGAGCCCCTCGCGATGTCTCACCTGGAATTTCGGCGAAGTCTGGGTGCGGTTTTAATCAGAAGTGCTGTTTTAAGTGGAGATTTTACGGTATATGGAGTGACATGAGGGAGGAATGTAGATAAGTGCATGAAGGGAGAGACAGAGGGAGACATAGATAAGTATATGGTGTGAAAGAGGGAAATGTGAAGATAAGTACATGAAGTGACAGAGGGAGAAATGTGGTTAAGTATATGGAGTGACGGAGGGAGAAATGTAGATTTGTATATTGAGTGACAGAGGGAGATTTGTAGATAAGTTTCTGGAGTGAGTGAGACAACAGAGGAAGGGGATGTGCTGAGGTATTTAATGCATCACCACAAGTCACTAGTAGAGCACTTTATTTTATTAGCCCAGCTGACTGTAAGTCATCTGAGCTATAGGGTTCACTCTTTGTCTGTCGTCCGTCTGTCCGTCTGTCCGTTAACCAGGCACAAATCCTAACCACTGGACCTAGAATCTTGTAACTTGAGATTCTGAGAGGTCCATAAAAAATCTCCTTGGAAACATGAAATTAGGTCTCTTTTACCCATATCTTTTGAGCTATGGGGCCCCAAATACCCCCGAAAATAGACAAAAATTTCATACAAAAACTTCAATATCGCATTAACTACAACACTGATGGTCTTGATTTGCGGCATACATATTGATCATGAGATGTTCCATCAGTTCCTGCAGACTGGTGGCGCCACCTGTATTTTTCGATTCTTTACAAATTGTTTTCTCTGTTTTTGAGGTCTTTAAAAATGTGAACATCTGTTAACAGGGCACAAATCCTTAAGACTGGACCTAGAATCTTCATTCTTGACACATTGAGAGACCTATGATAAGTCTCCATGGAAACCTGAAATAAGGTCTCTGTTTCCAATATCATTTGAGCTGTGGGGCTCCCAATTACCCCCCCCCCCCCCCAGAATAATGAAAAATTTGATAAAAACAAACTGCAACATCTCAATAACTACAACACTGATGGTCATGATTTTCGGCATACATATTGATTAAGAAGTGATTCATCAGTTTCTGCAGAATGGTGGCGCCATGTGTATTTTTCGTTTACTTACGAATAGTTTTTTTCTATTTTTGAGACCTTTAAAAATGTGAACATCTGTTAACAGGTCACAAATTGTATAACTGGACCTAGAATCTTCAGTCTTGACACAGTGAGAGACCTATGAAAAGTCTCTATGGAAACCTTAAATTAGGTCTCTGTTACCCATATCCTTTGAGCTATGGCACTCCAAAGTACAGCTCAGAATAATGGAAAATTTGATACAAAACTGAAATATCTGAACAACTAATGCAGAGATCACCATAATTGTTTGCATGGATATTGATCATGGAGTGTTTCATCAGTTTCTGCAGACCGGTGGCACCACCTGTATTTGTTCAGCTTTTTTTACAATTTTTTTCTCTATTTTTGAGTCCTTTAAAGATATGAACATCTGTTAACAGGGCCAAAATCATAACAACATTACCTAGAATCTTCATTTTTGACACACAGGGAAACCCATGAAAAGCCTCCATGGACACCTGAAATTAGGTCTCTGTTACCCATATCCTTTAAGCTGTATGGCTCCAACATACCCACCATAATAATAAAAAAAATTGATACAAAAACTGCAGTATCTCAATAACTACAACACTGATGGTCATGGTTTTTGGCATACATATTGATCATGAGGTGTTCCATCAGTTTCTGCAGACTGGGTGTGCCACCACTATTTTTTTCAAATTTTTACCAATTTTTTTCTCTATTTTTGAGACCTTTAAAGAATAGGTTATCTGTCAACAGGGTACAAATCGTAAAAACTGGACCTAGAATCTTCATTCTTGTCATGCAAGGAGGCCCATGAAAAGTGTCTGTGAAAACCTGAAATTAGGTCTCTGTTTCCCATATCCTTCAAGCTATAGGACTCCGAAGTATCCCTCAGAATAATGAAAAATTTGATACAAAAGATGAAGTATCTTAACAACTAATGCAGAGATCACAATGATTCTTTGCATGGATATTGATTATGGAGTGTTTCATCAGTTTCTGCAGACTGGTTGCGCCTCCTGTATTTTTCAATTCTTTATGAATTGTTTTCTCTATTTTTGAGACCTTTAAGGATGCTGCCGTCTGTTAACGTGGCACAAATTGTAAAGACTGGACCTAGAATCTTCATTCTTGACACATTGAGAGACTTATGAAATGTCTCCATGGAAACCTGAAATTAGGTCTCTGTTACCCATATCCTTCGAGCTGTGGGGCTCCCAATTACCCCCCCTAGAATAAAAAGTGTCTGTGGAAACCTGAAATTAGGTCTCTGTTACCCGTATCCTTCAAGCTATAGGACTCCGAAGTATCCCTCAGAATAATGGAAAATTTGATACAAAAGCTGAAGTATCTGAACAACTAATGCAGAGATCACCATGATTCTTTGCATGCATATTGACCATTAAGTCTTTTTATTAGTTTCTGCAGACTGGTGGCGCCACCTGTATTTTTTACACATTTTTTTCTCTATTTTTGAGATATATAAATACAGACACAATCTTGGCCTGTTGGTTAATCTGTTTGATGCTTCAGTTGAATGGGTATATACTACCATTCAGATGATAAAATTTCCTTTTGCAAATCTCTTCCCATTCAGCTGAGCGTCATGACCCATGGGTCACTTGTTTTCTACAGGAAGCAGAACATGGGATGAAGGTTGCAGAGTTGGAGGAGGCGGTCCGACACCGACAGATGCACTCACTGACCCTTGAGGAGGAGATACGGAAGCTGCAGCATGGCATCGATGATCTTACTGATGAAATTGAAGCCAAAAGCAAAGAGACCCTCAGAGTCCAGAGTGAGGCTAACAGGAAACTCAAGTATGTCCATTGTAAAGTACACAGGGTACACCAACAGAATTAAAGGGGCCCAATCAACTATCTGACCTTTATAAACTAAAGGTAATCCCTGGAGCCTTTATAAAAATAGACCAGAAAATTAGATATCACCGCACACAGGCTGCTTGTTTCGTTTATATCAACGTGTTTATAATATGTGGGGGCCCGCCAAAATGATCAAAACAAAGGCATCTGGCAGAAAGTCAGATAAGCCAGAGCTTTGCAAATAGCATTTTGCAACTCGTGACCTTTCTACCTCCGCATATATACAACCTACCACCTTACATTATATATATAGGTTACATGTTTTTCCTGTTTGTCAACATTGTTATGTTTATAAACATGATAAACAAATTCATACATCCTTTACAAAGGCCTTATAAGAACGTTTCACAACCAAAGTTACCCTAAGATCATTAATATATACACCAGTACCCGCCGTGAGGGGACACCATGACGAGCGGACACCTTCAATGTATGGACATAAAAGCCAATGTCCCGACCCTTTTCCCTTTAAAACTTTCCTGTCTTGAGCGGACACCTGCTGAACCCGGACAGGGACAGTCATATTTGGTTGCAAACCCTGTCATGAGCGGACACCTGAGTAAGAATCTGGATGGACACTTACTCATGGAGATCGTTTTCAGCGTTTAGTGGATCATCCACGGATCAGCGCGCACAATTGATGTATTGAAATGGGGGACCGTCGTGCGAGTGCTGACAGCACGCTTGACGGGGCATAAACGCACCCTGGTTTCATGAGTAATTAGCTTAGATTAATCCTTTGAAGGTGTAATATCAACCAAGTATGTTTGACTCCGTGTTAAGTTTATGAACTGCTCAGCGACAACATTCGGTCTTTGAGCCATTGAGTTAAGCCTTGGCAGGTGCGATAAACAAGCACAGCTGACAACATGGGCTGGCTGTCCTTGGCACTTCAAAGTTAATGTATTTGTAGTTTAATTAAAAACTGAACCGATCAAAATCAGGTGACACGCCGCCCGCTATGACCCGATAATTCTAATTCCGCTGTCCGCAATGTCCAGATTCACGTGATTACATGTCCGTCGAAAGCCGGGTAATATTCATTTTAACTAGCGATCCTATCAGTCGATTGGAAATACAACAACTCACCATGCATTGATACTACCCACTTCTTAGTGGTATCATATATAGCGAATGAAACATGAACTATAGTATCATTGTACTATGTATGTTTATATATATTTTTTTCAATTAAACATGAAAACGATCTGACGAAACTGACACATGATCATATGTTTCATGTGTTTTATTTATTGTTCAGAAATAAACTTATTTTCTAAACCTATGTGTTTTTTATTAGCTCAGCTGACTGTAAGTCATCTGAGCTATAGGGATCACCTTTTGTCTGTCGTCCGTCCGGCCGTCCGGCCGTCTGTCCGTTTACAGGGCACAAATCGTAACCGCTAGAACTGGAATCTTCTTACTCGACATCCTGGGAGGTCTATGGAAATTCTCCTTGTAAACCTGAAATTAGGTCACTGTGACCTATATTCTTTGAGCTATGGGGTTCCGAAGTACCCCCCAGAATAATGGAAAATTTGATACAAAAGCTCAAGTATCTGAACAACTAATTCATTGATTATCATGATTTTTTGCATGGATATTGATCATGGAGTGTTTCATCAGTTTCTGCAGACTGGTGGCGCCACCTGTATTTTTTCAATTTTTACCAATATTTTTCTCTATTTTTGAGACCTCTTAAGATGCGGCCATCTGTTAACAGGGCACAAATCGTAACGCCTACACCAAGAATCTTCTCTCTTGACATGCAGGGAGGCCCATAAAAAGTCTCTTTGGTTACCTGAAATTAGGTCTCTGTTACCCATAACCTTTGAGCTATGGGGCTCCGAAGTACCCCCCAGAATAATGGAAAATTTGATACAAAAGCTCAAGTATCTAAACAACTATTGCAGTGATCACCATGATTCTTTGCATGGATATTGATCATGGAATGTGTCATCAGTTTCTGCAGTATGGTGGCGCTACCTGTATTTTTTTTATTTTTAAGAATTTTTTTCTCTATTTTTGAGACCTCATAAGATGCGGTCATCTGTTAACATGGCACAAATCGTAACAACTGGACCTAGAATCTTCTCTCTTAACATGCTGAGAGGCCCATGAAAAGTCTCCTTAAAAACTTGAAATTAGGTCTCTGTTACCCATAACCTCTGAGCTATGGGGCTCCGAAGTACCCCCCAGAATAATGGAAAATTTGATACAAAAGCTCAAGTATCTGAACAATTATTATATTGATCACCATGATTCTTTGCATGGATATTGATCATGAAATGTTTCATCAGTTTCTGCATTCTGGTGGCGCCACCTGTATTTTTTCAATTTTTAGCTCAGCTGACTGAAAGTCATCTGAGCTATAGGGATCACCTTTTGTCCGTCGTCCGTCCGGCCATCCAGGCGTCTGTCTGTTAACAGGGCACAAATCGTAACCGCTAGACCTGGAATCTTCGTACTTGACATCCTGGGAGGTCTATGGAAATTCTCCTTGTAAACCTGAAATTAGGTCACTGTGACCTATATTCTTCGAGCTATGGGGTTCCGAAGTACCCCCCAGAATAATGGAAAATTTGATACAAAAGCTCAAGTATCTGAACAACTAATGCATTGATCATCATGATTTTTTGCATGGATATTGATCATGGAGTGTTTCATCAGTTTCTGCAGACTGGTGGCGCCACCTGTATTTTTTTCAATTTTTACCAATATTTTTCTCTATTTTTGAGACCTCTTAAGATGCGGCCATCTGTTAACAGGGCACAAATCGTAACGCCTACACCTAGAATCTTCTCTCTTGACATGCAGGGAGGCCCATGAAAAGTCTTTTTGGTAACCTGAAATTAGGTCTCTGTTACCCATAACCTTTGAGCTATGGGGGGCTCCGAAGTACCCCCCAGAATAATGCAAAATTTGATACAAAAGCTCAAGTATCTAAACAACTATTGCAGTGATCACCATGATTCTTTGCATGGATATTGATCATGGAATGTGTCATCAGTTTCTGCAGTATGGTGGCGCCACCTGTATTTTTTTTATTTTTAAAAATTTTTTTCTCTATTTTTGAGACCTCATAAGGTGCGGTCATCTGTAAACATGGCACAAATTGTAACAACTGGACCTAGAATCTTCTCTCTTGACATGCTGAGAGGCCCATGAAAAGTCTCCTTAAAAACTTGAAATTAGGTCTCTGTTGCCCATAACCTCTGAGCTATGGGGCTCCGAAGTACCCCCCAGAATAATGGAAAATTTGATACAAAAGCTCAAGTATCTGAACAATTATTATATTGATCACCATGATTCTTTGCATGGATATTGATCATGAAATGTTTCATCAGTTTCTGCATTCTGGTGGCGCCACCTGTATTTTTTCAATTTTTAGCTCAGCTGACTGAAAGTCATCTGAGCTATAGGGATCACCTTTTGTCCGTCGTCCGTCCGGCCATCCAGGCGTCTGTCTGTTAACAGGGCACAAATCGTAACCGCTAGACCTGGAATCTTCTTACTTGACATCCTGGGAGGTCTATGGAAATTCTCCTTGTAAACCTGAAATTAGGTCACTGTGACCTATATTCTTCGAGCTATGGGGTTCTGAAGAACCCCCCCAGAATAATGCAAAATTTAATACAAAAGCTCAAGTATCTGAACAGTTAATGCATTAATCACCATGATTCTTTGCATGGATATTGATCATGGAGTGTTTCATCAATTTCTGGAGATTGGTGGCACCAGCTATATTTTTTTTATTTTTTATGATTTTTTTTCTCTACTTTTGTGATCTTTAAACATTTGGTCATCTGTAAACAGGGCACAAATCATAATGACTGTACCTAGAATCTTCTGTCCTCACCTCCAGGGAAGCCCATAAAAGGTCTACATGGAAACCCGAAATAAGGTCCCTGTTACCCATATTCTGTGAGCTATGGGGCTCCGAAGTACCCCCCAGAATAAAGATTTGGTCATATATTAACAGGGCACAAATCATAATGACTGGACCTAGAATCTTCTTTCTTGACATGCAGGGAGGCCTTTGGAAAGTCTCTTTGGAAATCTATGGAATGCTATGGCTCCGAGAATAAAGATTTGGTAATCTGTTAACAGAGCACAAATCATAATGAATTGACCTAGAATCTCCTTTCTTGATATGCTGGAAGGCCCCTGAAAAGTCTCCTTGTGCACCTGAAATTACATCTCTGTTACCCATATCCTTCATCCTATGCGGCTATGAAATACCCCCCAGAATAAACATTTGGTCATCTGTTAACAAGGCACAAATCATAATAACTGGACCTAGAATTTTATTTTTTGACATGCTGGGAGACCCCTGAAAAGTCATCTTGTAAACCTTGAAAATAGGTGTCTGTTACCCATATCCTTCATGCTACAGAGCTCCATAGTACCCCAATGAATATTGGATGATTTTATACAAAAGGTCAAGTTTTGAAAAAGTATTTCATTCAAATTTGACATTCAGATGATAAAATTACTTTTGTCAATGTCTTCCTGGTCAGCTGAGCGTCATGACCCCTGGGTCACTTGTTACAACTGTTGAAACTTTGTCTCTGTACAATAAACATTACCATCATGTCATAATTCAAATTTGTTCAAATGGTTTTGGTTCAGTGAATTTTGGCCAAGTTATGGGAAGCTTAACTTAGCCATTTTTCTGTATTTTCCTATATGAGTTATAAACCTGCAAAACATTTTTCGACTGATACCACTGAGGCTAATTTGTTTAATATTTTACAAGAATAATCCCCTGAATAATTCTTAAAATAATTGTCTTTTATGGTTCCAAAGAATGAATTTTGGCTGAATTATAAAGATTGAATTGAGTCATTTGCCATATATGTTAGCTGTGTGCAGCATATACATCTAGCCTGGCACCAGTTTATCAGCATTGGTTACATCATGCCATTAAACATTTAGATTTCAGGTTATATATAATTAATATTGACAAGAATGTTTTTTAAAAGCTTTTAAAAAATGTTGATTTATGATTTTAGATATTCCTCATGCCAGGCAATGTTTACAATTACAGGTATACAGCTCTCTGTAGGTATATAAAGACGGCTGTACATGGATTATAAATAATTAGTATCCATACACTACTTATTTCAAGAATTTACCATCAGTGAGATGTATCTGTATTATAATTTTGCATTCAGTATACATCTGTAGTAATTTTTAGCGAACCTGTTAGCTAATGTGATGGTGTTTGGGCGTCCAGCTTCTGTCATCTGTGCAATAACCCATACTATCTCAAAAACAGCTGGAGCTAGCATCATGAAATTTAATGCAAAATATTAGCCATCTGTAAAACTCTGCATTTTCTTAGATTTTATAGAGAAAAAGCTAAAAAATCTTTTAAAAATCTTCTCTAAAACGGTCAAGCCAAATTGTTCAATATTTCACAGAAATAATCTCTGATACCATCTCTCTCAAGTTTGTTCAAATGGTTAAATTTGGGTGAATTTTGGCCGAGTTACACGAATTTGAACTTAGTCATTTGGCCAAGTAAGCATACTGACATAGAAATCTCAGAAATAACAGAACCTAGCATTACCAATTATTGTGCAAATGTTTGTCACATGACTCATATTTGAAGTTGCGGATTTTTTGGTGCCACCTACATTGACCTGTTTCTTATGGGCAAAATCTCATAATTTTAGCCTCTTTCAGCTTATAATGTTTATGATGAAACTGTCAAGTTGAATCATTCAATTTTTCAAAAGAATTATCCTAGGACATGGTTCTTTCAATCATACAAGAATAGATTGAGTTTGTTGATTTTTGGTTGAGTTGTGAAGAGCTTAAGTTGGTCTTATGGCCATTATTATGTCTATTTCAAACTGAGGACTGCAATGGTGTTCTTCTTAAAATTGTTGTATCAATTATAACTTCTATAACATTGCACAAAAATTAATCTTAGGTGGCCTTTGTTCAAGTTTACTTAAATGATTTTTGGCAGAATTATTGGACCTTTAACAATGAAAGGACTGCATCTTTGATTATTATGGATATTTTTGGTAAAAAGTTTATGAATATGTCAGCTTTAAAAAAAAGCATTTTCAAATTTCCCAAAGTCATTCAGTATGTGTAAACAGATTTACCAACAGGCAAAGATTGTGTCTCTATCTTTTAAATAGGTAGAGAAACTGCCAACTGTTTCAGATTTGGCAACAGATCAAGAGCTCATTCAGTGCAGCCAGATATAGGTCAAGAGTTCAATCAGTGCAGCCAAGCACAAGGCGTGTGATCACCGCATGGGTGTCAAGTGAACACCTCATGGGCAGCATGTGATCAGCTCATGGGTAGCAATAGATCACCTCATGGGTGTCATGCCCCTCAGGGCTGTATGTGGAGCCAGTCTGTGAGCTTATGCAATGATGTGGCTACTATTTCAGATTTGACAACAGGCCAAATGTCAGTCAGGATCTATTTATAGCTTTGGCAGACTGCACTCAGTGCAGCCAGGTATAGGTCAGGAGTTCACTCAGTGCAGTAGCTGCATTCTATTTATAGCGTTGGTAGACTGCCCACTGCATCAGATTTGGCACCAAAGTTCAGCCTGGATCTATTTATAGCTTTGGCAGACTGTGGACTATGCCAGATTATGCAACAGGCCAAGAGTTCACTTAGTCCCACCAGGTACAGGTCAAAAGTTCACTCAGTCTAGCCAGGTGCAGGTCATGAGTTCACTCAGTACAGTAGCCTGAGCTAGCAAATTTGTCACAGTTCATTCGGGGCAACTGCCTTTCTCACCTAAGCCTGGTCAGCCCCATGCATCAGACTCTTGAAGGTCAGTTTGATGTATTGGCCTGATATTTTGACCTGTCCATGTGTCTTTGATGGATTTCTTGTTTACAAGACAGATGTCACCACCTACAATGACTTTTGCACAGTGCATGTGCCTGCTTATTTCTACAGAGGAATTTGATATATCAGCTTTAAATTGGGCATATTTATACATATCAAATAGCTTTGTTGTATACAAGACTGGTGGTGCCACCTACAATGATATTTGCCTGCTTATTTCTCAGGATGTGTTTGATGTATCAGTCTGAAATTGGGCATATGTATATATTTCTGATAGCTTTGTTGTATACAAGACTGGTGGTGCCAGCTACAATCATTTTTGTGTTGTGTGCACCAATGCCAGAATTTCAGCAGTGATGTTTGTGTAATTGTTTCTTATTCAAAATGTTAAGTACTTGCATTGTTCAATAAATGAGAAGTAATGGTCTAGCATGAGGCATTATACCTGGTGTATTTCCCAATGCACAGGTTCGCATTAGGCCTGTAGGCCTTGTTAAAATTATCCAAGCCTAAATCAGTTGAACCACAGAAACCTGATTTTTCATGGAATCATTTTCCTGACATTGCTGTATATAGATTCACCAGTAATGTAATTACACAGTGTTACTGGCTGGTAATCTTGTGTCAATAAAGTCTCCTGCAGATTGTCCCTGCTTCATGGCTGTTTATGTGTTGTGATGTTGACTGTTACAGACAGCAGGAGCAGAAGCTTAGAGAGCAGCACAAGGCGAGCATGGAGGAGCTGCAGGCACATTTCATGAAGGAGAGCCAGGAAAATCTAGCACAGTTCAACGAAGCCCAGGAGATGCTGAAAGACAAGATATCAGCCTTACAGATCATGTCAGTAACAAATTACTGTCTAATACAGCTACAGATAATTTCAGTAACAAATTACTGTCTAATACATCTACAGATCATGTCAATAACAAATTACTGTCTAATACCTCTACAGATCACGTCCAGAACCATTACTGTCTAAAACAGCAGTGCATTTCATACTGTTTAAAGTAGAATGTATCATATTCAGAGGCAAGATATCAGCCCTACAGATCATGTCAGTAACAAATTTCTACCTTATACATCCACAGATCATGTCAGGAACCATTACTGTCTAAAGCATCAGCACATTTCATACTGTAAAGAGTAGAATATATCAAACTTCAACAAGGCTGAGGCTATCAGCCTTACAGATAGTCAGTGAAAATAATCTCTAGTGACTCAGTGGGTTTCATAGTATACACAGAGGAATTCATCAAACTCCAGGGATTTCATGATGACTGTGTGCTGGTTATTTTCTACCATTTAGCTGACACCAAACTTAACCTTCCTTGGTAATTTTGCTCAAATTAAGAATTGCTGACATGTGTAGGTATAACTGTACCTGCACCATGATCAGACATAAAGTATAGCTGACATGTGTAGGTATAACTGTACCTGCACCATGATCAGGCATAAAGTATAGCTGACATGTGTAGGTATAACTGTACCTGCACCATGATCAGGCATAAAGTATAGCTGACATGTGTAGGTATAACTGTACCTGCACCATGATCAGGCATAAAGTATAGCTGGCATGTGTAGGTATAACTGTACCTGCACCATGATCAGGCATAAAGTATAGCTGACATGTGTAGGTATAACTGTACCTGCACCATGATCAGGCATAAAGTATAGCTGACATGTGTAGGTATAACTGTACCTGCACCATGATCAGGCATAAAGTATAGCTGACATGTGTAGGTATAATTGTACCTGCACCATGATCAGGCATAAAGTATAGCTGACATGCGTAGGTATAACTGTACCTGCACCATGATCAGGCATAAAGTATAGCTGACATGTGTAGGTATAACTGTACCTGAACCATGATCAGGCATAAAGTATAGCTGACATGTGTAGGTATAACTGTACCTGCACCATGATCAGGCATAAAGTATAGCTGACATGTGTAGGTATAACTGTACCTGCACCATGATCAGGCATAAAGTATAGCTGGCATGTGTAGGTATAACTGTACCTGCACCATGATCAGGCATAAAGTATAGCTGACATGTGTAGGTATAACTGTACCTGCACCATGATCAGGCATAAAGTATAGCTGACATGTGTAGGTATAACTGTACCTGCACCATGATCAGGCATAAAGTATAGCTGACATGTGTAGGTATAATTGTACCTGCACCATGATCAGGCATAAAGTATAGCTGACATGCGTAGGTATAACTGTACCTGCACCGTGATCAGGCATAAAGTATAGCTGACATGTGTAGGTATAACTGTACCTGCACCATGATCAGGCATAAAGTATAGCTGACATGTGTAGGTATAACTGTACCTGCACCATGATCAGACATAAAGTATAGCTGACATGTGTAGGTATAACTGTTCCTGCACCATGATCAGACGTAAAGTATAGCTGACATGTGTAGGTATAACTGTACCTGCACCATGATCAGGCATAAAGTATAGCTGACGTGTAGGTATAACTGTACCTGCACCATGATCAGGCATAAAGTATAGCTGACATGTGTAGGTATAACTGTACCTCAACATGATCAGGCATAAAGTATAGCTGACATTTGTAGGTATAACTGTACCTGCACCATGATCAGGCATAAAGTGTAGCTGACATGTGTAGGTATAACTGTACCTGCACCATGATCAGGCATAAAGTATAGCTGACATGTGTAGGTATAACTGTACCTGCACCCTGATCAGGCATAAAGTATAGCTGACGTGTAGGTATAACTGTACCTGCACCATGATCAGGCATAAAGTATAGCTGACGTGTAGGTATAACTGTACCTGCACCCTGATCAGGCATAAAGTATAGCTGACATGTGTAGGTATAACTGTACCTGCACCATGATCAGACATAAAGTATAGCTGACATGTGTAGGTATAACTGTACCTGCACCATGATCAGACATAAAGTATAGCTGACATGTGTAGGTATAACTGTTCCTGCACCATGATCAGACGTAAAGTATAGTTGACATGTGTAGGTATAACTGTACCTGCACCATGATCAGACGTAAAGTATAGCTGACATGTGTAGGTATAACTGTACCTGCACCATGATCAGACAAAGTATAGCTGACATGTGTAGGTATAACTGTACCTCAACATGATCAGACATAAAGTATATCTGACATGTGTAGGTATAACTGTACCTGCACCATGATCAGACATAAAGTATAACTGACATGTGTAGGTATAACTGTACCTGCACCATTATCAGACATAAAGTATAGCTGACATTTGTAGGTATAACTGTACCTGCACCATGATCAGGCATAAAGTATAGCTGACATGTGTAGGTATAACTGTACCTGCACCATGATCAGGCATAAAGTATAGCTGATATGCGTAGGTATAACTGTACCTGCACCATGATCAGGCATAAAGTATAGCTGACATGTGTAGGTATAACTGTACCTGCACCATGATCAGACATAAAGTATAGCTGACATGTGTAGGTATAACTGTACCTGCACCATGATCAGACATAAAGTATAGCTGACATGTGTAGGTATAACTGTACCTGCACCATGATCAGGGATAAAGTATAGCTGACATGTTTAGGTATAACTGTACCTGCACCATGATCAGGCATAAAGTATAGCTGACATGTGTAGGTTTAACTGTACCTGCACCATGATCAGACATAAAGTATAGCTGACATGTGTAGGTATAACTTTACCTGCACCATGATCAGACTCAAACTATAGCTGACATGTGTAGGTATAACTGTACCTGCACCATGATCAGACATAAAGTATAGCTGACATGTGTAGGTATAACTGTTCCTGCACCATGATCAGACATAAAGTATAGCCGACATGTGTAGGTTAACAGTACCTGCACCATGATCAGACATAAAGTATAGCGGACATGTGTAGGTATAACAGTACCTGCACCATGATCAGACATAAAGTATAGCCAACATGTGTAGGTAAAACTGTACCTGCACCATGATCAGACATAAAGTATAGCCGACATGTGTAGGTTAACAGTACCTGCACCATGATCAGACATAAAGTATAGCGGACATGTGTAGGTTTAACTTAATTGCACCATGATCAGACATAAAGTATAGCTGACATGTGTAGGTATAACTGTACCTCAACATGATCAGACATAAAGTATATCTGACATTTGTAGGTATAACTGTACCTGCACCATGATCAGACATAAAGTATAGCTGACATGTGTAGGTATAACTGTACCTGCACCATGATCAGACATAAAGTATAGCTGACATGTGTAGGTATAACTGTACCTGCACCATGATCAGACATAAAGTATAACTGACATGTGTAGGTATAACTGTACCTGCACCATGATCAGACATAAAGTATAGCTGACATTTGTAGGTATAACTGTACCTGCACCATGATCAGACATAAAGTATAGCTGACATGTGTAGGTATAACTGTACCTGCACCATGATCAGGCACAAAGTACAGCTGACATGTGTAGGTATAACTGTACCTGCACCATGATCAGGAATAAAGTACAGCTGACATGTGTAGGTATAACTGTACCTGCACTATGATCAGACATAAAGTATAGCTGACATGTGTAGATATTAAATATATTTAACATGTCACTATATTTCATTTCCTTCATTTTGTTGGTGTTGTGTAGGCTGGAGGAAGCTGAGGACAGGTATCGTAATCGTGATTCTCGTCCAGAAGATTTGGAACGCATTGCTCAAGTGGAAAAAGCATTACTTGACAACCAGGAGCTTATGCAGCGCCTTCTGGTGAGTAGAGTTAAAACTAAAATTCTTGTGATATGTTGTTCATGAAGAATCTCAGTTATTGTATCATAAGACAAAGTCAATATGCTTTGGTTTAGGCACGGTCATGCAGCCGCTGCTGCCACAGAGATTTCATTCAGGTGACATAACTCAAACAAAATATTTCAAGGATCTTTACCAAATTTGACATGTACATAAATATGGATGAAAGGATGAGGCCTTTTTAAAATCGGGTCATAACCTTTACGACAAGATTGACCTTGAAATAATAGAGCCTTTTTAAAATGGGGTCATAACCTTTACGACAAGAGTGACCTTGAAATAATAGATCCATTTTGGAGGAAAAATCACACAAATTCTTAAATATCTCAAGAAATCTTGCATGGTTTTATCCAAAAATCAACTTGAACGAAGATCTTTGATGGTGTTGTCATGTACCAAAAATTTTGTGATGCCATCTGGTATCCTTTTCTTGTTTTCCTGCCGTTTAATACCCAAATAATTTCAACACTGTACTGTGAGCATTACAAGTATAAAACTAATGGACAGATTTCTTTCATATTATACATATACATAGACATGGGTTATGGGATCATGTATATTTAAATTTGGGTCATGACCTCTCCTATGAGTGGCTTTGACCTTGAATATTGTCATATATGGTGAAATCACACAAAATCATTAATATCTCAATAAGGAATGTATGGATTGGTCCAGAAATCAAAGTGACTGGTGATCTTGGGTAGCTTTGTCTTCTGCAGAATACAGGTGGTGCCACCTTCTGTCCTTTCCTTATTTTCATGCCTTTAAATACCCAATCATTGCACTTTCACAGTACTGTGAGCATTATAAGTCAATGCAACTTGACAATTCTGTGAGCATAATAAGTAAAAAAAAATTGTGCATGTCCATTGATCTTGGATACCTGCATCTTGCATTCAAGAATGGTGATGCCATCTGTAATCGTTTTTGTGTGGTGTCCATTTGAACATTTGCTTAAGGGAAAAATTGCTCATATTTCAGGAGTGTCTCAATGTATTGGTCTGAAATTTGGCATGTACATACATCTTGGAGAGTTTTCTCATAGACCAGGCAGGTGGCACCACATACCTTCCCGTTTCCATAGAATAAATAAATGTCCTTTTCTCAGAAACGATTTGGCCTATTGGCCTGAAATTGTGCAAGTCCATAGACCTTGGATACCTCCATTTTTTATTGAAGACTGGATGTGCCATCTGCAATTGTTTTTGTGTGGCATCCATCCGTACATTTTCTTTAGGTGAAATGTAATGTTTTTTGTAATGTTTTCTGAGTATATGTATTGGTATTGTATATTGTATATGTTTTGTCTGATTAAATTTTATATAAAAAAAGAAAGAAAAAGAAAACTGCTCATATCTCTGGATTAGTTCAGTGAGTTGGTCTGAAATTTGGCATGTACATACATCTTGGAGAGTTTTCTTGTAGACCAGACAAGTGGCGCCACTTACCTTCCCGTTGTCATAGAATAAATAAATGCAATTTTCTCAGAAGTGTTTTGCCGTATTGGCCTGAAATTGTGCATGTCCATCAATCTTGGATACCTCCATCTTGTATTCAAGACTGGTGGTGCCATCTGCAGTTGTCTTTGGGTGGCTTCCATCCATCTATTTGCTTTTTTTTTTATAAAAAAAGGCTTATATCTGAGGAGTGGATGGATATATCAGCCTGAAATTTTGGCAGGTGTATCTGTTGTGGATAGCTATGTGAGAGTGGCCTTGACATTAAATATATCCCATATTTGGTGAAAAATATTGTTTCTCATGTTGAAAGATGGAAGAAACCACCATTGCTTGCCAAGTGTCAGTATATGCTGCTGAATATAGGGGGCCTATTTTTAAAGACGGGGGGGGGGGGGGGGGATTAATTGTCTAGATATACTAAGAAATTCTAGCTTTTAGGTAATTTCTTTTATCAGTTAACACAAATTTGGCTTTTTTCATAATCATGAACAGGAAACAGAATATATAATATAATGAACAGGAAACAGATAGGATAATATAAAATATGATATTATGACCAATATAATATAATGAACAGGAAACAAAATATAAAATATAATGAACAGGAAACAGAATATTTGATAATGAACAGAAAACAGAATATAAAATATAATGAACAGGAAACAGAATATATGATGTAATGAAAAGGACACAGAAATATGATATTATGACCAGGAAACAGAAAGGATAATGTGATGAACAGGAAACAGAATATATAATATAATGAACAGGAAACAGAGTATATGATATAATGAACAGGAAACAGAAAGGATAATGTTATTAACAGGACACAGAATACAGTTGAGTCTGTTTATTGTCATGTCGGTGGTACATGCTTAAATTATCATAATAACCAGGATGTGACATTATACAGGCTTCAACATTGATGTCATTTTGCTTCATAGAATAAGCGCTATGTCTCACATGAAATTAAATAAATCCTCAATAAAAAGGAAACTGAACCGTTTATTAATATTTTTATTGCACACTAGCATTTCAAATTACATTTATGCGCACCTGAAAATTTATTTCCTGTAATTTTTGTGCCGCATGTAACAATAACTGACCAAAATCTGATTTGCCAACAGAAAGTGACGTAGCGTCTTGGTCACGAGGTCAGATGTCTGAAAATATGCGGCACAGTTATAACGTTATGCGACTGCAAACTGTTTTACTAGATAATTCTTGCACTTTCCGACACTTGCATCATATTTTCTGGATGTTTTATTCATGACTGAAAATTCCATGATCGTCTTTATGATAGGAATGCATTTTCGGGCAGTTGGCATTGTCAAACGATTGTTAAGTTTCACGGCAATTGAGGTTTTGGATCGGGTATTGCTTCCAGTGGTCTCAAAACCTCCAGCTTTTCGTGGAACCTTCAAGGGGATATCCAGCCGTAAACACTGTGAACAGCTAGTGCTTCATATCATTTGGCAAAAAGTCACTGGGGTGTAAGTCAGGAGTTCATCATGTATGGCATGTGATCGCAAACATTGCCCTTGTTAATGAACGAAGAAACGCAGTGATCATAGTTTCTTAAGACATTAATATGCCGGTAAATAAGTGCTGGTGAGTAACCTGCATGCATCACTGCAATTGCCTGCAGCGCACAGGAGGGAGAGGAAATCGTTTCATACACCTGACCAATTACAGGCTCTTAGCCTCTTTGATCTTTGTGTCGGTGATTTTTAGCTCAGCTGACTATAAGTCATCTGAGCTATAGTCGTGGTCCATTGTCCGTCGTCTGTCCGGATGTCCGTCCGTCCGACTGGCACGTTTCGACACCATTGGACCTACAAATCTGAAATTCGCTATACAGTTAGATGTCCCCAAAATCTCCTACCATGCCAAAAATTGGGTCAATAGGACTTTGTTCCTTCGAGATATTAAGGAAAAACCTCAATTTTTTATTAGAAATCTATTTTCCCACTTCAGGACTGCCTTATATCAAAACCACTCATCTGGTTTTCTTCATATTTACCATAAATATTTCTCTATATAGTTCCTATGTTCATGCCAGAAATTAAGTCAGTATTATTTAATTTAAAAAAGTTATAGGCCCAAACATAAAAAAATCAGGAAAGATATTTGGTCACTTAAGACCAAAAGTGTTAAAGGTAGGGACTTTTTTTCAGTAATACAACTTTAATTGATCAAAATTTAATTGTATACCAAAAATTAGATCAAAATCTGTTAAATTTTTTTAAATATTGGCAAAAATATAAAATTGGTACCTTAAATTTTACCCAAGTTTGACCATGGCATGTTTTTTTCCTGTAAGTACTGTGGATTTAATTTTCACAGCATGTTTTTGTTAGCATTTTGTCTGTTTACACCAAAAAATTGAAACCAGTTCATGAAAAACTGTAGATTTTATTCAAGTTTTCAAGCACCATGTCACATCAAGTTTACATCAAGCTAGTGTTATGCAGTTTGCTAGAGCTCAGCTCCCCAGCTTCAGCTCTAAGTTCCTTAAATTTAGCATACAGTTAGATGTCTGCAAAATCCCCTATCATGCCAAGAATTTGATCACTTGGACTTAATTCATTCGAAATATTAATGAAAAACTTCATTTTTCCATTAAAAACGCATTGTTACACTGTAAGACTTGCTCATATCAAAACCACTGATCTGACTTTGATCATATATATAATATACATATTTTTCTATACATTGCACATGCCAGAAATGATGTCAGTATTGCGTAATTGTTTTAAGTTATGGGCCCAAACACTTTTTAAAAAATCAAGAAATATATTTACTCCCTTAACAAGTGGATTGCTGAAGCTAGAGATTTTTTGTCAGGGATGTAACATTATTTAATCAAGATTCAATTGAATACCAAAAATCAGTTCTGAATTTTCAGATTTTATAAGTTATTTGTATCTATATATTAATAGCATAAGGCGATTTTTGTGATTTTCCGTATCTCCTCTGATACCGCCGTACGGATTGCTGTGATTTTCGACATACATATGCTCTGGGTTTGTCCGAAGATATTCCGCCCCCTTTTATTTGCAATATTTGCGTATTACCTGCATAATTAATAATTTTAATATTTGCTCCCCCATGGGCGCCTCTTTTCTTTGTGTCTTTGGGCCCGGTAACACAATGGCCATAGGGTGTGTGATGGCGGGACAGAGTTTTACTCCGGGGGCCCTATCTGGGGTTTTCTAACATTTCGTGGTGACTGGCCCGAAATAATCCGCATTGGTGATCCCTTCTCAAAAGGCAACCTCCGCGCAGCAAAAAGGTCTATTGTGCACAAGAGGAGAATGCTTAAAAGGGGGATCTTTTAAAGAATGAAAATTTTCCGAACGTAAGTGATTGCAGGGCAGTGTGTAAAACCTGGACCCCACGGTCCCCGGACCCCGAAAACCAATTTCCTCATTTTTCATCATTTAAACCGATTAAAACCACTATTGCTGATGAAAAAACAGAGCAAAGTCCCTAAATGTTGCAGCTTTGAAAATGACCGATTCATTGAAAGATTTAAGTTAACAAAAACCTTCCGATGAAGATGGACCTCATTTAACTTGACTTTGCTGACTGTTCCATTTTGACGGACAGTAACCACCGCTCATATTTTTTTATTTATGACTGAAAGAGGAATAAAATAGCTCTCATGTCACATACTAAATATAATTTTTATGTTTTATTATAAATGACAATTTTATACTGGGGGAAATTTATTTGATGTGCACTAACAGTTGTTGCGGACCCGAGACTGATAATTCCGAGCTCTTCCACATCACAACAGGTTTCGTGTTCCATTCATACCAACCATGCAATCTAAAGCTGGCAATAATATAAAAACCGAAAGGAAATGTTGATTACTTGCATTTCAAGCAACTATAGGTTCCAAAATAATGATTTTGTAAATGTGTTTAATTATTGTACTTTTTAAAACGCTACACAAATGTAATAAATAGCATATATAAAATTATGAATAAAAACTGAGACATAAAAATGTAAAAATACAAATAATAACACAATAATTAATCACATGGGTGTTATGGTTAAACGTGATGTGAAAATATGTACTAAAGAAATGGTAAAACAACAAGTAAACGGGGTCAGTGTAGTACGTGAGGTCCGTGCGCCAGGGTCCGTAACTGTTAATTATCAATTTTTTGTGCAAATCAGACTATTTCTACTAATTTTTAACCAAACATAATATTAAATATGTCTTTAATACGTTTATGCTAAAATATCTGGATAAATTACCATGAAAGTTTCAGAATTACCAATTTTTTTCTTGGGGTCCGGGATCCGGAGTCCGTGGGGTCCGAGTTTTACACACTGCCTGAATGCAGTGATTGTCTCACCGGAAAACATTGGCTTAGCTTTCAAACAGGAAAGGTCCTTGGGAGTGCGTGATATTTAAAAAATATATACAACCTTTATATGTACCATATAATATAATGCTACCACGAACTTTTGCGCAGCGGAATTGCCCGACCATGTGAGTGCTCAGTTTTTGTGCCTGATAACGGGAATGCAATTATCGAGAACACGTCCCATGCAAGATAACAGGTTCCTTTACTGGCGGATTGACGGGGTCGGAGGGCAACTTTAAATGGCGATGTTCAGCATAATATATTTTCATATAAAATGACTTTATTTATCACTTCTTCGAAAATTCTCCGGCCAATCGCTTGGCTTCATTTAGTTTTATGCATAACACCATGCATATAATGAATCTATATATTAATAGCGGAACGCGATTTGTGTGGTCTTCCGTATCTCCTCTGGACATTACGGATTGTCATGGTTTTCATCATACATATGCTCTGGGTTTGTCAGAAGATATTCCACCATTCTACAGGAACATATTCGTCCAAGTCATCCAGACTCGGACACAAGGCCAACTCAAAAACAGAATACTTATACCAAATTTCAGATTCAAAGAGATCCTATGACGGTTACAACCAAGACTTTCATCTATGATAAGCTATTTGACATCAGAACTAAATGCTCGCCCAAAACTGCGTAGCACAGGTAATTGCTAGTAAATATAAAATTAGTACCTTAAATTTTGCCCAACTTTGACCATGGCAGGTTTGTTTCCTGAGAGCACTGTTGATATAATTTTCATATCATGCACACATAAGGATTTCATCTTTGTAGTTTAGAAAGCTGAAAGAAATTGGCCAAATATTGTAGCTTTTATTAATGTTTTTATGAGACCATGTCAGACCCAGGCTTAATCCAGCCCCTCTTCAGTCACCTGTATGTTGACCTTGTTGACCTTTCATCAGATTATGCATGCTTGAGCGAAGCATACACTGGGGCAGCCAGGCAGCTAATGCCCAGCCACAGTTGATCCAGGTGTCCAACCCAACTCATCTAGTAGCTGTTTTGAGAAACAACATAACAATAAATTAATATTTTTGTATTGGTTTTTTTTATAACAAATTAAAGAAAAATTAATAGAAAAGGAATTTGTTAGTTGACGAGTAACAGAAAATTAACTTGCAGTTACTGATGATGTAAGAATCTTGTATGGATGGATAGAATGTCAATGTCAATGTTATTCCAAATAACACCATGCAGTCACCTATGGTATTTTTCAGTGAAATTTTAATGATAAAAAAATAAATAATATTATTCATTAATAATAATTAGGGATCATATGAAGGAAATTAATGATAGACAAAGATGCAGTTGATAATATTAATCTAGATTCCTACTGTGTCTAGTGTGTAGATTGATGTGAAAGTAGTCCAAAGTGAATATATTACATTTATTTTTTTTAATATAAATAAAAGCCATAAAACCAGGTACTTATGATCATTATTTAAATTTGTGAATTTTGTATTTTCTGGAATCTCAACATCTTTGTTTGGCTAAAACTGAATAAATACTAGACATGGTGCGAATGCTTTGCAAATGTATTTGAATACGAATATGAATATGTACTGCATTAAAAAATTTTATTGCATAAGAATGGGAATTCAGGTAAAAATGAAAGTATTTGAATACCAGTGCAGATACTTTCAAAATGTATTAATGAATGCATTCATGAATATATGATATAATATTATTTCAATAATCATTTCAGTTATATTTGTATCTGCCAAAACAGAGTTTTGCAGATACTATGTTTTCAGCTGCACGCCACCGCCGCGTAGGTGTCCGGAGAACTCCTCTGTAACCGCTGGGCGGAATTTTACGAAATTCATCCAAGCAGACATCCAAGCTCATATCTCGGGAACCGTTTGACCGATCAGGAAAATTTTTTTGCTCAAATGTAGCCCTTGGAGAGCTTTATAACATACACAAAAAATGGTGGCGCCACCTGCAACCATGTTTGCACAGTGTCCATCTGTTTGTCTGCCTTGGGTTATAATCACTCATATCTCTGCAGTGACTTGACTAATTCACCTGAAATTCGGCATGCGTATACATCCTGGATAGCTTTTCTGATTTTATGACAGGTGGCGCCACCTACATTCACGTTTACACTGCAGACATCCAAGCTCATATCTCAGGAACTGTTTGACTGATTGGGCCAAAAGTTTGCATGTGTATAGATCTCACATAGCTCTTTATCATATGCAAAACTGGTGGCGCCACCTGCAGCCATTTTTGCACAGCTCTCGTCTGTTTGTCTGCCATGGGATAAAATCACTCATATCTCGGCAGTGGTTTGACATATCTGCCTGAAATTTTGCAGGTTTATACATCCCCGACAGCTCTCTTGATTTTATTACAGGTGGCGCAACCTGCATTCTAGTTTATGCAGCAGACATCCAAGCTCATATCTTGGGAACCGATTGACCGATTGGGCCAAAGTTTTGCATGTGTATAGTTCTCACATAGCTCCTTATCATACGCAAAACTGGTGGCGCCACCTCCAACCATTTGTGCACAGCCTCCATCTGTTTGTCTGCCACGGGCTAAAATCACTCATAAACATATAGTGTTTTGACTTATCTGCCTCAAATTTTGCATATGTATACAACTTGGATGGCTTTCTGGATTTTGTGGTAGGTGGCGCAACCTACATACACCATTTGGCTGCAGACATCCATGCTAATATGCAACACTTCACTCTATTTCCCCTTGCCACTCAATCCATGCCTCACTTCACCCGTTCCACTCTGATTTAGGCGGATACATGTAGTCGCTTGTCAACTACCCGTATTCTAGTTAATTTTAAAAAATCATATGATTTTCTTGTTTGTTTTTTTCATAAAAATTATATTGGCACAATATTTGTTATTTAATTTTAATAAATAGTTAAACTCTTGTATTATATGTTCTGCTTATAAGTTATATGGCCATGTCAAAATCTGTGTGACAATAGCACTCCATTTGTTAATAAAATAAATGAAATCAATCCTCTCCCCTGTCTCCAAAGATACTATCAAAATCATACATAAGCTAAACACCAACAACTCATAATAAAGCTTATATTTATTACCACACAAAACAAGCATGTGCCTCTTTCCCAAATCATATTTTTTATCATGTATAACAGCTGAGCGCCGTGACCCATGGGTCCCTTGTTTATGTGATATTAACTGTGAACTGGTATTACTGCCAAGGGTTCCAAGCATGACAATAAACAGGATTTTGACAATATTCAGTGATATTAAAGGGTCATATTTACCATTGTATATAGAGGAAATGGTTTGGGATTTCCGATTTATGTGACAATAAACGGGATTTTCTATTAACCGATATGACACAAAGTGGACTTGAGTGTATATAATATAATGAACAGAAAACTGAATAAACAATATAATTAACATTAAACAGAAAAGGTAAAAGAATGGATAGGAAAATTTTGACTGTTGTCTTTGTTCCTGAAAAATATGACAATCTTGATACCATCCAGTTTCACTTAATATAGTTGGATTTTAGATTTGATCCAGTGAGGACCAGTGGTAACTGATGACATTGCTTATGTGTAAGGTGACCTGTAGGCATATAAGCTTCTGACAGCTGTTTAAAACTCTAAAATGAATCCTAAAATAGTCATCTTCAATAAGGAAATTTTTCTGCCGTATTTTTTAAAACAAAACATGTCCATGTCAGCTGATTAAATTTTGCACCTTTATATCTTTATTTACACATACTCCAAATTATATTTGATTTTGTTGAGGTGTAACTTATAGGAGATGTCTTTCATGTTACAGGATGAGAAGAAGTACTACCAGATGGAGCTAGTGAACAGAGAGACAAACTTTAACAAGGTCTTCAACGCAAATCCTCAAGTTGGCCTTCTCAACCCACTTGTGGTCAAGGTAGGCTCATGAACCTCAGATCATGAAGTTGCTAGCTGGTGCTGCCACCTACTGGCTGACTACAACACTAAGTCAAATTGAACAGTAATAATCACAAGTGAACATTCATATGATGACACAAATACTTCCACAGTAGAGTGGCTGAATGTGATGTATTAACTTTACTGTAGGTATGCTCAACATGATTCCATAAGAATCAAACATTCAGTAAGAGCTTTTTTAGCAGCAAATTTTCTGAATTTAATTTTTGTATTGATTTAGTTTATTTGAATTTTATTTCAACAGAAGAAAGGTAAAAACCAGAGTGCTCCATCCCTGAACGTTGGTACCCGACTAAACCCGCTGCCTGGCTCACCGATACACCACGAGAGAATCAATCCCAACAACCCACTCCCTCCAATGAAGAAGTTTGTCAGGTGAACACAGTGGTGCCATGGAAACATTGACTTGCCAAAGTTTTGTTTAATACAATGTGGTACATATTTACTGTTAACAATTTCTTTAACTTGACAGCTTGTGAGACCCTCCTTTCTTATTTATACATTGGAAACAGCTATTATCAGTTTTTTAATCTAAAAGCATTGTTTTTTTTTTTTGTTAAAATTGTTGTCATCATTTGCACAATATGAAAAAAACTTATCATTCCATTCTAACGTTGCATTTATCAGTTAAAAGCAGACATTAAGGGCCAACATTAAAGAAAATTACCACTTGCCCAGAGGACAAGTGAAGCCAAAAATTCACCAGTCTTCTGGTTAAAGCAAGTAGTCCTTAAAGTTATATTGTTTCTATTTATAAACTAAAATTATAATACAAATCTGTTTTGTGACCTTTTTGGGGTGTTTGGTGGTTTACTTTCAAAGGTCATAAGTCTGTACATGATTAATTTATTATTTGTTTTCATTTATTACAACATGTCAAGGACATGGCCTAACATATCAGTAGCCCAGGGGGAAAGTTCAGACATCAGGTCAAGTTGCCCTCACGATAAATAGTCACCTCATGAGTGGGAGATTTATTTAGTGTCAATCCCTGTCTTCACTGAAATCATCTATATAAATAACATCAGAATCAAATTAAGCAGAACATCTTAGCCAAAGCCAGACACAAAGCTTGTCAATCATTTGATAAAATGTGCAAAGAGAAAAGGTCAAGGTAAGTTTATTTTTATTCTTAGGTCAAATTCAAAAGTATCATTTTCTTTCTGGCTAAACATTTGTTTTTTTCTGTGACCTTATATGGTCAAGGTTGCCCTGAAACAGGTATTTATCATGGGTAGCGTGATTCTGTATGTGGTGATAGTTATAAGTTGGTTAGGGACCTGTGTGTTTCTTGTGAATTGGGCCACTGATCATCAGCTGGTCTGTTGTACTGTGCCAAGTGATTTATTGATATCTTTTCATTTTCTATTCCGTCCATGTTAACCGGAGTGTGATAATGCAGTGCGTTGATGCTGTATGATGGGTAGCTTTTCTACAACCTGTTATTGTATCATGAATCTTTCTTTTACTTGGAAGAATGTTTACTTTTTATATCTATTCATATTTTTTTATACCAGCAAGGATGATTTTGTGTGTAACCCTCCCTGTTTGTGAATTTCCTAAGGGTTTTGATTTGTACTAGCAGATAACAAACCTACAGGATTAAATAATGAAATTAAAGCTACTTAATATTTTATCTATTAAGAGGATAGCTTTCCTTGTATTTATCAGTGGTTTTGCTGCCTTGAAGCTTTATAGGGAAATGTACAAATCATATTATTTTTATTGTTCACGCCACCTGAACTTTCAAGTAGGTTATGTTGAGGATATGAGAGATGAGGGAAACTGGGTATGTGAGATGTGAGCATTCCACTATTTGGTGCTGTATTACACTAGGACAGTAGCTGTGATATGTGTATATTGTAAATAAAACTCCATGTACATGTGATGATAATTAGGCTGCAAGCAAGAGATAATGAAAATAAACCGGACATGTATAGATGTTTTTAAACAGATCAGTGTTCTGCAGAGTATTACCTTTTCCAAAGGAGGAACACATTGTGATATTGACTGCGCTGTGATCTTTCAGCTTGGTTGTGATAATGTTGTATAAAGAATATTCTACATAGTACAGGACCTGTACTACAGGTTATTTCATATATGTAGTACATTTATTATAGTTGTTTTTTCTGCTGACACAATAACAGTATTAATGATCATATTGCATGGCAAGTACTTCATGTACATGTTTTCTGGTTTTGGATCTGTATGAAACCTTTCAGTCATTTCAGTGTTCTGATATTATCAGTCATATCAACAAGGTAAACCAGGATTATGTAAGTGAGAACAGGTGTACAGAAATGTCTCAGAGTATGTATACCAAATACTCTTGATAAAGACGATTTTTGCGGCCTTCTCAAAGGTCATTAGTAGCTAAATAATTTATCATATTCTAACATGTGCCTTGTCTCAAGTGGTTTCCATATTTTTATTAGTCAGGACAAGTACCCTTGTTCCCCTCTCTTTTTGGGGAATAAAACTCAAAATTTTTAAGATGACAGTTTCTGATTTTCTTGATCTTTGAGAAACGTGAATTTTGATCAAATAAAGGGTATGGTAATTGTTATGCGTCAGTTGCCTCATGAAGTTGTCTTAAATCTATTTGCTGGCCTATAGAAGTTGTTTCATTTCTGTAACTGGAGGTGATTTAATTAAAAATTTAAATTAAAATAAAAGAAAAGTGTTGGGGAAAGAGAGCAGAATTTCTGTTTCGCCAAGATATGTAGTTGGAGTTATGACACAGGGGTGGGGGGGGGGGGGGGATGGGGATTTGTCCTCTGTCATAAGGGGGGGGGGGGTTGATCGTTTGTCAGGAGATTCTTTAAGCGAGGGTTTTTATTTTTAGATGGATTAGGCAAATGCCTGTAGATTGTTCCTGTGACGTTTTCACATCAAACAAACAAGGCACATGTATTCTTACATTGCTACACTTGTTCTTAGGTATCAGATTACTGTCACTCTGTCTGTTTGTCTGTCTGTTAGTTCTGACCATTGTCCGTTGGTTAATCAACCTGTTAGGTTTTACAGATTTCAGTGATGGGGCAACAAGAGCTCTGCTTGATTTTAGATATCTAGAATTTACATAAAGATACAAAGCTACTCTGCAGCTCTAGGAAATACCAACTGCATGTTTTATATTTGAACATAATTATACACCAGACCCTGTTGTTTATTTGTATGTTGAAATATAATATTAACATTAAATCTGTCTTTTTATATTTGAATGATTTGTGTTGAAAGACAGACATATCAAGGAAACCGTTTATACCATTTTCATTAACGTATACATCTGTTTGTAAATAACAAATGTATGTTTACACTGTTAAAAAAGTGACTCGCGAACATGAAAAACAAGATGAGATTGTATATATTTGTAAATTTATGAGCCAGGAGACTAGCTGCCTTGGTTTTAATTATTTAAATCAGCCGACCTGGTCAGGTTTTCCTCAGAATAAACTGTTCTTGTAACAAGTGATGAGGCAGCGCGTCCATACATAACTCCACTTTACCCGGCTGTGGAGTACGACAGTTCCGCTAATCTCCCGTCGCTGCACGTCCTATGGCTGTTTTTAGACGTTTGTGGCCAGGTAAAGATGTGAAGAAGACGATGATGACCGGATGTTGGTCCTTCACAAAGTCCCTGCACGTCGGTTTTAGTTCTAAACAGCGCGCCTTGTCTGGTCAAGTCGGTTGCCGGAGATACTATTGTTTCCAGAAACGTCCGTAATTGATTTAGTTTTGGCGGCGAGCAGTACTCGCTGAAACAAACTGCTGTGATTTTGTATTTATTAAAGTGCTTTATTTGGCGTTATAGTGAATAGCAACCACGGATGCTTGTTCATTTCACTGAATTTTTTTAATGATAGCTATAGGTTTCTTTGCGATAGAAGGACAAGGCATGGGGTCTCATATTTACAGCCAATACAGCTCCAAATTTTGATGTATAGGTGTACAGCTTTAAAATTGTGATTTTTATATTGATTTGTGTAAAAAAATTCGTCGAATAAAAAGAACATTGTAGTTACCACAAACTACAGGGAAGCCACACACACACATATATATATTATATTGGCATAGAAATGGAAGCTTAATGTAATAGGCAGGCCAACAGAGGTTACTCACCTTGTAGGGAAGTCAAAGCCCTACATTTTTCATGTGTTTATTTTAGTCTCTGTTGTCACTCACACACGATATGCTGATGGACGAGCCCCGAGGACCTTGTAACGCTCTCTCCGCGCGACATGATTTGCTTGCTTAGTCGAACAATTACAAATGCCCTGGCCGTTACGCTCTTAAAACGTCTTTACTGGTTTTCTTGCTTCCTTAACTTGCCGAAAGGTGTCATATAGATAATAGAAGAATGAATACCTAGATAGAGGCTGAAGCACCATGCCTCTGTTCAAAGTAGTTGTTAGGACGTATAACGTTATTTAATATCATAAAGATAGCAGCTTAGGCTTGGCTCGGACACAGTTAGTCGGAGGTCAGATTGGCCGTGCCCAAAATCATATTTAAAAAATATATTAACCATCCTTAAAGGGACCTGCTCAGATTTCTAATGTGTATTCTTTCCAACAACATGACAGATCCATATGAAACATTAGGTATATTCAGACTATTGGAAAGTTATAAAAGGAACTACGATATTTATTTATGCAGTATATATTTACCAAAACATTTTAAGTGATACTATATAAATCTCGAAATTTAAGATCTCCGTGTAAAAAAAAAATCAGAACGCTTATTTTTTAATTGTATCCGCCTAAACGAAGTTTTGCGGATACTATGTTTTTGACCAGGTTCCGCCGCCGCCGCGTTCGTTTCCGGAGAACTCCTCTGAGACTACTGAACGGATTTTTCCAAAACTTACACCAATTATCGGGTCACATGTAAACTGGTGCCTAACCAAATGGCCTTGACCTCTGACCTTTCATCTCTGCCCAGCGTCCGTTTGTGCGTCTGTTTCGTCTGTTAAAATCACTCATATCTCTGCTGTGGTTTGACTAATTCACCTGAAATTCGGCATGCGTATACATCCGGGATAGCTTTCTTGATTTTATGACAGGTGGCGCCACCTACATTCACGTTCACGATGCAGACATCCAAGCTCATATCTCGGGAACCGTTTGACCAATCAGGAAAAAAATTTACACAAATGTGGCCCTTGGATAGCTTTATAACGTACACAAAAATGGTGGCGCCACCTGCAGCCATTTTTGCACAGCGTCCATCTGTTTGTCTGCCTTGGGTTAAAATCACTCATTATCTCTGCAGTGGGTTGACTTTTCCACCTGAAATTTTGCATGCGTATACATCCCGCATAGCTTTCTTGATTTTATGACAGGTGGCGCCACCTACATTCACGTTTACGCTGCAGACATCCAAGCTCATATCTCGGGAACCGTTTGTACACGTTGTAGACAACCATGCTTATATCTCCGGACTCGTTCGACCAATCAGGAAAAAAAATTTACACATATGTAGCCCTTGGATAGCTTTATAACATACACAAAAATCCATCTGCAATGGTTTGACCATATTAACTGTAATTCGGCATGCGTATACATCCTGGATAGCTTTCTTGATTTTATGACAGGTGGCGCCACCTACATTCACGTTCACGCTGCAGACATTAATGCTTATATCTCCGGACTCGTTCGACCAATCAGGAAAAAAAATTACACAAATGTAGCCCTTGGATAGCTTTATAACATACACAAAAATGGTGTATGGTGCAGCCATTTTTGCACAGCGTCCATCTGTTTGTCTGCTGTGGGATAAAATCATCTCTGCAGTGGTTTGACTTTCCCACCTGAAATTTTGCATATATATTTTGTATATATCTTGGATAGTTTATTGTTCAAATAACAGGTGGCGCCACCTACAATCATGTCTAGTGGCAGATTGTAACACGTGTAACTCTATTTCCCTTGCCACTCAATCCATGCCTCACTTCTCCCGCCCTACTCCGATTTTGGCGGATACACGTAGTCGCTTGTCGACTACCCGTATTCTAGTTACCCCCAGATGTGTCTTATTCGTGCACTTAATTAGAGTAGATCGTTAACTATATTATACAGCTAAAGCAGAGTAAAATGACATTCATTCAATGATATATACACAAATATTATGATGTTAAAGAATGTTTTGTTTAAACAACACGATTCGTCATTTCCTTGGGCCCACAAATGACAAACGGTCACTTATTTTTAATATACTTATTCCTTTAAATAGGGATTTGATAATTAATGAATCAATGATTCCCGTAGGCAAAAAAAAAAAAGATTTGTGATACTCGGATACCCCATGATGAACAATCATGCCCTATAGGACAGTCGTTCAATACCCGTGATGAAATCATTTCCCTTCTGCACAAATAGAAATGCCACCAACACTGCCCGTGTGGTGCATATGACTTTGTGCGCGCGCGTATATATAGCTTCAGAAACGTTAACCATATCACAGTTATTTTACGTCACAGAAATCTTTCATGCCAGAAACAGAAATCATACATAATACAGTCAGAAATCACACATATTACAAGTCAGTATATGTTTCACCTTGATTCATGATCTAAAAAGACCACCCTTTATCGTATAATGTAATAATATTGTAATCATACCCAAAAGCACACCTACATCGGGTATCTCCCTGCATGACTATACTGTGAAAAGCGGTCTGAGACCATTGTCCACCCGAGAAGTAAAAGCAGGGTTTTATTAGGAGGGGGGCAACCTTACATTTAATTTACAACCAATGATACTTTTAACAGGTTAATCTAGGTCAGTGTTGTACTTTTGTTTTCAAGAAATTTCGTTAGATCTTATTCAGTCATAAGTATAGTTTGAATGCTCAGCTGCAAGAGTCTACTGTTGGTCAGATTTAATAATCTTATATAATCAGGATAATTGAGTTGTGTAGAAATATTTTGGTGGTGGGGGGGGGGGCAGAATGTTTATTCTAATATCTGACCACGACCTGTCTATATGGACCAGAACATAATGTACAGTCTGAAGGGCAGGGAAGAAGTTTACTCGCTTTATATCCGATCTGATGAAGCAAGAGAGTCCATATAGTTCCGATGGACTTATGCCATTGCCATGCGGCGTCTGTCCGACCGTCTGTTCAGCGTCCGTCCGCAATTGACCAAATGCTTCTTTTGCTTTATTTCTTGACCGATTTTGATTTTGTTTATTTCATCTGATAAGGCAAGGTGTGGGCTTTGAAAGTTATATACCGAATTTTAAAATCATTAATTATGCAAATTTATTAATTCAAACCTTTTTCAAAGTGACAAGAAATATTTCTTTGCTTTATTTCTTGGCCGACTTTATTCTGTTTATTTTATATCATGTTTGAGCAAATTTATTCAAGTTTTTTTTTCAAATGAAAAATATCTCTTATTTGATAATCTCTTCTGATATTTTTCGACTGATTTTGATTCTGTTTGTTTTACCTAATTAGACTTGATGCCGCCTTGTAGAATTGTGAACCTACAGGTTGGCAAAGTCCTGTTGCGGAAAGTCCATTACACGTACCTATATAGTGAAAATTACATAATATCATGACGGGAAGCCGGATGAGTACCGCGCCATGGACGTGTATACAAGAAATTATATGAGAATTTTGTATTATTTCAGCTTATTAGATGAATTGTAAAAGCACTACCTTAAATATTATTTCATTTATTTAAGTATATTATTTAAGTGCCAAATGCACTGTTTAATCCACTCTAAGGCACTGGACACAATGGGATACATTATGAAGATTTAAAAAAATTGAGAATCAGATAATAAATTTATAAAATTATTTTTAAAAAAATTGCAGCAGACTAGATGATTGAGAAATCAAATATTTTTGCCTTCTCTGTAATTGTTTCCGTAAGCACTGTAGATTAAATTTTAACACATATGGAATTAAACTTTTAAATTATGAAATTTGGAGGCAGATAAAAACAAGGGACCCATGGATCACGGCGCTCAGCTGATCGTGATTGGACTATAAATGTTTCTCCACTGTGATACTATATCAATCGATAAAGCTTATGAATATCATGGACATGTTGGGCTATTATAAAGGAACGTAATGTAATATGTGAGTAAATGATAAATGAAATTACCTGACTGATGGATTAATAGAGTCAAATATAGTGGTTTATTTTTTATTTATTTAGGAGGGGTTGAAAATTGTGATATATTTGAGCAAATATGAATGCAATGACAGCAGTAATAAGCAGTAGTAGAATGATGATAAGGCTATTTGTTGAAGGATCTAAAGTGTATGGTAGTCTGCAGGCTTTCAATTTGACAGATATGATGTTATGATTAACTATGCTGATGAAGTAATTTATGAATTTGTGACTGTATGACACAATATCTCTTTAGTCTTGACAAGGTACATTATTGTGATGCCCACTATGTCTACATATTACACAATATTGACATAATTTCTGGCATGTACATAGGTACCTATGGACGAACAGTTATACAAAATATTAAAGTATGAATATATCTGATTCATCTTGTTCTTGCTTACTGAGGCTGACTTTGGGATGGGGTTCGGAGAAGGGAAAAGTGAGGGCAGCACGAAGGCTATTGTAATGTTTTTCATTTATATAAGAATATGAAAAGCTAAGAGGAAAGGGGCCCTCCTACTTGGTTATAGTAAAGTCCTAAATATATGATTGCAAACTAATACTCTGACAAGACTGTCATGAAGAAAAACAGTAAAAGTTTTGAGATACTGTAATGCATATGAAAATTTACAGATGGACAGGCAAGTGGACAGAATTGACTAATACCTTTATTTCACTTTCAAGGGAATAATGCATTTAAGTTTATATATAATCCTATTTTTTTAAGCATATCAACTTTTTCCATTAAGAAGTTTTTATCTGAATCATTTTTTTATTTACAGGTTTTATAAATTTTTAATAAAAAAAACTGAAAATATAAGTTAAAATTTTAGAATTGTTGCAAAAGTTGCAATCATTATATATCCAGAGTGTAGCTCATATTGGGTCATATTATGCATACACATATTTTATTATTTTTAAATCATAAATGTTTAAACTGAATTTAAAAGAAAATAATGCCACAACATGGCATCAACAAGAATATTCCTTGAATCACTATTAAAAAGTTTTGCACATTGGTTTTCAGTACATGCTTAATTTTATTCACCAAAATAAAATAAAAGATTCAGTAAATTTGATAAAATAAAACATCTTTTCAAATAAAGTATACACACAATGCATCAATATCATTGTGCTAATTACTATCCCAGTTTTAATTTATTACTGGAATTAATAGTCATTTTCACACCTGGTGAAGATTTTACTCCTCTGAAGTAAGAAATTACTTATCTCATGAACATCCACACTTTCATAGCAATACACCACTTTTAAATGTGGTAACTGTTAAAACTGTTAAAATGTAAAACTTTTAAATGACACAATTAAATGTACACTTTAATCATTGTAACCCTGGTGGTACAATACAAAATCTAAAATGTAGCATAGCCTAGAATAAGAATGAATCAAATACAGAAAATAATAACATTCATCTAGTTTATGCACCATCGGGGGGGGGGGGGGTGCAGGGCAGAGGGGAAGCCTGATGGTAGTGGCCAAGCTGACCCAAGGCAAGCTGACTGGGGTGGGTTACATAATGCAAGTGAAGGCTGTACTGCTAGGTGGGCTAGATGTAAACAACACTTGACATGGTGTATGAAAACATGAATAAAAGCTATTCTTTCCAATCCATTTCTTTGAAATTTCAGATTTTAAAAGATTAAATCCTTATGTATATATGCTGTGAAAATTAGATCAACAGTGCTAAAGTTGGACAAAATTTAAGGTATTGATTATATATTTATGCTAATAACTTGAAAAATTTGCAAAATTCAGATCTAATTTTGGGTAAACAATTGAATCTTGATTAAATGAAAATATATTCCTGAAAAAAAGTCTGTAGGTTCAGCAATTTTCATGTTAGGTGAGTAAATATATTTCCTGATTTTTTAAAAAATTGCATTATGTTTTGGCCCATAACTTCAAAATAATACCCAATACTGACCTAATTTTTGGTATGTTCATAGAAAATGTATAAAAGAATGTGAATACTAAATACAATCAAAAACAGATCAGTGGTTTTGATATTAGGCAGCTTTGAAGTGTAACAATGGCTTTTTTTATGGAAAACGGAGGTTTTTTTTCCTTAATATCTCGAAGGAACGAAGTCCTAATGACCCAATTTTCGGTATGGTAGGAGATTTTGGGGACATCTAAAATTATGCCAACAGCCTGGGGAGCATAGAGATGTGCACTGAATGACCTACAGTCATCAAAGTGGACTGCTTTACAATGTAAGGGAATACAACAAGAGCCTCCAAAAAAATTCAATAACTAGCCTTATTTTGCAGCTTTTATTTTCAAATTTCAGATTTTAACAGGTTAAATCATTATGTATACATGCTGTGAAAATTAAATCTACAGTACTTACAGGAAAAAAACGTGCCGTGGCCAAAGTTGGGCAAAATTTAAGGTACCAATTTTATATTTTTGCCAATATTTAAAAAAATTTAACAGATTTTGATCTAATTTTTGGTATACAATTAAATTTTGATTAATTAAAGTTGTATTACTGGTAAAAAGTCCCTACCTTTAACACTTTTGGTCTTAAGTGACCAAATATCTTCCTGATTTTTTTACAAAGTCCATTATGTTTGGGCCCATAACTTTTTTAAATTATAAAATACTGACTTAATATCTGGCATGTACATAGAAACTATATAGAGGAATATTTATGGTAAATATGAAGAAAACCAGATGAGTGGTTTTGATATTAGGCAGTCCTGAAGTGTGAAAATACATTTCTAATAAAAAATTGAGTTTTTTCCTTTATATCGCGAAGGAACGAAGTCCTATTGACCCAATTTTTGGCATGGTAGGAGATTTTGGGGACATCTAACTGTATGGCGAATTTCAGATTCGTAGGTCCAACGGTGTCGAAACGTGCCAGTCTAACGGACGGACGGACGGACAGACAGACGGACGGACAATGGACCACGACTATAGCTCAGATGACTTATAGTTAGCTGAGCTAAAAACATATATTTTAAGTATATTAGAAGACCCTGTTATATTTAACTGTATCGTTCAGATCAGGTTGAGTAGCTACTGGGAGGGAGGGGGGGGGGAGTGAAGTTGTGAAAACACGACTCCTCAGGACCCCTTGTCATTACAGATATGGATACCGTCCTTCCCATACAACTTCTCCAATATATTACTTATTAAATTTTGGAATGTGAAAACAGTGAACAAGATATCTGGTCATATACTGCAGTTTTCTGGAGACATAACACTAGGTACTGTAGCATGGAAAGCAGACAGAGCCACAGGGGTCACCCAGGGTCACAACCTGATCAGACTTGCCTTTGTTTTTCTATTTTTTTTTCTTTAGGCATATAATGTGACCTGTGACGCAAATATCGTCAATTAAGATCCTTAATGTTTTGACGTCATGAAAGTAAGGATTGTGGCCTCATCATACCCACTTATAGTAGTGAAGGAGACAGCTAAAAAGTGATGGCGGACAAGTGAGTGCATGTGTAGCCGGATACGTCAAGCAGTCTTCAGTGTACTTGATCCCTCACCGGCCGCCCACAGAAGTTTGTTAACGTGAAGGAGTCGCACTGTAGTAGTAGGCGGAGCAATACCGAATAACCTTGTCATCAACCTGTCAATCAATCAATCGTAAACATTCTCCGTGCATGCTCCTCAATACTCTTAACTTTTACTGTTTATCCCTTTTTCATAATTTAATACAAGGTTTAAGCGGGTCCAAAATGTTATTTCTGTGTATACCACTGTTCTGAAGATTTATTTTATTTCTTTGATTTATCTGTTTAATGTTTTCTTGATGATACTGGGATAACTGAAGTCCAACTGTTTCATCAGAACTGACGCTTATCAATGAACAATTTTTATCAATTGAGGTTGGACAAAAATGTTATCAAAGGTTTCTCACCTGAAATGGATTCACTGATGGTGTCTTAGTGCACAAATAAAAATCCCACCCGATTCCACCCATGGCAAAGTGTCATTTTCACCCCAAATCTAAGATGGCCGCCATTATAAGGGGTAAAATATTTAAATAGCCATAATTCCATAACTAAATGACATAGAAACACATTTAAGGTGTCATTTCCATCTAACATTAGGATGCCCGTTCATTTGGTGACACGTCTGAGGTCATAAATGGTACACTTCCTGTATTAGGTCAAGGTCAATGTCAAATTTTGCAGATAAAAAGCCAAAATCGCTATGATATGGCATTTGTTTCAACCAAATGTTATAAAAACATATCTCAAGTATTATTTACATTCGACATTAGGCTGCCAATTCTTTTGGTGATACGTCCGAGGTCAAAATGATATATATCATGCTGTAATGTCAAGGTAAAACTTGAAAGAGAAAAAGCAACAATCGCCATGAGATGGCATGGTTTTTGCATGAAAATTACATATAGAAATGCATTTTAAGTTGTCAATTCTAACTAACTGTGGATTGCCCATGCATTTGGTGGTACGTACTCCTAAGGTCATAAAAAGTACATATCATGCATAAAGGTCAAGGTCAAAGTCAAACTTGGAAGAAAAAAGTAATAATCGTCATGATATAGCATGTGTTTTGCAGAAACGTAAAATAGAAGCGCATTAAAAGGGTCATTTCAATCTAAATTTAGTTTGCTAAAGCTTTTGGTGATAGTTTTAAGGCCAGGAAAGGTTCATATCATGCATCAAGGTCAAGGTCAGGTTTTATTGAAAAACACCAGTAATGTCCATGATGCGGAAATGAAAAAGAATATATGCACTCAGGAAATATATGAATCTTTCATTCAAACTAATTGGGTTTAATTGTAAAAGAACCTGTAATTGTCTTTGGCTATGAGGGTGTGATAATATAAAAGGTATAAGAAGATATTTGCAAGATTTATGTTCATTTATAGACCGTCCGCACCCATTGCCGCACGCGTTTTAGCCTCTTTGTAAACAGTTGAAATCTGCGTGCACGTAACAACCGTGAGGTCTGTGGTTAATATTATCTTGTTTTGTCTCCGTTTCAGATCTGTGGTTAATATTACTTTGTTTTGTCTCCACGTCAGTTCTGTGGTTTATATTTCTTTGTTTGTCTCCACGTCTGTGGTTAATATTATATTGTCTTGTCTCCCTGTGAGTTCTCGTCTTGTCCCCGCGTGTTGTCTGTGGTTAATATTATTTTGTTATGTCTCCTCGTCAGGTCTGTGGTTAATATTATCTTGTCTTGTCTCCACGTTAGGTCTGTGGTTAATATTACTTTGTTTTGTCTCCACGTTAGGTCTGTGGTTAATATTATCTTGTTTTGTCTCCGCGTCAGGTCTGTGGTTAATATTATATTGTTTTGTCTCCGCGTCAGGTCTGTAGTTAATATTACTTTGTTTTGTCTCCACGTCAGGTCTGTAGTTAATATTATTTTGTCTTGACCCCGCATCAGGTCTGTTGTTAATATTTTCTTGTCTTGTTAATATTATCTTGTCTTGTCTCCCCGTGAGTTCTCGACTTGTCCCCGCGTGAGGTCTGTGGTTAATATCACCTTGTTTTGTCTTCACGTCAGGTCTGTGGTGAATATTATCTTGTCTTGTCCCCGCGTCAGGTCTGTTGTTGATATTATCTGGTCTTGTCTTAGACTGGTTCCCTGCTCTATAATGGCCCTCAGCCAAGCATAGAGACAGGCGTACAACGCCATCTTAAGTACTCCCAGTTGCAACTACTGACTTACCTATAGACTGGTTCCATCTTCAGTTTGTACGCTCATACCGGACGTTCACTAGCGACAGCTTGTCACCCCAAACGTCGATTTTAGATGAACTGAAGACGATGGGGTGACAGTACAAGCTATTGGGTTCGCATCAATTCTAGTATGTGCAGATGTGCACGCCATTTCTGACACTACTTTTTCATTTTCATCCACTTCTCGAACTGTCATTTTACTGAGTTAAGACAAAAAGTGACGTTATTCTGTTGGGGAAAATAATAATTATTACATCCACGGTCGACTTACGTGTAAACGTGCAGCAGTTTTTAATTCCTAGGCTGGTTTTACTCGAAAAACTCGTCTCCTACGTCTGTCAGCGGGAGAATCATAACTTCCGGAAGGGGATTTCCAAACGGCTATGTGTAAAACTCGGAAGTCCGAAGTCGGAAGCAAGGACTTTTTTTTAAAGCAATGATCGAAGCATAATTAAAATGCTACTACATCAATGGATATAACCTTTTTATTTTTATTGATAGAATAAGGTCTTTTCTATCACCATGTAAAATAATCAAAATTATCCATCCGAAGATAATGACTATTTTTTGCTCGGAAATGCCCGGATATGGTCCAAATGTGTAAAACTCGGAAGCCAGTAATGGCAAATGCACTGGTCATCAAATTGTCAGCAAACGTGTCAAACATTTTCAGTTTTTTCAGTATCATGTATTTTTCATAAATTCAATCTGTTTTGTAACATTCATGATGCTGTTTTTTTTAATAATATATTATATTGATATTTATTTCATTTTGTAAAACAAGATTATTTTAACTCATCAATATTTTACGCTGTTACCGCATTTTATATTGATGGAAACATGAAAAAATAAAGGTTTTGATAATATTTTATACATGTGCCCCTATTAAAATCACCCTGATAATATCATAGAGACTTAAACAGAAAATTTGACAGAACCAAAAAACCGTCCAGTTAATGTTTTTACAAGTTGTTTCGAACAAAATATTTTATTTTTTATGTATAAATTGAGAAACATTTTTCCTCTTCCATTGACCAAAAAAAAATTCATCAGGATTATGAATCTCTTAGACTCTTATCTATTATGTAATACTTTTTATGCCAAATATTATTTTACATGCATTTCATGGTCCGGTTGCATTTATATATATATTATGTAAACAAAATTGTAATTTCTTATCGAGATCCTTGTAATCGTACAGTAATATGAAGTTGAAGGGATGCAATCAGTTGCAAACATACTTTAATATATTAATAAATATCCATATATTTGAAGTTGAAATGTGATGTTGAAACATCAGGAGTGAAATTAATATAATATAAATATCGAGATTGATAAAGTTTGAAAGAAAGAGTCAAAAACTTGAAAAAGAATTAATTTTAGTTTTAAAAAAATATTTGCTTAAATTCGTAAATCGATCAGATTTTATAATAATACATGTATTAGTATGATATATATTATCTGGAATGTTGTATCCCTTTTCTAAGCTATAAATGTAACATTTTTTTTTAAATATCGTTGAACTGTAACATATTGAAAGACATTTCGTTTTGCATATGATACATGTATGTTTGTTCCAGCGATTTCTGGGATATATTGAATTTTCATATTTGTTCAACGTATTGAAAATATATTACAATATATTTTATTTTGAATGACATCGTAATTTATAACTGTATTTTTAATGCCGTACATGGGTTAATCATACCATATTTATTATTCAGTGGTGCATCCATAGAGGGCGCAAGCCCGTTCAGACGTAATATCTCTTAATTTTCATTTCTTTTCCAGATTCCTTTTTTTTTATTCCCTAGCAATTTCATTATTATATTTATTACTTTCCAATTCATAAATTGGTGATTTACTCCACTGAGAGAGCATCCAAATATATACTAGTATAATGAGAGAGGAAGTATTTCCGTTATCACACTTTACTCGATAATAACACCGACGATATATATATATATATATATATATATATATATAGATATATATATAGATATATATTAAATTTACAAATAAACAATAAGAACTTATAGTTTTCCGATTATGTATCATGTATTGCATTATACACTCATTAAAAGCAGAATCATGCATAAGCAATATAATATATGCATGCAACTATAATTATAATGAAACTGCATTTTGCGCACAGTGCGTCTCTGTGACTTCCGAGTTATACAGATTGGATAACATCCAAGCACTTCTGACTGACTTCCGAGATGGCTCCGAGCACAAAATCTTCCATAACGTTCAGATTAAACAATGGATAACTATAATCCTTCATAGAATGATAAAAAAAGATCTTATTTTATCATGGAAAAAACAAAACGGTATTGAAACGTTAGCATTTTGTATATGCTTTAAACTGCTTTCGTTGGTTTCCGCCTTCCGGCTTCCGACTTCCAAGTTTACATACACGACCGCGCCATGACACATTTAGTTTTGAATGAGAAGTACTGCTTCACGTGAATCGGTGCCACAGTGATGAAAGGAGGTAATAATTGTAATTATTTTTGTGTAACAACATTTATTCTTCGATATTTAGCACATATAATACGACTATATAAGTCTGTGATGCCAAATAATACCAGACAGCAAATATTTTGATCCGACCCTTAGAATGGGCGTTCTGTTGTGACTGCCATCATGACTCCAGGCCCTATCAGTTTTTTTCCGAAGGCCTGAGTGTCATGTTGTCATGGCTAGACGTTCACGCGATCCTGGATGATTATCCGTCAATATTTCTTATAAAATAAATTTCTTTAGTTTTTTCTAGTTTTCAAATATTGAAGAATGAGTTGTTGCACAAAAATTAAATGATGGATGCATAGATAATACGATATACTGAATCTTTGATTTTCCACTGTACGTAGCAGTGATTTATTATTAATATCTATTAATCTAATCATTAATGTTACATTTAGTATACAGCCAACTTTTGGTAACTTCTTTGAGCAAACGAAATGCTTATATTTATCATATATAAAATATACTGGAGTTGGTACCAGTCTGCCAAGAGAACATAAGATGGCGTTGTACGCCCGTCTCTATGATTGGCCTATAGCAGCGGTGCCATAATAGAGCAGGGTACCAGTCTAGACTTGTCTCCCCGTGAGTTCTCGTCTTGTCCCCGCGTGAGGACTGTGGTTAATATTATCTTGTTTTGTCTTCACGTCAGGTCTGTCATAGACAGTCTATCTTGTGTTGAATCCGCAGTGGTTAACAGGCGCCTACGTGGCTACTTCCCATTATTTTACCTGTTACTTATGTTTTTCCCATATCAATTCGTTTGTTAGCCTTCACTTAAGGATTATTCTCACAGCGCATACTGGTGTACCTTGTATATTTTTAGAGTTGACCGGCTTCCGAATGAATGTCTTAACCTTCGCCAGGCAATGATTGCATGGATTTAAACACTAAGGAGCCTCAAACATGTAAAAAAACATGAAAATCACGTATTCTCCTTGTTCTCTCCACAGCGGTCCTTAATGATGAAGTCAGATAATATTTTGGGGCTCTTTATAGTGGTGACGTCCTTCAGGTTTTGGGCGGGTATTCGTCTTATATTAACTCTAGTAAAGCCTGCCGCGCTCGTGGAGTACCTGAGAAATTATCAGTGGCGGATCCAGAATTTTTGCTATAGAAAGAGCACAAATGCCACATGCATGGATATAATTTTTACATATTTCGTTCAGCATCTCCATTCATATGGAACGTCTAATATTTCATTCAAAAATAATGTCATTTCTTCAGTCTCCTTGTCGCATTTGTGAAAGAAAATGTGCGATGAATGGGTATTCAAATCTTAAATTAATTTAAAATCTTGAATTAGTGAATTCAAAATAACTTTGCTTAAACTCAATATATCTCGCTTAGCAGCAAAGTTAAAATTTAATACATGGCATGTAATTATTTTGAGATCCTTCAAATACAAATGCTATTAAAGTAAACTAACTTTGTATCAATAAATATTTAGCGTCCATGGCAATAGCTATGAATCCCTGAAACATTTTAATTGTAAAAAATACTCCATTGAAATAACTGTTAAACATATTAACACCTTAAATTAAATGAAGTTCCACCTATCTCACAATGACCTAACAATTAAAACATTTCAGAATTAGTTATACCGAACACAATGTAAATCATAGCTGCTGTTAAATCTTTACACATCCTACAAATGTAAATTATAATTATTGAATCGTTACTAATGCGTTATATATTCAAATCGTCGTTACTGAATCTTCACACATACGACAAATATAATTTTAACATTTCAACACATACATTCTCGAATCAAAGCGGCAGGGAAAGGTTATGTACACAGAATATAGAACAGAGAGATCGCAATCCTGAAATGAAATGAAAGATTTGTTGAACAACATTTCGTTTATTGCATTATCATTCCTTTACCCAAATTTGTGCAAACCTTGTCGGGGTCTAACAAACTGCGAAAAGATCCTTAATTCATCTTCATACTACCCAGTCTGTACATGTATGACAGCTACCACTGACTTGACCATGCTGCAACTTTGCAAGTTTTCTTTTCTTTGAATTTGCATGTAAATATTCCTTCCAGCCCCTTCATTCACCTGGTCATGAACTATCCGTACAATGGGTCAAAAATACGCCAAAAAGAATATGCCCTTTAAAGTATAAACTTAGCCTTGCCGAAATATGTGTAACTGCCCAAATTACATGAAAATAAAATGGCAAAATTTTCAGAACACTCTGAATTATATTTTATTGTATATGCAAGTAAACCGACCATAGCGTGTGCCTGACTTACAATGTAGACATATATGTACAAGCAATAGTTATCAATAGCTTGGGAGAGGGAGCATATCCATTCGTAAAGGTATGGGGTAATGCAGCCTTTAACGTCTGACCGTCCATTAACCAAATTGCGTTTTCAGTCACCTGTATCGCTTGGGTCCTCTTGAAACAAAGAGTGGAGTTACTGTGAGAGAATAAGGATGTGAGACAGCTTGAGATAAAAATTATCCCTGGTATCATCCATGGGGAAATTTAGATGACAGGCTGTATGAAGTATGTAAGACGGCAAAAAAAAACTAAAATATGAAAATTAATACAATGACGAACCCTAAAGGAAGGGGGGGGGGTTACGTGCTCCCTGTGTCCCCCTCTGGATCCGCCTATGATTGTTTTATAAAATGTGATAGATATAGCAATAAAGGCTCTCAAGGCTCTAACCTTGGTGGGCGGTGGCTTGATACAGGCCTGTACCTGTTATATCTTTGATCCAGAGCAGCACTGTGTTTTATAGGTAATGAGTTTAAGGGCTGGAAAGAATGACCAAATCCCCTCTGACTCCGATGTTTCTATCATTTACACATCTAATGACATTATATATATCATGAATTGTATGAAATTCGTGAAATGTATACAGCCCATTTAAGAGCCCAAAATATGGCTTAAATAAGAGCCCCAGTCTGATGTGGGTTTATTCATCCGTGGTCAAAGGAGGGTAAATTCCAGGGAGACATATCACGCTGGGATTGATTAACAAGCGATGGCTGTTGGATAAACATGGAGCTGCCAGCCCCCCCCCCCCCCCCCCACACACACACACACACGATTGAGTGACGATTAGAGATCCAGTCATTCGTGATCGGTGGTGGCATGTCACGGATGAGAGGAGCAAGCCTACTGAAGCCATGTCTCTGTGATAGGTTTACAGTTGACCTTTATAAAAAAAAACTGTTCAGCCCTTACTGAAGCCATGTCTCCGTGATAGGTAAACAGTTGACCTTTATAAACAAACCTGTACACCGCTTACTGAAGCCATGTCTCTGTGACAGGTAAACAGTTGACCTTTATAAACAAACCTGTACACCCTTTACTGAAGCCATGTCTCTGTGACAGGTTAACAGTTGACCTTTATAAACAAACCTGTACACCGTTTACTGAAGCCATGTCTCTGTGAAAGGTTAACAGTTGACCTTTACAAACAAACCTGTATACCGCTTACTGAAGCCATGTCTCTGTGATAGGTTAACAGTTGACCTTTACAAACAAACCTGTACACCGTTTACTGAAGCCATGTCTCTGTGATAGGTTAACAGTTGACCTTTACAAACAAACCTGTACACCGTTTACTGAAGCCATGTCTCTGTGACAGGTTAACAGTTGACCTTTATAAACAAACCTTTACACCGCTTACTGAAGCCATGTCTCTGTGACAGGTTAACAGTTGACCTTTACAAACAAACCTGTACACCGCTTACTTAAGCCATGTCTATGTGATAGGTTAACAGTTGACCTTTACAAACAAACCTGTACACCGCTTACTGAAGCCATGTCTCTGTGACAGGTTAACAGTTGACCTTTATAAACAAACCTGTACACCGTTTACTGAAGCCATGTCTCTGTGATAGGTTAACTGTTGACCTTTATAAACAAACCTGTATACCGCTTACTGAAGCCATGTCTCTGTGATAGGTTAACAGTTGACCTTTACAAACAAACCTGTACACCGCTTACTGAAGCCATGTCTCTGTGACAGGTTAACAGTTGACCTTTATAAACAAACCTGTACACCGTTTACTGAAGCCATGTCTCTGTGATAGGTTAACAGTTGACCTTTACAAACAAACCTGTACACCGCTTACTGCAGCCATGTCTCTGTGACAGGTTAACAGTTGACCTTTATAAACAAACCTGTACACCGTTTACTGAAGCCATGTCTCTGTGATAGGTTAACAGTTGACCTTTACAAACAAACCTGTACACTTCTTATTGAAGCCAGGTCTCTGAGATAGGTTTACAGTTGACCTTTACAAACAAACCTGTACACCGTTTACTGAAGCCATGTCTCTGTGATAGGTTAACAGTTGACCTTTACAAACAAACCTGTCCACCGCTTACTGGAGCTATGTCTCTGTGACAGGTTAACAGTTGACCTTTACAAACAAACCTGTACACCGTTTACTGAAGCCATGTCTCTGTGATAGGTTAACAGTTGACCTTTACAAACAAACCTGTCCACCGCTTACTGTAGCCATGTCTCTGTGATAGGTTAACAGTTGACCTTTACAAACAAACCTGTCCACCGCTTACTGGAGCTATGTCTCTGTGACAGGTTAACAGTGGACCTTTACAAACAAACCTGTACACCGTTTACTGAAGCCATGTCTCTGTGATAGGTTAACAGTTGACCTTTACAAACAAACCTGTCCACCGCTTACTGAAGCCATGTCTCTGTGATAGGTTAACAGTTGACCTTTACAAACAAACCTGTACACCGCTTACTGAAGCCATGTCTCTGTGACAGGTTAACAGTGGACCTTTATAAACAAACCTGTACACCGCTTACTGAAGCCATGTCTCTGTGACAGGTTAACAGTTGACCTTTATAAACAAACCTGTACACCGCTTACTGAAGCCATGTCTCTGTGACAGGTTAACAGTTGACCTTTATAAACAAACCTGTACACCGTTTACTGAAGCCATGTCTCTGTGAAAGGTTAACAGTTGACCTTTACAAACAAACATGTACATCGCTTACTGAAGCCATGTCTCTGAGATAGGTTAACAGTTGACCTTTACAAACAAACCTGTACACCGCTTACTGAAGCCATGTCTCTGAGATAGGTTAACAGTTGACCTTTACAAACAAACCTGTACACCGCTTACTGAATCCTTGACTCTGTGATAACAGTAATAACCCTATAAACCACAGAACTGGCCTAGTGACCACGTACACTAGTAACTGTGAACCTGGCTCTAGCGTGTTGTTAATCACGTGCGAGCGGCGGTAAATATAATAGTAAGTTACTCCCCGTAACTGTGAAAGAACAAAACACTATGAGTTCCTAATCCAAAGGCCTGAAAAAATATAAACAACAACATTAACCACAGATCTGAAGTAGTAAAATGTTATGGTTTACACAAACTGGCCGCTGTCAAAACACTAGTAATTGTTAACGTTAGACCTGGCACTGACAGAGCTGTCAACCACAGACCAAGGAAAGACACGTTGAATATACCGCAGACAGTAACGCCAGGTACCACCATGACCAGTCTAGGCTATTATTTCTGTAAATTTGAAACAATTAAACCATAAGCCATGGTTCACCGCCTATGAGACGTCATAAATTGTTTATGTGAAACCAGGATCTTAAAATAGACTTTACTGTGCGAGGTCTGCATGACGTCATCAGGGGGTGTGCCGCACTCGATCAAGCCCAATATTGTTAATCCGTTTGACTGCGTTATTCCATTCATTTCTTGAGGACGTATAATTGCTCAACGTGTTACCACGAATTATAGATTGGGGACTGCAAGATGATGCTCTGTTTACCTGATGTTAAATGTGGGAGGGATGTGGGCTTATCAGCATCCATCGAGATCCAGCAACCGACTTAGTACTCAGTAAACTAAACATACATGATGTACACATTAAACTAAACATACATGTAGTATGCAGTGAACTGAACATACATTGAGTACACAGTAAACTGAACATAAGTCTAATACTAATTAAACTGAACATAGATGTAGTACTCCGTAATCTGAACATACATGTAGTACTCAGTAAACGGAACATACCTGAAATACACAGTAAACTGAATATACGTGTAGTACACAGTAAACGGAACATACATCTAGTACTAATTAAACTGAACATACATGTAGTACTCAGAAATCTTTACATTCATGTAGTACTCAGTACACGGAACGTACATGTGGTACTCAGTAAACTAAATATACATGTAGTACTCAGTAGCCAGAGCATACATGTATTACAAAGTGAACTGAACATGCATTTAGTACAAAGTAATATGAACATAATCTATTTCTTGGTAATCTGGGCATACATTTAGTACTTGTCACCAGAGGACTTAAAAGCAGTTTCGCCATCAGTATACGCCACCTGCATTCTTCTTTGATGTTCATGTTTATTCAGCATAGACTCGTGGGAACCGATCTTGTATGACGGTCTCCATAGGAACTGTGTCTGATAGGCGACGTCTTGTCTGCGAATTTTCTTAGGATATTTTTACATCGAAACCCTCCTGGGGACGTTAAGTTAATGTGTGTTGACAACGGACATTGTGGATGGACGTGCTGATTTGCGGAGACGTCTAGCGGGAGTCTCATATAAGGCGTGAAACCCAGGTATCTTCAGAAGAGCCGGAGCGCTTTGTTAGTGTAGCTTCACCTGAGCGTACTTCAGCAGTCCAACCGGCCGATCACGTTAGTAGTTATTGACAGACTACGTTTGAGGGAGGCCCCCTTGTTGATAATCGAAATGTAAAGTACTTCAGAGACAGTTATGTTGTTTGCCGGAGGACGGGCATTCTTGTGATGGTGTGCGCTCCCAGGAACAGACAAGGGGACTTTGTCTTGACGCGAAACTGTGATGGTGCTGAATGTCGCTAGAGAGTGCGTTTGTTCGGTGTCCGGTAACTGGAGGGCTACAGTAGACTGCAGCTGACGGAGCCGTTGATTCAGGGTTCTACAGGAACATTCGGTGTGCGGCACGTGAATTGTGTTTTACGGACGTTTAACAGTTATACCGCAGTAAGAACCAGTTGTATGTTGTGACCATCTGTATTAATGATACACTTGAACACCGGGTGGTGAGTCGTTGTCTGGCAGCCAACCAAAAGCCAGTTACCAAACACTCGTCAGGCATCATGGCTCCGCCCATAGCTGCGCTTCAAGTGCGCTTTAAGTGCACTCAAGTGGTTACTCTTAGTAAAAAATAGTCGAATTTTAATTGCTCCCTCTGCGTTCTCACATCATCGACCGATTCAATTATGACATTCAGACCACAGGCGCTTGAATCCCCATTTATAATAAAGTCTTCGTATCTCCAATGTTCTTAGAAATACTATGACAGAATCAGTTCAAACAAACCAAAAATTAAAACGGTCATACCCTGCTATCACGTGTCGGGCCATTCTCTCTGAGCCTGTGCCACAGACTATGGCCAATTCGAACGGATGCCAGGGGGATGCGCTGTCACTGAAAACAAATGTCACAACAGTTGCTCCGTGTAATCCTCGCTTGGCTGGTAAACCGTCTTGCCAGCAACGCGGCCTGATAATTATGTAGATTCCTTGTCGCATCAGTTGTGTGTCGCATATCGGGCATTATTTACACGCAGTCAAGAGGACCACAACTATTTATTGAATAAGTTTGTGGTCTAGCTCATACACAATGGCCCCTGCAACCCCTAAAAATGTTGCAAACAACATTTATATTTGCTATTTATTAATCATGTGACCATATCAGCCAATCATAGAGGTCGTGTCTTCTAGCACTGGGTCTCATCTGAATGGACCAAAATACAGTGCTCCCCTCTAGTGTAGCGATTCAGGATACGAGGTCAAAACAAACAGCGCTTACGATATAGGTAGTAGGCCTATAGGTAAAGCGCTGTGAAAAGAGCGCAATCACCAGTGGTGTGACAGTACTCAGTACTAAACATACGTGTGGGGAAAATATTACATGAGCTATATGGTGCTCATTTATAAGACTATTATAACACAAATCACCTGCGAGATTATTTGTATCTTTAAATGTAAATGTATGTAAATATATATGAGCTGCTTTGGATAACATGAGTCCGTTAGATCGTTTTTCAAATGATAAATATTGGTTATCACATGTTATGTCACATGTGAAATCTAGGATTTGTGTGTATGCAGGATGGCTACTATCGTGAGCGACCTGTTACATCCAGGTTTAGTGTTAACGCGGAATGGCTACTCCCATGAGCGACCTGTTACATCCAGGTTTAGTGTTAACGCAGAATGGCTACTCCCGTAAGCGACCTGTGATATCCAGGTTTAGTGTTAACGCAGAATGGCTACTCCCGTAAGCGACCTGTGATATCCAGGTTTAGTGTGTACGTAGAATGGCTACTCCCCTAAGCAACCTGTTACATCCAGGTTTAGTGTAAACGCGGAATGGCTACTCCCATGAGCGACCTGTTACATCCAGGTTTAGTGTTAACGCAGAATGGCTACTCCCGTAAGCGACCTGTGATATCCAGGTTTAGTGTGAACGCAGAATGGCTACTCCCGTGAGCGACCTGTTACATCCAGGTTTAGTGTGAACGTAGAATGGCTACTCCCGTGAGCGACCTGTGTCATCCAGGTTTAGTGTGTACGTGGAATGGCTGCTCCCGTGAGCGACCTGTTACATCCAGGTTTTGTGTGAACACAGAATGGCTACTTCCGTGAGCGACCTGTTACATCCAGGTTTAGTGTTAACGCAGAATGGCTACTCCCGTAAGCGACCTGTGATATCCAGGTTTAGTGTGAACGCAGAATGGCTACTCCCGTGAGCGACCTGTTACATCCAGGTTTAGTGTGAACGTAGAATGGCTACTCCCGTGAGCGACCTGTGTCATCCAGGTTTAGTGTGTACGTGGAATGGCTGCTCCCGTGAGCGACCTGTTACATCCAGGTTTTGTGTGAACACAGAATGGCTACTTCCGTGAGCGACCTGTTACATCCAGGTTTTGTGTAAACGCAGAATGGCTACTTCCGTGAGCGACCTGTTACATCCAGGTTTTGTGTAAACGCAGAATGGCTGCTCCCGTGAGCGACCTGTTACATCCATGTTTTGTGTGAACACAGAATGGCTGCTCCCGTGAGCGACCTGTTGCATCCAGGTTTAGTGTAAACGCAGAATGGCTACTCCCGTAAGCGACCTGTGATATCCAGGTTTTGTGTGAACACAGAATGGCTACTTCCGTGAGCGACCTGTGATATCCAGGTTTTGTGTGAACACAGAATGGCTACTCCCGTGAGCGACCTGTTACATCCAGGTTTAGTGTGTACGTAGAATGGCTACTTCCGTGAGCGACCTGTTACATCCAGGTTTTGTGTGAACACAGAATGGTTACTCCCGTGAGCGACCTGTTACATCCAGGTTTTGTGTGAACACAGAATGGCTACTTCCGTGAGCGACCTGTGAAATCCAATTTTTTCTGTGAACACAGAATGGCTACTCCCGTGAGCGACCTGTTACATCCAGGTTTAGTGTGTACGTAGAATGGCTACTTCCGCGAGCGACCTGTGATATCCAGGTTTTGTGTGAACACAGAATGGCTACTTCCGTGAGCGACCTGTGATATCCAGGTTTTGTGTGAACACAGAATGGCTACTTCCGTGAGCGACCTGTAATATCCAGGTTTTGTGTGAACACAGAATGGCTACTTCCGTGAGCGACCTGTTACATCCAGGTTTTGTGTGAACACAGAATGGCTGCTCCCGTGAGCGACCTGTTGCATCCAGGTTTAGTGTAAACGCAGAATGGCTACTCCCGTAAGCGACCTGTGATATCCAGGTTTTGTGTGAACACAGAATGGCTACTTCCGTGAGCGACCTGTGATATCCAGGTATTGTGTGAACACAGAATGGCTACTCCCGTGAGCGACCTGTTACATCCAGGTTTAGTGTGTACGTAGAATGGCTACTTCCGTGAGCGACCTGTGATATCAAGATTTCGTGTGAACACAGAATGGCTACTTCCGTGAGCGACCTGTTATATCCAGGTTTTGTGTGAACACAGAATGGCTACTTCCGTGAGCGACCTGTTACATCCAGGTTTAGTGTAAACGCAGAATGGCTACTCCCGTAAGCGACCTGTTACATCCAGGTTTAGTGTAAACGCAGAATGGCTACTCCGGTAAGCGACCTGTGATATCCAGGTTTTGTGTGAACGCCGAATGGCTACTCACGTGAGCGACCTGTTACATCCAGGTTTAGTGTGAACGTAGAATGGCTACTTCCGTGAGCGACCTGTGATATCCACGTATTGTGTGAACGCAGAATGGCTACTCACGTGAGCGACCTGTTACATCCAGGTTAAGTGTAAACGCAGAATGGCTACCTCCCGTAAGCGACCTGTGATATCCAGGTTTTTTGTGAACGCAGAATGGCTACTCCCGTGAGCGACCTGTTACATCCAGGTTTAGTGTGAACGTGGAATGGCTACTTCCGTGAGCGACCTGTGATATCCAGGTTTTGTATGAACACAGAATGGCTACTCCCGTATGGGAGTATGGGCGATATACCAGTTATAAAATTCTTTTATAACCTGTAAATCGTCCATACTCAATGAGTTTACGGTTTCTAAGCCATCTAAGTGCTGGAAACGAGTGCCTGTTAGCCAGGGCGACTTGAATTGAACACCTTTCCTCGTGACGTCACTGGGCCATTCTTCTCGCGTTATTTCACGAACATCTACGATACTGCTACGGTATTACTACGATTATCACAACGTTCTCCTACATTAAAAAGTGATTTACTGTAGAAGACGTAGAGAGAGCCCGTTCTCAACGTCAGCCAAGTTCTGGCCACAGTACTATCACGGATATCCACGTTCACCTAGTTACGGCAGTTACACGGCAGCATCACGGTAACCACGTTAACCCATGTTTTCCTACGACATCTTACGGTTATGGACAACGTTATGGGTCTACAAGAGGATTAGCAAGACCACGCACTTCTCGTTTGACACGCGAAATCAGTTCCATCAAGGTTGCCAGAAGTGCACATCTCCATATCAGTGGCCACATTCTGTCCCGTTCGTTTTGAACATTTCAAAGGGATCTTGGACCCCTCACGACCACCCATGTTCATTCACGTCCTCCTACGGTGTCCTTGGGCAGGGGTCAAGTCCAACCAAGTCCTCCCACGAACTTCAAGAACATGATGAACCGTAGACAGAACGTGATAAGCGAGAGAGTTTGGAACACGCTGAGCAGATAATTGACGAAAGGGACACTGTAGCAGTCTGTTGCCGACAAGAATAAAAACGTAACACGGATCAATGACGACACGGACACTGTTGTAAATATTCTTTCATAGAATATGTTAAGATATTGCATATGTATATTTTATTCTGATTTGATTCTGATGTATTAACAATTCGTCATTCAGGGATTATATTTGTCTTAATGTACAATTTTCATTACAATGTACTATTCAGTAGTTTCATAGAAATATGCATGTCCACCGTAGTGCTATGAATTATGTAATATTATGTTCTCATGAGAACTCGGTATGTACTTGAACCGTGTTTTAATCTATTTCAATTTACTCCTTGTGTAAGCTTCCGGTGCAATGTATGTATTTTGTTTGAAGCTGTACACTAATTTCTGCCTCCATTGTGACTCTATTCACACATCGTGCAGGTTATATCCTGATTGTATAATATGTAAAGCGAAGCCGCCACGGTTAATTACCCCTCTGTCTGTACAAGTGTCAGCGGCCAAGGAAACCCTAATTGAGGTGCCGCACACTAACGTAATCACTGTAGTAATTTCACTTTGTGCATACGCTCTGTCCTATTGTGTCGAAGCGCATGATTATTCTAATTGCTTTTAGGCTTGACACGGCCCCACATTGATTACTGTTACACTTGAACATTTCTTTTAATTTGTATTATAATGAGCTTCCGTTCAAGATCCTGATTGGACAACTCCTTGTAATTGAGAGATGTATGTATGTACCGTGTATTGGAAGCCAGGGGAGAGGGGAACTTGAACTGAGCGCAAGCGAGTTCAACCCAGCTCGAGTTATTTTAAATAAACCACGTATTGCTGTAACCCGCTGTGGTGTATTTCCTTGGGAACCTACACTGTGACACAGCTTGTTGGTGACAAGGAAAACGTAACACAGATTAATGTTGACACGGACACTGTGAAGCAGCTTGTTGGTGACAGGGAAAACGTAACAAGGAGAAATGCCGACACGGACTCTGTGAGACAGCTTGTTGTCGACAAGAAAAATGTATCATGGATCAATGACGACACGGACACTGTGACACAGCTTGTTGCCGACAAGGAAAATGTAACACAGATTAATGTCGACACGGACACTGTGACACAGCTTGTTGGTGACGGGGAAAACGGAACACGGATAAATGCCGACACGGACTCTGTGAGACAACTTATTGCCGACAAGGAAAATGTAACACGGATCAATGACGACACGGAAACTGTGACACAGCTTGTTGCCGAAAAGGAAAACGTAACACAGATTAATGACGACACGGACACTGTGACACAGCTTGTTGGGGACAAGAAAAATGTAACACGGATAAATGATGGCACGGACACTGTGACACAGCTTGTTGGTGACAGGGAAAACGTAACACGAATAAATGCCGACACGGACTCTGTGAGATAGCTTGTTGGCGACAAGGAAAACGAAACACAACAACTCGTCTCTTACGTTTAAATGAATAATCTGGAGGAGCCAATGCAGTCGGCTTATCGTAAAGAATCTTCTACTGAAACCTTTCTGTTCCGTGTTCAAAACGATATTCTGAGAAGTATTGACAGACAACAAGTGACAGTCTTGATCCTGCTTGATTTGTCAGCTGTTTTATATATTTTATTGTTATGCCCCTTGAGCAGTCTTGTGTTCTGGATATGTGCGCATTATAGGAATAAATTATTTTTATTATTATTATTTACGCGATAAATAAAGACAAGGCCATCCATCTAGGTACTCCGACAATTATGAAAATGGAAACCACCGCATACATAGCTTATAAATAATTTGAGTGAAACATTTAATATAATTTCTCAGAAAACCAGTTTATTTTGTTACATCATACTGAATTAAATGGCACGGCCAAGAACAATTAATGTGAGACGTTTATTGGACGATGATGAAATAAGTAGTTGGTGTCCGACACCTTCAACCTGCGCTGTCACTTCTTGAGGAAACATTCAGTAAATTTGATTAAAATTGTTTCATTGACCATGACCGGAATTTATACAAGTTTCTGCCATTGTAAAAAACAAGACTGTAAAATTATCATTCCATAATTTTCGTCAAAACCAATGGGTTGTAGGCGGCACCTGAAATTCCGTTGACAAAACCTGAGTTGGAGGGGCGCCTATAGAGGCCGTCTTACACACAACCCTGCCAACAAAGCCTGACTATTGGCGTCAGACCATTGTATTGGCGACACGGAAAACCCAATCGTCACAGCAGATATGCGATATGATATGACTATGTACGATTAGATCTCTGATAAGGCTGATCGTCAACTTAGGATCGCTGGTGGTAACGGGCTATCGCAAGAGAACCGTCTGGTTTTGGTCCTTCCTGGTCCTGCATGGCTAGCCATACGTAGATCGTACACTTGACCATACAGTCTCAAGGCAGGCGCATATTAACAGAAACTTTGTCGACTTCGGAATTTAATTCGTGACGTGGCGTCGGCAGGTAGAAAGCTCACCTTTTGGCCCGATGTAATATAGGCACCCGGCTTTATTAGATGATGCAGATCAGTCGTTATATGTGACAGCAACTCTTTTGGTCGATTAACAAAGCTAACGACTGCTTGATTTCCGTAACAGGATCGACCGCTTGTTTCCTGTGACTATAAACGCGGTTACAGATGATTGACCGTTTATTTTCTGTGATTATAGTCCATGTCACAGACGATCAACCGCTTGGTTTTTTTTTTGGGGGTTTTTTTTTTACTATGGTCGCGGTTACAGACGATTGACATTTTTTCTGTAACTATATGGTCGCGTTCATAGACGACTGACCGCTTGTTTTCTTTGACTATAGTCGCGGTTACAGACGATTGACCTTTTTTCTGTGACTATATAGTCGCGGTCATAGACGATTGACTGCTTGTTTTCTTTGACTATAGTCGCGGTTATAGACGATTGACCTTTTTTCTGTGACTATATAGTGCGGTCACAGACGATCAACCGCTTGTTTTCTATGACCAAAGTCGCAGTCACAGACGATCGACTGCTTGTTTTCTGTGACTATAGTCGCGGTCACAGATGATATACTGGACCGAATTAGTATCAGATTCCTTATACACTTATTGTCACAAATGGAAAATGAATCACACAACACCAGGTAATCTTGACAAATATTGAATTCATTATATAATGAAGTGTGAAAAATAGCAATTCAGAGGATGTCAGCAAACAGGAAAAAATGAAACGCACGGAGTTAACATCAGTAAAGGATTTAATATAACCAAGCTTTATATATATATAAACTGATTACGTCTGGCTCCAGGGTGTGAACAGAATCTCATAACCTCATGAAATCATCAGTTATTTAGAATCTGATTTTATTTTATTAATAAAATGTGTTGAATGATTCTCATTTAACGCATGTTGTTGCTTCGTGTTAATAACCTTCAGATGTTTATTCTGATTGTTGAAGAACAAAGAACCCTACCCACCTCCCTCCCTACCATTATTCTCGGAGAGTTTCCTTCTATTTTTATTTAACACGTTCATACAGTGATTTTAGTACACTGTTCTCTGTGTCATACATTTCCATTCCATGCCTTTTCATTGTGTTTATTCCGAATATCTTTGATGGACCTAAAGACCCGTTTTAGGCATGGTCTTTAGTTATTTGACAGTGAGATCTGGAAGATGTTCTTGCAAACGGTAAAGCTTTTATTGTTATTTGATAGCGAGATCTCGATGATATCCTAGCACACGGTAAACCCTTTATTGGTATTTGATAACGAAATCTCGATGATGTTCTAGCACACGTTAAAGCCTTTATTTAATTTGACAGCGAGATCTGGATGATGTTCTAGCACACGGTAAAGCCTTAATTGTTATTTGATAGCTAGATCTCGATGATGTTCTAGCACACGGTAAATCCTTAATTGTTATTTGACAGTGATATCTCGATGATGTTCCAGCACACGGTAAAGCCTTTATTGTTCTTTGACAGCGATATCTCGATGATGTTCCAGCACACGGTAAAGCCTTTATTGTTCTTTGACAGCGGTATCTCGATGATGTTCCAGCACACGGTAAAGCCTTTATTGTTCTTTGACAGCGATATCTCGATGATGTTCCAGCACGCGGTAAAGCCTTTATTGTTTTTTGATAGCGAGATTTCGATGGTGTTCTTGCACACGGTAAAGCCTTCGGTTAACAGTTAGGTTATAACTTAGACTATGATACTATCGTCTACAGGTACATAAGGACGCTATGCTCTTATCAAAGTTTATTATAGATATAGGTTTAAGGATTCTCTGTTTGGTGAAAATGTCATTTAAGAATATTCTTGGTCAAGATTTGACACTATTTTTTTATTCAGAATTTTCTCTTTAAAGACATGAAGGCATGATATAACGGTAGAATAGCCTCCATCAAGATATAACGGTTGATTTTGTTCAGAATAGCCTCCATCAAGATATAACGGTAGATTTTATTCAGAATAGCCTCCATCATGATATGACGGTAGATTTTATTCAGAATAGCCTCCATCATTATATAACGGTAGATTTTATTCAGAATAGCCTCCATCAAGATATAACGGTAGATTTTATTCAGAATAGCCTCCATCAAGATATAACGGTAGTTTTTATTCAGAATAGCCTCCTTCATGATATAACTATAGTTTTTATTCAGAATAGCCTCCATCATGATATAACGGTAGTTTTTATTCAGAATAGCCTCCATCATGATATCTAGATTCCTACTGTGTCTATAGTTAGTACATTGATGTGAAATAAGTCCAAAATGAATATATTACATTTTTTTAAATATAAATAAAAGCCATAAACCAGGTACTTATGATCATTATTTAAATGTGTGAATTTTGTATATTCTGGATTCTCAACATCATTGTTTGGTGAAAACTGAATAAATACCAGACATGGTGCGAATACTTTGCAGTTGTATTTAAACACGAATATGAATTTGTACTCCATTATAAAATTTCTTTCATAAGAATGGGAATTCAGGTAAAAATAAAATTATATGAATACCAGTGCAAATGCTTTCAAAATGTATTAATGAATGCATTCGTGAATATATTCTTTAATATTATTTTAATAATCATTTCAGTTATATTTTATTTGAAAAAATCATACTATTCTCTTCTTATTTTTAATAAAAATTATATTTGGGACAATATTTGTAATTTTTTAAATAAATAGTTAAACTCTTATATTATATGTTCTGCTTATAAGTTATATGGCCAAGCCAAAATCTGTGTGACAATCGCACTCCATTTGTTAATAAAATAAACGAAATTAATCCTCTTTCCTGTCTCCAAAGGTACTATCAAAATCATACATAAGCTAAACAACAACAACTCATAATACAGCTTATTTTTATTACCACATAAAACCAGTATAGCCTCCATCATGATATGACGGTAGTTTTTATTCAGAATAGCCTCAATCATGATATGACGGTAGTTTTTTTATTCAGAATAGCCTCCATCATGATATGACGGTAGTTTTTATTCAGAATAGCCTCCATCATGATATGACGGTAGTTTTTATTCAGAATAGCCTCCATCATGATATGACGGTAGTTTTTTTTTTCAGAATAGCCTCCATCATGATATGACGGTAGTTTTTATTCAGAATAGCCTCCATCATGATATGACGGTAGTTTTTATTCAGAATAGCCTCCATCAAGATATAACGGTAGATTTTATTCAGAATAGCCTTCATCAAGATATAACGGTAGATTTATTCAGAATAGCCTCCATCAAGATGTAACGGTAGTTTTTATTCAGAATAGCCTCCATCAAGATATGACGGTATTTTTTTTAGAATAGCCTCCATCAAGATGTAACGGTAGTTTTTATTCAGAATAGCCTCCATCAAGATATGACGGTATTTTTTTTAGAATAGTCTACATCAAGATATGACTGTATTTTTATGCAGAACATTCACCGCTACAATAATAGAGATCTTTATGAAGAATATTTTCCTTTAAGATATAACTATGTTGCCTTTTTTTAATAATGTTAATTTTCATCACATTATATTAGTTTTTTTCCGCCATGCGTTTTATAATGCCCTGTGTTTCTAGCAATTCCCACCACGATCCTCTGTTATTTTTTTCCCGACCATAGTTTAGAGCATTCTCAAATATGACATCACAACAATTTTAGATGGAGATATTTCGTTTTCCTTACGTTAACTCCTGTATTAAAACATGTAAAATTATGGTTTGATCTTTTTCAAAGCTAAGATTCCCTGTTAGAATAAGAAATACTGTAAAAATACAGCAAGAATAATGTTAAAAAATACAGTTATAATACAGTAAGGACACGATAAACAAGAAAACTGTAAAATAGAAATGTGTCTTTCAAGTCAACAGTATAATACAGGAGAAGAATACTGTAAAACTGTAAGAACATTAAAAATGAATACAGCCAGAATAATGTAAAAAATACAGTTATAATACAGTAAGGACACGATATACAAAAAAACTGTGAAATAGAAATGTGTCTTTCAAGTCAACAGTATAATACAGGAGAAGAATACTGTAAAACTGTAAGAACATTAAAAATGAATACAGCAAGAATAATGTAAAAAATACAGTTATGATACAGTAAGGACACGATATACAAGAAAACTGTGAAATAGAAGTGCGTCTGTCAAGTCAACAGTATAATACAGGAGAAAAATACTGTAAAACTGTAAGAACATTAAAAATGAATACAGCAAGAATAATGTAAAAAATACAGTTATGATACAGTAAGGACACGATATACAAGAAAACTGTGAAATAGAAGTGCGTCTGTCAAGTCAACAGTATAATACAGGAGAAAAATATTGTAAAACTGTAAGAACATTAAAAATGAATACAGCAATAATAATGTAAAAAATACAGTTATAATACAGTAAGGACACGATATACAAAAAAACTGTGAAATAGAAGTGTGTCTTTCAAGTCAACAGTATAATACAGGAGAAGAATACTGTAAAACTGTAAGAACATTAAAAATGAATACAGCCAGAATAATGTAAAAAATACAGTTATAATACAGTAAGGACACGATATACAAGAAAACTGTGAAATAGAAGTGCGTCTGTCAAGTCAACAGTATAATACAGGAGAAGAATACTGTAAAACTGTAAGAACATTAAAAATGAATACAGCAAGAATAATGTAAAAAATACAGTTATAATACAGTAAGTACACGATATACAAGAAAACTGTAAAATAGAAATATGTCTTTCAAGTCAACAGTATAATACAGGAGAAGAATACTGTAAAACTGTAAGAACATTAAAAATGAATACAGCAAGAATAATGTAAAAAATACAGTTATAATACAGTAAGGACACGATATACAAGATAACTGTGAAATAGAAGTGCGTCTTTCAAGTCAACAGTATAATACAGGAGAAGAATACTGTAAAACTGTAAGAACATTAGAAATGAATACAGCAAGAATAATGTAAAAAATACAGTTATAATACAGTAAGGACACGATATACAAGAAAACTGTGAAATAGAAATGTGTCTTTCAAGTCAACAGTATAATACAGGAGAAGAATACTGTAAAACTGTAAGAACATTAAAAATGAATACAGCAAGAATAATGTTAAAAAATACAGTTATAATACAGTAAGGACACGATAAACAAGAAAACTGTGAAATAGAAATGTGTCTTTCAAGTCAACAGTATAATACAGGAGAAGAATACTGTAAAACTGTAAGAACATTAAAAATGAATACAGCCAGAATAATGTAAAAAATACAGTTATAATACAGTAAGGACACGATATACAAAAAAACTGTGAAATAGAAATGTGTCTTTCAAGTCAACAGTATAATACAGGAGAAGAATACTGTAAAACTGTAAGAACATTAAAAATGAATACAGCAAGAATAATGTAAAAAATACAGTTATAATACAGTAAGGACACGATATACAAAAAAACTGTGAAATAGAAGTGTGTCTTTCAAGTCAACAATATAATACAGGAGAAGAATACTGTAAAACTGTAAGAACATTGAAAATGAATACAGCAAGAATAATGTAAAAAATACAGTTATGATACAGTAATGACACGATATACAAGAAAACTGTGAAATAGAAGTGCGTCTGTCAAGTCAACAGTATAATACAGGAGAAAAATACTGTAAAACTGTAAGAACATTAAAAATGAATACAGCAATAATAATGTAAAAAATACAGTTATAATACAGTAAGGACACGATATACAAAAAAACTGTGAAATAGAAGTGTGTCTTTCAAGTCAACAGTATAATACAGGAGAAGAATACTGTAAAACTGTAAGAACATTAAAAATGAATACAGCCAGAATAATGTAAAAAATACAGTTATAATACAGTAAGGACACGATATACAAGAAAACTGTGAAATAGAAGTGCGTCTGTCAAGTCAACAGTATAATACAGGAGAAGAATACTGTAAAACTGTAAGAAAATTAAAAATGAAAACAGCAAGAATAATGTAAAAAATACAGTTATAATACAGTAAGGACACGATATACAAGAAAACTGTGAAATAGAAGTGCGTCTTTCAAGTCAACAGTATAATACAGGAGAAGAATACTGTAAAACTGTAAGAACATTAAAAATGAATACAGCAAGAATAATGTAAAAAATACAGTTATAATACAGTAAGGACACGATATACGAGAAAACTGTGAAATAGAAGTGCGTCTTTCAAGTCAACAGTATAATACAGGAGAAGAATACTGTAAAACTGTAAGAACATTAGAAATGAATACAGCAAGAATAATGTAAAAAATACAGTTATAATACAGTAAGGACACGATATACAAGAAAACTGTGAAATAGAAATGTGTCTTTCAAGTCAACAGTATAATACAGGAGAAGAATACTGTAAAACTGTAAGAAAATTAAAAATGAAAACAGCAAGAATAATGTAAAAAATACAGTTATAATACAGTAAGGACACGATATACAAGAAAACTGTGAAATAGAAGTGCGTCTTTCAAGTCAACAGTATAATACAGGAGAAGAATACTGTAAAACTGTAAGAACATTAAAAATGAATACAGCCAGAATAATGTAAAAAATTCAGTTATAATACAGTAAGGACACGATATACAAGAAAACTGTGAAATAGAAATGTGTCTTTCAAGTCAACAGTATAATACAGGAGAAGAATACTGTAAAACTGTAAGAACATTAAAAATGAATACAGCAAGAATAATGTAAAAAATACAGTTATAATACAGTAAGGACACGATATACAAGAAAACTGTGAAATAGAAGTGTGTCTTTCAAGTCAACAGTATAACACAGGAGAAGAATACTGTAAAATTGAAGAACATTGAAAATGAATACAGCAAGAATAATGTAAAAAATACAGTTATAATACAGTAAGTACACGATATACAAGAAAACTGTGAAATAGAAGTGTGTCTTTCAAGTCAACAGTATAACACAGGAGAAGAATACTGTAAAATTGAAGAACATTAAAAAGTAAGAACAGTAAGAACTTTATAAAAAAAAATGGTAAAAATGGAAGATTTGGCTATCAAATAAAAAGCATAATATAGGAGAGGAATACTGTGAGATGATGTAAGAATGCTGAAATAATAATGTAAGAATGTAAGAATACAATGAGAAAAGAGTTTTTGGAAACAACAAGCATACTGTAATAATACAGTCAGAAATGTTGTATAGGAGACAGGAAAATGAATTTTGTAAGGAAAAAGTAAGAATACAGTAGTATTGACATAAAAATACTGTAAAATGGACGAGTTGTCTATCAAATCATCAGTATCATAGAGAAGAAAAATGCAAGTAAGATACTTAAAGAATACCAAATTATAGTTATAAGAATACTAAGTATGCTGTAAAAATACTGTAAAATGGATTAAATTAATTGGCTATCAAAAAGTATTGTATAGGAGAAGAATATTGTAATGTAAGATACTGCAAGAAGAGTGTAAGAAAACTAAAATAATAAACTTTTAGAAAACAGCCAGAAAAATGTACGAACGCAGTTCGAAATGTTTTAAGTACAGTCAGAATATTGCAAGAATATACAGTAAGAATACTGTAAGAATGCTATAAGAACACTGTTAAATGGATGATTTAGCTATCAAATCAATAGCATAATATATGGACTTATTTGGCAGTGAATTCAAAAACATAATGTAGGATTTAAGTTAACACACTGAAAACTGATGATAGAGTCGCTCTTGTTACATATTAACCAATTGAATGTCGTGGGCAGGTGTAATTCTAGCTATCAACAAAGGCGTCCGTACTGGAGTCCATACAGGCGTTCAGGAGCCTGCTGGCTGATTGTTTAGGGCTGATTTACGGCCTCATGATCGCTAGTGACTACTTCCACAACATAATCAGCCACATGTAAGTCCCAATATTCCATTCTGAGATCTAACCCATATGAAACTCATCCTCATCGTTTTTCGATCAGAATTATGTAAATATTCTTTATGATCCTGAAGCGTATATGGATAACCCTAAGACATTGAACATAGAGGCTCATATGGTCACGCGATCACACCTCTTAAAGATGAGGCGTTGGACATAGAGGCACATCTGGTCAAGTGATCACAACTTTGAAAGAGAAGACATTGAAAATAGAGGCAGATATGATCACATGATCAGACCTCTGATATATATGTCATTGAAAGTAGAGGCAGATATGGTCATGTGATCAGACCTCTAATAGATAAGTCATTGAAAATAGAGGCAGATATGGTCATGTGATCAGACCTCTAATAGATAAGTCATTGAAAATAGAGACAGATATGGTCATGTGATCAGACCTCTGATAGATAAGTCATTGAAAATAGAGGCTGTTATTGTCATGTGATCAGACCTCTGATAGATAAGTCATTGAAAATAGAGGCAGATATGGTCATGTGATCAGACCTCTGATAGATAAGCCATTGAAAATAGAGGCAGATATGGTCATGTGATCAGACCTCTGATAGATAAGCCATTGAAAATAAAGGCAGATATGGTCATGTGATCAGACCTCTGATAGATAAGCCATTGAAAATAGAGGCAGATATGGTCATGTGATCAGACCTCTGATAGATAAGCCATTGAAAATAGAGGCAGATATGGTCATGTGATCAGACCTCTGATAGATAAGTCATTGAAAATAGAGGCAGATATGGTCATGTGATCAGACCTCTGATAGATAAGCCATTGAAAATAGAGGCAGATATGGTCATGTGATCAGACCTCTGATAGATAAGTCATTGAAAATAGAGGCAGATATTGTCATGTGATCAGACCTCTGATAGATAAGTCATTGAAAATAGAGGCAGATATGGTCATGTGATCAGACCTCTGATAGATAAGTCATTGAAAATAGAGGCAGATATGGTCATGTGATCAGACCTCTGATAGATAAGTCATTGAAAATAGAGGCAGATATGGTCATGTGATCAGACCTCTGATAGATAAGTCATTGAAAATAGAGGCAGATATTGTCATGTGATCAGACCTCTGATAGATAAGTCATTGAAAATAGAGGCAGATATTGTCATGTGATCAGACCTCTGATAGATAAGTCATTGAAAATAGAGGCAGATATTGTCATGTGATCAGACCTCTGATAGATAAGTCATTGAAAATAAAGGCAGATATTGTCATGTGATCAGACCTCTGATAGATAAGTCATTGAAAATAGAGGCAGATATTGTCATGTGATCAGACCTCTGATAGATAAGTCATTGAAAATAGAGGCAGATATGGTCATGTGATCAGACCTGTGATAGATAAGTCATTGAAAATAAAGGCAGATATTGTCATGTGATCAGACCTCTGATAGATAAGTCATTGAAAATAGAGGCAGATATTGTCATGTGATCAGACCTCTGATAGATAAGTCATTGAAAATAGAGGCAGATATTGTCATGTGATCAGACCTCTGATAGATAAGTCATTGAAAATAGAGGCAGATATTGTCATGTGATCAGACCTCTGATAGATAAGTCATTGAAAATAGAGGCAGATATTGTCATGTGATCAGACCTCTGATAGATAAGTCATTGAAAATAGAGGCAGATATTGTCATGTGATCAGACCTCTGATAGATAAGTCATTGAAAATAAAGGCAGATATAGTCATGTGATCAGACCTCTGATAGATAAGTCATTGAAAATAGAGGCAGATATTGTCATGTGATCAGACCTCTGATAGATAAGTCATTGAAAATAGAGGCAGATATTGTCATGTGATCAGACCTCTGATAGATAAGTCATTGAAAATAGAGGCAGATATTGTCATGTGATCAGACCTCTGATAGATAAGTCATTGAAAATAGAGGCAGATATTGTCATGTGATCAGACCTCTGATAGATAAGTCATTGAAAAAGAGGCAGATATTGTCATGTGATCAGACCTCTGATAGATAAGTCATTGAAAATAAAGGCAGATATTGTCATGTGATCAGACCTCTGATAGATAAGTCATTGAAAATAGAGGCAGATATTGTCATGTGATCAGACCTCTGATAGATAAGTCATTGAAAATAGAGGCAGGTATTGTCATGTGATCAGACCTCTGATAGATAAGTCATTGAAAATAGAGGCAGATATTGTCATGTGATCAGACCTCTGATAGATAAGTCATTGAAAATAAAGGCAGATATTGTCATGTGATCAGACCTCTGATAGATAAGTCATTGAAAATAGAGGCAGATATTGTCATGTGATCAGACCTCTGATAGATAAGTCATTGAAAATAGAGGCAGATATTGTCATGTGATCAGACCTCTGATAGATAAGTCATTGAAAATAGAGGCAGATATTGTCATGTGATCAGACCTCTGATAGATAAGTCATTGAAAATAGAGGCAGATATTGTCATGTGATCAGACCTCTGATAGATAAGTCATTGAAAATAGAGGCAGATATTGTCATGTGATCAGACCTCTGATAGATAAGTCATTGAAAATAGAGGCAGATATTGTCATGTGATCAGACCTCTGATAGATAAGTCATTGAAAATAAAGGCAGATATTGTCATGTGATCAGACCTCTGATAGATAAGTTATTGAAAATAGAGGCAGATATTGTCATGTGATCAGACCTCTGATAGATAAGTCATTGAAAATAAAGGCAGATATTGTAATGTGATCAGACCTCTGATAGATAAGTCATTGAAAATAGAGGCAGATATTGTCATGTGATCAGACCTCTGATAGATAAGTTATTGAAAATAGAGGCAGATATTGTCATGTGAACAGACCTCTGATAGATAAGTCATTGAAAATAGAGGCAGATATTGTCATGTGATCAGACCTCTGATAGATAAGTCATTGAAAATAGAGGCAGATATGGTCATGTGATCAGACCTCTGATAGATAAGTCATTGAAAATAGAGGCAGATATGGTCATGTGATCAGACCTCTGATAGATAAGTCATTGAAAATAGAGGCAGATATGGTCATGTGATCAGACCTCTGATAGATAAGTCATTGAAAAACGAGGCAGATATTGTCATGTGATCAGACCTCTGATAGATAAGTCATTGAAAATAAAGGCAGATATTGTCATGTGATCAGACCTCTGATAGATAAGTCATTGAAAATAGAGGCAGATATTGTCATGTGATCAGACCTCTGATAGATAAGTCATTGAAAATAAAGGCAGATATTGTCATGTGATCAGACCTCTGATAGATAAGTCATTGAAAATAAAGGCAGATATTGTCATGTGATCAGACCTCTGATAGATAAGTCATTGAAAATAGAGGCAGATATTGTCATGTGATCAGACCTCTGATAGATAAGTCATTGAAAATAAAGGCAGATATTGTCATGTGATCAGACCTCTGATAGATAAGTCATTGAAAATAGAGGCAGATATTGTCATGTGATCAGACCTCTGATAGATAAGTCATTGAAAATAAAGGCAGATATTGTCATGTGATCAGACCTCTGATAGATAAGTCATTGAAAATAGAGGCAGATATTGTCATGTGATCAGACCTCTGATAGATAAGTCATTGAAAATAAAGGCAGATATTGTCATGTGATCAGACCTCTGATAGATAAGTCATTGAAAATAGAGGCAGATATTGTCATGTGATCAGACCTCTGATAGATAAGTCATTGAAAATAGAGGCAGATATTGTCATGTGATCAGACCTCTGATAGATAAGTCATTGAAAATAGAGGCTGTTATTGTCATGTGATCAGACCTCTGATAGATAAGTCATTGAAAATAGAGGCAGATATTGTCATGTGATCAGACCTCTGATAGATAAGCCATTGAAAATAGAGGCAGATATGGTCATGTGATCAGACCTCTAATAGATAAGTCATTGAAAATAGAGGCAGATATTGTCATGTGATCAGACCTCTGATAGATAAGTCATTGAAAATAGAGGCAGATATGGTCATGTGATCAGACCTCTGATAGATAAGTCATTGAAAATAGAGGCAGATATGGTCATGTGATCAGACCTCTGATAGATAAGTCATTGAAAATAGAGGCAGATATTGTCATGTGATCAGACCTCTGATAGATAAGTCATTGAAAATAGAGGCAGATATGGTCATGTGATCAGACCTCTGATAGATAAGTCATTGAAAATAAAGGCAGATATTGTCATGTGATCAGACCTCTGATAGATAAGTTATTGAAAATAGAGGCAGATATGGTCATGTGATCAGACCTCTGATAGATAAGTCATTGAAAATAGAGGCAGATATTGTCATGTGATCAGACCTCTGATAGATAAGTTATTGAAAATAGAGGCAGATATTGTCATGTGATCAGACCTCTGATAGATAAGTCATTGAAAATAGAGGCAGATATTGTCATGTGATCAGACCTCTGATAGATAAGTTATTGAAAATAGAGGCAGATATGGTCATGTGATCAGACTTCTGATAGATAAGTCATTGAAAATAGAGGCAGATATGGTCATGTGATCAGACCTCTGATAGATAAGTCATTGAAAATAGAGGCAGATATGGTCATGTGATCAGACCTCTGATAGATAAGTCATTGAAAATAGAGGCAGATATTGTCATGTGATCAGACCTCTGATAGATAAGTCATTGAAAATAGAGGCAGATATTGTCATGTGATCAGACCTCTGATAGATAAGTCATTGAAAATTGAGGCAGATATTGTCATGTGATCAGACCTCTGATAGATAAGTCATTGAAAATAGAGGCAGATATGGTCATGTGATCAGACCTCTGATAGATAAGTTATTGAAAATAGAGGCAGATATGGTCATGTGATCAGACCTCTGATAGATAAGTCATTGAAAATAGAGGCAGATATGGTCATGTGATCAGACCTCTGATAGATAAGTCATTGAAAATAGAGGCAAGATTAAGCACAGTAATATTGAGCACAGCTCTCGAGCGTATGGTAGGGGTTTCTGCACAATCAAAGATATCAGTTATAAAGTCTTTATAAATGCTGTGGCTTCTTGGTTATTTCAATTAAAGAAAGAGAAAACGGTTGGACATTTATAGATGTCATCACACTCATGTTGGTTAGGAAATTAAAAAGAATACCAGACGTGTGATATTATCTCCATCCTGCGGGGTAGAGAAAGGGATATGTAAGCCGAAATTCATAGCACATAGAACAAAAAAATAAATAACATATCAAACAGTTTATCTAAGGAGATACAGTAACATTTACACTGATACCTGCTCCACATGAAGACAAAGAAGTAATGTTTGTGATCCCGTGACGCGGGCTCCCCCGCCAGATCCACAATTCACCACGCGTACAGGTAAAATTATCAAACCTATACGGCAGTGAGTCACGCGACCCGGCGAGCCCGGTTTAATTTATATCTTACAGGAGCTGAGGCCCAGAAATGAGAGCTCGCTGTTCTACTGGCATTATGTGGTTAACAAGAAGGTCAGCCATTCATCCAGTTCGTGTAAACTGGCGGCTATATAAGGACTACAGGTTTTTGATTAATCTACTGTAGGTTAAGCCACCCCCTCCCCTCCCACACCGCACTACACAAAACGCCATGACATAATGGGTCACCCCGCTAATGCCAGTTATGGTTGTGTTACCAACAATCTAATCCACGCTCTTAAATCTTCTTCTCTTTGACGACAAAATATTTGTTAGTTTCACTAACTCTCTTGACTTCTGTCAAAAAGAGATGAGGTCCGAGGGTGTGTCCCATCAGCCGAAGCCCCCGTGAAGGAGTCGAACGCGGAGCCCGCGCATATCCTTGGTAGCTGTGACGTGACGTGGGCGCTCATCACAACATAACTGGTCCGCTTCTATTTGCCTTTTACCTCCCCCGCGTATCATAAATGTTATTCTAGTAGGTGAAATCAATGCCTCCCGAGCAGTCCCGAGCAGTCCGCGAAAACTGCCGACTGATACAAGTAAAAAGTGCTTTCGCTTGACAGCTTGATACCGTGTTTGGAGAGGAGGCGGTTAAGGCTGAAGTATATTTGACCACGTTTTCAGACACTGTCTACTTGTCTGAGCATCTAACAGTATTAAAAAATTGCTTTTCAAGCCATGGAGACATGCGCGGACTGCGGCTTGCCGATTGAGAATACTGGTAGGTCACTTGTACTCGTATATTGTCATATCACATTTCTCCACACAACTTATTACAGTCGCTCCATGTACTTAACTGATCAAAATAAGTAACAAAATAACTGTCACAGAAGTCACATTATTCCTCAAATACATTTCTTTCAAATTAAGATGCCCCCTTCATTCGTAATATGTACAAAGTCCCACATACTAAGGGTGACGAATAAATGGACACATGCGTGCATACCCCAAAGCATTGAGGTGTTTATTAATTTCCAATGGTTCGTCAAGGTCAATTTTACTTGTTTAATTTTAGATGATCCTTGAATAAGTTTTAATTTGAACGCCATTAGCTGACTTTGTGTCGGTGTGGTTGGGGGCAGCGAGGCCGGGATATAGGACGCTCCCACGCACACGAGCAACGCTGTACCTTAGGAATGTGCTGTCGCCCACGATTATACACAGACATAGATAAACTTGTCTGATCTTCAGGTTGCTCAAACAGATATTTCCCGTCCTTAAAACCAATTAAAATTTTGGATAAATCAATAAAAAAATAATATTTCTTTGCATATAATTATCAAATTTAATTCTACGCATATATTATTGAATGTTTTATATCATATTAAATCTATTCAAATTAACATGCATATATTTATGAGGAAAATATTTTATGTAGCTGTATATATGCGATATATTTCTGGAATTATATATATATATGCAAAAATGTATTGATTTAGGTAGAAATTCTTAGTTTCAGACGAAATCATCTCATTATATATATATATATATATACACACACACACACACATATATATATATATATAAAGGCTGATGTGTCATCAATAAGACTTAATGTTTGAGGACAGTGATTCGGTTGCCCCGGCAATCGTTCATGTCAGATCATCCTTTTATTATCGCTGAGCCCGCATTTTAACACTAAAGTTATCCCTGCTGTAACACCTACGTTACTCCTACGTTTTACAACATCTGCCGCAAACTAATAGAGTATGACGTAAAAACAGTCTAAAAAAATAAAACCAGCATCGGCTCGGTCTGTGAATAAAATTTGATAACAATGATGCCATACATGAATATCTGCATGATCAGCAAAAAATATAAAAGCTTGGATAAATATATTGTTATTAGGTATAATGCATTATATTCTAGGACCCCTGCTTTGTATTATACAGGAGCGAAACCAGCAAAAAAAAACAGCATCGGTCCAAGATCTAACAATGTTAAAATTTCAGAGCTTTGACAAAATAAGCTTCAAAATATGTACATCAGAAAGAAAGGGATTTCAAGGGATTGTGACATATCTATAAAACTATTAAAGGTAATTAGGTTCATAAACGCTGAAGAGTTCATAAGGCTTTAGGCAGGGAGTTTGAAAATTTATTTTAGATATGACAGCTAATATAAGGTGCGTAGATCCCAACTTATATATAGGTGCAGAATTTCGAAAAGACTGTTGTCATGGTGACCACAGAAGATGTTGTTAAGAAGATTCAATGTCATTTACATATTGCCTTGGGGACCATATGACGAAATAAAAATATCCATAATTGTGAGTTGAGACACAAATATATGTTGTATACTGCGACTGATACCTCACTGTTAATGGAAGTGGTAACTTTTATTATACTTGAATCATATTTTAGTTAAAAACATTCAGATTTTACTTATTACTCAACATAAAACATTAAGAAACAAATTTATTAAAATTGATAAAATCTTAAACATTGAGGCTTATTAGTGTATTAACGTTAACTCTGTCAAGGGGAGGGTCATAAATATAATATTAGATATGACAAATAGTTATTTTTATATATATATATATATATATATATATATATATACATTTATTTGCTTATCTTTCTACTGTTTGAGACTTTTATTGGAACTTCTGTAAATGGCTTACAAAAAAAATTATCCTCAGATGTTATTTCCTAAAAACACTTAATTTGCAATTTTCTCAATTTTCTTCTCCAGAATAATGAATGAAATGTTCATATCTACAGTAGGTTTGAATATATTCTGTGTTTTCTGGTTTTGCCAATATGTAACATCTAAAGAATTTACCTCCACTCATAAACAGAGAAACACAATGTTAACATAGACTGTACCTACACGTGTTCTCCTGGTGATTGTTAGTTATACCGTGTTTGGCTGCAATCAGTTTAGTTATACCACCAATTCCGTGTATGTGGGCTGAGGTCAGGCTAGTTATACCGCCCATTCCGTGTGCTGGCTAAGGTCAGGCCAGTTATACCGCCAATTCCATATATGGGCTGAGGTCAGGCTAGTTATACTGCCCATTCCCTGTGTGGGCTGAGGTCAGGCCAATTTTTTTTTGCCCACTCCGTGTGGACTGAGGTAGACGACCATTATCCATTTTGTTTTTCTGGCTCTTGAGTCTTGGCTTCGAAGCTTTCTTTAAACAGGCCCTTGCTGGCCTGTCATTCTTAAATTAAACGATAACAATGCAGACATGATGTCTAGAAAACAGGGCTTTAACTAATATCTGTCTGACTATTCTGAGACACCAGCAGACTGTTAGCTCTAGTCATGGTGGACATAAGCTTAACCAGCTCTGTATACCGCTTACCTTGGGAGTAGGCTAACAACACCGAGTAGCCGGCGTCATGTTTTTTTTTTCTTTTACACGTTTTTTAATAGCTTTATAAAGTTTTTTTACCCACATGTCTTCCTATAGCGGGGAACGCATCGTCTCTTAATCAGTGACAAATTGTTCCCAGCACGATCGTCAAGGCCTCTCTCATTCCATCGTCTTTTTACCACACCCACTTGGATCAGCATACTCGGGTTCAGTGTACGAGGGGGCAGGCGTTATAAGTACGGATGATCGCGTCTCTGAGTGAGTCAGATGGCCCACGCTAAAAGTCTTAACTATGGTACATGTCTGGCCAGAGAGAGATGAACCAAGACTGTTCATTGAGCTATTGTTGAGCCATATATGAAAAAGTCACCCACAGTCGGCTGACATTGCTGATAGAGACTGCGGTTAAATTCATCTAAAATATTCCAATTTTGGTGGGATGCCGTGACTGCTTGTTTACACTGTCTGTCTCTGGATCCCGCATCCCTCCCCCCTCCCTCCTCCTCCCGTAGATGGCTCTCAGGTCTGACTGTGGTTTTACTTATAAGAAGACAGTTTTAGCTCTGTGTGCTGCTTGTTATCTGGCGTCACGTGAGATCCAGGTAGCTGGCTTTGCTGAACTCCTCGCTGTCTCCTTAACCAACCATGGCCCATCCGAGTGCCAAGAGCCTTCCAGGGAAACCATTAATACTTTATATATTCATACAGTGATGTCACTAATACTCCGTTTACCTATATCGTATAACAATGCCATAAGGCAGTGTATACACCTTTCAACACTAACTTAAATGACCTGCTACTTTCCTATTGACCTGGCCGAACCCAGGTTTACTTAGTTTAGTTAGTTATCAGGAGGATGTAGAGACTATAATCAGAGTCAGCCTCTCTCTCTCTCTCTCTCTCTCTCTCTCTCTCTCTCAATTCAATAATCTCATACAAAGCCATATAACAGAATGGAAACGGCCAGTTTCATGGCTGTAGTTTCCCCCTTTTTTTTTAAAAAACGCCATCCATTTCAGACACCTATGTTTCTATCCTTAGACATAAGAAAAACGTCATTCCTGGTAAAGCCAGCTTACCATCGGGAAATTTTAATGCCTAAAGGCAAACATGCTTAAAATCAGCTGTTTATGTAACTGATATAACTAAATGTCCAGGTGATTTTGTTGAATACCAAATATTCCAGGAATAGAAAATCAGTCTTGGTATGTTGGAATTTCATGACCGTGAAGCAAGTTCAAGATCGAATAGTTATCCAGTCAACATTTATACTTACTGGCGTGTTACCTTTTTTATCACCTTTTTTTGCGGCTGGACCTTTTATGGACGAAGCATCAGTTTTCACCATCGATAATTTGATATGGACCAAACAAACTGGCTCAGGAGTCAATATAACATATTGACAATGACCCGTCAGGACATTCTTGCATTTTATCCGACACTTCAACACATTAACGAGGCGAGGCCACAGAAAAGTTGAGTAACAAAGGTTGAGTGCACCACCGTCAATTATATTATGGATGCATTAATGAATATTTAAACAGGGTTTAAAAACAATACTTGTTTTGTTGTATTTCTGGTAAAGTATATAGGGGTTTTGCATGCCACTGCTAATGTTGAAGTATAATGATGATAATAACACATCTTTTCATTTAAATCTTTTATGTTTAATAAAAGGGTGAAAATATTTTTATAGTAAATAAATCAAGTAGGCCCAAAAGGGTATTTTGGTAAAAATTATTCAAGAATGTCTGTTGTGTCTCAATGTGTTTATTCATGTAATGAATACTCTGTCTACTCGTGTTTTATTCATGTAACAAGTAACTGTATTAATGCCACAAAAAGTGAAGGTCTCTCAAGTGCAATGGCAACAATGGTAAGGAAAGAAATGAATCGTGGTATCATATAATTGTTCAGATAATATCATATTGTGTCATTGAATATCAGAGGTTTAAGACAATATGAAAAAAAAGGAAAGAAAATATTTAACTGGTTCTGTAAACAGGGTTGTCAAAATGGTATTGGGTTTATCCAAGAATCACACAGTGACTTAAAAATTGTGAATAATTGGTCTAAACAGTGGCGTGGGCAAGTTTATTTTTCACACGGTACATCAGCAAGCAGAGGTGTTATGATAATGATTGGAGAGAAAACAGATTTTAAATTTGAACAGGTAACAGTTGATACTGATGGTAGATATATCCTATTAAAATGTATTATTCAAGAGTGCCACACTCTATTATGTAATATATATGCACCAAACACAGAAATGGAACAGGTAGAGTATTTCCAAAAGCTGCATAATGAAATAAAAAAGATGGTACTTGATACTGACATAAGGCTAATTAGAGGGGGTGATTTTAATGTTTGTATGGATAAAATTGACACTGATGGTTAGAAACTGAAAGTGAAGTCTATTAAGCAAATACAGTCAATCATTGAAGAATTTGAGGTCATAGATATATGGAGGATAAGATATCCTCATGTTAAAGATTTCCTGGAGGCGATGGTTCCCCTTGACACAAAGACGACTAGATTATTTTTTAATTTCAAATAATATTCAGCCATCTGTACAGTCTACCGATAATATTCCTTCAGTAGGTACAGACCATTCAGCTATTAATTAACAGTTACAAGTCTTAAATGAACATAAAAGAGGAAAGGGGTATTGGAAATTTAATAATTCTCTTTTACAGGATGAAGTGTATGTGAATGAGTTAAGAAATAAAATTTTTGCATGGAAAGAACTTAATTCATATAATAATCCGGCAAGCCGCTGGGAATTTTCGAAATACAAAATAAGGCAATTCACAGTAGAATATTCTAAGTCAAAAGCTAAGGAAAAAAGATCGAATCTAGCCGCTCTTGAGAGTAAACTGAATGAATTAGAAAGAAAATTATGTGAACATCCGGGAGACTCAATAGTAACAGAGTATCAACAAGTAAAACAAGAAGTGGAAACTATGTATAATCATATAACTGAAGGAATAATAATTCGCTCAAGAGCACAGTGGAGAGAATATGGTGAAAGAAATTCTGCATATTTCCTGAACTTAGAAAAAAGAAATAAGGGCAAAACATCAGTACGAAAATTACTAAAAAGCAATAATGATGTATTAACCTCCCAAAGTGATATTCTAAATGAAATAAGAAATTTTTTATGCATCGTTTTACAAGGGTTTCTACTGTCACACCAGAACAATGTGAAAATTATTTAAGTTAAGTTAATATGCCAACTCTAACAAAAGAACATTCATCCATGTGTGATGGTCCAGTGACACTGGATGAGATTTTTAATGCTGTTAAGTCTATGCCATCCAACAAATCACCTTGAAATGATGGTCTATAAGTAAAGAATTCTATATCCATTTTTTCCAAGATATTGGAAAAGACTTAGTATCATGTATGAATCACAATTTTATTGAATGTCAAATGACGGCAAGCCAAAAACAAGCAATCATCACTTTATTAGAAAAACCAGGAAAGACTCCAGGTTCATTAAGTCATGGCGCCCGATAAGTTTAATCAATGTAGATAGTAAAATACCCAGTCGGGTTTTGGTAAATAGGCTGAAGATAATACCAGAGATAATTTCGCAAGAACAAAGTGCATTTATAAAAGGACGTTTTATTGGTGATCCCATCAGACTAATTGATGATATGTTAAGTTATTGCAAGCAAAGAATGGTACCAGGTATTATGTTTGCAGCGGATTTTGAAGCAGCCTTTGATTCAGTAGATCATGTATTTATGTTTAGTGTTCTAAAAAGGTTTGGATTTGGAGAAAATTTTATTTTATGGGTATAAACAATGTATAACAAGTTGGAAAGTGCAGTAATTAATAATGGAGTTACTACTCAGTATTTTTTAATAGAACGGGGTACACGTCAAGGTGACCCCCTTGCATGTTATTGGTTTATACTTGTTGTCGAAATATTGGTACATAAGATTCGTATAAATAATAGTGTCAAAGGAATAAAAGTCTATGACACAGAACTTAAAATGTGTATGTTTGCAGATGACACAACTTTTTTCATTCATGATGTAAATTCATTTAAGGAACTTATCAAATTAATCAACATGTTTACAGAGTATTCCTCTTTAAAAGTTAATTACGATAAATCTGAGGCAGCTTGGTTAGGCAAAGATAGAAACAGACAGGATAAACCCATAGAATGTATATGGTTAGATTTGACTGTAAATGTCATAAGAATTTTGGGTATATACTTTTGTTATGATTCAGATATGGTTGTGGAGCAAAACTTCACAAGAATAAAAGAAAGAATTAAGAAAACTTTGAATGTATGGAAAACTCGTACACTGACAGTGTATGGAAGGGTTGAAATAGCTCGATCACTTGTTTTATCTACAATATTGTATGTCTCTAATATGTGTGATCCTCCAAAGGGCTTCATTACTGAAGTACAAAGTATGATTAACTTATTTATATGGAAGGATAAAAAGCCTAAAGTTAAATATTGTACTGCTATTGGATCCTATGAAATAGGTGGTCTTAAAGTTCCAGATGTAGAATCAATGTTAAAAGCCCAACGTGTATTATGGATAAAACGATTAATTCCGGATAAAGATAAACCTTGGGTGAAGTTGGTGACAGGTTATCTATGTAAGATTGGTGGAGTAGCATTCATACGATCAAACTTTGATATACAGAGGATCCCACTTTCCCTGCCAAATTTTTATAAATCATGCCTGTGTTCATGGGCTGAACTTTTCGATTGCTGCCCTACAACTAAATTAGAAGTATTATCACAAACATTGTGGAATAACAAACTATTTAATGTCAACAAAGCATCTTTGGTATTCTTCCAGTTACTGAAAAAAAAATATTTTGATGAATACAATCATAGTATTGTACAAACTCACAATATACAAAGGAAAATGTTATTCATCTGACTCTGTTCTGTTCAACAACTTTTATTATTATATTAAACGTGAAATCACTGCAAAAGGAAGAATACATCATTGCAGAAAAACAAAGTAAGATGGCGCACCATCTGAGGAAATGGAGTCCAATATTACCTCTGATAGTGTAATATTACATGTAAGATTGTTTTGACTACATAAATATATATGTATATGTATGTTTAAATAGATATAAATATATATGAATGCACTTTATAAGTGAATTATGAATTACAAGGCATTTTTTTCACCACATTAGCATCAGTTACTGTGTTGTCCTTGTCTATGTATATTGTAAGTATGTATGTATATGTACATAAATGTTGCCTATTTCTGTCTATTGTTTATGTATATGTATTATACCAATAAAAAAGTGAAAAAAAAATGATGATAATGAATATAATAATAATAATATAAATAATAAATCAATCAACAAACCAAGTAAACAATAAGATTAAAGTTAAATTGTTACATCCTTACTCCGTTTCACCACCTGCTGTCCACCTGTTTTTGGAGATAATGTGGTTCATAGATTATATTTTTAAATGATTTTATAGAAAACTACATATAGAATTGACAACCTTATATGGCTATAATGCATTTTACAAAAAATCCGAAGTTTATATTTCACAACGTTTTAACCTCTTTACAATGATTTGCTAGATAAGATGTGTCCGTACATGAGTAGCCATCTTTGTTTTAGCTGGTTATATTTTTTAGAGTGTTTACATGACATCATCGAATCAGCAGCTGTCAATTGACCCAGCCTATCCATGAACTCTATGTGACCTTAATCGCATATTCATTTAATGAATAATCATAAGCATTTGACTAACGAACATCCAAACAGGTGACCTTAAACATTGTAAAGCGTCTTATGATTAAAATAAGCCCCTAAAACGCTCCTACACATAAGGTCTTCCATGCCCTTGATAGCGAGAGCTGCTTATAACATAATAATGACGTCACAAAGGTCAATGACGCATGACGTCGTATTGACTGATGTCACCCACCCTTCCGCCAGAGGTCGTTTCTACTCAAAACGAATCTCTTCTGTTTGGGCACTGTGGGAAGGACCGAACTACTTGACAAGTGTAGCCTGGTACCAAATTCTCTTAACACGGAATTAACGGACGGACGGACTAACCATAACTACAGCACATATATACCGGGTTACTTATCAGCTAATAGTCATGCAGACGTCAGCTGAGCTAAAATTGTGGGTTCCCTTAACTTGCCGAAGCCCGAAGTTCAGCCCAGTATATATTATGCACCTATATATACTATAGTTTATTTCACCACCTGCTGTCCACCTTTTTTTGTTGATGATTTACTTAAAAGTTTATATTTTTCAATAATTTCCAAGAAAAAAACATATAGAAGTGACAACCTAATATGGCAATTTAGAATTCTACGATAAATCTCTCGTTTATGTTTCACAACATTTTTGTCTCTTTATCATGATCTGGCAGATATGGTGTGTCCTACCATAAGTAGCCATCTTTGTTTTAGCTGGTTGTATTTTTAGAGTGTTTACATGAGTTCATCCAATCAGCAGCTGTCAGTTGTAGGCTGGTTCCCTCCCCTCTTTCTCTCCCTATCGTCACGTTATTGGACACGGGAACCAGTCTACTGTCAGTTGAGGCTGTTTTTGCATGTGACCAATGACCTTGACCGCCATAAGTGGGTCTGATGTGTTGTAAAATGTAGACTGATTTCTCATATTTTCAGAAAATTATGTTACTCAAATATGGTATAAGGTAGGAATTTAGTTACCTAGTTGAAAATTAGGTTCTGTAATCCTCTCCTCTACACTATAATTGTTTCCCTTGAAATGTACCTAATAAAAATTTTCACAGCAAAAAAACAGGTGGACATGAGGGGATGAAATGGACTATACTTCCCAGTACCCGTGTCAACATGTTTTCTGGGATAATTTTTCATACGTGTAAAGCAGTGTAAACCTTTCTTGTCCAAAGGTTGCAGGAGCTATTCCGCCGACTGCCTGCGTAAAAAGTAATGCCTTACCTTGTTTTGATTTTGTATGAGACAATCTAAAATATAACAAAACAGATCACAGCGTTTACGAATTATTCCTTGTCTGAGAACTGATAATAAAAAAGCCAGTCAAACTTATGACGTCAGTCAATTGAAGGTGACACGCGACCAAACATTGTGGCGTCTTTGTGACGTCACTGTTCTCTAACGAACACAAAACGCAGCCATATACACAGAAGTGTACCATGGAGGAATGTACTGTCCAGCAGTGCCGATAAGACGCCAACCACGGTATTTCAGCATAAATAAAGCAAAAGAGTCGCAAAAAAAATTCGTTTAACATGACATAGAACTACTTTACACAAAATTCAACGCATTTTAACGGACTACATTGGCCCCTTTTCACCACTTGTGTATTTCCGCTGTCAGTGTACATGTTGATGCCGCGCGGTGCATTATTGGAGTCAGATTTTGACTCCAACAATCCCTAGACAGCAGTGTCGTACTCTTGAGAGTCCGAGTCTGCGCAGTGTGTGATGTCACCAACTGGTATCGCCTGACCATTTTTACTATATCGTAGTCATTATGAACTGTCTTGCAATATTTTGGATTATAGCCTAGAGCTTTTTATACTGTCTCTTTTGTAAAGAAAAAAAAAATATCCATGAAAACATGCCGACAGGGGTACTGGTAGTATTTACAGACTATGCACGTGTTCTGTTTGACAGAGCTCTGTCAAACAGTTTTTTCAGATGATTGACGTTTTACAATGTTTAAGGTCACCTGATTGGTTGCTCGTTAGTCCAATGCTTATGATTATTCATTTAGTGAATATGCGAAAAAGGTAACATAGAGTTCATGGATAGGTTAATTTGACAGAGATCGTTTGAGACAAATGGTAAAAAATATTGCAAGACAGTTTATAATGACAGCGATATAGTAAACAATGGCCAGGCGATACCAGCTGATGACCTCAGTCATGCGACGTCATGCGTCACCGCCCTTTCTGACGTCATTATTACGTTATCAGCAGCTCTCGCTATCATTGGCATGGCAAACCTTCTGTGTAGGAGCGTTTTGGGGGCTCATTGTAATTAGACCTGCGGCAGAGAGGGGTTTCATGGGGTCAAACCCCAACCCAAGGTATAACAAAACACAACCTATTTTTTATTAGTGATGAAATCGTATACTTCCAGAAAAAAATAGGTCGTAATCTCAAGAACGTGTTTTATCCTACATTTACAGCCATGTTTCCATGGTAAGCATTGTAATTCACAAGGTCATTATAATTTTAAAATAAATAGCCATAACTTTGTTGTTTTTAAACATAGAAAAATGAAATAAGCACCAAAATGCGGGTAATAACATGGGGATTTTTTATATGGTACATGTTGTATTCCTTATTTGTTTAATTTATGGTAATATATGTAAATATATGTATATTTTTTATTTTAAAAAATGCATTTTTAGCCATCTCAAATAAAAAATGTTATAAAACTGTTATTACTTTTTTGCTTGAATTTTCCCTTCTGGACAGGAAACATAAATTCTTCATAATTTATAACTTTGGGTCAGTTATATGGCCTGTATATGCATGCAAATTTTTATGCAAAGAAAGTTACCATAATATTAAATTTGTAAATAGAGCCATCATTGGAACTGTTCTTGCAGTTAATCAATAACCTGCAACCGTATCTGTTACGATTGAGTTCTTAAATAATATTCATCGGGAAAGCTATTTAATCCGTAAATAATTGGCAATTTATTGGTTTGATAATGTTATTTATATTCTGAAGCTTATTGTGGACATGAAGTTTTTATGAAGATGGCGATTATTTGGAGTAACGTGTGTAAAAACCATGTCATTCATCACAGTTGTTGGATTTCTGATCCAACCTTTCATTTGCGTTGAAACTTTCATTCATGTCGAATAGTGTATACGCTTGTGCCATCCTTTTGAATTTTCATATAGATTTTTGCAAACATACTTCTCTCATAACATTGGATCCATATGTAACTTTGAATAAAAATTGATGTTTGCATTTTTTCTTCCGCCATCTTTGGAAAACGGCGGCCATATTAAAACCAGGGTTATATATCACTGAAAACCGGCATTTTAGACAGGGTAAGGTAAGCCTTAATAGAAGCCTTTTCTTGATTGATTCTATGGTAATTTTCCTGTTTAATTAAATTCTGCTATCAAAATTGTTGTACCTTACCTATTACATTAGATAGCACATTTGCACAAATTTGCATATTTGGTGGAATTGATTATACAACAAATAAAGATGTATTGATTATTTGGCTTTTTTGTGGAAAATAATTAAAGTATTTCGGGTACAGAACATACAAATATGATAAGATATAAAATCTTTTATTTTTTAAAATAATAAAATGCAGATAAATTATACAAACTGGAAAAATCATTGAGATTTAGGGTACTAATCTTCTCGTGAGAACATCATTAGGTTAATAGTTTCGAGATGCAAGACCCACAAAACCACTTTTGTATTTAGACCTAGTGTCTGGTAAAAGATCCATAGGTCAGCGGAGGCGCTACAAGGAGAGTCTTAAAGCATCACTGAAAAAAAAACTATCCATCAATACAGATACATTGGAAAGTTTAGCGCAGGATAGATACAAGGAGAGTCTGAAAGCATCACTGAAAAAAACTATCCATCAATACAGATACATTGGAAAGTTTAGCGCAGGATAGAGACAAGGAGAGTCTGAAAGCATCACTGAAAAAAACTATCCATCAATACAGATACATTGGAAAGTTTAGCGCAGGATAGATACAAGGAGAGTCAGAAAGCATCACTGAAAAAAACTATCCATCAATACAGATACATTAGAAAGTTTAGCGCATGATAGAGACAAGGAGAGTCTGAAAGCATCACTGAAAAAAACTATCCATCAATACAGATACATTGGAAAGTTTAGCGCAGGATAGAGACAAGGAGAGTCTGAAAGCATCACTGAAAAAAACTATCCATCAATACAGATACATTGGAAAGTTTAGCGCAGGATAGATACAAGGAGAGTCTGAAAGCATCACTGAAAAAAACTATCCATCAATACAGATACATTGGAAAGTTTAGCGCAGGATAGATACAAGGAGAGTCTGAAAGCATCACTGAAAAAACTATCCATCAATACAGATACATTGGAAAGTTTAGCGCAGGATAGATACAAGGAGAGTCAGAAAGCATCACTGAAAAAAACTATCCATCAATACAGATACATTAGAAAGTTTAGCGCATGATAGAGACAAGGAGAGTCTGAAAGCATCACTGAAAAAAAACTATCCATCAATACAGATACATTGGAAAGTTTAGCGCAGGATAGATACAAGGAGAGTCTGAAAGCATCACTGAAAAAACTATCCATCAATACAGATACATTGGAAAGTTTAGCGCAGGATAGATACAAGGAGAGTCTGAAAGCATCACTGAAAAAAAACTATCCATCAACACAGATACATTGGAAAGTTTAGCGCAGGATAGATACAAGGAGAGTCTGAAAGCATCACTGAAAAAAAAACTATCCATCAATACAGGTACATTGGAAAGTTTATCGCAGGATAGATACAAGGAGAGTCTGAAAGCATCACTGAAAAAAAAAACTATCCATCAATACAGATACATTGGAAAGTCTAGCGCAGGATAGAATAGCGTGGCGTGCAGCTGCAAACATAGGTGCAGTAGACGATGAGAGAACACGTCTAGCGGGCAGAGTTGGGTCCGAGTACTTTTAAAGTACTCGAGTACGAGTACTAAGTACTTTAAAAGTACTCGAGTACAAGGATGAGTACCTTTGCATGTTTTTCAAAAGTACTCGAGTACGAGTACCGAGTACTCAAAATGTACTCATGAATACTTAAATGAGTACTTTTTGTAACCAAACTTGTAAAATGATGTTATTAAATTAAATATATTCTCAGAAAGTTAAAAATATTTTTATTAATGAAAACCCAGTACAAAATAAAAATATATAAAATGTTGTGTTATGCTTAATCAAAATACTGAGGCGAATTGCAAACTCTAGGGCATATAAACAGTTCATATACAGAGGAAATATATCAAAGCATTAACTTTTAAATTAGACGATTTGCATTGAAGAAACATCTGGTCTCGTAGGTCTCAAAAATATATTTCTTAGCCAGGACAAGATAAACAATTTACATAATGTTGTATAATGCAAATTCAAAATAGTGGTGGGAATGTTCAGAAACTACAACATAAAAAAGTTACATAAAGGTCAATAAATAAAATTATATTGTTTAAGGAAATCTCACTGACATTGTATAAAGCATATAACCATATGTTAACCATATGTAATCATATAATAATAACAATGATAACAATTATAATAATAATAACAACCATATGTTATTATTTATATAATATCAACTTATGAATAATATGTGGCTGACATGTAGCCTAATTGAGGTTATTTAATGACAACCGGTATATGTGAAAATAGTATAAAACAACATATCTGAAAGACTGACCATGTCATTCATCATCTGTAATAATTTATGAGTATTAACAACAGTTACGTCAGTGATTATTACAAAAAGGAATGAGGCGATAGTAATGCGTAATATAAATAGAATATTACATGTTTTCAAAGTTAGTAAGAGTAATATTACAATTGATAAAAAAGAAAATTGAATTAGTAATGGTAAAAGTACCCCTAGTAATAGAATAATAGCTATTACTTTTCTATTACAACCCTAGGCTAACACATCTGATGAATTGAGTGTTTGTTTGATTAGGTTGATAGAGCATAATGAAGGGCCCAGTGTTGTGTGATTAGTTCATGCTGGGTGCTTTCATGGTTCAGTGGGCACTGGACAGAAGACTTTGGCTTGAGGTTAACCCCTGGTTCTCATTGTTGATTCATTAAGTAGGCCTGGTCATTAAACATTGGAGAGGTCCTTTGTGAGCATACACAGTATGTTGGGAAGTTATTGTCAGCTGATAGTACAATGTGATGCCGAAGACTATGTTGTAGCAGCTACGGGGTGTATGGTCTGATGGTCACAGCTTTTCATGGGTCAATCAGTTGACAGTCAACAGTTGTGCCACCGACTGTGTACAGAGCTCATCAAAGACTGCAATTCCTACCGAAACTCTGCTAAACCTACACTCACATTAAGTTTCATATATAAATTAATTCATGCTTGATTAGCCCAGGCACTAGAGCACTGCTGAATTTACTTTATGATGAACAGGTTCTGAGTATGTTCATTTATATTGAATTGTGGCAAATCTTAACTTTTTTATTTTGGGATCTTTCAAAAATTACATTTTTTCTCTCTTAAAATATTACTCAGTATGAATTTGCTGATTTAATGTTTTATTGAACACTATGTTGTACTTATCTTGCTGGAAATATATAATGCTGTACACATGTACACATGAATTGCATGAATGTATTAATAATAAAATAGTTCAATTTATTTATATTTTATATTAAATAAAAGTGTTAGTATTAGTAAAAGAAGGAAAGTAATAGTAGTAGTTATCAATGCTGTAATAGTTTTAGTTATAGTAACAGATGAATTACTTTAAGTACTATTATATATGATATTATATATGTTATATTTTATATATATCTTACTATAATATTCTATAATAAACTATTACCAATATAATAAAATGAGATTAAAGTTTATTTAGAAAAATATAAAATACCCAAAGTACTCATGAAGTACTCATATGAGTGCCGAGTACTTTCAAAGTAGTCGAGTACAAGTACGAATACTTTTGTGATTTTTAAAAAGTACTCAAATACGAGTACTGAGTACTCATGAGTACGATTACTATGAGTACGAGTACTTTTGGACCCAACTCTGCTAGCGGGGTCCAGGAGAAAACGTGACGTCCACTAGGCGAGGATTGCAACTGTCTCAACGGCAACCACCAATCATAATTGTCCAACATGTGGGAGGTTCTTCCGTACCCTGATCGTCCTGACAAGTCATCTCCGGACGCACAAAGTAGAGATCAGCTACAAAACCTTGATCATATGGTCATCTTCGTAAAGCAATGGACGAACATCAGCTAATTATTTATCAGTGGTTACTGGATGGTAAGACCAATTTAAACGCGGCATCTTGACCCCTTTGCATACATAACCAATGGATGAGGTAATATATAATACGCATCATAACCTCCACGAAACTAATGAATTATTACATATTACGTGTACTTGTTTTTATTCTTTGGAAGGGAAGACCAATCAATTATCATTAGTTATTAATTATTATTCAACTACAGCGGAGACAAATTACCGAAGTAAGTAGACAAACCTTTTAATCACACTGAATAATAGTATATGCTTCTAAATTACATTCAATTAATAAAATTCAAACCAGCATCGCTATTCCCATTGGAAATATCATGCAACGTGTTTGTAATTAATTAAAGGACGCAAATATGTAAATTAGCTTTAAAATTAAAAAGAAAACATTACACCTAATAAATAACGTATAAAGCAACTGTTTCCATCATGATGATCTTATGACAAGACTCTAATCTTAATAATTTGTTTAATTTGCATAATTTATCTGCATTTTATTGATTAAAGTATAAGATTTATATAGACATACATTATATCTTGACAAATTTAAATATTTTTACCCGAAATACGTTATTCTTTCTAAAGCCAAATAATCTATGGATTTTTTATAGTATTATTAATTCCACTAATTCATTTAAATATGCAAATTTATGCAAATTATCTAATAAGATATGAACAGTCCAACATATTTTATAACAGAAATTGAATCTACAGGAAAAATTACCCTACAATCAATCAGGAACAGTTTTCAGTTTAGGATTATCAAATTGTTCTTGCCTTAAATTTGTCTAAAAGGACTGTTTTTGAATGAATGATTTATAACCCTGGTTTTAATAAAGCCTCCATTCAATCCAAGATGGCGGATGATATAAGCAAACATCAATTTTTATTTATATTATGATCCAAAGTTATAAAAAAGCATGCTTGCAAAATCTACATGAAAATTCTACAGGAGCCAACATTTAGACATAATTGTGTACACTACAAAGCATGTACAGAAATCAGTGCACTGAAGTCTTCTCTGTATGCACGGACTTTTCTGTTCCCACAGACTTAGCCTAATTTGCATAAATCTATTTCTGGTTGTTTTATAACAATATACTCCATTAACCCTGGTATATTTGATATTAATTTATTCCTCAGTAGCTGGCCTTTTCATCTAATCACATTTTGTGGCTCCTTTTTACACATTTGCAAAACTACAGAAAATATAATTGCATATATAGCCAATTTTTAAATAAAAATTAGCATTTAATTTACATAATCAATATACAGATATCAATTTTTTAAAATATTTTTCTGTTTGCCGAATCTGTAAATGAAATGCAGCATTTTTGTGAAAACTGCAAGTGTCTATCGTTAATATTGATTATGACATTAATAAAAAAAAGTGAAATTAATTACTTCACCTAAAATGTGACAGGTTGCCATGGAAACGGGTCAATAAATATGCCAAAGAACAATTTTCTGAAGCCACGACCTATTTTTTAAGAATGAGGAGATCACTACCTCTATTAAAATTTAGGTTGTGTTTTGTTATACCTCCGGTTGGGGTTACACCTATTTTTAAGCCTCTTTTAGGAGGTTGGCCGCTAGTCTAAATAATATGTTAAAAGGGCGGAGCATTCAGGCTGTGGTGGATAGGTCAATTGAGACTGTTTTTGCTTGTGACCAACTGCTTGTCATGACAAGCGGTTCTGATATGTTAATTGTAAATTATAGACTAAGATCTCATATTTTCAAATAATTATGTTTCTTAAATAAGGTGTAAGGTAGGCATTTATTTACCTTGTTCAAAATTAGGTCCGTAAAACCTCTACTTCCACATTATAATTGTTTTCCTTGAAATGTAAAAAGCAGGTGAACGTGAGGGGATGAAACGGACTATAAGAAATTGAAAGGAGAAACATGGTACAGTATATACTTGACGTGTAAATCAGCAAATGAAACATTTACTCAGGACGACTGGTAAGTGTCGTCATCAAAACTAAAAAAACATGGACTACGGACGACTAGTCAGTGACGTCATCAATACCATAAACATGGACTACGGACGACTAGTGAGGGGCGTCATCAATACCATAAACATGGACTACGGACGACTAGTCAATGACGTCACCAATACCATAAAAATGGACTACGGATGACTAGTCAATGACGTCACCAATACCATAAACATGGACAACAGGCAACTGGTCAGGGGCGTCATCAATACCATAAACGTGGATTACGGACGACTAGTCAGGGGCGTCATCAATACCATAAACATGGACTACGGACGACTAGTGAGGGGCGTCATCAATACCATAAACATGGACTACGGACGACTAGTCAATGACGTCACCAATACCATAAAAATGGACTACGGATGACTAGTCAATGACGTCACCAATACCATAAACATAGAGCAACGGGCGACTGGTCAGGGGCGTCATCAATACCATAAACCTGGATTACGGACGACTAGTCAGGGGCGTCATCAATACCATAAACATGGACTACGGACGACTAGTGAGGGGCGTCATCAATACCATAAACATGGACTACGGACGACTAGTCAATGACGTCACCAATACCATAAAAATGGACTACGGACGACTAGTCAATGACGTCACCAATACCATAAACATGGACAACGGGCGACTGGTCAGGGGCGTCATCAATACCATAAACATGGACTACGGACGACTAGTGAGGGGCGTCATCAATACCATAAACATGGACTACGGACGACTAGTCAATGACGTCACCAATACCATAAAAAATTGACTACGGACGACTAGTCAATGACGTCACCAATACCATAAACATGGACAACGGGCGACTGGTCAGGGGCGTCATCAATACCATAAACGTGGATTACGGACGACTAGTGAGGGGCGTCATCAATACCATAAACATGGACTACGGACGACTAGTGAGGGGCGTCATCAATACCATAAACATGGACTACGGACGACTAGTGAGGGGCGTCATCAATACCATAAACATGGACAACGGGCGACTAGTCAGTGACGTCATCAATACCATAAACATGGACTACGGACGACTAGTGAGGGGCGTCATCAATACCATAAACATGGACTACGGACGACTAGTCAATGACGTCACCAATACCATAAAAATGGACTACGGACGACTAGTCAATGACGTCACCAATACCATAAACATGGACAACGGGCGACTGGTCAGGGGCGTCATCAATACCATAAACGTGGATTACGGACGACTGTTCAGGGGCGTCATCAATACCATAAACATGGACTACGGACGACTAGTGAGGGGCGTCATCAATACCATAAACATGGACTACGGACGACTAGTCAATGACGTCACCAATACCATAAAAATGGACTACGGACGACTAGTCACTGACGTCACCAATACCATAAACATGGACAACGGGCGACTGGTCAGGAGCGTCATCAATACCATAAACGTGGATTACGGACGACTAGTCAGGAGCGTCATCAATACCATAAACATGGACTACGGACGACTAGTCAGTGACGTCACCAACACCATAAACAGGGACAACGGGCGACTGGTAAGGGGCGTCACCAATACCATAAACGTGGATTACGGACGACTAGTCAGGGGCGTCATCAATACCATAAACATGGACTACGGACGACTAGTCAATGACGTCACCAATACCATAAACATGGACTACGGACGACTAGTCAGTGACGTCATCAATACCATAAACATGGACTACGGACGACTAGTCAATGACGTCACCAATACCATAAAAATGGACTACGGACGACTAGTCAATGACGTCACCAATACCATAAAAATGGACTACGGACGACTAGTCAATGCTGTCATCAATACCATAAACATGGACTACGGACGACAAGTCTATGACGTCATCAATACCATAAGTATATCTTTATCGTATAAACGTTATTATAATGACCCGTGAATGGAGGAGAGCGGAATCTGGACCGCTAATACTGTTATGTAAGTTTGTAGGCATTTAACATGGTTCACTTACACATCTAATAATTTATATTAATATTTATATAATTAGTATTTATATATTCTAAAGGTCACTTGCTTTTGACAGCAAACAGAGAAAATCTAACATTTGAGTTTCCTCGAAAGCTTACTCAAAGACCTGTTACAAGATGAATGGTAAACTTCTGATGGAGTTTAAACAAGTGACCCAGTGTTCGTCCCTTTATGATGCACTTGCCACCGGGTTGTTGTTACATAAAGAAATGATGAAGCAGACGTGGCCTTTAAGATGTGTACATGAGTTTGACACTTAAAATGTGATTTGGTATTTCAGTAAAGACAAGGTTTATATTTATACAGAATGAAGGCCGTGTCAAACAGTCTACCGCTTTGAAGTGGATTTCATAATGTAGGCTGTGCCAGACAGCCTGTGCCAGACAGCCTTTCAGGTGGACAACTTAACGCGCGAACGTTCAAGCAGACGTCAGTTCAGAGCAATCTGTCAAAAATGGTCGACTTCAGTGCACTGTTTCCGCCACATATTAATGTTAAGACAAATATAGATGGTCACGTGACCGTTCGGGTAATTGTCAGATAAAAAGAAGCTTCATGTATTAATAGTGCAGGGTAATTAGTGATCATTTTATCGTCAAAGATATACCAACTACAGTCTGTAACCCAGAAAACTGACAATGTAAATGTCAAATATAATACGTCACAGGCTTCGTCCAACAGTGTTTCCGGGAACTGTTGAAGGCCGGCATTGTTTCAGCCAGTTATGTTTAGGGACGAGCCTCTGACAGCGCGAGCTAGCCATGTCATGAAGCGTTCATTAACAGAGACCCAATATTCCTAAGCGAGGAGGCCGCGCACTGAGCATACGACATGAAAAACAGCGGAGAAAAACCAGGTGGGCGGGCCGCCCCCGCCTCGCTCAATGTGGCCCCTTCCAGGAATATACACGTAAAAAGACATATTCGATATGTATTTATACCCGCGTACCCACTACTCCACTCGAACCTTTTGTAAGCGGCTAGAACGGTGTCATCTGAGCAAGGCTCGCATGGTCTCGGATAGCTGCTTCATTTAGCGCCTGTTTCTCGGAGTCTAGCTTTATGAATGATCGTCAGTAGTATCGCGGATCCCACCTCTCTCACCGCCCGATAGTAAAGCGTTACAGCCGAAGAACGTCACCATATGTCTTACCACGAGGACCCGTCTTTTCCGACCACAGGTAGAGCGTTTATATTTACTCCCTACCCGTGTGTAACTGTTATCATTTTATTGTACGCTGGACCACATATGTTTCATTCTACATATCATTACGGCAGTGGATGTCAGTGACCGGATATATTAATAATTCTTACTGAGCTGTGAGTCCATTAAAACACGTGTACTTTGTCCGTAACATTGACTAAATGTAACGTTGACCATAGCAGTATTATTTGTGAATTAAGCACACCGCTGATAATTAAAATAATTGTTTGTCCCTGCAGGTGTTATGACCGCTTAATCCATCGTGACGTATCATTTACACGAGGAGTAAATCCTGTATCCCCTGAAAATATAAAAATACGTTCGCAAATTCAAACATCATGCTTAGGTTAAAAATGAACAACTGGTTGTTGAGGATTTATCACTTTATTTGTACCTCTGAGGATCTCATGTATATATAAGGATATCCCTGAAAACAAATTACTAATATGATCTTATAAATTCCCTCCACAGCCCCTCTCTCTCTCTCTCTCTCTCTCTCTCTCTCTCTCTCTCTCTCTCTCTCTCTCTCTCAAAACACTTCTAAACTGGCAGCTTCACACAAGTCTTCACACCCATGAAATGAGCATATTAAAAAAACTGAGCCATAACATATTTGTACATCACAATTAGATCTTTTACCTAGACGTCACCTATTACCAGAGACTCCTGGACCATGACGTTCCCTTTGACCCGAGATTGTTTGACCCGGATGTTACCTTTAACCAGGGACTTGTTGACCTAGACGTTACCTTTAACCTGAAATTCCTGGAACTAGAAGTCACCTTTAACAAGTGACTCCTTGACCTAGACGTAACCTTAAAACAGAAATTTTCTGGACCCAGAAGTCACTAATAACCATAGACTCTTGGACCTAGACATTACCTTCAACCAGATATTCCTGGACCTGGAAGTCACCTATAACTAGGGACTCCTTGACATAGACGTTACCTTTAAACAGAGAGAGAGACTACTGGACCTGGAAGTCACCTGTAACCAGGGACTCCTGGACGTAGACGTTACATTTAACCAGAGACTCCTCAACCTAGACGTTACCTTTAAACAAAGATTGTTTGACCTACACCCCACCTGTATAACCAGAAATTGTTTGACCTAAACGTTACCTTTAACCATAGACTTGTTGACCTAGACGTCACCATTAATCAGAGATTCCAGGACATAGACTTCACCTTTAACCAGAGACTCCCTGACCTTGACGTTACCTTTAACCAGAGACTCCTTGACCTTGACGTTATCTTTAACCAGAGACTCCTTGACTTAGACGTCACCTTTAACCAGAGACTCCTTGACTTAGACGTTACCTTTAACCAGAGACTCCTTGACCTAGACGTTACCTTTAGCCAGAGACTATTGACCTAGACGTTACCTTTAACCAGAGACTCCTGCACCTAAACGTTATCTTTTACCAGAGACTCCTTGACCGAGACTTTACTTATAACCAGACACTCCTGGACCTAGACGTCACTTATAACTAGTGTCTAGCTGACGTAGACTTCACTTTTAACCAGTGTCTCGCTGACCTAGACGTTACTTATAACCAGAGACGTGCTGACCTAGACGTCACTTATAACCAGAGATGTGCTGACCTAGACGTCACTTATAACCAGAGACTCGCTGTCCTAGACGTAACTTATAACCAGAGACTTGGAAAATGGGAGCAAGGATGGTAGAAGAGTTAGCGGCCTCAGAAAAAAATTACCGGAATACATTTTTTGTCTTAAATTGTTTTGCTTTTCTTACTTTTTGTTTAATATAAGCAATAATGTATTTCACTGGTTTGTACCAAGTGTATTTGAAAATGTCAATGTTAACAAGGATTATTTAATGGAAACCAGACGCTTATTCAATTGATTATGAATTGGTCATCTAGCCATGGCCAGCAATTTTTTTCGTGCATTTATGTCCATCCTTGAAACGAGGGTTGTAGGTGGAAGGTTACTCTCTGATTATCGCAGTTGAACTGGTTGTCATATAGAAGTGGGTGAAATATGCTATTTTGTTTAATTTTTGAATATTTTTTCGAATGAAGCCATCTTTCACAAGCCAGGGGATTTAAGATTAACCAACAGGTTTATTGCTAAGACAGAGGACATAATTTTTGCCGGCCCATTAAGGCAAATGTAACCGGCCCTCCATGAGAACAAACGGCACAGTCTAGTACCGTATTCCAGTGCTGATTTCGAGCCCTATTACAATGATAAACAAATTGATTCAAGAAGGATCACAGTATCTTATGAATTCCTGACGGTTGAAGCATACCAGAAATAGATAAAGACATTTGCTGAGTTTCTGTTATTATTATTTTGCGTTTTTGTGTTGTGAGTCTACAGTATTTCCCCTTACCGGTTTTCCCTTTATCGCTCACTTCTGAACTTTGCGCAGATACGGCTGATTTTTATAACTGGACTCGGTCAGAGTAATAGTCACAGGTAAAATATTTGCACATGATATTTATCTTTGATGTCAACGTATTTCTAAAGTACACGGTCTGTTCCGTGTTATTGTTCACTTGTGGGTAACCCGGGACACGAATGTAGACATCCAGTTATTGCCCAATGTTTTTTTGTGCCGAATGAATATTTTGGTCTGAGCATTTTTTTTATTCAGTGAGATAAGCATTAAACCAACAGTTCTAAGTATTTTGACGTCATGGTTCATTTTAATGCTTTTGGTCAGTTGAATCTCTAATAGTTTTCAGTTCAGTATTTAAATCCAATTTTTTATTGCCCGAGTATTATAGATTTACGGTAGAGACATTTCTATCATAATTTAGGTCTAGTGGGTATGAATAGTTCATTAGTGACTAAGATTTTCTTCCTTCATTATTTATATAGTTATTATAACTAATTTTGTACCGGGAGGACATTGTGCGGCAATGTCACGTGACATGAGCTTGTTTTTGGTGGTGTGAGTGTGCAGTTTTCGATTCAACGCGTCTTTATTTTGATTTTTTAGTATTTTTTCCTTGTCTAATATTTTCTCCATGAGTAAGCGTCATTTCTTATTTCCATGTGAGACTCTATAAAATAAATATTGTAATGTTATTTTTCAGATGTTGTACCTGCTGAAATAGGTCGTTTTTCGAAGAATGACCCAAAAAAGTGTTAGACCTAATAATATTTATGGGCCAAACGTCCTTTGAGAACACCCCACCTCCCGAACTCTGGATCTGTCGCTGGTTATTTCACAATAAAACTTAAGTTCTTGGTTTGAATTCTCGAAATGTGCATTAATTATTTAATTTCTGCTTTAATATCATGGTTCCACAATGTCATTGAACTGAGTGAATCATGTAAAATTATTTGTCATCGTTTTAAATTTAAAATTTTTTTCTTAAAGATTACACTTCATTAGTATTTGATGAAACTGTCACACTTTTTTTAGTAAATATATAACCTGTATATTAAACAACCTCATTCATATTCCCGGTCAGGTTTAATGCTATACAACTTCATTCATATTTCTAGTCAGATTTAATGCTATACAACCTCAATCATATTTCCCGTCAGATTTAATGCTAAACAACCTCATTCATATTTCCCGTCATAATTAATGCTATACAACCTCGTTCATATTTCCCGTCAGATTTAATGCTATACAACCTCATTCATATTTCTAGTCAGATTTAATTCTATACAACCTCATTCATATTTCCCGTCATAATTAATGCTGTACAACCTCATTCATATTTCCCGTCATAATTAATGCTGTACAACCTCATTCATATTTCCCGCAAGTATTAATGCTATAAAACCTCATTCATAATTCCCATCAGATTTAATTCTATACAACCTCATTCATATTTCCCGTCATAATTAATGCTATACAACCTCATTCATATTTCCCGTCATAATTAATGCTGTACAACCTCATTCATATTTCCCGTCATAATTAATGCTGTACAACCTCATTCATATTTCCCATCAGATTTAATGCTGTACAACCTCATTCATATTTCCCGTCATAATTAATGCTGTACAACCTCATTCATATTTCCCGTCATAATTAATGCTGTACAACCTCATTCATATTTCCCGTCATAATAAATGCTAAACAACCTCATTCATATTTTCCGCAAGTATTAATGCTATAAAACCTCATCCATATTTACCGTCAGAAACGAGGCTATACAACACCATTCATATTTCCCGTCATAATTAATGCTATACAACCTCGTTCATATTTCCCGTCATAATTAATGCTGTACAACCTCATTCATATTTCCCGTCAGATTTAATGCTATACAACCTCGTTCATATTTCCCGTCAGATTTAATGCTATACAACCTCATTCATTTTTCTAGTCAGATTTAATTCTATACAACCTCATTCATATTTCCCGTCATAATTAATGCTGTACAACCTCATTCATATTTCCCGTCATAATTAATGCTGTACAACCTCATTCATATTTCCCGTCATAATTAATGCTGTACAACCTCGTTCATATTTCCCGTCAGATTTAATGCTATACAACCTCGTTCATATTTCCCGTCAGATTTAATGCTATACAACTTCATTCATATTTCCCGTCAGATTTAATGCTAAACAACCTCATTCATATTTCCCGTCAGATTTAATGCTATACAACCTTATTCATATTTCCCGTCAGATTTAATTCTATACAACCTCGTTCATATTTCCCGTCAGATTTAATGCTATACAACCTCATTAATATTTCCCGTTAGAATTAATGTTATACAACTTCATTCCTATTTCCCGCAAGCATTAATTCTGTACAACCTCATTCATATTTCAAGTCAGATTTAAACCTACACAACCTCATCCATAGTTACCGTTTGAAATAATGCTATACAGCCTCATTCATATTCTCCGTCATAATTAATGACGGACAACCTCATTCATTTCATATTTCCCGTCATAATTAATGCTATACAACCTCATTCATATTTCCCGTCAGATTTAATGCTTTCGGCCTCATTCATACTTCCCGTCAGAAAAAATGCTATCGGCCTCAGCATATTTTCCACTAGCATAAACGCTTTACAACCTCATTCATACTTCCTGTCAGAAATAATGCTATACAGCCTCATTCATATTTCCCGTCATAATTAATGCTATACAACCTAATTCATATTTCCCGTCAGATTTAATGCTATACAACCTAATACATATTTCCCGTCAGATTTAATGCTATACAACCTAATTTATATTTCTCGTCAGAAATAATGCTATACAGCCTCATTCATATTTCCCGTCATAATTAATGCTATACAACCTCATTCATATTTCCCGTCAGATTTAATGCTATACAACCTAATACATATTTCCCGTCATAATTAATGCTATACAACCTCATTCATATTTCTCGTCAGATTTAATGCTGTACAACCTCATTCATATTTCCCGTCATATTTAATGCTATACAACCTAATTCATATTTCCCGTCAGATTTAATGCTATACAACCTAATACATATTTCCCATCATAATTAATGCTGTACAACCTCATTCATATTTCCCGTCAGATTTAATGCTTTACAACCTCATTCACATTTCCCGTCATAATTAATGCTGTAAAACCTCAACCATATTTACAATAAGAAATAATGCTATACAACCTCATTCATATTTCCCGTCATAATTAATGCTATACAACCTCTTTCATATATCCCGTCATAATTAATGCTATACAACCTCATTCATATTTCCCGTCAGATTTAATGCTATACAACCAAATACATATTTCCCGTCATAATTAATGCTATACAACCTCATTCATATTTCCCGTCATAATTAATGCTATACAACCTAATACATATTTCCCGTCATAATTAATGCTATACAACCTCATTCATATTTCCCGTCAGATTTAAGGCTATACAACCTCTTTCATATTTCCTGCAAGCATTAATTCTATACAACCTCATTCATATTTCCCGCCTGAATTTATGCTATACAACCTCATTCATATTTCCCCTGAGAATTAACGCTATACAATCTACGTAATTTATATTTCCTTTGAGAAATAATGCTTTACAACCTCAATCATATTTTCCGTGAGAATTAACGCTATAAACCTCATTCATATTTCCCGTTAGAAATAATTCTATACAACCTCATTCAGTCAACTCTGCAGTGTTAACCTCACCGTCACCATCAGAGGACATCATTTAAAGATCCTCAGAGGACAATCTGTAAACTAGCAGGTGACATAGATAAACGCTGTCTGTCGAATGTGTGTCACCGAATATTACAATAATATCAACCTGCTCCTTAATATCCACAAAAGTATGTCATGAAAGAAAAGAGTTTTCCTAATTCCATGGTTTTACCAATGTTCACAAGGCCCTGATGTTTACGTCACAACCGAGTCACTACTAGTTCATAAGTAATAAAAGAGCATTCAATAGGGCTCTGCGCCCACCATTTTTTCTATGAAAAGCTACCAAAATTTCATTATTAAATTTAATCACTCTGGTTTAAGGTTATGCGTATGGAATTTGCACATATACAATTTTCTGAATGTGGATCCCTTTCTCTCAGTTCAATTAATCTTGCAATATCAAAGTTGGTTTGGTATTGAATAGTTATAACAAGAAGCTAACCTAAATATTGATCGCGGTCTAAATTGTGAAAGAATGTGTGGATGTCCATGCATTTTGTTAAGCCATTACTATTTTCGCGCACCCCCACCCCATATATATTTATAACTTTAAACTACTGAACGTGTACTCGGTCAAAAATACTGGACATCACTAAAGCGGAAAGTAACATGACAGACAATTGTAAGATCCTAGACACGCAAACAAAACTACCTTAAATCCACGCAACCAGGAATAATTAAACACTATATATAGTGTCACTGAACATACTGAACATCCATGCTGACAAAAATGCCTAACACGCTCACCCGAAATAGGATATCAAGAATGAATCAAGGTTTCACGGAATACTCCTGAATATAAATATAAGACCAGTATGAGTAAGATATTTATTCAAAGAAACTTAATTACTCCTTCAACCTATCTAGTACTCAGTATATGTATGTGTTGACAGTGTGAGCTATATTCCTGTTGTAAAATGACAAAATACAATGATACCGATAATGATGGTTTTGTGGAGTCATTCTGTGACGTTACATCAACTTAGGTGGGTTATAAACAAGGAGTAATTAATCAAAGTCGTGTCATGGCGATCAAATCGTCTTTATAACGGTGTTGAATAAAATCTGGGGACACACATTTAATCGCAATAAAAGTGGAAAAATAAGATAAAATAATAAAAATAAGAGGATAATCAGTTTTTTTATTATGGTTTTGGGACAGGTACTTTTTAATGACCTTTGAACCCTTAAGTATAGATTTGAAGCATTTTAGGTATTACTTCGCTAAACTAATAAGCTCAAATTAGAAAATATAAGATACTTAAATTAAAAACACAATGACGGATGATATATATGGCACTGTGAATGCTAGGGACACGAATTTTAGAATGACCCTTATACGTTTTTTCTCTGAAGTTAGAATATTCCCTATTATTTTATACCAAAATTGCTTCTACATTTCTTTAATTTTGAAGAAATTCTAACAATGTACCCGCACTTAAGGAGGGGAACAAAACTCCTACACCGACTTCCAAAGTGCAAAAGGAAATTGCGCCCCTGAGAATGCAAACTATTAAGATCTCATATGATTACATAATTATTTCTCAAGAACCAGAATTAAGCCAAAAGGACGTTTTTGAATATATGAAACAGTAAAATATACAATCATTAGATGTAAAACAGATTAATATTTTGAAAGACTAAGGTAGATAAAATAAAAGAAATAGCATTTAAATCTTTCTTATTGTATAACCATAGTATTTAATTCTTTTTACCATTCAGTCAGTGTGTCAAATAAAGGGCCTGATTTTTAGTCAATTTGGAAAATGCCTGAAAATTTCAGTCATTGTAAAATTGCTTAAGTGAATCAGGCAGTTTATTATACATATATCAGCGTCATATACTAATGCATAGTGTATGGTAGAGCACTATAAGTAAATGTTGCAGTTTCTGTAGATAACATTACTGGTCGTCTTTATATCATCAAGTCAGGTGTTCGTTTTACATCAATTTGTGGAAATACATGAACGGTATGTGTCTAAAGTGCCCCTAAACCCCCCTCCCCCCCCCCCCCCCCTCCCTCTCTCTCTCTCATAATGTCACTACACTAGGCCGCCATTTATGTATGTCTACAAGAGACAAATAGCGAAATTCAGTGCACTGAGCTCGTCTGTTAGCGCATTATCGCCTACGGATGGTTTCCTGGATGTCTATTTAAATCACGTCACATGCGGTAACTATAGAAAGGGACCAGATTAGTTCACGTGACACACGTTACTAAGGGACTAGATGTAAGTTATCTTCAGACCTTGGTGTATTTCCACGCGACAGAGCTAGGGTTAGATACTAAGGGAATTTATTAAATGCCCTTCTTCGACGTAACGCCAAAATAGCTTACGAGTGAAACCTGACCATCGACGTCAGCAGATCGATATGGCCCCCAATTCGAACCTTATTTCTCTTGATAAGTTCTATTCCTGAAAACTGTTCATTTAAGCTGCGCGGGATGCCAAACGCAATCGCATGTTCAAGAATTAGACGTTTTGACGCCCCCCTCCGTCGAAAGGCTTCACCTTCGCTCGCTGGTAGTGACTTGACTGTGAGTGTTCTTCTATCAGGCGTCTCTTACACTATAGTTGTTTAGAAATGATATTATATGAGAAATAAAGTATCTGACAGGCTGCATACGATTTTATTTGGATCACCCAGACATTTGGTGTTCTGCAGGGTAATCCACATATATTACGAACAGAAACTAAATATTTAATAAAATAAACAAAAATTAAGAATATCCAGGGTTATATTAAAAAATCTAATACACTTTCAGATGAAAGTTCCTTTGGATAAAGTAATCTGAGTTGTGTTTTGTTGTGTACATTTACACTGATTTATTGATAGCAGGTACGAGGTAATAGAAACTCTGTTCCTCTAATTCCTCTAATGGTTGACACTCCCCGTGTACACCTGTTACCCACTGACTCTGTGTTCACTCACCTTGAGAGCAAATCGTAAACGTTAGACCGAGAATCTGACCATGACATGACGACAGATGACGTAGTCAATGAGGACGTATATTCTGGGCTTGTCTTGGTGAAAGCATGTTAGCATTTTAAACTGGTTTTAGGTTGCATGTGTCAGTGTCATCAACTAAATAATCAGCCCAGACATCCTTCAAGTATTATACTTTCATTTGCAGAAATCAATGACTAAGTGACCGAATGGATTGGGAATTACCTGAAGGTTTCTAAAAAGAATGTCGTCAACTTGGGAAGCTTGTCCATTTGGATAGCTGTTTTTACAATCGGGCATTTGTCCCCGATTAAATGAAATCTCCTGTCTCCTTGCAAATATTCAACATACTAGTTCCACCTGATACCATACGTTATGAAAGTTAACTTTTACTAGGATATATTTTTCTGAAAGCTTAATACATATCTTAGAAATTGTTACATGCATTGTCACGAAATTTCTAATGCTTTCAATTCCTAATTGTATATATATTAAATACCGTATTTATTCTAATTTGGCGACCACTTAAAAATTATTAATTTTCTCAGAGGTCGAGATAATGGAGGATATTTGAAAATTATCTTCATGCAGAATTTGCGGTGGTCGAGATATTAGAGGCATACGGTTTGATAACCTTCCGTAGAGACGCAGAGCCGCTCTGACACTCGAGCGGTCATATGAATTGAGTGATAATTTGGTCGTATATAAGTTTGTTTTGTTAGCTTAACAGTATTTTCTACAAACGGGCTTCCAACCGTCACATGAATTATACGCAGTCCGCAAATGATTAATCAAACTGAGCTAAATCACTTTACAAAATGATCAATACTTCGCGTACAGGTACGATCACTTGACATAGACGGCAACTCATGTAACCACCAGTTGTTTCAAGTTAACCCGCCAGGCGGCGATATCGGCGGGCCGAAAAGGGACAAGCAGCTGCATCAAGTTGGAAGAAGACTTTATAAAAAATAAATGCCTATTATCAGATAACTTTTATTTGCATAATACGTAATAAATATAGGAAAGTAAAGGCGCGTTAAAATATATACGACCGGAAATGGTCCTAGCTCGTGTGCCCTCGATCGGGCCCCGTTTGGTACGGGCGGTCACCCATCCAAAAACTAACCGGGGTCATTTAAACTTAACTAAGATGACAGTTCCACATGTATCACAGTTGTTCCACCACGCGTGCTTAGCAGTATTTCGTAAATATTATTGCTGAAGATCCCACGTGAATTTTACACGGGGCCGGTGCGTACCAGGAATGGTACACGAGTTTGCTTCGTCACGGACACCCATTCGGTTCTTGAACGCTTTATCATGTTTATATATTATGAAAAACGCATCTTTGTATCTTCATAAATTTTATTGGAAGCAAGTTTGATGTGGATGCCCAGTGTAATAAGAATCTAGTCAGATACAAACTGCGGTGCCCGTGAGTGACAGAGGCATTTCACCTTAACATCGTCGACAGAAAACATCGTCGGCAGTCGAGAAATTTTAGAAATTATGCTTTCAAAATATTTTTTGGGGTCGAGAAATAAGAGGGATCGCCAAACTGGAATAAATACGGTAAACATAAAAGACCGGCGGAACTTCATACAATTTCTTCAAAATAAAACAGTCACACAGACACACAGTCACACAGTCCCACAGACACACAGTCACACAGTCACACAGACACACAATACCACAGACACAGTCACACAGACACACACACGAGCGAGGATGAACGCATACACTGCTGGCGGGGAAAATAAACTATACAGACTTAGTTATAGAGAAGTGGGAGGACTGTCAATGGAGTCCTACCAGGGTAACAAACTATATATTTTAGGAAGACTGTCAATGGAATCCTAAACGGCTATTAAAACTGTATATAGTAGGAGGATTCTCAATCGAATCCTACTCCTGCATCAAACTATATATAATAGGAGGACTGTCAATGGAATCCTACACGGGCATCAAACTATATATAATAGGAGGACTGTCAATGGAATCCTACACGGGCATCAAACTATATATAATAAGAGGACTGTCAATGGAATCCTACACGGGCATCAAACTATATATAATAGGAGGACTGTCAATGGAATCCTACACGGGCATCAAACTATATATAATAAGAGGACTGTCAATGGAATCCTACACGGGCATCAAACTATATATAATAGGAGGACTGTCAATGGAATCCTACACGGGCATCAAACTATATATAATAGGAGGACTGTCAATGGAATCCTACACGGGCATCAAACTATATATAATAGGAGGACTGTCAATGGAATCCTACACGGGCATCAAACTATATATAATAGGAGGACTGTCAATGGAATCCTACACGGGCATCAAACTATATATAATAGGAGGACTGTCAATGGAATCCTACACGGGCATCAAACTATATATAATAGGAGGACTGTCAATGGAATCCTACACGGGCATCAAACTATATATAATAGGAGGACTGTCAATGGAATCCTACACGGGCATCAAACTATATATAATAAGAGGACTGTCAATGGAATCCTACACGGGCATCAAACTATATATAATAGGAGGACTGTCAATGGAATCCTACACGGGCATCAAACTATATATAATAGGAGGACTGTCAATGGAATCCTACACGGGCATCAAACTATATATAATAGGAGGACTGTCAATGGAATCCTACACGGGCATCAAACTATATATAATAGGAGGACTGTCAATGGAATCCTACACGGGCATCAAACTATATATTTTAGGAAGATTGTCAGTGGAATCCTAAACGGGCATTAAAACTGTATATATTAGGATTTTCAATGGAATCCTACTCCTGCATCAAATTCTACATTGGATATACTTAACCTCTGTTCCATTTTTGAGCAGTTTTATTATATTTACGAATGTTTAACTTTGAAGTGCCATCTTGTTTAGTAAACGTCACCCCTATTTACGTTTTGTAGGAACTGTATGGGGCCTGAAGGCTTTTGGTAGGGACGATGTGGGGCCTTAAGGCTTTTGGTAGGGACTATGTTGGTCTGCAGACTTTTGACGGGGACTCTGTTGGGCCTGTAGGCTTTTGGTAGGGACTATGTGGGGTCTGCAGGCTTTTGGTAGGGATTATGTAGGGTCTGCAGGCGTTTGGTAGTGACTCTTTTTTTCCCAGGCTTATTAACTTGTCAAAATTTCAAAGAAACCGAACGTCATATCCTTGAGCATGAAACGTCATGAGTCGTTCCTCTGTTGCTGTTGTTCAATGCATATATAAAAAAAATTAAAGTCGACATTTCTTTTAAAATAAATTTATACATTAAACATACATACAACCACTGAACTTTAAACACGGAATTAATTAAAATCAGAAACAACTGAAAATTCCAAATTTATTTCAACAATAATAAAAAAATAATCTACCTCTGTTGTAATTTTGTAAATCACATTCTCCTGTTAACATGTAATATTAGTTTGCTTGTTATAATATACGTAAAAAAGCTAACAGAAAGCTTTCAGTTGTACCTGCTGATTATCTAGTTGTATACTAGTACAGTTAATTGCTGTGGTGGACCGACTGAAGAATTGTCAAACTGTACACCATACTTGCTCTTGAGTTCAGTGAAATAAAGCGGTCATGCCTTGTTACGTTTGATAGTGTTACCCACTTAACAATCTACGTCACTGTGTTGTAGTCCGGGAGCTTATTTCTGTATGAGATCAATAAACGAAATCGCTCAACCCACCGCACAGCCAGTTTAATACAGCTGACTTGATATCATGGTAGCCTGACAGCTCCAGAGCACAGCCGAGCGGTAGTACTGTCAAAAAATTGACGAATGTTTTTTATTAATTGTAATATTTAATTTCAGGGAAAACTTTAAAGCTGACGTCTTTTATTTCCTTCTCTTGACAAGGTAGATTGACTAACATTAGCACTGAAGACATATTCCTCATCTCAGGCAGTAAACGTCCTTTTTACAATAACTGAAATACCAAACGATTCTCCCGTTCCTGAAGAAGATCTTAAAACACCACTTGTCTCATTTTAGACGCGATACAAAAAGACGGTACCAACACGTCGGCTACAAGCAAAGTTTAAACTGACACTAACACCAAAGAATAGAAATTGTACTTTTTCAGAATATACTAAAAGACAGGTTTCACCACATCATGGTGTTTATCATACCAGGCCAGTTGCACATCTAGCTGTATGAAGTGGCCAAATCCGTACGTTGCTTTCCCCTGCTCTTTTCACGTATTTGTCATTTTCAAATTAATAATCTAAACTATTCATGTTTTTATCTTACGTTACGATGACTCGCTATCATTGCCAATAAGAAGTGATAAATTAGCCGGGTTTTGCTAAAATATGGAAAAATCCAAGGCGTCTGGCGTGCACATTCTGTTTGGTACTCGTCTAGCGTGCACATTCTGTTTGGTACTCGTCTGGCGTGCACATTCTGTTCGGTACTCATCTGGCGTACACATTCTGTTCGGTACTCGTCTGGCGTGCACATTCTGTTTGGTACTCGTCTGGCGTGCACATTCTGTTTGGTACTCGTCTGGCGTGCACATTCTGTTTGGTACTCGTCTGGCGTGCACATTCTGTTTGGTACTCGTCTGGCGTACACATTCTGTTCGGTACTCGTCTGGCGTGCACATTCTGTTTGGTACTCGTCTAGCGTGCACATTCTGTTTGGTACTCGTCTGGAGTGCACATTCTGTTTGGTACTCGTCTAGCGTGCACATTCTGTTTGGTACTCGTCTGGCGTGCACATTCTGTTTGGTACTCGTCTGGCGTGCACATTCTGTTCGGTACTCGTCTGGCGTGCACATTCTGTTTGGTACTCGTCTAGCGTGCACATTCTGTTTGGTACTCGTCTAGCGTGCACATTCTGTTTGGTACTCGTCTGGCGTGCACATTCTGTTTGGTACTCGTCTGGCGTACACATTCTGTTCGGTACTCGTCTGGCGTGCACATTCTGTTCGGTACTCGTCTGGCGTGCACATTCTGTTTGGTACTCGTCTGGCGTGCACATTCTGTTTGGTACTCGTCTGGCGTGCACATTCTGTTTGGTACTCGTCTGGCGTACACATTCTGTTCGGTACTCGTCTGGCGTGCACATTCTGTTTGGTACTCGTCTAGCGTGCACATTCTGTTTGGTACTCGTCTGGAGTGCACATTCTGTTTGTTACTCGTCTAGCGTGCACATTCTGTTTGGTACTCGTCTGGCGTGCACATTCTGTTTGGTACTCGTCTGGCGTGCACATTCTGTTCGGTACTCGTCTGGCGTGCACATTCTGTTTGGTACTCGTCTAGCGTGCACATTCTGTTTGGTACTCGTCTAGCGTGCACATTCTGTTTGGTACTCGTCTGGCGTGCACATTCTGTTTGGTACTCGTCTGGCGTACACATTCTGTTCGGTACTCGTCTGGCGTGCACATTCTGTTTGGTACTCGTCTAGCGTGCACATTCTGTTTGGTACTCGTCTGGCGTGCACATTCTGTTTGGTACTCTTCATCTAAATCCTTAATAAATATAAAAGTTATCACCATTGATGCATTTGAGTTTGTTGGTTGATCGCCTGCAAAGGCCTCTGCCACTTTCAAGGTTACAAGGATTTTCTGTGGGAGGGCCCTTACCCCTCAGTATATAAAAGACGTGCTTTAAACCAAATCCATTCCCGTTTACATCATATAATGCTAATATTGATAGATTGATAAGATAGTAGTCAGGGAAAAGGAAACGTACTCAATGACAGAGGAAAGCCACCAACACCACTCTACCGACTTTGCAACTGCCCCCTTCCTCTTTCTTCATATCTTAGAAACGAAACTGAGATAAATCTTGTTTATGAGTGTCACGTGTTGTTTGAATTATTTTCTGTCTATACACGTAGAAAACAATCGGAATAACTATCAAGGATTAAAAAAAATCGAAATTTCTTTCAGATTGTTATGTTCTGCATTACATAATCTTGTGTTTTATTTGATGTAACTCATTAGTTGCTTCCACAAGTAAGGTATATTTGGCGAAAAAATGTTGTTCATATGCTATCTGTCATATTTTACGCTATTTAAAGAGCCGTTGAATGCCTTTTTACTAGAAGTGATCTTTTATTGTATTGAAATTAATGATTGATGAATAAAAATGTGGTTCTCTCTCATTACATCGTAAAATATACTAAAAAATGCCCACAGACGAAGAACACTAAATCTAAACTAGGTTTATTCATTTTAATTGTAGTCCTTTAATGTATCCATTTCGTATATCCATCCAATTCGGTAAAACTGTCACTCCCAAAATAAATTTAATTAGTTTTGTTTAAATGTTCTAAGTCATACTTTATCAAAATACCAAGATTTGGTTTATTGAGAGAATCTGGTAACTAAATAATATTCAAATTTAAGGGCGCCAACTTCAAAAGCCTGTAAGAATATTATTATTTGTCGACCTAGGGAATATAAATATATATTTTTTTGTGTGTGCATGTATGTATGTATGTATATAAAGTAATTATGGCAATAAGTCCTATATGGCGCTTTGTTAATTTAATAATAGCTCCTATGACTTCATTGTAAACAAATTTAGAACCTTTTATATTTTATAACAGTTTATTTATTGTTATAATTGTACGAACCGTCGACGTCAATAATTTTTTCTTTCCAATTCTACACAAGGATCGGTATCTGAAGATCTGTCTATGTATCCTGCCCTGCAGCTCTACATACATAATTAATTCAATTATCTGGCGTAATTTTATCAAATTATCAATAATGTGACTTATGATAGATGATGATAACGACATACTGATTATATCGTTTCATGTGTCTGTTATAATGTTATATGTTAAATATTATAAATATACCCCGTTCACCCACTTTAATACGCTATTCCTTTTAAATATACCCCGTTCACAAAGTTTTATACACCATTCATTTTAAATATGCCCCGTGCACACGCTTTAATACACCATTCGTTATAAATATACCCCGATCACACACTTTAATACGCCATTCATTATAAATATACCCCGTTCACACACTTTAAAGCGCCATTCATTTTAAATATATCCGTTCACACACTTTAATACCCCATTCATTTTAAATTTACTCCGTTCACACACTTTAATACGCCATTCATTTTAATTATACCCCGGCACACACTTTAATACACCATTCTTTTTAAATATACCCCATTCACACACTGTAATGTACCATTCAATTTTTTTTTTCCAAATTATCAATACCCCAAGAATGCAGATTGATTTTTATGTAATCTAAAGTGGCCAAAGCTTCCATTAAACATGCTTAAAAAAGATAACTCTAATAGCCCCAGGACTTGAGTGAGACTATTTGAAGGCAACCGGCAGAATTTAACACAACTGGCCCGCTGTAATTAATATATTGTCCGTATCCTTGGCGTGCACAGGCATCACTTTTTAGCCCTCAGCCCTTAGGCTGATGGGCTATTGTCGTCACCCAAGCTGTCCGTCCGTCCGTCCGGCGTCCGTTTACTTTTACCTTGAGAGCGGGATATGTCCAAAAAGATTCACCGTAGGAATCTTTTTTCTTTTGTGAAGATGTTTCTCGACAAAATCTCGGTCAAGTTCGAAGATGGGTGACCTTGACCTATTTTTCTACGTTTCAGAGCTGATAGAAAAACACTTATAAGCTTATTTCTCAGGAACCATTGAATGGATTTTTACAAAACTTACTATGTTCATTGGGACTGATGTTCGGTACTTGCTGCACAAGGTAGGGGGTGCCACCTACAATTTCTGATTTTTTTATGAATTTTTCTCGGATTTTTCAACTTTTGCCTTGTGAGCGGGATATCTCTAAAAGGATTCACCGTAGGAATTTTATTTCTTCAGTGAAGATGTATACCAACAAAATCTCAGTAAAGTTCGAAGATGGGTGACCTTGACCTAATTTTCTACGTTTTGCAGCTGATTATAGGAAAACACTTAGAAGCTAATTTCTCAGGAACCATTGGGTGGATTTTCACAAAACTTTCTATGATCATTGGGACTGATGGTTTGTACCTGCTGGACAAGTTTGGGGCGCCTCCTAAAATTTATCATTTTTTTATGAATTTTTATCGGATTTTTCAACTTTGGCCCTGTGAGCGAGATATCTCCAAAGGTATTCAACACAGGAACTTCATTTCTTCAGTGCTGATGCATATTTACAAAATCTTGGTCATATTCAAAGATGGGTGACCTTGACCTCTTTCAAGGTAACAGAGCTTAGAATAGAGTAAAACCTATATTAGGAGCTTATTTCTCAGGAAGCATTTGGTGGATTGTTATGAAACATGGTATACATACCTCTCCAGTTTAAATTTATAACTGAGACATGTACAGATATAGGTCCATGTGAGAACAAATATTTCATACTTGTTACTGTTACCACGTATAACGTATACCCACAGGGAACCTTCCCTCCCTGGATATTATTTTATAATGAGCGTGTTGATAAATACTGCTAACTGTAAACATAAGTATTGGACCGTTGAATTATCTTGATTAATATATATTGTTTTTCGTGATAGAATGATGTAAATAATTCTGTAACTGATTCAAGAAGTCTTTGTTACTTTGCATAATTAATCAAATATATGATGCCTCATCTTACCTTTATTAAGCAGATATAAATACACGAGTACATATTCAGGTGTCTGTGAAATCATTACCTGTATCAGTAAACCACGAGTACACAGTAAGGTGTCTGTGTAATCATTACCTGTATCAGTAAACCACGAGTACACAGTCAGGTGTCTGTGTAATCATTACCTGTATCAGTTAACCACGAGTACACAGTCAGGTGTCTGTGTAATCATTACCTGTATCAGTAAACCACGAGTACACAGTCAGGTGTCTGTGTAATTATTACCTGTATCAGTTAACCACGAGTACACAGTCAGGTGTCTGTGTAATCATTACCTGTATCAGTTAACCACGAGTACACAGTCAGGTGTCTGTGTAATCATTACCTGTATCAGTTAACCACGAGTACACAGTCAGGTGTCTGTGTAATCATTACCTGTATCAGTTAACCACGAGTACACAGTCAGGTGTCTGTGTAATCATTACCTGTATCAGTAAACCACGAGTACACAGTCAGGTGTCTGTGTAATCATTACCTGTATCAGTAAACCACGAGTACACAGTCAGGTGTCTGTGTAATCATTACCTGTATCAGTTAACCACGAGTACACAGTCAGGTGTCTGTGTAATCATTACCTGTATCAGTAAACCACGAGTACACAGTCAGGTGTCTGTGTAATCATTACCTGTATCAGTTAACCACGAGTACACAGTCAGGTGTCTGTGTAATCATTACCTGTATCAGTTAACCACGAGTACACAGTCAGGTGTCTGTGTAATCATTACCTGTATCAGTTAACCACGAGTACACAGTCAGGTGTCTGTGTAATCATTACCTGTATCAGTTAACCACGAGTACACAGTCAGGTGTCTGTGTAATCATTACCTGTATCAGTAAACCACGAGTACACAGTCAGGTGTCTGTGTAATCATTACCTGTATCAGTTAACCACGAGTACACAGTCAGGTGTCTGTGTAATCATTACCTGTATCAGTTAACCACGAGTACACAGTCAGGTGTCTGTGTAATCATTACCTGTATCAGTTAACCACGAGTACACAGTCAGGTGTCTGTGTAATCATTACCTGTATCAGTTAACCACGAGTACACAGTCAGGTGTCTGTGTAATCATTACCTGTATCAGTAAACCACGAGTACACAGTCAGGTGTCTGTGTAATCATTACCTGTATCAGTAAACCACGAGTACACAGTCAGGTGTCTGTGTAATCATTACCTGTATCAGTAAACCACGAGTACACAGTCAGGTGTCTGTGTAATCATTACCTGTATCAGTAAACCACGAGTACACAGTCAGGTGTCTGTGTAATCATTACCTGTATCAGTAAACCACGAGTACACAGTCAGGTGTCTGTGTAATCATTACCTGTATCAGTTAACCACGAGTACACAGTCAGGTGTCTGTGTAATCATTACCTGTATCAGTTAACCACGAGTACACAGTCAAGTGTCTGTGTAATTATTACCTGTATCAGTTAACCACGAGAACACAGTCAGGTGTCTGTGTAATCATTACCTGTATCAGTTAACCACGAGTACACAGTCAGGTGTCTGTGTAATCATTACCTGTATCAGTTTACCACGAGTACACAGTCAGGTGTCTGTGTAATCATTACCTGTATCAGTAAACCACGAGTACACAGTCAGGTGTCTGTGTAATCATTACCTGTATCAGTAAACCACGAGTACACAGTCAGGTGTCTGTGTAATCATTACCTGTATCAGTAAACCACGAGTACACAGTCAGGTGTCTGTGTAATCATTACCTGTATCAGTAAACCACGAGTACACAGTCAGGTGTCTGTGTAATCATTACCTGTATCAGTTAACCACGAGTACACAGTCAGGTGTCTGTGTAATCATTACCTGTATCAGTTAACCACGAGTACACAGTCAGGTGTCTGTGTAATCATTACCTGTATCAGTAAACCACGAGTACACAGTCAGGTGTCTGTGTAATCATTACCTGTATCAGTTAACCACGAGTACACAGTCAGGTGTCTGTGTAATCATTACCTGGATCAGTTAACCACGAGTACACAGTCAGGTGTCTGTGTAATCATTACCTGTATCAGTTAACCACGAGTACACAGTCAGGTGTCTGTGTAATCATTACCTGTATCAGTAAACCACGAGTACACAGTCAGGTGTCTGTGTAATCATTACCTGTATCAGTAAACCACGAGTACACAGTCAGGTGTCTGTGTAATCATTACCTGTATCAGTTAACCACGAGTACACAGTCAGGTGTCTGTGTAATCATTACCTGTATCAGTAAACCACGAGTACACAGTCAGGTGTCTGTGTAATCATTACCTGTATCAGTAAACCACGAGTACACAGTCAGGTGTCTGTGTAATCATTACCTGTATCAGTTAACCACGAGTACACAGTCAGGTGTCTGTGTAATCATTACCTGGATCAGTTAACCACGAGTACACAGTCAGGTGTCTGTGTAATCATTACCTGTATCAGTTAACCACGAGTACACAGTCAGGTGTCTGTGTAATCATTACCTGTATCAGTTAACCACGAGTACACAGTCAGGTGTCTGTGTAATCATTACCTGTATCAGTTAAACCACGAGTACACAGTCAGGTGTCTGTGTAATCATTACCTGTATCAGTTAACCACGAGTACACAGTCAGGTGTCTGTGTAATCATTACCTGTATCAGTTAACCACGAGTACACAGTCAGGTGTCTGTGTAATCATTACCTGTATCAGTTAACCACGAGTACACAGTCAGGTGTCTGTGTAATCATTACCTGTATCAGTTAACCACGAGTACACAGTCAGGTGTCTGTGTAATCATTACCTGTATCAGTTAACCACGAGTACACAGTCAGGTGTCTGTGTAATCATTACCTGTATCAGTTAACCACGAGTACACAGTCAGGTGTCTGTGTAATCATTACCTGTATCAGTTAACCACGAGTACACAGTCAGGTGTCTGTGTAATCATTACCTGTATCAGTTAACCACGAGTACACAGTCAGGTGTCTGTGTAATCATTACCTGTATCAGTTAACCACGAGTACACAGTCAGGTGTCTGTGTAATCATTACCTGTATCAGTTAACCACGAGTACACAGTCAGGTGTCTGTGTAATCATTACCTGTATCAGTTAACCACGAGTACACAGTCAGGTGTCTGTGTAATCATTACCTGTATCAGTAAACCACGAGTACACAGTCAGGTGTCTGTGTAATCATTACCTGTATCAGTAAACCACGAGTACACAGTCAAGTGTCTGTGTAATCATTACCTGTATCAGTAAACCACGAGTACACAGTCAGGTGTCTGTGTAATCATTACCTGTATCAGTAAACCACGAGTACACAGTCAGGTGTCTGTGTAATCATTACCTGTATCAGTTAACCACGAGTACACAGTCAGGTGTCTGTGTAATCATTGCCTGTATCAGTTAACCACGAGTACACAGTCAGGTGTCTGTGTAATCATTGCCTGTATCAGTTAACCACGAGTACACAGTCAGGTGTCTGTGTAATCATTACCTGTATCAGTTAACCACGAGTACACAGTCAGGTGTCTGTGTAATCATTACCTGTATCAGTTAACCACGAGTACACAGTCAGGTGTCTGTGTAATCATTACCTGTATCTTTTAACTGTTCTTTGAAAATGGTTTCCTCTTTGTCGAGCATTATTAATTTTCTCGGGACTTAGTAACGTAAGTTCTCATCTTTGGCAATTTATACGATTCGAATTTATTACTTGAAATTATATTTTAAATATTAGATCAAATCAAGTAATCTCTGCATGGTCCTTTTGGCAAATTACTGTTCAAGGGCGACAGAGTGTGGTAATTAAGTTTCTTCATTACGATTATTTGAATGACCCAAAACCACAGAAGATCACCTTTGCAATATACATTACTTAATGTTTAGCACACAGGCTATCATGGCAACTGGAGAATGCGCAAATTCCCGCATCTTATATAACCAACTGTAGGGGAACTAGGTTAAAAAAGTTCGTATAGTTTCAAATAGGGTCAAGAGTATATTTTATATCAGCATGCATATTTTTGTACGGTAAATTTTCGATATTTGAAAACCCAATTTAAAGTTTAAATTGAAACATGATAAAAAATCAATAAATATTTATTTCCTTTATATTTGTTTTTATTAAATATACGATGATGCTACGTAAACCCCTCAAAGACCATTCTAGAGACATGTTTGTTATAAAAATCGGTTGTTTAAAAGCCGAGCTATTCACATATGAGTTACTCCTATCCCCTTATCATTACCAGCTCAAATGGTCTGCAATACGGTCAGCAGCACAAAACGGTCAAACTGATACCTCAGTTTGATAGTACTAGAAGTGCTCTATAGAGGTGTCAGGCTGCCATAATATCTGACCTTGGCTGACGACCCATTTTGCCCGGTTCGAGCTCCTTTTCTACTGTGAACATTGCATGAAAAAAAAACGGACATCAGCTGATAAATTTAGACCTTAGAAACAGAAAACCAAAGAGAAAGAGACACAATGAGGGTATCAGTAAACAACACATGCAGAATGAATGACGGAGAAAACTATATGATTTTGAGCCACCATGATAAGCAGTGTAGGAGTGATTACGTTGATTTTGTCACAAGTGAATTAGATAAAGTGTATATTTGATGGAACAGTAGAGGCTCATGTAAATAAATCAAACACCAATAAGCACATCTAAAATATAAACAATTTACTAAGAAGTGTCAGATATACGTGTGAATATTAATTCAAAATGAGTCATTTATAAACCAATAAGCACATCTAAAGTATAAACAATTTAATAAGAAGTGTCAACTTATATATGAAATTTTAAACAAAAATGGAGCGTTTTTACAGCTGTTGGTGATATTTTAAAGAAAAGAATGACCAGATCGGATTCCAATGAGCACGAGAATTTCTGTAACAATCATTGCAGCATTAATTAGGAGACGACTTGTACGTGAAATGCTCCTTTAATTTGAACAATTGGAGTTAAATGTCTAACCTCTTTGACAGTGTTCAGGCTATTTTTTAAATCTTCATGTCATGGACAGAGGTATATGGAGTAGTGAAGCACTTTTTTCAGTCTTGTTACCTTTTTGTACGTTAAATTAATAACACAAACTGTAGCATGACTTATATTAATCTCCAAATTACTGTTTTCCATTATAATGTATTCGACCTCAATAGCCTCACACAATGCAGAAAGTTGTTCATGACCTGCATCCATTAGCTAATTCAAACCAACTTCATCAATACAACCCACTATTTATAAATCAGATGTGTGGATATTTATTCAAAATGGGTCAGTTGTAATTAAAATTTACTTTTATTTACTAAATATTATTGATGGCAATTTTGAAGAGAGAGAAACACTTTTTCATTTTCTGACCAAAAGCAAAGTTTGCTATCGTTAAGCTAAAACTGTTACAAGTTGGCTTCCTGCAAATTCAAATTTACAGGTTAAGTTGAACCGAATAAGGTAGAACCAATTAGCGAGTCAGATCCAAGTCGTCCAGGGGATCCGGACATCCTGACTCAATGTATGACCATACCCCATACAGTAAGAATTGGTTAAAGATTCAACCATATATACAGAACCGATTGATTTTGTCGAAAGAAGTATAAAGGAAATGCCATAAACTGTGTTCATTAGAATTCCGAAAATACCTTAGACCTGACCCGGATACTTATTCTTGCATAGTGACACTGGATAGAGGCGTGGATAAGAAAATGTTTCATATATGATATATATTTTTGCATTGTTGTTGAACTTTTAGAGCGAATAAATTGCTTGAATAATACTGTTTACGTTTTCCATGTTGACAAGAACCCTTTTTATGTGAGACCCATTATTTCTGTTATAAGACTAAATAACAAAAAAAATTCAGCAACCTTGAATACAGAAAGTCTGACTTTTAGTTTAATATCATGTTTCTTTCATGGTGCACAGAAGATTTCTATTACAGTGACCTATTATAATTAACATCTGTCTGGGCAAGAAACTTGTCATGTATATAATATTTATATGGTTTATATAGTATTATTATATCATGTTTTAAGGGTACAGGGCCCTGTGGAAGAACAAACTATATTACTGAACAGGCTACCCTGTATAAATATATTGAAATAAATAAATAAATATTCTCACAGGTACGATATGTGCCCCGCTAAAATCTTAATCATTTATGGAACGTACGGTGAAGATTTCATTATACTTAGTATTTTTTTGTGACTAGTATCACCCTGGCATTACACAGAATTATTTGAAGTAATTATAAGTTGTTGGATATCAAGGAGTTTAGGGAAATGTATGTGTCATTTCTCATATTCTTCTCTGTATCTTTATGTAAGTCTTTAGTCTATAGAAACAATTAACCAATACCGCCCCTCCTTTTGACACTGCCATCGCGTCAGCCAGATTCTGGAACTAGAGAACCACACATTTTTATCTGCCTTTAAACCATTTTAATGTTTTGTATGTCACTTTCTTCAAACATAACTATTTTGAAGTTCTTCTACTGCACTTTCAACTCATGAAATCATGAATAATGAACTCTACCAGTTCTGTTTATTATTATTTCTTACTTCTTTTATCAACCATCCATAATAACTAAACCCCTCAGTAAATCCTGTATTAATATGTGTTACTTGAGCAACAATTTTTTTTTCATTAGGAGAGACAGATAACAAATCAATATGTTTTGACTATCTGTTCTCAACACTGTCAATCATTTTTTCCCAGTCGCTGATTAGTCTAATAAATTGCTTGACAAAATCTAAAAAAACAGCTTGATTTGGCTACTCTCAATGGAATGGATATTGTGTTTTGATAATTTTATCTTTAAATACACCTTAGGAATTTTCCGTTATGAGTTTTACCTGAAAGTCGTTGATAAACAGGTAGAATAAGAAAGTATTTATCTTGCATCCTTGGGTTGTCCAATGTATACACGGATTCCACTTTATACACATGCAGACAGGAAAGTATCTAATACTTTATTATAAGTGCCAGATTTTGTATAGACAGGACACATCCAGAAAAAAATATATAAATATTTTAAACCCACCCCTTCTCTTAGATAAGTATATTTATGGATACTTGATGTGTTAACGTATAACCCTAACCCCTAACCCTAAACGTATATGCCATTCTGCTTATTTGCTGTATAATGAATTATTAATGTTAAAAAGCGTGACAGCAAGATGACATTACGTTTCATAATAAATAGATATGTACTGTTTGGAGGTTGGTGTGAGTAAATGTCAGATATTCGTAGTGAGAGGTCATATCAAATCCACGAAATCAGATGGTGAATCAACAAACAATAATACCTCCGTGTGTAATAATTAAAACTATAACTGTAAAGACAAGTACAGAGGTAGTGATAAAAAGGTAGGGAAGCAACAGAACATTAACTTTATTGATAAATTAAGAAAGACTAATCTAGGATTTGATATAAGACAATATAAACAGATCACAAGAACGTCAACCATTCAGAGCAAGAAAGAAAATGACCTTAACAAAGGGTGACCCAAAACAATATAGTGTAGGAGCTTCTGATATAAATATAATGTGGACAGCTTAAAATCCTTAATTAAGGAAAATATTTGTGTTATAGAATTAACCTGAATATCGAGTTCATGTACTTTAAAGTCATGCAGCATGATTATAGGACAACATTTTAATCAGGAGGAGAAAAAAGAGCTTCCTAATTGAGAGTGAAAATGACGTTTGCTTCTTTCCGAGTCATATATTGTTTAACTAATTTGTTGTGTATTTAACAATGCATGATAAATTTCAATGACGCTGGGGCAAGGTCACTATAGTTTTTACCCTGTTTAACTGCACAGAATGTCAACATTAGCCGTCGTCTTTTTCTGATACAAACCATTTAATGGCTCCGTGCCGTAGATGTATAATTAATGTCTTGTCTTAAGGTGTCCTAGTTAAAACAAGCTCACGTATTTTATAATTATATAATATGTCATTTTACAAGAAGTGACGACACCGCTGCAACAGATCATCTATACAAAGTTTCGACTTTTTCACACATAGTAAAATTTCTGTTTAAACGTCGACGTGAACATTTTGGTTTAATATGTTTTGGTTTATAAATCCATCCACACATCACGGCTGAATAATAGAATTAAAATGCCTCGGAAATACATAAAATTGTTTTGTTAAAAAAAATCAAATAAATATGGCGTTTGATTCTATTTTCAACACTGTCAAATTCCTAAAGGGAATACAAGGTATTTTTTTTGTAAAGTGTCAGTGTGACCTAGGTGTCTGGCAAAAGGAGACATGCAGATTTTAATCAGGACAGGACATATCATTAAATATCATTAACACATTATATAACTTGCAGGTAATATATACAGTACCTTATTTATATTATAAACACAAGGAATGGTTTATATGTTTTCTACATCAACAACTTTAATAACTGTTACTTTTTTAGGATTATCGTTACTATTATTGTTTTATTCAAGTAGTTGTAGTAATGTTGGTTAATATATTATCAATTTACTAGAACAACTGAAGCAAAATAAAAAAATACTATAGATCAAGCTTCGTTGTTCAATTTATTGATACAAAATTAATCAATTTGCAAATGTATGGTAAAATACAAAAAAAAATTCTAACATGTTTCAACCTGTCCGTACGCAATGACGCGCAGTCTTTGAGGTGGGCGGGGCCTCTTGTTGATATGACCTGAGTTCACGGTAACCAGTTTGACTGACGTGTGCCAGTGGAATGTGATTGGACGGGACCCTCTCTGTGTCAGAAGGTTCGTGGTTTATTGTTTACTTAATGGTCTGTGAGCCATTAAAATAATTATATCACGTGATACCGGGGATCAATTCTGTTAGAAAGCTGTTACAAACACTGACGTAATGCCAATACTAGTACATGGTAGTACAGGTTAGCACAGCCAATATTATTACACACTTTTATCTTAATATCAGGCCCCTAGGCGCTAATTTTGTCAAGTTTCACTGTCAACGATAGCAACTGCAATTCAATTCAACGCTAAATTCCTGAGAATACGGCGTGACGACTGTGCGGTTACTGTACAACACGCATCTACAGAATAACGACACTTGTAAAAAGGTTACTCTCATGCTCCTCGTTTCGCTCAGTAAATCCCGGGGTACCATCCACATCCCCGGATATTAAAGTAGATTTATGATAATAGAACAGTTGGCCTGGTATAGTTTCTCCTTTAAGGTCTCAAGACATTCTAGTGCTCCTGTATTTTACGCACTGTTTGTCTTATTATTTTACAAACGTCTCGTCCAGCACCACGCAAGTACATATTCTTACTTGCTCTCAGGTTTGTCATATTAAACGTTTGTTTTTCTTATTCTGTTTGATTTTACTTAAATTTTAAAATATTTTTATGAATTAAAGAAATTTGACTGAATAATTATTAATTCCAGCACACCTGCAACAGCCACATAATATCTATAGGCATCACGTCAACATATGTAGCTAAATGAATCCAGATTGTTTGTCTGAGGTGTTTAACCTTCAAAATTATGATTTAATATGAAGGGCAAGTTTTAAATGAATATAAATATATATATATATATATATATATATATATATATGTATATATATATATATATATATATATATATATACATACATACATTTCAATTTTCACTTTTAAAAGGCTGCCTATTTAAATGCAAAAAAATAATAAAATTATACATTTTCAAAAATACTCCTTATAGTGACAGAGTGTTTTGAACCAAAATTGCCGAGTAAAGTCGATGTAAAGTAAAAATATATAAATCGATCTAAAGTAAAAATATATAAAACTAGTGATTATATTTAATTATTAAAATATTTAATTAATATTTTCAACTGCAGAATATGTACGTGTTTAGTGGTGACAAAGAACAATAGTTTAGGTAATATTAAAAGAAAACTATAAAACAATGTGCGACTCCTCAGACAGTTCTGGGATGATATTGCAGATAATAGATTTATTTGTTAACAATTATCTTATAAAATAATTTCTCATAATGTCAAATGTCTGTTTTTGCACTGCATATGTATTTTACGGCGGCTGATTTAGGACATAAATATTTATCGCGAGATCACGAGATAACATTTAGAGTTCTCGACATAAATTTTCATAAAAAAAATATTTTGCTGCAGAAAAAAAAATTATCTCGAGATGTTAAGTCGAGATCTTGAGGTGTTAAGTCGAGATCTCGAGACATTTTGCTTTACGCCAATTAACCATTGAATGGTTCGTACAACGCCCACGTGGATTTATTATTTTTTCATTGAAATTTTATCTCGAGATAATATCTCGAAATCTTTACGTAACATCTCGAGACAGATATATATTTTCCGTGTCCTTAATCAGCCACCGTAGTATTTGCACTGTGTATAAACAAATTTTCTTTCAAAAACTTAACATTGCGTTGTCAAAAAAGGTCATTTCGACAGTTTAGTGAGGTAACTGAGACATATCAGTGAGGTAATTGAGCCATATCATATCAGTGGGGTAACTGAAACTTATCTTATCAGTGAGGTAATTGAACCATATCATATCAGTGGGGTAACTGAGCCATATCATATCAGTGGGGTAATTGAAACTTATCTTATCAGTGAGGTAAATGAACCATATCATATCAGTGGGGTAACTGAGCCATATCATATCAGTGGGGTAGCTGAAACTTATCTTATCAGTGAGGTAATTGAACCATATCATATCAGTGGGGTAACTGAGCCATATCATATCAGTGGGGTAACTGAGCCATATCATATCAGTCGGGTAACTGAAACTTATCTTATCAGTGAGGTAATTGAACCATATCATATCAGTGGGGTAACTGAGCCATATCATATCAGTGGGGTAACTGAAACTTATCTTATCAGTGAGGTAATTGAACCATATCATATCAGTGGGGTAACTGAGCCATATCATATCAGTGGGGTAACTGAAACTTATCTTATCAGTGAGGTAATTGAACCATATCATATCAGTGGGGTAACTGAGCCATATCATATCAGTGGGGTAACTGAGCCATATCATATCAGGGGGGTAACTGAGCCATATCATACAGGGGGGTAACTGAAACTTATCATATCAGTCGGGTAACTGAAACTTATCTTATCAGTGAGATAATTGAACCATATCATATCAGTGGGGTAAGTGAACCATATCATATCAGTGGGGTAACTGAGCCATATCATATCAGTGGGGCAACTGAGCCATATCATATCAGGGGGGTAACTGAGCCATATCATATCAGGGGGGTAACTGAAACTTATCATATCAGTGGGGTAACTGAGCCATATCATATCAGTGGGGTAACTGAGCCATATCATATCAGGGGGGGAAACTGAAACTTATCATATCAGTGGGGTAACTGAGACATATCATATCAGGGGGGTAACTGAAACTTATCATATCAGGGGGGTAACTGAGCCATATCATATCAGGGGGGTAACTGAGCCATATCATATCAGGGGGGTAACTGAGCCATATCATATCAGGGGGGTAACTGAGCCATATCATATCAGGGGGGTAACTGAGCCATATCATATCAGTGGGGTAACTGAGCCATATCATATCTGGGGGGTAACTGAAACTTATCATATCAGGGGGGTAACTGAGCCATATCATATCAGGGGGGTAACTGAGCCATATCATATCAGTGGGGTAACTGAGCCATATCATATCTGGGGGGTAACTGAAACTTATCATATCAGGGGGGTAACTGAGCCATATCATATCAGGGGGGTAACTGAGCCATATCATATCAGGGGGGTAACTGAAACTTATCATATCAGGGAGGGTAACTGAAACTTATCATATCAGGGGGGGGGTAACTGAGCCATATCATATCAGGGGGGTAACTGAGCCATATCATATCAGTGGGGTAACTGAAACTTATCATATCAATGGGGTAACTGAGCCATATCATATCAGGGGGGTAACTGAGCCATATCATATCAGGGGGGTAACTGAGCCATATCATATCAGGGGGGTAACTGAGACATATCATATCAGGGGGGTTACTGAGCCATATCATATCAGGGGGGTAACTGAGCCATATCATATCAGGGGGTAACTGAGCCATATCATATCAGGGGGGTAACTGAGCCATATCATATCAGGGGGGTAACTGAGCCATATCATATCAGGGGGTAACTGAGCCATATCATATAAGGGGGGTTACTGAAACTTATCATATCAGGGGGGTAACTGAGCCATATCATATCAGGGGGGTAACTGAGCCATATCATATCAGTGGGGTAACTGAGCCATATCATATCAGGGGGGTAACTGAGCCATATCATATCAGGGGGGTAACTGAGCCATATCATATCAGGGGGGGGGGGGGTAACTGAGCCATATCATATCAGGGGGGTAACTGAAACTTATCATATCAGTGGGGTTACTGAGCCATATCATATCAGTGGGGTAACTGAGCCATATCATATCAGGGGGGTAACTGAGCCATATCATATCAGTGGGGTAACTGAGCCATATCATATCAGTGGGGTAACTGAAACTTATCATATCAGTGGGGTAACTGAGACCTATCATATCAGTGGGGTAACTGAGCCATATCATATCAGTGGGGTAACTGAGACTTATCATATCAGGGGGGTAACTGAGCCATATCATATCAGTGGGGTAACTGAGACTTATCATATCAGGGGGGCAACTGAGCCATATCATATCAGTGGGGTAACTGAGACTTATCATATCAGGGGGGTAACTGAGCTATATCATATCAGTGGGGTAACTGAAACTTATCATATCATATGGGTAACTGAAACTTATCATATCATATGGGTAACTGAAACTTATCTTATCCTCAGTTTTCTTAATATGAGATGCATAATTGAGAGGTGATTGAGACTTTAATTTAACTCGATGTCGGAATAGTCTTCGTATCGCTGTTCATTATTTTGTAAGTATATTTGTCACGAATTGGGGGGGGGGGGGGTATTTTTCCTACCCCCTGTTTTAATTGTTGCTTGCTGTCGTATATATAAAATTCCGTCAGTGAATGATGTAACCAGAGGGAAACTCGGGATTTTCTCGCAAGGTTTAAAATGAACGAAACACCTAGCCATCTGACTGAGGTATTATAAATGTTAGAGATGGTTTTAAAACAAAATTTCATCTGAAAAATGGGAGTATTCACAAATGTGTAGATTTATATAATTTCCTAAGTCTGAATTGTTTGAACGTGGTCAATATAGCATTTATGTGCACTTTGGTAGCAAATCATTTTACTTTTTATATGTTTACTTTTAACTTGGTATTAATGAGCTGGGAGATCAGCAGTCCAACATCGTTACCAGTAGAACTATAAAGGCAGATTTAGACATAGCTACAGCATTGTATTCTACCTGTAGATCGTAGTCCAACATCGTTACCAGTAGAACTATAATGGCAGATTTAGACATAGCTACAGTATTGTATTCTACCTGTAGATCGTAGTCCAACATCGTTACCAGTAGAACTATAATGGCAGATTTAGACATAGCTACAGCATTGTATTCTACCTGTAGATCGTAGTCCAACATCGTTACCAGTAGAACTATAATGGCAGATTTAGACATAGCTACAGTATTGTATTCTACCTGTAGATCGTAGTCCAACATCGTTACCAGTAGAACTATAATGGCAGATTTAGACATAGCTACAGTATTGTATTCTACCTGTAGATCGTAGTCCAACATCGTTACCAGTAGAACTATAATGGCAGATTTAGACATAGCTACAGCATTGTATTCTACCTGTAGATCGTAGTCCAACATCGTTACCAGTAGAACTATAATGGCAGATTTAGACATAGCTACAGCATTATATTCTACCTTTAGATCGTGCTGCAGTCTCCATACATTTCCCTTGTATACTTTTGTACGTGACCGGCGTCATTGCTCTTGTTAATGCGTGAAGCTGACTACAGGGGGCGTTAGTCTCTCATACACTGAGCTGCGCCAGGCCGACCGGTGACTGTGTTCAGGACAGGATCGGCCTCCGAATACCTCCATCAAGTCCCAGTGAAGTTTAGTCACTTCATAATTATCATTTATTGAATCTGTTAAAGTACGTCTTTATCATCCTTTTTGTTAATAGGTTTTTATACTGTGTCAAGTTAGTTCGCTTTAGTACCTTATAATAAAAGATTTTTTTTGGTCTCATTAAATTAAAGAACTACCTTGTTCATTACATCTTCAAAATCTACATTTCCAGGTAGCTATGGTTACTAGTAACCTCATTATAAACTTTATACAACAAAAGTTAAAGTGACATGGAAATTATAGATTTACACGTAGCACAAAAGACGGTACAGTATAAATTAGTTTTAAACAAGTTATACATATTAACTGAATTAAGACAACCAATAGTCGAAATATATCAGTATATCAGTATATATCAGTATATCAGTATATACAAATATATCAGTATATACAAATATATCAGTATATACAAATATATCAGTATATCAGTATATATCAGTATATACAAATATATCAGTATATCAGTATATATCAGTATATATCAGTATATCAGTATATATCAGTATATCAGTAAATACAAATATATTCCGGTTTGGTACAAGAACATTCTTTACTTCTTCGGTTATATTATAACATTACTATTCGCCTGACGAGTTATGTATCTTTGAATAAAGCGACTGCCTTCATCGAGCATGGCGAGCAACACCACCATCCGACTTGGAGCTCGAGAGGCACGCGCATCATTGAACGCAGCTGTCCTCTAGTGGCAACCGCCGGAACCTGGGGTTTGACACCCCCACCCCCCCCCCCCCCCCCCCCCACCCCTTCTGCATTTTTAAAGCGGCCAAATTGTACTTTAGTCCTTAGAATAGAACAAATGAAATCCAATAAAGTTCAAAAGCATTTTTAACGTATATTTCTAAATCTGAGGTATCTACAAAGTCCATATTGTCTGACCGGCTAAAACTACAAGGAATGTGTGACCTTCGATCATTTTTTTAATAGAAATCCAATTTTTTTCAGAATGTTTGTTTCTCCTTTCTTACAATTTCTTTCAATTCATAATTTCCTAAATCGACAGGCAGTACCCAGAATACATATCCAGATGAACTCCTTGTTTTACTTCATTGTGACACGATGTCGTGAACCGAACACGATTGTTGTCCTTCTGTTGGGACAGAATGGGCCGTTCATTCCAGGAGCAATAGCATATCAAATCTCTCCCGAGGAGACAGCGTCATGATTTCAATTAATTTGATATAATTCTAAGGTGAAAGACGTTTCTTTAATATCTGCTAAACTGGCAAAACTTAACGACCTATTTATGACTGCGAGTTTTTCCCTTTTTGTTGGTTAAAGTGTAAATGCCTTATCTAAAAAAAACTAAGAGTATGCCATAGGTTTTGATGAGTTTCCACTATATCCTTAGAAAAATATTACCTGTCTGGTCCTCCTTCATGCCACTAGAGCGGGTTTCCCTCTTCGTTTCCCAAAAAGGAAAACTTTTCTCCGGGAGGCTGGAGCCATTTCATTTACTATATTATTATTTAAAATTTTACAATCATAAACACATATACTCACGTAAAGCATCAGTGCCTATATATTTTTAGATATCATGTGTAGCCAACAGTTAAAACAAGTGGCCCATGAACCATGACGCTCAACTGAATTTGACAAACAGGTGATGCATGTAATAATTGCTAATGTTTTAATCTGGTAAAAATATTTGTTAAGAAACTTTAAACAATGGGTAGAATGACTTCCAGAGTGCTCAAAATCATGCTTTTTCCCATGATCCCTAATTAAGATTTCTAAGAAGATTTTACTAGGAACTCCCTAGATGCTAAGTAAGAAGTTTCTACGTCCAGCTGCAATGATTTGTGCCCGTCTGATCGAGAGATTGCTGCAATCATGTTCTTCCACATTGCTTGCAGAATATAAATCACGTGACTTTATTTCAGGTTTTCCAAGGAATTTTTGTAAGGACCTCCCTTTATCTCATTCAAATTAGAAGCTTCAAGAAAGGTGATCGCTATACCCCCCCCCCCACACACACACACACACGTGTCCCCCTCCCCCAAAGAGTAAAACAAAGAAATTGCCATTTTATCCAAGAAACCGTGCCAGGTTTCATAGAGACAGTGATCTCAGTCCATGCTGTCACTGCTTTATGCCTTAACAGGATCAAATTCGATGAGTGGCCACATATAGACCTATTTAAGCTGAAGTAAACACATATTAACCGTACCACAAGGTCAGAGGGAACTGGGTACTATCATACCGTGTTCTCTCCCGGAGGGCCATGTTTTTGTGAAGAAAGCGATTTGGCTCATACAAGGTGACCCTAAATCAACAAATGTGCCTGGGGATGACGTCATAACGTGACCCCGTGACCCCGAGGCTCCTCTTCACATTCCAAAATCCCTCTTTGTCAAACACGGCACTGGCTTGTTCAAACAAAGGGCCGGCCTGCACGGGACCGAGTAAACCAAAACGAAAGCCCACCCAGACTATACAACGAAAATGCCGAGAGTCAAATATAATAGACATTTAAGTGTTATTTACCCCTGTTGAAGAATCCTATATATATATATAAGTAAAATTTAAAAAAATGCTTTTTACGTAACTAAACGGAGACTGTACTACACTTGAATCGCACATATAGACGTATATACAAGCAGAGTGCACGTGTGTGATGTGACCTCCAGAGCTTCACGAAATGGCTAACATAATCATCCATGATAAAACATGAATGGTACTGCAGCTTAGGCCTACATGAATGTTCACAAAGACAAAACAGTAATAATATACAGTGTTTTATTCAACAATATTTAGAATTAATCAGACAATTTCAGTTATACAGTTCTTATTGATATATTACATTTAATTTTCTATTTTTATTTGCATTTTAATTCAAACTCTTTCAATGTTTAACAGGTCATCAATGATTTATCATTATAACGGTTGTGCTGTTGATATCATTATAACATGATTTATCATTATAACGGTTGTGCTGTTGATATCATTATAACATGATTTATCATTATAACGCTTGTGCTGTTGATATCATTATAACATGATTTATCATTATAACGGTTGTGCTGTTGATATCATTATAACATGATTTATCATTATAACGGTTGTGCTGTTGATATCATTATAACATGATTTATCATTATAACGGTTGTGCTGTTGATATCATTATAACATGATTAATCATTATAACGGTTGTGCTGTTGATATCATTTTAACATGATTTATTATTATAACGGTTGTGCTGTTGATATCATTATAACATGATTAATCATTATAGCGGTTGTGCTGTTGATATCATTATAACCTGATTTATCATTAAAACGGTTGTGCTGTTGATATCATTATAACACAGTAAGTCAGTAACATTGACAATAAAAATTATTCATAAAATGACACAAGTAAAAATTATCAGTATGGTCAATTGTTTCTCATAAACAGCAAATGGATTAAGAAATGTTGTTAAAAGGACCTGAAATTATGAAAATTTGGACCAATCTTCTCCGAAACTTAAACTTCAACATTTTATATTCATAATAAGCTTAAGTTCGTATACTTAAAATGTGATCTAGGGTCATGTTAGTCAGCTCACGAGCTGACCTATGACACTGAGACCTTATATAAAATTTATCGGAACAAAAACACACCGTCTGGAGAAGCAAAATGACACATTCAGTACGAACTCTTAAAGACATCTATTAAAACATATTTAATTTGTGATAATTTAAAAGTATCACTCTGATATGAATTTCATTAACGAAAGCCTACCATTATAACCAGAACATCTTTGAAAGTACTAAGATTTGATTGTTCCCCAATGCAGAATACAGGTCACCCCCAGTGGTGTCATTTTGTCTTCAAGGGTGGGTTACGGGAGCCGGGGGGGGGGGGGGGTTAATCAAAGTAAAGTTGGGACAACTTTTTTATAAACATTTATATACTTTTATTGTCTGTGTGACATATTGCAAATATTTTACAATTTAGTAAAATGTTCTAAAAAGTAAGAAGTGTGTGTGTGTGTGGGGGGGGGGGGGGGGGTTATACCCCCATGGCCACTGTATTGACCTCCTTTGTCACCTCTATACCAATATTTCTTTGTAAATTGAAATATGTATCTATATACATTCAGCCGGCTTAGAATGGTTGCCTTTTTGTTAAAATTCGCCCGGTCAGTTCATGCACGCCGCTCTGACTCCTGCATGATCCATGCAGACCACCTACCGGTTTAGCGTACTTGTCACCAGATTTTTCCGCTATTTTGGTCACTTCTGGTTTTTCCTCCTGGATTGCTATTGTCGTCATGAATGATTAAAGAATTTGCCAATAAAAATTCGCCCGATTTCGGTTCCTTCTTTAAACCTACCGATTTGCCTTCATGTCGGATATGTTTTGTTTTTTTTTTCCAGCCGAAAAGCTGCAGGTCCTACTTTTTTCCTGGCTGGCAAAAATCAGCAGGAAAATATGGGTTTAGATGTGAACATTTGAAAGAATTGTAGACTGAGTGTATTCTGTCTGCATGCTGTATGTAATGTTTAAGAGAAAACCCTCAAAGTGTAGACCTTCGGAATCGAGAAGAAGAAATTAATTAACAGTTGACGGTACAATTAAGAGTACATTTTCGACAGAAGTGCCCTCGCATTTTTTAGAACCATTCTCTAGATGGAACACGGGTAAGTCACTATACAGGGAAAACAGGTGCAATTTATACTGATCAAACAAAGTGTGAATTATAGTACGTTTTAACATACGTTCTACTGACAGTACACGGGTTACCAGAGTGCGTACAATGAATTCGATCGGAGGACTTTCTCGTTGTTGTGAAGCGAAGGTGCGAGGCAGCGCCAGGCTCTCAGCTTCTTTCGATTTAATTTAACCCGTGAACTTTCGCTTCAATTCATTTTAATGTTATTTGCTCTTACTAATTTTCATATAAGGTAACATTAGTGCACACAAATTGATCATATATCTTTTACGTATTTGGTTAGCAGTTTTTTTTTTGTAAGTTTCTATCAAACGAGGCGTGGTATGAGGAATATACTTGTACATATATTAAAATACCGTGTCAAAACTAGTACAGTACAGCCTCGAACTTTCCGTATCACATTTTCTGAAAATTCGTTTTTCCGAAATATATTGATGAAACGTTGATAATGATATGCCTAATGTACTAGCAGTATACTTTCTGAAAAAAGTCTCACCTCACATATCCGTGAAATTAATTATCCGAACAAAGTTTATTGGCACAAAGAAAGGCGTTACTTCCAACGTGTTTCATATTATAGAATATAAATTCCTGTGGCCTGTGTTCTTTCAAGAAGAATCAATAATATCTGATTGAATGTTTGACCAGAATATTTTTGATCTGGTAGATATGATCTGTGCCCTGCCAATAATTTTTATACGTAATATGCATACACTTATATATGATACCCCACTTCTGTATTCATGTGAATCGCTCCTGCGACCGAGGAGGTTATGTTTTCAGCTCTGTATGTTTATTGCTTGCTAGAATATTGGTAACGGCCATGCAGCCTATGGTGCAGCTGACTTAATTTTGTATGTACGTTTGTATCTTTTTCTGTCTGTTTGCTTATCCGTACACACTCTACAGGTCACACTTTTGATATATTAATCAAATGTAAATATCAGTTAACCCTCGAAGCCGATTATATGCGAGGTTCTACTCTTTATAGCAATATCACACAGATTTGGAACTTTACATAATTTTTTTTCGCAACGTTTCTCCTGTTTTATTGTTTCATAGTTTAGTTTACATATTCAGTTGATGTAAACTGTATTTTATAATGACGTCAGGTTGGAACGTGAGGTCTTTGGAGCGCCCTTATTTCCTTCACAGGTTTTGAGGGTAGGTCTTACAGCAAGGACATTTACTGAATTACACCTGTGACGTCATGAGCCTTGTCGGCAGACAGGGCTTGGCAGATGTCCTTCCTGTGGAATGATATAGATCCGGGTTCTGTTTTGACTTCTGGCTGTTACTACAAAGATTTGTTAACGAAAGGAAGTAAAGGCCTGCAGGTACACACGTACGGCCAAAGTTATAGTCTCGTGCTGTCTGACCGCCACCCTTCAGAGCAGGTCACAACCAATGTCTGGAGCATCAGCATTATAACGGTGAATAGGGGCGGATCCAGGATTTAGGAAAAGAGAGGTTCAACCCATAAGGACTCATGACAAAGCCTAAAAAAGTTCCCTAGGTTGACTTTTTTATTCTGTGATAACCGTGACGCGCTGTTGACTTTTTTTTTTGTTTATTCTGTGGTATTCATCATAACGATGACTCGCCGTTGACTTATTTTACTCTATAATAATCATTATAACGGTGACGCGCTGTTGATTTTTTTTATTCTGTAATAATCATTATAACTATGACGCGCTGTTGACGTTTTTTATTCTATGATAATCATTATAACGGTGACGCGCTGTTGACTTTTTTTTAATCTGTGATAATGATTATAACAGTGACGCGCTGTTGACTTTTTAATTATATGAAAATGATTATAACGGTGACGCGCTGCTGACTTTTTTATTCTATGAAAATCTTTATAACTGTGACGCGCTGTTGACTTTTTTATTTTGTAATAATCATCAAAGGGTGACGCGCTGTTCACGTTTTTGATTCTGTGATAATGATTATAACAGTGACGCGCTGTTGACGTTTTTTATTCAATGATAATCATTATAACGGTGACGCACTGTTGACGTTTTCTTATTCTGTGATAATCACTGTAACGGTGACGCGCAGCTGATTTTTTTTTATACAGTGATAATCATTATAACAGTATGCTCTGGTGACTTTTTTTATTCTGTGATAATCATTATATCGTTGATGTGCTGTTGACTTTTTTATTCTGTGATAATCATTATATCGTTGATATGCTGCTGACAATTATATTCAAATTATGATTAAAGAAAAAATATTAAAACTTGGGATGTATTTTTATACCTGCTAAATCCATATTTTAAATAATATAGATCTAACCCGGGTCACCAGACTATTTCTGCCGGGCGAGTGATTTCTCGCATATTGACCCGTATGAATATTTATAGGAAAATTGAGAAGAATGTAAAGTATGTAGACATCTATAACAAATAATATATATATATATTAAATGTTAACCCATCGTAAATATCCCGAGAAGAATAATAATTATATAATTTGTTCAATTTTTTTAAACACAGTTGACAGGAAACCATGACTGATGTATTGTATAGAGTTTTTAATACCAGGCCCATGTTTTGAGAGCGGGAATGGTCGCCATGGTATTTACTGATGTACATACACATGGCGGTTGCTATATATACATGGGCTTTGATACACCGTCATACTTACCGCTCAAACCTCGCCTCCTCTGTGGAATCTAAACTATAAATAAAAGATGACTTTTGTCCTGAATTTTACGGACATAGGAATAAAAATATAATATGAAGAAAATTTTATTGTCACGCTGGTAATAAATATATATATATAAATAAATAAATATATATATATATATATATATATATATATATATATATATATTAAAAGTACAAATAAACGGAATTAAATATTCAAATATGCCGACCAAATGAAATAGTGCATGAGCACTTCTTGTTAGAAGGGAACATAAATTTCTGACGTCATCGACAATAAACTGAATGAATTAACACCGACTAACAGCGATCGTTTCCAAGTCACAAGAGGTAACGCCCAAACATAAAACGCTTTCTCAGCGACCTTGAAGGTGACCTTGCCAGCAGAGGTTATATTCCGCGCCCTCTTCAGGTGTCGTTGGTCTGACTATATATAATCTGGTTACACAATTAATTCTCTTTTTATCGACAGATTCTGACCCTTATTTCGTTGTGAGTCTGATGTAACTTATTGCCCGTGTGCACATGTATCTTAACATATAAAACTACGGTTTAGTGAGTGCACCTTGACATACTTTACAGTGAACTGTGTACCTGTCCTACCTATCTTACCTGTATCATTATGTACCTGTCCTACCTATCTACCTGTGGTGTACCTCATTAAGTGCATTCTATTTATCCTGTAAGTTTTTGATTATAAATGCCTCTCTCACCTGTAACAACATGTATCATACTATCAATCTAACCTATGTATCACTTTGCCTACCCTACCTTTCTTATCTGTATCACTTTGTTCCTCGCTACCTATCTTACCTGTATCACTATGTCCTACCCTACCTATCTAAAGTGTATCACTACATACCTCTCTACCTATCTTACCTGTATCACTATGTCCTGCCCTACCTATCTTAAATGTATGACTACATACCTCTCTACCTATCTTACCTGTATCACTATGTCCTACCCTACCTATCTAAAGTGTATCACTACATACCCTCTACCTATCTTACCTGTATCACTATGTCCTGCCCTACCTATCTTAAATGTATGACTACATACCTCTCTACCTATCTTACCTGTATCACTATGACCCTTTTTACTTATCTTACCTGTATCAATCTATACCTGTCCTACCTATCTATCTGTGCTGTACCTTATTCAGTGCATTCTATATATCCTGTAAGTTTTTGATAATACATGCCTCTCTCACCTGTTACAACATGTATCATACTATCAATCTAACCTATGTATCACTATGCCTACCCTACTTTTCTTATCTGTATCAATTTGTTCCTCGCTACCAATCTTACCTGTATCTCTATTTCCTACCCTACCTATCTAAAGTGTATCATTACATACCTCTCTACCTATCTTACCTGTATCACTGTGTCCCTTTTTACCTATCTTACCTGTATCACTATGACCCTTTTTACTTATCTTACCTGTATCAATCTATACCTGTCCTACCTATCTATCTGTGCTGTACCTTATTCAGTGCATTCTATATATCCTGTAAGTTTTTGATAATACATGCCTCTCTCACCTGTTACAACATGTATCATACTATCAATCTAACCTATGTATCACTATGCCTACCCTACTTTTCTTATCTGTATCAATTTGTTCCTCGCTACCAATCTTACCTGTATCTCTATTTCCTACCCTACCTATCTAAAGTGTATCATTACATACCTCTCTACCTATCTTACCTGTATCACTGTGTCCCTTTTTACCTATCTTACCTGTATCACTATGACCCTTTTTACTTATCTTACCTGTATCAATCTATACCTGTCCTACCTATCTATCTGTGCTGTACCTTATTCAGTGCATTCTATATATCCTGTAAGTTTTTGATAATACATGCCTCTCTCACCTGTTACAACATGTATCATACTATCAATCTAACCTATGTATCACTATGCCTACCCTACTTTTCTTATCTGTATCAATTTGTTCCTCGCTACCAATCTTACCTGTATCTCTATTTCCTACCCTACCTATCTAAAGTGTATCATTACATACCTCTCTACCTATCTTACCTGTATCACTGTGTCCCTTTTTACCTATCTTACCTGTATCACTATGACCCTTTTTACTTATCTTACCTGTATCAATCTATACCTGTCCTACCTATCTATCTGTGCTGCACCTTATTCAGTGCATTCTATATATCCTGTAAGTTTTTGATAATACATGCCTCTCTCACCTGTTACAACATGTATCATACTATCAATCTAACCTATGTATCACTATGCCTACCCTACCTTTCTTATCTGTATCACTTTGTTCCTCGCTACCAATCTTACCTGTATCACTATGTCCTACCCTACCTATCTAAAGTGTATCACTACATACCATCTACCAATCTTACCTGTATCACTATGTCCTGCCCTACCTATCTAAAGTGTATCACTACATACCCTCTACCTATCTTACCTGTATCACTATGTCCTACCCTACCTATCTAAGTGTATCACTACATACCCTCTACCTATCTTACCTGTATCACTATGTCCTGCCCTACCTGTCTAAAGTGTATCACTACATACCTCTCTACCTATCTTACCTGTATCTCTATTTCCTTCCCTACCTATCTAAAGTGTATCACTACATACCTCTCTACCTATCTTACCTGTATCACTATTTCCTACCCTACCTATCTAAAGTGTATCACTACATACCTCTCTACCTATCTTACCTGTATCTGTATTTCCTACCCTACCTATCTAAAGTGTATCACTACATACCTCTCTACCTTTTTTACCTCTATCACTATGTCCTTCTCTACTTATATTACCTGTATCACTATGTCCCTTTTTACCTATCTTACCTGTACCATTATGTCCCTTTTAACCTATCTTACCTGTATCACTATGTCCCTATTACCTATCTTACCTGTATCACTCTGTCCTTCTCTACTTATCTTACCTGTATAACTTTGTCCTATCCTACCTATCTAATGTGTATCACTACATACCTCTCTAGCTATCTTACCTGTATCACTATGTGCCTTTTTACCTATCGTGCCTGTATCACTCTGAACTACCCTACCTATCTTACCTGTATCACTATGTCCTGCCCTACCTATCTTAAATGTATGACTACATACCTCTCTACCTATCTTACTTGTATCACCGTGTCCCTTTTTACCTATCTTACCTGTATCACTATGACCCTTTTTACTTATCTTACTTGTTTCAATCTATACCTGTCCTACTTATCTATCTGTGCTGTATCTTATTCAGTGCATTCTATATATCCTGTAAGTTTTTGATAATACATGCCTCTCTCACCTGTTACAACATGTATCATACTATCAATCTAACCTATGTATCACTATGCCTACCCTACCTTTCTTATCTGTATCACTATGCCCTATCCTACCTTTCTTATCTGTATCACTATGTCCTACCCTACCTATCTTACCTGTATCACTATTTCCTACCCTACCTATCTTACCTGTATCACTATGCCTACCCTACCTTTCTTATCTGTATCACTATGCCCTACCCTACCTTTCTTATCTGTATCACTCTGTCCTACCCTACCTATCTTACCTGTATCACTATTTCCTACCCTACCTATCTTACCTGTATCACTATGTCCTACCCTACCTATCTTACCTGTATCACTATGTCCTACCCTACCTTTCTTACCTGTATCACTATGCCTACCCTACCTTTCTTATCTGTATCACTCTGTCCCACCCTACCTATCTTACCTGTATCACTATTTCCTACCCTACCTATCTTACCTGTATCACTCTGTCCTACCCTACCTATCTTACCTGTATCACTCTGTCCTACCCTACCTATCTTACCTATATCACTCTGTCCTACCCTACCTATCTTACCTGTATCACTATTTCCTACCCTACCTATCTAAAGTGTATCACTACATACCTCTCTACCTATCTTACCTCTATCACTATGTCCTCCCCTACCTATCTTACCTGTATCACTCTGTCCTACCCTACCTATCTTACCTGTATCACTCTGTCCTACCCTACCTATCTTACCTGTATCACTCTGTCCTACCCTACCTATCTTACCTGTATCACTATTTCCTACCCTACCTATCTAAAGTGTATCACTACATACCTCTCTACCTATCTTACCTCTATCACTATGTCCTCCCCTACCTATCTTACCTGTATCACTATGTCCTTCCCTACCTATCTTACCTGTATCACTCTGTCCTACCCTACCTATCTTACCTGTATCACTATTTCCTACCCTACCTATCTAAAGTGTATCACTACATGCCTCTCTACCTATCTTACCTCTATCACTATTTCCTACCCTACCTATCTTACCTGTATCACTATGTCCCTCTCTACCTAAATTACCTGTATCACTATGTCCTTCTCTAATTATCTTACCTGTATCACTGTGTCCGACCCTACCTATCTAAAGTGTACCACTCCATACCTCTCTACCTATCTTACCTGTATCACTCTGTCCTTCTCTTCTTATCTTACCTGTATCACTCTGTCCTACCCTACCTATCTTACCTGTATCACTCTATCCTACCCTACCTATCTTACCTGTATCACTGTGTCCTACCCTACCTATCTTACCTGTATCACTATGTCCTACCCTACCTATCTTACCTGTATCACTATTTCCTACCCTACCTATCTAAAGTGTATCACTACATACCTCTCTACCTATCTTACCTCTATCACTATGTCCTACCCTACCTATCTTACCTGTATCACTTTGTCCTACCCTACCTATCTTACCTGTATCACTCTGTCCTTCTCTTCTTATCTTACCTGTATCACTATGTCCTACCCTACCTTCTAAGTGTATCACTACATACCTCTCTACATATCTGACCTGTATTACTATGTCCCTTTTTACCTATCTTACCTGTATCAATATGTCCCTGTTACCTATCTTACCTGCATCCCCATGTCCCTCTCTACCTAAATTACCTGTATCACTATGTCCTTCTCTAATTATCTTACCTGTGTCACTATGTCCTTCTCTACCTATCTTACCTGTATCACTATGTCCTACCCTACCTATCTAAAGTGTATCACTACATACCTCTCTACCTATCTTACCTGTATCACTATGTCCTGCCCTACCTATCTTAAATGTATGACTACATACCTCTCTACCTATCTTACCTGTATCACTATGTCCTACCCTACCTATCTAAAGTGTATCACTACATACCCTCTACCTATCTTACCTGTATCACTATGTCCTGCCCTACCTATCTTAAATGTATGACTACATACCTCTCTACCTATCTTACCTGTATCACTATGACCCTTTTTACTTATCTTACCTGTATCAATCTATACCTGTCCTACCTATCTATCTGTGCTGTACCTTATTCAGTGCATTCTATATATCCTGTAAGTTTTTGATAATACATGCCTCTCTCACCTGTTACAACATGTATCATACTATCAATCTAACCTATGTATCACTATGCCTACCCTACTTTTCTTATCTGTATCAATTTGTTCCTCGCTACCAATCTTACCTGTATCTCTATTTCCTACCCTACCTATCTAAAGTGTATCATTACATACCTCTCTACCTATCTTACCTGTATCACTGTGTCCCTTTTTACCTATCTTACCTGTATCACTATGACCCTTTTTACTTATCTTACCTGTATCAATCTATACCTGTCCTACCTATCTATCTGTGCTGTACCTTATTCAGTGCATTCTATATATCCTGTAAGTTTTTGATAATACATGCCTCTCTCACCTGTTACAACATGTATCATACTATCAATCTAACCTATGTATCACTATGCCTACCCTACTTTTCTTATCTGTATCAATTTGTTCCTCGCTACCAATCTTACCTGTATCTCTATTTCCTACCCTACCTATCTAAAGTGTATCATTACATACCTCTCTACCTATCTTACCTGTATCACTGTGTCCCTTTTTACCTATCTTACCTGTATCACTATGACCCTTTTTACTTATCTTACCTGTATCAATCTATACCTGTCCTACCTATCTATCTGTGCTGTACCTTATTCAGTGCATTCTATATATCCTGTAAGTTTTTGATAATACATGCCTCTCTCACCTGTTACAACATGTATCATACTATCAATCTAACCTATGTATCACTATGCCTACCCTACTTTTCTTATCTGTATCAATTTGTTCCTCGCTACCAATCTTACCTGTATCTCTATTTCCTACCCTACCTATCTAAAGTGTATCATTACATACCTCTCTACCTATCTTACCTGTATCACTGTGTCCCTTTTTACCTATCTTACCTGTATCACTATGACCCTTTTTACTTATCTTACCTGTATCAATCTATACCTGTCCTACCTATCTATCTGTGCTGCACCTTATTCAGTGCATTCTATATATCCTGTAAGTTTTTGATAATACATGCCTCTCTCACCTGTTACAACATGTATCATACTATCAATCTAACCTATGTATCACTATGCCTACCCTACCTTTCTTATCTGTATCACTTTGTTCCTCGCTACCAATCTTACCTGTATCACTATGTCCTACCCTACCTATCTAAAGTGTATCACTACATACCCTCTACCTATCTTACCTGTATCACTATGTCCTGCCCTACCTATCTAAAGTGTATCACTACATACCCTCTACCTATCTTACCTGTATCACTATGTCCTACCCTACCTATCTAAGTGTATCACTACATACCCTCTACCTATCTTACCTGTATCACTATGTCCTGCCCTACCTATCTAAAGTGTATCACTACATACCTCTCTACCTATCTTACCTGTATCTCTATTTCCTTCCCTACCTATCTAAAGTGTATCACTACATACCTCTCTACCTATCTTACCTGTATCACTATTTCCTACCCTACCTATCTAAAGTGTATCACTACATACCTCTCTACCTATCTTACCTGTATCTGTATTTCCTACCCTACCTATCTAAAGTGTATCACTACATACCTCTCTACCTTTTTTACCTCTATCACTATGTCCTTCTCTACTTATATTACCTGTATCACTATGTCCCTTTTTACCTATCTTACCTGTACCATTATGTCCCTTTTTACCTATCTTACCTGTATCACTATGTCCCTATTACCTATCTTACCTGTATCACTCTGTCCTTCTCTACTTATCTTACCTGTATAACTTTGTCCTATCCTACCTATCTAATGTGTATCACTACATACCTCTCTAGCTATCTTACCTGTATCACTATGTGCCTTTTTACCTATCGTGCCTGTATCACTCTGAACTACCCTACCTATCTTACCTGTATCACTATGTCCTGCCCTACCTATCTTAAATGTATGACTACATACCTCTCTACCTATCTTACTTGTATCACCGTGTCCCTTTTTACCTATCTTACCTGTATCACTATGACCCTTTTTACTTATCTTACTTGTTTCAATCTATACCTGTCCTACTTATCTATCTGTGCTGTATCTTATTCAGTGCATTCTATATATCCTGTAAGTTTTTGATAATACATGCCTCTCTCACCTGTTACAACATGTATCATACTATCAATCTAACCTATGTATCACTATGCCTACCCTACCTTTCTTATCTGTATCACTATGCCCTATCCTACCTTTCTTATCTGTATCACTATGTCCTACCCTACCTATCTTACCTGTATCACTATTTCCTACCCTACCTATCTTACCTGTATCACTATGCCTACCCTACCTTTCTTATCTGTATCACTATGCCCTACCCTACCTTTCTTATCTGTATCACTCTGTCCTACCCTACCTATCTTACCTGTATCACTATTTCCTACCCTACCTATCTTACCTGTATCACTATGTCCTACCCTACCTATCTTACCTGTATCACTATGTCCTACCCTACCTTTCTTACCTGTATCACTATGCCTACCCTACCTTTCTTATCTGTATCACTCTGTCCCACCCTACCTATCTTACCTGTATCACTATTTCCTACCCTACCTATCTTACCTGTATCACTCTGTCCTACCCTACCTATCTTACCTGTATCACTCTGTCCTACCCTACCTATCTTACCTATATCACTCTGTCCTACCCTACCTATCTTACCTGTATCACTATTTCCTACCCTACCTATCTAAAGTGTATCACTACATACCTCTCTACCTATCTTACCTCTATCACTATGTCCTCCCCTACCTATCTTACCTGTATCACTCTGTCCTACCCTACCTATCTTACCTGTATCACTCTGTCCTACCCTACCTATCTTACCTGTATCACTCTGTCCTACCCTACCTATCTTACCTGTATCACTATTTCCTACCCTACCTATCTAAAGTGTATCACTACATACCTCTCTACCTATCTTACCTCTATCACTATGTCCTCCCCTACCTATCTTACCTGTATCACTATGTCCTTCCCTACCTATCTTACCAGTATCACTCTGTCCTACCCTACCTATCTTACCTGTATCACTATTTCCTACCCTACCTATCTAAAGTGTATCACTACATGCCTCTCTACCTATCTTACCTCTATCACTATTTCCTACCCTACCTATCTTACCTGTATCACTATGTCCCTCTCTACCTAAATTACCTGTATCACTATGTCCTTCTCTAATTATCTTACCTGTATCACTGTGTCCGACCCTACCTATCTAAAGTGTACCACTCCATACCTCTCTACCTATCTTACCTGTATCACTCTGTCCTTCTCTTCTTATCTTACCTGTATCACTCTGTCCTACCCTACCTATCTTACCTGTATCACTCTGTCCTACCCTACCTATCTTACCTGTATCACTATGTCCTACCCTACCTATCTTACCTGTATCACTATGTCCTACCCTACCTATCTTACCTGTATCACTATTTCCTACCCTACCTATCTAAAGTGTATCACTACATACCTCTCTACCTATCTTACCTCTATCACTATGTCCTACCCTACCTATCTTACCTGTATCACTTTGTCCTACCCTACCTATCTTACCTGTATCACTCTGTCCTTCTCTTCTTATCTTACCTGTATCACTATGTCCTACCCTACCTTCTAAGTGTATCACTACATACCTCTCTACATATCTGACCTGTATTACTATGTCCCTTTTTACCTATCTTACCTGTATCAATATGTCCCTGTTACCTATCTTACCTGCATCCCCATGTCCCTCTCTACCTAAATTACCTGTATCACTATGTCCTTCTCTAATTATCTTACCTGTATCACTGTGTCCTACCCTACCTATCTAAAGTGTACCACTCCATACCTCTCTACCTATCTTACCTGTATCACTATGGCCAACCCTACCTATCTTACCTGTATCACTATGTCCTACCCTACCTATCTTACCTGTATCACTCTGTCCTTCTCTTCTTATCTTACCTGTATCACTATGTCCTACCCTACCTTCTAAGTGTATCACTACATACCTCTCTACATATCTGACCTGTATTACTATGTCCCTTTTTACCTATCTTACCTGTATCAATATGTCCCTGTTACCTATCTTACCTGCATCCCCATGTCCCTCTCTACCTAAATTACCTGTATCACTATGTCCTTCTCTAATTATCTTACCTGTATCACTGTGTCCTACCCTACCTATCTAAAGTGTACCACTCCATACCTCTCTACCTATCTTACCTGTATCACTATGGCCAACCCTACCTATCTTACCTGTATCACTATGTCCTACCCTACCTATCTAAAGTGTACCACTCCATACCTCTCTACCTATCTTACCTGTATCACTATTGCCTACCCTACCTATCTTACGTGTGTCACTATATCGTTCTCTACCTATCTTACGTGTATCACTATGAACTACCCTACCTATTTTACCTGTGTCACTATGTCCTTCTCTACCTATCTTACCTGTATCACTCTGTCCTACCCTACCTATCTTACCTGTATCATCATGTCCTACCCCACCTATCTAAAGTGTATCACTACATACCTCTCTACCTATCTTACCTGTATCACTGTGTCCCTTTTCAACTATCTTACCTGTATCACTATGGCACACTACCTATCTTACCTGTATCACTCTGTCCTACCCTACCTATCTTACCTGTATCACTTTGTCCTATCCTACCTATCTTACCTGTATCACTATGTCATACCATACCTATCTAAAGTGTATCACTACATTCCTCTCTATCTATCTTATCTGTATCACTATGTCCCTTTTTACCTATCTTACCTGTATCACTGTGTCCTTCTCCACCTTTCTTACCTGTATTTCTCTGTCCTACCCTACCTATCTAACGTGTATCACTACATACCTCTCTACCTATCTTATCTGTAACAATAGGTCCCTTTTTACCTATCTTACCTGTATCACTCTGTCCTGCCCTACCTATCTGAAGTGTGTCACTATGTACTACCCTACCAAGTAACATACATGTCTTACCTGTCTCACTACATATTTACTTACTGTCTTACCTGTCCCACTATATATTAACATATATGTCTTATCTGTCCCAAAATGTATTAACATACCTGTCTTATCTGTCCCGTTATGTAATAACATACCTGTTTTACCAGTCCCAATATGTATTAACAATCCTCCCTTACCTGTCCCAATATGTATAAACATACCTGTCTTACCTATCCCAGTATGTATTAACATACCTGTCTTATCTGCCCAATATGTATTAACATACCTGTCTTACCTGTACCAATATTTATAAACATACCTGTCTTACCTGTCCCAATATGTATCAACATATCTATCTTATCTATCCCAATATGTATTGATATACCTGTTTTACCGGTCCCAATATGTACCAATATACCTGTTTTACCTGTCCCAATACCAATTAACTGTTATTCATTTACATTCACAATTTCGGTTGGTACTTAAAAAAACATTGATTTTCAATAAGGAAATTTGATTAATAAAAAAAATAAATGGTGTAACCAAGTTCAGTGACTTAACTGAAAGTCAGGATGTGTTGACAAAATGTGCAGCCTTTAACATTAATTTTCATTTAGTCTTAAACTCTAAATAATGAATTATTAACTGTAATAATTTATATCTGTTAAACACATTTACTCAGTAGCAAGGGCTAGATCAACAATACAAACACTGTATTTTAAGGAAAAATAGATGTGGTTTATGTGGTTGTATGTGAAAGTATAATCACTCGGGGATCCAGAAATGTATATAACAACCAGGTATTAATCAGTATGAGGGCAGGTACCATAACGAACTTAGATGATACTCGACGTGTTAATGTTAAATTGTAAACATATTTCATAAATTAAATGTCAGATTTGATTATCCACTCCGACTGCACCGTTCTTAAAGTCACCGAGGTTCCACAAGCCCTTGCACACAGCGGGTCTCCCTCCCGCGTACATAAACATCACTAGTCTCTCTACTTTGATTTTGTTCTTATTTAGAGGTGGGCGGGTGCCATTAAGTGTTATCGCGTTCAGGTTTGTACATTAAGAAATGCTTCAGCTACTTTGTGCATTCCACAGGTTGATAAACTAGTTTCCCGACGCGGTTATTAGAGCATTTCAAACGCAATTCCTTTTGAAAAATAAAAAAACCGGACATCGTAGGCGACGCTATAATACTAACCAACATGTTGACTTATCATAAAGCAGTATCTGCCACGGGCAAATTGAGAGATAATTGTTGGTTCATTTACAAGGCCTGGTGACGTTGTTAGGTATGGTAGTAATTGTAAAATACCATGTTTATTAGGTTGATGGGTTTAAATTAACATCAGATGTTGTATACTATTTGTGTCGCTGTCTCTGTCCGTGTTCACGGGTAATTATTCCAAGATGATTTATTTGTTAGTGAACAAACTTAGAGTGGATAACACTGCTTTAGAACGTTGTATGATATACAGTGAATCATGCTGTCTGTAAACACTTTTGTACTTATGAGGAAAATGTTTCTGTTTTTCCTGTACTGGTCACTAGGGGGCGTGTAATGTTGTTTGTGTGGGCGTGAATCAGCGGTAATGTATCTGCGAAGTCCGGAGGATGACACGGAGAAGGAGGGTAATTAGTGTTGGGAAATTTGTTTATAAACACACACACATATATATACACGGGTATATATATATATATATATATATATATATATATATATATATATCTTATATTGTCTGTATGACACATTTCGAATATATTACAAAGTTATATAAGTATAAGGTTTAAAATAGGTATGTTTCCAGTATAAGTTAATTCTAAACCAGGTTTAGATAAATTATATTTCATAGTAAACTAGAAAGTGTATAATGATATATATATTTCATTTCCAATATATAAATACTATTCTTTGGATCGCAGGGGGATAATTACATTTACCACCCCCCTTGCTAAAATGTGGGGTTATATATATCCCCATCAACACCCTCCCCCACCCCTGCCCGTACTGACGCGTCTAAAGACATGACAAACTAGCTGACAGCGGACGACCTTCTAACATGTATAATAAAACATTTTTCCTCGTCATTCAACCCAAAACATAAGCAGTTGTGGTTGTCTATTGTATGTATCTTCAAGGTACAAACATTGTTTGTTTTGTTTTATAAATACTGTAAAGTTAACAAGCCGGTGAACGTGTGGGGCAAAACAAGTCAGTAAAGTAAAGAACACATTGTGATAGCAGAGAATGCCAGCCAGACCAGATAATTATTTATAATAGAAAACTAATTAACATTACAAAACATGAGCATGTTGACCTTCCTCGCACATCAGATAATAAATTTTACCATTAAGATTTTTTTTTAATCTCAGTTAAGCATCAAGATTTGGTAGTAAATAAATCCTGACTTCAACGTGCGTCATGGCTTAGTTACAAACAACAGATCAAAGGGGACATACCATTCCCAAGCACAGATTTGTGATTTTCGTAGCAACCCCCCCCCCCCCCCTTTAAACTTTGTGAAAAGGATAAAACATAATGAAAATCATACTATGGTCTAGGTAACCAAGATGTAATTGACACAGCAAATTTTAGCCCGCCCTGAAGTTCGAATAAATGAAAAAGTCTTTACTAATCCCGTGTGGCGCCATGCAGGAAAAAAAAATAGCTAGACCAATGATGCCAGGGGTTGTAAGAACGAGATAAAAACACGTTGACCGATGCACATATGTTTTGTGAACATATAAATATGTGTGTGTTATAAAATATGCACTCCCATATATATATATATATATATATATATATATATATATATATATATATATTATAGAGAGAGAAAGAGACAAAGAGTCAAAGTTGCTCCTGGCATTACATGTTGTAGGTTAAAGCATGTAATTTGAATTTAAATTTGCGAGAGATTGGAAGATGTCAGAGAATGCTGTAAAAGCTGTAAGAGGGTAAAAGGTGTAAGAGACCCAAAGCTGTAAGAGACCCAAAGCTGTAAGAGACTCAAGGCTGTTAGGAATCAAAGCTGTAACAGACCCAAAGCTGGTAAGAGACTCAAAGCTGTAAGAGACTATAAAGCTTTAAGAGTCTAAAAGCTGTAAGAGAATGAAATCTGTCAGACACTCAAAGCTGTTAAAGACTCAAAGCTGTAAGAGACTCAAATCTGTAAGAGACTCAAAGCTGTTAAAGACTCAAAGCTGTAAGAGAATCAAACCTGAAAGAGAGTCAACCCTGTAGGATTCTAAAAGCTGTAAGAGACATAATGCTGTAAGAGACATTAGGCTGTAAAAGACTCAAACTGTAAGAGACTCAAAGCTGTAACAGACTCAAAGCTGCAAGAGACTCAAAGCTGTAAGGGACTCAATTGAGTTTTAAGGTGTGAGTATCATCTAAAATCATAAAATGTTAATTTTTCATAATTTTTCTTAACTACTGTAGGACATTGATATATCTACCTTGTCACTAACACGTGTTACTGACGATTTCGTTCAGCATAAAGTAAAGCTGATCTGTTAACCCCACGTGGGGTGTAAACAGGATCACACGTGTATCATGAGAGAACCAACACATTCTTCAATCACTGATTGATTGGCAAATGGATTGACACCTAAAACTGTGACCTCTTACTGTGACAGTTACAGACTTGACATTTGGCATTAACAAATATGATCATAAAATGGATTCCTGTTAAACGACCGTCACTTGCATTCACTTTTCAGTTCATTTCAGCCAACCAGGACAAAATTACTCTCAAAATGGTAATTGCGTCCATTTCACCATCTTCAGATCAATATTTTTTACAGACTGTCAGGAATAAAGTTATCCAATTGTGCAAATTTGAAACACATAATCTTAAAGCCTTCCCTTTTTACTTTTTTTATTCCACTAAGCAGAAACATGCAATTTTGAACAAAGAATCACGTGTCACTTAGTTCAAAATTTAAGGAAAGGAAGATTATATATATATATATATATATATATATATATATATATATATATATATATATATATATATATATATATATATATGTGTGTATATATAATTAAAAATCCTGGAGATATATGTGTGAATTTTAAGATGGCGTTATTGTTAAATGAATCCTTACTGCTTGATGTGAGATAATGAGAAATTGGCTTTTAATTTAAAAAAAAAATAAGACCAATAACAAGAATTTTCTTTAAATATAGCAGATCTAATAAAGGGTATTATGAGGATTCCAAAACTGTACATGTTAATGGGGCTTTAAGTTATTTAGATATGTATCATAAAATTGAACTGAAACAAAGTAGTTTGATGATACCAAAACCTTAAAGTGGTAAGAGAGAAATAAGTGTAAGAGGTTGAAGGTTGTAACAGGATTACAAAAGTACCAGGATTACATAAGTATCGAGTCAGGCTAATATACATCCGTGGACATATATAAACACAGCATTATACAAGACATTACAAGTGAAAATACATAAATTGCGTGAAGATAAAATATGTTAAGATTAATGTTAAAATTTCATATGAATCTTACATAAAATGTAACATATATGTTGTATACATATTGCTGTGAATGTGAGAAAATCAAGACTTACACAATCAAAGAAGAATATTTTTTTGCTGAAAGATTTAACTTTGTGTGATACTTTAGAAGAGGAAACATTTAAACAACTCAAGTATGCATTGCGTGAATCTGACGCCAGTATTACATCATGTATCGGACAGGTCATTATGGTGTATTTATGGATCTGCCATGTGGATCACACGTACTTAAATTCATCTTAAAGGCCATCGGTATATAAATTGAATAAAAATTAGTTCTGCTGAAAAGAACTGTTGTACAAGGTGAAACAAATAGGGAATTCATCAAACAAGGATATCAAGGGTTGATTTGCTTGAATCATGTTCTGTTTTTATTTTCTGTACCGTCCCGCGGAGACCTCTTCTCCTGCATATGAACGCCGTGACAGACAGATACGCACTGTAGATATCTCTGCAATATTTCCAAATAAGGCATGTTTTTAACAAATCCCTACTTTCTGACGTGAGGCGTCCTTTCCCAGACGCCGTGTGGTCGGAGTGACGTTGTGGTCTGCCACGCCCACTCTCCGTCATTTTCATTGGGGATGAGTTTTGGAGAGCCAACCAAAGCAATGTCTGGTTAGTAATCTATAATCCTTCCTATATGTCAATCAATGGATTATGATGATGCGAATTGTTCAGCGAGATATTTGAAATAGTAGGGCTATGGTTTGTTTTACACCTTATTTATGTATACTGTTACTATCTAGGGGGCGACCGTCCCGGGCGATAATAGGATTTTGTTTCTGAACGCTTTGTATTTTGTTTCTGCACGCATGGTATTTTTTTCTGTACCCTTTGTATTCTGTTTTTGCTGGTTCTGTTTTATGTTTCTGCACGTTCTGTATTTTCTGTGCGCTCTATATTTTGTTCTGCATTTCTGTATTTTGTATATTATGTTTTATTAAAATGACTGGAAACACATGTATCATAAACGACCAACGGTTAAGTCCAACATTTTTTTTAATCTGTGAACAAAAAGCTATTGCATCGCAACGTTCCCCAGTTTCATGATTAGTTTTATTTATTATCCTTAGAAACAATCCATTTTTCACAATTTTAAAATTTTTAAGAATTACGACAGGTTAGGATCCAGGACAATGGTCACATTCACAAACCTGTCAAACTCAGCAGACCATGGATGGTGCTCTCAACTCTTCACAAAGAGCAGAAAACGGGACAGGACAAAGTTAGACCGTGCATCACGCATAAACTACAGAGTAAAACACCACTGCCACATGGAAGAGTGACAACATCATACCTATCCCTAATGAAAGCACTATCCGCAAAATCTTAGTTTATGTTCTACAGAACCAGGACTCTTGCTCTACAACTCTTCCAGATTGTCACCTTCGTTTCCTGACTTACACCTTGATCCATGTTTTATTTTGTTACGTTTTTACAAATGTTTTACAATAATACCCTGCCTTGTTGCGAGGCATTTCTAATCACCCAACCTTGTTGTGAGGCACTTCTGATCACCCTGCCTTGTTTTAAGCAAATCAAATCACCCTGCCTTGTTGTGAGGCATTTCTATTCACCTGCCTTGTTGCGATGCACTTCATATCACCCTGCCTTATTTTGAGGCACTTCTAATCACACTGCCTTGTTTTGAGGCACTTCTAATCACCCTGTCTTGTTGTGCGGCACTTCTTATCACCCTGACTTGTTGTGAGGCACTTCTTACCATCATGCCTTCTTGCGCGGCACTTCTACTCACCCTGCCTTGTTTTGAGGCACTTCTAATCACACTGCCTCGTTTTGAGGCACTTCAAATCACCCTCTCTTGTGAGGCACTTCTTATTACTCTGCCTTGTTGTTAGGAAATTCTTATCACCCTGCCTTGTCTTAAGGCAAATCAATTTCCCCTGCCTCATTGTGAGGCACTTTAAATCACACTGCCTTGTCGTGAGGCACTTTTAATCGCACTGCCTTGTTATGAGGCACTTCTAATCACTCTGCCTTGTTTTTAGCACTTCTAATCACTCTGCCTTGCTGTGAGGCATTTCTAATCGCTCTGCCTTGTTGTGCGGCACTTCTAATCACCTTGCCTTGTTTTGAGGCACTACTTACCACCATGCTTTCTTGTAAGGGACTTCTAATCACCCTGCCTTGTTTTGAGGCACTTCTAATCAGCCTGTCTTGTGAGGCACTTCTTATCACCCTGCCTTGTTTTGAGGCACTTCTCATCATCCTGCCTTGTTACGAGGCACTTTTCACCACTATGCCTTCTTGTTAGGCACTTCTAATCACCCTGCCTTATTTTGGGCACTTCTAATCACCCTGCATTGTTTTAAGGCACATTTAACTATCTGCCTTGTTTTGAGGCACTTCTAATCACCTTGCCTTGTTGTGAGGCACTGCTTATCGTTCTGCCTTGTGTTAAGGGTACTTTTAATCATCCTGCCTTGTTGTGAGGCACTTTTAATCACCTTGCCTTGTTGCGAGGCACTTCGTATCACCATGCCTTGTAGTGAGGCACTTCTAATCACCTGCCTTGTTGTGAGGCACTTCTAATCACCCTGCCTTGTTGTGAAACACTTTTAATCACATTGCCTTGTCTTGAGACACTTCTTATCGCACTGCGTTGATGGGAGGCATTTCTTATCATCCTGCATTGTTTTGAGGCAACTAATCACTCTGCCTTGTAGTGAGGCAAGTCTAATCACCCTGCCTTTTTTTTAGGTAGTTATAATCACGCTGACTTGTTGTGAGGTGCTTCTTATCATCCTGCATTGTTTTGATACACTTCTAATCACCCTGCCTTTTTCAGGCACTTTTAATCACCCTGCCTTTTTCAGGCACTTCTAATCACCCTGCCTTTTTCAGGCACTTCTAATCACCCTGCCTTTTTCAGGCACTTCTAATCACCCTGCCTTTTTCAGGCACTTCTAATCACCCTGCCTTTTTCAGGCACATCTAATCACCCTGTATTGTTTTGAGACACTTGTCATCAAGCTGCCTTGTTGTGAGGCACTTCTTATCACCCTGCCTTGTTTTGAGGCACTTCTAATCAACCTGCCTTATTTTGAGGCACTTCTGTTTATCGCTTTGTTGTTAGGCACTTCTCATCACCTCTTTGTTGTGAGGCACTTCTCATTACCGCTTTACTGTGAGGCATTTTCCTTACCGCTTTGTTGTGACGCACATCTCATTATCGCTTTGTTGTGAGGCACTTCTCATTACCGCTTTACTGTTAGGCACTTCTCATTACCGCATTACTGTGAGGCAGTTCTGATTACCGCTTTGTTGTTAGGCACTTCTCATCACCGCTTTGTTGTGAGGCACTTCTCATTACCGCTTTACTGTGAGACACTTTCCTTACCGCTTTATTGTGACGCACATCTCATTACCGCTTTGTTTGTGAGGCATAATTAATCACCCTTCCTTGTAGTGAGGTACCTCTGTTCTCTGTCTTCTCGTTACTGTATGTAGTTCCAGACACTTATTTTACTTATACGTATTTAAAATTCCAGTTCTAGGATGATAAATCGAACGTGGAAATCCGCAAACGTTACCCAAATATTTGAACCCCTGCAATGGCCTTCCACTGGATTCGGTTTAAGATTCTTCTTTATACGTACAATCAGTGAATGGTCTGACCTTATCATATTTACGCATCTTTTTGTTTAATATATTCCATCGAGGTCACTGCGGTTAAGGGTTTCTTGGCAACACAAGACTTTCATTCGGGGAGAGATGTTTTATGATAGTCGCTCTGGCACTATGGTACTGTTAACGTGACAAAATAAATGTACCGATTTTTTAGTTACTTTTAAATCGGTTTTAATAACTAGTTGATTTAAATCATACTTTATCTAAACTCTTAAATGCACTAGTTTTATCATTCTCATTTATCTGATTTTTTAACAAAGCTCTAATGCCTTTATTGTACAGCGCTTTTATTCTGGATGTAATGTTATATAAATACCACCAACCATAAAAATAATAATAATAATAATAATAATAATTAGACTTCTTGTACATGTCATACGACAGTAACGGATCTTTACCTATCCCAGCACCCCCATGCACTCCAACCCTGATTATCAACTCCTTGCTGTTCCCACTGATCTAACTTTGTTTATCTACCTCCAGTATACTTTGAAAAGAACTATAGTTCTGTTAAACAGAAACGTAATTTGGTCTTCTTTCTTGGGTTTTCACAGAAAAGCTTTAACCCCTTATTGACCCAATTGTTTGTATGATGTAATATTTTAGTAATGACTATAATTATGTAAAAAGATTGTTCCTTCTTGAGTTTTGATGGATGCGTTGAAAATGGTACACGTGTTCGTAATTTGCATATTATTATAAAAATTTAAACGATATCGCTACCAAACTTGCCACCGCACTCCTACATTGCAGGTTTCAACTCTCTGCGTCAATTGATTTATCTGGAAACATAGTCTACATGAAATGTGTTTGAGTCACCTATCTGATAATTTTTCGCAGCGATATTTTAATAATTTTTTAATAATATGCAAATTACTAAAATATGTGAATCTGTGAATACTCGAGAAGGAACAACCAGATTTCATTGATGCTATACAGAACCATAGTTCTTCCAAACTTTTAGATATAGATAACATGTTAGATCAGTTGGAATACCCAACAGTGGAGAATCGGAGGGTGGGGGTGGGTGGCATTATAGTTCGAGATCCATCACTCTCGTATGGTATTAGAGTACTAAATATAATTTTGGATGACATGGCACGTTAGGATATTGCAGCTCATGAACACCAAAGTATAAAACATTGGTAGCACTTTAAAAATATCATGTTGAAATTAGAACTATAAAAACATTTTGTTTCCGTTTCCCAGAAAGCATTTGTCACTTTTAAATCCCGATAGCTAGTACCGGTACATAAGTAAGAATTAGCCAGAGAGTGTTTATAGTATGTATCCCCGGAGAACCCCTAGCGCAGCATTCGGAACTCCTCAGCCGAGTCCATCTAGCTTCGGATGTATGTATGGCCCAATGATACTCCCCAAATATTGGAGAAGTTAGCCGGAAAATTTCTCTTTTTCTTGGATCAGTGTTGTCTTATAGCTTTAAAAGTAGTATATGTGAGCGTTGGCAGTATCTGTACACAAAATACATCTTTGCTCTTGCAAAGCGCACAACACGTGCGGTTGACCTGCCATGGCCTTGACCTTGAATATTTTTTCATGGCGGCCTCCTATGTACACCAGAGACAACCCATGCATTGGTTATTGAGGAGCTGACGCATCTGTTTGTAGTAAAATTCCACTATGGTCCGTGACAGGATTAGAGTGGTTGGGCCGCTCCTGATCAAAATCGAGTAAAATTTCAGTGGTCCGTGATATGTTTAGAGTGGTTGTAACATGTTTAGAGTGGTTGGGCCTCTCCTGATCATGAGGATTCTTAAACATTACGAAGTCTGATTCTCCTACTGCAAGCTCACTTTGGCCTGCGCCGGGTTTCCATGGAGTTTTCACCTGGTCCTGCCTGGATGGATTATTAAACTATTTATAGGTCTAACACGAATTGTGGCCGGATAACTTCCGGACGGACGGACGTACGGACGTACGGACGGACAGTCTAACATTAGCCCTTCGCTACAGCCCAAAAATCAGCGGATGAACTTCGAAAGATGAAAACCAAACTGATTGTTTTTAATATTTGATTCAACCAAGCGTGATCCGGAGCTAATATTCTGACATACATGTTAAATCAATAAGGACTTGATCTAAGATCTCTCAGTCATTTTAAATCAATAAAAATATGATCTAACACAGAAGGTCTGAGTCAAGTTTATTTACATATCGCCCAGAAATTTCAGAAACGTCTTTTAATGTGGGGACGACTGTTTTCGCCTACCCAAAAATAAAGCTAAGTGATGTTTTTGCACATATGCTTATATTTTCTGGACAAGGCAGTTTCTTTATCATTGTTAAGGACACTGTGACATCAAACTTTTTTGCAGAATAGTAGAAGTAACCTGTTCAGATCCCAACTGCAGCATGCTGACAACAGGAAGTGCTTTTTACACGAATTATCGAACATATTTATCCGCCAAGACGCGCCATAATGCTCTATAAGCGGCCATGGTCAGGGAGAAAGTATATATGAAGCAACACGTACGGCAATGTTTGCTTTTCTTATATATATTAAGGGATATACACGCATTTAAACTGTGTGTTAATACCTATAGCTTAATTACCACGACTGAATCATTATTTAAATTGATATTCGTGATTTTACTGGGTCTTTCTCCCTTTTATATAAACACATTATACGGAGCTTATATAATATTACTTATAAGTAAATATGTGTTATGGTGACACAAATGTACTATGTGATATGAACATTTTGAATCTCTAAGTTAGGGACAGGGCAGGGTCAGGTGGATGTATGCATGGTATTGATTAGGAGAGAGTCGAAACACGCTGTACAATGTATACCGTGTATATAAGTATGTACACACGAACTGATACAGACACACCAGAAGCGGATCCAGGGGGGGTCCAGGGGGTCCGGACCCCCCCTTTTTCACCCGAAGCAACCTTATTTAAGGGGTTTTAGACGTAATTTTGCGGCCTGGACCCCCCCCCCCCTTTTCCAGACGTGATGACCTTTTTTTTATAGGATTTTCATTAGTCCTCCTGGGTTGGACCCCCCCCCCCCTTTTCCTAAATCCTGGATCCGCCCCTGCACACCACAGTCCGATAGCGGGCAATGAGGCTCTTAATCCGAAGTTCACTCCGGTGAAACATAGCCATCTTGTTGACTGACCGATAACAAATTAGTTTTCAAGTAGATCCCCACAAGGGCCCGGCTTGGCGGTCGCTGTGATACAGATTTAAGAACACGAGTGCCTGTGTAACTACATCGTCCAGTAAAACGATACAGGCACATAACAGCTAATAGATGACCGCCCGCCCCAAGTCCAGCAGCTTACAGCCTGTTCGTATACTCGTCTGAGCGCAGTGTGACGCGTGACGCTCGGCAGTTACACCATCTTTTTCTGGCAAAAAGTGGGACGGATCGAGAATGTTCTGTGAAGGTCGGATGGGTTTCCCTATCTGTCTATATGTGGGTAATAATAGGGCCATCCTCTGACGTCATAGATATCACCGAGTTGCGCTCTGGTGCTATTTTAAGGTAACCACTGATGACGCAGATCCCTGTGGCATCCCCATTATACATACATGCAGACACCAGGGGGGATTCCCCTCCTGCCGGGCGTCAGCTTCCAGCAGGCTGGTGTTGTTTTTTATGCTGCTGTCTGCTGACTCAGGGCTGCGCACTGATCCTGTTTACTTTTGCTTTCCCGGGTTCCTCTGGCATTACTTATATCATAATTTGTTTACTGGAAAATCACGCGACCTTAAAATTGCGGCCAGCTCGTATTTACCATAACATTCTACGAATAAAATGTGGAGGCTTACTGGGTAATTTACATGTTTATCTGAGCAAATGGTCTAGACAATTAATAAGTCATTAATACCGAAGATAATTATGACTATAAAATTCCCAAAAACAACATGTGTATGTGATAATACACCGGGGTCTGGAACTTAATCTGCCCGTCCTGCAAAGGGAAAATCTACTTTTGCTTTTGTTTTCATCCATAACCCTTGTAATTAATGATGTCATAACGGTGTCACGATATTTATGACACATTACTGTCAAAATATTAATGTCACAATGACATTATTATCACAATATGAATACCATAATAGTATATTGACATTAATATTGTGATAGTGTTATTATGACAGTGTATTAATAACGTCATGAAGTAATGTCAAAATGTCATAAAACTAACAAAATTTTAAAATCAATTTAACATTCTTAAAATTAATTTAAAAACACTAGCACAATATCAATTCAATAACACTCACATCAACTTATAGAATGTTTTACACTGTCACAATATTTATGTTACATTCATATTATTATATCAATTCCATAGCGATGTCATAAAAATAAAGAAATATTCTCTTTTCCAAACAGAAGTTACCTCTGTTACAAAGGAACGTTATACACCTGCACCAGTACCATGGTTAAGGTATTCACACCACATGTCCAAAATGCCAATCCAACCACAGTTCATTTTTATGGAAAAAAGAGATATCGCAAATGAAATGCAATTATTTCACGAAATCTCTACTAAGTACGCCACAGGCTGGGGTAGCACAAGCCTGCTTTACAATATTCGCCAGTATATCTCCTGGCCAAATGTGTCGTTGTAGCACATATAATTACTCCACTTGTTTCTGTAATCCAACTAAAGACTTTTCTGCGCGTGTGTATTTTCTGCGAGCAAATCGCTCCCTTCCACCACGTCCATTGGGTCTGTCTGTCTCTTTCTCTCTCTCTCTCTCTCTCTCTCTCTCTCTCTCTCTCTCTCTCACGCACACACACCAACACACACAGAGTATTACATGCGGGTGCTATAGTTATCTGGATATGTAGTGGCCGAGTATTTTTATCACATTTCGTGTTCAAATTATAGAGCTGACACCCTGGATTAGCCTTGGCCCGTTAATTCCAGAGAAATAGGCTGGACCCTCTCGAAACGTGAGGACGTTTATCGCAGGAGACAGGGCACAATTATTTATCTTCTCAAGTATGACAGAATCGTGAGTGTTTATCACCATGTCCAGCGGGGCGACTCGTCCCCCCGACACCGAGACAGTCAGCCGGCCTCGTCCAGCAAACACCGCCTGTAAACATCCCCAGTTAGTCCACAGTTCTGCATACAAAGTCTAAGTCAAGGTGTATTTATAGCTTAAATATATATATTTAATATATATATATATATATATATATATATATTTCTAGAATCAGGGATACAAAAGTGTTTATGTTGATATATATGTTGAACTCAGCAATGAACACATATGAAACGATCAGTAACATTAGGTCTGGTGATTAGCTTTATCAGTCTATGGTCTTATCGACATGGGTAGATCTCCCCCGGGACAAGAGGGAATTCGTGTATAAATTATCCTATATATTGATTACAAAGAGATTAAATAGAAGTGTCAATAATTATACTTAGATATAGCATTTGTCCATATTCAGTAGACACCTCGGAGTGATAGAGTTGTCACACGAATCTCAATAAGACAAGCCTACTTATACCCGTCAGTTTATTTTTGCACCATGCATATAAAAAAACTTGGAAATATTTTAAACTGAAGTGATTCATGGCAAAATAATAAAGTCCTGGCATGCATACTTCTCTCGGGTCACGTATAAAGGCGCATTCAATTCCTGCATGCTTCATGGCACTTGTAGCTTAGATATAAAACAAATATAAAATTACATTTTCTAGATCCACATCATGGATTCATCATGGAGGTGCATCATGGAAGTTGTCCTGTAATCTCTGTCAGTGACAACGCCTGCACAGATCAATGTCCTTGTCAGTTGCTAGCGACATACTTTCATTTCCTGTCTCAGTTCTGACCTGCTTCTATCATGTTTGTCTGTCGAGGTGTCGCCCGTGCCTGACCAGGGCGCCAATCTTTATCATAGCTATCATTACTGTACGACGTTTGATCCCATGTAAAATTAACGTTCCCACTACAATGCTACATCAATTATGCATTGTCGTGTGTTTGATATAAAAGAAAAAGATGGAAGAGAACTAATAAGTATTTGTGCACTCACTGGTCTGGTCTTGTTGATAACAGTCTGAGACAGTCAGGACTCACTGGTCTGGTCTTGTTGATAACAGTCTGAGACAGTCAGGACTCACTGGTCTGGTCTTGTTGATAACAGTCTGAGACAGTCAGGACTCACTGGTCTGGTCTTGTTGATAACAGTCTGAAACAGTCAGGACTCACTGGCCGGGTCTTGTTGATGACAGTCTGAGACAGTCAGGACTCACTGGTCTGGTCTTGTTGAGAACAGTCTGAAACAGTCAGGACTCACTGGCCTGGTCTTGTTGATAACAGTCTGAGACAGTCAGGACTCACTGGCCGGGTCTTGTTGATGACAGTCTGAGACAGTCAGGACTCACTGGTCTGGTCTTGTTGAGAACAGTCTGAAACAGTCAGGACTCACTGGCCTGGTCTTGTTGATAACAGTCTGAGACAGTCAGGACTCACTGGTCTGGTCTTGTTGAGGACAGTCTGAGACAGTCAGGACTCACTGGTCTGGTCTTGTTGAGGACAGTCTGAGACAGTCAGGACTCACTGGTCTGGTCTTGATGAGAACAGTCTGAGACAGTCAGGACTCACTGGCCTGGTCTTGTTGAGAACAGTCTGAGACAGTCAGGACTCACTGGTCTGGTCTTGTTGAGGACAGTCTGAAACAGTCAGGACTCACTGGCCTGGTCTTGTTGAGAACAGTCTGAGACAGTCAGGACTCACTGGTCTGGTCTTGTTGAGAAAAGTCTGAGACAGTCAGGACTCACTGGTCTGTTCTTGTTGAGGACAGTCTGAAACAGTCAGGACTCACTGGCCTGGTCTTGTTGAGAACAGTCTGAGACAGTCAGGACTCACTGTTCTGGTCTTGTTGAGAAAAGTCTGAGACAGTAAGGACTCACTAGTCTGGTCTTGTTGATGACAGTCTGAGACAGTCAGGACTCACTGGTATGGTCTTGTTGAGAACAGTCTGAGACAGTCAGGACTCACTGGTCTGGTCTTGTTGAGAAAAGTCTGAGACAGTCAGGACTCACTGGTATGGTCTTGTTGATAACAGTCTGAGACAGTCAGGACTCACTGGCCTGGTCTTGTTGAGAACAGTCTGAGGCAGTCAGGACACACTGGTCTGGTCTTGTTGACAGCAGTCTGAGACAGTCAGGACTCACTAACCTGGTCTTGTTGATAACAGTCTAAGACAGTCAAGACTCACTGGTCTGGTCTTGTTGATAACAGTCTGAGACAGTCAGGACTCACTGGTCTGGTCTTGTTGAGAACAGTCTGAGACAGTCAGGACTCACTGGTCTGGTCTTGTTGACAGCAGTCTGAGACAGTCAGGACTCACTAACCTGGTCTTGTTGATAACAGTCTAAGACAGTCAAGACTCACTGGTCGGGTCTTGTTGATAACAGTCTGAGACAGTCAGGACTCACTGGTCTGGTCTTGTTGAGAACAGTCTGAGACAGTCAGGACTCACTGGTCTGGTCTTGTTGATAACAGTCTGGAACAGTCAGGACTCACTGGCCTGGTCTTGTTGATAACAGTCTGAGACAGTCAGGACTCACTGGTCTGGTCTTGTTGACAGCAGTCTGAGACAGTCAGGACTCACTAACCTGGTCTTGTTGATAACAGTCTAAGACAGTCAGGACTCACTGGTCTGGTCTTGTTGATAACAGTCTGAGACAGTCAGGACTCACTGGCCTGGTCTTGTTGATAACAGTCTGAGACAGTCAGGACTCACTGGTCTGGTCTTGTTGAGGACAGTCTGAGACAGTCAGGACTCACTGGACTGGTCTTGTTGATCACAGTCTGAGACAGTCAGGACTCACTGGTCTGGTCTTGTTGAGGACAGTCTGAGACAGTCAGGACTCACTGGTCTGGTCTTGTTGAGAACAGTCTGAGACAGTCAGGACTCACTGGTCTGGTCTTGTTGAGAACAGTCTGAGACAGTCAGGACTCACTGGTCTGGTCTTGTTGATAACAGTCTGAGACAGTCAGGACTCACTGGTCTGGTCTTGTTGAGAACAGTCTGAGACAGTCAGGACTCACTGGTCTGGTCTTGTTGACAGCAGTCTGAGACAGTCAGGACTCACTGGTCTGGTCTTGTTGAGAACAGTCTGAGACAGTCAGGACTCACTGGTCTGGTCTTGTTGAGAACAGTCTGAGACAGTCAGGACCTACTGGACTGGTCTTGTTGAGAAGAGTCTTAGACAGTCATTACTCACTGGCCTGGTCTTGTTGAGAAAAGTCTTAGACAGTTAGGACTCACTGGCCTGATTTTGTTGAGAAATTTATGGACAATCATTATAAACTCAGTTTGATTTTTTATCAGAGTTGCCAGAATTATACTTACGGTCAAGCGAGAGATCCATTTTAGATAGTTATATCGCTCACCCGGTGAATACGTTATGTTAGTTATATCGCTCACCCGGTGAACACTTTATGTCAGTTATATCGCTCACCCGGTGAACACGTTATGTCAGTTATATCGCTCACCCGGTGAACACATTATGTCAGTTATATCGCTCACCCGGTGAACACGTTATGTCAGTTATATCGCTCACCCGGTGAACACGTTATGTCAGTGTTTTCGCTCACCCGGTAAACACGTTATGTCAGTTATTTCGCTCACCCGGTGAACACGTTATGTCAGTTATTTCGCTCACCCGGTGAAAACATTATGTCAGTGTTTTCGCTCACCCGGTGAAAACGTTATGTCAGTTATTTCGCTCACCCGGTGAACACGTTATGTCAGTTATTTCGCTCACCTGGTGAACGCGTTATGTCAGTTACATCGCTCACCCGGTGAACTCGTTATGTCAGTTACATCGCTCACCCGGTGAAAACGTTATGTTAGTTATCTGTGTTCGGGAGAGAACATAACACTTGACTGTTTAGCAAGTACGTTAAGTCGACTTCTGACAGGTGAACTTTCTTTAACCAGGTAAGGGATCTAAATAATAAAGAAATATATAATTATGTTTATATTATATGTACATACATGTTATACAAACTACCCAGCTCTACCCATAGACGGTAAGATCTTTTCTGTGTCAGACATAATTTTTATACATACACGCGTTTACTCGCATATACACACAGACCGTTTAAATAAATAAATATATATATATATATATTAGTTACACACTGCATACAGAGACACAAGTATATATATATATATATATATGTAGATGATATACTGCAGATTTGGCTAGTTGAGATACATCCTGTTGTGTTGAGTGTTTCCGGGTTGGTTAACCTCTCTGACCACAGTTTTACATGTATCTCGGTTTCTGATACGCTGAGCAGCCTCCTAACACAAGAAGCCCTGTGCCATCTGACAGACACAATCAATATCGTGTTCACCGCATCACAAGCCAAATCCTAAACAGAGAGTGGAGTCGTTTGTAAATGCGTGCATGTGTGTAGTCCACCCTGGAGCTGCTTCGCCAATATTCCTTTCCATGATATAACATGGGTTCCGTTTACCGAATTATATAGTTGCTGCAACCTTTCTGGAAGAGAAAGGGATCCTATGACACGTAGCAATAAACGGGACTCGTTAACATCGTTGTTATTAAATTAATATAGTACAAAGTCTGTTGTAACCCCTTGTATTAAATGATAATTGTAACCCCTTGTACTTGTGATCCCTGGTACTAGATGGTCTGTTTTAAAGCCTAGTACTAGATGGTATGTTGTAAACCCTGATACAAGATGGTCTGTTGTAAAGCCTAGTACTAGATGGTATGTTGTAAACCCTGATACAAGCTGGTCTGTTGTAAAGCCTAGTACTAGATGGTATGTTGTAACCCCTGGTACTAGATGGTCTGTTGTAAAGCCGAGTACTAGATGGTATGTTGTAACCCCTGGTACTAGATGGTCTGTTGTAAAGCCTAGTACTAGATGGTATGTTGTAAACCCTGGTACTATATGGTCTGTTGTAAAGCCTAGTACTAGATGGTATGTTGTAACCCTTGGTACTAGATGGTCTGTTGTAAAGCCTAGTACTAGATGGTATGTTGTAACCCTTGGTACTAGATGGTCTGTTGTAAAGCCTAGTACTAGATGGTATGTTGTAAACCCTGGTACTAGATGGTCTGTTGTAAAGCCTAGTACTAGATGGTATGTTGTAACCCTTGGTACTAGATGGTCTGTTGTAAAGCCTAGTACTAGATGGTATGTTGTAACCCTTGGTACTAGATGGTCTGTTGTAAAGCCTAGTACTAGATGGTATGTTGTAAACCCTGGTACTAGAGGGTCTGTTGTAAAGCCTAGTACTAGATGGTATGTTGTAACCCTTGGTACTAGATGGTCTGTTGTAAAGCCTAGTACTAGATGGTCAGTTGTAAAGCCTAGTACTAGATGGTATGTTGTGATCCCTGGTACTAGATGGTCTGTTGTTAAGCCTAGTACTAGATGGTATGTTGTAAACCCTGGTACTAGAGGGTCTGTTGTAAAGCCTAGTACTAGATGGTATGTTGTAAACCCTGGTACTAGATGGTCTGTTGTAAAGCCTAGTACTAGATGGTATGTTGTAACCCTTGGTACTAGATGGTCTGTTGTAAAGCCTAGTACTAGATGGTCAGTTGTAAAGCCTAGTACTAGATGGTATGTTGTGATCCCTGGTACTAGATGGTCTGTTGTAAAGCCTAGTACTAGATGGTATGTTGTAAACCCTGGTACTAGAGGGTCTGTTGTAAAGCCTAGTACTAGATGGTATGTTGTAAACCCTGGTACTAGATGGTCTGTTGTAAAGCCTAGTACTAGATGGTATGTTGTAACCCTTGGTACTAGATGGTCTGTTGTAAAGCCTAGTACTAGATGGTATGTTGTAACCCTTGGTACTAGATGGTCTGTTGTAAAGCCTAGTACTAGATGGTATGTTGTAAACCCTGGTACTAGAGGGTCTGTTGTAAAGCCTAGTACTAGATGGTATGTTGTAACCCTTGGTACTAGATGGTCTGTTGTAAAGCCTAGTACTAGATGGTCTGTTGTAAAGCCTAGTACTAGATGGTATGTTGTGATCCCTGGTACTAGATGGTCTGTTGTTAAGCCTAGTACTAGATGGTCTGTTGTAAAGCCTAGTACAAGATGGTCTGTTGTAAAGCCTAGTACTAGATGGTATGTTGTGATCCCTGGTACTAGATGGTCTGTTGTAAAGCCTAGTACTAGATGGTATGTTGTGATCCCTGGTACTAAATGGTCTGTTGTAGAGCCTAGTACTAGATGGTATGTTGTGATCCCTGGTACTAGATGGTCTGTTGTAAAGCCTAGTACTAGATGGTCTGTTGTGATCCCTGGTACTAGATGGTCTGTTGTAAAGCCTAGTACTAAATGGTATGTTGTGATCCCTGGTACTAGATGGTATGTTGTAAACCCTGGCACTAGATGGTCTGTTGTAAAGCCTAGTACTAGATAGTATGTTGTGATCCCTGGTACTAGATGGTCTGATGTAAAGCCTAGTACTAGATGGTCTGTTGTAAAGCATATTACTAGATGGTATGTTGTGATCCCTGGTACTAGATGGTCTGTTGTAAAGCCTTGTACTAGATGGTATGTTGTGATCCCTGGTACTAGATGGTCTGTTGTAAAGCCTTGTACTAGATGGTATGTTGTAACCCCTGGTGCTAGATGGTCTGTTGTAAAGCGTAGTACTAGATGGTATGTTGTGATCCCTGGTACTATATGGTCTGATGTAAAGCCTAGTACTAGATGGTCTGTTGTAAAGCCTAGTACTAGATGGTCTGATGTAAAGCCTAGTACTAGATGGTCTGTTGTAAAGCATATTACTAGATGGCCTGTTGTAAAGCCTAGTACTAGATGGTCTGTTGTAAAGCCTAGTACTAGATGGTATGTTGTGATCCCTGGTACTAGATGGTCTGTTGTAAAGCCTTGTACTAGATGGTATGTTGTAACCCCTGGTGCTAGATGGTCTGTTGTAAAGCGTAGTACTAGATGGTATGTTGTGATCCCTGGTACTATATGGTCTGTTGTAAAGCCTTGTACTAGATGGTATGTTTTAAACCCTGCATGGTATCAGATGATCTGTAAAACCTTGTATTTACATGTCTATTGTGACCCCTGTTAGTACATGGTCTGATGTATTGTTTCAATATCTGAAGAATGTCCGGTAGAAAAGTAATTTATGTAATTTGGTCCGTTATAATGTTATGTATGTGTTTTTTTATTACATGTTTAATGCTAACGTGACACTCACGAACTTAGCTTTTTCATTATTATAAATAATGCATTTAGATCAATAAAAGAAATTCACTCACTGGCCTTTCAAATGCGTTTGACTGCGTTTTAAGTTCATAAATGCATATAAACCATTATAAGAAAGAGAAGCTAAACTCGCGAAATAATTATCCCTTATATTTTTATAAGAGGCATCTTATAATGATTAATCTTAATCGTTAACGATAACATAATATTGAAGAGATATGAAATCTGAACGAGGAAGAAGAGGTTACACGTAACTAGACATGATCTGCTGATTCAGCACGGGCCAGCTTCTGTTGCTAGTTGTTTTCCTGCAGTCATTAATGCAGCACACCGGAAACAGGGTACGTCCACAGCAGTAAACAAAGCAAACAAGCAAGATCTAATTAAGCTGGCTGGCTGTATCATAACACACGGTTCACGCCACCTATACAGCCCGAGATATGAACCGCAGAGTATGAACATCGATCCTGCCAGATTACGGCTATTAATTAAAATACATAATCTAAGTGACACACGCAGCCTACAACTGTTGGTTTACGTAATATCTATACATGTATATATTAGCCAATACTTTCGTTTTGAGAATCCCCTTGAGTTGTTATGTCGCTTTCACTGTTTTCAGATGGTACTTTATATGTTCCGGTCAATTTAAGTATCACAGTGGTAACAGAAACACTTCCAATGCATGTATTTTAGCGAAGAAAACCTAAAAAAAATGAAGTCCCCTGCAGGAAGATTAACAGCTTGGTGGTATTATTTAAAGATGACGGTATCAGATTTGAAACATTATATTGTGATTACTTAAGATGTGCTCATCAATTGAACTATTTGTCTTTCAAACACTGGGGAGGGGGGGGGGGGGCGGGGGTACTATTTACGTATATAGTATTTCATTATATGAAGATATATCACGGCCACTTATAGTAAATTGAAACATGATTTAATATATTTCAATGCAATATATGTTGAATATTTGATTAAACAGTATATATATTAAGATAAGCCCAAAAACTACGTGCAATTTTATTGAACGAAGCAGAATTATCTCAGTTGTTGTTATGTCATCGTGTGATGCACAGTATCGGAGTTCTACTACCATTGAAACAATTTTGTCATGAACCTGGTTATTACAATGAACATATTAATACACGCAGTCATTAATATATATGGCCTAAGTCACTCCATTACAACAGCGCACTGGAATGCAGGCATACAGGCGGTTTTGTACAAAGCTTTGCAAAACAACTGACGACAAGTTGAAGTGTTTTTCCTGGTATAAAACTGCATTTTGTTTATTCATAATATGTCAGTGTTTTATGGGTAACTTTTGTCAAGATCTGGTTCAACCGATACTCTAAAAATGTGGATGGTAAGACTAATATGTATTTAATACGGCTGTGTATTTTTTGAATAACTCAATATAATATAAAGGATTATACGGATATGTATAACATTGGAAAAACAATTTTCAAAGGTTTCATTCAATTAATCTTACGTTTATCTCATGGCTTACCTTTTTCGTACAATTTTGTAACAAGAATCGTGTAAATATTAGAGAGTTGCAATAACACAGTCGAAAAGATTATGTGAAATAACTTATAACAGTTGATCGGAAGGTCAAGGTCACTCATTCATAGGTTTCGGGTTACCCCATTGTAATGTACTGTGACTTTATTTAGGTACTTATCTTAAAAACACTTTTCATCAGTCAGTGATAGGTTAAATAGACATCTGTCCGATACCTGATGCTTTTTATAAATATGCCTTTACAGTCATTTAAGTAATTGCATATGGGTAAAGTATCCATTATCTTGTATTTATATTCAACAGATTATTAGGTATACCAGCTGTATAGAGACATATCTGTAGCAACATAATAAATTATAAAAAATACAGCATGTGACATGCTTATAAATATATATATATATATATAATGTTTTTATCACAGTTGAGAGTTCATGATCCCCCACCCTCCCCGAAGCAAGGGCCTGTCTATTTCTCGTTGATCACACGTGTTCGCATGTTAAAACTCACGTGATCGTATTTAGCCCGGTGGTAACTGATAACATGCATATTATATGGCTGGTCAGATGTCTGTGCAAAGCATTCAGCTACATGTATATGTTTTAGAGGAGAAAAACAAGAACATAAAAATGCGTTTCAATTAACACAATCTGTCCTCCCCTAATTTGTTCAAACAAAACATTGAATTATGAATATTTATAAATATAGAACCCTGAGTAGACTGGATCATTTATCTTATACATATTATTATTCACACGATGGATTTTAATAGTATATAAATAAGTATATATATATATATATATATATATATATATATATTAGAAACTGGGGTAACCAATCAGCCAAATTTCTTGATCTGGTAAATCTACATGAAAGTCTATAATTTATACCATGCGAGTCATTCAAATGTGAAGAATAAGAACAAGTAGAGATCAACGACCCTAATGGATTACCATGCAGGATATATATAATTTAATGAGTGTAATACTCGATTCAAGTATTCAAGTATTTGAGTGTGAACAGAGCAGATCAACAGGTAGAAACCAACTGGTAGTTACAGCGGTGATTCTCAGAGGGAAGATCTAGTAAAAAATTCTTCACACGGTGCAAGCAGTAACTATATACCGTTTAATGTGCTAGTATTGGAATGCCTCGCTCTGATGGGGCTCGTGCAGATTTATTAGATATGCACAAAACGACCTCGGAGGCCATCAAGAGGGGCCTCCATATCAGATCACACCGGAGTACATGTGAAGAGCTGGTGTTTAATGTGCCGGGGTCAGAGGTCAAACGGTATTTCGTGGTTTATTTATCGCTATTGAACAAAAGTAGCGGCATTGGTGATGGTGCTTGAATCCCGACGATTTGTCCAAAGTGCGAACTGATCTCCCAACATTCCCACAACACTAATATTCACTCTCGTGGTTAACTGAAAAGGAGACTGATGTACAGCAAGCTTTGCGCTGTTTCGTGTATTTAGGAACCAGGAACGCAATTACGGAACGAAACTAGCATTATTGTTCATCTTAATCATTATTGTCCATCTTAATCATTATTGTCCATCTTAATCATTATTGTCTTGCAGTCTTCCATTACAACTAAAAAAATATAGACCGACTGCTTGATGGTCTCCATGAAAATATGAATTAATAAACTCACTCACACACACACACACACATATATATATAATATATATATAATATATATATAATGTTGTTACATGTTGATTTAGGAGCGCTAGTTAGGTTTGTTAAACAGATGTTGAGGGGTAGAACTTGTGTTGTATGCATGATAAATCTGAGAGTAAGGAGACGTGTCTCACTCAAGCACTGATGAAGGGTTGACCTCACGATAAGGTCCTCGAGTTTAAGACACCGATCTACCTCAGGACCCACAGATAGTGATAGGGGTCTTCTTTTGAGGTCTCGAGGCTCCTCAAGGATTTCTAATCATTCCAGAATTGTGATTAATAAATATTCATGAATGTGAGGTTGATCTCACACACAGCAAAATATGTAGCCTCGACGTGTAGAGAATTTGAAATAATTTTTTTAAATTGAAACTTCATGCCGATTTATTTCTGGAATATGTACATTTTAAATCTCTGAATTGGCTATCAGTTGATATATAGCAGGTAAGACAATTGAAATTATGTCACATACATAGAATAGTATATGGTAAAGTTCAAGAATATATCCTAATAGGAATTTTATTTTGACGTATATATTACGTGCATTCATATGGAACACGATCCAGAAATATGGGTTTCACATTACCAAGGATTAAAAGTGAAAGTGGTTATAGAGTATTGTGAATTATTCAGGGGCATTTGAATGGAATAAACTGCCACATGAAATTCAATACATTCAAGTTATATCTGTATTTAAAAAAAAAGTCAAAAGCAGTTTAAAAAACATCCTTGAGCGACAAAATGAAATTTATGTATTTTATTAAATGACATTTTCTCAAATAATAATAATAAACTGAAATCAAATTATGCTCGTATGTATTCTTAGTTTAAATTTTACCAGATATATCATCTCTATATAGCTGCTCTTACTCAATATATAATGAAATATATTATATAACTGAAATATTATATTTTCATTATTATACAATAAAACAATATGATAGGCTAATTATATAAACAAAACATATACTAAGACATTGCATAACATGATATATATAACATAACAAAATATAAAGTTAAGTTCACTTTGGAAAAATGTATATTGTTACCTCTTTTTTCATCTTGCATGCAAGTAAATATAATTTCTTATAAATGATATACGTGTTTAATGACTGTAACGTACCCCATAAAAATTATGACCTCATATATATATATATATGATTCATCAGTATTGAAAACTTGATGTTAATGTTCTTTTACCCAATATATGACTTCAGTCAATGTTTAGTAGTATAGGGCTGGAGTGTAGGCCACAGGATGGGTTATGTCGGTTGTGTCAGGCCCCCCAGTGAGCCCCTGTATCAGGTATGCGCCGGCCCGTACTCATACTACACGCACTGAGAAGATAATCCATTTCGTGTTTTTGATTGTGACAGGGGTGGAAGCTACTAGCATGAGCGTTTTGTGTGAGAATGCGGCCGCCGGGCCTTGGGGCTATTTCCCACTGTTTGACATTGAGGAAGGTAAACTTGCATCCATATTTCTTGCTTATTAATTCAGAGCATGTATTTTTTTAGGCGACATCTCCTTTCATGTATGAATCCGGCCTGACAGGCTTGAGCGATCACTGTGAACGCGCTATTCGCATACCGCGCATCATTATGCTTCACCATCCTCACTATACACATATCATCGTCATCATCATCATCATCTCTCTCTCTCTCTCTCTCTCTCTCTCTCTCTCTCTCTCTCTCTGTCTGTCTGTCTCTCTCTCTCTCTCTCTGAAAGATTGATGATCAAACTTGTTTATTACCTTTATCATAATATTTGTAATTTGTCACTATGGCCACTGTAACCTGTTTTTTTTTCAACATTGGTCTGTGTCTATTGATCTTGCTTAATTCTACCGACTTCACGTCGCACTTTTGATCAAAGGCGCCTTGCCGGCAACATTAATTATGCCAAGTAACCAAGAGATTCCCCGAGCCTTGACCTGACCACCGCCAGCTCAACTTTTAAGACGCCAGTATTTTATGCCTCGGAGACAAAACCACATTTTAAATGTCTGGTCTTTGTGCACTTACCCCCCCCCCCCCTCACACACACACCCCACCAATCACGTATGAGGTTCATCCCTCGCCAGTGATCCTCGGTCTTTCATAACATACAGTCCAGGTATACGCTGTCCAGGGGACGACATACAATGTGAATACGTCAAGACGCACAGCGTTCAGCCGGTGGCAGTCAGACCAACATTCCGCCGTGCCGTCAGTCTAACACATGTATATTCTTATAGTGTTTTATTCGGTAAGGACAATACACGAGAGACATTGAGACTACCGTATATATATATATATATATATATATATATATATATATATATATATGTTATTTTGACAACGCTGTGGTAATGTTTCCTAGCTGCCTGATATGGACCCATGATCAAGGAGAATTATGCAGTATTAGACGTTGTTTGGTCGGTTAGTCATGTTAATGTATTTATATGTACAGCACATGACAACCGGTGATGTATAACACACCAGACATGTTCCGTTAAGAAATATAACACATAACACCAACTACTCAGTGTAACCTTGGTCCGCCTTAGTCAAACAACTACATAATATACATGGACTATAAACATGTTCTAAACATAAAACATGATCTGCATCTTCATCGTTATACATACATACATACATACATACATACATACATACATACATACATACATACATAAACGTATACAAAATCATAATACGTAACAAAAGAGTATACATATTTAGTCCACATGATCGCGTATATAATTATGATGCTCGTGGACAGTGCCCGTGTATTCCCTGTTAGAATTCTTATTAAAGCCTTTATGCTTGACACTAAGACATTTAAATATAATCACTGCACTGTGCTATCCACTACCTCTTTTAACAAATTCACCCCCCCCCCCTCCCCTGTTTTAAAAAGCTCCCTAATATTAGCATGGTGTACCACTTATTTGATCTGTAATACTCCCGCCTCCAGTGCTGACGTGCTGTAAATCTATTAGCCTAAGGAAGCAGGGAATATAATAATCAGTTCATTATAATCACCCCCTATATTTCATTTGATTTTTATTCTTTCAGCGAATAACATGTGATCTTTCTTTATATTAAATGAAAAGATGTAAATCTATATGAGTCGTTAATTACCCATGACTCATCACAACAATGATTTATGCCATATATTTAAAGAAGTAGTGTTATATATAATTTGTATATTTCAGGGTAAGATATTAATTTTTAATCTCCATGTTCCATATGTCTCTTTGATTTTAATGTCTCATATGTTGTTGCTGATGATTTATTATTATTATTATTATTATTATTATTATTATTATTATATCATTCATTATATACATATGATTTATTGATATGTTTGCTTTTTCTTATATTGATGTTATTATGTCTACTGTTATTTACTATGATACATTAGTTTATTATGTGTGACTGTTCAAGCAATGACATTTTGGTAATTTACATACTTTACATATTGCAAAACTGTTTATATTTTCCCTAAAGTATGAATACTTAAACTTCTGATTCATATCCAAGATATTTTGTCACATTTACTCTACTCAATAAAAATAAGACAAAAATAATATTTATGGTGGTCAGTGAGTGAAAATATATATATAATTTAAATTCTAATTATATTTAATTTAAATCATAATTTAGTGTTTGGCATAAAAGTCAGAACCTTAAGCCATTTGTAAGCGACCACTTGTTACCTTGACTCGTATTTTATCCTGCTGACGTTTTGAACTAACAATGGCCGAGCGTGCGTTAAACCGCAGTATCTAAAACAGTCTAACTGACATACTGTAGCTTTTTGGGTCAGTGCCGAGCTATGCTTGTTTTGATCGCTGTAACCTCTGACAAGCCGCATTCCAATGTCAGTGCATAGCCCAGTGCTTATGAGCGAGCTTTGATCTGGAACCCTCTACAACATAAAACAGGTGCCCATAGTGATATAAATAAACGTCTGGTGTCTCTCCCAGCAGAGGTCAGGGGTCACATCTTTCTTTCATGCCCGGTGTGTACACCAGCCACGCTCGGCACTTTCCGGTTCATTCATAAAAATCGCCTCAACGTCATGAATTTCTGCTTTAGGAAGTTTCCGGAGCTTCCGATAGTTAATGAGCTCGTTTAGCGGAAGCCCCATCCATATATGGGAACAGTACTACCGCTGTAGCTTTGACGTCACAATAGAGTCGTGCCAGCACCGGAACCTCGCCGTTCCATATATGGAAGTTATCTGCCGGGTCGGGATCGAGTGTCAACATAAGGCACATGAATTATTCAGCACGTATGCTGGCTGCGTAGAAAATTCCTCTTACCAGTTAAATGCGGTGACTTTTGGCCAAGCAGGTTATATTACTGACAGTCGAGGTCGAAACACTGCTGTTCGGAAAATTTTGGCAATTTTAGGCCTGTAAATGTCGAAAATTTAAGGTGCTAAACACTGGAATCGAGTAAGAACTAGAACGTGCTAGTGAGCTTTATTTATGTTATACGTCACATTGACGTCACACGCTATCGATACTACGACGGAATCCTGGGCGCTTATTGGCTAGGGCGCTATCCATATTTGGAGAGCAACGTCAGCTGGTCCATTCATAAACTCCTGGGTATATAGACCAAGTGTTCATTCACAGAAACTCACTGACACAGCAAGTACGCGTGCAGAAACTGAGTTGTACATTTCATGAGGATAGTTGAGTGTTACCCAGGTTGGGTCATATAACGGCATTGTCCGGAGTGTAAACATTAGTTAGTCATCATTGAGGAGCAAGAGGATAAAGATACTAGGATGATTATGGACGGGTTAGACACCTTGTCACAGGTGGCGTTGGCCGACCAACTAAACCTGAGCTTTGATACATACTCTGCAGCTAGCGGCGGAGCATCTACCGCAGCAGCCTTGCATCCTGAAGGAGTTGATGATTCTCTCAACACACCTGTCACCACATCATCAGATGTTACCTTCAGTTTCCTCAACCCAGACTTGGAAATCAGTCATGAAGTTTTACCAATTACTGGTAGGTTTACATTTTGTTATTTTGTATGCATGCTGTCTAGTTGTCTTGTGTTAGTTGTATTGCAGCATGGGGACATAGTCTAATCTAACACACACTAGACAAATAAACATTCCACTTTATTTTTTTATCGTTTATGTTTTCAAATTTAGGTTTTATCTTTGAGATATTGGAAAAAATGTCGGACTTTGTCGAAGGTCTGTCGGCCATTTTGGCATACCTATGGGAATAGTACAACTATGGTCGATACGCCCAACTGCCAGTTCATTCACAAAATACTTGCGTCACTGTCTGGCGATCCACATATTTTTGGGGATGCTTAGGCAGAATTAAATTAAAGATTCAGGGCACGGCCTTTTGCTTTGTTTTTCCATGACATTATTTCACATCCAGGGAGTTAAACTGATTGTTTACGTTTGTCGCCCAGCTGATCGTGTGCATGATGCTAAGATTGTGTTGTCAAGCTTCGCCCACGGCTTTACTGCAGCCAACCACAGGTTCTCCCTTTTGCGAGGAACACCTCATTTGCATAACACAAATACCGTTTTAGAATAGCAGTGCTATTTTTAGCCTGTTGCTGACGTAGATGGGGAGCCGGCCTGTGACGATTATACCATGCTATGCCTAATGAGCTTGCGGGCTACCAGCTGTAGATCAATACTCACTCCCAAGTTAAATCCTAAACTCTCAGCTGATTCTGCTAGAACATTCAGCTTTGCGCAGGCGGTTGTTTCTCATATTGTACATTTGTGTGGAGACTAAGAGTTGTATTTGGATTCAAAAGTTTATTTATTTTTTTACTTATTGTGAGCCAGATGTCGTACCTTGGTGACTTATCTCGGCTCTCTACCTCTCGGCCACAGACCATGGACTGTGTATTTTTCTTGTATCATGTTCCTGCTGTGAGAGGTAATCATCAGACTTTTGTCTTAATGTACATCTGATTTATAAAAATGGTCGCAACCGTGTAGGCCTATGTTGCAGATGTGATAGGAATAATAGCTGTTCACATCTTACGGACACACACACACACATATATTCAGATGTTCTTCAGTTAACATACTGAACGGAACTTATAAAATTTGAATTAATAATCCCATAGGGCAACTGATTTATTTTCTGGCGGGGATTTTTTTCAATGTATTTTTTCTTAGTTTGTATATTTTCTATTCTACAATGACAATGTTTATTTGATATATCTATTTTTGTGTATTTACAGCTACCATTGAAGCGTCACTGACCATCCCCGAGGGGACACAGGGGTGCACAGCAACCCAGCCCAGTGCTACCCACCACCGCATCAGTTACAAAGGCACGTTCACCACCACCGCCACTCCCGCTTCTACAACGGCAGGCAACGAAAGCTCCAACATCGGTCCTTCTTTTTTCTCGCCATTGCTCAGCATGTTAACTCAGGGCAACATCACACCGGTCGCCATGGCACAACAAGGACAGTTGAACGTGGGGGGTCAAACCAGTTCATCACCCGTGTTCCCAGAGTCCGCTGACCTCCCCGCAAAAAGTCCCGAAGAGGCCATGATGGCGTCTCCGTGTCCTCAGTCATCTACCCCAGTCACTCAAACAGAAAGCTCCTTCCTGCAGCAGCAAGCGTTCGAGACGGCATCCCGGTCATCCACGGTGCCGTCCCCGTCGGAAATGGCGTTCTCTCCCGAGTACAGCGTCCAGGCGGGGCACTCGTCCACACAGTCCACACCGGAACCCGACCTCGGCTCATCAGAGCCACCAAGCTTTGAAACTCCTCCACCCCCACCATACTCCCGTCAATCGTCTGGCTTCGAGACGAGTATGGCCAACTTTCCGGTCAAGCAACCACCCACCTACAGCAGTTGTGCCCAGCAGCAGCCAATGGTCGCCTCCTTCCCTGTGACATCAGCGCCTTCACTCAATATCTCCCCACAGACCATGTCGGGGGTGCAAGTATCAGAGAACCTCACCTTCACCAAATCGCTTATGTCTTGGCCCAATGTGCCGCCGAGCACCATACCTGACTTTGGTGCCCTTGTGTCCACGCCGGGCCAGATGTCACAAACTCTCATCAAGTCTGAGCCAGTCACGGACTACATGCCGGGAGCTTCCCCAACGCCATTTGCTGGGGAACAGGTCGGCAGTGCCGCAGGTCAAATGGCTGGTTCATTGGACATTTTACGCACACCTTATCAACAAGGGGCTGGTCCCCTTGCTTTAAGGCCTGTCAAGCCAAGAAAGTATCCAAACCGGCCAAGCAAGACTCCGCCACACGAACGGCCGTACCCCTGCCCGGTGGAATCGTGCGAACGTCGCTTCTCACGGAGCGACGAGTTAACTCGTCACATACGCATTCATACGGGACAGAAACCTTTCCAATGCCGTATATGCATGAGATCCTTCAGCCGCAGTGACCACCTGACCACGCACATCCGCACGCATACGGGTGAAAAGCCTTTTTCTTGTGACATCTGTGGTCGCAAATTCGCACGAAGTGACGAGAAAAAGCGCCACGCGAAGGTCCACCTCAAACAGAAGATGAAGAAGGAAGGACGAACGGCTGCACTGGGGGCGCCACCTCCGCAGACCACTGCAGCAAGCAGCATCCCCATGCGCCAAGCCACGGCGACTACCGTCAGCGGGTCTGACGCTTTGTCTATGGTCGTCACCACCACCTCCACCATCTAAGTGCCGTTTCGCAAGATGTTGTCCTTGGTGTTGGTTTTTGACTGAAGCTGGCCTTCAGTCTGGGGTCGCAAGCCCCCGGGCCGGTGCCCTGACGAATAAGGGCCAACCTGCAGTGCCTAAGAGCACGAGAGCGAGCTCTCCCGTGCCCCTGGAGAACCGACACTCACAGGGAACTGAGGTGCTGTCGGCCGGGCCTCGTCGGGTCGCCGGTCCACGCTGCCTTTTTCTTGAGCTACATGTGATACCTAAACACAACAGCACGCCCAGGCCACGACGAAAGAGCACGCCCTTTGACGCACATTCACCACCAGTACTCACCGCATATGTGACAATTTACTCCATGCTGCTGGACAAGCATGTGTCACCCAGCGCTGTTGCATGGCGCGGGCATTCATGAACTCATTATAATTCATCATTAAACATAAAATTAGTTTAATTCATAACATTGTTGTTTCATCCTCCCGCAGGCGGTTTGGTTTAACAGTCCTTATGGCTTGAATTTGAGTAGAATTCTCGTGTAATGTGCAGGATATGGTCTACCGTAGACCGCGATCTGTGCTTTCATTGAGCCGCGTGTGTTGTGCTATGTGACACCAGTTCGTGACAGTTCCGTAAACAAACATGAGCCTGATCAGTAATGGTTGCATGTATTGGAATTAACGTAGGTTGGTGCACACTGCAGAACAATTATGTTTTTGGTGTAGATCATGTTTGATCAATATAGGTATCTGTGTATGCCGGAGTTTTGTTTTGAATCTTTGAAAGCCATTAGCAACATTTGAACATTTGTTGTTGGCGTAATGGTGATTATGTGGTATTGTTACTTGATATGAAATTTGTATACTTATATTTGAACTTTGTCTGTACTGGCATAGAAATCCTTAAACATTTGTTTTTAATATTGGTTGAAGAGAAGGCATTGTTTTAATGTTAAAACGTCTCAGAGAGACATTTTTTGAATGTTAAATTTGTTGCACTCTGTGTATAGTTGCAAGAGTTCTTCATAGTTAAATATATCATTATTATTAATATTATTATTATTATTATTATTATATATACGACGTTCAAACGTCATTTTGTTATTTGGTAAATGCTTTAAAATAGTATTTAGAAACATGCTTGTTCGTAGTGTTTGGGTATTGTGGAGAGCAGTGCCCTAAAATTAGGATTTTGAGAAACAATGAAACTCTGAATGTGATCAATTATATATTTGTTGTTATTGCTCTTGTTGTAGTTTTGTGAAAAATTTATTTTTTATCGCTTGTAGTTGCCAGGATTTTTGTTTGTTTCCAACCATGTTTGATAATAGTTTGTGCAGCAGTAGACCTGAACATTGAATTACTATGATAATCTACACGCTAGTCAAACTGAGATTTAAGAACATTGTATGATACATGAGATGATTTATTTTTGTATGTTTGTTATAAAATCTAAATTACACATATACACACATTGCATATATTTACTTCTACGAGGGAGACCGTGATTCTTTTGACATTTGCTCTTGATATATTGCATATATCGGACAATAAAAGGTTCATATTGCTGATAAATCTGTTTTCCTGTTCTTATTTTTAGCCCTAAACCTTCCAAACTTAGATAAAGCCGGCTATATTAAGGTCCCACGTCACTACCTTAGCGACTAAAAACAGCTCCGAAATTTGTAAAGGGCCATTGGAATGGGGTTTATGACGACACCGTCATCTCTAGCAAACACGACAAATACACAGGAAATCCAATACAACGACAGCCCCGCCTTCTTCTCTGCCCCCCCCCCCCCCCTCCCCCCACCACTATGACGCAGCATGCTTTAACGATTCAAAGTCAATTACAGCTCCCTCCACGCTCTGTAATGGTACGAGCCAGAATCCTGGGGCAGCCTCTCTGTTGCCGGCATGATGCACTTGATGCTATTTTTAAACCATACCTGCATCACTGCTGACGTAGGCAATCGATAAATATGTCGGCTGGCATCGGTCAATCCCAAACTGGCATCAACCATACATTGTCAGGGCTTTGCTTCTGCGTCAAACAGCCAAAATTGTCATCCAATCTCTGCCCGCGGCCAGTCACAAAGAGGAAAGACCTCCACCATTACGACATTTGATCGATTCTTGCCTTCCTGCCGAAAATAGCCTCGCTTCAGATCTGTGTGCTGCAGACGACGCAAAGCCACTGCCGTCTGCCGCCATAAAGCGAGCGCCTGTAAAAGACGAAATTGTGGGACGTTCGCCCCCATACAAACGTAAGCTGAGGATTTTTTCGCCTAGGTTTTCCTGGCCTTTGTCCTTTACATTTATTAAGACAGAAATATTTGAACAATCCTGGGATTCCCCATTTGAAACAGGTGTTCGGATGTCTAGGTGATTTCTACCTCCTTCTCAGTGATCCTCGCCTTGTCCAGGCGGGCGCGGGGGAGGTGATTGCACGAACGCATCTTAAACAGAAGACAAGGATTTACTGCGTTGATATATATAGACATATCTGATAAAACAGAACTCGGGCTTTGTAGGCGGAACACACGATACAACTAAATTACTCGCAGGCACCGCACGTGATCAATAGACATGCCTTCATTGTGTGATAAGCTTTTGTCGCCGGCTAGATGTGTAAAGAATTATGTTATTTTAAAGTCTCAAGTGACTGATCCGTCGATTTATATATAAGATTGTCATACGAAACATCTGCAGCTTTCTTCATGTTTTGTGTTTCGATGGTTTGAACCTATGGTGTCTGCTAAGTAATCTTAATATATAACTTCTTTTAAGACATTATCATTTATCTTTTTCATTATAAGTCACATTCCAACAGTCAGTTATCGCGGTTCATACCTTTACAGGTGTTTTATGTGAAATTACATTCACATTTTTTTCAACACACCTTCTCTCTCTAAATATCGATATACAGGTAGACCGAACTACAAATATATATATATACATATATATATATATATATATATATATATATATATATATTCGTATGCACTTAATAGATAATTTTTAACAATACTTTGTCATTTTGATATATCTTTAGCGACCATTACATTAATGAACAGTTGTACAGTGTGTTTGATTGTGACTATTAGACTAAGAAACGAATAGCAATATTAAAAAAAATCATATATAGTGGAGTTATTTGACGATGAAGAATAAAATCCACTTAAACCCTAATCTGACGCCTGATCTACTACACATGCTGTCATAATATCATCTCAGCGGTTACCTGTATCTCTGCGTATCGTCAATCCTTCTTTGGTCATGACATCGTCTCACCTGTATCTCCGTGCATCCTTAGTGGTCATGACATCGTCTCACCTGTATCTCCGTGCATCCTTAGTGGTCATGACATCGTCTCACCTGTATCTCCGTGCATCCTTAGTAGTCATGACATCGTCTCACCTGTATCTCCGTATATCATTAATGGTCATGACATCGTCTCACCTGTATCTCAGCATATCCTTAGTTGTCATGGCATCGTCTCACCTGTATCTCCGTGCATCCTAAGTCGTCATGACATCGTCTCACCTGTATCTCCGCATATCCTTAGTTGTCATGACATCGTCTCACCTGTATCTCCGTATATCATTAATGGTCATGACATCGTCTCACCTGTATCTCCGCATATCCTTAGTTGTCATGACATCGTCTCACCTGTATCTCCGTGCATCCTTACTCGTCATGACATCGTCTCACCTGTATCTCCGCATATCCTTAGTTGTCATGACATCGTCTCACCTGTATCTCCGTATATCATTAATGGTCATGACATCGTCTCACCTGTATCTCCGCATATCCTTAGTTGTCATGACATCGTCTCACCTGTATCTCCGTGCATCCTTACTCGTCATGACATCGTCTCACCTGTATCTCCGCATATCCTTAGTTGTCATGACATCGTCTCACCTGTATCTCCGTGCATCCTTACTCGTCATGACATCGTCTCACCTGTATCTCCGTGCATCCTTAGTGGTCATGACATCGTCTCACCTGTATCTCCGTGCATCCTTACTCGTCATGACATCGTCTCACCTTTATCTCCGCATATCCTTAGTTGTCATGACATCGTCTCACCTGCATCTCCGTGCATCCTTAGTCGTCATGACATCGTCTCACCTGTATCTCCGCATATCCTTAGTTGTCATGACATCGTCTCACCTGTATCTCCGTGCATCCTTAGTCGTCATGACATCGTCTCACCTGTATCTCCGCATATCCTTAGTTGTCATGACATCGTCTCACCTGTATCTCCGTGCATCCTTACTCGTCATGACATCGTCTCACCTGTATCTCCGCATATCCTTAGTTGTCATGACATCGTCTCACCTGTATCTCCGTGCATCCTTACTCGTCATGACATCGTCTCACCTTTATCTCCGCATATCCTTAGTTGTCATGACATCGTCTCACCTGTATCTCCGTGCATCCTTACTCGTCATGACATCGTCTCACCTGTATCTCCGCATATCCTTAGTTGTCATGACATCGTCTCACCTGTATCTCCGTGCATCCTTACTCGTCATGACATCGTCTCACCTTTATCTCCGCATATCCTTAGTTGTCATGACATCGTCTCACCTGTATCTCCGTGCATCCTTACTCGTCATGACATCGTCTCACCTTTATCTCCGCATATCCTTAGTTGTCATGACATCGTCTCACCTGTATCTCCGTGCATCATTAGTGGTCATGACATCGTCTCACCTGTATCTCCGTGCATCATTAGTGGTCATGACATCGTCTCACCTGTATCTCCGTGCATCCTTACTCGTCATGACATCGTCTCACCTTTATCTCCGCATATCCTTAGTTGTCATGACATCGTCTCACCTGTATCTCCGTGCATCCTTACTCGTCATGACATCGTCTCACCTTTATCTCCGCATATCCTTAGTTGTCATGACATCGTCTCACCTGTATCTCCGTGCATCCTTACTCGTCATGACATCGTCTCACCTTTATCTCCGCATATCCTTAGTTGTCATGACATCGTCTCACCTGTATCTCCGTGCATCCTTAGTGGTCATGACATCGTCTCACCTGTATCTCCGTGCATCCTTACTCGTCATGACATCGTCTCACCTTTATCTCCGCATATCCTTAGTTGTCATGACATCGTCTCACCTGTATCTCCGTGCATCATTAGTGGTCATGACATCGTCTCACCTGTATCTCCGTGCATCCTTACTCGTCATGACATCGTCTCACCTTTATCTCCGCATATCCTTAGTCGTCATGACATCGTCTCACCTGTATCTCCGCATATCCTTAGTTGTCATGACATCGTCTCACCTTTATCTCCGCATATCCTTAGTTGTCATGACATCGTCTCACCTGTATCTCCGCATATCCTTAGTTGTCATGACATCGTCTCACCTGTATCTCCGCATATCCTTAGTTGTCATGACATCGTCTCACCTTTATCTCCGCATATCCTTAGTTGTCATGACATCGTCTCACCTGTATCTCCGCATATCCTTAGTTGTCATGACATCGTCTCACCTGTATCTCCGCATATCCTTAGTTGTCATGACATCGTCTCACCTTTATCTCCGCATATCCTTAGTTGTCATGACATCGTCTCACCTGTATCTCCGCATATCCTTAGTTGTCATGACATCGTCTCACCTGTATCTCCGTGCATCCTTACTCGTCATGACATCGTCTCACCTTTATCTCCGCATATCCTTAGTTGTCATGACATCGTCTCACCTGTATCTCCGCATATCCTTAGTTGTCATGACATCGTCTCACCTGTATCTCCGTGCATCCTTACTCGTCATGACATCGTCTCACCTGTATCTCCGCATATCCTTAGTTGTCATGACATCGTCTCACCTGTATCTCCGTGCATCCTTACTCGTCATGACATCGTCTCACCTTTATCTCCGCATATCCTTAGTTGTCATGACATCGTCTCACCTGTATCTCCGTGCATCCTTACTCGTCATGACATCGTCTCACCTGTATCTCCGCATATCCTTAGTTGTCATGACATCGTCTCACCTGTATCTCCGTGCATCCTTACTCGTCATGACATCGTCTCACCTTTATCTCCGCATATCCTTAGTTGTCATGACATCGTCTCACCTGTATCTCCGTGCATCCTTACTCGTCATGACATCGTCTCACCTGTATCTCCGCATATCCTTAGTTGTCATGACATCGTCTCACCTGTATCTCCGTGCATCCTTAGTGGTCATGACATCGTCTCACCTGTATCTCCGTGCATCCTTACTCGTCATGACATCGTCTCACCTTTATCTCCGCATATCCTTAGTTGTCATGACATCGTCTCACCTGTATCTCCGTGCATCATTAGTGGTCATGACATCGTCTCACCTGTATCTCCGTGCATCATTAGTGGTCATGACATCGTCTCACCTGTATCTCCGTGCATCCTTACTCGTCATGACATCGTCTCACCTTTATCTCCGCATATCCTTAGTTGTCATGACATCGTCTCACCTGTATCTCCGTGCATCCTTACTCGTCATGACATCGTCTCACCTTTATCTCCGCATATCCTTAGTTGTCATGACATCGTCTCACCTGTATCTCCGTGCATCCTTACTCGTCATGACATCGTCTCACCTTTATCTCCGCATATCCTTAGTTGTCATGACATCGTCTCACCTGTATCTCCGTGCATCCTTAGTGGTCATGACATCGTCTCACCTGTATCTCCGTGCATCCTTACTCGTCATGACATCGTCTCACCTTTATCTCCGCATATCCTTAGTTGTCATGACATCGTCTCACCTGTATCTCCGTGCATCATTAGTGGTCATGACATCGTCTCACCTGTATCTCCGTGCATCCTTACTCGTCATGACATCGTCTCACCTTTATCTCCGCATATCCTTAGTTGTCATGACATCGTCTCACCTGTATCTCCGTGCATCCTTAGTGGTCATGACATCGTCTCACCTGTATCTCCGTGCATCCTTACTCGTCATGACATCGTCTCACCTTTATCTCCGCATATCCTTAGTTGTCATGACATCGTCTCACCTGTATCTCCGTGCATCCTTACTCGTCATGACATCGTCTCACCTTTATCTCCGCATATCCTTAGTTGTCATGACATCGTCTCACCTGCATCTCCGTGCATCCTTAGTCGTCATGACATCGTCTCACCTGTATCTCCGCATATCCTTAGTTGTCATGACATCGTCTCACCTGTATCTCCGTGCATCCTTAGTGGTCATGACATCGTCTCACCTGTATCTCCGTGCATCATTAGTGGTCATGGCATCGTCTTACCTGTATCTCCGTGCATCCTTAGTCGTCATGACATCGTCTCACCTTTATCTCCGCATATCCTTAGTTGTCATGACATCGTCTCACCTGTATCTCCGTGCATCCTTAGTGGTCATGACATCGTCTCACCTGTATCTCCGTGCATCCTTACTCGTCATGACATCGTCTCACCTTTATCTCCGCATATCCTTAGTTGTCATGACATCGTCTCACCTGCATCTCCGTGCATCCTTAGTCGTCATGACATCGTCTCACCTGTATCTCCGCATATCCTTAGTTGTCATGACATCGTCTCACCTGTATCTCCGTGCATCCTTAGTGGTCATGACATCGTCTCACCTGTATCTCCGTGCATCATTAGTGGTCATGGCATCGTCTTACCTGTATCTCCGTGCATCCTTAGTCGTCATGACATCGTCTCACCTGTATCTCCGCATATCCTTAGTTGTCATGACATCGTCTCACCTGTATCTCCGTGCATCCTTAGTTGTCATGACATCGTCTCACCTGTATCTCCGTGCATCCTTAGTGGTCATGACATCGTCTCACCTGTATCTCCGTATATCATTAATGGTCATGACATTGTGGTCAAAGCCATTGCTTTATGGCCCCGCTCGATAAGAAGATAATCATTCACTTAGAAACCAGCGTATCAACATTTAAAATAATCGCTGAAAACTGCATGTTAACATTTTAAACAACTAATAAAACTTGGAGACAGAGTACTTTATTGTTTCCAAATTAACGGAAAATGAAAATTAAAATTAGACGCAAGCCAGATACAACAAACCAAAGCCGACCAAAATTTTCACTCATTATGATTAAGTTAGGAACAACAAACCAACTAGACGACCATAGGTCGAACGCTTGCCGGAAGTTGAAATCACAAACAGACGGACAGACAGAATAAACTTTCGGTTTTCTAACAATTGAGTGACTTTCAGAATGACTGGTGAAAAGTTAGGCCTGTTGCACCACATTTTCACACAAAAGAACATGAAAGCAGACATAGCTGACAACAACTGACAAACAGACAGACATACTGACAAAGTGACACAATTAAGCTTTAGACCAGATGACTTAACCAGGTTATGGATAAGACTCAGAGGAAGAAAATAAAATTAAATTTTTGGGAGGGTCATGTGCAGCGCCCCCTAGCGGCCATTTTCGGAAAATGAGAAATTCATTTCCAGACATTTGTGTAAGACATAACACGTACCAGTTTCAAATGGGGTTTCCTTCAAAACTGTGGTCTGTAGAATGCTATATGTAAGACACAAGAATCAGCAAGGAGGCGAAGTTGAGGACAACTGACAAACAGACAGACATACTAACAAAGTGACACAAGAATGAGACCACATGACTTACTCAGGTTATGGAGAAGACCAAGAGAAAGAAAATAAGCCATACTTTCTGTAATTGAGAATTATAGTTATGGTGATATGGCCAAAAAAATGATATGTTGGGGAGGGCCATGGGCAGCGCCCCCTAGCGGCCATATTCGGAAAATGAAAAATTCATTTCGAGATATTTGTGTAAGATAAACATGTTCCAGTTTCAAAAGGATTCCTTTCAAACTGTGGCCTGTAGAATGCTCTATGTAAGACACAAGAATCAACAAACAGGCGAATTTCAAGACAACTGACAAACAGACAGACATACTAACAAAGTAACACAAGAATGAGACCACATGATTTACTCAGGTTATGGGGAAGACCAAGAGAAATAAAATAAGCCATAGTTTTTGTAATTGAGAATTATAGTTATGGAGATATGGCCAAAAACATGATATGTTGGGGAGGGTCATGGGCAGCGCCCCCTAGTGGCCTGTTCGGAAAATGAAAAATTAATTTCGAGATATTTGTGTAAGACATAACATGTACCAGTTTTAGAAGAATTCCTTCAAAACTGTGGCCTGTAAAATGCTATATTTGCGAAAACCAGCAAGCAGGCGAATTTGAGGACAACTGACAAACAGGCAGACATACTGACAAAGTGACACAAGATTTAGGCCAGATGACTTTCCCAGGTTATCAAGAAGACCCAGAGGAAGAAACCAAGCTATAGTTTCTGTAACTGAGGTTTATAGTTTTGGAGATATGTCCAAAAATTTCATGTTCGGGAGGTTCAAGTGCAGCACTCCCTAGCGGCCATATCCGGAAAATGAATAATCTGTTTCTAGATATTAATGTCAGACATAAGATATATCAGTTTCAAAATGATTCCTGCATAATTGTAGACTCTAGTCTATTACTTAGTGATATCTCAAAATATCTCGTTTAACGAGATATTGTACGAGATATTGCAAGACTTTTAATATAATCAAATAACACTAATTGAATACTACCTGATGCAAAAAAACTAGACCTCTCTATCTTTAAAACTGACAAAGTTAGAAAAATAAGACCATTTATCATGAATTTTCCCCGAAAATATGTAACCATGGTTACGGCCAATTTGAGTCAGCTACACACGAGAAGAAAGGCCTTGGAATGACGATTAAAATGAGCTACAGTTGAAGTAGATACGACTAATGGTGACAAAGATATGAAGAAAAAACCGTTTTGCAAACTTTTTATGACCTTGACCTTGACCTCTGACTAATATTAACAAAATTCAATAGGCTTCGGAAACTTTTGGTTGTACATCAACTGTGTAAGTTTGAAAGCGATCGCTACAAAACTGTGCATTTGCGGGTGGAGACAAACAAACAAACAAACTAGACGACCAGAGGTCGAGCGCTTGCCGGAAGTTGAAATGACAGACAGACGGACAGACAGAACATATTATCGGTTTTCTATCATTAGAATAACCCTCTGAGCGTTTGCTGAGAAGTTGTGGCCTGTAGAATGACATATCAGACAAAACAACAAGCAAGCAGACAAAGCTGTCAACAAAAGACGAACGGACAGACATTCTGACACAGCTGTGATAACAGTTTACCAGGCAAGTGTGCCGAAGGTAAAGAGGAGCAAAATGAGCGACAGATTATGTAGGTAAGGTTTATAGTTTTTGAGATATGGCCAAAACATGATATGTTTGGGAGGTTACAGTGCAGCGCCCCCTAGTGGTCATATCCGGAAAATGAACAATAACTTTCGAGAAATTAGTGTAACCCATAAGACGTACCAGTTTCAAAGGGATTCCTGCAAAACTGTCGCCCGTAGAATGCTATATTTGAGACGCAAGAACCAGCAAGCAGGCCGATATGAGGACAACTGACAAAGTGACACAAGATTGAGACCAGATGACATTATCAGGTTATGGAGAAGACTCAGAGGAAGAAAATAAGCTATAGTTTATGTAATTGAGGCTTTGGGTTTTAGAGATATGGCCAATGTAATGATATGTGTGCGAGGGTCGTGTGCAGCGCCCCCTAGCGGACATATTCAAAAAATGAAAAAAGATTTCGAGAGACTAGTGTAGGACTTATGATATGTCAGTTTCAAAAAGATTCCTGTAACAATGTGGCCTTTGGCGCTAAATGAAAAAAATCTCGAAATATCTCTATTCATGAGATATTTTACAAGATATTGCAAGACCTGTAATAAAATATTGTAGTACTAGTTGAATGCTACCTGATGCAAAAAACTAGACCTCTCTAGCTTTAAAACTGACAAAGTTAGAAAAATAAGACCCCTTATTTTCGAATATCATGAATTTTCCCCCAAAATTCGTAACCATGGTTACGGCAATTTCAGTCAGCTACACACCAGATGAAAGGCCTTGGAATGACGATTAAAATGACCTATTGTTGAAGTAGATACGACTAATAGTAAGAAAGATATGAAGAAAAAACTGTTTTGAGAAGTTTTGATGACCTTTGACCTATCTTGTCCAAAAACAATAGGCCTCCAGGACTTTTGCTTGTCTATCAGCTGTGTAAGTTTGAAAGCAATTTCCGCAAAATACTGGCCTGTAGAGAGTAGACAGACAGACAAACAGACAGACAAACAGACTAGACGACCAGAGGTCGAACGCTTGCCGGAAGCGGAAATAAGAAAGTCAAACTAGGAGACAACATACAGCAGACAGTCAGGTTACATTTGGAACTGGTCAAATGAATTACCCCAATTATGGCGGAAAAAAAGCCCAATTTTGTGTGGTTATTCTGATTTTCAAAAGTCGCAGATGAGTAGACAGACAAACAGACAGACAGTCAGACAGACAGAGAGACAGACAGATAGAGAGACATTATTAGTGTTATTATTAGTAGCTATCCTGTACAGGACAATCCATTTTTGAAAGAAATAAAAAAAAATACAAGTCCAACTGAATCCTTGGCATTTCTTCTATTCTTGAGCGCTGGAAATAAGAAAAAGCGATGAAAATGAAACTTGAAGAGTTGTACGTCCAGAAAGCCGAAATGCATGCGAAGCCGCGTTCGTGTTAGACAGAGACCCGACCTCTGTGTAAGGACGACGTGACCTTTCATTCCTTGAAGAGTTGTACGTCCAGAAAGCCGAAATGCATGCGAAGCCGCGTTCGTGTTAGACAGAGACCCGACCTCTGGGTAAGGACGATGTGACCTTTCATTCCTGGACAATCTAGGTGTCAGCATGACCATCCTTTAAGGTCTCGGCTTAAATTAGGGCTGTCCTTGAAGAAAAAAGGCGGCCGCTAAGCCTGCGTCCGGGAATAATAAAACTCCCAAAAGTCCTGCCCATCACGGATTAACTGTAATGTCCCCTTCGTGTAAGTTATCTGTAATGTAAAATTTAATATATGTTAAAAATTGGAATCTTTGGTTAAGAAAGGAAAGCAGGGGTCTTTAAGGAGTCTGAAGTGGTAAGTAATAAGATAAAAAATTGTGAGGCCCTAGTTCCGTGGTGGGTTAGGACTTGATATATAAAACTATTTACTGGCATCCGAAAGGGGTGCTGTAAATTTTTTTGGCGGCTGCCGCACGTTTGTGAATAAAACGGTACACTTGACAGGGGCGCGATGGAAATTTAAGAGGAAAGGTGGTAATCCCAAGCCGTAGTTGAGTTGTTTTGACCCTAGACTTTGCAGTCCTAGCTTAAATAGCCATGGGACGGGCTCTTTTTTATACCCGGAACGCCAGAAGAGGCTGGAGATTGAATGAAGGATTGGGCCATTTTTTATCCGAAAAACCTGGGAATCGGCAATTAAAAAAAATGACAGGGACCTTCTTAGCCCGTTCCAGCTCAGGGAACGGTCATTAGAATATTGTCGGGAATCCACATTATCCTACCTGTGGGCTGGGACGCTCCAGAAAACCGCAGTTATACGGGTGTCCATAAAATTGTATGTCAGTTTTTGTCATTAATAAATACATATATAGCCATAACGCGGACAGCTGGAGAATTCGCGGAGAATTCATCATGATGATATCATTAAATGTGAGCAAAGGTACAATTTATGTTTTGTATCATATTTCCTTAAGAACCTGTAAATTTGATATCCTGCATGGTTTTGTTACGGTTTGCACAGTAAACTGTTGAAACAATATATAGTGTTTAGCGTTTTCGTCTTATGTAAGATCGGTAGTCAATGTTAGCTGGTGATCCAGATTGGTGTTAGTGGCAGTCCCACATTGTTTGCGCTGGTTATTATTTCGGTAATTCAACAGTGAATAAATGTCTTAAGAGTAATATAGTGGTAGATTTTAAATGATTTTAACGTGTAATTAAAAGTTCATTGCATATAAAAACTCTCCGGAAAATCTCCGTGAATTCTCCGGGAATTCCCCGCGTTTACATATAAACGCATTTACCAGCCGTATGAAAGTTTTTGTCCGCTTTCATGATGTTTGCCGTGCCCCAGACACAAATTTAAGACAAGATGGACTAAACCCCGCCCCGGTAGGATAGTTTGGACTCTGAAGAAACGAACCCTCGCAGGAAATGCGGTGGGACGGGCTCTTTCTTATTCGATGAACGCTCGAACAGGGTGGTGAATGATTGAAAAATAGGGTCATTTTCACTGTCATCTTGAATAACGGAATAAATATATTTTTTTTTAAATTCATAGAGACTTGGTCATCCAATAACAGCAGAAAAAATGTTCATTCAAATGTTGTGTGGTGTCCACTGTACCCTCGCCCACCGCCGGGATCCAAAGAGAAACCTGGATTTTACTGCCAAAACACAACAACCACCCCCCTCCCCCCCCCCCCCCAAAAAAAAAACAAAAAAAAACTTTTATTCATTTTATTTTTATTTTTTATTGTTGGATGTAGTTGAATATCATGGTTTATTTATAAAAAAAATAAGATGCAATTCATTGGATGAAAAGAGATTTTATTAAATATATTGATACATGTTTATAACAGTTTGATATTTGATTTTTTTTTTAATTTATAGACAGACAATTTGTTACCTCAAATCTGTACTCATGGTCCAACATGCATGTTTTTGAAGTCCTTAGGCCCATTTTAGGGTGTATATCCATGATAACAAGATAATATTACCTTGTTCCCACCAGCAAACATTTCAAGCTCCCAGAAAGCTGATTTCAGCTGAGGACAGTATATGGCTTATTATACACAGGCAAATAGTGTTTTGGACCACCTCATCTCCACCAGACTCATCACACACACCTGGTTTGGCTATCATTGCAATCCATTTACACCCACTGGCTGGAATCTCAAAGCATTTGGTTCAAATCCCTCAGAAAACAAAAAATTAGGACCAGTTTGAATTTCCAAATCTGGACACAGTGGACATAGTGATATACAGAGAAAATCCACATTTTGTACCTCAGATCTGTACTGATGGTCCCACAAACATGGTTTAGGTGTCATTAGGCCCAATTCAAGGTGTATATACAGGGAAACAAGATAATATTACCCTGCTGACACAAACAAAAATTTCAAGCCCCCAGAAACCTGATTTCAGGCCAGTTTATGCTTATACACAGTCAAATAGGTTTGGCCCCCTTTATATCCAAAAAAACTCATAACACACACCTGGTTTGGGTATCATTGCAATCCATTTACACCCACTGGCTGGCATCACCAAGCATTTGGCTCAACTCCTCAGAAAAAAAATTAGGACCAGTTTGAATTTCCAAATCTGGACACAGTGAACATAGTGATATACAGGGAAAATCCACATTTTTTTACCTAAAATCTGTAATGATGGTCCCACAAACATGGTTTAGGTGTCATTAGGCCCAATGCAAGTTGTATATACAGGGAAACAGGATAATATTACCCTGCTGACACAAACAAAAATTTCAAGCCCCCAGAAAACTGATTTCAGGCCAGTTTATGCTTATACACAGTCAAATAGGTTCTGGCCCCCCTCATCTCCACAAAACTCAACAAACACACCTGGTTTGGGTATCATTGCAATCCATTTACACCCACTGGCTGGTATCTGAAAGCATTTGGCTCAACTCCCTCAGAAAAAAAATTAGGACCAGTTTGAATTTCCAAATCTGGACACAGTGAACATAGTGATATACAGAGAAAATCCATTTTTTACCTCAAATCTGTACTGATGGTCCAAAAAACCTGGTTTTGGTGTCATTAGGCCCAGTTTAGGGTGTATATACAGGGAAACAAGATAATGTTACCCGGTTCCCACAAACAAAAATTTCATGCCCCCAGAAACCTGATTTCAGGCCAGTTTATGCTTATACACAGTCAAATAGGTTCTGGCCCCCCTCATTTCCACAGAACTCAACACACACACACCTGTTTTGGGTATCATTGCAATCCATTTACACCCACTGGCTGGTATCTGAAAGCATTTGACTCAACTCCCTCAGAAAAAAAATTAGGACCAGTTTGAATTTCCAAATCTGGACACAGTGAACATAGTGATATACAGAGAAAATCCATTTTTTTACCTCAAATCTGTACTGATGGTCCAAAAATCCTGGTTTTGGTGTCATTAGGCCCAGTTTAGGGTGTATATATAGGGAAACAAGATAATATTACCCTGCTCCCACAAACAAAAATTTCAAGCCCCCAGAAACCTGATTTCAGACCAGTTTATGCTTATACACAGTCAAATAGGTTTTGGCCCCCTTCATCTCCACCAGACTCTTCACACACACCTGGTTTGGGTTTCATTGCAATCCATTCACACCCACTGGCTGGCATCTCCAAGCATATAGCTCAACTTCTTCAGAAAAAAATATAGACCACTTTAAAGTTTTTCAAATCTGGTCATAGTGGTTTATGCAGAAATCAATTGTTCTGATCTCAAATCTGAAATAGTGGTCATAGAACATTGGTTGATTCTTGTATGATTTTATTCAATTTACAATCAATATGCAGGAAAACATGGCATTTTATTTTACTTCAATACACCAACAATAAACAATCTAAGGACAAGTGAACAGGCTACCATACATATCTTAGGTAAAGGAAAACAGCAAAGGTTGTTTACATTGAGGACACATGGCAACCAGGTGGTTGGGGCTGGTCTGTGAAGCTTACGAAGCAACAATCAAAGGAAGACGATAACAACACAATAGAAATCTTCTTCATGGGCCATCGCACACCCATAGAACATGGCTCCAACTGTCAAGTGTAATGCCCCTGCCAACATTTACTATCACATACTGCCGCCACTTATGGTCACGGCAATAGGATGTACTTTTTTATTTGAAGAAAAAAACGATCCCAGATTTGACGAAACTTACAATATAATCACATAATGTGACCGAGAGTGTTAGACGCTATCGAATGCTGAAAACTAAAGGTCTTCAGCATTAAAATAACAGAATTATAGGCGTATCTTTGAAAGGTCCCATGTTCTCGTTTGACAAGAAATGGTGCGAGATATGACGAGATATTCAATTTTGTCACTTCAAACTAGTCAAGTGAATCTTGAACAATAGAAAAATGAAATCTCTGGCATTAAAATGACAGAGGTATAGACATTTGTTCGAATTCTCGAATATTCTCGTTTGGCGGGAGATGATACGAGATGTGGCGAGATATAAGTTATTATCATGTTAAGCTTCCAAAACGCAACAAAATGCTGAAAACTGCTCCTCTTTAGCCGAAAAGGTGACCAAGTAATAAGCATTTCTGTGAAATCTCGTAATTTCTCGATTGACGAAAAACAGAGCGAGATTCTACGAGACTTGCAATTAACTGCATTAGAGGCAAGGGAATGCTACCTCATGCAGAAAACTAGACCCTTGTAGTATAAATATCAATAGAGATAGAAGCAAAAAACTTATTATTTTCAGATTGCCAAGTTTTACCCCAAAATTTGGTTACCATGGTAACCGCAGCACAAGGCTAAATGTACGAAGGAATAAGGCAATGATCCTAGTTTTAGATGCGACGAAAAAATGTGTAATATGCCTAATAGTTTTTTAGATATTGCGGAAAAATGATAAGTTGTAGTGTTTCAAGTACCACGCCCCCTGGTGGCTATTTTCGAAAAATGAAAAAACAAGTTCGAGATAATACAGAAAAACAGAAAATATGTCACTTTCAGAACCTTCAGAATCGTATTTAATGAAATCTCGAAAAGTCTCATTTGACGACAAATGGCACGAGATTTTGCGAGACTTGCATTAATTTTCCATAGAGCATATTAAATACTACACAATGCAAAAAACTAGACCTCTCTAACTCAAAAAATGAGAAAATTGGAGTGAAATTTTCGAATTTTCTGATTTTCCCCCAAATATACGTTACCATGGTAACACTTGACCGGAAAAATTTGCCAGCACTTGGAAAGCTAACATAAAGAGGAATAAAATGAGCTACAGATTATGCGGCTACGATTATTATTGACGAAGATATGAAGAAAATAAAGATTTTAGGTTTTTTGGTGACCCTGACCTTGACCTTTGACCGATCATTACCAAAACCAATAGGCTTCGAGGAGAACAGATCTTACAGTTTATGTATAAGTTTCAGAGCGATTGCTTTAAAACTGTGGCCTGTAGCGCGTGTATATACAGACAGACAGACAGACAGACAAACAAACAAACTAGACGACCAGAGGTCGAACGCTTGCCTGAAGCGGAAATAATAAAGTCAAACTAGGAGACAACATACAGCAGGCAGGCAGTTTACATTTGGAACTGGTCAAATGAAGTACCCAAATAATGGCGTAAACAGAAGCACAATTTTGTGTGGTTATGCTGATTTTCAAAAGTCGCAGATGAGTAGACAGACATACAAGAAAAAACTCCATGTGAAGGCCATGTACTCCTGTCATGGAGAATGGAAAACAGTCAATTAGAATAAAACTCCCTATTTTGAATTTCAAGAAAAAGAAGAATTTAATTGTAACGTATATTAGGTCACCATGGTAATGGAAGAATATGACATAGTCCCCAGGAGGATAAACGCAATAAATCTAGAATCAGATGCTGCAATCAATGTTGTATAGTGACCTTTGACCGATCATGACCAAAAACAATAGGGTCCGAGGAGAACCGATTTTACACATTATCTAAAAATTTCAGAGCGATTGGTGCAAAATTGTGGCCTGTAGAGTGCGGACAGACAGACAGACAGACAAACAAACAAACATACGGACTGATCAACATGCTTGCCGAATCTTTGATTCCGGCAAGCAACAAACATATGCGGGTGATCAACATGCTTGCGGAAATCGAAGATTTCCGGCAAGCAAAAAAGAGCCCAAAATATTCACTCATTATGATGTTCAGGAACAAAAATCCAAAACCAACCAATATATTCACGCTTTATGATGATTAAGTTCAAGAACAACAAACTAAACATCCTCAGCACTAGACGATCTATCAGCTGAGTATGGAAAAAGTAATTACCAACACGCCAATAAACATCCTCAGCACCAGACGATCTACCAGCTCAGTCTAGTAATAGTAATAACCAACACGCCAATAAACATCCTAAGCACTAGACGATCAATCAGCTCAGTCTGGTAATAGTACTAACCAACACGCCAATAAACATCCTCAGCACTAGACGATGTACCAGCTCAGTCTAGTAATAGTACTAACCAACACACCAATAAACATCCTCAGCACTAGACGATGTACCAGCTCAGTCTGGTAATAGTACTAACCAACACACCAATAAACATCCTCAGCACTAGACGATGTACCAGCTCAGTCTGGTAATATTAATAAACATCACATCAATAAACATCCTCAGAACTAGACGATGTACCAGCTCAGTCTGGTAATAGTACTAACCAACACGCCAATAAACATCCTCAGCACTAGACGATGTACCAGCTCAGTCTGGTAATAGTAATAAACATCACATCAATAAACATCCTCAGCACTTGCCGATCAACCAGCTCAGTCTGGTAATAGTAATAACCAACACACCAATAAACATCCTCAGCACTAGACGATCTACCAGCTCAGTCTGGTAATAGTACTAACCAAAACGCCAATAAACATCCTCAGCACTAGACGATGTACCAGCTCAGCCTGGTAATAGTAATAAACAACACGCCAATAAACATCCTCAGCACTAGACGATGTACCAGCTCAGTCTTGTAATAGTACTAACCAACACGCCAATAAACATCCTCAGCACTAGACGATGTACCAGCTCAGACTAGTAATAGTACTAACCAACACGCCAAAGACATCCTCAGCACTAGACGATGTACCACCTCAGTCTAGTAATAGTAATAACCAACATGCCAATAAACATCCTCAGCACTAGACGATGTACCAGCTCAGTCTGGTAATAGTACTAACCAACATGCCAATAAACATCCTCAGCACTAGACGATCAACCAGCTAAGTTTGGTAATAGTACTAACCAACACACCAATAAACATCCTCAGCACTATATGATGTACCAGCTTTGTCTGGTAATATTAATAAACATCACATCAATAAACATCCTCAGCACTAGACGATGTACCAGCTCAGTCTAGTAATAGTAATAAACAACACACCAATAAACATCCTCAGCACTAGACGATATACCAGCTCAGTCTGGTAATAGTACTAACCAACACGCCAATAAACATGCTCAGCACTAGACGATGTACCAGCTCAGTCTGGTAATAGTAATAAACATCACATCAATAAACATCCTCAGCACTTGCCGATCAACCAGCTCAGTCTAGTAGTAGTAATAACCAACACACCAATAAACATCCTTAGCACTAGACGATCTACCAGCTCAGTCTGGTAATAGTACTAACCAACACGCCAATAAACATCCTCAGCACTAGACGATATACCAGCTCAGTCTGGTAATAGTAATAAACAACACGCCAATAAACATCCTCAGCACTAGACGATGTACCAGCTCAGTCTTGTAATAGTACTAACCAACACACCAATAAACATCCTCAGCACTAGATGATGTACCAGCTCAGTCTGGTAATAGTACTAACCAACACGCCAATAAACATCCTCAGCACTAGACGATGTACCAGCTCAGTCTGGTAATAGTAATAACCAACACGCCAATAAACATCCTCAGCACTAGACGATGTACCAGCTCAGTCTGGTAATAGTACTAACCAACATGCCAATAAACATCCTCAGCACTAGACGATGTACCAGCTCAGTCTGGTAATAGTAATAACCAACACGCCAATAAACATCCTCAGCACTAGACAATCTACCAGCTCAGTCTGGTAATAGTAATAACCAACACGCCAATAAACATCCTCAGCACTAGACGATCAACCAGCTCAGTCTGGTAATAGAACTAACCAACACGCCAATAAACATCCTCAGCACTAGACGATGTACCAGCTCAGTCTAGTAATAGTAATAACCAACACACCAATAAACATCCTCAGCACTAGACGATGTACCAGCTCAGTCTGGTAATAGTACTAACCAACACGCCAATAAACATCCTCAGCACTAGACGATGTACCAGCTCAGTCTGGTAATAGTACTAACCAACACGCCAATAAACATCCTCAGCACTAGACGATGTACCAGCTCAGTCTGGTAATAGTAATAACCAACACACCAATAAACATCCTCAGCACTAGACGATGTACCAGCTCAGTCTGGTAATAGTACTAACCAACACGCCAATAAACATCCTCAGCACTAGACGATGTACCAGCTCAGTCTAGTAATAGAACTAACCAACACACCAATAAATATCCTCAGCACTAGACGATGTACCAGCTCAGTCTAGGAATAGTACTAACCAACACGCCAATAAACATCCTCAGCACTAGACGATGTACCAGCTCAGTCGGGTAATAGTACTAACCAACATGCCAATAAACATCCTCAGCACTAGACGATGTACCAGCTCAGTCTAGTAATAGTAATAACCAACACGACAATAAACATCCTAAGCACTAGACGATCTACCAGCTCAGTCTAGTAATAGTAATAAACAACACACCAATAAACATCCTAAGCACTAGACGATGTACCAGCTGAGTATGGTAAAAGTAATTACCAACACGCCAATAAACATCCTCAGCACCAGACGATCTACCAGCTCAGTTTGGTTATAGTAATAAACAACATGTCAATAAACATCCTCAGCACTAGACGATCTACCAGCTGAGTTTGGAAAAAGTAATTACCAACACGCCAATAAACATCCTCAGCACCAGGCGATCTACCAGCTCAGTCTAGTAATAGTACTAACCAACACACCAATAAACATCCTCAGCACTAGACGATGTACCACCTCAGTCTGGTAATAGTAATAAACAACACGCCAATAAACATCCTGAGCACTAGACGATCTACCAGCTCAGTCTAGTAATAGTACTAACCAACACACCAATAAACATCCTCAGCACTAGACGATGTACCAGCTCAGTCAGGTAATAGTAATAACCAACACGCCAATAAACATCCTCAGCACTGGCCGATCAACCAGCTCAGTCTAGTAATAGTACTAACCAACACACCAATAAGTATCCTCAGCACTAGACGATGTACCAGCTCAGTCTGGTAATAGTACTAACCAACACGCCAATAAACATCCTCAGAACTAGACGATGTACCAGCTCAGTCTGGTAACAGTAAAAACCAACACCCCAATAAACATCCTCAGCACTAGCCGATCCACCAGCTCAGTCTAGTAATAGTACTAACCAACACGCCAATAAACATCCTCAGCACTAGATGATCTACCAGCTCATTTTGGTAATAGTACTAACCAACACACCAATAAATATCCTTAGCACTAGACGATGTACCAGCTCAGTCTAGTAATAGTACTAACCAACATGCCAAAGACATCCTCAGCACTAGACGATGTACCACCTCAGTCTAGCATTAGTAATAACCAACACACCAATAAACATCCTCAGCACTAGACGATGTACCAGCTCAGTCTGGTAATAGTACTAACCAACACGCCAATAAACATCCTCAGCACTAGACGATGTACCAGCTCAGTCTGGTAATAGTACTAACCAACACCCCAATAAACATCCTCAGCACTAGACGATGTACCAGCTCAGTCTGGTAATAGTACTAACCAACACGCCAATAAACATCCTCAGCACTAGACGATCTACCAGCTCAGTCTGGTAATAGTAATAACCAACACACCAATAAACATCCTCAGCACTAGACGATGTACCAGCTCAGTCTGGTAATAGTAATAACCAACACACCAATAAACATCCTCAGCACTAGACGATGTACCAGCTCAGTCTGTTAATAGTACTAACCAACACGCAAATAAACATCCTCAGCACTAGACGATGTACCAGCTCAGTCTAGTAATAGAACTAACCAACACACCAATAAATATCCTCAGCACTAGACGATGTACCAGCTCAGTCTGGTAATAGTACTAACCAACACGCCAATAAACATCCTCAGCACTAGACGATGTACCAGCTCAGTCTGGTAATAGTACTAACCAACACGCCAATAAACATCCTCAGCACTAGACGATCAACCAGCTCAGTCTGGTAATAGTACTAACCAACACACCAATAAACATCCTCAGCACTAGACGATGTACCAGCTCAGTCTGGTAATAGTACTAACCAACATGCCAATAAACCTCCTCAGCACTAGACGATGTACCAGCTCAGTCTGGTAATAGTACTAACCAACACGCCAATAAACATCCTCAGCACTAGACGATGTACCAGCTCAGTCTAGTAATAGAACTAACCAACACACCAATAAATATCCTCAGCACTAGACGATGTACCAGCTCAGTCTGGTAATAGTACTAACCAACACGCCAATAAACATCCTCAGCACTAGACGATGTACCAGCTCAGTCTGGTAATAGTACTAACCAACACGCCAATAAACATCCTCAGCACTAGACGATGTACCAGCTCAGTCTAGTAATAGTACTAACCAACACACCAATAAGTATCCTCAGCACTAGACGATGTACCAGCTCAGTCTGGTAATAGTACTAACCAACACACCAATAAACATCCTAAGCACTAGACGATGTACCAGCTCAGTCTGGTAACAGTAAAAACCAACACCCCAATAAACATCCTCAGCACCAGACGATCCACCAGCTCAGTCTAGTAATAGTACTAACCAACACACCAATAAACATCCTCAGCACTGGACGATGTACCAGCTCAGTCTGGTAATAGTACTAACCAACACGCCAATAAACATCCTCAGAACTAGACGATGTACCAGCTCAGTCTGGTAACAGTAAAAACCAACACCCCAATAAACATCCTCAGCACCAGACGATCCACCAGCTCAGTCTAGTAATAGTACTAACCAACACACCAATAAACATCCTCAGCACTGGACGATGTACCAGCTCAGTCTGGTAATAGTACTAACCAACACGCCAATAAACATCCTCAGCACTAGCCGATCAACCAGCTCAGTCTAGTAATAGTACTAACCAACACGCCAATAAACATCCTCAGCACTAGATGATCTACCAGCTCATTTTGGTAATAGTACTAACCAACACACCAATAAATATCCTTAGCACTAGACGATGTACCAGCTCAGTCTAGTAATAGTACTAACCAACATGCCAAAGACATCCTCAGCACTAGACGATGTACCACCTCAGTCTGGTAATAGTACTAACCAACACGCCAATAAACATCCTCAGCACTGGACGATGTACCAGCTCAGTCTGGTAATAGTACTAACCAACACGCCAATAAACATCCTCAGCACTAGCCGATCAACCAGCTCAGTCTAGTAATAGTACTAACCAACACGCCAATAAACATCCTCAGCACTAGATGATCTACCAGCTCAGTCTAGTAATAGTACTAACCAACACGCCAATAAACATCCTCAGCACTAGATGATCTACCAGCTCATTTTGGTAATAGTACTAACCAACACGCCAATAAACATCCTCAGCACTGGACGATGTACCAGCTCAGTCTGGTAATAGTACTAACCAACACGCCAATAAACATCCTCAGCACTAGCCGATCAACCAGCTCAGTCTAGTAATAGTACTAACCAACACGCCAATAAACATCCTCAGCACTAGCCGATCAACCAGCTCAGTCTAGTAATAGTACTAACCAACACGCCAATAAACATCCTCAGCACTAGATGATCTACCAGCTCATTTTGGTAATAGTACTAACCAACACACCAATAAATATCCTTAGCACTAGACGATGTACCAGCTCAGTCTAGTAATAGTACTAACCAACATGCCAAAGACATCCTCAGCACTAGACGATGTACCACCTCAGTCTGGTAATAGTACTAACCAACACGCCAATAAACATCCTCAGCACTGGACGATGTACCAGCTCAGTCTGGTAATAGTACTAACCAACACGCCAATAAACATCCTCAGCACTAGATGATCAACCAGCTCAGTCTAGTAATAGTACTAACCAACACGCCAATAAACATCCTCAGCACTAGATGATCTACCAGCTCAGTCTGGTAATAGTACTAACCAACACGCCAATAAACATCCTCAGCACTAGACGATCAACCAGCTCAGTCTGGTAATAGTACTAACCAACACACCAATAAACATCCTCAGCACTAGACGATGTACCAGCTCAGTCTGGTAATAGTACTAACCAACATGCCAATAAACCTCCTCAGCACTAGACGATGTACCAGCTCAGTCTGGTAATAGTACTAACCAACACGCCAATAAACATCCTCAGCACTAGACGATGTACCAGCTCAGTCTGGTAATAGTACTAACCAACACGCCAATAAACATCCTCAGCACTAGACGATGTACCAGCTCAGTCTAGTAATAGTACTAACCAACACACCAATAAGTATCCTCAGCACTAGACGATGTACCAGCTCAGTCTGGTAATAGTACTAACCAACACACCAATAAACATCCTAAGCACTAGACGATGTACCAGCTCAGTCTGGTAACAGTAAAAACCAACACCCCAATAAACATCCTCAGCACCAGACGATCCACCAGCTCAGTCTAGTAATAGTACTAACCAACACACCAATAAACATCCTCAGCACTGGACGATGTACCAGCTCAGTCTGGTAATAGTACTAACCAACACGCCAATAAACATCCTCAGAACTAGACGATGTACCAGCTCAGTCTGGTAACAGTAAAAACCAACACCCCAATAAACATCCTCAGCACAAGACGATCCACCAGCTCAGTCTAGTAATAGTACTAACCAACACACCAATAAACATCCTCAGCACTGGACGATGTACCAGCTCAGTCTGGTAATAGTACTAACCAACACACCAATAAACATCCTCAGCACTAGCCGATCAACCAGCTCAGTCTAGTAATAGTACTAACCAACACGCCAATAAACATCCTCAGCACTAGATGATCTACCAGCTCATTTTGGTAATAGTACTAACCAACACACCAATAAATATCCTTAGCACTAGACGATGTACCAGCTCAGTCTAGTAATAGTACTAACCAACATGCCAAAGACATCCTCAGCACTAGACGATGTACCACCTCAGTCTGGTAATAGTACTAACCAACACGCCAATAAACATCCTCAGCACTGGACGATGTACCAGCTCAGTCTGGTAATAGTACTAACCAACACGCCAATAAACATCCTCAGCACTAGCCGATCAACCAGCTCAGTCTAGTAATAGTACTAACCAACACGCCAATAAACATCCTCAGCACTAGATGATCTACCAGCTCAGTCTAGTAATAGTACTAACCAACACGCCAATAAACATCCTCAGCACTAGATGATCTACCAGCTCATTTTGGTAATAGTACTAACCAACACGCCAATAAACATCCTCAGCACTGGACGATGTACCAGCTCAGTCTGGTAATAGTACTAACCAACACGCCAATAAACATCCTCAGCACTAGCCGATCAACCAGCTCAGTCTAGTAATAGTACTAACCAACACGCCAATAAACATCCTCAGCACTAGCCGATCAACCAGCTCAGTCTAGTAATAGTACTAACCAACACGCCAATAAACATCCTCAGCACTAGATGATCTACCAGCTCATTTTGGTAATAGTACTAACCAACACACCAATAAATATCCTTAGCACTAGACGATGTACCAGCTCAGTCTAGTAATAGTACTAACCAACATGCCAAAGACATCCTCAGCACTAGACGATGTACCACCTCAGTCTGGTAATAGTACTAACCAACACGCCAATAAACATCCTCAGCACTGGACGATGTACCAGCTCAGTCTGGTAATAGTACTAACCAACACGCCAATAAACATCCTCAGCACTAGCCGATCAACCAGCTCAGTCTAGTAATAGTACTAACCAACACGCCAATAAACATCCTCAGCACTAGATGATCTACCAGCTCAGTCTGGTAATAGTACTAACCAACACGCCAATAAACATCCTCAGCACTAGCCGATCAACCAGCTCAGTCTAGTAATAGTACTAACCAACACGCCAATAAACATCCTCAGCACTAGATGATCTACCAGCTCAGTCTAGTAATAGTACTAACCAACACACCAATAAACATCCTCAGCACTGGACGATGTACCAGCTCAGTCTGGTAATAGTACTAACCAACACGCCAATAAACATCCTCAGAACTAGACGATGTACCAGCTCAGTCTGGTAACAGTAAAAACCAACACCCCAATAAACATCCTCAGCACCAGACGATCCACCAGCTCAGTCTAGTAATAGTACTAACCAACACACCAATAAACATCCTCAGCACTGGACGATGTACCAGCTCAGTCTGGTAATAGTACTAACCAACACGCCAATAAACATCCTCAGCACTAGCCGATCAACCAGCTCAGTCTAGTAATAGTACTAACCAACACGCCAATAAACATCCTCAGCACTAGATGATCTACCAGCTCATTTTGGTAATAGTACTAACCAACACGCCAATAAACATCCTCAGCACTAGACGATGTACCAGCTCAGTCTGGTAATAGTAATAAACATCACATCAATAAACATCCTCAGCACTAGACGATCTACCAGCTCAGTCTGGTAATAGTAATAACCAACACACCAATAAACATCCTCAGCACTAGACGATGTTCCAGCTCAGTCTGGTAATAGTAATAACCAACACGCCAATAAACATCCTCAGCACTAGACGATGTACCAGCTCAGTCTAGTAATAGTACTAACCAACACGCCAATAAACATCCTCAGCACTAGACGATGTACCAACTCAGTCTGGTGATAATAATAAACATCACATCAATAAACATCCTCAGCACTAGACGATCTACCAGCTCAGTCTGGTAATAGTAATAACCAAAACACTAATAAACATCCTCAGCACTAGACGATGTACCAGCTCAGTCTGGTAATAGTACTAACCAACACGCAAATAAACATCCTCAGCACTAGACGATGTACCAGCTCAGTCTGGTAATAGTAATAACCAAAACACTAATAAACATCCTCAGCACTAGACGATGTACCAGCTCAGTCTGGTAATAGTAATAACCAAAACACTAATAAACATCCTCAGCACTAGACGATGTACCAGCTCAGTCTGGTAATAGTACTAACCAACACACCAATAAACATCCTCAGCACCAGACGATCTACCAGCTCAGTCTGGTAATAGTAATAACCAACACGCCAATAAACATCCTCAGCACTAGACGATGTACCACCTCAGTCTGGTAATAGTACTAACCAACATGCCAATAAACATCCTCAGCACTAGACGATGTACCACCTTAGTCTGGTAATAGTACTAACCAACATGCCAATAAACATCCTCAGCACTAGACGATGTACCAGCTCAGTCTGGTAATAGTACTAACCAACACGCCAATAAACATCCTCAGCACTAGACGATCTACCAGCTCATTTTGGTAATAGTAATAACTTACACGCCAATAAATATCCTCAGCACTAGACGATGTACCAGCTCAGTCTAGTAATAGTACTAACCAACACGCCAATAAACATCCTCAGCACTAGACGATGTACCAGCTCAGTCTGGTAATAGTAATAAACATCACATCAAACAACATCCTCAGCACTAGACGATCTACCAGCTCAGTCTGGTAATAGTAATAACCATCACACCAATAAACATCATCAGCACTAGACGATGTACCAGCTCAGTCTGGTAATAGTACTAACCAACACACCAATAAACATCCTCAGCACCAGACGATCTACCAGCTCAGTCTAGTAATAGTATTAACCAACATGCCAATAAACATCCTCAGCACTAGACGATGTACCACCTCAGTCTGGTAATAGTACTAACCAACATGCCAATAAACCTCCTCAGCACAAGACGATGTACCAGCTCAGTCTGGTAATAGTACTAACCAACACACCAATAAACATCCTCAGCACTAGACGATGAAACAACCAGCTCAGTCTGGTAATAGTACTAACCAACACGCCAATAAACATCCTCAGCACTAGATGATCTACCAGCTCAGTCTGGTAATAGTACTAACCAACACGCCAATAAACATCCTCAGCACTAGCCGATCAACCAGCTCAGTCTAGTAATAGTAGTAACCAACACGCCAACAAACATCCTCAGCACTAGACCATGTACCAGCTCATTTTGGTATTAGTAATAAACATCACATCAATAAACATCCTCAGCACTAGACGATCTACCAGCTCATTTTGGTAAAAGTAATAAACATCACACCAATAAACATCCTCAGCACCAGACGATCTACCACATCAGTCTCGTAATAGTTATAACCATACACCAATAAACATCCTCAGCACTAGACGATGTAACAGCTCAATCTGGTAACAGTAATAAAAAGCACATCTATTAACATCCTCAGCACTAGACGATCTACCAGCTCAGTCTGGAAATAGTAATTAACAACACACCAATTAACATCCTCAGCACCAGACATTTTACCAGCTCAGTCTGGTAATAGTAATTACCAACACACGAATATACACCCTCAGCACTTGACGATCTACCAGCTCAGTCTAGTAATAGTAATAAACAACACACCAATAAACATCCTCACCATTAGACGATCTACCAGCTCAGTCTAGTAATAGTAATAAACAACACGCCAATAAACATCCTCAGCACTAGACGATGTACCAGCTCAGTCTAGTAATAGTAATAAACAACACGCCAATAAACATCCTCAGCACTAGACGATGTACCAGCTCAGTCTAGTAATAGTAATAAACAACACACCAATAAACATCCTCAGCACTAGACGATGTACCAGCTCAGTCTCGTAATAGTAATAAACAACACGCCAATAAACATCCTCAGCACTAGACGATGTACCAGCTCAGTCTAGTAATAGTAATAAACAACACGCCAATAAACATCCTCAGCACTAGACGATGTACCAGCTCAGTCTAGTAATAGTAATAAACAACACGCCAATAAACATCCTCAGCACTAGACGATGTACCAGCTCAGTCTAGTAATGGTAATAAACAACACACCAATAAACATCCTCAGCACTAGACGATGTACCAGCTCAGTCTAGTAATAGTAATAAACAACACGCCAATAAACATCCTCAGCACTAGACGATGTACCAGCTCAGTCTAGTTATAGTAATAAACAACACGCCAATAAACATCCTCAGCACCAGACGATCTACCAGTTCAGTCTAGTAATAGTAATAAACAACACACCAATAAACATCCTCAGCACTAGACGATCTACCAGCTCAGTCTAGTAATAGTAATAAACAACACGCCAATAAACATGCTCAGCACTAGACGATGTACCAGCTCAGTCTAGTTATAGTAATAAACAACACGCCAATAAACATGCTCAGCACTAGACGATGTACCAGCTCAGTCTGGTAATAGTAATTACCAACACACGAATATACACCCTCAGCACTTGACGATCTACCAGCTCAGTCTAGTAATAGTAATAAACAACACACCAATAAACATCCTCAGCACTAGACGATGTACCAGCTCAGTCTAGTAATAGTAATAAACAACACGCCAATAAACATCCTCAGCACCAGACGATCTACCAGTTCAGTCTAGTAATAGTAATAAACAACACACCAATAAACATCCTCAGCACTAGACGATCTACCAGCTCAGTCTAGTAATAGTAATAAACAACACGCCAATAAACATGCTCAGCACTAGACGATGTACCAGCTCAGTCTAGTTATAGTAATAAACAACACGCCAATAAACATGCTCAGCACTAGACGATGTACCAGCTCAGTCTGGTAATAGTAATTACCAACACACGAATATACACCCTCAGCACTTGACGATCTACCAGCTCAGTCTAGTAATAGTAATAAACAACACACCAATAAACATCCTCAGCACCAGACGATCTACCAGCTCAGTCTAGTAATAGTAATAAACAACACACCAATAAACATCCTCAGCACTAGACGATGTACCAGCTCAGTCTAGTAATAGTAATAAACAACACGCCAATAAACATCCTCAGCACTAGACGATGTACCAGCTCAGTCTGGTAATAGTAAGTACCAACACACGAATATACACCCTCAGCACTTGACGATCTACCAGCTCAGTCTAGTAATAGGAATAAACAACACACCAATAAACATCCTCAGCACTAGACGATCTACCAGCTCAGTCTAGTATTAGTAATAAACAACACACCAATAAACATCCTCAGCACTAGACGATGTACCAGCTCAGTCTGGTAATAGTAATAAACATCACATCAAACAACATCCTCAGCACTAGACGATCTACCAGCTCAGTCTGGTAATAGTAATAACCATCACACCAATAAACATCATCAGCACTAGACGATGTACCAGCTCAGTCTGGTAATAGTACTAACCAACACACCAATAAACATCCTCAGCACCAGACGATCTACCAGCTCAGTCTAGTAATAGTATTAACCAACATGCCAATAAACATCCTCAGCACTAGACGATGTACCACCTCAGTCTGGTAATAGTACTAACCAACATGCCAATAAACCTCCTCAGCACAAGACGATGTACCAGCTCAGTCTGGTAATAGTACTAACCAACACACCAATAAACATCCTCAGCACTAGACGATGAAACAACCAGCTCAGTCTGGTAATAGTACTAACCAACACGCCAATAAACATCCTCAGCACTAGATGATCTACCAGCTCAGTCTGGTAATAGTACTAACCAACACGCCAATAAACATCCTCAGCACTAGCCGATCAACCAGCTCAGTCTAGTAATAGTAGTAACCAACACGCCAACAAACATCCTCAGCACTAGACCATGTACCAGCTCATTTTGGTATTAGTAATAAACATCACATCAATAAACATCCTCAGCACTAGACGATCTACCAGCTCATTTTGGTAAAAGTAATAAACATCACACCAATAAACATCCTCAGCACCAGACGATCTACCACATCAGTCTCGTAATAGTTATAACCATACACCAATAAACATCCTCAGCACTAGACGATGTAACAGCTCAATCTGGTAACAGTAATAAAAAGCACATCTATTAACATCCTCAGCACTAGACGATCTACCAGCTCAGTCTGGAAATAGTAATTAACAACACACCAATTAACATCCTCAGCACCAGACATTTTACCAGCTCAGTCTGGTAATAGTAATTACCAACACACGAATATACACCCTCAGCACTAGACGATGTACCAGCTCAGTCTAGTAATAGTAATAAACAACACGCCAATAAACATCCTCAGCACTAGACGATGTACCAGCTCAGTCTAGTAATAGTAATAAACAACACACCAATAAACATCCTCAGCACTAGACGATGTACCAGCTCAGTCTAGTAATAGTAATAAACAACACACCAATAAACATCCTCAGCACTAGACGATGTACCAGCTCAGTCTAGTAATAGTACTAACCAACACGCCAATAAACATCCTCAGCACTAGACGATGTACCAGCTCAGTCTAGTAATAGTAATAAACAACACACCAATAAACATCCTCAGCACTAGACGATGTACCAGCTCAGTCTAGTAATGGTAATAAACAACACACCAATAAACATCCTCAGCACTAGACGATGTACCAGCTCAGTCTAGTAATAGTAATAAACAACACGCCAATAAACATCCTCAGCACTAGACGATGTACCAGCTCAGTCTAGTAATAGTAATAAACAACACGCCAATAAACATCCTCAGCACCAGACGATCTACCAGTTCAGTCTAGTAATAGTAATAAACAACACACCAATAAACATCCTCAGCACTAGACGATCTACCAGCTCAGTCTAGTAATAGTAATAAACAACACGCCAATAAACATGCTCAGCACTAGACGATGTACCAGCTCAGTCTAGTTATAGTAATAAACAACACGCCAATAAACATGCTCAGCACTAGACGATGTACCAGCTCAGTCTGGTAATAGTAATTACCAACACACGAATATACACCCTCAGCACTTGACGATCTACCAGCTCAGTCTAGTAATAGTAATAAACAACACACCAATAAACATCCTCAGCACTAGACGATGTACCAGCTCAGTCTAGTAATAGTAATAAACAACACGCCAATAAACATCCTCAGCACCAGACGATCTACCAGTTCAGTCTAGTAATAGTAATAAACAACACACCAATAAACATCCTCAGCACTAGACGATCTACCAGCTCAGTCTAGTAATAGTAATAAACAACACGCCAATAAACATGCTCAGCACTAGACGATGTACCAGCTCAGTCTAGTTATAGTAATAAACAACACGCCAATAAACATGCTCAGCACTAGACGATGTACCAGCTCAGTCTGGTAATAGTAATAAACAACATGCCAATAAACATGCTCAGCACTAGACGATGTACCAGCTCAGTCTGGTAATAGTAATTACCAACACACGAATATACACCCTCAGCACTTGACGATCTACCAGCTCAGTCTAGTAATAGTAATAAACAACACACCAATAAACATCCTCAGCACCAGACGATCTACCAGCTCAGTCTAGTAATAGTAATAAACAACACACCAATAAACATCCTCAGCACTAGACGATGTACCAGCTCAGTCTAGTAATAGTAATAAACAACACGCCAATAAACATCCTCAGCACTAGACGATGCACCAGCTCAGTCTGGTAATAGTAAGTACCAACACACGAATATACACCCTCAGCACTTGACGATCTACCAGCTCAGTCTAGTAATAGGAATAAACAACACACCAATAAACATCCTCAGCACCAGACGATCTACCAGCTCAGTCTAGTAATAGTAATAAACAACACACCAATAAACATCCTCAGCACTAGACGATGTACCAGCTCAGTCTAGTAATAGTAATAAACAACACGCCAATAAACATCCTCAGCACTAGACGATGTACCAGCTCAGTCTGGTAATAGTAAGTACCAACACACGAATATACACCCTCAGCACTTGACGATCTACCAGCTCAGTCTAGTAATAGTAATAAACAACACACCAATAAACATCCTCAGCACCAGACGATCTACCAGCTCAGTCTAGTAATAGTAATAAACAACACACCAATAAACATCCTCAGCACTAGACGATGTACCAGCTCAGTCTAGTAATAGTAATAAACAACACGCCAATAAACATCCTCAGCACTAGACGATGTACCAGCTCAGTCTGGTAATAGTAAGTACCAACACACGAATATACACCCTCAGCACTTGACGATCTACCAGCTCAGTCTGGTAATAGTAATAAACAACATGCCAATAAACATGCTCAGCACTAGACGATGTACCAGCTCAGTCTGGTAATAGTAATTACCAACACACGAATATACACCCTCAGCACTTGACGATCTACCAGCTCAGTCTAGTAATAGTAATAAACAACACACCAATAAACATCCTCAGCACCAGACGATCTACCAGCTCAGTCTAGTAATAGTAATAAACAACACACCAATAAACATCCTCAGCACTAGACGATGTACCAGCTCAGTCTAGTAATAGTAATAAACAACACGCCAATAAACATCCTCAGCACTAGACGATGTACCAGCTCAGTCTGGTAATAGTAAGTACCAACACACGAATATACACCCTCAGCACTTGACGATCTACCAGCTCAGTCTAGTAATAGGAATAAACAACACACCAATAAACATCCTCAGCACTAGACGATCTACCAGCTCAGTCTAGTATTAGTAATAAACAACACACCAATAAACATCCTCAGCACTAGACGATCTACCAGCTCAATCTGGTAATAGTAATAACCAACACACCAATAAACATCCTCAGCACTAGACGATCTACCAGCTCAGTCTGGAAATAGTAATTAACAACACACCAATTAACATCCTCAGCACCAGACATTTTACCAGCTTAGTCTGTTGATAGTAATAACCAACACACCAATAAGCACGTGACGTGGTGGAATGTCAATACCTGTTCACAGAAGAAGAGCTTCATCTTTATTTCCATAATACCCTGGGCAATACTTTTTCAGACAAGCAGATACAACATGCCTAACCTTCCTAAACTTGTGCACGAAATAATTATTTTTATTATATATATATATATATATATATATATATATATATAATATTTATTGTATATATATATGAGAGAGAGAGAGATACATAGACAACTGTCTCGGCCAATCAGGTTTTTCTCTTTATAGAAAGTAAATGTGTTTATTTTTTAAAGATTTGGCTGGGGTTTTTTTTTCTGAATTTTTGAAGACAAGTATATAAGATTAGCCTGATGGACAAACCTCTCTAAACACTGTCTGACACGCATGGATCGGGATGGATCCGGAACTATGATCCGGCCTCTTTATTCTTATGAGTAAATGGGTGCAGTTTGTGCTCAGCTCAAAACACGGCCTTCAACATACTATATGTCGGCAGGAGAGAGGACTTTGTTATACATGACATTAGTGTTAAGAATTAGATCCCGAAAATGTTAAAAGGATTGTACAAAAAGTTAATCAGCAAGTGCTGGAAGCAATGTCAACGCACATTGAACTGCAATCAGTCGGAATTGAAAAATGACACGGCCCCATCCTGTTTCCAGGACCCTTGGTATTATGCGACCTTTGGATTCGTTGACATTAAATTTCCTTTGCAGTTGGCGCTTGTGGCGGGGGAGTGAGGTAGGAGGGTGGAGGCGGCCAATCACAGGAGGCCTGACATATTGGCGGAGGAGTGACGTAGGAGGCTGTAGGCCGCCAATCACACGCGGTCTGACATATTAGCTTCAGCGTATAACCCACCTGTTTCATTCATACTTATTATAAGACGGCCTTGCAGGCTGACGCGTCGGCGGAGTTGAATATAACAATACTCTCTGGTTTTATTATTTACCGTCACAAACACTAGTAGGTGGAAGAATGTCTTTCTGCCTAACACAAATCCACATATCCATAAAACAAGATTAAATCTGTATTTAAAGGGAAGAAGAGATGTGACGGAATGGAGACATCCCTCTAAGACATTGGCCAATGTGTAATTTTGCCATCAGACGGCAAAATAAAAATAAGAAACAAACTTAGCTTAAATTTAAATTTCTTGAAAATTAAAAAAAAAAGAAAAATAAATCCGCCCCTGAGATTGCTTGGTAGCATATAGACTGAAAGGTAATGTGTATAATATTGTCTGAAAGTAAAGTGTAACATTGTCTGAAAGGAAAAGTGTAACATTGTCTTAAAAGTAAAGTGTAACATTGTCTAAAAGGTACAGTGTAACATTGTCTGAAAGGTAAAGTGTAACATTGTCTGAAAGGTAAAGTGTAACATTGTCTAAAAGGTAAAGTGTAACATTGTCTTAAAGGTAAAGTGTAACATTGTCTTAAAGGTAAATTGTAACATTGTCTGAAAGGTAAAGTGTAACATTGTCTTAAAGGTAAAGTGTAACATTGTCTTAAAGGTAAAGTGTAACATTGTCTAAAAGGTAAAGTGTAACATTGTCTAAAAGGTAAAGTGTAACATTGTCTAAAAGGTAAATTGTAACATTGTCTGAAAGGTAAAGTGTAACATTGTGTGAAAGGAAAAGTGTAACATTGTCTGAAAGGTACAGTGTAACATTGTCTGAAAGGTAAAGTGTAACATTGTCTAAAAGGTAAAGTGTAACATTGTCTTAAAAGTAAAGTGTAACATTGTCTGAAAGGAAAAGTGTAACATTGTCTTAAAAGTAAAGTGTAACATTGTCTAAAAGGTACAGTGTAACATTGTCTGAAAGGTAAAGTGTAACATTGTGTGAAAGGAAAAGTGTAACATTGTCTGAAAGGTACAGTGTAACATTGTCTGAAAGGTAAAGTGTAACATTGTCTAAAAGGTAAAGTGTAACATTGTCTTAAAAGTAAAGTGTAACATTGTCTGAAAGGAAAAGTGTAACATTGTCTTAAAAGTAAAGTGTAACATTGTCTAAAAGGTACAGTGTAACATTGTCTGAAAGGTAAAGTGTTACATTGTCTAAAAGGTAAAGTGTAACATTGTCTAAAAGGTAAAGTGTAACATTGTCTAAAAGGTAAAGTGTAACATTGTCTGAATGGTAAAGTGTGACAAAGAGATGGAAAGTATAACCTACACTGAGCGTATTACTTTGACAGAGATAGAAAGTATAGCCTAATATTTACAGAGAGTATTACTGTGACAGAGATTGGAAGTCTAACATTGACAGAGAGTATTAATTAGACAGAGATAGAAATTTACCATTGACAGAGAGCATTGCTTTGACAAAGATGGAAAGTAAACCATGGACAGAGAATATTACTTTGACAGAGATAGAACTATAACCTTGACAGAGAGTATAATTTGACAGAGATGAAAAGTATACCATTGACAGGGAGTATTACTTTGACAGAGATGGAAAGTATGACATTGACAGAGCGTATTACATTGACAGAGATAGAAAGTATAACATTGACAGAGAGTATTATTTTGACAGAGATTGAAAGTATTATATTGATAGAGAGTATTACTTTGACAGAGCTGGTAAGTATAATATTGACAGAGAGTATTACTTTGACAGAGCTTGTAAGTATAACATTGACAGAGAGTTTTACTTTGACAGAGCTGTTAAGTATAATATTGACAGAGAGTATAACTTTGACAGAGCTGGAAAGTATAACCTTGAGAGAGCGTTTTACTTTGACAGAGGTGGAAAGTATAACCTTGAGAGAGCGTTTTACTTTGACAGAGGTGGAAAGTATAACCTTGAGAGAGCGTTTTACTTTGACAGAGGTGGAAAGTATAACCTTGAGAGAGCGTTTTACTTTGACAGAGGTGGAAAGTATAACCTTGAGAGAGCGTTTTACTTTGACAGAGGTGGAAAGTATAACCTTGAGAGAGCGTTTTACTTTGACAGAGGTGGAAAGTATAACCTTGAGAGAGCGTTTTACTTTGACAGAGGTGGAAAGTATAACCTTGAGAGAGCGTTTTACTTTGACGGAGGTGGAAAGTATAACCTTGAGAGAGCGTTTTACTTTGACAGAGGTGGAAAGTATAACCTTGAGAGAGCGTTTTACTTTGACAGAGGTGGAAAGTATAACCTTGAGAGAGCGTTTTACTTTGACAGAGGTGGAAAGTATAACCTTGAGAGAGCGTTTTACTTTGACGGACGTGGAAAGTATAACCTTGAGAGAGCGTTTTACTTTGACAGAGGTGGAAAGTATAACCTTGAGAGAGCGTTTTACTTTGACAGAGGTGGAAAGTATAACCTTGAGAGAGCGTTTTACTTTGACAGAGGTGGAAAGTATAACCTTGAGAGAGCGTTTTACTTTGACAGAGGTGGAAAGTATAACCTTGAGAGAGCGTTTTACTTTGACAGAGGTGGAAAGTATAACCTTGAGAGAGCGTTTTACTTTGACGGAGGTGGAAAGTATAACCTTGAGAGAGCGTTTTACTTTGACAGAGGTGGAAAGTATAACCTTGAGAGAGCGTTTTACTTTGACAGAGGTGGAAAGTATAACCTTGAGAGAGCGTTTTACTTTGACAGAGGTGGAAAGTATAACCTTGAGAGAGCGTTTTACTTTGACAGAGGTGGAAAGTATAACCTTGAGAGAGCGTTTTACTTTGACAGAGGTGGAAAGTATAACCTTGAGAGAGCGTTTTACTTTGACAGAGGTGGAAAGTATAACCTTGAGAGAGCGTTTTACTTTGACGGAGGTGGAAAGTATAACCTTGAGAGAGCGTTTTACTTTGACAGAGGTGGAAAGTATAACCTTGAGAGAGCGTTTTACTTTGACAGAGGTGGAAAGTATAACCTTGAGAGAGCGTTTTACTTTGACAGAGGTGGAAAGTATAACCTTGAGAGAGCGTTTTACTTTGACAGAGGTGGAAAGTATAACCTTGAGAGAGCGTTTTACTTTGACAGAGGTGGAAAGTATAACCTTGAGAGAGCGTTTTACTTTGACAGAGGTGGAAAGTATAACCTTGAGAGAGCGTTTTACTTTGACAGAGGTGGAAAGTATAACCTTGAGAGAGCGTTTTACTTTGACAGAGGTGGAAAGTATAACCTTGAGAGAGCGTTTTACTTTGACAGAGGTGGAAAGTATAACCTTGAGAGAGCGTTTTACTTTGACAGAGGTGGAAAGTATAACCTTGAGAGAGCGTTTTACTTTGACAGAGGTGGAAAGTATAACCTTGAGAGAGCGTTTTACTTTGACAGAGGTGGAAAGTATAACCTTGAGAGAGCGTTTTACTTTGACGGAGGTGGAAAGTATAACCTTGAGAGAGCGTTTTACTTTGACAGAGGTGGAAAGTATAACCTTGAGAGAGCGTTTTACTTTGACAGAGGTGGAAAGTATAACCTTGAGAGAGCGTTTTACTTTGACGGAGGTGGAAAGTATAACCTTGAGAGAGCGTTTTACTTTGACAGAGGTGGAAAGTATAACCTTGAGAGAGCGTTTTACTTTGACAGAGGTGGAAAGTATAACCTTGAGAGAGCGTTTTACTTTGACAGAGGTGGAAAGTATAACCTTGAGAGAGCGTTTTACTTTGACAGAGGTGGAAAGTATAACCTTGAGAGAGCGTTTTACTTTGACAGAGGTGGAAAGTATAACCTTGAGAGAGCGTTTTACTTTGACAGAGGTGGAAAGTATAACCTTGAGAGAGCGTTTTACTTTGACAGAGGTGGAAAGTATAACCTTGAGAGAGCGTTTTACTTTGACAGAGGTGGAAAGTATAACCTTGAGAGAGCGTTTTACTTTGACAGAGGTGGAAAGTATAACCTTGAGAGAGCGTTTTACTTTGACAGAGGTGGAAAGTATAACCTTGAGAGAGCGTTTTACTTTGACAGAGGTGGAAAGTATAACCTTGAGAGAGCGTTTTACTTTGACGGAGGTGGAAAGTATAACCTTGAGAGAGCGTTTTACTTTGACAGAGGTGGAAAGTATAACCTTGAGAGAGCGTTTTACTTTGACAGAGGTGGAAAGTATAACCTTGAGAGAGCGTTTTACTTTGACGGACGTGGAAAGTATAACCTTGAGAGAGCGTTTTACTTTGACAGAGGTGGAAAGTATAACCTTGAGAGAGCGTTTTACTTTGACAGAGGTGGAAAGTATAACCTTGAGAGAGCGTTTTACTTTGACAGAGGTGGAAAGTATAACCTTGAGAGAGCGTTTTACTTTGACAGAGGTGGAAAGTATAACCTTGAGAGAGCGTTTTACTTTGACAGAGGTGGAAAGTATAACCTTGAGAGAGCGTTTTACTTTGACAGAGGTGGAAAGTATAACCTTGAGAGAGCGTTTTACTTTGACAGAGGTGGAAAGTATAACCTTGAGAGAGCGTTTTACTTTGACAGAGGTGGAAAGTATAACCTTGAGAGAGCGTTTTACTTTGACAGAGGTGGAAAGTATAACCTTGAGAGAGCGTTTTACTTTGACAGAGGTGGAAAGTATAACCTTGAGAGAGCGTTTTACTTTGACAGAGGTGGAAAGTATAACCTTGAGAGAGCGTTTTACTTTGACAGAGGTGGAAAGTATAACCTTGAGAGAGCGTTTTACTTTGACAGAGGTGGAAAGTATAACCTTGAGAGAGCGTTTTACTTTGACAGAGGTGGAAAGTATAACCTTGAGAGAGCGTTTTACTTTGACAGAGGTGGAAAGTATAACCTTGAGAGAGCGTTTTACTTTGACAGAGGTGGAAAGTATAACCTTGAGAGAGCGTTTTACTTTGACAGAGGTGGAAAGTATAACCTTGAGAGAGCGTTTTACTTTGACAGAGGTGGAAAGTATAACCTTGAGAGAGCGTTTTACTTTGACAGAGGTGGAAAGTATAACCTTGAGAGAGCGTTTTACTTTGACAGAGGTGGAAAGTATAACCTTGAGAGAGCGTTTTACTTTGACAGAGGTGGAAAGTATAACCTTGAGAGAGCGTTTTACTTTGACAGAGGTGGAAAGTATAACCTTGAGAGAGCGTTTTACTTTGACAGAGGTGGAAAGTATAACCTTGAGAGAGCGTTTTACTTTGACAGAGGTGGAAAGTATAACCTTGAGAGAGCGTTTTACTTTGACAGAGGTGGAAAGTATAACCTTGAGAGAGCGTTTTACTTTGACAGAGGTGGAAAGTATAACCTTGAGAGAGCGTTTTACTTTGACAGAGGTGGAAAGTATAACCTTGAGAGAGCGTTTTACTTTGACAGAGGTGGAAAGTATAACCTTGAGAGAGCGTTTTACTTTGACAGAGGTGGAAAGTATAACCTTGAGAGAGCGTTTTACTTTGACAGAGGTGGAAAGTATAACCTTGAGAGAGCGTTTTACTTTGACAGAGGTGGAAAGTATAACCTTGAGAGAGCGTTTTACTTTGACAGAGGTGGAAAGTATAACCTTGAGAGAGCGTTTTTACTTTGACAGAGGTGGAAAGTATAACCTTGAGAGAGCGTTTTACTTTGACAGAGGTGGAAAGTATAACCTTGAGAGAGCGTTTTACTTTGACAGAGGTGGAAAGTATAACCTTGAGAGAGCGTTTTACTTTGACAGAGGTGGAAAGTATAACCTTGAGAGAGCGTTTTACTTTGACAGAGGTGGAAAGTATAACCTTGAGAGAGCGTTTTACTTTGACAGAGGTGGAAAGTATAACCTTGAGAGAGCGTTTTACTTTGACAGAGGTGGAAAGTATAACCTTGAGAGAGCGTTTTACTTTGACAGAGGTGGAAAGTATAACCTTGAGAGAGCGTTTTACTTTGACAGAGGTGGAAAGTATAACCTTGAGAGAGCGTTTTACTTTGACAGAGGTGGAAAGTATAACCTTGAGAGAGCGTTTTACTTTGACAGAGGTGGAAAGTATAACCTTGAGAGAGCGTTTTACTTTGACAGAGGTGGAAAGTATAACCTTGAGAGAGCGTTTTACTTTGACAGAGGTGGAAAGTATAACCTTGAGAGAGCGTTTTTACTTTGACAGAGGTGGAAAGTATAACCTTGAGAGAGCGTTTTACTTTGACAGAGGTGGAAAGTATAACCTTGAGAGAGCGTTTTACTTTGACAGAGGTGGAAAGTATAACCTTGAGAGATTGACAGAGGTGGAAAGTATAACCTTGAGAGAGCGTTTTACTTTGACAGAGGTGGAAAGTATAACCTTGAGAGAGCGTTTTACTTTGACAGAGGTGGAAAGTATAACCTTGAGAGAGCGTTTTACTTTGACAGAGGTGGAAAGTATAACCTTGAGAGAGCGTTTTACTTTGACAGAGGTGGAAAGTATAACCTTGAGAGAGCGTTTTACTTTGACAGAGGTGGAAAGTATAACCTTGAGAGAGCGTTTTACTTTGACAGAGGTGGAAAGTATAACCTTGAGAGAGCGTTTTACTTTGACAGAGGTGGAAAGTATAACCTTGAGAGAGCGTTTTACTTTGACAGAGGTGGAAAGTATAACCTTGAGAGAGCGTTTTACTTTGACGGAGGTGGAAAGTATAACCTTGAGAGAGCGTTTTACTTTGACGGAGGTGGAAAGTATAACCTTGAGAGAGCGTTTTACTTTGACAGAGGTGGAAAGTATAACCTTGAGAGAGCGTTTTACTTTGACAGAGGTGGAAAGTATAACCTTGAGAGAGCGTTTTACTTTGACAGAGGTGGAAAGTATAACCTTGAGAGAGCGTTTTACTTTGACAGAGGTGGAAAGTATAACCTTGAGAGAGCGTTTTACTTTGACAGAGGTGGAAAGTATAACCTTGAGAGAGCGTTTTACTTTGACAGAGGTGGAAAGTATAACCTTGAGAGAGCGTTTTACTTTGACGGAGGTGGAAAGTATAACCTTGAGAGAGCGTTTTACTTTGACAGAGGTGGAAAGTATAACCTTGAGAGAGCGTTTTACTTTGACAGAGGTGGAAAGTATAACCTTGAGAGAGCGTTTTACTTTGACAGAGGTGGAAAGTATAACCTTGAGAGAGCGTTTTACTTTGACAGAGGTGGAAAGTATAACCTTGAGAGAGCGTTTTACTTTGACGGAGGTGGAAAGTATAACCTTGAGAGAGCGTTTTACTTTGACAGAGGTGGAAAGTATAACCTTGAGAGAGCGTTTTACTTTGACGGAGGTGGAAAGTATAACCTTGAGAGAGCGTTTTACTTTGACAGAGGTGGAAAGTATAACCTTGAGAGAGCGTTTTACTTTGACGGAGGTGGAAAGTATAACCTTGAGAGAGCGTTTTACTTTGACGGAGGTGGAAAGTATAACCTTGAGAGAGCGTTTTACTTTGACAGAGGTGGAAAGTATAACCTTGAGAGAGCGTTTTACTTTGACAGAGGTGGAAAGTATAACCTTGAGAGAGCGTTTTACTTTGACGGAGGTGGAAAGTATAACCTTGAGAGAGCGTTTTACTTTGACAGAGGTGGAAAGTATAACCTTGAGAGAGCGTTTTACTTTGACGGAGGTGGAAAGTATAACCTTGAGAGAGCGTTTTACTTTGACAGAGGTGGAAAGTATAACCTTGAGAGAGCGTTTTACTTTGACAGAGGTGGAAAGTATAACCTTGAGAGAGCGTTTTACTTTGACAGAGGTGGAAAGTATAACCTTGAGAGAGCGTTTTACTTTGACAGAGGTGGAAAGTATAACCTTGAGAGAGCGTTTTACTTTGACAGAGGTGGAAAGTATAACCTTGAGAGAGCGTTTTACTTTGACAGAGGTGGAAAGTATAACCTTGAGAGAGCGTTTTACTTTGACAGAGGTGGAAAGTATAACCTTGAGAGAGCGTTTTACTTTGACAGAGGTGGAAAGTATAACCTTGAGAGAGCGTTTTACTTTGACAGAGGTGGAAAGTATAACCTTGAGAGAGCGTTTTACTTTGACAGAGGTGGAAAGTATAACCTTGAGAGAGCGTTTTACTTTGACGGAGGTGGAAAGTATAACCTTGAGAGAGCGTTTTACTTTGACAGAGGTGGAAAGTATAACCTTGAGAGAGCGTTTTACTTTGACGGAGGTGGAAAGTATAACCTTGAGAGAGCGTTTTACTTTGACAGAGGTGGAAAGTATAACCTTGAGAGAGCGTTTTACTTTGACAGAGGTGGAAAGTATAACCTTGAGAGAGCGTTTTACTTTGACAGAGGTGGAAAGTATAACCTTGAGAGAGCGTTTTACTTTGACAGAGGTGGAAAGTATAACCTTGAGAGAGCGTTTTACTTTGACAGAGGTGGAAAGTATAACCTTGAGAGAGCGTTTTACTTTGACAGAGGTGGAAAGTATAACCTTGAGAGAGCGTTTTACTTTGACAGAGGTGGAAAGTATAACCTTGAGAGAGCGTTTTACTTTGACAGAGGTGGAAAGTATAACCTTGAGAGAGCGTTTTACTTTGACAGAGGTGGAAAGTATAACCTTGAGAGAGCGTTTTACTTTGACAGAGGTGGAAAGTATAACCTTGAGAGAGCGTTTTACTTTGACGGAGGTGGAAAGTATAACCTTGAGAGAGCGTTTTACTTTGACAGAGGTGGAAAGTATAACCTTGAGAGAGCGTTTTACTTTGACAGAGGTGGAAAGTATAACCTTGAGAGAGCGTTTTACTTTGACAGAGGTGGAAAGTATAACCTTGAGAGAGCGTTTTACTTTGACAGAGGTGGAAAGTATAACCTTGAGAGAGCGTTTTACTTTGACAGAGGTGGAAAGTATAACCTTGAGAGAGCGTTTTACTTTGACAGAGGTGGAAAGTATAACCTTGAGAGAGCGTTTTACTTTGACAGAGGTGGAAAGTATAACCTTGAGAGAGCGTTTTACTTTGACAGAGGTGGAAAGTATAACCTTGAGAGAGCGTTTTACTTTGACAGAGGTGGAAAGTATAACCTTGAGAGAGCGTTTTACTTTGACGGAGGTGGAAAGTATAACCTTGAGAGAGCGTTTTACTTTGACAGAGAAGTGTAACAATGACTGAGAGATTTCCCGCGATATTGGCAGTTCGGGTACGAGGCAAGTTTGACAGGGTGTCCATGAGGAGATAAATCGGTGTTGATAAGCATTTCCCATTTACCTCCTTTGACCTTAGAAAATCTGTCTTCCAAAGTCCTCTCAAAGGTGCTTGTCCTCAAATACTGGTTGATGAAATCATTAAACCAGTAATTAAGTCCAGATCAACGTGGGGAAAACCCTAATTCAGATGTCAGATTCCCAAGCGAGGTTTAAAGACCATGTTCCTAAAAACACTATGACAAGTAAGCCACAAATATCATAGCTACGAAACGGTAACGCTAGGTTAATATCTATATCACATGTATATGATTAATTTCACGGTAACGCTAGCTTAATATCAATATCACATGTATATGATTATTTTTACGGTAACGCTAGGTTAATATCTATATCACATGTATATGATTAATTTTACGGTAACGCTAGCTTAATATCAATATCACATGTATATGATTAATTTTACGGTAACGCTAGGTTAATATCTATATCACATGTATATGATTAATTTTACGGTAACGCTAGGTTAATATCTATATCACATGTATATGATTAATTTTACGGTAACGCTAGGTTAATATCTATATCACATGTATATGATTAATTTTACGCAGGTTCGCCCACAAACGTGGAGTAACCTTGTAAAATGACACATTCTGGAGGAAATTAATCATTTTGACATGGCCAGATTTTATTTTTAACCTCCTACCAACTATTTCACATTTGAATTAGAGGAATTACATTGAGAGCTCCAAGCTTTTAATGCCGCTGTACCACACAAACAACGAGGGAAAACACGAGATTTTATATTTGCGAAGGTGGTGATAACATTTAGTTTTCCGCAGAGTGAAGTTCCCGGAGTAACACGATACATCTCTCTTGACGGAGGCGGGCCCCGATCACGGACACAGCTGATTCGCCGCTATATATAGAAACTGTTTTATTCTAACCGTCAGTCTATTGCTGGTCTTCATTTTCAGCATAGACCACTGATATTAATAAATAATACCTATACATGCGGAAGCATTTATCAGTTGTATTTGTATAAATAGTTAAATCGTAAGAAGAGACTCGGGAGTAAACCGAAAGTTAAGATATCAAGAACGTATTTTATGTATAATAAATACGTTATCGATATTAATATATCATAACTGTGAATTTCTTGTCAAGATATGTTAATTATTGGGGATAAATTTATGGCTGGATCGGCCGTTGATGCTCGATGATGGGTTTCTGTCGTCACCCACGTCAAACCTGAACGTTACATTGTTGTTGAACAAAAAGGACCCACATCAAACAAAAATATGAAATTCCGAATACCAGTTCTACCATACAGGGCTTTGGTGTATTATAATCTAACTACCAGTTCTACTAAACAGGCCTTTGGTGTATGATGATCTAACTACCAGTTCTACCTTACAGGGCTTTGGTGTATGATAATCTAACTACCAGTTTTATCATACAGACCTTTGGTGTATGATAATCTAACTACCAGTTTTACCATACAGGCCTTTGGTGTATGATAATCTAACTACCAGTTCTACCATACAGGCCTTTGGTGTATGATAATCTAACTACCAGTTCTACCATACAGGCCTTTGGTGTATGATAATCTAACTACCAGTTCTAACTTACAGGGCTTTGGTGTATGATAATCTAACTACCAGTTTTATCATACAGACCTTTGGTGTATGATAATCTAACTACCAGTTTTACCATACAGGCTTTTGGTGTATGATAATCTTACTACCAGTTCTACCATACAGACCTTTGGTGTATGATAATCTAACTACCAGTTCTACCATACAGGCCTTTGGTGTATGATAATCTAACTACCAGTTCTACCATACAGGCCTTTGGTGTATGTTAATCTAACTACCAGTTCTACCATACAGGCCTTTGGTGTATGGTAATCTAACTACCAGTTCTACCATACAGGCCTTTGGTGTATGGTAATCTAACTACCAGTTCTACCATACAGGCCTTTGGTGTATGGTAATCTAACTACCAGTTTTACCATACAGGCCTTTGGTGTATGATAATCAAACTACCAGTTTTACCATACAGGCCTTTGATGTATGATAATCAAACTACCAGTTCTACCATACAGGCCTTTGGTGTATGCAAACCTAACTACCAGTTCTACCATACAGGCCTTTGGTGTATGCAAACCTAACTACCAGTTCTACCATACAGGCCTTTGGTGTATGCAAACCTAACTACCAGTTCTACCATACAGGCCTTTGGTGTATGGTAATCTAACTACCAGTTCTACCATACAGGCCTTTGGTGTATGGTAATCTAACTACCAGTTTTACCATACAGACCTTTGGTGTATGGTAATCTAACTACCAGTTTTACCATACAGACCTTTGGTGTATGATAATCTTACTACCAGTTCTACCATATAGGCCTTTGGTGTATGATAATCTAACTACCAGTTCTACCATATAGGCCTTTGGTGTATGATAATCTAACTACCAGTTCTACCATATAGGCCTTTGGTGTATGATAATCTAACTACCAGTTCTACCATACAGGCCTTCGGTGTATGATAATCTAACTACCAGTTCTACCATACAGGCCTTTGGTGTATGATAATCTAACTACCAGTTCTACCATACAGGCCTTTGGTGTATGATAATCTAACTACCAGTTCTACCATATAGGCCTTTGGTGTATGATAATCTAACTACCAGTTCTACCATATAGGCCTTTGGTGTATGATAATCTAACTACCAGTTCTACCATACAGGCCTTCGGTGTATGATAATCTAACTACCAGTTCTACCATACAGGCCTTTGGTGTATGGTAATCTAACTACCAGTTCTACCATACAGGCCTTTGGTGTATGGTAATCTAACTACCAGTTTTATCATACAGGCCTTTGGTGTATGGTAATCTAACTACCAGTTCTACCATACAGGCCTTTGGTGTATGATGATCTAACTACCAGTTCTACCATACAGGCCTTTGGTGTATGATAATCTAACTACCAGTTCTACCATACAGGCCTTTGTTGTATGAAAACCTAACTACCAGTTCTACCATATACAGGCCTTTGGTGTATGGTAATCTAACTACCAGTTCTACCATACAGGCCTTTGGTGTATGATAATCTAACTACCAGTTCTACCATACAGGCCTTTGGTGTATGATAATCTAACTACCAGTTCTACCATACAGGCCTTTGGTGTATGATAATCTAACTACCAGTTCTACCATACAGGCCTTTGGTGTATGAAAACCTAACTACCAGTTTTACCATACAGGCCTTTGGTGTATGGTAATCTAACTACCAATTTTACCATACAGGCTTTTGGTGTATGATGATCTTACTACCTAATATTCGCGTCTAAGGCGACAGGAGAGACAGGGAATTTTTACTCCTGCCTGATCAACTGATACTCTTAATATATCTACTTTCTAAACATGTTTATATTCCTATTTGATCATCCAATGACGAAATCATTGATGAATTTTTATTACCTGTTTGGATTATCATCGTCGGCCATTTTTGCGGGCACCCCACGTATTAACACGTAGATATTAAAAAAAGGCAGCCTTTGCACCGAGGGATTGGGGTTTTTTGGTATTTTTACCAAAGGTTCAAGGGATTATCTTTATTTGGTGTATAGGCCCTTTAACGGTCACGTGACACTCACCATGACATAAATAGAAGTGAATACGTCAGCATGTATATTAATACCCAGCGACTACCTATGTTTCAATAAATCAAAAGTGACTCTTTATTTCAGACAGTTAAACAGTGTTAATTATAGTTGAATCTTCAGCATGTGAAGTATAAATATATATGTCGTGAAATGTTCAGCCCGGAATCAGCCACGTAAGCTGATTGCTCAATAAGTTCGCTGAATGAATGGTCCATGCTACTCACGAGTATACACGGGTTGAAAGCGAGTGAACCAAGTGACAGCCATTCCCGGCCGGACAAACGAAAACTGTCACGCGGAAATTGAAAATATTCAGCTCAGTTGTTGTGTAACTTCCATGTTATCCATTATATGATACAATTGTAAAAAATCACGTCATCATTTTTTTTGGTGTATCAATAATTTCATATGTCCTCTCTTACTTGAACATTTAAAAACTAAATTTCTGAACAACAAGCCGCATAAACTAGGTTATGTTCTGTGATGTGCGTCAATCATTTTGTAAAGGAAACGGGTATTAATAATGATCGTAATTGATACATATTAAATGTAATATTATATATGTTAACAGGAGTGTCAATGCTTCTGTTCAGCTTCTTCATGAGTGTTTGTGAGTGGGATCATCTGTAATTGTTCACTTTAATTGTTCAAGAATGAGAAAATGTTCGTGCAAGTTCACGCTAGATAGTGTTGAGTTCTGTTGTCTTATAAATATATATCATTAATATATCATATATAAATAACCAGAAATTGTTGGCACATCTAAAGTGGCATAGCATGAACTTGTGGGCTTGTTAGCTTTACCTGCCGGCGGACCTGCCATCATGCCATGTACTTCCACTGAACGTATGAACTTTTATTATTAGTGAACAACCATGGAGAACTCTAAAACGCTGAACCGGACATTTTTTATTGTGAACTGCCAGGAACAGCTTTATTATGTGTTAATCCTATACTATTATTTGTTATTGTACATAATGTATACAAAATGCCATGATTATGATTAATAGAGCACTTTTATGGCACATATTTTTAACTGTAAGGATACGTGTCTGAACTTTTGTGTTACTGTCCATTGAGACATATATATGTTTGTCTATATGCATATACATATATGTTTATTTGTAATCACATTTCCTGGTTGTTTTCTTTTGTGTTATATATACTGACAGATGACACAGTTTGACGGGACATTAATACGTCATCCATCTGCGTGGTTTCCATGCCGATACAAGCTCTGCGGTTAACCGCACGCAAAGAGCTTAGTGTTAGATCTGTGTGTAAAACGTCAGGCTTGTCCTGGGCTTGCTGTCGCGATATGTCGTCAATAAGTAACGAGGCCTTGTTTTTGTCGTGTACCATAATCCACTATAGGGAAAAAGCTCACCTCAGAATTAATACATTTTTATATGTAAAATAAGGAACCGTGTTATGATATGGATTTTAACCTGCTTCTTTCGTTTGAATTTGCAATTCTTGTCTATTCTGCAAATAGGACCTGTTGAATAATGTTTAAAGAATAAAAAAAATCAAGTCACATGACCGGCCGAGCTCCGGTGGATTTTTTAAATCGTCCGAGCAGCCAGCTCCTCTCCTTTTTTTGTTTTTTATCCTGCCGACATCCGTCGATTTATAATTGTGGTCACATTAGTATCGAGGTCCGGCCGGGTCCAAAGATTTTTTTCTGCACGTGAAATGTGAAGGGGACCGACAGGACGTCCGAGCCTCCGAACATCGTCCGGAACTCATCCGACGCTCTTTAACTCCACCGAGGCTCCTCAGTGCCTAAAACGAGACTCCTTAGTGCCTAAAAATACGCGCGGACTTCGGACGAAACTTAAAGATCCGCCAGCGGTGCTGCTGCAGGCCCCGGCCATCTCTTCCCGAGCTGTAGCAAACCATTCGCCGAATTTCCAGCGAGCCCTCGTCGCTCTTAAACTCCTCGCGAAAGAGCGATGAGCTTATCAAACGACCTGTTAAAATACTGACGAGGCTCGTCAGAGTAAACTGTGTCCTGCCGAAGCTCACCCAAAAAGTCCACTTTCTGGCCAATAACAACTAGGTAGGGCTCGTGACGTGATGTGACAGCATGGGGCTGATGTTCTGTGGCTCTATTAACACACTGATTGTATTGCACTGTTTAAACATATTTTTAAATAGAGATTATAAGAGTCTGTGTGTTATGTTTTGATTAAGAGGATACGAAAGGAAAAGTAAAAACGTAAAACGTCAAACCGTTGTGTATTTCACGCTTTAATAGAAAACGTTATAAGGCTTATCAATAAATGAAGCATTAACCAATTAAACTACGTGTTTGTACCAGCGCGTATGCTAGACGTAGACGGTGTTTGCGCGTCCGCGTGTGTGCGTGAGCTGGCGTGTATACAAGAAACAAGATTTATTCCATACCAATATAGGAATGTGCTTTGCGGGTGATATCATATGTAAGACAGAGCTGAGTGAAAAACAAAGACGTAGTAGTATAGTATTTAATAAGTAATGATATGATATTTTGATTTATCTATGCATTAAACAATCTTATCGCCTGCGGTAGAAATGAATTGGAATTCCGGTTTGTTCTGCATTTCAAAGACTGCAGCCTCCGGCCTGATTTTAGCCAGACAATATAATCACTAAGCAAGATTTTACCTTCAACCATTTTTTTTCATCATTTTCATAACGTTAATTTCATAAATGATATATTTATGTCCTCTAAATTAAGACCAATAACTTTTTCTGCTATTTTTCTTATCCGTTCAATTTTCTTTTTGTACTTAATGGTCAGATTTCCCCACTAGCATATCAAAGCATAAGATATGACGCTCTGGGTCATCGAAGAATAGAATAAACCAAGTAGTTCACTATGCATATTAAACGATTTCTGATTCCTAAGAAAGTATAAACGCTCCTGTCCTTTACGGTATACTATGTTTACATTATTATCCCATTTAAGCCTGTCATCTTATACTACCCCTAAGTAGGCTTTCATTCGTATGTGCCTGAAAAGCCGAGATACCATCGGGAGACCAGGAAAAGTCAAATTTCATGTGTTGTACTTAGCGTTGACTTGTTTGTCAACCACAGAATCATGAAGCAAACCCCAGTAAACATTAAAAAAAATGATGCAAGTCAAAACATACATAAAAAATGTGAATATATAGTTTAAAACATGATTGTTGACCTATATGATAATAGTGGAATAGGCTAGCCTTTTACAGTTCTTTAAACATCGGCCGAGCCCTAATAGTCGCATATTATCCAATTATTGTATGGATGTTAAAAGAAGAGGGTAATCATGTCGATACTGGATATTCAAATTTAAACATCACATCCAAGATGTGATCCAAGAAGGCTGGAAGAGCTGACCACAGTCGATTTAAAAGTTGTTCAGCTCACCATGGACGCTGATTGAAGTCGGCAGACGTTGAGGTAGAAGTGGCCATCGAACCCGAAGACGCTGGAGGGGGCGGCAGCTGATATAGAAGTTGTTCAACACATCGGGAGGCGCTGGAGAAGCTTGCGGGGGTTAATTTGGAAGTGTAAGTTTTTTAACACACCAGGAGACAGTGGAGGAGCTGGGGAGTTAATGAAGAAGTTGTTTAACACATCGGGAGACAGTGGAGGAGGTGGCGGGGGTTTATTTGGAAATGTAAGTTGTTTAACACACCAGGACTGGAGACAGTGGAGGAGCTGGGGGAGTTAATGAAGAAGTTGTTTAACACAACGGGAGACAGTGGAGGTTTTGAGGGAGTTAATGTAGAAATTGTTCAACACACCTGGAGAAAGTGGAGGAGCTTGCGGGAGTTAATTTGGAAATGTAAGTTTTTTAACACACCAGGAGACAGTGGAGGAGCGGGGGGAGTTAATGTAGAATTAATTTAACACATCGGGAGACAGTGGAGGTATTGGGGGAGTTAATGTAGAAGTTGTTCAACACGCCTGGAGACAGTGGAGGAGCTGGCGGGGGTTAATTTGGAAATTTAAGTTTTTTAACACACCAGGAGACAGTGGAGGAGCTGGGGGAGTTAATGTAGAATTTGTTTAACACATCGGGAGACAGTGGAGGTTTTGGGGGAGTTAATGTAGAAGTTGTTCAACACACCTGGAGACAGTGCATGGAGGAGCTGGCGGGGGTTAATTTGGAAATTTAAGTTTTTTAACACACCAGGAGACAGTGGAGGAGCGGGGGGAGTTAATGTAGAATTTGTTTAACACATCGGGAGACAGTGGAGGTTTTGGGGGAGTTAATGTAGAAGTTGTTCAACACACCTGGAGACAGTGCATGGAGGAGCTGGCGGGGGTTAATTTGGAAATTTACGTTTTTTAACACACCAGGAGACAGTGGAGTAGCTGGGGGAGTTAATGTAGAATTTGTTTAACACATCGGGAGACAGTGGAGGAGCGGGGGGGGGGGGTTAGGGTAGGAGTTGTTTAACACATCGGGAGACAGTGGAGGTGCTAGGGGAGTTAATGTAGAATTTGTTTAACACATCGGGAGACAGTGGAGGTGTTGGGGGAGTTAATGCAGAAGTTGTTCAACACATCGGGAGACACTGGAGGTTAATGTGGAAGTTGTTCGACACATCGGAGACAGTGTAGGAGCTGGGGGAGTTAATGTGGAAGTTGTTCGACACATCGGAGACAGTGTAGGAGCTGGGGGAGTTAATGTGGAAGTTGTTCGACACATCGGAGACAGTGTAGGAGCTGGGGGAGTTAATGTGGAAGTTGTACAACACACCGGGAGACACAGTACGAGCTGGCTAGTGTGGAAGTTGTACAGCAAGAGACGTTGAAGGACCTTGCGGGAGTTGGTGTATAAGTTGTTCAAAACAACTTTATTATGCTTGATAAATTAGTCATTTCAAAATAATCATTATTAACTTATCGGCCTTTCAAATTTAATGGTCCAATATGAACAGGCCTGCATTTCTGTCTGAATGTCCAATACTGATTTGTTTTCTGTTTGGTGAATATTTTGAGCTATAGCTGTGCTAGATCATTTCTTATATAATTAAGTGACGTTGTGCTCGTATCAAGACATGTCGTTTTTTTTTTTTTCTTTCAGAGCATGTATTCTAATTCGAATTATGTTTGTTAAACTATTTTATTATTCTCCTTTTTTACCACTCAGCATTTACAATCACAAGTCTGGTTTAGTTTATGTATGACAATTACGTTTTTACTTTCATTGTCATTATGTTTTGCGATCGTGTGTTAAAACTGTTAACCGCCAACTAAGTGCTTCTCAGGTTCGCAAATACTACATGGTATACCATGAAGGTCCATCTTTATGAGTCCAGTTTTTTATATAAGTCGTCATTAAAACGACATTTTGCCAAACTCGGCCACAAAAAGGAGCCTCTGTGGCTCTATGCAAGACCGTAATATTATATATAGTACTTCACATGGTCGCCAGATGGCAGTAACATACATTATCCTTATTCAAAATTGACATGCGGAGGGGACCTTGCTTACAGACGTTGGGCCTTCTGGAAACTCTGACATGGAATAAGGAGTCTATATAAGAATAATGAGGCCCATTTAAAAGGTTAGTTTCTCAGGCACCCCTCACATCAATTTTTACCTTCGCCTGAAAAAAAATATGATTTTCAAAAGAAATTTACAAATTTTGAATTCCAGCCGCTCAGACATTTATTTTGAACAAATAAAATAGGCCTAATAAAATTTCCCTCTGTTCCCTGGTGCTTTTATCTGTTTATCAAAACAGTTCTGTTATTATTTGTTATCCCCTGGGATGTATAAAACCTATAATAAAAAGGTAACAAATATTCCTCTGTTTGCACTGATTTATAGAAAGGTGCTTGAAAAACAAACATTTTGGCATCATCACTAAATCAGTGTATGCAAACGTTTACAATGGATTTTTTTAAAGGAACATCTGTGTGAATCTGGGATGGATCAGTCAATTTTTTATAAAGTGAATCTGGATCCGGATCGAATATTGGAGGAGGTACGCGCTCTATCAAAGCTAATGTAATGATGAGCTGTCTAAGTGAAACTGATGCGAGTCTTGGAGTAGCGTAGTGGTGACCTCTTCCAGATTCTCTCTCTCTCTCTCTCTCTCTCTCTCTATATATATATATATATATATATATATATATATATATATATATATATATATATATATATATATATCTTTATCCAGCTACCCCTGTGAAAAATCACGCTGGCTCATATTTGCGTTTAAACGATCCTGACCCGAGGAGGGTGAATGAGGTAGTAACAGTGGCAGGACACGTGGCTGTATTTATTTTCCCTATATAACATCTATAAAACACCTGAGGTTTGGGCCTCTTTTAAATAATTTTCAAAATAAATTCTGATATTAAACTTTTTTTTACCTGAGAATTTGTTGTTTCTTCAGTCAAACAAGACCAAGAAAAAGGGGGCTTGTGTATCTCATTTTTTAACCATCCTGGCCCGAATGCAGTGAAGCCCAAAATACCCCACCAAGCAGTCCCAAACAAGCATTTGGACAACATCTCTTTGATTGGCCATAGATTTTTAAAAAAATGACCAATACTGTCAATTTTATTGGAAATTATGCTTAACATACTTAAAAATCAAACAATGGGGTGTTTTTGATGCTCCAGCACATGATGGCTAGAGCCAACCAGAAAAAGCCAGACCATTTGCTACTCTCCTTCAGGTTCAGGGCTTGGTGACCCCAGGTCATGTAAACAAATAGGACCACGTGACCGGCAGGTCAATAAGTGACCCCAGGTCATGTAAACAAATAGGACCACGTGACCGGCAGGTCAATAAAAAGCATGGTGCCAGTCTATCATTGTTTGTTGACAACCAATCAACAAGACTGGATCAATCAGCGACTTCAAGCACCTGTCACATCATTAAACAAGGAAAGTGTGACATACGGCACCGACTGCTGACAGCAGATATAACCTGACCCGGTGAACCCCGGCTGTATATAGCAAGCATGGTAAGTCCTCCCCTATATTATCACAGGCCGGGCCCCGCGCACACAATCAGTAGCCCGCTTAGCTTTGAAGTTAGATTTCTGTTTTGAGAACGTTGTCGGGGCTGACCAATGTACAATCTATGATCACTTGGTCAAGTGGTCATTTTTCAGTTTAATACGATCACAAATGATACGGACAGCAATTTACAATATATTGCCTACAGCATACTGATACCTTTTTTTTAGTATTTGTGCCCACTTTCATTTAGTAAACAATTGAACAAATGTGGTTTTAAATGAACTTTTTAACTCCTATAAATATTTTAACATTGCCTTTTAAACAATAAAAAGATACAATTTTTTGCTCAGCTGACTGTAAGTCATCTGAGCTGTAGCTATCACTCTTTGTCCGTCGTCTGTCCGGCCGTCTTTCCGTTAACAAGGCACAAATCGTAACCACTGAACCTGGAATCTTCTAACTTAACATCCAGGGAGGTCCATGAAAAATCTCCTTGGAAACCTGGAATTAGGTCTCTATTACCCATATTCTTCAAGCTATGGGACTCCCTAGTACCCCCCCCCCCCCCCCCCCAAGAATAATGAAAGTTAGATACAAAACTCAAGTATCTGAACAACTAATGCATTGATCACCATGATTCTTTGCATGGATATTAATCATGGAATGTTTCATCAGTTTATGCAGACTGGTGGTGCCACCTGTATTTTTTCGATTTTTTTACGATTTTATTTCTCTATTTTGAGACCTTAAAGATGCCGTCATCTGTTAACAGGGCACAAATCGTAAACCCTGGACCTGGAATCTTCTAACGTTACATCCAGAGAGGTCCATGAAAAGTCTCCTTGAAAACTTAGAATTAGGTCTCTGTTACCCATATTCTTCAAGCCCTGGTGCTCCAAAGTACCCCCCAGAATAATGAAAAATTTGATACAAAAGCTCAAGTATTTGAACAACTAATGCATTGATCACCATGATTTTTTGCTTGGATATTGATCATGGAGTGTTACAGCAGTTTTTGCAGACCGGTGGCGCCACCTGTATTTTTTAATGATTTTTTTCTCTATTTTTGAGACCTTAAAAGTAGTGGTGGGCGATCATCGAGTTTTATCAAAAGTCAGTCAGTTTGCTGCCACTTTCAAGTGCTTGATTACCAAAAGCAACTATCAATTACATCATAATAATGATTGTATTTTTCAAGAATGCCTTTATGTTATAGGCAAAATTTATTCTCCAATATTTGCCACATCCGCACTTCATATAATGAGTCTGTGTTCCCAAATAACTTTTGTATGTAACTGAGTATGAGACGGTAGATGCGAGAACAGAGGACTTATTAAACTTATTATTTGTGAACTCACAGGGAGCTGCAGAATTAGCAGAGAGTTTTCTAACAAGATGTACACAGCAAAATATGGGCGGGAAGGCATTAAAATACTCCATAAATTCTCCAGGTCTATGTCAATTTTGTGAGAATCTCATAGAAATAATCTATTCAACCGTGCCAGGTGCCGCTGTTAAGGCCATCCTTAAAAAAGTCTTTGTTGGGGCTAACCTGGCCGGTCGAGTATTTGGATTTCAGTAGGAATTTCTTTTGATCTAGTCTGCAGTTTTTTTGTTTTTTTTTATAATCTGCCCCAAGTGCACCTGGGCCCATGAAAACTGCCTTCATGTACTAGAAAAACAGCCCCTCTATAAGCCTAGCATTCTAAGACGCTCTTGATTTCCATAATGAAAGATATTACCAGTCGTTAAATTTGATCCTTAAATTAGTCTGATCGTTACTCCTGTGTGTGAGAGGAGAATACCTGCCGGGGAAACACAGGTACAGTTTCACAGATAATTGCATATATTTGTCTGAAATGATTAATAATCGATCATCAATTGGTTTGCTCATACCAATGATCGACTATGAAAAAGGAACCAACTCCCACCACTACTTAAAAGATGCAGTCATCTGTTAACAAAGTACAAATCGTAACTTCTGGACCTAGAATCTTCTGTCTTGACATGCAGGGAGGCCCATGAAAATCTCCTTGGAAACCTAAAATTAGGTCTCTGTTACCAAAAACCTGTGAGCTATGAGGATTCCAAGTACCCCCCCCCCCCCCCAGAATAATAGAAAATTTGATACAAAAGCTCAAATATCTAAACAACTAATGCATTGATCACCATGATTCTTTGCATGGATATTGATCATGGAGTGTTTCATCATTTTCTGCAGACTGGTGGCGCCACCTGTATTTTTTCCATTTTTTACTATTTTTTTCTCTGTTTTTTACACCTTTGAAGATGTGATCATCTGTTAACAGGGTACAAAATGCAATGACTGGACCTAGATTAAAGTATCTTGACATGCAGGAAGGCTCATGAAAAAGTCTCCTTGGAAACCTGAAATTAGGTCTGTCACCCATACTGTCTGAGCTATGGGGCTTCGAAGTACAACCCAGAATAACAGAATATTAGATACAAAAGCTCAAGTATCTAAACAACTAATGCATTAATCACTATGATTCTTTACATGGATATTGTTCATGGAGTGTTTCATCAGCTTCTGCAGACTGGTGGTGCCACCTATTTTTTATTTATTTTTACAATTTTTTTATCTATTTGAGACCTTAAAAGACGCGGTCATCTGTAAACAGGGCACAAATCGTAACAACTGGATCTAGAAACTTCTTTCTTGATATGCTGGGAGGCCTATAAAAAGTCTCCATGTAAACCTAAAATTAGGTCTTTGTCATTCATATTGTCCGAGCTATGAGGCTCAGAAGTACCCCCAAGAAGAACTAAAAATTTGATACAAAAGCTCTAGTATCTTAACAACTAGTGCATTGATCACCATGATTTTTTGCATGCATATGCACCATGGAGTGTTTCATCAGTTCCTGCAGACTGGTGGTGCCACCTGCCCTTTTTCAAATTTTTACGTATTTTTATCTTTATTTTTGAGACCTTCAAAGATGTGGTCATCTGTTAACAGGGCACAGATTATAACCATTTGACCTGGAATCTTCTTTTTTGAAATCTCAGGAGGTCCATAAAAAATCTCCATGGAAACCTGAAATTAGGTCTCTGTTACCCATATCCTCCAAGCTATGGGGCTTGGAAGAACCTCCCAGAATTACTAAAAATTTGATACAAGGGCTCCATTATCTGAACAACTAATGCATTGATCGGCATGATTTTTGCATGCATATTCATCATGGAGTGTTTCATCAGTTTCTGCAGATTGGTGGCGCCACCTGTATTTTTTTCGATTTTTTACAATTTTTTTTCTCTATTTTTAGACCTCAAAAGATGCCGTTATCTGTTAACAGGGCACAAATTGTAACCGCTGGACATGGAATCTTCTTTCTTGACATCCCGGGAGGTCCATAAAAATCTCCTTGGAAAGTGAAATTAGGTCTCTGTTACCCATATTTTCTGAGCTATGGGGCTTATAAGCACCCCTCAGAATAATTGAAAATTTGATACCAAAGTAGGGCACATATCATAACCATTGGGCCCAGAATCTTCTAACTTGATATCCTGAGAGTTCCTCAAACGTTCTCCCCAGAAACCTGAAATTTGGCCACTGTGACCAATATTCTCAGGGTTTTGGGGTATGTTTGAGCACCCCAGAAATAATGCAAAATACACACAAATTGCTGGATTCCTCAGGAAAGGCTGGTTGGATTGTCATCAGATTTGTTGTGCTTAAGGGTCTTGATGAACTTAAGCTAATCTACATGAACAATGATGCCACCTACATTATCTTAATTAGTTACCTGTGCAAGGACATATTGTCAACCTGTCAGTCGGCTGAGCGTCATGACCCATGGGTCACTTGTTTAATATATTGTATTTTGATATATATTACTCTTTCTATAACTGACATATGCATGGTATAATAATATTGTATTACTCTATAATGTTACTCTGTATTTAGGAAGTTGGAACAATAAGTGTGATATCTGGAATTGGCAGGTCATATCAGGAGGACTGCTGAACCATGAATGTGTGTGTGACTGTGACTACTAGATCCAAGACATTCATGTTACATTTAATTCCTGCAGAATAGAAAGCCTCCTACTAAATCTTTTTCAGGGCTCTGCTGCCGCTAAACCAAAGAATAAGAAATCAGCAAACACCGGATCCAAAGTCCAGGCAGTGACAGCCTTCAAGACTGCCATCAGACCGGAGCCAGCTCAACACAAGTCAAGACAGGCTGAAAACTGGTCAGGTATGGCTGGCAACTTGTTCCTCTCACATAATGTTACGTGAGCTAGCAATCATCAGTGTTTAAACTTAAATTATCTGAATTATTCAATTTCAAGTATTTTATAATGATTATTGATTCTTAATTACATTACTATAATGGAAGGCAGCATAGTAGTGCCACAGTTAAATGACAAGTTAGTCCAAATTAGGCTATCGTCCACACTAAAATCTCTGGCAAAGGTGCTTACCACAGGTGTGCACCTACGTCTGTACAGGTCTAGGCATGAATGAAGATTGGTCACGAGTAAAATGTATGTTAAATGCAGGGGTGGGTGAGTGAACAGGCTCAAAACACCAGGAAAAAAAAGATAGGTGAGACATTGGTGTGATTTTACCTTTTAACATGAAGTTTTTGTTGTGATGTAGTAAAAGTGAATGTTCTGTTTTGTTGTGTTAAGCTTCTGATCTTCACTGACCATTAATCAAAATCAGTATATGAACTATATGCCTTCAACCTGCCTAGGTCAACCAAACACACAGCCAGTAGGGAAGCTAACCAGTAAAACATGTCCCCCCAGCAGATGGACTTAATTGTTATGTAGAAATCAAAGTACTTTGTACAAAAATTCAGGCAAAAGTCCTAAACAAATTATACATGAAAATGGGAAACATATTAAAATATTAATTTACTAAAGAATTAAATTAAGCCGTCAAATGAAGAAAGATGACCTTTTTTATTTTAAGCTAATTTTGATTGCTTGAGAGGTGGAAGTTCGGGAAAATGGCCGATTCGTTGCTATGCGAAGTTTGACTTTTGGGTGAATGCTCAACATGGAGGCTGTGCTGTCCTTGCCCTGTGGTCGAGCGGGTATGGTGGGGATGGACTTCACACCGCAGTGGAACTCTCACTTCTCCGAGCTGGGTACGATGGCAACAACTTCAGCAATAAATCCCTCTTAAAGAACCACGGTGGGAACTTTGGGGCAGACTGTGTCTGGAAAACAGATGAGAAGGGTCAGCTGATTACCGATTCCATCTTTGGAACTAACCACACCATGCTTCTGTGTAATGATGCCAAATACGGACATTTAGAGTGTGGTCTTACTTTTGACTTGAAAAAGGGTAGTTCTGAGTTGCCAATCAATGTCAATGGTAGTCTTCAAGGATATGGGTCTGGGAACACCTTAGTGATGTGTAGTTCGGAGGATGGAGATTTTGCGGTCTATGTGGTCAGATCAGGACTCAAGGATAATGGTTTTGAAACTAAGCTTTACACAGGGGAAGATAAGTGGACATATAAGGTGAATGACACTGGAGTCCTGGCTATCTCCGGCCCAGTTAACAGCCGGGTAAGTATGTTCCACAACCGGACGAACCTTCTGTCAGACAAAACTGGGGGCTCCACTGCTAAGGTGCTGCATCAACACGCACACGATGGGGAGAAGACTTTAAATCTGTTTAAAGAACAAAATGGTCATGGGCTGCTACTGCTGCTCTGCTCCAACAGTTCTGGTCCGGAGGACAGCACATGTGCAGCGCTGTATGCTGTCTCTATCAAAGGTCGTGAAATCACTTCCAAATATATGGATGGACTGACAGGGAAGAGCTACCAGGCTGAGTCAGCTGACTTGTGGAAAGTCAAGGATGATAACAACGGTAACATTACCATCATCGGACCAGCCGGACCGTGCAAGTACCTGGTCTTATCTAACTATGTGGAAGATGTCACAGACCCCAAAATGAGGAATGGACAAGTTGGCTGCCTAGCAACAGGAGAAGATGAAAGGTTTATGGGCAAATCCACAATTGATAAGAAGGGGGTGTCAGGGTGGTTGAGCAGGCAAAGCAAGGTTCTGATTAAACTGGATGAGCAGGTCGTCAAGGAGATCCCAGCCGGTCATCTTGACAAACAGAACGGTCAGCTTAGCTTCACACACATCTGGAATGAAACAGAGAGAGCAGTGGGACAACACTTGGCTCGTGTATTCGCAGTACTTCAAACTGGTGAGTTAGGATGATGTACATTATCATTATTTATAATAAACCCATACACTGATTTGGCATTATTATTTCCTATATTATATCAGTCATAATTAAGGTAGGCAGTCATGATCATTTTAGGTATTCATTCATCATTTATGGTGTGTAGTCAATGTAATTTCAGGTATGTTGTGTAGCCAGTCAAAGTCAATAATCCTAGGTTTGATTCATTATGATATTAGGTGTGTAGCCATAATTTTAGGTGTTATAATTAAAGTTTAAGTTGTAAAGTCACTAAATTTCAGTTGTAATTACAATTTTTGGTGTATTATATTTTTAATTGTCTCATGTTCAGGTGAAGGGAGAGAAGTGTTTTTGGAGTTAGATGGATCACCGGAGCAGCTGATTTACCAGCCACCAGGGGTGGTTTATGCTGTCAACTGTGGTGGCCCAGCTTACCAAGCCCTGAACGACATCGTCTACACCAGCGAATTCAGCCAGTTTGCCAGCTTCACCAAGGACTGGGTGCATGGTCAGTCTCAGGGATATAAGAAGTGCAGCACACTCAAAACTGTTCCCTGTCACCATGGCATTTATCTTTAAAGTTAAAACACAAATACTTTGATCAATTTGTGAATGAAATACACCATATGACAGCACTAATTACTGCAAACTCACTCATCTAAGAAAAAAAAATTGAACATCATTGATCAAATGGAATGTTTGACTTAAATTTGAAATATAATCCTGGAAAATTATGTAAAAGTACTGATATATTAATCCTGTAAAAGTACTGGTATATTTATCCTGTAAAAGTACTGGTGTATTAAACCTGTAAAAGTACTGGCATATTTATCCTGTTAAAGTACTGGTATATTAATTTCTATCAATATCTTGGTTTTGTAGTAGTTTATTCATGTCATATACAGGTTCCCGGTGTAAGGCTCTTGGACACACGGGCAGAAGCTCACAGGTTCCCCAGTTACTGGCAGGTAGCCATGATGGATTTATGTACGCTACGAACCGCAATACATCACCTGAAGCTGTGGAGGAGAAGAAGATCAATTACAAGGTAAAAAAGGAATTTACATATGAATGTATCACAAGGTAAATGGGATATAATCATTTCAAGGTAAATGAGGAATAAATGTATCACAAGGTAAACAAGGTATAAACATATCACAAGGTAAACGAGGAATTAGTGTATCATAAGGTAAACATGTATATAAACATCACAAGGTATGTGAGGAATAAAACGTATCAAGAGGTAAACAAGGAATAAACATATCACCAGGTAAACAAGGAATAAATGTATCCCCAGGTAAACAAGGAATAAACGTATCACAAGGTAAATGAGGAATAAACATATCACCAGGGAAAAAAGGAATAAACATCACAAAGAAAATGAGGAATAAACATATCACCAGGTAAACAAAGAATAAACATATCACAAGGTAAATGAGGAATAAACATGTCACCAGGTAAACAAGGATTAAATGTTTCACAAGGTAAATGAGGAATAAATATATTACAAGGTAAACAAGGAATAAACATATCACAAGGTAAATGAGGAATAAATGTATCACAAGGTAAATGAAGAATAAACATATCACAAGGTAAACAAGGAATAAACATATCACAAGGTAAACAAGATATAAACATCACCAGGTAAACAAGCAATAAATGTATCACAAGGTAAATGAAGAATAAACATATCACCAGGTAAACAAAGAATAAACATATATCACAAGGTAAACGAGCAATAAATGTATCACAAGGTAAATGAAGAATAAACATATCACAAGGTAAACAAAGAATAAACATATCACAAGGTAAACGAGCAATAAATGTATCACAAGGTAAATGAGGAATAAACATATCACCAGGTAAACAAGGAATAAATGTATCACAAGGTAAATGAGGAATAAACATATCACAAGGTAAACAAAGAATAAACATATCACAAGGTAAATGAGGAATAAACATATCACAAGGTAAACAAGCAATAAATGTATCACAAGGTAAATGAAGAATAAACATATCACCAGGTAAACAAAGAATAAACATATCACAAGGTAAATGAGGAATAAACATATCACAAGGTAAACGAGCAATAAATGTATCACAAGGTAAATGAAGAAAAAACATATCACAAGGTAAACAAAGAATAAACATATCACAAGGTAAACGAGCAATAAATGTATCACAAGGTAAATGAAGAATAAACATATCACAAGGTAAATGAGGAATAAACATATCACAAGGTAAATGAGGAATAAACATATCACCAGGTAAACAAGGAATAAATGTATCACAAGGTAAATGAGGAATAAACATATCACAAGGTAAACAAAGAATAAACATATCACAAGGTAAATGAGGAATAAACATATCACAAGGTAAACGAGCAATAAATGTATCACAAGGTAAATGAAGAATAAACATATCACCAGGTAAACAAAGAATAAACATATCACAAGGTAAATGAGGAATAAACATATAACAAGGTAAACGAGCAATAAATGTATCACAAGGTAAATGAAGAAAAAACATATCACAAGGTAAACAAAGAATAAACATATCACAAGGTAAACGAGCAATAAATGTATCACAAGGTAAATGAAGAATAAACATATCACAAGGTAAATGAGGAAGAAACATATCACAAGGTAAATGAGGAATAAACATATCACAAGGTAAACAAGGAATAAACATATCACCAGGTAAACAAGGAATAAACATATCACAAGGTAAATGAAGAATAAACATATCACAAGGTAAATGAGGAATAAACATATCACAAGGTAAATGAAGAATAAACATATCACAAGGTAAACGAGCAATAAATGTATCACAAGGTAAATGAAGAATAAACATATCACAAGGTAAATGAGGAATAAACATATCACAAGGTAAATGAAGAATAAACATATCACAAGATAAACGAGCAATAAATGTATCACAAGGTAAATGAAGAATAAACATATCACAAGGTAAATGAGGAATAAACATATCACAAGGTAAATGAAGAATAAACATATCACAAGGTTAACGAGCAATAAAAGTATCACAAGGTAAATGAAGAATAAACATATCACAAGGTAAATGAGGAATAAACATATCACCAGGTAAACAAGGAATAAACATATCACAAGGTAAATGAAGAATAAACATATCACAAGGTAAACGAGCAATAAATGTATCACAAGGTAAACAAAGAATAAACATATCACAAGGTAAATGAAGAATAAACATATCACAAGGTGAACAAAGAATAAACATATCACAAGGTAAATGAAGAATAAACATATCACAAGGTAAATGAGCAATAAATGTATCACAAGGTAAACAAAGAATAAACATATCACAAGGTAAATGAAGAATAAACATATCACCAGGTAAACAAGGAATAAATGTATCACAAGGTAAATGAGGAATAAACATATCACCAGGTAAACAAGGAATAAATGTATCACAAGGTAAATGAGGAATAAACATATCACAAGGTAAATGAAGAATAAACATATCACAAGGTAAACGAGCAATAAATGTATCACAAGGTAAACAAAGAATAAACATATCACAAGGTAAATGAAGAATAAACATATCCATGGTAAATGAGCAATAAATGTATCACAAAGTAAACAAAGAATAAACATATCACAAGGTAAATGAAGAATAAACATATCACCAGGTAAACAAGGAATAAATGTATCACAAGGTAAATGAGGAATAAACATATCACCAGGTAAACAAGGAATAAATGTATCACAAGGTAAATAAGGAATAAACATATCACAAGGTAAATGAAGAATAAACATATCACAAGGTAAACGAGCAATAAATGTATCACAAGGTAAACAAAGAATAAACATATCACAAGGTAAATGAAGAATAAACATATCACAAGGTAAATGAGGAATAAACATATCACAAGGTAAATGAAGAATAAACATATCACAAGGTAAACGAGCAATAAATGTATCACAAGGTAAATGAAGAATAAACATATCACAAGGTAAATGAGGAATAAACATATCACAAGGTAAATGAAGAATAAATATATCACAAGGTAAATGAGGAACAAACATATCACAAGGTAAATGAAAAATAAACATATCACAAGGTAAACGAGCAATAAATGTATCACAAGGTAAATGAAGAATAAACATATCACAAGGTAAATGAAGAATAAACATATCACAAGGTAAATGAGGAATAAACATATCACCAGGTAAACGAGCAATAAATGTATCACAAGGTAAATGAAGAATAAACATATCACAAGGTAAATGAGGAATAAACATATCACAAGGTAAATGAAGAATAAACATATCACAAGGTAAACGAGCAATAAATGTATCACAAGGTAAATGAAGAATAAACATATCACAAGGTAAATGAGGAATAAACATATCACAAGGTAAATGAGGAATAAACATATCACAAGGTAAATGAGGAATAAACATATCACAAGGTAAATGAGGAATAAACATATCACAAGGTAAATGAGGAATAAACATATCACAAGGTAAATGAGGAATAAACATATCACAAGGTAAATGAGGAATAAACATATCACAAGGTAAATGAAGAATAAACATATCACAAGGTAAACGAGCAATAAATGTATCACAAGGTAAATGAAGAATAAACATATCACAAGGTAAATGAGGAATAAACATATCACAAGGTAAATGAGGAATAAACATATCACAAGGTAAATGAAGAATAAACATATCACAAGGTAAATGAAGAATAAACATATCACAAGGTAAATGAGGAATAAACATATCACAAGGTAAATGAGGAATAAACATATCACAAGGTAAATGAAGAATAAACATATCACAAGGTAAACGAGCAATAAATGTATCACAAGGTAAATGAAGAATAAACATATGACAAGGTAAATGAGGAATAAACATATCACAAGGTAAATGAAGAATAAACATATCACAAGGTAAACGAGCAATAAATGTATCACAAGGTAAATGAAGAATAAACATATCACAAGGTAAATGAGGAATAAACATATCACAAGGTAAATGAGGAATAAACATATCACAAGGTAAATGAGGAATAAACATATCACAAGGTAAATGAGGAATAAACATATCACAAGGTAAATGAGGAATAAACATATCACAAGGTAAATGAGGAATAAACATATCACAAGGTAAATGAGGAATAAACATATCACAAGGTAAATGAAGAATAAACATATCACAAGGTAAATGAAGAATAAACATATCACAAGGTAAATGAGGAATAAACATATCACAAGGTAAATGAAGAATAAACATATCACCAGGTAAACGAGCAATAAATGTATCACAAGGTAAATGAAGAATAAACATATCACAAGGTAAATGAGGAATAAACATATCACAAGGTAAATGAAGAATAAACATATCACAAGGTAAATGAAGAATAAACATAACACAAGGTAAACGAGCAATAAATGTATCACAAGGTAAATGAAGAATAAACATATCACAAGGTAAATGAGGAATAAACATATCACAAGGTAAATGAAGAATAAACATATCACAAGGTAAATGAGGAATAAACATATCACAAGGTAAACAAAGAATAAACATATCACAAGGTAAATGAAGAATAAACATATCACAAGGTAAATGAGGAATAAACATATCACAAGGTAAATGAAGAATAAACATATCACAAGGTAAATGAAGAATAAACATATCACAAGGTAAACGAGCAATAAATGTATCACAAGGTAAATGAAGAATAAACATATCACAAGGTAAATGAGGAATAAACATATCACAAGGTAAATGAAGAATAAACATAACACAAGGTAAACGAGCAATAAATGTATCACAAGGTAAATGAAGAATAAACATATCACAAGGTAAATGAGGAATAAACATATCACAAGGTAAATGAGGAATAAACATATCACAAACTAAATGAGGAATAAACATATCACAAGGTAAATGAAGAATAAACATATCACAAGGTAAACGAGCAATAAATGTATCACAAGGTAAACAAAGAATAAACATATCACAAGGTAAATGAAGAATAAACATATCACAAGGTAAATGAGGAATAAACATATCACAAGGTAAATGAAGAATAAACATATCACAAGGTAAACGAGCAATAAATGTATCACAAGGTAAATGAAGAATAAACATATCACAAGGTAAATGAGGAATAAACATATCACAAGGTAAATGAAGAATAAACATATCACAAGGTAAACGAGCAATAAATGTATCACAAGGTAAATGAAGAATAAACATATCACAAGGTAAATGAGGAATAAACATATCACAAGGTAAATGAAGAATAAACATATCACAAGGTAAACGAGCAATAACTGTATCACAAGGTAAATGAAGAATAAACATATCACAAGGTAAATGAGGAATAAACATATCACCAGGTAAACAAGGAATAAACATATCACAAGGTAAATGAAGAATAAACATATCACAAGGTAAACGAGCAATAAATGTATCGCAAGGTAAACAAAGAATAAACATATCACAAGGTAAATGAAGAATAAACATATCACAAGGTAAATGAGCAATAAATGTATCACAAGGTAAACAAAGAATAAACATATCACAAGGTAAATGAAGAATAAACATATCACCAGGTAAACAAGGAATAAATGTATCACAAGGTAAATGAGGAATAAACATATCACCAGGTAAACAAGGAATAAATGTATCACAAGGTAAATGAGGAATAAACATATCACAAGGTAAATGAAGAATAAACATATCACCAGGTAAACAAGGAATAAATGTATCACAAGGTAAATGAGGAATAAACATATCACCAGGTAAACAAGGAATAAATGTATCACAAGGTAAATGAGGAATAAACATATCACCAGGTAAACAAGGAATAAATGTATCACAAAGAAAATGAGGAATAAACATATCACCAGGTAAACAAAGAATAAACATATCACAAGGTAAATGAGGAATAAACATATCACCAGGTAAACAAAGAATAAACATATCACAAGGTAAATGAGGAATAAACATATCACCAGGTAAACAAGGAATAAATGTATCACAAGGTAAATGAGGAATAAACATATCACAAGGTAAACAAGATATAAACATATCACCAGGTAAACAAAGAATAAACATATCACAAGGTAAACGAGCAATAAATGTATCACAAGGTAAATGAAGAATAAACATATCACAAGGTAAACAAAGAATAAACATATCACAAGGTAAACAAGGAATAAACATATCACCAGGTAAACAAGGAATAAATGTATCACAAGGTAAACAAGGAATAAACGTATCACAAGGTAAACAAGGAATAAACGTATCACAAGGTAAATGAGGAATAAACATATCACAGGGTAAATGAGGAATAAACATATCACCAGGTAAACAAGGAATAAATGTATCGCAAGGTAAATGAGGAATAAACATATCACAAGGTAAACAAGATATAAACATCACCAGGTAAACAAGCAATAAATGTATCACAAGGTAAATGAAGAATAAACATATCACCAGGTAAACAAAGAATAAACATATCACAAGGTAAACGAGCAATAAATGTATCACAAGGTAAATGAAGAATAAACATATCACAAGGTAAACAAAGAATAAACATATCACAAGGTAAACAAGGAATAAACATATCACCAGGTAAACAAGGAATAAATGTATCACAAGGTAAACAAGGAATAAACGTATCACAAGGTAAATGAGGAATAAACATATCACCAGGGAAAAAAGGAATAAACATCACAAAGAAAATGAGGAATAAACATATCACCAGGTAAACAAAGAATAAACATATCACAAGGCAAATGAGGAATAAACATATCACCAGGTAAACAAGGAATAAATTTATCACAAGGTAAATGAGGAATAAACATTTCACAAGGTAAACAAGATATAAACATATCACAAGGTAAATGAGGAATAAACATATCACAAGGTAAATGAGGAATAAACATATCACCAGGGAAAAAAGGAATAAACATCACAAAGAAAATGAGGAATAAACATATCACCAGGTAAACAAAGAATAAACATATCACAAGGTAAATGAGGAATAAACATATCACCAGGTAAACAAGGAATAAATTTATCACAAGGTAAATGAGGAATAAACATATCACAAGGTAAACAAGATATAAACATATCACAAGGTAAACAAGGAATAAACGTATCACAAGGTAAATGAGGAATAAACATATCACCAGGTAAACAAGGAATAAATGTATCACAAGGTAAATGAGGAATAAACATATCACAAGGTAAACAAGATATAAACATCACCATGTAAACAAGCAATAAATGTATCACAAGGTAAATGAAGAATAAACATATCACCAGGTAAACAAAGAATAAACATATCACAAGGTAAACAAGGAATAAATGTATCACAAGGTAAATGAGGAATAAACATATCACAAGGTAAACAAGATATAAACATCACCAGGTAAACAAGCAATAAATGTATCACAAGGTAAATGAAGAATAAACATATCACCAGGTAAACAAAGAATAAACATATCACAAGGTAAACGAGCAATAAATGTATCACAAGGTAAATGAAGAATAAACATATCACAAGGTAAACAAAGAATAAACATATCACAAGGTAAACGAGCAATAAATGTATCACAAGGTAAATGGAGAATAAACATATCACAAGGTAAACAAAGAATAAACATATCACAAGGTAAACAAGCAATAAATGTATCACAAGGTAAATGAAGAATAAACATATCACAAGGTAAACAAAGAATAAACATATCACAAGGTAAATGAGGAATAAACATATCACCAGGTAAACAAGGAATAAATGTATCACAAGGTAAATGAGGAATAAACATATCACAAGGTAAACAAGATATAAACATCACCATGTAAACAAGCAATAAATGTATCACAAGGTAAATGAAGAATAAACATATCACCAGGTAAACAAAGAATAAACATATCACAAGGTAAATGAGGAATAAACATATCACCAGGTAAACAAGGAATAAATGTATCACAAGGTAAATGAGGAATAAACATATCACAAGGTAAACAAGATATAAACATCACCAGGTAAACAAGCAATAAATGTATCACAAGGTAAATGAAGAATAAACATATCACAAGGTAAACAAAGAATAAACATATCACAAGGTAAACGAGCAATAAATGTATCACAAAGTAAATGAGGAATAAACATATCACCAGGTAAACAAGGAATAAATGTATCACAAGGTAAATGAGGAATAAACATATCACAAGGTAAACAAAGAATAAACATATCACAAGGTAAATGAGGAATAAACATATCACCAGGTAAACAAGGAATAAACATATCACAAGGTAAACAAAGAATAAACATATAACAAGGTAAATGAGGAATAAACATATCACCAGGTAAACGAGCAATAAATGTATCACAAGGTAAATGAAGAATAAACATATCACAAGGTAAACAAAGAATAAACATATCACAAGGTAAATGAGCAATAAATGTATCACAAGGTAAATGAAGAATAAACATATCACAAGGTAAACAAAGAATAAACATATCACAAGGTAAATGAAGAATAAACATATCACCAGGTAAACAAGGAATAAATGTATCACAAGGTAAATGAGGAATAAACATATCACAAGGTAAACAAGATATAAACATCACCAGGTAAACAAGCAATAAATGTATCACAAGGTAAATGAAGAATAAACATATCACCAGGTAAACAAAGAATAAACATATCACAAGGTAAACGAGCGATAAATGTATCACAAGGTAAATGAAGAATAAACATATCACAAGGTAAACAAAGAATAAACATATCACAAGGTAAACGAGCAATAAATGTATCACAAGGTAAATGAAGAATAAACATATCACCAGGTAAACAAAGAATAAACATATCACAAGGTAAACAAGCAATAAATGTATCACAAGGTAAATGAAGAATAAACATATCACCAGGTAAACAAAGAATAAACATATCACAAGGTAAACGAGCAATAAATGTATCACAAGGTAAACAAGATATAAACAGCACAATGAAAAAGAGGAATAAACGTTTCACAAGGTAAACAAGGAATAAATGTATCACAAGGTAAACAAAGAATAAACATATCACAAGGTAAACGAGCAATAAATGTATCATAAGGTAAACAAGATATCAACAGCACAATGAAAAAGAGGAATAAACGTTTCACAAGGTAAACAAGGAATTAATGTATCACAAGGTAAACAAGGAATAAACATTTCACAAGGTAAACGAGCAATAAATGTATCACAAGGTAAACAAGATATCAACAGCACAATGAAAAAGAGGAATAAACGTTTCACAAGGTAAACAAGGAATAAATGTATCACAAGGTAAACAAGATATCAACAGCACAATGAAAAAGAGGAATAAACGTTTTACAAGGTAAACAAGGAATAAATGTATCACAAGGTAAACAAGGAATAAACAAATCACAAGGTAAAAGAGGAATAAATGTATCAATAGGTTAGTTAGGAATAAACATATCACCAGGTAAATGAGGAATAAACATATCACCAGGTAAACAAAGAATAAACAAATCACAAGGTAAACGAGCAATAAATGTATCACAAGGTAAACAAGATATCAACAGCACAATGAAAAAGAGGAATAAACGTTTTACAAGGTAAACAAGGAATAAATGTATCACAAGGTAAACAAGGAATAAACAAATCACAAGGTAAAAGAGGAATAAATGTATCAATAGGTAAGTGAGGAATAAACATATCACCAGGTAAATGAGGAATAAACATATCACAAGGTAAAAGAGGAAAAAATGTATCAATAGGTAAATAAGGAATATATGTATCACAAGGTAAACGAGGAATAAACATTTCAGATTTTTATTACAGGGTAAACAGTGATCTTGACCTTGAAAATGTTCATTTTGGAAAAAAATCACACTAATTCTTAAATATCTCAAGAAATCTTGCATGGATTATCCAAAATTCAAGTTGACCAAAGATTTTGGAAAGTGTTTTCATGAACCAGAATTTTGTGGTCCCACCTATTATCCTTTTTTGGTTTTTGTGCTGTTTAACACCCCCATCATTGCCACTTGACAATAATATGAGCATTATAAGTCAAAAACTAATGGACAGATTTCTTTCACATTATGCAAATACATAGATATGGGTTGGGATGATGTATATTTAAACTGGGGTGATGACCTTTCCTGTGAGAGTAGCCTTGACCTTGAATATTGCCATATATGGTGAAAATCACACAAAATCATGAATATCTTAATAAGGGATGCATGGATTTGTCCCAAAATCAAATTGACCAAAGACCTTGGAAAGCTTTGTCTTCTGCAGAAGACAGGTGGCACCACCTTCTATCCTTTTTTTGTTTTCGCACCTTTTAATACCTCATCATTGCCACTTGACAATACTGTGAGCATTATAAGTTGAAAACTAATTAACAAATTTCTTTCATATTATGCATATAATAGATATAGTTTATGGGATGAGGTAAATTTAAATTGACCTCTCATATGAGAGTGTCCTTGACCTTGAATATACTTATATTTGATGAAAACTATTGTTTCTCAAGTTGATAGATCTATGGAAGAAACCATGGTCATTTGCCAAGTGTTAGTATATGCTGCTGAAGATGGGGGCCTATGGGGGGGGGGGGTTGTCTTGAGATACTATGGCACCTGCAGTGCCAAGAAATCCTAGTTAGCTCAGCTGATTTTAGTCTTGATGTGTTGCTGGCTAAGTGTCAGCTTATTTTGTTAGCTCAGTTGATTTCAGTCTTGCTGGCTAAGTGTCAGTTTATTTCGTTATAGTAATGCTGTGCTATAGCCTTGGATTTTCTCTTAATCCTTCCATTCTGCTTACTGGCTCTTTTTCTAAACCAAATCATAATAATTTGACCAAGAAAATTCTATTGTAAAATCCAGATAGTTCCTGTTCAGCTCTTCTTGGAAATTCAGAATTAGGTAATGGTGACCAATATTCCACTTGGAACATGTCAAAAATACAACTGTGAGGACCCTCTTGGTTCACACTCATCTTGATGGTCAGGATTGCTGGAGAAAAGGTTTGTCTAAATAAAAAACGTGAATGTTTTCAAACATTTGCCCAACTTACATATATATTCTTGTCAAACTTAGCAAAAACAGCTCTATTATTACATGTATGGATATATGCTAACAATTTTAATTTGCAAGTTTTTATTTCTCCAGCAAACAAAATGTTATAGATAGATGGGATAGATATAATAATTACATAAAAAATATGACTTCTATAAAAACAGGATATTTTTCTCTGCATTAGATTTCAGATTTACTGAGCGGTGAGATGATGCTCAGACTGCACTTCACCCGGCGGGATGTTGGTCGTTTATTATGTAACTCCAAGTCCATCACAGATGAGGTAAGATCTAGAAGTGTCTCAGTAATACCAGAGTATCTTTATTCAAAAGGAAAAGTGCATAACATGGTGCAACCTCCACCAAGATTGATTGGTGCATGAGATCTTCACAACATATTTAGAACAATCCGGGGAGATCTCTGACTAATTTGAATAACCAAGGTTTGTTGGTGACACCAACATTCAGAATAAAACATCAAACCATTCCAGAAAAAATTATCTTTGTATAAATCGTAATGAATATTGACCAGTGTAAGCTGTTGACTTATGACAGTGCAGTAGTGTCAGTTCTGACCCCTGTCTGGTTATGACAGTGCAGTAGTGTCAGTTCTGACCCCTGTCTGGTTATGACAGTGCAGTAGTGTCAGTTCTGACCCCTGTCTGGTTATTACAGTGCAGTAGTGTCAGTTCTGACCCCTGTCTGGTTATGATGACAGTGCAGTAGTGTCAGTTCTGACCCCTGTCTGGTTATGACAGTGCAGTAGTGTCAGTTCTGACCCCTGTCTGGTTATGACAGTGCAGTAGTGTCCGTTTTGACCCCTGTCTGGTTATGACAGTGCAGTAGTGTCCGTTTTGACCCCTGTCTGGTTATGACAGTGCAGTAGTGTCCGTTTTGACCCCTGTCTGGTTATGACAGTGCAGTAGCGTCTGTTTTGACCCCTGTCTGGTTATGACAGTGCAGTAGTGTCCGTTTTGACCCCTGTCTGGTTATGACAGTGCAGTAGTGTCCGTTTTGACCCCTGTCTGGTGTGATTTTATTTTAACATGATTTTATACATGTAGGTTAACAAGCAGCTGAAGAACCAGCATGAGCCGTCGCCGGGCTATACCTGTCACCAGGTGGAGCTACCAGTCAGGATAGACGATGGACAATTCCAGCTCAGCTCCAGTGACATGCATATAAATGCCTTTGCTATCTTGAGCAAGGAATACAAAGAACCACAAAAGTCTGAGCGGGAACATCAAAGTGAACTTGAAGAAAAAACCAAGGTTACACATAAAATGCTATTGCAAATTATGCAGACATCAGTTTCAACCATTATTAAAATGTTAACTTTTATTTAGGTTTCAGTAATATACCATATATTTATGTAAAATATTTGTTTATATTACATACACATCCATTCTGCCTACTGCTGTTAAATGTCCTAAGAATTTCCCAGTAATTAAAGGCTGGTTACCCCCCCCCCCCCCCCCCACACACACACACACAACATCCAGCACCCTTGTAATGTTGGATTACCTGTTTCTTGGCCTCATGTCCATAGTGATATACTTTTTCTCATTTTAACTCTTCCTCCTCAGGTAAATATGAGCTGAAAATATCAACACCATGGCATCTCATAACTGTGTCAGTTATACTCCAGGTATTAGAACAGATGATTTTTTTCAGAGAGTTCAGCATGTACCATCTTGAGATAGGTACCGTTTTGAGATATGTACAATTTTTCAGATATGTTCCATTTTGAGATAAGTACCATTTTGAGATGAGTACCTTTCACAGATACATACCATCTTGAGATAAGTAACATTTTGAGATATTACCATTCTCAGATATGTACCATCTTTAGATAAGTAACATTTGTGGATATGTACCATCTTCAGATTGGTACCATTCTCACATATATACCACTCTTTGATACGTGTCATCTTATGACTTGTTATCTGTCAAACTTACAGCTCCAGAATGCCACACAGCCATATCCCAGAACAATGATGAGGAAAGAACGGAAAATTGTTGGCTGGTCACAAAACTTACTAGAGAATGGCTCAGCAGAGGTAGGTCAAGGTCACATATTCAGGTCCGGGTCATTGGGTTTATTGAGTATCATCTATACTGATAAGTTATTAAGGGGTCGGGTCCAGAGGGCTGGTAAAAAATCAACTTTGAAAAAAATCATTTTTTTTTTAATTTAAATTGAATTTTATTAACTTAAATCAACTAATGATAAATTATTAATTTCCTCAATTTTTATTAACTAAATTAACAGTTTTTGTAATATAGATTATTATTATAGTATGTAAAATTATTTTAGAGAGTAAAAGGTACTATATAAGGAACTAAATAGAAAGTTTTTGTAATTAAAATGTGACCATTAGCAACATTATTTCCCACTGGTCATTTCAGACTGATCATGTACTATTACCCTATAACATGCTTGTCTACTTACATTTCATGACCCATTACCAAACAAAATTAAATTGAAATAATAAAATCCTGTAAAATACAATGTTTGAATGAACTGTCGGTCTTTTCTATTTAGTTTTAGTTTACAAAAATATTTGTGGCATGTTTACCCCATGCAAACATTACTGGTTTGTAATTAAGTTATTCATTAAGATTACAAAAATAGTTCAGCATCTATAAACTATATATTGTCAGCTTATTTACAAAATAATCCAGCATTGGAAATAGACAGGGTACCAGATCAGTACATCTTCCTAATGTAAAACAGCTGAAAAGTTTATAATGCCCTGTCTAGGAGATTAACTGTAAAATTAACTTGAATTGCAGTGTTAAGTTTGAATTATGTAACATGGCCAGAGGGTCAAAGTTTAAACATTTTCTGTAAAAGTTTGGTGCACAATTTTATACTGAAGAGTGATATGGAATGTTTCAACATATCATTTTCAGCCAAATTGTGATAAATGACCTTTCAGGGTCAAAGGACTTAAAGTATTTATACAGTACCACACATTCATTTGAGTTTATCATATACCTGTAAGTGATCTTTCATATAAAGAAGGTTGAGAGATATTGAAACCTGCTTAGGTGGCAGTTTATCACACTTGATTAGTTTTCTTCTGCACATGCGCAGATCAACATGTGATAACCAGTCTATGGAGCAGCATGTCACAAGAATCCATACTTTATCCCCCACCTCCCATCCTCCATCCTCTGTCAAATTACAGTTGTATGCTGGTCAACCTGGCTTTCCTTTATTGGTGTAATTTAGCCAGCAATGTTTCTTTCTTTTGTGCTCCATATTGCACCTCATTATGATATATACTGCTTGATTTCTATGCCTTAATGTTTTTATGCTGGGGTAGCCCATTTTGGTTCCCCCGTCACTATGTCATGTGTTTATTATTATAATGTACCACTTCATGTTTAAGTTCACCTGGCAGTACCCACTGGGAGGCTTTAATACATGATAATAACTAACTGGAACATATTAATGTTCTCACACAGGCCATCTTTCACTTTGTTTAGTTTTATGCCAGGTATGATGGACATTTAATTTGGGTCATTGTAAGAAATAACATAAGTGACAAACCTTGTTTTCTGTCTTTGTTTGAATGAATAAATGGGTGTGTGGTTGTATAAATGAATTAATGTCATCATACATAACTGAATATTCTCCTAGAAGACATTCAGTGGTTAATGCATGGATCTGTGTTAGTCCTGTTCAATAATATTTGTTGAAATATTTGATTTACAGAAAGATTCATTTCCTTAAAGTTATTTTTTTAACATATGATCAACCAAATTGAAATAATATAAATGTCATTGTTGTCAGGCAAATTCAATGGCTTCCTGGAACATAACAGGAGACTGGGCAGTGTGTGAGGGAGGGTACCAGACTGAGCGATCATTCAAAACATCGCACATGGAATGTCGGAAATACCAGGAAGTGGATCTTACTGAAACATTCAATCCTGAATATCTTGATACAGCACCAAGTATACAAGTAGGTGTACATATACTGTAATTAAGTGTAAAGGTCCTTAATATCTCAAAACATTACCCAGTAAACAGCTAGGTGTACATACACTACAAGTCCTAGATATCTCAGCAATTAGCAATCTAAAAACAACTCCATTCAAGGTTCCAGAATCAATTTGTAAGAAAAGAAACAATGAGACTGAGGTTTTATATTTTGATCCTATTAATACCCTAGTGAGATTTTTGGGTATTATTTTGTAATCCTACAAGTACCCTAGTGAGATTTTGAGGTATTATATTGTAATCTTGCATGTGCCCTTGTGAGATTTTGAGGTTTTATATTGTAATCTTGCATGTGCCCTTGTGAGATTTTGAGGTATTATTTTGTGATCCTGGAAGTACCCTAGTGAGATTTTGAGGTATTATTTTGTAATCCTGCAAGTACCCTTGTGAGATTTTAAGTTTTAATATTGTAATCTTGCATGTGCCCTCGTGAGATTTTGAGGTATTATATTTGGGTCCTGCTAGTTCCCTTGTGAGATTTTGAGGTATTATATTTTGAACCTCCTAGTTCCCTTGTGGGAGTTTGAGGTATTATATTTTGAACCTGCAAGTACCCTTGTGAGATTTTGAGGTATTATATTTTGAACCTGCTAGTTCCCTTGTGAGATTTTGAGGTATTATATTTTGGTCCTGCTAGTTCCCTTGTGAGATTTTGAGGTATTATATTTTGAACCTGCTAGTTCCCTTGTGGGATTTTGAGGTATTATATTTTGAACCTGCTAGTTCCCTTGTGAGATTTTGAGGGATTATATTTTGGTCCTGCTAGTTCCCTTGTGAGATTTTGAGGTATTATATTTGGTACCTGCTAGTTCCGTTGTGGGATTTTGAGGTATTATATTTTGGTCCTGCTAGTTCCCCTGAGAGATTTTGAGGTATTATATTCGATCATGCAAGTACCCTTGTGAGATTTTGAGGTATTATATTTTGATTCTGCTATTTCTGTTGTGAGATTTTGAGGTATTATATTTTGATCCTGCAAGTACCCTCGTGAGATTTTGAGGTATTATATTTTGATCCTGCAAGTACCCTCGTGAGATTTTGAGGTATTATATTTTGATCCTGCAAGTGCCCTAGTGAGATTTTGAGGTATTATATTTTAATCCTGCAAGTACCCTAGTGAGATTTTGAGGTATTATATTTTGATCCTGCAAGTACCCTTGTGAGATTTTGAGGTATTATATTTGGATCCTGCAAGTACCCTTATGAGATTTTGAGGTATTATATTTTGATCCTGCAAGTACCCTAGTGAGATTTTGAGGTATTATATTTGGTCCTGCTAGTTTTGAACCTGCTAGTTCCCTTGTGGGATTTTGAGGAATTATATTTTGGTCCTGCTAGTTCCCTTGTGAGATTTTGAGGTATTATATTTGATCCTGCAAGTACCCTTGTGAGATTTTGAGGTATTATATTTTGATCCTGCTATTTCCCTTGTGAGATTTTGAGGTATTATATTTTGATCCTGAAAGTACCCTAGTAAGATTTTGAGGTATTATATTTTAATCCTGCAAGTACCCTAGTGAGATTTGAGGTATTATATTTTGATCCTGCAAGTATATTTTAATCCTGCAAGTACCCTCATGAGATTTTGAGGTATTATATTTTGATCCTGCAAGTACCCTAGTGAGATTTTGAGGTATTATATTTTGATCCTGCAAGTACCCTTGTAAGATTTTGAGGTATTATATTTTGATCCTGCAAGTACCCTAGTGAGATTTTGAGGTATTATATTTTGATCCTGCTATTTCCCTAGTGAGATTTTGGGGTATTATATTTGGTTCCTGCAAGTACCCTAGTGAGATTTTCAGATATTATATTCTGATCCTGCAAGTACCCTTGTTGGATTTTGAGGTATTATATTTTGATCCTGATTTCCCTTGTGAGATTCTGAGGTATTATATTTTGAACCTGCAAGTACCCATGTGAGATTTTGAGGTATTATATTTTGATCCTGCTATTTCCCTTGTGAGATTTTGAAGTATTATATTTTGATCCTGCAAGTACCCTAGTGAGATATTGAGGTATTATATTTTAATCCAGCAAGTACCCTAGTGAGATTTTGAGGTATTATATTTTGATCCCGCAAGTACCCTAGTGAGATTTTGAGGTATTATATTTTGATCCTGTAAGTACCCTAGTGAGATTTTGAGGTATTATATTTTGATCCTGCAAGTACCGTAGTGAGATTTTGAGGTATTATATTTGGATCCTGCAAGTACCCTAGTGAGATTTTGAGGTATTATATTTTGATCCTGCAGGTACCCTAGTGAGATTTTGAGGTATTATATTTTGGTCCTGCTAGTTCCCTTGTGAGATTTTGAGGTATTACATTTTGGTCCTGCTAGTTCCCCTGAGAGATTTTGAGGTATTATATTCGATCATGCAAGTACCCTTGTGAGATTTTGAGGTATTATATTTTGATCCTGCAAGTACCCTAGTGAGATTTTGAGGTATTATATTTTGGTCCTGCTAGTTCCCTTGTGAGATTTTGAGGTATTACATTTTGAACCTGCTAGTTCCCTTGTGGGATTTTGAGGTATTATATTTTGAACCTGCTAGTTCCCTTGTGAGATTTGGAGGTATTATATTTTGGTCCTGCTAGTTCCCTTGTGAGATTTTGAGGTATTATATTTCGTACCTGCTAGTTCCGTTGTGGGATTTTGAGGTATTATATTTTGGTCCTGCTAGTTCCCCTGAGAGATTTGGAGGTATTATATTTTGGTCCTGCTAGTTCCCTTGTGAGATTTTGAGGTATTATATTTTGAACCTCCTAGTTCCCTTGTGGGAGTTTGAGGTATTATATTTTGAACCTGCAAGTACCCTTGTGAGATTTTGAGGTATTATATTTTGAACCTGCTAGTTCCCTTGTGAGATTTTGAGGTATTATATTTTGGTCCTGCTAGTTCCCTTGTGAGATTTTGAGGTATTATATTTTGAACCTGCTAGTTCCCTTGTGGGATTTTGAGGTATTATATTTTGAACCTGCTAGTTCCCTTGTGAGATTTTGAGGGATTATATTTTGGTCCTGCTAGTTCCCTTGTGAGATTTTGAGGTATTATATTTGGTACCTGCTAGTTCCGTTGTGGGATTTTGAGGTATTATATTTTGGTCCTGCTAGTTCCCCTGAGAGATTTTGAGGTATTATATTCGATCATGCAAGTACCCTTGTGAGATTTTGAGGTATTATATTTTGATTCTGCTATTTCTGTTGTGAGATTTTGAGGTATTATATTTTGATCCTGCAAGTACCCTCGTGAGATTTTGAGGTATTATATTTTGATCCTGCAAGTACCCTCGTGAGATTTTGAGGTATTATATTTTGATCCTGCAAGTGCCCTAGTGAGATTTTGAGGTATTATATTTTAATCCTGCAAGTACCCTAGTGAGATTTTGAGGTATTATATTTGGTCCTGCTAGTTTTGAACCTGCTAGTTCCCTTGTGGGATTTTGAGGAATTATATTTTGGTCCTGCTAGTTCCCTTGTGAGATTTTGAGGTATTATATTTGATCCTGCAAGTACCCTTGTGAGATTTTGAGGTATTATATTTTGATCCTGCTATTTCCCTTGTGAGATTTTGAGGTATTATATTTTGATCCTGAAAGTACCCTAGTAAGATTTTGAGGTATTATATTTTAATCCTGCAAGTACCCTAGTGAGATTTGAGGTATTATATTTTGATCCTGCAAGTATATTTTAATCCTGCAAGTACCCTCATGAGATTTTGAGGTATTATATTTTGATCCTGCAAGTACCCTAGTGAGATTTTGAGGTATTATATTTTGATCCTGCAAGTACCCTTGTAAGATTTTGAGGTATTATATTTTGATCCTGCAAGTACCCTAGTGAGATTTTGAGGTATTATATTTTGATCCTGCTATTTCCCTAGTGAGATTTTGGGGTATTATATTTGGTTCCTGCAAGTACCCTAGTGAGATTTTCAGATATTATATTCTGATCCTGCAAGTACCCTTGTTGGATTTTGAGGTATTATATTTTGATCCTGATTTCCCTTGTGAGATTCTGAGGTATTATATTTTGAACCTGCAAGTACCCATGTGAGATTTTGAGGTATTATATTTTGATCCTGCTATTTCCCTTGTGAGATTTTGAAGTATTATATTTTGATCCTGCAAGTACCCTAGTGAGATATTGAGGTATTATATTTTAATCCAGCAAGTACCCTAGTGAGATTTTGAGGTATTATATTTTGATCCCGCAAGTACCCTAGTGAGATTTTGAGGTATTATATTTTGATCCTGCAAGTACCCTAGTGAGATTTTGAGGTATTATATTTTGATCCTGCAAGTACCGTAGTGAGATTTTGAGGTATTATATTTGGATCCTGCAAGTACCCTAGTGAGATTTTGAGGTATTATATTTTGATCCTGCAGGTACCCTAGTGAGATTTTGAGGTATTATATTTTGGTCCTGCTAGTTCCCTTGTGAGATTTTGAGGTATTACATTTTGGTCCTGCTAGTTCCCCTGAGAGATTTTGAGGTATTATATTCGATCATGCAAGTACCCTTGTGAGATTTTGAGGTATTATATTTTGATCCTGCAAGTACCCTAGTGAGATTTTGAGGTATTATATTTTGGTCCTGCTAGTTCCCTTGTGAGATTTTGAGGTATTACATTTTGAACCTGCTAATTCCCTTGTGGGATTTTGAGGTATTATATTTTGAACCTGCTAGTTCCCTTGTGAGATTTGGAGGTATTATATTTTGGTCCTGCTAGTTCCCTTGTGAGATTTTGAGGTATTATATTTCGTACCTGCTAGTTCCGTTGTGGGATTTTGAGGTATTATATTTTGGTCCTGCTTGTTCCCCTGAGAGATTTTGAGGTATTATATTCGATCATGCAAGTACCCTTGTGAGATTTTGAGGTATTATATTTTGATCCTGCTATTTCCCTTGTGAGATTTTGAGGTATTATATTTTGATCCTGCAAGTACCCTTGTGAGATTTTGAGGTATTATATTTTGATCCTGCAAGTACCCTAGTGAGATTTTGAGGTATTATATTTTGATCCTGCAAGTGCCCTAGAGAGATTTTGAGGTATTATATTTTAATCCTGCAAGTACCCTAGTGAGATTTGAGGTATTATATTTTGATCCTGCAAGTACCCTTGTGAGATTTTGAGGTATTATATTTTGATCCTGCAAGTACCCTAGTGAGATTTTGAGGTATTATATTTGGATCCTGCAAGTATCCTAGTGAGATTTTGAGGTATTATATTTTGATCCTGCAAGTACCCTAGTGAGATTTTGAGGTATTATATTTGGTCCTGCTAGTTTTGAACCTGCTAGTTCCCTTGTGGGATTTTGAGGTATTATATTTTGGTCCTGCTAGTTCCCTTGTGAGATTTTGAGGTATTATATTTGATCCTGCAAGTACCCTTGTGAGATTTTGAGGTATTATATTTTGATCCTGCTATTTCCCTTGTGAGATTTTGAGGTATTATATTTTGATCCTGCAAGTACCCTAGTGAGATTTTGAGGTATTATATTTTGATCCTGCAAGTACCCTAGTGAGATTTTGAGGTATTATATTTTGATCCTGCAAGTACCCTAGTGAGATTTTGAGGTATTATATTTTGATCCTGCAAGTACCCTAGTGAAATTTTGAGGTATTATATTTTCATCCTGCAAGTACCCTAGTGAGATTTTGAGGTATTATATTTTGATCCTGCAAGTAACATTGTGAGATTTTGAGGTATTATATTTTGATCCTGCTTTTTCCCTTGTGAGATTTTGAGGTATTATATTTTGATCCTGCAAGTACCCTAGTAAGATTTTGAGGTATTATATTTTAATCCTGCAAGTACCCTAGTGAGATTTGAGGTATTATATTTTGATCCTGCAAGTATATTTTAATCCTGCAAGTACCCTCATGAGATTTTGAGGTATTATATTTTGATCCTGCAAGTACCCTAGTGAGATTTTGAGGTATTATATTTTGATCCTGTAAGTACCCTTGTAAGATTTTGAGGTATTATATTTTGATCCTGCAAGTACCCTAGTGAGATTTTGAGGTATTATATTTTGATCCTGCTATTTCCCTAGTGAGATTTTGGGGTATTATATTTGGTTCCTGCAAGTACCCTAGTGAGATTTTGAGATATTATATTTTGATCCTGCAAGTACCCTTGTTGGATTTTGAGGTATTATATTTTGATCTGCTATTTCCCTTGTGAGATTTTGAGGTATTATATTTTGAACCTGCAAGTACCCATGTGAGATTTTGAGGTATTATATTTTGATCCTGCTATTTCCCTTGTGAGATTTTGAAGTATTATATTTTGATCCTGCAAGTACCCTAGTGAGATATTGAGGTATTATATTTTAATCCTGCAAGTACCCTAGTGAGATTTTGAGGTATTATATTTTGATCCCGCAAGTACCCTGTGAGATTTTGAGGTATTATATTTTGATCCTGCAAGTACCCTTGTGAGATATTGAGGTATTTTATTTTAATCCTGCAAGTACCCTAGTGAGATTTTGAGGTATTATATTTTGATCCCGCAAGTACCCTTGTGAGATTTTGAGGTATTATATTTTGAACCTGCCAGTACCCTCGTGAGATTTTGAGGTATTATATTTTAATCCTGCAAGTGCCCTAGTGAGATTTTGAGGTATTATATTTTGATCCTGCAAGTACCCTAGTGAGATTTTGAGGTATTATATTTTGATCCTGCAAGTACCCTTGTGGGATTTTGAGGTATTATATTTTGATCCTGATTTCCCTTGTGAGATTTTGAGGATTTATATTTTGAACCTGCAAGTACCCTTGTGAGATTTTGAGATATTATATTTTGATCCTGCAATTACCCTAGTGAGATTTTGAGGTATTATATTTTGATCCTGCAAGTACCCTTGTGGGATTTTTAGGTATTATATTTTGATCCTGCTATTTCCCTAGTGAGATTTTGGGGTATTATATTTGGTTCCTGCAAGTACCCTAGTGAGATTTTGAGATATTATATTTTGATCCTGCAAGTACCCTTGTTGGATTTTGAGGTATTATATTTTGATCTGCTATTTCCCTTGTGAGATTTTGAGGTATTATATTTTGAACCTGCAAGTACCCATGTGAGATTTTGAGGTATTATATTTTGATCCTGCTATTTCCCTTGTGAGATTTTGAAGTATTATATTTTGATCCTGCAAGTACCCTAGTGAGATATTGAGGTATTATATTTTAATCCTGCAAGTACCCTAGTGAGATTTTGAGGTATTATATTTTGATCCCGCAAGTACCCTGTGAGATTTTGAGGTATTATATTTTGATCCTGCAAGTACCCTAGTGAGATATTGAGGTATTTTATTTTAATCCTGCAAGTACCCTAGTGAGATTTTGAGGTATTATATTTTGATCCCGCAAGTACCCTTGTGAGATTTTGAGGTATTATATTTTGAACCTGCCAGTACCCTCGTGAGATTTTGAGGTATTATATTTTAATCCTGCAAGTGCCCTAGTGAGATTTGGAGGTATTATATTTTGATCCTGCAAGTACCCTAGTGAGATTTTGAGGTATTATATTTTATTCCTGCAAGTACCCTTGTGGGATTTTGAGGTATTATATTTTGATCCTGATTTCCCTTGTGAGATTTTGAGGATTTATATTTTGAACCTGCAAGTACCCTTGTGAGATTTTGAGATATTATATTTTGATCCTGCAATTACCCTAGTGAGATTTTGAGGTATTATATTTTGATCCTGCAAGTACCCTTGTGGGATTTTTAGGTATTATATTTTGATCCTGCTATTTCCCTTGTGAGATTTTGAGGTATTATATTTTGAATCTGCAAGTACCCTAGTGAGATTTTAAGGTATTATATTTGGATCCTGCAAGTACCCTAGTGAGATTTTGAGGTATTATATTTTGATCCTGCAAGTACCCTAGTGAGATTTTGAGGTATTATATTTTGGTCCTGCTAGTTTTGAACCTGCTAGTTCCCTTGTTGGATTTTGAGGTATTATATTTTGGTCCTGCTAGTTCCCTTGTGAGATTTTGAGGTATTATATTTTAATCCTGCAAGTACCCTAGTGATATTTTGAGGTATTATATTTGGATCCTGCAAGTACCCTTGTGAGATTTTGAGGTATTATATTTTGATCCTCCAAGTACCCTAGTGAGATTTTGAGGTTTTATATTTTGATCCTGCAAGTACCCTTTTGGGATTTTGAGGTATTATATTTTAATCCTGCAAGTGCCCTTGTGGGATTTTGAGGTATTATATTTTGATCCTGCAAGTACCCTAGTGAGATTTTGAGGTATTATATTTTGATCCTGCAAGTACCCTTGTGGGATTTTGAGATATTATATTTTTATCCTGCTATTTCCCTTGTGAGATTTTGAGGTATTATATTTTGAACCTGCCAGTACCCTCGTGAGATTTAGAGGTATTATATTTTGATCCTGCAAGTACCCTAGTGAGATTTTGAGGTATTATATTTTGATCCTGCAAGTACCCTAGTGAGATTTTGAGGTATTATATTTTGATCCTGCAAGTACCCTAGTGAGATTTTGAGGTATTATATTTTGATCCTGCAAGTACCCTAGTGAGATTTTGAGGTATTATATTTGGATCCTGCAAGTACCCTAGTGAGATTTTGAGGTATTATATTTTGATCCTGCAAGTACCCTAGTGAGATTTTGAGGTATTATATTTGGATCCTGCAAGTACCCTAGTGAGATTTTGAGGTATTATATTTTGATCCTGCAAGTACCCTAGTGAGATTTTGAGGTATTATATTTTGATCCTGCAAGTACCCTAGTGAGATTTTGAGGTATTATATTTTGATCCTGCAAGTACCCTTGTGAGATTTTGAGGTATTATATTTTGATCCTGCAAGTACCCTAGTGAGATTTTGAGGTATTATATTTTGATCCTGCAAGTACCCTAGTGAGATTTTGAGGTATTATATTTTGATCCTGCAAGTACCCTAGTGAGATTTTGAGGTATTATATTTTAATCCTGCAAGTACCCAATGAGATTTTGAGGTATTATATTTTGATCCTGCAAGTACCCTAGTGAGATTTTGAGGTATTATATTTTAATCCTGCAAGTACCCTAGTGAGATTTTGAGGTATTATATTTTGATCCTGCAAGTACCCTAGTGAGATTTTGAGGTATTATATTTTAATCCTGCAAGTACCCTAGTGAGATTTTGAGGTATTATATTTTGATCCTGCAAGTACCCTAGTGAGATTTTGAGGTATTATATTTTGATCCTGCAAGTACCCTAGTGAGATTTTGAGGTATTATATTTTAATCCTGCAAGTACCCTTGTGAGATTTTGAAGTATTATATTTTGATCCTGCAAGTACCCTTGTGAGATTTTGAGGTATAATATTTTGATCCTGCAAGTACCCTAGTGAGATTTTGAGGTATTATATTTTGATCCTGCAAGTACCCTTGTGGGATTTTGAGGTATTATATTTTGATCCTGCAAGTACCCTAGTGTGATTTTGAGGTATTATATTTTAATCCTGCAAGTACCCTTGTGAGATTTTGAAGTATTATATTTTGATCCTGCAAGTACCCTTTTGAGATTTTGAGGTATTATATTTTAATCCTGCAAGTACCCTTGTGAGATTTTGAAGTATTATATTTTGATCCTGCAAGTACCCTTTTGAGATTTTGAGGTATTGTATTGTGATCTCGTGACTTTATTTCAGGTGTCTGAGTGGTACAAAGAAGGTGTAATTGGTGGAGGTTACTACGAGTTCAAGGTCACACTGCTGTCAGGAAGTGGAAACGTGAGCTGTTTAGATCCACAATTTAAAAAGAAATTGACAAAACTAAGAAATGAATATTTATGAAATCTGAAATAATATGCGATTATCTATTAATTAGCTCATAATGATTACATTTTACAGAATTTTCAATATTTGTGATGACTGTGCCAGACCAGTCATAATAATAAAATTCTTCAGCATAACAAAATAATCTCAAAATAACAAAATGTACAACAAATCTTTACATTCAATGTGATGGACCCCTGGTTATCAGTACCACATGTTGTAGATCATAACTAAGTATGAAACTGGGATGATTGGGAAAATCTACAAGAACCAGGCCTGGCAGCAAGCAGCCCATACATTCACAGGATATGGTGCTGGTGTACGGCGAGTTGGAGTAGAGTCCATGGGTAGGAAAGACCTCATGTTAATTCTTGTAAAATTTTATATGTTCTGACTAAAAGAGCATATTGGGATTGGATCAGGGAAGTTTATTTAGTGCAAACCAAACATTGTGTTTCTTATGTATAAGTCAATGTATATCATAAAAAAATGGAGACATAGCCATGACATGTTTATTAAATATAAAATGAGAGCAAAAAAGATGCATTTTAATTTCTCTGGCTGCTAATTTCCAAACATATTGCCCATTTTGTCTCTGAAAGTGTTTGTTTTGTCTCTGAGTCAGTCATGTGTGCTACGCTGTTATAGATTGATGTCAACTTTCTCTTTTAGCTGGATGTTTTGTGTATATTGGTAACCATTAATTTGTGTTTAATGTAAAATCAAGGTATTCTCACAAACATGAAATAAAAGAGAATATAACAGGATGTTATAACTAGCACCATGAACTGTCACTTTGTATACTCATCTTCCTGCATTCTGTATCATAGAAGGGCTGCTTAGAAATCTAGAGTATTTATTTGAATGCTATGTGAGCACATGTTGAACATTGGTTCTTGAATGAAAACTAATGAATTATGATGTAATTTCATGTTCAGAATGCATTTAAAGATTTGTTCTTTCCCTTGTAAGATAAGTGACATTGAATGATTTATCTACATGGCCAGGCAAAGATGACAAGTTCTGGGCCGGACACTATGGAACGATCATGTCTAATGCCATTCTACGAGTAAAACGGGAGACCACAGCAGCTGATGATGACTCCTTTGTCGATATTAATCAGGTAAAAATATTCTGCCAGATATCCTTGTCTTCAGCCAGATATCCTGGTCTTCAGCCAGATATCCTGGTCTTTGATTACATATTATGGCATTACAGAATTTTACTGCTAGTGAAGCAGACAGTTGTCTAAAATGTAAAAGCATGTCATATACAGTTTATAATCAGTTTTATTATTAAAGGAGTTCCACCATGTGGACTTAAGAAGGTCACCACTTGACTTAGCCATAATCCTTCACCTCGTTGTTTCTCGACACGGTTTAAATTTGAAACAGCCCCTTTGGAAACCCCCTTCCCATGGTGCCTCACTCGAGCAACCTAGCAACTGAGTGTTTGTTTATACTTTATTATCCTGGCTCCGTGTCACCCTGCAAGGTAGTCGACAAGAAACTTTGACCAGTGACACGTGGCCCACTGTCAGCATTGAGTGCACTAATGGGCCTCAGATCCTGACACGGTACAGTGAGTGGTATTTAATTAGTAATTATGTCAAAGCCCCAGCCTACGAGCAGCCGAGGATTATGGCCACTCAGTTGAGTCATGTCAATTATGCCTTTCTTGGGAGCAAAAAGATTGGAAAAGATAGGAGGCCGACTTCCAGTCACAGGCCTCACACAGCTCTAGTTCTAAGAAAAAAGATACCTCATCCAGTTCACGTCACAGGGGGAGGGGGAGCTAAGTCTAGGTCAGGGCCAGACAGGCAGAGGTCTAAGTCCTCCGACCAACAGGCAGTCAAGTTTCAATTAGCGCCCCCCACCTTAGTTCTGGCCAGTTCCCTTGATAGGGTGCCTCCTCCAGCCTTTATGCGTGTGCTCTCCCTGTCACAAGGAATGCCTGTGACAACCAGCAAGCCCAGGAGGAGACTATCACAAGAGAATCTTTTAAAGCTATGATGTCATCTGTTCAGGCAAGCTTTTGTCAGGGAACAGCGCCTGATTATGAGTCTGGCTGCTGTCCTGAAGAGAGGTAGTTTGGGCTCAGTGCAAGTCTGGTTTAGGACTACCTTGCAAACGTACCCTTGTTTAAACGGCTTGCGGTGAGTCACAAACCTCCAGCTGTCAGGGAGGCTTTGTTCTCACATAAACCAGTGAGATCTACCTGTTTGGAGTTTGGGGCTCCTACCAAAGAATTCCTGGACCACCATAGGGCGTTTGTTTTGGGGGAGATCTCGCCTCTCACGGGCAGAGAGATTAACCCACCAAAGCTGTGGTCAGTTGTGACCTCCACAACACTATAAACAGACTAACCCCCTACCTGACCTTCCTGATGGTACCGTCCAAGGCCAAGCGCCATGACACCAGCTTAGATCATGACCCCTCTCACTCAGTCACAAGACACTGCATCAGATTCGTCCATGGCTGATTTAGAAACCTTTGCTCGCTACGCGGCAGGCTTGCTGAATGACTGACAGGCCCTGATCAGTCTTTTATCCTATGACCATGCCCAGGAGACTGACAGATGTAGTTCAGAGTCTCCTGCCTAACTTTCAGGAATTAAACCTGACCATTTTGCGTTTAGTGGAGAATATCATTCTCCCACGCCGGGAAATGGTACGTTGTTCTCTAAGACGTCAGTCTCCAAGTCTGCACACCTCAGAGCTGCAGGTGTTGTATATCAACCTTTCACTGGAAACTCACTCTTTGGTAGCCAGTTGAAAGAGGTTTCAGCTGGGCAATGCCTGGTTCAGAAAGAGAAGTAGGTTCGAGTGGTTCCTCCTGCCCAGCAGTTTATGGATCTGCTCCAGTCCAGGAGGCGGCCTAAACACTTTGCCGGTGTTCACCATGTCACCAATGGCCATGTACCGATAGGGAAGTTCCGCGCAGCTGTCAGTCCTTTCCAACAGGTGGCAAACGCCGCTCCCATCCCTTGTGGAAAGAAGGTAGGGGTCTTCCCCTTAGCCACAGGACTGAAGCCAGGCCTGTAGGAGGCTGGCTCCGTTTTTTATTTTCTGAGGGATGGCATCAAATTACCTGCAACCAGTTCTTTTTACGCACCATTCGGCATGATTTATTCATAAAGTTTGCACACATGCCTCCTGGCACAATGGAGCCAAGCCTGATCGTGGTGTTGTCAGGTTCAGTAGAGAGAGCAGCACTGGAGGAGGAAATCCTCAAAAATGCACCAGAAATTAGCGGTAAGGGTAGTAGATCCCCAATCTCCTTGATTTTACTCACATCTTTTCTTGTACAGGAATAGAACAGCAAGTGGCGGGCGATTATCAGTCTCAAGACCCTAAACTCCTACGTAGAGGCCCTCGAGTTTCGAATGCACAATGTCAACTCAGTGCTTCAAATGATAAGTCAAGGGGACTGGGCATTTATGCAAGACCTAAAAGACGTTTACTTCCATTTCAGATTCACATGGGTTCTCAACCCTTCATACGCTTCCCTAAGCAGGAACAAGTTTACCAGTTCCAAGCTCCCTAAGCAAGAACAAGTTTACCAGTTCCAAGCTCCCTAAGCAAGAACAAGTTTACCAGTTCCAAGCTCCCTAAGCAAGAACAAGTTTACCAGTTCCAAGCTCCCTAAGCAAGAACAAGTTTACCAGTTCCAAGCTCCCTAAGCAAGAACAAGTTTACCAGTTCCAAGCTCCCTAAGCAAGAACAAGTTTACCAGTTCCAAGCTCCCTAAGCAAGAACAAGTTTACCAGTCCCAAGCTCCCTAAGCAAGAACAAGTTTACCAGTTCCAAGCTCCCTAAGCAAGAACAAGTTTACCAGTTCCAAGCTCCCTAAGCAAGAACAAGTTTACCAGTTCCAAGCTCCCTAAGCAAGAACAAGTTTACCAGTTCCAAGCTCCCTAAGCAAGAACAAGTTTACCAGTTCCAAGCTCCCTAAGCAAGAACAAGTTTACCAGTTCCAAGCTCCCTAAGCAAGAACAAGTTTACCAGTTCCAAGCTCCCTAAGCAAGAACAAGTTTACCAGTTCCAAGCTCCCTAAGCAAGAACAAGTTTACCAGTTCCAAGCTCCCTAAGCAAGAACAAGTTTACCAGTTCCAAGCTCCCTAAGCAAGAACAAGTTTACCAGTTCCAAGCTCCCTAAGCAAGAACAAGTTTACCAGTTCCAAGCTCCCTAAGCAAGAACAAGTTTACCAGTTCCAAGCTCTCCCGTTTAGGCTGAGCCTGGCACAAGGGTTTCTTTTTTCTCAACTAGTGGAACTAGTTGCTCTACATTTTAAAGCCAGGGGTATCTCAGTGACAAATTACCTGGACGATTGGTTAATACATCCATGACCTCATTCCTTCACAAATAGAGATCATACTGCAGACAGTACAATCTCTCAGGTTTATCCTCAACCCTGAGAAATCACTCCTGGACTATTCCAGAAAGGTACATTTCTTTGGGATGCATCTCGATCCTGCTAGGGATATATAAATTTTCAAGGAGGAACCGCACTTGGTAGCTTTTAGTGGATGGCCTCCCTCTTCTCTGGTTTTCAGATCCCTCAAACTAGACATTGCAACCCGCCACATAGAGGGAGTCCCAAATGCAAATTGCAGACACGCTGTCATGCAGTACGTCTCCGCTTCCCAGATAGTGACAATTGCACCTGGCTCTAGCCCAGGGATTGTTTGCGATATGTGGTTTTCCAGAGGTTGATCTGTTTGCCTCAGAACTCAATTATAAGCTCCCTCAGTTAGTGTCTCTAGCCTTGTCCCACAGAGTGATCAGGACAAATGCATTCCATCTTCAGTGGGATTTCAGTTCCTGTATGGGTTCCCATCAGCAAATCTAGATCCGCACGTTCTGGAATGCCTCTGGTCATCCAGGGAGCTGAGCTTAATCAGGATTCTCCAAATACACTGACAAGCTCTGTAGTGGCCCAGTCTCCTGGACCTCCTCATAGATTGGTCCAGGTGTCTACCCATGTGTCCCGATGTCCTTTGTCAGGGTCAGTTCCGAAGGTCAAAGAGCATTGCCCGTCTGCACACTTGTCTCTTATCATCAAACACCTGTGCCAGGCAGGCTTTTCAAGAGAAGTGGCCCAGGTCATCATGTAGAGGATTTTCAAACAAAGCCTATGACTCTTGCTGGCTTGTTTTTAGCTCAGCTGACTGTAAGTCATCTGAGCTATAGCAATCACTCTTTGTCCATAGTCCGTCCGGCCATCCGGCTGTCTGTCCGCTAACAAGGCACAAATTGTTACCACTGGACCTGGAATTTTCTAACTTTACATCCAGAGAGGTCCATGAAAAATCTCCTTGGAAATCTGGAATAAGGTCTCTGTTACCCATATTCTTCAAGCTATTGGGCTCCAAAGTACCCCCCAGAATAATGAAATATTTGATACAAAAGCTCAAATATATGAACAACTAATGCATTGATCACCATGATTTTTTGCATGGATATTGATCATGTAGTGTTTCATCAGTTTCTGCAGAATGGTGGCGCCACATGTATTTTTTCCATTTATTATGGTTTTTTTTCTCTATTTTTGAGACCTCAAAAGATGCGGTCATCTATTAACATGGCACAAATCGTAACAACGAGACCTAGAACCTTCTTTCTTGACAAGCTGGGAGGCCCATGAAAAGTCTCAATTGAAACCTTAAATTAGATCTCTGTCACTCATATTGTCCGAGCTATGGGGCTCAGAGGTACCCCCCAGAATAATTGAAAATTTGATACCAAAGTATGGGAACAAATCATAACCATGGGGCCCAGAATCTTCTTACTTAACATGCTGAGAGTTCCTCAAAAGTTCTCCCCAGAAACCTGAAATTGGGTCACAGTGACCTATATATTCAGAGTTTTGGTGTATGTTTGAGCACCCCAAAAATAATGCAAAATACACACAAATTGCCAGATTCCTCATGAAAGGCTGGTTTGATTGTCATCAGATTTGTTGTGCTTATGGGTCTTGATGAACTTAAGCTAATATGCATGGAAAGTGATGCCATCTATCTTACTTAGATGTCTGTGCAAGGACATATTATCTACATATCAGGAGGCTGAGCGTCATGACCCATGGGTCACTTGTTCATGGAGTGGGCTGAAGGCCATCAGATAAATGTAGTCGAGCCATCCACCTAGGAGCTCATTGAATTTCATGTTTCTTTTTCAGTTACACATGTACTTGAAAAGTAATGTTCCAGCATTGATGCATTTACCTGGGGGGTTTATCCCATTGTACAGGTCACATAAGGCCTGTAGGCTTTGTTTAAAATTTGTTGAGTAACAAGCGGGTCTGTTGAAACCCACTCCTCCTTCCTGGCATTTGAGCTTGGTTCTTGACCATTTACAGTCCGCTCCTTATGATCTTCTTAAGAGTGCTCCACTTTTACACTTGTCCCATATGACAGCCTTCATTTTGGCCTAGGCGGGCTGCCACAAAGAGTTGCAAGCCCTTCTGGTGAACCCCACTTACACTCTTGTGGCTCAGGATGGCTCTTCTACCTCTCTTCGGTTAGCCCCAGACTTTTTCTTTAAGAACCAGCGTTCCTCTGATTCTGTTGTTTCCTGGCGCATCCTTGCCTTGCCCCATGGCACAATAGCAGCGTGGTAAACTGCCAAGTTCAGGCATTGTGCTATCACATCCGTGCGACTGCTCTGTTGTGCGGTGACCGCCAGTATCTGTTTATCCAGACAACTCAGCAGGGGGGTCAGTCTGAGTCCATAGAGGTCAGCCCCATTACAATCTCTTGATGGATCAAGGAGTCCGTAGTGAAGGCTGATGCCAGAGCGTTCCTCTCGTCCCTGTCGTCTTCAGGTTAATGCCCACAAGGTAAGGGCAGTGGCGACATCCCTCACAGTGGGTGTGGGGGGCTTCGTTTCAGACTTGCTTAAACAGGGCATTTGGGAGTGTTCTGACACCTTTCCTATGTTTTATCTTATGCGACAGGTGCTGTCCAATCAGCATTCAGAGAGGGGGGGGGGGGGGGGGGTTGTTGATGCTGTGTGTTGAAAGGGTTCTTCTTAGTGTTTGTCAGTTTCCCACCCTTGGTTTTGTCTTGTCGTTGGCTCAGTCAAGTGGTGACCTGCTTTAGTCCCCATAGTCCAGTTCTTCATGAACTGTAGTTCCAATAGTGGATGTGTAGGGTTCCCCCCCCCTTTTTTTTCTCTTTGGAATTTATTCTCTGTTGGTTTTCCCATGGAGGTTAATGAAGTATAAACAAACACTCAGTTGCTAGATTGCTAGGGTGAGGCTCCATTTGAAGGGGGTATCCAGAGGGGCTGTTTTGAATTTTAACCATGTCAGAAAACAAGAATTAGGGCTCAGTCAAATGATGACCTGCAAGTCCACTGCCAGAACTACAATTCACAAAAAGAATGGGTAAGTTCTGTGATATTAAACTCACACTTATTGGATTTTTTGGTACTGATGTTTACCTTGTGTCATTTATTCTCCCTTTTAAAATTATCATGTCATGGAAATTACCCTGAACCCTCAGGTTGAACTAGCTTGGTGTTAAATTTCTTACTGTACAGCAAATAAATAGTGTCTTTGATATGAGTGAGCTATGTTAAGAGTGGCTGTGTTTTATCAGAATTCAGCAGACAAGGCAAGTGTGGACAAACTGATCGCACAGGTTTTGTCTGACAACCAAGATCTGCTGGAGGAACTAACAGAGGATAAGCGTGAGTACATCGTCTTGTGATACCTCTGGCAATGAGTACATCATCATGTGATACATCTCCAAATATATACATCATCTTGTAATACCTTTAGCTGTTAAAACATCATCATATCATACCTCTAGCTGGGAGAACATCATCATTTCATGCCTCTAGCTGTAAGAACATCATCATGTCATACCTCTAGCTGTGAGAACATCATCTTGTAATACCTCTAGCTGTGAGGACATTATCTTGTAATACCTCTAGCTTTGAGTGCATCATAGTGTCATACCTCTAGCTGTGAGAACATCATCATGTCATACCTCTAGCTGTGAGTACATCATCTTGTAATACCTCTAGCTGTGAGTGCATCATAGTGTCATACCTCTAGCTGTGAGTACATCATCATGTCAACATCTAGCTGTAAGAACATCATCATGTCATACCTCTAGCTGTGAGAACATCATCATGTCATACCTCTAGCTGTGAGTACATCATCTTGTAATACCTCTAGCTGTGAGTGCATCATAGTGTCATACCTCTAGCTGTGAGTACATTATCTTGTTATACCTTTAGCAATGAGTACATCATCTTGTAAAACTTCTGGTTGTGAGTACCATAAAAGTCGGCCATTATTACAAGTCACACCCTGACTTTTATGATCCCTCTGGGGGAAAGCTGTTCAAGATTTCTTTCAGGAAAAGTCCAAAATATAGGTCACACCCACACTTCAGAGGCGTTCCAACCACCCTATACTTATGGAATTTAAGTTTCATTCCTTGCGGCCCAAGACTACAACCAACGCCCCTGTACTACTTACGTGGTTTTTGTTGTCAGGTAAGATTTGTATAGTGACAGAGTCAGCTGCATCAGATAACATTTTGTGCTGTGAAACGATGTCAATATTGCCGTTTCTTACTATGTTAAGTAACATTAGATTGCAAATAAAGCTAAATGATGTATTAATAGAATAAAGAGTCTGAAGCAAAATGCTATCACAATGGAGGAACTGTTTAAATCCTTAAAGATCGTCAAAAGTAGACTTTGATTAGACTATGATTAGTTTGCGCAAGATTGATGAGTCCCAATCCGCCACTTTGGGCATATTTTTAACTGACTGAAGACAACTGAAGGATGGATAGAATAATCAGGTTTGAATTTATTAACCTAATTTCTGAAACGGGTTCTAAAACTGAATTAAGTAACCATTGAATTAATTGTTACAACTTACCATCAAGGCGCGGCACATGCACAGTATTACTGAAATGACTGAAATATGTCAGTCAACAAACGAATAATGAACGCTTTTTTGACTGATCAGTTAAATGTAAAATAAACACCATTTAATTTACTTGTATTATATTTACTGTGTCTAATTATTTTATTCTGTCATTATATTTTGAAAGTCCAATTTCCATCGTTATAAGTGATTATGTTCAAATGGCTAGGATGTCTGGCAACCTCAGCCACGGTGAACCAGATCCGTCATGACACCAAACGATGTCGGTTCACTCAAATTTAGGTACGCATGCGGCAATTTCAGTAAATATAATATATACATGTACCTGTAGGGTGTTTGTTATTTTACTGAACTTTATTAATGTGTCTTCATTAAAAAAATCATGAATATGTCAATGCACGATTGACTGTAATGCAGGCGTGTTGCTGTATTGTTGATGGGGCATACGTTAGTGATGAAAGAGACACAAAGTAACACGAAACAGATCGTATATTAGCAGGTCACGTGAAACGTTATATCATTATTATCCAGTAGGCTTGTAAACCTCGAGATGGTGACGGTGACCTGATGGTTCTTAATATGGGAGTTTATAACTGTGGATATCAGTCACGGAAGATGAGCTGGGGATGTAAAGGTCATTGCACGGGTGAATCAGGGCTTGAACTTCCGCTTCACGGCTTCAAAGGTCAGCTGGTACCCAGGAATCAACCTGGCAGGCAATAGAATTCACGACGTGACGTGTCTGTAGTACGTGGATCAAGTTTGAATGTGACACAACTTTACATGTATAAACAGCTATCGAACAGCGAGTTTTTCAAAATGACACGCATACCCATAAAGATTAAACGGGAAGAAAATGTACATCAAAGAGCGGCAGACTGGCATATGCGTCAAATTGACTCATGATATAAAAGTAATGCAGATTAGGAAGTGTCACTTGAATTGCGACTTTTCAGAACAGGTAGGCCTTGAACTGGACAAATTTATAATTTGCAATTCTTCTTTATAAAATGAAAATTCTGTCAGTTCACCAAACATAAGGCAGGTTTTTATAAAAGATGGTTGAAGGTGTAAATTATTTGGGAAAGATGTCTCACAAAGCACTGGTTAAATGTATCGCTGATTATCGCTCAACTGACGTCGTTCCATGTACAGGGAAAGCTTACTGAGATGGGATAAGTACGTATTACAAGTCACACTCCTACTTTGCCGTAAAATTCAAGTTTTCAGAATTTCTTTATCTAGTACAAGTCGCCACTTCAACAACGACTTTTATGGTATATCATCTCCTAATATCTCTTGCTGTGAGTACATTATCTTGTTATAACCTCTGCAATGAGAAAATCATCTTGGAATACTTTGGTTGTGAGTTCATCAACTTGTAATTACTCCTGGCTCTGTGTGCATCATCTTGTAATAAACCTCTGGCTGTGAGTACATCATCTTGTTAAATCTTTGGTTGTGGAAACATCATCTTGTAATAACCTTTGGCTTAGAGTGCACCATCTTGTTATAACCTTTGGGTGGGAGTAAATAATCTTGTTAAAACTTTGGGCTGTGAATACATTATCTTGTAATAACCTTTGGCTGTGAGTGCATCATCTTGTATTCACCTCTGGCTGTGAATACATCATCTTGTAAAAACCTCTGGCTGTGAGTGCATCATCTTGTAATAACCTCTGGCTGTGAGTGCATCATCTTGTAATAACCTCTGGCCTTGAGTGCATCATCTTGTAATAACCTCTTCCTGTGAGTGCATCATCTTGTAAAAAGCTCTGGCTGTGAGTGCATCATCTTGTTAAATCTTTGGCTGTGAATACATCATCTTGTAATAACCTTTGGCTGTGAGTGCATCATCTTGTAATAAGCTCTGGCTGTGAGTTCATCAACTTGTTAAATCTTTGGCTGTGAATACATCATTAGCTCAGCTGACTGAAAGTCATCTGAGCTATAGCAATCACCCTTTGTCCGGCGTCCGGCCATTAACAGGGCACAAATCATAACCACTGGACCTGGAATCTTGTAACTTTACATCCTGGGAGGTCCATGAATAATTTCCTTGCAAGCCTGAAATTAGGTCTCTGTTACCCATATTCTCCGAGCTATGGGTCTCTAAAGTACCCCCCAGAAAAATAAAAAAATTGATACAAAAGCTCAAGTATCTGAATAACTACTGCATTGATCACCATGATTCTTTGCATGAATATTAATCATGGGATGTTCCATCACCCCCTGCAGACTGGTGGCGCCACCTGTATTTTTTCCAATTTTTTTGAATTTTTTTCTCTTTTTATATTCAGAACTGCAGTGAAACTGTCATCTGTTAACAGGGCACAAATCGTAACCACTGGACCTGGAATCTTCGAACTTAACATCCAAGGAGGTCCATGAAAAATCTCCTTGAAAACCTGAAATTAGGTCTCTGTTACCCGGCTATATCCTTGGAGCTATGGGGCTCCGAAGTACCCCCTAGAATAATGCACAATTTGATACAAAAGCTCAAGTATCTGAATAACCACTGCATTGATCACCATGATTCTTTGCATGAATTATCATGGGATGTTCCATCACTTCCTGCAGACTGGTGGTGCCAACTGTAATTTTCCCCCAATTTTTACAAATTTTTTTCTTTTTTTTTCAGACCTCATTGAAACTGTCATCTGTTAACAGGGCACAAATCATAACCACTGGACCTGGAATCTTCAAACTTATTATCCAGGGAGGTCCAGGAAAAATCTACTTGTTAACTTGAAATTAGATCTCTGTTACCCATATCCTTTGAGCTATGGGGCTCCAAAGTACCCCCGAGAATAATGCAAAATTTGATACAAAAGCTCAAGTATCTGAATAACTTCTGCATTGATCACCATGATTCTCTGCATGAATATTGATCATGGGATGTTCCATCAGTTCCTGCAAACTGGTGGCACCACCTGTAATTTTCCCCCATTTTTTATGAATTTTTTTCTTTATTTTTGAGACCTTCAAAGAAGCTGTCATCTGTTAACAGGGCACAAATCTTAACCGCTGGACCTAGAATCTTCTCACTTGACATCCAGGGAGACTAATGAAAAATCTCCTTGGAAACCTAAATTAGGTTTCTGTTACCCATATTCTCCGAGCTATAGGGCTCATAAATACCCCCAAGAATAATTAAAAATTTGATACAAACAAAAGCTCCAGTATCTGAATAACTAATGCCTTGATAGCCATGATTCTTTGGATATATATTGTTCATGGAGTGTTTCATCAGTTCCTGCAAACTGGTGGCACTACCTGTATTTTTTTCAAATTTTTACGCATTTTTAGCTCAGCTGACTATAAGTCATCTGAGCTATAGTCTTGGTCCATTGTCAGTCGTCCGTCCATCTGTCCGTCCGTCTGTCCGGATGTCCGTCCGTAAGACCGGCACGTTTTGACACCATTGGACCTACGAATCTGAAATTCAGCATACTGTTAGATGTCCCCAAAATCTCCTACCATGCCAAAAATTGGGTCAATAGGACTTCGTTTCTTTGAGATATTAAGGAAAAACCTCAATTTTTTATTAGAAATCTATTTTCACACTTCAGGACTGCCTAATATCAAAACCACTCATCTGGTTTTCTTCATATTTACCATTAATATTCCTCTATATAGTTCCTATGTACATGCCAGATATTAAGTCAGTATTATATAATTTAAAAAAGTTATGGGCCCAAACATAATGGACTTTGTAAAAAAATCAGGAAGATATTTGGTCACTTAAGACCAAAAGTGTTAAAGGTAGGGACTTTTTTCCAGTAATACAACTTTAATTAATCAAAATTTAATTGTATACCAAAAATTAGATCAAAGTCTGTTAAATTTTTTAAATATTGGCAAAAATATAAAATTGGTACCTTAAATTTTGCCCAACTTTGGCCACAGCACGTTTTTTTCCTGTAAGTACTGTGGATTTAATTTTCACAGCATGTATACACAAGGTTTTAATCTGTTTAAATCTGAAATTTGAAAATAAAAGCTGCAAAATTAGGCTAGTTATTGAATTTTTTTGGAGGCTCTTGTTGTATTCCCTTACATTGTCAAGCAGTCCACTTTGATGACTGTAGGTCATTCAGTGCACATCTCTATGCTCCCCAAGCTGTTGGCATAATTTTATATGTCCCCAAAATCTCCTACCATACCGAAAATTGGGTCATTAGGACTTCGTTCCTTCGAGATATTAAGGAAAAAAACTCTGTTTTCCATAAAAAAAAGCCATTGTTACACTTCAAGGCTGCCTAATATCAAAACCACTGATCTGTTTTTGATCGTATTTAGTATTCACATTTTTTCATACATTTTCTATGAACATACCAAAAATTAGGTCAGTATTGGGTATTATTTTGAAGTTATTGGCCAAAACATAATGCAATTTTTTAAAAAATCAGGAAATATATTTACTCACCTAACATGAGACTTGCTGAACCTAGAGACTTTTTTTCAGGAATATAACTTTATATAATCAAGATTCAATTGTTTACCCAAAATTAGATCTGAATTTTGCAAATTTTTTTTAAGTTATTAGCATGAATAAAAAATCAATACCTTAAATTCTGTCCAACTTTGGCACTGTTGATTTTTTTTTTCAGCCCATATTCATAAGGATTTAATCTTTTAAAATCTGAAATTTCAAAGAAATTGATCGGAAAGAATAGCTTTTATTCATGTTTTCATACACCATGTCAAGTGTTGTTTACATCTAGCCCACCTAGTAGTACAGCCTTCACTTACATTATGTAACCCACCCCAGGCAGCTTGCCTTGGGTCAGCTTGGCCACTACCAGCAGGCTTCCCCTCTGCCCTGCACTCCTCCCCCCCCCCCCCCAGATGGTGCATAAACTAGATGAATGTTATTATTTTCTGTATTTGATCCTACTTATTCTAGGCTATGCTACATTTTAGATTTTGTATTGTACCACCAGGGTTACAATGATTAAAGTGTACATTTAATTGTGTCCACAAAGTGGAGTATTGCTTTGAAAGTGTGGATGTTCATGAGATAAGTAATTCCTTACTTCAGAAGAGTAAAAACTTCACCAGGTGTGAAATTGACTATTAATTCCAGTAATTAATTAAAACTGGGATAGTAATTAGCACAATGATATTGTTTGTCTGTCATCCAACCAACAGTGTGTATACTTTATTTGAAAAGATGTTTTATTTTATCAAATTTACTGAATCTTTTATTTTATTTTGGTGAATAAAATTAAGCATGTACTGAAAACTCCAATGTGCAAAACTTTTTAATAGTGATTCAAGGAATATTCTTGTAGATGCCATGTTGTGGCATTATTTTCTTTTAAATTCAGTTTAAACATTTATGATTTAAAAATAATAAAATATATGTGTATGCATAATATGACCCAATATGAGCTACACTCTGGATATATGATGATTGCAACTTTTGCAACAATTCTAATATTTTAACTTATAGTTTCAGTTTTTTACTCTGTATATATAATGATGCAATTTTAAATAAAAAAAAAGATTCAGATAAAAACTTCTTAATGGAAAAAGTGGATATGCTTAAAAAATAGGATTATATATAAACTTAAATGCATTATTCCCTTGAAAGTGAAATAAAGGTATTAGTCCATTCTGTCCACTTGCCTGTCCATCTGTAAATTTTCATATGCATCACAGTATCTCAAAACTTTTACTGTTTTTCTTCATGACAGTCTTGTCAGAGTATTAGTTTGCAATCATATATTTTGAACCTTACTATAACCAAGTAGGAGGGCCCCTTTCCTCTTAGCTTTTCATATTCTTATATAAATGAAAAACATTACAATAGAATATTTCTACATCCACCTTCGTGCTGCCCTCACTTTTCCCTTCTCCGAACCCCATCCCAAAGTCAGCCTCAGTAAGCAAGAACAAGATGAATCAGATATATTCATACTTTAATATTTTGTATAACTATTCATCCATAGGTACCTATGTACATGCCAGAAATTATGTCAATATTGTGTAATATGAAGACATAGTGGGCATCACAATAATGTACCTTGTCAAGACTAAAGAGATATTGTGTCATACAGTCACAAATTCATAAATCACTTCATCAGCATAGTTAATCATAACATCATATCTGTCAAATTGAAAGCTTGCAGACTACCATACACTTTAGATCCTTGAACAAATAGCCTTATCATCATTCTACTACTGCTTATTACTGCTGTCATTGCATTCATATTTGCTCAAATATATCACAATTCTCAACCCCTCCTAAATAAATAAAAAATAAACCACTATATTTGACTCTATAAACCATCAGTCAGGTTATTTCATTTATCATTTACTCACATATTACATTACATTCCTTTATAATAGCCCAACAAGTCCATGATATTCATAAGCTCTATCGACTCAATATAATATCACAGTGGAGAAACATTTATAGTCAAATCATGATCAGCTGAGCGCCGTGACCCATGGGTCCCTTGTTTTTCTATTTATGAGACCTTCAAATGAAGTTGTCATCTGTCCAAAAGCCCACTGAAACTCATTTCTAAGGACTCTTCACAAAATTCATGATTTGTTTGCACTCTGTTTTGCTCATTGTTCAACATTTCTTTGAATTCAACTGAGTGTCATGGCCAATGGGCCACTTGTCTTGTAATAACCTTTGGCTGTGAGTGCATCATCATGTAATAACCTCTGGCTGTGGGTTTATCATCTTGTTATGAATCTGATTGTCAATACATCATCTTGTAATACCTCTTGCTTAAAATTTTTGGCTAAATTGGTACTGAAATTTCAATGCTTTTCCTGTCTATTTCAAGTAGTCATCCATTTGTATGAAGAGTCAATGGAGCCCCATTGCTCGTCGTCTGATGTGACTGAGCAGTCCCGCTCTGGCTTAGCAGAGAGCAAATAGTGATCAATAAGGGTCTATAAAACATGAACATATATATTTCTTTTTAGCAAACCTGTGAGCTTATGCGATGGTGCGGCGTCGTCCATCGTGCATCGTGCGTCGTGCATCGTGTGTCGTCTGTATGTTAACCATAGCTTTCTCAAAAACGGCAGGAGCTAGCTTCACCAATTTTTTTGCAAATAATCAGTCATCCAAAAAACTATATCAAATTTTTTTTTTTTTTTTCTAACTGCATTTTCTTAGATTTTATAGGGAAAAAGCTTTAAAAATCTTTTCCGAAAATGTCCAGCCAAATTGTCCAATATTTCACAGAAATGATCCTTGGAGTAATCTTTCTCAAGTTTGTTTGAATGGTCCCAGTTCGGAGATTTTTGAATGAGTTACAGGAGGTTGAACTTTGTTAACTGTGCAAAAAAGCATATTAAAATTTAAATCTCAGAAAGGGCTGCAGCTATCATCACCAAATTTTATGCCAATGTTAGTCACATAGGTCATATCTGAAATTGGGGTATTGGTGACGCCACCTGCATCGGCCTTTTTTGTACGGGGTCATCAATGCCTGTATCTCACTGAGGGCTACAAAAAACTTCTTCTCTGAAACCATATGGCCAAAATGTTTAATATCGCACAGAATTGATCCTAGGGTAGTGCTTTCTTAAGTTTGTTCAAATGGTCTCTTTTCAGTGACTTTTGGCTAAGTTATGGGAAGCTGAATTTAGTCATATGCCATAACAGCCCATTTATATCAGTGGCTACAAAGATCTTCTTCTCAAAAACCACTGGGCCAAATTCATAAATCTCACACATTAATCATCCTCAGATGTTGATAATTCAAGTTTGTTCAAATGGTTTTGGTTCAGTGCTTTTTGGCTGAGTTACGGGAAGCTGAACTTAGCCAGTTTGCTGTATCTTCCTATATGAGTAATAAACCTGCAAAACATTTTTCGACTTATGCCACTGGAACTAGTTTGTTAAATATTTTAACAATAATCCCTACAATAATTCTTATAATAATTGTCATTAATGGTTCCACATGAATGATTTTTTGCTGAATTATGGAGATTGAAATTGAGTCATTTTACCATATATGTTAGCTCTGTGTGATGCTGTTACATCTAGCCTGGCACCAGTTTATCAGCATCTATTACATCATGCCACTAGACATTTAGATTTCAGGTTATCTTTGGTTAATATTGACAAGAAAGTTTTTTAAAAGCTTTTAAAAAATTTAGATTTATGATTTAAGTTATTCATCACACCAGGCAATGTTACAATCATGGATATTCGCTCTCTGTGGCTATATAAAGACAACTGTACGTGGATTATAAATTATTGGTATCCCTACTCAACTTAATTCAAGAATTTGCCATCAATGAGATATATCTGTATTTTAATTTTGCATTCAGTATGCATCCTTAATAATTTTACATATATTCCTGATTTCTTTTTTTATAAAAAGTCAGCTGAAAAGCATTTTGTATTGGAAAAATGAATTTCAAAGTTATTTCAAGTAGGGACCACTTTTGTGTACAGATGGCAGCACTTGGTTTACCATTGGCAGATTGCCAGTGCCTTGATGTTGGCCATTAGCCAAGATTATGTCAGCTCTATAAATAGTTTTGGCACAGTGCCAGGATTGGAAGAAGTGCAGCCAGGTATAGGTCAAGAGTTCACTCAGTGCAGTAGCTGCATTCTATTTATAGCTTTGGAAGACTGCTAACTGCATCATATTTGGCACCAAAGTTCAGCCTGAATCTATTTATAGCTTTGGCAGACTGCCAACTGTGTCAGTTTATGCAACAGGTCAAGAGTTTACTCAGTGCAGCCAGGCACAGGTCAAAAGTTCACTCAGTCTAGCCAGGTGCAGGTCAAGAGTTCACTCAGTGCAGTAGCTTGAAGCAGCAATTTGTCATAGGTCACTCTGGGGCAACTGCCTTACTCACCTAAGCCTTTTCAGCCCAGTGCATCAAACTCTGGGGAAGTTTGATGTATTGGACTGATTTTTTTACCTGTCTATGTGTCTTTGATGGTATTCTTATTTACAAGACAGGTGGTGCCACCTACATTGACTTTTGCAGTGTATACGCCCTCTTATTTCTAAGGAGGGGTTTGACATATCAGTCTGACATTGGGCATATTTATATATCTCTTCATTGTATATAAGACTGGTGGTGCCGGCTACAATCATTGTATCCGCCAAAACAGAGTTTTGCGGATACTATGTTTTAAGTCAGACGCCGACGCTGCCGCCATTGTCGCATAGGTTTCCAGAGAACTCCTCCATAACCACTGGGCAGAATTTTTTAAAAATTCAGGATTACCATCGGTCACATGTGAACTGCTGCGCCCTCATTTTTGGTTGACCTCTGACCTTTCCTCTCTGCCCAGTGTCCATTTGTGCGTCTGTTTCCACACATAAACCCACATATCTCGGGAACCGTTTGACCGATAAGGCTAAAGATTTTGCACAAATGTAGCCCTTGGAAAGCTTTATAACATACACTAAAAATGGTGGCGCCACCTGCAACCATTCTTGCACAGTGTCCATCTGTTCATCTGCCTTGGGATAAAAAGACTCATATCTCTGCATTGGTTGGACTTATCCACCTGAAATTTTGCATGTGTATACATCCTGGACAGCTTTCTTGATTTTATGACAGGTGGCGCCACCTACATTCACGTCTAAGACGCAGATATCCAAGCTCATATCTTGGGAACCGTTTGACCAGTTGGGCCAAAATTTTGCATGTGTATAGATCTCCCATAGCTCTTTATCATACACAAAACTGGTGGCGCCACCTGCAACCATTTTTGCACAGCCTCCATCTGTTCATCTGCCTTGGGATAAAATCACTCATATCTCAGCTGGGTTTGACTTATCCACCTGAAATTTTGCAGGTTTATACATCCTTGATAGCTTTCTTGTTTTATGACAGGTGGCGCCACCTACATTCAAATTTACGCTGCAGACATATAAGCTCATATCTCAGGAACCATTTGACTGATTTGGCAAAAATTTTGCATGTTTATAGAATTCACATAGCTCTTGATCATATGCTTAACTTGTGGCGCCACCTATAAATCATTTTTGCACAGCATCCATCTGTTTGTTTGCCATGGGATAAAATCACTCATATCTCGGCAGTGGTTTTCTGCCTAAAATTTTGCAAGTTTATACATCTTGAATAGCTTTCTGGATTTTGTGGCAGGTTGCACCACCTACATTTATGTATACGCTGCAGACATTCAGGCTTATATCTCAGGACTGGTTTGACATATCCCCCTGAAATTTTGCATGTGTATAGATCTCACATAGCTCTTAATCATACACAAAATTGGTGGTGCCACCTGCCACCATTTTTGCACAGCGTCCGTTTAGTGTTTAGTACTTGCATTGTTCATATACATGTTACACATGTTCTGAAAAAGTAATGGTCCAGCATTGAACCATTATACCTGGTGTAATCTTGTTGCACAGGTTCGCATTAGGCCTGTAGGCCTTGTTAAAACATGAAATAAGGTCACTGTGACCTATATTCTATGAGCTTTGTGGAAGAACATGATTTGAAGTCTGATATAAGATCACAAAAGCCAACTTTCTGGGGACTGTGGAAAAGTATGATTTTGAGCAGTCTAGAAGTCCTCCTTCCCACTGTTAAAGGTTCCATAGCAAATATGTTGCATAAATTTGATACATCAATAATTAAATCATGATTAAATTCAGCTTATGGTTATGGCCTATGGAATACTTATTATGTTTAGTTAGCCAGTGGTGCCAAGAGTAGACATTATGTTTTGTTATACAGTTGTGCCCATAGTAAACATTATGTTTTGTTATACAGTGTTGCCCTAAGTAAACATTATGTTTTGTTATACAGTGGTGCCCAGAGTAAACATTATGTTTTGATATACAGTGGTGCCCAGAGTAAACATTATGTTTTGATATACAGTGGTGCCCAGAGTAAACATTATGTTTTGATATACAGTGGTGCCCAGAGTAAACATTATGTTTTGATATACAGTGGTCCCCAGAGTAAACATTATGTTTTGATATACAGTGGTCCCCAGAGTAAACATTATGTTTTGATATACAGTGGTGCCCAGAGTAAACATTATGTTTTGATATACAGTGGTGTCCAGAGTAAACATTATGTTTTGATATACAGTGGTGTCCAGAGTAAACATTATGTTTTGATATACAGTGGTCCCCAGAGTAAACATTATGTTTTGATATACAGTGGTCCCCAGAGTAAACATTATGTTTTGATATACAGTGGTGTCCAGAGTAAACATTATGTTTTGATATACAGTGGTGCCCAGAGTAAACATTATGTTTTGATATACAGTGGTGCCCAGAGTAAACATTATGTTTTGATATACAGTGGTGCCCAGAGTAAACATTATGTTTTGATATACAGTGGTGCCCAGAGTAAACATTATGTTTTGATATACAGTGGTGCCCAGAGTAAACATTATGTTTTGATATACAGTGGTGCCCAGAGTAAACATTATGTTTTGATATACAGTGGTGCCCAGAGTAAACATTATGTTTTGATATACAGTGGTGCCCAGAGTAAACATTATGTTTTGATATACAGTGGTGTCCAGAGTAAACATTATGTTTTGATATACAGTGGTGTCCAGAGTAAACCTTATGTTTTGATATACAGTGGTGCCCAGAGTAAACATTATGTTTTGATATACAGTGGTGTCCAGAGTAAACATTATGTTTTGATATACAGTGGTCCCCAGAGTAAACATTATGTTTTGATATACAGTGGTGTCCAGAGTAAACATTATGTTTTGATATACAGTGGTCCCCAGAGTAAACATTATGTTTTGATATACAGTGGTCCCCAGAGTAAACATTATGTTTTGATATACAGTGGTCCCCAGAGTAAACATTATGTTTTGATATACAGTGGTGCCCAGAGTAAACATTATGTTTTGATATACAGTGGTGCCCAGAGTAAACATTATGTTTTGATATACAGTGGTGCCCAGAGTAAACATTATGTTTTGATATACAGTGGTCCCCAGAGTAAACATTATGTTTTGATATACAGTGGTCCCCAGAGTAAACATTATGTTTTGATATACAGTGGTGTCCAGAGTAAACATTATGTTTTGATATACAGTGGTCCCCAGAGTAAACATTATGTTTTGATATACAGTGGTGTCCAGAGTAAACATTATGTTTTGATATACAGTGGTCCCCAGAGTAAACATTATGTTTTGATATACAGTGGTCCCCAGAGTAAACATTATGTTTTGATATACAGTGGTCCCCAGAGTAAACATTATGTTTTGATATACAGTGGTCCCCAGAGTAAACATTATGTTTTGATATACAGTGGTGCCCAGAGTAAACATTATGTTTTGATATACAGTGGTGTCCAGAGTAAAAATTATGTTTTGATATACAGTGGTCCCCAGAGTAAACATTATGTTTTGATATACAGTGGTGTCCAGAGTAAACATTATGTTTTGATATACAGTGGTGTCCAGAGTAAACATTATGTTTTGATATACAGTGGTCCCCAGAGTAAACATTATGTTTTGATATACAGTGGTGTCCAGAGTAAACATTATGTTTTGATATACAGTGGTGTCCAGAGTAAACATTATGTTTTGATATACAGTGGTGCCCAGAGTAAACATTATGTTTTGATATACAGTGGTGCCCAGAGTAAACATTATGTTTTGATATACAGTGGTGTCCAGAGTAAACATTATGTTTTGATATACAGTGGTCCCCAGAGTAAACATTATGTTTTGATATACAGTGGTCCCCAGAGTAAACATTATGTTTTGATATACAGTGGTGCCCAGAGTAAACATTATGTTTTGATATACAGTGGTGCCCAGAGTAAACATTATGTTTTGATATACAGTGGTCCCCAGAGTAAACATTATGTTTTGATATACAGTGGTGCCCAGAGTAAACATTATGTTTTGATATACAGTGGTGCCCAGAGTAAACATTATGTTTTGTTATACAGTGGTGCCCAGAGTAAACATTATGTTTTGTTATACAGTGGTGCCCAGAGTAAACATTATGTTTTGATATACAGTGGTCCCCAGAGTAAACATTATGTTTTGTTATACAGTGGTGCCCAGAGTAAACATTATGTTTTGATATACAGTGGTGCCCAGAGTAAACATTATGTTTTGATATACAGTGGTGCCCAGAGTAAACATTATGTTTTGATATACAGTGGTGCCCAGAGTAAACATTATGTTTTGATATACAGTGGTGCCCAGAGTAAACATTATGTTTTGATATACAGTGGTGCCCAGAGTAAACATTATGTTTTGATATACAGTGGTGCCCAGAGTTAACATTATGTTTTGTTATACAGTGGTCCCCAGAGTAAACATTATGTTTTGATATACAGTGGTCCCCAGAGTAAACATTATGTTTTGATATACAGTGGTCCCCAGAGTAAACATTATGTTTTGATATACAGTGGTCCCCAGAGTAAACATTATGTTTTGATATACAGTGGTCCCCAGAGTAAACATTATGTTTTGATATACAGTGGTCCCCAGAGTAAACATTATGTTTTGATATACAGTGGTCCCCAGAGTAAACATTATGTTTTGATATACAGTGGTGCCCAGAGTAAACATTATGTTTTGATATACAGTGGTCCCCAGAGTAAACATTATGTTTTGATATACAGTGGTCCCCAGAGTAAAAATTATGTTTTGATATACAGTGGTGCCCAGAGTAAACATTATGTTTTGATATACAGGGGTGCCCAGAGTTAACATTATGTTTTGATATACAGTGGTGCCCAGAGTAAACATTATGTTTTGATATACAGTGGTGCCCAGAGTAAACATTATGTTTTGATATACAGTGGTGCCCAGAGTAAACATTATGTTTTGATATACAGTGGTGCCCAGAGTAAACATTATGTTTTGATATACAGTGGTGCCCAGAGTAAACATTATGTTTTGATATACAGTGGTGCCCAGAGTAAACATTATGTTTTGATATACAGTGGTCCCCAGAGTAAACATTATGTTTTGTTATACAGTGGTGCCCAGAGTAAACATTATGTTTTGTTATACAGTGGTGCCCAGAGTAAACATTATGTTTTGATATACAGTGGTCCCCAGAGTAAACATTATGTTTTGTTATACAGTGGTGCCCAGAGTAAACATTGTTTTGATATACAGTGGTCCCCAGAGTAAACATTATGTTTTGTTATACAGTGGTGCCCAGAGTAAACATTATGTTTTTGGTGCCCAGAGTAAACATTATGTTTTGATATACAGTGGTGCCCAGAGTAAACATTATGTTTTGTTATACAGTGGTGCCCAGAGTAAACATTATGTTTTGATATACAGTGGTCCCCAGAGTAAACATTTTGTTTTGTTATACAGTGGTGCCCACAGTAAACATTATGTTTTGTTATACAGTGGTCCCCAGAGTAAACATTATGTTTTGATATACAGTGGTCCCCAGAGTAAACATTATGTTTTGATATACAGTGGTGCCCAGAGTAAACATTATGTTTTGATATACAGTGGTGCCCAGAGTAAACATTATGTTTTGATATACAGTGGTGTCCAGAGTAAACATTATGTTTTGATATACAGTGGTGCCCAGAGTAAACATTATGTTTTGATATACAGTGGTCCCCAAAGTAAACATTATGTTTTGATATACAGTGGTCCCCAGAGTAAACATTATGTTTTGATATACAGTGGTGTCCAGAGTAAACATTATGTTTTGATATACAGTGGTGCCCAGAGTAAACATTATGTTTTGATATACAGTGGTGTCCAGAGTAAACATTATGTTTTGATATACAGTGGTGCCCAGAGTAAACATTATGTTTTGATATACAGTGGTCCCCAGAGTAAACATTATGTTTTTGGTGCCCAGAGTAAACATTATGTTTTGATATACAGTGGTCCCCAGAGTAAACATTATGTTTTGATATACAGTGGTCCCCAGAGTAAACATTATGTTTTGATATACAGTGGTGTCCAGAGTAAACATTATGTTTTGATATACAGTGGTGTCTCGAGTAAACATTATGTTTTGTTATACAGTGGTGCCCAGAGTAAACATTATGTTTTGATATACAGTGGTGCCCAGAGTAAACATTATGTTTTGATATACAGTGGTCCCCAGAGTAAACATTATGTTTTGATATACAGTGGTGCCCAGAGTAAACATTATGTTTTGATATACAGTGGTGCCCAGAGTAAACATTATGTTTTGTTATACAGTGTTGCCCTGAGTAAACATTATGTTTTGTTATACAGTGGTGCCCAGAGTAAACATTATGTTTTGATATACAGTGGTGCCCAGAGTAAACATTATGTTTTGATATACAGTGGTGTCCAGAGTAAACATTATGTTTTGATATACAGTGGTGCCCAGAGTAAACATTATGTTTTGATATACAGTGGTGCCCAGAGTAAACATTATGTTTTGTTATACAGTGGTCCCCAGAGTAAACATTATGTTTTGATATACAGTGGTGCCCAGAGTAAACATTATGTTTTGATATACAGTGGTGCCCAGAGTAGACAAAACTTTCCAGAAGCAAATGGAGATAGGACCAAGAAAGAAGAGAGTGAAACGTAAGAAGCGAGAAATCAGGGTTTTTGTGTCCAGTACATTCAGGGACTTCAAGGAGGAACGGGAACAGCTCATTAAGAAGACGTTCAGAGAGGTAAGTACTGGAAATATAGAAATGACAAAACAAAGAAGAAATTCAGAGAGTCAAGTATGAAACATAGACACATCAAAATAAAGAAAAATGTTCAGATAAGGACAGAAGACTAAGAATAAAGAAGACTCAAAATTCTGACCATTTTTTTGTATTGATTTGTTATATTCTTTATATCATATATTTAAAACTGGGAATAGCAGGGAAATCTTCACATTTTAGTGTGCTGTGTTTTACAGATCAACAGTCTGTGTGCTGAGCGGGGCGTCTTCTTTACATATGTGGATCTGAGATGGGGTATCACCAGTGAACAAACTAGTCATGGACAAACCATAGCAATTTGTCTACAAGAGGTAAACAAACAATGGCATGAGACAAACTAATGTATCAGTACTGATATATTTATATTTTTTTCTTTTATTATTATGTTATAAATATAAAACATTAAAAAAGTGCTACAATTATATCATTTAAGCATGGCCTGTACAGTGGTGTAGAGTTTCCATATGAGTAAAAATATTGATTTAGAAATCTGTAATGTACACATACTAAATCAAAATTGTGCAGTAGCACATATTACAATCTGTAAGCTCTCTGTTAAATGTAGACCATAAAGCCTGCTGAATGATTGAGTCTCCTATTTGAAGACCATCTTGCCTTCTGACTGATTAAGTCTACTATTTGAAGACCACCTTGCCTTCTGACTGATTAAGTCTGCTATTTGAAGACCACCTTGCCTTCTGACTGATTAAGTCTGCTATTTGAAGACCACCTTGCCTTCTGACTGATTAAGTCTGCTATTTGAAGACCATCTTGCCTTCTGACTGATTAAGTCTGCTATTTGAAGACCACCTTGCCTTCTGACTGATTAAGTCTGCTATTTGAAGACCATCTTGCCTTCTGACTGATTAAGTCTGCTATTTGAAGACCACCTTGCCTTCTGACTGATTAAGTCTGCTATTTGAAGACCATCTTGCCTTCTGACTGATTAAGTCTGCTATTTGAAGACCACCTTGCCTTCTGACTGATTAAGTCTGCTATTTGAAGACCATCTTGCCTTCTGACTGATTAAGTCTGCTATTTGAAGACCATCTTGCCTGCTGAATGATTGAGTCTCCTATTTGAAGACCATCTTGCCTTCTGACTGATTCAGTCTGCTATTTGAAGACCACCTTGCCTGCTGAATGATTGAGTCTCCTATTTGAAGACCACCTTGCCTTCTGACTGATTCAGTCTGCTATTTGAAGACCACCTTGCCTTCTGACTGATTAAGTCTGCTATTTGAAGACCACCTTGCCTTCTGACTGATTAAGTCTGCTATTTGAAGACCACCTTGCCTTCTGACTGATTAAGTCTGCTATTTGAAGACCATCTTGCCTTCTGAATGATTAAGTCTGCTATTTGAAGACCATCTTGCCTTCTGACTGATTAAGTCTGCTATTTGAAGACCATCTTGCCTTCTGACTGATTCAGTCTGCTATTTGAAGACCACCTTGCCTGCTGACTGATTGAGTCTGCTATTTGAAGACCACCTTGCCTTCTGACTGATTAAGTCTGCTATTTGAAGACCACCTTGCCTTCTGACTGATTCAGTCTGCTATTTGAAAACCACCTTGCCTTCTGACTGATTAAGTCTGCTATTTGAAGACCACCTTGCCTTCTGACTGATTAAGTCTGCTATTTGAAGACCACCTTGCCTTCTGACTGATTAAGTCTGCTATTTGAAGACCACCTTGCCTTCTGACTGATTAAGTCTGCTATTTGAAGACCACCTTGCCTTCTGACTGATTAAGTCTCCTATTTGAAGACCACCTTGCCTTCTGACTGATTAAGTCTGCTATTTGAAAACCACCTTGCCTTCTGACTGATTAAGTCTGCTATTTGAAGACCACCTTGCCTTCTGACTGATTAAGTCTGCTATTTGAAGACCACCTTACCTTCTGACTGATTAAGTCTGCTATTTGAAGACCACCTTGCCTTCTGACTGATTAAGTCTGCTATTTGAAGACCACCTTGCCTTCTGACTGATAAAGTCTGCTATTTGAAGACCACCTTGCCTTCTGACTGATTAAGTCTGCTATTTGAAGACCACCTTGCCTTCTGACTGATTAAGTCTGCTATTTGAAGACCACCTTGCCTTCTGACTGATTAAGTCTGCTATTTGAAGACCACCTTGCCTTCTGACTGATTAAGTCTGCTATTTGAAGACCACCTTGCCTTCTGACTGATTAAGTCTGCTATTTGAAGACCACCTTGCCTTCTGACTGATTAAGTCTGCTATTTGAAGACCACCTTGCCTTCTGACTGATTAAGTCTGCTATTTGAAGACCACCTTGCCTTCTGACTGATTAAGTCTGCTATTTGAAGACCACCTTGCCTGCTGACTGATTAAGTCTGCTATTTGAAGACCATCTTGCCTGCTGAATGATTGAGTCTGCTATTTGAAGACCATCTTGCCTGCTGACTGATTGAGTCTGCTATTTGAAGACCACCTTGCCTTCTGACTGATTAAGTCTGCTTTTTGAAGACCACCTTGCCTTCTGACTGATTAAGTCTGCTATTTGAAGACCACCTTGCCTTCTGACTGATTAAGTCTGCTATTTGAAGACCACCTTGCCTTCTGACTGATTAAGTCTGCTATTTGAAGACCACCTTGCCTTCTGACTGATTAAGTCTGCTATTTGAAGACCACCTTGCCTTCTGACTGATTAAGTCTGCTATTTGAAGACCACCTTGCCTTCTGACTGATTAAGTCTGCTATTTGAAGACCACCTTGCCTTCTGACTGATTAAGTCTGCTATTTGAAGACCACCTTGCCTTCTGACTGATTAAGTCTGCTATTTGAAGACCACCTTGCCTTCTGACTGATTAAGTCTGCTATTTGGAGACCACCTTGCCTTCTGACTGATTAAGTCTGCTATTTGAAGACCACCTTGCCTTCTGACTGATTAAGTCTGCTATTTGAAGACCACCTTGCCTTCTGACTGATTAAGTCTGCTATTTGAAGACCACCTTGCCTTCTGACTGATTAAGTCTGCTATTTGAAGACCACCTTGCCTTCTGACTGATTAAGTCTGCTATTTGAAGACCATCTGGCCTTCTGACTGATTAAGTCTGCTATTTGAAGACCATCTTGCCTTCTGACTGATTAAGTCTGCTATTTGAAGACCGTCTTGCCTTCTGGATAATTAAGTCTGCTATTTAAAGACCATTTTGCCTTCTGGATGATTAAGTCTGCTGTCTGAAGACCACCATGGCTTTTGTCTTCATCTCAGTTCTCTCCATCCTTTGTAGTTCTCTTAGCTTTGGTGTTTATTTTACAGATAGAGAGATGTCGGCCCTACTTTATATGTATGATGGGGGAGCGCTTTGGTTGGTGTCAGAGCAAGGAAAAGCCGGACAAACAGCTGGACAAGAGCTTTGATTACGCAATAGAGAACCACCCCAGAACAATGGCGTGGTTAGATAAGTACCGCTTCGACACCAGTGTCACAGAGGTTTGTACATAAATTTACCCTACCTATAGTTAATTTTTAATACTGGTTAAACTAGTGTATACTTCATTCTTCACTTTAATTGTATTACTAGTTTATCTAGTTTAGACTTGATTCTTCGCTTTAATTTTATTACTGATTAATCTAGGGTAAACTTGATTCTTCACTTTACTTGTATTACTAGTTTGTCTAATTTAGACTTGATTCTTCACTTTAATTTTATTACTGGTTAATCAAGGGTAGACTTGAATCTTCACTTTAATTGTATTACTGGTTTTTCTTAAGTAGACTTGATTCTTCACTTTAATTGAATTACTGGTTCATATAGAGTAAACTCCTTTTTTACTTTGACTGAATTATTGGTTGTTGATTTTGTTTGGGTTTTTTAGCTCAGCTGACTATAAGTCATCTGAGCTATATTCGTGGTCCATTGTCCGTTGTCCGTCAGTCTAACAGTCCATCCGTCCGTCCGTCCGTCCGTAGATTTGGCACGTTTTGAAACCGTAAGACCTAGGAATCCAAAATTCGGCATAGTGTTAGATGTCCCCAAGATCTCCTACCAAGCCAAAAACTGGGTCTTTGCGACTTTGTTCCTTTGAGAAATTAAGGAAAAACCTCAATTTTTTATTAAAAACCTATTTTCACACTTCAGGGCTGCCTAATATCAAAACCACTCATTTGTTTTTCCTCATATTTACCATAAATATTTCTCTATATAGTTCCCATGTACATGCCTGAAATTATGTCTGTATTATATAATTTAAAAAAGTTATGGGCCAGAACATAATGCATTTTGTAAAAAATCAGGAAAGATATTTGATCTTTTTACACAAAACATGTTAAAGCTATGGACTTTTTTTCAAGTAATATAACTTTAATTAATCAAAATTAAATTGTATACCCAAAATTAGATCAAAATCTTTTAAATTTTTTAAAATATTAACAAAAATAAAAAATTGGTACCTTAAATTTTGCCTAAATTTGACCATGGCACTTTTTTTCCTGTAAGTACTGTGGATTTAATTTTCTCAGCATGTTTTTGTTAGCATTTTGTCTGTTAACATCAAAAATTTGAAACCAGTTGATCAAAAACTGTAGATTTTATTCAATTTTTCAAGCACCATGTAACACATTGTTAACATCAGGCTAGTGTTATGCAGTTTGCAAGAGCTCAGCTCCCCAGCTTCAGCTCTCAGTTCCTAAAATTTGGCATACAATTAGATGTCTCCAAAATCCCCTACCATGCCAAGTATTTGGTCACTAGGACTTAATACCTTTGAGATATTAATGAAAAACTTCATTTTTCAATTAAAAACCCATTGTTACACTTCAATACTGCCTAATATCAAAACCACTGATCTGACTTTAATCATATATAATATACATGTTTTTCTATACATTCTCTGTGCACATGCCAGAAATGATGTCAGTATTGCGTAATTGTTTTAAGTTATGGGCCCAAACATAATGCACTTTGTAAAAAATCAAGAAATATATTTACCTTCTTAACAAGGGGCTTGCTGAAGCTAGAGATTTTTTGTCAGGGATGTAACATTGTTTAATCAAGATTCAATTGAATACCCAAAATTAGTTCTGAATTTTTTAAAATTTTATAAGTTATTAGTATAAATATAAAATTAGTACCTTAAATTTTGCCCAACTTTGACCATTTCACGTTTGTTTCTTGTGAGCTCTGTTTATATAATTTTCATATCATGCACACATAAGGATTTCAGCTTTTAAGTTTAGAAAGCTGAAAGAAATTGGCAAAAAATTGTAGCTTTTATTAATGTTTTTATGAGACCATGTCAGACCTTGTCTCTCTCCAGCCACTCTTGAGTCACCTGTATGTTGACCTTGTTGAACTTTCAGCAAATTATGCACACTTGAGGCGAGGCATATACTGGGGCAGCCAGGCAGCTTATGGCCAGCCACAGTTGATCCAGGTGTCCAACCCAACTCATCTTGTAGTTTTAACCAACAACATAACAATAAACAATAAATTAATCAACTTTTATTGGTTTTTAATAACAAATTAAAGAAAAATAGAAAAGGAATTTGTTAGTTTATAATAATAGGGAATTAACTTGCAGTTACTGATGATATAAGAATCTTGTATTGATGTATAGAATGTCACGTATTCCAAATAACACCATGCAGTCACCTATGGCATTTTTCAGTTCAATTTTAATAATAAAAAAGTAAATCATATTATTCATTACTAATCATTAGGGATCATATGAAGGAAATTAATGATAGACAAAGATGCAGTTGATAATATTAATCTAGATTCCTCCTGTGTCTAGTGTGTACATTGATGTGAAATTAGTCCAAAATGAATATATTACATTTATTTTTTAATATAAATAAAAACCATAAAACCAGGTGCTTATGATCATTATTTAAATGTGTGAATTTGTACATTCTGGATTCTCAACACCATTGTTTGGTGAAAACTGAATAAATACCAGACATGGTGGGAATACTTTGCAATTGTATTTAAATACGAATATGAATATGTACTCCATTATAAATTTCTTGCATAAAGAATGGGAATTCAGGTAAAAATGAAATATATGAATACCAGTGCAAATACTTTCCAAATGTATTCATGAATGCATTCATGAATATATTCTTTAGTATTACTTTAATAATCATTTCAGTTATATTTCATTTTAAAAATCATACGATTCTCTTATTATTTTTAATAAAAATTATATCTGGGACAATATTTGTTAAACTCTTATATTATATGTTCTGCTTATAAGTTATATGGCCAAGTCAAAATCTGTGTGACAATAGTACTCCATTTGTTAATAAAATAGATGAAATCAATCCTCTTCCCTGTCTCCAAAGGTACTATCAAAATCATACATAAGCTAAACAACAACAACTCATAATACAGCTTATTCTTATTACCACACAAAACCAGCATGTGCCTCATATCTAAATCATATTTTTTTTTCATATATAACAGCTGAGCGCCGTGACCCATAGGTCCCTTGTTTTATTTCTTTGATGATTTTAATATATCACTGGTTTATTGACCAGCTGGAAATCATGTATGGAGTCCTGAATAACATGGACATGAACCGCCAACGAAGTTTCTTCTACCTAAGAGACCCTGTCAGTGAGGAAGATTACGCTGCCGACATCATCAAGGTCAGACATCCACAGTCAATACAGTATAACACACCACCAAGGTCAAACATTCACAGTCAATACAGTATAACACACCACCAAGGTCAAACATTCACAGTCAATACAGTATAACCCATATCAAGGTCAAATATTCACAGTCAATACAGTATAACACACCACCAAGGTCAAACATTCACAGTCAATACAGTATAACACATCACCAAGGTCAAACATTCATAGTCAATACAGTATAACGCATCACCAAGATTACGCTGCCGACATCATCAAGGTCAGACATCCACAGTCAATACAGTATAACACACCACCAAGGTCAAACATTCATAGTCAATACAGTATAACGCATCACCAAGGTCAAACATTCATAGTCAATACAGTATAACGCATCACCAAGGTCAAACATTCATAGTCAATACAGTATAACGCATCACCAAGGTCAAACATTCACAGTCAATACAGTATAACACACCACCAAGGTCAAACATTCACAGTCAATACATTATAACCCATACCAAGGTCAAACATTCACAGTCAATACAGTATAACACACCACCAAGGTTAAACATTCATAGTCAATACAGTATAACACACCACCAAGGTCAAACATTCACAGTCAAAACAGTATAACCCATATCAAGGTCAAACATTCACAGTCAATATAGTATAACCCATATCAAGGTCAAACATTCACAGTCAATACAGTATAACACACCACCAAGGTCAAACATTCACAGTCAATAAAGTATAACACACCACCAAGGTTAAACATTCATAGTCAATACAGTATAACGCATCACCAAGATTACGCTGCCGACATCATCAAGGTCAGACATCCACAGTCAATACAGTATAACACACCACCAAGGTCAAACATTCACAGTCAATAAAGTATAACACACCACCAAGGTCAAACATTCATAGTCAATACAGTATAACGCATCACCAAGGTCAAACATTCATAGTCAATACAGTATAACGCATCACCAAGGTCAAACATTCATAGTCAATACAGTATAACGCATCACCAAGGTCAAACATTCACAGTCAATACAGTATAACACACCACCAAGGTCAAACATTCACAGTCAATACATTATAACCCATACCAAGGTCAAACATTCACAGTCAATACAGTATAACACACCACCAAGGTCAAACATTCACAGTCAATAAAGTATAACACACCACCAAGGTCAAACATTCACAGTCAATACATTATAACCCATATCAAGGTCAAACATTCACAGTCAATACAGTATAACACACCACCAAGGTCAAACATTCACAGTCAATAAAGTATAACACACCACCAAGGTCAAACATTCATAGTCAATACAGTATAACGCATCACCAAGGTCAAACATTCATAGTCAATACAGTATAACGCATCACCAAGGTCAAACATTCATAGTCAATACAGTATAACGCATCACCAAGGTCAAACATTCACAGTCAATACAGTATAACACACCACCAAGGTCAAACATTCACAGTCAATACATTATAACCCATACCAAGGTCAAACATTCACAGTCAATACAGTATAACACACCACCAAGGTTAAACATTCATAGTCAATACAGTATAACACACCACCAAGGTCAAACATTCACAGTCAAAACAGTATAACCCATATCAAGGTCAAACATTCACAGTCAATATAGTATAACCCATATCAAGGTCAAACATTCACAGTCAATACAGTATAACACACCACCAAGGTCAAACATTCACAGTCAATACAGTATAACACACCACCAAGGTCAAACATTCACAGTCAATACAGTATAACACACCACCAAGGTCAAACATTCACAGTCAATACAGTATAACCCATATCAAGGTCAAACATTCACAGTCAATACAGTATAACCCATCACCAAGGTCAAACATTCACAGTCAATACAGTATAACACACCACCAAGGTCAAACATTCACAGTCAATACAGTATAACCCATATCAAGGTCAAACATTCACAGTCAATACAGTATAACACACCACCAAGGTCAAACATTCACAGTCAATACAGTATAACCCATATCAAGGTCAAACATTCACAGTCAATACAGTATAACACATATCAAGGTCAAACATTCACAGTCAATACAGTATAACACACCACCAAGGTCAAACATTCACAGTCAATACAGTATAACACACCACCAAGGTCAAACATTCACAGTCAATAGAGTATAACACACGACCAAGGTCAAACATTCACAGTCAATACGGTATAACACACCACTAAGGTCAAACATTCACAGTCAATACAGTATAACCCATATCAAGGTCAATCATTCACAGTCAATACAGTATAACACACCACCAAGGTCAATCATTCACAGTCAATACAGTATAACCCATATCAAGGTCAAACATTCACAGTCAATATAGTATAACCCATATCAAGGTCAAACATTCACAGTCAATACAGTATAACACACCACCAAGGTCAAACATTCACAGTCAATACAGTATAACACACCACCAAGGTCAAACATTCACAGTCAATACAGTATAACCCATATCAAGGTCAAACATTCACAGTCAATACAGTATAACACACCACCAAGGTCAAACATTCACAGTCAATACAGTATAACACATCACCAAGGTCAATCATTCACAGTCAATACAGTATAACCCATATCAAGGTCAAACATTCACAGTCAATACAGTATAACACATACCAAGGTCAATCATTCACAGTCAATACAGTATAACACACCACCAAGGTCAAACATTCACAGTCAATACAGTATAACCCATATCAAGGTCAAACATTCACAGTCAATACAGTATAACGCATCATCAAGGTCAATCATTCACAGTCAATACAGTATAACCCATATCAAGGTCAAACATTCACAGTCAATACAGTATAACACATCACCTAGGTCAATCATTCACAGTCAATACAGTATAACCCATATCAAGGTCAAACATTCACAGTCAATACAGTATAACACATACCAAGGTCAATCATTCACAGTCAATACAGTATAACACACCACCAAGGTCAAACATTCACAGTCAATACAGTATAACCCATATCAAGGTCAAACATTCACAGTCAATACAGTATAACACATCACCAAGGTCAATCATTCACAGTCAATACAGTATAACCCATATCAAGGTCAAACATTCACAGTCAATACAGTATAACACATACCAAGGTCAATCATTCACAGTCAATACAGTATAACACACCACCAAGGTCAAACATTCACAGTCAATACAGTATAACCCATATCAAGGTCAAACATTCACAGTCAATACAGTATAACGCATCATCAAGGTCAAACATTCACAGTCAATACAGTATAACACACCACCAAGGTCAAACATTCATAGTCAATACAGTATAACCCATATCAAGGTCAAACATTCACAGTCAATACAGTATAACCCATACCAAGGTCAAACATTCACAGTCAATACAGTATAACCCATATCAAGGTCAAACATTCACAGTCAATACAGTATAACACACCACCAAGGTCAATCATTCACAGTCAATACAGTATAACCCATATCAAGGTCAAACATTCACAGTCAATACAGTATAACGCATCACCAAGGTCAAACATTTACAGTCAATACAGTATAACACACCACCAAGGTCAAACATTCATAGTCAATACAGTATAACCCATATCAAGGTCAAACATTCACAGTCAATACAGTATAACGCATCACCAAGGTCAAACATTCACAGTCAATACAGTATAACACACCACCAAGGTCAAACATTCACAGTCAATACAGTATAACCCATATCAAGGTCAAACATTCACAGTCAATACAGTATAACGCATCACCAAGGTCAAACATTCATAGTCAATACAGTATAACCCATACCAAGGTCAATCATTCACAGTCAATGCAGTATAACACATCACCAAGGTCAATCATTCACAGTCAATACAGTATAACACACCACCAAGGTCAAACATTCACAGTCAATACAGTATAACCCATACCAAGGTCAATCATTCACAGTCAATACAGTATAACCCATATCAAGGTCAAACATTCACAGTCAATACAGTATAATGCATCACCAAGGTCAAACATCCACAGTCAATACAGTATAACACATATCAAGGTCAAACATCCACAGTCAATACAGTATAACACACCACCAAGGTCAATCATTCACAGTCAATACAGTATAACCCATATCAAGGTCAATCATTCACAGTCAATACAGTATAACCCATATCAAGGTCAATCATTCACAGTCAATACAGTATAACCCATACCAAGGTCAAACATTCACAGTCAATACATTATAACACACCACCAAGGTCAATCATTCACAGTCAATACAGTATAACCCATACCAAGGTCAAACATTCACAGTCAATACAGTATAACACACCACCAAGGTCAAACATTCACAGTCAATTCAGTATAACACACCACCAAGGTCAAACATTCACAGTCAATACAGTATAACACACCACCAAGGTCAATCATTCACAGTCAATACAGTATAACCCATACCAAGGTCAATCATTCACAGTCAATACAGTATAACCCATATCAAGGTCAATCATTCACAGTCAATACAGTATAACCCGTATCAAGGTCAATCATTCACAGTCAATACAGTATAACCCGTACCAAGGTAAAACATTCACAGTCAATACAGTATAACACACCAGCAAGGTCAAACATTCATAGTCAATACAGTATAACACACCACCAAGGTCAAACATTCACAGTCAATACAGTATAACCCATATCAAGGTCAAACATTCACAGTCAAAACAGTATAACCCATATCAAGGTCAATCATTCACAGTCAATACAGTATAACCCATACCAAGGTCAAACATTCACAGTCAAAACAGTATAACACATATCAAGGTCAAACATTCACAGTCAAAACAGTATAACCCATATCAAGGTCAATCATTCACAGTCAATACAGTATAACGCATCACCAAGGTCAAACATTCACAGTCAATACAGTATAACCCATATCAAGGTCAAACATTCACAGTCAAAACAGTATAACCCATATCAAGGTCAATCATTCACAGTCAATACAGTATAACCCATACCAAGGTCAAACATTCACAGTCAAAACAGTGTAACCCATATCAAGGTCAAACATTCACAGTCAAAACAGTATAACCCATATCAAGGTCAATCATTCACAGTCAATACAGTATAACCCATACCAAGGTCAATCATTCACAGTCAATACAGTATAACCCATACCAAGGTCAATCATTCACAGTCAATACAGTATAACCCATACCAAGGTCAAACATTCACAGTCAATACAGTATAACACATCACCAAGGTCAAACATTCACAGTCAATACAGTATAACACACCACCAAGGTCAATCATTCACAGGCAATACAGTATAACACATATCAAGGTCAATCATTCACAGTCAATACAGTATAACCCATATCAAGGTCAAACATTCACAGTCAATACAGTATAACGCATCACCAAGGTCAAACATTCACAGTCAATACAGTATAACACACCACCAAGGTCAAACATTCACAGTCAATACAGTATAACCCATATCAAGGTCAAACATTCACAGTCAATACAGTATAACCCATATCAAGGTCAAACATTCACAGTCAATACAGTATAACACATATCAAGGTCAAACATTCACAGTCAATACAGTATAACCCATATCAAGGTCAAACATTCACAGTCAATACAGTATAACCCATATCAAGGTCAAACATTCACAGTCAATACAGTATTACACCACCAAGGTCAAACATTCACAGTCAATACAGTATAACCCATATCAAGGTCAAACATTCACAGTCAATACAGTATAACACACCACCAAGGTCAAACATTCACAGTCAATACAGTATAACACACCACCAAGGTCAAATATTTACAGTCAATACAGTATAACCCATATCAAGGTCAAACATTCACAGTCAATACAGTATAACCCATATCAAGGTCAAACATTCACAGTCAATACAGTATAACCCATATCAAGGTCAAACATTCACAGTCAATACAGTATAACACATATCAAGGTCAAACATTCACAGTCAATACAGTATAACACACCACCAAGGTCAAACATTCACAGTCAATACAGTATAACCCATATCAAGGTCAAACATTCACAGTCAATACAGTATAACACACCACCAAGGTCAAACATTCACAGTCAATACAATATAACCCATATCAAGGTCAAACATTCACAGTCAATACAGTATAACCCATATCAAGGTCAAACATTCACAGTCAATACAGTATAACCCATATCAAGGTCAATCATTCACAGTCAATACAGTATAACCCGTATCAAGGTCAATCATTCACAGTCAATACAGTATAACCCGTACCAAGGTAAAACATTCACAGTCAATACAGTATAACACACCAGCAAGGTCAAACATTCATAGTCAATACAGTATAACACACCACCAAGGTCAAACATTCACAGTCAATACAGTATAACACACCACCAAGGTCAAACATTCACAGTCAATAGAGTATAACACACGACCAAGGTCAAACATTCACAGTCAATACGGTATAACACACCACTAAGGTCAAACATTCACAGTCAATACAGTATAACCCATATCAAGGTCAATCATTCACAGTCAATACAGTATAACACACCACCAAGGTCAATCATTCACAGTCAATACAGTATAACCCATATCAAGGTCAAACATTCACAGTCAATATAGTATAACCCATATCAAGGTCAAACATTCACAGTCAATACAGTATAACACACCACCAAGGTCAAACATTCACAGTCAATACAGTATAACACACCACCAAGGTCAAACATTCACAGTCAATACAGTATAACCCATATCAAGGTCAAACATTCACAGTCAATACAGTATAACACACCACCAAGGTCAAACATTCACAGTCAATACAGTATAACACATCACCAAGGTCAATCATTCACAGTCAATACAGTATAACCCATATCAAGGTCAAACATTCACAGTCAATACAGTATAACACATACCAAGGTCAATCATTCACAGTCAATACAGTATAACACACCACCAAGGTCAAACATTCACAGTCAATACAGTATAACCCATATCAAGGTCAAACATTCACAGTCAATACAGTATAACGCATCATCAAGGTCAATCATTCACAGTCAATACAGTATAACCCATATCAAGGTCAAACATTCACAGTCAATACAGTATAACACATCACCTAGGTCAATCATTCACAGTCAATACAGTATAACCCATATCAAGGTCAAACATTCACAGTCAATACAGTATAACACATACCAAGGTCAATCATTCACAGTCAATACAGTATAACACACCACCAAGGTCAAACATTCACAGTCAATACAGTATAACCCATATCAAGGTCAAACATTCACAGTCAATACAGTATAACACATCACCAATGTCAATCATTCACAGTCAATACAGTATAACCCATATCAAGGTCAAACATTCACAGTCAATACAGTATAACACATACCAAGGTCAATCATTCACAGTCAATACAGTATAACACACCACCAAGGTCAAACATTCACAGTCAATACAGTATAACCCATATCAAGGTCAAACATTCACAGTCAATACAGTATAACGCATCATCAAGGTCAAACATTCACAGTCAATACAGTATAACACACCACCAAGGTCAAACATTCATAGTCAATACAGTATAACCCATATCAAGGTCAAACATTCACAGTCAATACAGTATAACCCATACCAAGGTCAAACATTCACAGTCAATACAGTATAACCCATATCAAGGTCAAACATTCACAGTCAATACAGTATAACACACCACCAAGGTCAATCATTCACAGTCAATACAGTATAACCCATATCAAGGTCAAACATTCACAGTCAATACAGTATAACGCATCACCAAGGTCAAACATTTACAGTCAATACAGTATAACACACCACCAAGGTCAAACATTCATAGTCAATACAGTATAACCCATATCAAGGTCAAACATTCACAGTCAATACAGTATAACGCATCACCAAGGTCAAACATTCACAGTCAATACAGTATAACACACCACCAAGGTCAAACATTCACAGTCAATACAGTATAACCCATATCAAGGTCAAACATTCACAGTCAATACAGTATAACGCATCACCAAGGTCAAACATTCATAGTCAATACAGTATAACCCATACCAAGGTCAATCATTCACAGTCAATGCAGTATAACACATCACCAAGGTCAATCATTCACAGTCAATACAGTATAACACACCACCAAGGTCAAACATTCACAGTCAATACAGTATAACCCATACCAAGGTCAATCATTCACAGTCAATACAGTATAACCCATATCAAGGTCAAACATTCACAGTCAATACAGTATAATGCATCACCAAGGTCAAACATCCACAGTCAATACAGTATAACACATATCAAGGTCAAACATCCACAGTCAATACAGTATAACACACCACCAAGGTCAATCATTCACAGTCAATACAGTATAACCCATATCAAGGTCAAACATTCACAGTCAATACAGTATAATGCATCACCAAGGTCAAACATCCACAGTCAATACAGTATAACACATATCAAGGTCAAACATCCACAGTCAATACAGTATAACACACCACCAAGGTCAATCATTCACAGTCAATACAGTATAACCCATATCAAGGTCAATCATTCACAGTCAATACAGTATAACCCATATCAAGGTCAAACATTCACAGTCAATACAGTATAACACACCACCAAGGTCAATCATTCACAGTCAATACAGTATAACCCATACCAAGGTCAAACATTCACAGTCAATACAGTATAACACACCACCAAGGTCAAACATTCACAGTCAATTCAGTATAACACACCACCAAGGTCAAACATTCACAGTCAATACAGTATAACACACCACCAAGGTCAATCATTCACAGTCAATACAGTATAACCCATACCAAGGTCAATCATTCACAGTCAATACAGTATAACCCATATCAAGGTCAATCATTCACAGTCAATACAGTATAACCCGTATCAAGGTCAATCATTCACAGTCAATACAGTATAACCCGTACCAAGGTCAAACATTCACAGTCAATACAGTATAACACACCAGCAAGGTCAAACATTCATAGTCAATACAGTATAACACACCACCAAGGTCAAACATTCACAGTCAATACAGTATAACCCATATCAAGGTCAAACATTCACAGTCAAAACAGTATAACCCATATCAAGGTCAATCATTCACAGTCAATACAGTATAACCCATACCAAGGTCAAACATTCACAGTCAAAACAGTATAACACATATCAAGGTCAAACATTCACAGTCAAAACAGTATAACCCATATCAAGGTCAATCATTCACAGTCAATACAGTATAACGCATCACCAAGGTCAAACATTCACAGTCAATACAGTATAACCCATATCAAGGTCAAACATTCACAGTCAAAACAGTATAACCCATATCAAGGTCAATCATTCACAGTCAATACAGTATAACCCATACCAAGGTCAAACATTCACAGTCAAAACAGTGTAACCCATATCAAGGTCAAACATTCACAGTCAAAACAGTATAACCCATATCAAGGTCAATCATTCACAGTCAATACAGTATAACCCATACCAAGGTCAATCATTCACAGTCAATACAGTATAACCCATACCAAGGTCAATCATTCACAGTCAATACAGTATAACCCATACCAAGGTCAAACATTCACAGTCAATACAGTATAACACATCACCAAGGTCAAACATTCACAGTCAATACAGTATAACACACCACCAAGGTCAATCATTCACAGGCAATACAGTATAACACATATCAAGGTCAATCATTCACAGTCAATACAGTATAACCCATATCAAGGTCAAACATTCACAGTCAATACAGTATAACGCATCACCAAGGTCAAACATTCACAGTCAATACAGTATAACACACCACCAAGGTCAAACATTCACAGTCAATACAGTATAACCCATATCAAGGTCAAACATTCACAGTCAATACAGTATAACCCATATCAAGGTCAAACATTCACAGTCAATACAGTATAACACATATCAAGGTCAAACATTCACAGTCAATACAGTATAACCCATATCAAGGTCAAACATTCACAGTCAATACAGTATAACCCATATCAAGGTCAAACATTCACAGTCAATACAGTATAACACCACCAAGGTCAAACATTCACAGTCAATACAGTATAACCCATATCAAGGTCAAACATTCACAGTCAATACAGTATAACACACCACCAAGGTCAAACATTCACAGTCAATACAGTATAACACACCACCAAGGTCAAATATTTACAGTCAATACAGTATAACCCATATCAAGGTCAAACATTCACAGTCAATACAGTATAACCCATATCAAGGTCAAACATTCACAGTCAATACAGTATAACCCATATCAAGGTCAAACATTCACAGTCAATACAGTATAACACATATCAAGGTCAAACATTCACAGTCAATACAGTATAACACACCACCAAGGTCAAACATTCACAGTCAATACAGTATAACCCATATCAAGGTCAAACATTCACAGTCAATACAGTATAACACACCACCAAGGTCAAACATTCACAGTCAATACAATATAACCCATATCAAGGTCAAACATTCACAGTCAATACAGTATAACCCATATCAAGGTCAAACATTCACAGTCAATACAGTATAACCCATATCAAGGTCAAACATTCACAGTCAATACAGTATAACACATATCAAGGTCAAACATTCACAGTCAATACAGTATAACCCATATCAAGGTCAAACATTCACAGTCAATACAGTATAACACACCACCAAGGTCAAACATTCACAGTCAATACAGTATAACCCATATCAAGGTCAAACATTCACAGTCAATACAGTATAACCCATATCAAGGTCAAACATTCACAGTCAATACAGTATAACACACCACCAAGGTCAAACATTCACAGTCAATACAGTATAACACATATCAAGGTCAAACATTCACAGTCAATACAGTATAACACACCACCAAGGTCAAACATTCACAGTCAATACAGTATAACCCATATCAAGGTCAAACATTCACAGTCAATACAGTATAACACCACCAAGGTCAAACATTCACAGTCAATACAGTATAACCCATATCAAGGTCAATCATTCACAGTCAATACAGTATAACACATATCAAGGTCAAACATTCACAGTCAATACAGTATAACACACCACCAAGGTCAAACATTCACAGTCAATACAGTATAACCCATATCAAGGTCAAACATTCACAGTCAATACAGTATAACACATATCAAGGTCAAACATTCACAGTCAATACAGTATAACACACCACCAAGGTCAAACATTCACAGTCAATACAGTATAACCCATATCAAGGTCAAACATTCACAGTCAATACAGTATAACGCATCACCAAGGTCAAACATTCACAGTCAATACAGTATAACACACCACCAAGGTCAAACATTCACAGTCAATACAGTATAACCCATATCAAGGTCAAACATTCACAGTCAATACAGTATAACACATCACCAAGGTCAATCATTCACAGTCAATACAGTATAACACACCACCAAGGTCAAACATTCACAGTCAATACAGTATAACACACTACCAAGGTCAAACATTCACAGTCAATACAGTATAACGCATCACCAAGGTCAAACATTCACAGTCAATACAGTATAACACACCACCAAGGTCAAACATTCACAGTCAATACATTATAACCCATACCAAGGTCAAACTTTCACAGTCAATACAGTAAAACACACCACCAAGGTTAAACATTCATAGTCAATACAGTATAACACCACCAAGGTCAAACATTCACAGTCAAAACAGTATAACCCATATCAAGGTCAAACATTCACAGTCAATATAGTATAACCCATATCAAGGTCAAACATTCACAGTCAATACAGTATAACACATATCAAGGTCAAACATTCACAGTCAATACAGTATAACACACCACCAAGGTCAAACATTCACAGTCAATACAGTATAACCCATATCAAGGTCAAACATTCACAGTCAATACAGTATAACACACCACCAAGGTCAAACATTCACAGTCAATACAGTATAACCCATATCAAGGTCAAACATTCACAGTCAATACAGTATAACACATATCAAGGTCAAACATTCACAGTCAATACAGTATAACACACCACCAAGGTCAAACATTCACAGTCAATACAGTATAACCCATATCAAGGTAAAACATTCACAGTCAATACAGTATAACACATATCAAGGTCAAACATTCACAGTCAATACAGTATAACACACCACCAAGGTCAAACATTCACAGTCAATACAGTATAACCCATATCAAGGTCAAACATTCACAGTCAATACAGTATAACGCATCACCAAGGTCAAACATTCACAGTCAATACAGTATAACACACCACCAAGGTCAAACATTCACAGTCAATACAGTATAACCCATATCAAGGTCAAAGATTCACAGTCAATACAGTATAACGCATCACCAAGGTCAAACATTCACTGTCAATACAGTATAACACACCACCAAGGTCAAACATTCACAGTCAATACAGTATAACCCATATCAAGGTCAAACAATCACAGTCAATATAGTATAACGCATCACCAAGGTCAAACATTCACAGTCAATACAGTATAACCCATATCAAGGTCAAACATTCACAGTCAATATAGTATAACGCATCACCAAGGTCAAACATTCACTGTCAATACAGTATAACCCATATCAAGGTCAAACATTCACAGTCAATATAGTATAACGCATCACCAAGGTCAAACATTCACTGTCAATACAGTATAACACACTACCGAGGTCAAACATTCACAGTCAATACAGTATAACCCATATCAAGGTCAAACATTCACAGTCAATACAGTATAACACATCACCAAGGTCAATCATTCACAGTCAATACAGTATAACACACCACCAAGGTCAAACATTCACAGTCAATACAGTATAACACACTACCAAGGTCAAACATTCACAGTCAATACAGTATAACACACCACCAAGGTCAATCATTCACAGTCAATACAGTATAACCCATACCAAGGTCAAACATTCACAGTCAATACAGTATAACACACCACCAAGGTCAAACATTCACAGTCAATACAGTATAACACACCACCAAGGTCAAACATTCACAGTCAATACAGTATAACACACCACCAAGGTCAATCATTCACAGTCAATACAGTATAACCCATACCAAGGTCAATCATTCACAGTCAATACAGTATAACCCATATCAAGGTCAATCATTCACAGTCAATACAGTATAACCCGTATCAAGGTCAATCATTCACAGTCAATACAGTATAACCCGTACCAAGGTAAAACATTCACAGTCAATACAGTATAACACACCACCAAGGTCAAACATTCATAGTCAATACAGTATAACACACCACCAAGGTCAAACATTCACAGTCAATACAGTATAACCCATATCAAGGTCAAACATTCACAGTCAAAACAGTATAACCCATATCAAGGTCAATCATTCACAGTCAATACAGTATAACCCATACCAAGGTCAAACATTCACAGTCAAAACAGTATAACACATATCAAGGTCAAACATTCACAGTCAAAACAGTATAACCCATATCAAGGTCAATCATTCACAGTCAATACAGTATAACCCATACCAAGGTCAAACATTCACAGTCAATACAGTATAACCCATATCAAGGTCAAACATTCACAGTCAAAACAGTATAACCCATATCAAGGTCAATCATTCACAGTCAATACAGTATAACCCATACCAAGGTCAAACATTCACAGTCAAAACAGTGTAACCCATATCAAGGTCAAACATTCACAGTCAAAACAGTATAACCCATATCAAGGTCAATCATTCACAGTCAATACAGTATAACCCATACCAAGGTCAATCATTCACAGTCAATACAGTATAACCCATACCAAGGTCAAACATTCACAGTCAATACAGTATAACCCATACCAAGGTCAAACATTCACAGTCAATACAGTATAACGCATCACCAAGGTCAAACATTTACAGTCAATACAGTATAACACACCACCAAGGTCAATCATTCACAGGCAATACAGTATAACACATATCAAGGTCAATCATTCACAGTCAATACAGTATAACCCATATCAAGGTCAAACATTCACAGTCAATACAGTATAACGCATCACCAAGGTCAAACATTCACAGTCAATACAGTATAACACACCACCAAGGTCAAACATTCACAGTCAATACAGTATAACCCATATCAAGGTCAAACATTCACAGTCAATACAGTATAACCCATATCAAGGTCAAACATTCACAGTCAATACAGTATAACACATATCAAGGTCAAACATTCACAGTCAATACAGTATAACCCATATCAAGATCAAACATTCACAGTCAATACAGTATAACCCATATCAAGGTCAAACATTCACAGTCAATACAGTATAACACCACCAAGGTCAAACATTCACAGTCAATATAGTATAACCCATATCAAGGTCAAACATTCACAGTCAATACAGTATAACACACCACCAAGGTCAAACATTCACAGTCAATACAGTATAACACACCACCAAGGTCAAATATTCACAGTCAATACAGTATAACCCATATCAAGGTCAAACATTCACAGTCAATACAGTATAACCCATATCAAGGTCAAACATTCACAGTCAATACAGTATAACCCATATCAAGGTCAAACATTCACAGTCAATACAGTATAACACATATCAAGGTCAAACATTCACAGTCAATACAGTATAACACACCACCAAGGTCAAACATTCACAGTCAATACAGTATAACCCATATCAAGGTCAAACATTCACAGTCAATACAGTATAACACACCACCAAGGTCAAACATTCACAGTCAATACAATATAACCCATATCAAGGTCAAACATTCACAGTCAATACAGTATAACCCATATCAAGGTCAAACATTCACAGTCAATACAGTATAACCCATATCAAGGTCAAACATTCACAGTCAATACAGTATAACACATATCAAGGTCAAACATTCACAGTCAATACAGTATAACCCATATCAAGGTCAAACATTCACAGTCAATACAGTATAACACACCACCAAGGTCAAACATTCACAGTCAATACAGTATAACCCATATCAAGGTCAAACATTCACAGTCAATACAGTATAACCCATATCAAGGTCAAACATTCACAGTCAATACAGTATAACACACCACCAAGGTCAAACATTCACAGTCAATACAGTATAACACATATCAAGGTCAAACATTCACAGTCAATACAGTATAACACACCACCAAGGTCAAACATTCACAGTCAATACAGTATAACCCATATCAAGGTCAAACATTCACAGTCAATACAGTATAACACCACCAAGGTCAAACATTCACAGTCAATACAGTATAACCCATATCAAGGTCAATCATTCACAGTCAATACAGTATAACACATATCAAGGTCAAACATTCACAGTCAATACAGTATAACACACCACCAAGGTCAAACATTCACAGTCAATACAGTATAACCCATATCAAGGTCAAACATTCACAGTCAATACAGTATAACACATATCAAGGTCAAACATTCACAGTCAATACAGTATAACACACCACCAAGGTCAAACATTCACAGTCAATACAGTATAACCCATATCAAGGTCAAACATTCACAGTCAATACAGTATAACGCATCACCAAGGTCAAACATTCACAGTCAATACAGTATAACACACCACCAAGGTCAAACATTCACAGTCAATACAGTATAACCCATATCAAGGTCAAACATTCACAGTCAATATAGTATAACGCATCACCAAGGTCAAACATTCACTGTCAATACAGTATAACACACTACCGAGGTCAAACATTCACAGTCAATACAGTATAACCCATACCAAGGTCAAACATTCACAGTCAATACAGTATAACACATCACCAAGGTCAATCATTCACAGTCAATACAGTATAACACACCACCAAGGTCAAACATTCACAGTCAATACAGTATAACACACTACCAAGGTCAAACATTCACAGTCAATACAGTATAACGCATCACCAAGGTCAAACATTCACAGTCAATACAGTATAACACACCACCAAGGTCAAACATTCACAGTCAATACATTATAACCCATACCAAGGTCAAACTTTCACAGTCAATACAGTAAAACACACCACCAAGGTTAAACATTCATAGTCAATACAGTATAACACCACCAAGGTCAAACATTCACAGTCAAAACAGTATAACCCATATCAAGGTCAAACATTCACAGTCAATATAGTATAACACATATCAAGGTCAAACATTCACAGTCAATACAGTATAACACACCACCAAGGTCAAACATTCACAGTCAATACAGTATAACCCATATCAAGGTCAAACATTCACAGTCAATACAGTATAACACACCACCAAGGTCAAACATTCACAGTCAATACAGTATAACCCATATCAAGGTCAAACATTCACAGTCAATACAGTATAACCCATATCAAGGTCAAACATTCACAGTCAATACAGTATAACACATATCAAGGTCAAACATTCACAGTCAATACAGTATAACACACCACCAAGGTCAAACATTCACAGTCAATACAGTATAACCCATATCAAGGTCAAACATTCACAGTCAATATAGTATAACGCATCACCAAGGTCAAACATTCACAGTCAATACAGTATAACCCATATCAAGGTCAAACATTCACAGTCAATATAGTATAACGCATCACCAAGGTCAAACATTCACTGTCAATACAGTATAACCCATATCAAGGTCAAACATTCACAGTCAATATAGTATAACGCATCACCAAGGTCAAACATTCACAGTCAATACAGTATAACACACTACCGAGGTCAAACATTCACAGTCAATACAGTATAACCCATATCAAGGTCAAACATTCACAGTCAATACAGTATAACGCATCATCAAGGTCAAACATTCACAGTCAATACAGTATAACACACCACCAAGGTCAAACATTCATAGTCAATACAGTATAACCCATATCAAGGTCAAACATTCACAGTCAATACAGTATAACCCATACCAAGGTCAAACATTCACAGTCAATACAGTATAACCCATATCAAGGTCAAACATTCACAGTCAATACAGTATAACACACCACCAAGGTCAATCATTCACAGTCAATACAGTATAACCCATATCAAGGTCAAACATTCACAGTCAATACAGTATAACGCATCACCAAGGTCAAACATTTACAGTCAATACAGTATAACACACCACCAAGGTCAAACATTCATAGTCAATACAGTATAACCCATATCAAGGTCAAACATTCACAGTCAATACAGTATAACGCATCACCAAGGTCAAACATTCACAGTCAATACAGTATAACACACCACCAAGGTCAAACATTCACAGTCAATACAGTATAACCCATATCAAGGTCAAACATTCACAGTCAATACAGTATAACGCATCACCAAGGTCAAACATTCATAGTCAATACAGTATAACCCATACCAAGGTCAATCATTCACAGTCAATGCAGTATAACACATCACCAAGGTCAATCATTCACAGTCAATACAGTATAACACACCACCAAGGTCAAACATTCACAGTCAATACAGTATAACCCATACCAAGGTCAATCATTCACAGTCAATACAGTATAACCCATATCAAGGTCAAACATTCACAGTCAATACAGTATAATGCATCACCAAGGTCAAACATCCACAGTCAATACAGTATAACACATATCAAGGTCAAACATCCACAGTCAATACAGTATAACACACCACCAAGGTCAATCATTCACAGTCAATACAGTATAACCCATATCAAGGTCAATCATTCACAGTCAATACAGTATAACCCATATCAAGGTCAATCATTCACAGTCAATACAGTATAACCCATACAAAGGTCAAACATTCACAGTCAATACAGTATAACACACCACCAAGGTCAATCATTCACAGTCAATACAGTATAACCCATACCAAGGTCAAACATTCACAGTCAATACAGTATAACACACCACCAAGGTCAAACATTCACAGTCAATTCAGTATAACACACCACCAAGGTCAAACATTCACAGTCAATACAGTATAACACACCACCAAGGTCAATCATTCACAGTCAATACAGTATAACCCATACCAAGGTCAATCATTCACAGTCAATACAGTATAACCCATATCAAGGTCAATCATTCACAGTCAATACAGTATAACCCGTATCAAGGTCAATCATTCACAGTCAATACAGTATAACCCGTACCAAGGTCAAACATTCACAGTCAATACAGTATAACACACCAGCAAGGTCAAACATTCATAGTCAATACAGTATAACACACCACCAAGGTCAAACATTCACAGTCAATACAGTATAACCCATATCAAGGTCAAACATTCACAGTCAAAACAGTATAACCCATATCAAGGTCAATCATTCACAGTCAATACAGTATAACCCATACCAAGGTCAAACATTCACAGTCAAAACAGTATAACACATATCAAGGTCAAACATTCACAGTCAAAACAGTATAACCCATATCAAGGTCAATCATTCACAGTCAATACAGTATAACACATCACCAAGGTCAAACATTCACAGTCAATACAGTATAACCCATATCAAGGTCAAACATTCACAGTCAAAACAGTATAACCCATATCAAGGTCAATCATTCACAGTCAATACAGTATAACCCATACCAAGGTCAAACATTCACAGTCAAAACAGTGTAACCCATATCAAGGTCAAACATTCACAGTCAAAACAGTATAACCCATATCAAGGTCAATCATTCACAGTCAATACAGTATAACCCATACCAAGGTCAATCATTCACAGTCAATACAGTATAACCCATACCAAGGTCAATCATTCACAGTCAATACAGTATAACCCATACCAAGGTCAAACATTCACAGTCAATACAGTATAACACATCACCAAGGTCAAACATTCACAGTCAATACAGTATAACACACCACCAAGGTCAATCATTCACAGGCAATACAGTATAACACATATCAAGGTCAATCATTCACAGTCAATACAGTATAACCCATATCAAGGTCAAACATTCACAGTCAATACAGTATAACGCATCACCAAGGTCAAACATTCACAGTCAATACAGTATAACACACCACCAAGGTCAAACATTCACAGTCAATACAGTATAACCCATATCAAGGTCAAACATTCACAGTCAATACAGTATAACCCATATCAAGGTCAAACATTCACAGTCAATACAGTATAACACATATCAAGGTCAAACATTCACAGTCAATACAGTATAACCCATATCAAGGTCAAACATTCACAGTCAATACAGTATAACCCATATCAAGGTCAAACATTCACAGTCAATACAGTATAACACCACCAAGGTCAAACATTCACAGTCAATACAGTATAACCCATATCAAGGTCAAACATTCACAGTCAATACAGTATAACACACCACCAAGGTCAAACATTCACAGTCAATACAGTATAACACACCACCAAGGTCAAATATTTACAGTCAATACAGTATAACCCATATCAAGGTCAAACATTCACAGTCAATACAGTATAACCCATATCAAGGTCAAACATTCACAGTCAATACAGTATAACCCATATCAAGGTCAAACATTCACAGTCAATACAGTATAACACATATCAAGGTCAAACATTCACAGTCAATACAGTATAACACACCACCAAGGTCAAACATTCACAGTCAATACAGTATAACCCATATCAAGGTCAAACATTCACAGTCAATACAGTATAACACACCACCAAGGTCAAACATTCACAGTCAATACAATATAACCCATATCAAGGTCAAACATTCACAGTCAATACAGTATAACCCATATCAAGGTCAAACATTCACAGTCAATACAGTATAACCCATATCAAGGTCAAACATTCACAGTCAATACAGTATAACACATATCAAGGTCAAACATTCACAGTCAATACAGTATAACCCATATCAAGGTCAAACATTCACAGTCAATACAGTATAACACACCACCAAGGTCAAACATTCACAGTCAATACAGTATAACCCATATCAAGGTCAAACATTCACAGTCAATACAGTATAACCCATATCAAGGTCAAACATTCACAGTCAATACAGTATAACACACCACCAAGGTCAAACATTCACAGTCAATACAGTATAACACATATCAAGGTCAAACATTCACAGTCAATACAGTATAACACACCACCAAGGTCAAACATTCACAGTCAATACAGTATAACCCATATCAAGGTCAAACATTCACAGTCAATACAGTATAACACCACCAAGGTCAAACATTCACAGTCAATACAGTATAACCCATATCAAGGTCAATCATTCACAGTCAATACAGTATAACACATATCAAGGTCAAACATTCACAGTCAATACAGTATAACACACCACCAAGGTCAAACATTCACAGTCAATACAGTATAACCCATATCAAGGTCAAACATTCACAGTCAATACAGTATAACACATATCAAGGTCAAACATTCACAGTCAATACAGTATAACACACCACCAAGGTCAAACATTCACAGTCAATACAGTATAACCCATATCAAGGTCAAACATTCACAGTCAATACAGTATAACGCATCACCAAGGTCAAACATTCACAGTCAATACAGTATAACACACCACCAAGGTCAAACATTCACAGTCAATACAGTATAACCCATATCAAGGTCAAACATTCACAGTCAATACAGTATAACACATCACCAAGGTCAATCATTCACAGTCAATACAGTATAACACACCACCAAGGTCAAACATTCACAGTCAATACAGTATAACACACTACCAAGGTCAAACATTCACAGTCAATACAGTATAACGCATCACCAAGGTCAAACATTCACAGTCAATACAGTATAACACACCACCAAGGTCAAACATTCACAGTCAATACATTATAACCCATACCAAGGTCAAACTTTCACAGTCAATACAGTAAAACACACCACCAAGGTTAAACATTCATAGTCAATACAGTATAACACCACCAAGGTCAAACATTCACAGTCAAAACAGTATAACCCATATCAAGGTCAAACATTCACAGTCAATATAGTATAACCCATATCAAGGTCAAACATTCACAGTCAATACAGTATAACACATATCAAGGTCAAACATTCACAGTCAATACAGTATAACACACCACCAAGGTCAAACATTCACAGTCAATACAGTATAACCCATATCAAGGTCAAACATTCACAGTCAATACAGTATAACACACCACCAAGGTCAAACATTCACAGTCAATACAGTATAACCCATATCAAGGTCAAACATTCACAGTCAATACAGTATAACACATATCAAGGTCAAACATTCACAGTCAATACAGTATAACACACCACCAAGGTCAAACATTCACAGTCAATACAGTATAACCCATATCAAGGTAAAACATTCACAGTCAATACAGTATAACACATATCAAGGTCAAACATTCACAGTCAATACAGTATAACACACCACCAAGGTCAAACATTCACAGTCAATACAGTATAACCCATATCAAGGTCAAACATTCACAGTCAATACAGTATAACGCATCACCAAGGTCAAACATTCACAGTCAATACAGTATAACACACCACCAAGGTCAAACATTCACAGTCAATACAGTATAACCCATATCAAGGTCAAAGATTCACAGTCAATACAGTATAACGCATCACCAAGGTCAAACATTCACTGTCAATACAGTATAACACACCACCAAGGTCAAACATTCACAGTCAATACAGTATAACCCATATCAAGGTCAAACAATCACAGTCAATATAGTATAACGCATCACCAAGGTCAAACATTCACAGTCAATACAGTATAACCCATATCAAGGTCAAACATTCACAGTCAATATAGTATAACGCATCACCAAGGTCAAACATTCACTGTCAATACAGTATAACCCATATCAAGGTCAAACATTCACAGTCAATATAGTATAACGCATCACCAAGGTCAAACATTCACTGTCAATACAGTATAACACACTACCGAGGTCAAACATTCACAGTCAATACAGTATAACCCATATCAAGGTCAAACATTCACAGTCAATACAGTATAACACATCACCAAGGTCAATCATTCACAGTCAATACAGTATAACACACCACCAAGGTCAAACATTCACAGTCAATACAGTATAACACACTACCAAGGTCAAACATTCACAGTCAATACAGTATAACACACCACCAAGGTCAATCATTCACAGTCAATACAGTATAACCCATACCAAGGTCAAACATTCACAGTCAATACAGTATAACACACCACCAAGGTCAAACATTCACAGTCAATACAGTATAACACACCACCAAGGTCAAACATTCACAGTCAATACAGTATAACACACCACCAAGGTCAATCATTCACAGTCAATACAGTATAACCCATACCAAGGTCAATCATTCACAGTCAATACAGTATAACCCATATCAAGGTCAATCATTCACAGTCAATACAGTATAACCCGTATCAAGGTCAATCATTCACAGTCAATACAGTATAACCCGTACCAAGGTAAAACATTCACAGTCAATACAGTATAACACACCACCAAGGTCAAACATTCATAGTCAATACAGTATAACACACCACCAAGGTCAAACATTCACAGTCAATACAGTATAACCCATATCAAGGTCAAACATTCACAGTCAAAACAGTATAACCCATATCAAGGTCAATCATTCACAGTCAATACAGTATAACCCATACCAAGGTCATACATTCACAGTCAAAACAGTATAACACATATCAAGGTCAAACATTCACAGTCAAAACAGTATAACCCATATCAAGGTCAATCATTCACAGTCAATACAGTATAACCCATACCAAGGTCAAACATTCACAGTCAATACAGTATAACCCATATCAAGGTCAAACATTCACAGTCAAAACAGTATAACCCATATCAAGGTCAATCATTCACAGTCAATACAGTATAACCCATACCAAGGTCAAACATTCACAGTCAAAACAGTGTAACCCATATCAAGGTCAAACATTCACAGTCAAAACAGTATAACCCATATCAAGGTCAATCATTCACAGTCAATACAGTATAACCCATACCAAGGTCAATCATTCACAGTCAATACAGTATAACCCATACCAAGGTCAAACATTCACAGTCAATACAGTATAACCCATACCAAGGTCAAACATTCACAGTCAATACAGTATAACGCATCACCAAGGTCAAACATTTACAGTCAATACAGTATAACACACCACCAAGGTCAATCATTCACAGGCAATACAGTATAACACATATCAAGGTCAATCATTCACAGTCAATACAGTATAACCCATATCAAGGTCAAACATTCACAGTCAATACAGTATAACGCATCACCAAGGTCAAACATTCACAGTCAATACAGTGTAACACACCACCAAGGTCAAACATTCACAGTCAATACAGTATAACCCATATCAAGGTCAAACATTCACAGTCAATACAGTATAACCCATATCAAGGTCAAACATTCACAGTCAATACAGTATAACACATATCAAGGTCAAACATTCACAGTCAATACAGTATAACCCATATCAAGATCAAACATTCACAGTCAATACAGTATAACCCATATCAAGGTCAAACATTCACAGTCAATACAGTATAACACCACCAAGGTCAAACATTCACAGTCAATATAGTATAACCCATATCAAGGTCAAACATTCACAGTCAATACAGTATAACACACCACCAAGGTCAAACATTCACAGTCAATACAGTATAACACACCACCAAGGTCAAATATTCACAGTCAATACAGTATAACCCATATCAAGGTCAAACATTCACAGTCAATACAGTATAACCCATATCAAGGTCAAACATTCACAGTCAATACAGTATAACCCATATCAAGGTCAAACATTCACAGTCAATACAGTATAACACATATCAAGGTCAAACATTCACAGTCAATACAGTATAACACACCACCAAGGTCAAACATTCACAGTCAATACAGTATAACCCATATCAAGGTCAAACATTCACAGTCAATACAGTATAACACACCACCAAGGTCAAACATTCACAGTCAATACAATATAACCCATATCAAGGTCAAACATTCACAGTCAATACAGTATAACCCATATCAAGGTCAAACATTCACAGTCAATACAGTATAACCCATATCAAGGTCAAACATTCACAGTCAATACAGTATAACACATATCAAGGTCAAACATTCACAGTCAATACAGTATAACCCATATCAAGGTCAAACATTCACAGTCAATACAGTATAACACACCACCAAGGTCAAACATTCACAGTCAATACAGTATAACCCATATCAAGGTCAAACATTCACAGTCAATACAGTATAACCCATATCAAGGTCAAACATTCACAGTCAATACAGTATAACACACCACCAAGGTCAAACATTCACAGTCAATACAGTATAACACATATCAAGGTCAAACATTCACAGTCAATACAGTATAACACACCACCAAGGTCAAACATTCACAGTCAATACAGTATAACCCATATCAAGGTCAAACATTCACAGTCAATACAGTATAACACACCACCAAGGTCAAACATTCACAGTCAATACAGTATAACCCATATCAAGGTCAAACATTCACAGTCAATATAGTATAACGCATCACCAAGGTCAAACATTCACAGTCAATACAGTATAACACACCACCAAGGTCAAACATTCACAGTCAATACAGTATAACCCATATCAAGGTCAAACATTCACAGTCAATACAGTATAACACATATCAAGGTCATACATTCACAGTCAATACAGTATAACACACCACCAAGGTCAAACATTCACAGTCAATACAGTATAACCCATATCAAGGTCAAACATTCACAGTCAATACAGTATAACGCATCACCAAGGTCAAACATTCACAGTCAATACAGTATAACACACCACCAAGGTCAAACATTCACAGTCAATACAGTATAACCCATATCAAGGTCAAACATTCACAGTCAATATAGTATAACGCATCACCAAGGTCAAACATTCACTGTCAATACAGTATAACACACTACCGAGGTCAAACATTCACAGTCAATACAGTATAACCCATATCAAGGTCAAACATTCACAGTCAATACAGTATAACACATCACCAAGGTCAATCATTCACAGTCAATACAGTATAACACACCACCAAGGTCAAACATTCACAGTCAATACAGTATAACACACTACCAAGGTCAAACATTCACAGTCAATACAGTATAACGCATCACCAAGGTCAAACATTCACAGTCAATACAGTATAACACACCACCAAGGTCAAACATTCACAGTCAATACATTATAACCCATACCAAGGTCAAACTTTCACAGTCAATACAGTAAAACACACCACCAAGGTTAAACATTCATAGTCAATACAGTATAACACCACCAAGGTCAAACATTCACAGTCAAAACAGTATAACCCATATCAAGGTCAAACATTCACAGTCAATATAGTATAACACATATCAAGGTCAAACATTCACAGTCAATACAGTATAACACACCACCAAGGTCAAACATTCACAGTCAATACAGTATAACCCATATCAAGGTCAAACATTCACAGTCAATACAGTATAACACACCACCAAGGTCAAACATTCACAGTCAATACAGTATAACCCATATCAAGGTCAAACATTCACAGTCAATACAGTATAACCCATATCAAGGTCAAACATTCACAGTCAATACAGTATAACACATATCAAGGTCAAACATTCACAGTCAATACAGTATAACACACCACCAAGGTCAAACATTCACAGTCAATACAGTATAACCCATATCAAGGTCAAACATTCACAGTCAATACAGTATAACACATATCAAGGTCAAACATTCACAGTCAATACAGTATAACACACCACCAAGGTCAAACATTCACAGTCAATACAGTATAACCCATATCAAGGTCAAACATTCACAGTCAATACAGTATAACGCATCACCAAGGTCAAACATTCACAGTCAATACAGTATAACACACCACCAAGGTCAAACATTCACAGTCAATACAGTATAACCCATATCAAGGTCAAACATTCACAGTCAATACAGTATAACGCATCACCAAGGTCAAACATTCACTGTCAATACAGTATAACACACCACCAAGGTCAAACATTCACAGTCAATACAGTATAACCCATATCAAGGTCAAACATTCACAGTCAATATAGTATAACGCATCACCAAGGTCAAACATTCACAGTCAATACAGTATAACCCATATCAAGGTCAAACATTCACAGTCAATATAGTATAACGCATCACCAAGGTCAAACATTCACTGTCAATACAGTATAACCCATATCAAGGTCAAACATTCACAGTCAATATAGTATAACGCATCACCAAGGTCAAACATTCACAGTCAATACAGTATAACACACTACCGAGGTCAAACATTCACAGTCAATACAGTATAACCCATATCAAGGTCAAACATTCACAGTCAATACAGTATAACACATCACCAAGGTCAATCATTCACAGTCAATACAGTATAACACACCACCAAGGTCAAACATTCACAGTCAATACAGTATAACACACTACCAAGGTCAAACATTCACAGTCAATACAGTATAACGCATCACCAAGGTCAAACATTCACAGTCAATACAGTATAACACACCACCAAGGTCAAACATTCACAGTCAATACATTATAACCCATACCAAGGTCAAACATTCACAGTCAATACAGTAAAACACACCACCAAGGTTAAACATTCATAGTCAATACAGTATAACACCACCAAGGTCAAACATTCACAGTCAAAACAGTATAACCCATATCAAGGTCAAACATTCACAGTCAATATAGTATAACCCATATCAAGGTTAAACATTCACAGTCAATACAGTATAACACATATCAAGGTCAAACATTCACAGTCAATACAGTATAACACACCACCAAGGTCAAACATTCACAGTCAATACAGTATAACCCATATCAAGGTCAAACATTCACAGTCAATACAGTATAACGCATCACCAAGGTCAAACATTCACAGTCAATACAGTATAACACACCACCAAGGTCAAACATTCACAGTCAATACAGTATAACCCATATCAAGGTCAAACATTCACAGTCAAAAAAGTATAACGCATCACCAAGGTCAAACATTCACTGTCAATACAGTATAACACACTACCGAGGTCAAACATTCACAGTCAATACAGTATAACCCATATCAAGGTCAAACATTCACAGTCAATACAGTATAACACATCACCAAGGTCAATCATTCACAGTCAATACAGTATAACACACCACCAAGGTCAAACATTCACAGTCAATACAGTATAACACATATCAAGCTCAAACATTCACAGTCAATACAGTATAACACACCACCAAGGTCAAACATTCACAGTCAATACAGTATAACACATATCAAGGTCAAACATTCACAGTCAATACAGTATAACACACCACCAAGGTCAAACATTCACAGTCAATACAGTATAACCAATATCAAGGTCAATCATTCACAGTCAATACAGTATAACACATATCAAGGTCAAACATTCACAGTCAATACAGTATAACACACCACCAAGGTCAAACATTCACAGTCAATACAGTATAACCCATATCAAGGTCAAACATTCACAGTCAATACAGTATAACACACTACCAAGGTCAAACATTCACAGTCAATACAGTATAACGCATCACCAAGGTCAAACATTCACAGTCAATACAGTATAACACACCACCAAGGTCAAACATTCACAGTCAATACATTATAACCCATACCAAGGTCTAACATTCACAGTCAATACAGTAAAACACACCACCAAGGTTAAACATTCATAGTCAATACAGTATAACACCACCAAGGTCAAACATTCACAGTCAAAACAGTATAACCCATATCAAGGTCAAACATTCACAGTCAATATAGTATAACCCATATCAAGGTTAAACATTCACAGTCAATACAGTATAACCCATACCAAGGTCAAACATTCACAGTCAATACAGTATAACACACCACCAAGGTCAAACATTCACAGTCAATACAGTATAACCCATATCAAGGTCAAACATTTACAGTCAATACAGTATAACGCATCACCAAGGTCAAACATTCACAGTCAATACAGTATAACACACCACCAAGGTCAAACATTCACAGTCAATACAGTATAACCCATATCAAGGTCAAACATTCACAGTCAATACAGTATAACGCATCACCAAGGTCAAACATTCACTGTCAATACAGTATAACACATATCAAGGTCAAACATTCACAGTCAATACAGTATAACCCATATCAAGGTCAAACATTCACAGTCAATACAGTATAACACATCACCAAGGTCAATCATTCACAGTCAATACAGTATAACACACCACCAAGGTCAAACATTCACAGTCAATACAGTATAACACATATCAAGGTCAAACATTCACAGTCAATACAGTATAACACACCACCAAGGTCAAACATTCACAGTCAATACAGTATAACACATATCAAGGTCAAACATTCACAGTCAATACAGTATAACACACCACCAAGGTCAAACATTCACAGTCAATACAGTATAACCAATATCAAGGTCAATCATTCACAGTCAATACAGTATAACACATATCAAGGTCAAACATTCACAGTCAATACAGTATAACCCATATCAAGGTCAAACATTCACAGTCAATACAGTATAACACATATCAAGGTCAAACATTCACAGTCAATACAGTATAACACACCACCAAGGTCAAACATTCACAGTCAATACAGTATAACCCATATCAAGGTCAAACATTCACAGTCAATACAGTATAACACACCACCAAGGTCAAACATTCACAGTCAATACAGTATAACCCATATCAAGGTCAAACATTCACAGTCAATACAGTATAACACATATCAAGGTCAAACATTCACAGTCAATACAGTATAACACACCACCAAGGTCAAACATTCACAGTCAATACAGTATAACCCATATCAAGGTCAAACATTCACAGTCAATACAGTATAACACATATCAAGGTCAAACATTCACAGTCAATACAGTATAACACACCACCAAGGTCAAACATTCACAGTCAATACAGTATAACCCATATCAAGGTCAAACATTCACAGTCAATACAGTATAACGCATCACCAAGGTCAAACATTCACAGTCAATACAGTATAACACACCACCAAGGTCAAACATTCACAGTCAATACAGTATAACCCATATCAAGGTCAAACATTCACAGTCAATACAGTATAACGCATCACCAAGGTCAAACATTCACTGTCAATACAGTATAACACACCACCAAGGTCAAACATTCACAGTCAATACAGTATAACCCATATCAAGGTCAAACATTCACAGTCAATATAGTATAACGCATCACCAAGGTCAAACATTCACAGTCAATACAGTATAACCCATATCCAGGTCAAACATTCACAGTCAATATAGTATAACGCATCACCAAGGTCAAACATTCACTGTCAATACAGTATAACCCATATCAAGGTCAAACATTCACAGTCAATATAGTATAACGCATCACCAAGGTCAAACATTCACAGTCAATACAGTATAACACACTACCGAGGTCAAACATTCACAGTCAATACAGTATAACCCATATCAAGGTCAAACATTCACAGTCAATACAGTATAACACATCACCAAGGTCAATCATTCACAGTCAATACAGTATAACACACCACCAAGGTCAAACATTCACAGTCAATACAGTATAACACACTACCAAGGTCAAACATTCACAGTCAATACAGTATAACGCATCACCAAGGTCAAACATTCACAGTCAATACAGTATAACACACCACCAAGGTCAAACATTCACAGTCAATACATTATAACCCATACCAAGGTCAAACATTCACAGTCAATACAGTAAAACACACCACCAAGGTTAAACATTCATAGTCAATACAGTATAACACCACCAAGGTCAAACATTCACAGTCAAAACAGTATAACCCATATCAAGGTCAAACATTCACAGTCAATATAGTATAACCCATATCAAGGTTAAACATTCACAGTCAATACAGTATAACACATATCAAGGTCAAACATTCACAGTCAATACAGTATAACACACCACCAAGGTCAAACATTCACAGTCAATACAGTATAACCCATATCAAGGTCAAACATTCACAGTCAATACAGTATAACGCATCACCAAGGTCAAACATTCACAGTCAATACAGTATAACACACCACCAAGGTCAAACATTCACAGTCAATACAGTATAACCCATATCAAGGTCAAACATTCACAGTCAATATAGTATAACGCATCACCAAGGTCAAACATTCACTGTCAATACAGTATAACACACTACCGAGGTCAAACATTCACAGTCAATACAGTATAACCCATATCAAGGTCAAACATTCACAGTCAATACAGTATAACACATCACCAAGGTCAATCATTCACAGTCAATACAGTATAACACACCACCAAGGTCAAACATTCACAGTCAATACAGTATAACACACCACCAAGGTCAAACATTCACAGTCAATACAGTATAACCCATATCAAGGTCAAACATTCACAGTCAATACAGTATAACACACTACCAAGGTCAAACATTCACAGTCAATACAGTATAACGCATCACCAAGGTCAAACATTCACAGTCAATACAGTATAACACACCACCAAGGTCAAACATTCACAGTCAATACATTATAACCCATACCAAGGTCTAACATTCACAGTCAATACAGTAAAACACACCACCAAGGTTAAACATTCATAGTCAATACAGTATAACACCACCAAGGTCAAACATTCACAGTCAAAACAGTATAACCCATATCAAGGTCAAACATTCACAGTCAATATAGTATAACCCATATCAAGGTTAAACATTCACAGTCAATACAGTATAACCCATACCAAGGTCAAACATTCACAGTCAATACAGTATAACACACCACCAAGGTCAAACATTCACAGTCAATACAGTATAACCCATATCAAGGTCAAACATTTACAGTCAATACAGTATAACGCATCACCAAGGTCAAACATTCACAGTCAATACAGTATAACACACCACCAAGGTCAAACATTCACAGTCAATACAGTATAACCCATATCAAGGTCAAACATTCACAGTCAATACAGTATAACGCATCACCAAGGTCAAACATTCACTGTCAATACAGTATAACACATATCAAGGTCAAACATTCACAGTCAATACAGTATAACCCATATCAAGGTCAAACATTCACAGTCAATACAGTATAACACATATCAAGGTCAAACATTCACAGTCAATACAGTATAACACACCACCAAGGTCAAACATTCACAGTCAATACAGTATAACCCATATCAAGGTCAAACATTCACAGTCAATACAGTATAACGCATCACCAAGGTCAAACATTCACAGTCAATACAGTATAACACACCACCAAGGTCAAACATTCACAGTCAATACAGTATAACCCATATCAAGGTCAAACATTCACAGTCAATACAGTATAACGCATCACCAAGGTCAAACATTCACTGTCAATACAGTATAACACACCACCAAGGTCAAACATTCACAGTCAATACAGTATAACCCATATCAAGGTCAAACATTCACAGTCAATATAGTATAACGCATCACCAAGGTCAAACATTCACAGTCAATACAGTATAACCCATATCAAGGTCAAACATTCACAGTCAATATAGTATAACGCATCACCAAGGTCAAACATTCACTGTCAATACAGTATAACCCATATCAAGGTCAAACATTCACAGTCAATATAGTATAACGCATCACCAAGGTCAAACATTCACAGTCAATACAGTATAACACACTACCGAGGTCAAACATTCACAGTCAATACAGTATAACCCATATCAAGGTCAAACATTCACAGTCAATACAGTATAACACATCACCAAGGTCAATCATTCACAGTCAATACAGTATAACACACCACCAAGGTCAAACATTCACAGTCAATACAGTATAACACACTACCAAGGTCAAACATTCACAGTCAATACAGTATAACGCATCACCAAGGTCAAACATTCACAGTCAATACAGTATAACACACCACCAAGGTCAAACATTCACAGTCAATACATTATAACCCATACCAAGGTCAAACATTCACAGTCAATACAGTAAAACACACCACCAAGGTTAAACATTCATAGTCAATACAGTATAACACCACCAAGGTCAAACATTCACAGTCAAAACAGTATAACCCATATCAAGGTCAAACATTCACAGTCAATATAGTATAACCCATATCAAGGTTAAACATTCACAGTCAATACAGTATAACACATATCAAGGTCAATCATTCACAGTCAATACAGTATAACACACCACCAAGGTCAAACATTCACAGTCAATACAGTATAACACACTACCAAGGTCAAACATTCACAGTCAATACAGTATAACGCATCACCAAGGTCAAACATTCACAGTCAATACAGTATAACACACCACCAAGGTCAAACATTCACAGTCAATACATTATAACCCATACCAAGGTCAAACATTCACAGTCAATACAGTAAAACACACCACCAAGGTTAAACATTCATAGTCAATACAGTATAACACCACCAAGGTCAAACATTCACAGTCAAAACAGTATAACCCATATCAAGGTCAAACATTCACAGTCAATATAGTATAACCCATATCAAGGTCAAACATTCACAGTCAATACAGTATAACACACCACCAAGGTCAAACATTCACAGTCAAAACAGTATAACACACCACCAAGGTCAAACATTCACAGTCAAAACAGTATAACCCATATCAAGGTCAAACATTCACAGTCAATACAGTATAACACACCACCAAGGTCAAACATTCACAGTCAAAACAGTATAACACACCACCAAGGTCAATCATTCACAGTCAATACAGTATAACACATCACCAAGGTCAAACATTCACAGTCAATACAGTATAACACACCACCAAGGTCAAACATTCATAGTCAATACAGTATAACACATCACCAAGGTCAATCATTCACAGTCAATACAGTATAACACACCACCATGGTCAATCATTCACAGTCAATACAGTATAACACATATCAAGGTCAAACATTCACAGTCAATTCAGTATAACACATATCAAGGTCAAACATTCACAGTCAATACAGTATAACGCATCACCAAGGTCAAACATTCACAGTCAATACAGTATAACACACCACCAAGGTCAAACATTCATAGTCAATACAGTATAACCCATATCAAGGTCAATCATTCACAGTCAATACAGTATAACACATCACCAAGGTAAAAAATTCATAATCAATACAATAATTCTTATAAATAGTGTAACACATTTTCTTATGGAGTTCATGCAAGTACAGACCAAGCAAGTAACCTTTAAGTCAATATGTAAAATACCTTGGGGTGTTACAGTAATTTATTTTTAGAAGAAAGTGGAATTTTTATACCTCTTTTGATTTAAACTTCATTTGATTTGAATATGAACAAGTGTAGTTGGGGCATTGCTTGATGTTCCTGACTGTGTTGTCATTGTTCATATATTTAAAATGCTTGGGGTTTCAGACAATGCGAGCTGAGAGTGTGTATCATGGAGAACAGCAGAAGAGCCTGAGACAGCGAGTGAAGGAAGCCATGGAACTAAACCGGAGACATTACCAGAAGGCAGACCATGTGTGTGAACTCATCAAACAGGTAAGTGGATGCTATAGAACTAAACAAAAGACATTACCAGTCAGTTCGTACGCACCTTGAAAAGTGCTTGAATTTGGTCATTTCAAATTTATAGGGCTTGAAAAGAGAGAGTGGTTTGGAAATATGCTTGAAAAATAAAATTTTGTGAAAGAGTTTGATGTATGTTGTGTTTATGAAGTTCTGTTATTTTAATATTGACCTCGGGTCATCTCTACATCAATCAAATGTTTGAAATAGAATGAACCCAATCGTGGATGAATGAGACTGCGTGGGCAGTAAAAGCGACAATGTAACAAATAAGTTAACATAAGAGATTAATAAGCTTCTTATCAAATAGTGAGCTGCTTTAACTGTCAGGATCATGGAGGTTCATGTCCACCCGAGGCTGTACATTAAAAAATTTTTTAATTGAAAGCTCAATACAAGCTAGGCGAATTCAAGTACAAGAATTTTAACAAGAATTGTGATTTAAACTAATATGTATTAATACAGGGATTATTAATAAAGCTATTAAAGAAATTTTTCCAAAGGAAATAATTATCTGGGAACAAACCAGGGGCATAAAATATGCAAAAATAAATTAAAGGAAGAATTGATTATGAGCGATGAAAAAACTATAAACCTAATTCGCTCCGAAGAATATTTAAATCAAGTTTACTATATGTTTAACATTGGTAATTTGGCCATAATAATTATATCAGAGGAGTAAAATTTCCCCAGTAAACTCGATCTGATTTTGTTTTGATTGATGTTTAAAAAAAAAAAAACATCAAACAGGCAAAACCTGAACCAAAGACATTACCAGAACGCAGACCACATGTGTTAACTCATCAAACAGGTAAAATCTAAACTGGAGACATTACCAAAAGGCCGATCATGTGTATGAGCTCATTAAACAGGTATAACCTAAAGTGAAGACACTACGAGAAGGCTGACCATGTGTGTGAGCTCACCAAACAGGTAAAACCTAAACTGGAGACATTACCAGAAGGCCGATCATGTTTATGAGCTCATCAAACAGGTATAACCTAAACTGGAGACATTACCAAAAGGCCGATCATCTGTATGAGCTCATCAAACAGGTATAACCTAAACTGAATACACTACGAGAATGCTGACCATGTGTGTGAGCTCAATAAACAGGTAAAACCTAAACTGGAGACATTACCAAAAGGCCGATCATGTGTATGAGCTCATCAAACAGGTATAACCTAAAGTGAAGACACTACGAGAAGGCTGACCATGTGTGTGAGCTCATCAAACAGGTAAAACCTAAACTGGAGACATTACCAGAAGGCCGATCATGTTTATGAGCTCATCAAACAGGTATAACCTAAACTGGAGACATTACCAAAAGGCCGATCATCTGTATGAGCTCATCAAACAGGTATAACCTAAACTGAAGACACTATGAGAAGGCTGACCATGTGTGTGAGCTCAATAAACAGGTAAAACCTAAATTGGAGACATTACCAAACGGCCGATCATGTGTATGAGCTCATCAAACAGGTATAACCTAAAGTGAAGACACTACGAGAAGGCTGACCATGTGTGTGAGCTCATCAAACAGGTAAAACCTAAACTGGAGACATTACCAGAAGGCCGATCATGTGTATGAGCTCATCAAACAGGTATGACCTAAACTGGAGACATTAACAAAAGGCCGATCATGTGTATGAGCTCATCAAACAGGTATAACCTAAACTGAAGACACTATGATAAGGCTGACCATGTGTGTGAGCTCATCAAACAGGTAAAACCTAAACAGGAGACATTACCAAAAGGCCGATCATGTGTATGAGCTCATCAAACAGGTATAACCTAAACTAAAGACACTACAAGAAGGCTGACCATGTGTGTGAACTCTTCAAACAGGTAAAACCTAAACTGGAGACATTACCAAAAGGCCGATCATGTGTATGAACTCATCAAACAGGTATAACCTAAACTGAAGACACTACAAGAAGGCTGACCATGTGTGTGAGCTCATCAAACAGGTAAAACCTAAACTGGAGACATTACCAAACAGCTGATCATGTGTATGAGCTCATCAAACAGGTATAACCTAAACTGAAGACACTACGAGAAGGCTGACCATGTGTGTGAGCTCATCAAACAGGTAAAACCTAAACTGGAGACATTACCAAACGGCTGATCATGTGTATGAGCTCATCAAACAGGTATAACCTAAACTGAAGACACTTAAGAAGGCTGACCATGTGTGTGAGCTCATCAAACAGGTAAAACCTAAACTGGAGACATTACCAAACGGCCAATCATGTGTATGAGCTCATCAAACAGGTATAACCTAAACTGAAGACACTACGAGAAGGCTGACCATGTGTGTGTGCTCATCAAACAGGTAAAACCTAAACTGGAGACATTACCAAATGGCTGATCATGTGTATGAGCTCATCAAACAGGTATAACCTAAACTGAAGACACTTAAGAAGGCTGACCATGTGTGTGAGCTCATCAAACAGGTAAAACCTAAACTGGAGACATTACCAAAAGGCCGATCATGTGTATGAGCTCATCAAACAGGTATAACCTAAACTGAAGACACTACGAGAAGGCTGACCATGTGTGTGAGCTCATCAAACAGGTATAACCTAAACTGGAGATATTACCAAACAGCTGATCATGTGTATGAGCTCATCAAACAGGTATAACCTAAACTGAAGACACTACGAGAATGCTGACCAGTGTGTGAGCTCATCAAACAGGTAAAACCTAAACTGGAGACATTACCAAACGGCCGATCATGTGTATGAGCTCATCAAACAGGTATAACCTAGACTGAAGACACTTAAGAAGGCTGACCATGTATGTGAGCTCATCAAACAGGTAAAACCTAAACTGGAGACATTACCAAACGGCCGATCATGTGTATGAGCTCATCAAACAGGTATAACCTAAACTGAAGACACTACGAGAAGGCTGACCATGTGTGTGAGCTCATCAAACAGGTAAAACCTAAACTGGAGACATTACCAGAAGGCCGATCATGTTTATGAGCTCATCCAACAGGTATAACCTAAACTGGAGATATTACCAAAAGGCCGATCATCTGTATGAGCTCATCAAACAGGTATAACCTAAACTGAAGACACTACGAGAAGGCTGACCATGTGTGTGAGCTCAATAAACAGGTAAAACCTAAACTGGAGACATTACCAAACGGCCGATCATGTGTATGAGCTCATCAAACAGGTATAACCTAAAGTGAAGACACTACGAGAAGGCTGACCATGTGTGTGAGCTCATCAAACAGGTAAAACCTAAACTGGAGACATTACCAGAAGGCCGATCATGTGTATGAGCTCATTAAACAGGTATGACCTAAACTGGAGACATTAACAAAAGGCCGATCATGTGTATGAGCTCATCAAACAGGTATAACCTAAATTAAAGACACTATGAGAAGGCTGACCATGTGTGTGAGCTCATCAAACAGGTAAAACCTAAACAGGAGACATTACCAAAAGGCCGATTATGTGTATGAGCTCATCAAACAGGTATAACCTAAACTGAAGACACTACGAGAAGGCTGACCATGTGTATGAGCTCAATAAACAGGTAAAACCTAAACTGGAGACGTTACCAAAAGGCCGATCATGTGTATGAGCTCATCAAACAGGTATAACCTAAAGTGAAGACACTACGAGAAGGCCGATCATATGTATGAGCTCATCAAACAGGTATGACCTAAACTGGAGACATTAACAAAAGGCCGATCATGTGTATGAGCTCATCAAACAGGTATAACCTAAACTAAAGACACTACAAGAAGGCTGACCATGTGTGTGAACTCTTCAAACAGGTAAAACCTAAACTGGAGACATTACCAAAAGGCCGATCATGTGTATGAACTCATCAAACAGGTATAACCTAAACTGAAGACACTACAAGAAGGCTGACCATGCGTGTGAGCTCATCAAACAGGTAAAACCTAAACTGGAGACATTACCAAACAGCTGATCATGTGTATGAGCTCATCAAACAGGTATAACCTAAAGTGAAGACACTACGAGAATGCTGACCAGTGTGTGAGCTCATCAAACAGGTAAAACCTAAACTGGAGACATTACCAAACGGCCAATCATGTGTATGAGCTCATCAAACAGGTATAACCTAGACTGAAGACACTTAAGAAGGCTGACCATGTATGTGAGCTCATCAAACAGGTAAAACCTAAACTGGAGACATTACCAAACGGCCGATCATGTGTATGAGCTCATCAAACAGGTATAACCTAAACTGAAGACACTAAGAGAAGGCTGACCATGTGTGTGAGCTCATCAAACAGGTAAAACCTAAACTGGAGACATTACCAGAAGGCCGATCATGTTTATGAGCTCATCCAACAGGTATAACCTAAACTGGAGATATTACCAAAAGGCCGATCATCTGTATGAGCTCATCAAACAGGTATAACCTAAACTGAAGACACTACGAGAAGGCTGACCATGTGTGTGAGCTCAATAAACAGGTAAAACCTAAACTGGAGACATTACCAAACGGCCAATCATGTGTATGAGCTCATCAAACAGGTATAACCTAAAGTGAAGACACTACGAGAAGGCTGACCATGTGTGTGAGCTCATCAAACAGGTAAAACCTAAACTGGAGACATTACCAGAAGGCCGATCATGTGTATGAGCTCATTAAACAGGTATGACCTAAACTGGAGACATTAACAAAAGGCCGATCATGTGTATGAGCTCATCAAACAGGTATAACCTAAATTGAAGACACTATGAGAAGGCTGACCATGTGTGTGAGCTCATCAAACAGGTAAAACCTAAACAGGAGACATTACCAAAAGGCCGATTATGTGTATGAGCTCATCAAACAGGTATAACCTAAACTGAAGACACTACGAGAAGGCTGACCATGTGTGTGAGCTCAATAAACAGGTAAAACCTAAACTGGAGACGTTACCAAAAGGCCGATCATGTGTATGAGCTCATCAAACAGGTATAACCTAAAGTGAAGACACTACGAGAAGGCCGATCATATGTATGAGCTCATCAAACAGGTATGACCTAAACTGGAGACATTAACAAAAGGCCGATCATGTGTATGAGCTCATCAAACAGGTATAACCTAAACTAAAGACACTACAAGAAGGCTGACCATGTGTGTGAACTCTTCAAACAGGTAAAACCTAAACTGGAGACATTACCAAAAGGCCGATCATGTGTATGAACTCATCAAACAGGTATAACCTAAACTGAAGACACTACAAGAAGGCTGACCATGCGTGTGAGCTCATCAAACAGGTAAAACCTAAACTGGAGACATTACCAAACAGCTGATCATGTGTATGAGCTCATCAAACAGGTATAACCTAAACTGAAGACACTACGAGAATGCTGACCAGTGTGTGAGCTCATCAAACAGGTAAAACCTAAACTGGAGACATTACCAAACGGCCGATCATGTGTATGAGCTCATCAAACAGGTATAACCTAGACTGAAGACACTTAAGAAGGCTGACCATGTATGTGAGCTCATCAAACAGGTAAAACCTAAACTGGAGACATTACCAAACGGCCGATCATGTGTATGAGCTCATCAAACAGGTATAACCTAAACTGAAGACACTACGAGAAGGCTGACCATGTGTGTGAGCTCATCAAACAGGTAAAACCTAAACTGGAGACATTACCAGAAGGCCGATCATGTTTATGAGCTCATCCAACAGGTATAACCTAAACTGGAGATATTACCAAAAGGCCGATCATCTGTATGAGCTCATCAAACAGGTATAACCTAAACTGAAGACACTACGAGAAGGCTGACCATGTGTGTGAGCTCAATAAACAGGTAAAACCTAAACTGGAGACATTACCAAACGGCCGATCATGTGTATGAGCTCATCAAACAGGTATAACCTAAAGTGAAGACACTACGAGAAGGCTGACCATGTGTGTGAGCTCATCAAACAGGTAAAACCTAAACTGGAGACATTACCAGAAGGCCGATCATGTGTATGAGCTCATTAAACAGGTATGACCTAAACTGGAGACATTAACAAAAGGCCGATCATGTGTATGAGCTCATCAAACAGATATAACCTAAATTGAAGACACTATGAGAAGGCTGACCATGTGTGTGAGCTCATCAAACAGGTAAAACCTAAACAGGAGACATTACCAAAAGGCCGATTATGTGTATGAGCTCATCAAACAGGTATAACCTAAACTGAAGACACTACGAGAAGGCTGACCATGTGTGTGAGCTCAATAGACAGGTAAAACCTAAACTGGAGACGTTACCAAAAGGCCGATCATGTGTATGAGCTCATCAAACAGGTATAACCTAAAGTGAAGACACTACGAGAAGGCCGATCATATGTATGAGCTCATCAAACAGGTATGACCTAAACTGGAGACATTAACAAAAGGCCGATCATGTGTATGAGCTCATCAAACAGGTATAACCTAAACTAAAGACACTACAAGAAGGCTGACCATGTGTGTGAACTCTTCAAACAGGTAAAACCTAAACTGGAAACATTACCAAAAGGCCGATCATGTGTATGAACTCATCAAACAGGTATAACCTAAACTGAAGACACTACAAGAAGGCTGACCATGCGTGTGAGCTCATCAAACAGGTAAAACCTAAACTGGAGACATTACCAAACAGCTGATCATGTGTATGAGCTCATCAAACAGGTATAACCTAAACTGAAGACACTACGAGAAGGCTGACCATGTGTGTGAGCTCATCAAACAGGTAAAACCTAAACTGGAGACATTACCAAACAGCTGATCATGTGTATGAGCTCATCAAACAGGTATAACCTAAACTGAAGACACTTAAGAAGGCTGACCATGTGTGTGAGCTCATCAAACAGGTAAAACCTAAACTGGAGACATTACCAGAAGGCCGATCATGTGTATGAGCTCATTAAACAGGTATGACCTAAACTGGAGACATTAACAAAAGGCCGATCATGTGTATGAGCTCATCAAACAGGTATAACCTAAGTTGAAGACACTATGAGAAGGCTGACCATGTGTGTGAGCTCATCAAACAGGTAAAACCTAAACAGGAGACATTACCAAAAGGCCGATTATGTGTATGAGCTCATCAAACAGGTATAACCTAAACTGAAGACACTACGAGAAGGCTGACCATGTGTGTGAGCTCAATAAACAGGTAAAACCTAAACTGGAGACGTTACCAAAAGGCCGATCATGTGTATGAGCTCATCAAACAGGTATAACCTAAAGTGAAGACACTACGAGAAGGCTGACCATGTGTGTGAGTTCATCAAACAGGTAAAACCTAAACTGGAGACATTACCAGAAGGCCGATCATGTGTATGAGCTCATCAAACAGGTATGACCTAAACTGGAGACATTAACAAAAGGCCGATCATGTGTATGAGCTCATCAAACAGGTATAACCTAAACTGAAGACACTATGAGAAGGCTGACCATGTGTGTGAGCTCATCAAACAGATAAAACCTAAACAGGAGACATTACCAAAAGGCCGATCATGTGTATGAGCTCATCAAACAGGTATAACCTAAACTAAAGACACTACAAGAAGGCTGACCATGTGTGTGAACTCTTCAAACAGGTAAAACCTAAACTGGAGACATTACCAAAAGGCCGATCATGTGTATGAACTCATCAAACAGGTATAACCTAAACTGAAGACACTACAAGAAGGCTGACCATGTGTGTGAGCTCATCAAACAGGTAAAACCTAAACTGGAGACATTACCAAACAGCTGATCATGTGTATGAGCTCATCAAACAGGAATAACCTAAACTGAAGACACTACGAGAAGGCTGACCATGTGTGTGAGCTCATCAAACAGGTAAAACCTAAACTGGAGACATTACCAAACGGCTGATCATGTGTATGAGCTCATCAAGCAGGTATAACCTAAACTGAAGACACTTAAGAAGGCTGACCATGTGTGTGAGCTCATCAAACAGGTAAAACCTAAACTGGAGACATTACCAAAAGGCCGATCATGTGTATGAGCTCATCAAACAGGTATAACCTAAACTGAAGACACTACGAGAAGGCTGACCATGTGTGTGAGCTCATCAAACAGGTATAACCTAAACTGGAGATATTACCAAACAGCCGATCATGTGTATGAGCTCATCAAACAGGTATAACCTAAACTGAAGACACTACGAGAATGCTGACCATGTGTGTGAGCTCATCAAACAGGTAAAACCTAAACTGGAGACATTACCAAACGGCCGATCATGTGTATGAGCTCATCAAACAGGTATAACCTAGACTGAAGACACTTAAGAAGGCTGACCATGTATGTGAGCTCATCAAACAGGTAAAACCTAAACTGGAGACATTACCAAACGGCCGATCATGTGTATGAGCTCATCAAACAGGTATAACCTAAACTGAAGACACTACGAGAAGGCTGACCATGTGTGTGAGCTCATCAAACAGGTTAAACCTAAACTGGAGACATTACCAAACGGCCAATCATGTGTATGAGCTCTTCAAACAGGTATAACCTAAACTGAAGACACTACGAGAAGGCTGACCATTTGTGTGAGCTCATCAAACAGGTAAAACCTAAACTGGAGACATTACCAAACGGCCAATCATGTGTATGAGCTCATCAAACAGGTATAACCTAAACTGAAGACACTATGAGAAGGCTGACCATGTGTTTGAACTCATCAAACAGGTATAACCTAAACTGAAGACACTTAAGAAGGCTGACCATGTGTGTGAGCTCATCAAACAGGTAAAACCTAAACTGGAGACATTACCAAAAGGCCGATCATGTGTATGAGCTCATCAAACAGGTATAACCTAAACTGAAGACACTACGAGAAGGCTGACCATGTGTGTGAGCTCATCAAACAGGTATAACCTAAACTGGAGATATTACCAAACAGCCGATCATGTGTATGAGCTCATCAAACAGGTATAACCTAAACTGAAGACACTACAAGAATGCTGACCATGTGTGTGAGCTCATCAAACAGGTAAAACCTAAACTGGAGACATTACCAAACGGCCGATCATGTGTATGAGCTCATCAAACAGGTATAACCTAGACTGAAGACACTTAAGAAGGCTGACCATGTATGTGAGCTCATCAAACAGGTAAAACCTAAACTGGAGACATTACCAAACGGCCGATCATGTGTATGAGCTCATCAAACAGGTATAACCTAAACTGAAGACACTACGAGAAGGCTGACCATGTATGTGAGCTCATCAAACAGGTAAAACCTAAACTGGAGACATTACCAAACGGCCGATCATGTGTATGAGCTCATCAAACAGGTATAACCTAAACTGAAGACACTACGAGAAGGCTGACCATGTGTGTGAGCTCATCAAACAGGTATAACCTAAACTGGAGATATTACCAAACAGCCGATCATGTGTATGAGCTCATCAAACAGGTATAACCTAAACTGAAGACACTACGAGAATGCTGACCATGTGTGTGAGCTCATCAAACAGGTAAAACCTAAACTGGAGACATTACCAAACCGCCGATCATGTGTATGAGCTCATCAAACAGGTATAACCTAGACTGAAGACACTTAAGAAGGCTGACCATGTATGTGAGCTCATCAAACAGGTAAAACCTAAACTGGAGACATTACCAAACGGCCGATCATGTGTATGAGCTCATCAAACAGGTATAACCTAAACTGAAGACACTACGAGAAGGCTGACCATGTGTGTGAGCTCATCAAACAGGTTAAACCTAAACTGGAGACATTACCAAACGGCCAATCATGTGTATGAGCTCATCAAACAGGTATAACCTAAACTGAAGACACTACGAGAAGGCTGACCATTTGTGTGAGCTCATCAAACAGGTAAAACCTAAACTGGAGACATTACCAAATGGCCAATCATGTGTATGAGCTCATCAAACAGGTATAACCTAAACTGAAGACACTACGAGAAGGCTGACCATGTGTATGAACTCATCAAACAGGTATAACCTAAACTGAAGACACTTAAGAAGGCTGACCATGTGTGTGAGCTCATCAAACAGGTAAAACCTAAACTGGAGACATTACCAAAAGGCCGATCATGTGTATGAGCTCATCAAACAGGTATAACCTAAACTGAAGACACTACGAGAAGGCTGACCATGTGTGTGAGCTCATCAAACAGGTATAACCTAAACTGGAGATATTACCAAACAGCCGATCATGTGTATGAGCTCATCAAACAGGTATAACCTAAACTGAAGACACTACGAGAATGCTGACCATGTGTGTGAGCTCATCAAACAGGTAAAACCTAAACTGGAGACATTACCATACCGCCGATCATGTGTATGAGCTCATCAAACAGGTATAACCTAGACTGAAGACACTTAAGAAGGCTGACCATGTATGTGAGCTCATCAAACAGGTAAAACCTAAACTGGAGACATTACCAAACGGCCGATCATGTGTATGAGCTCATCAAACAGGTATAACCTAAACTGAAGACACTATGAGAAGGCTGACCATGTGTGTGAGCTCATCAAACAGGTTAAACCTAAACTGGAGACATTACCAAACGGCCGATCATGTGTATGAGCTCATCAAACAGGTATAACCTAAACTGAAGACACTACGAGAAGGCTGACCATTTGTGTGAGCTCATCAAACAGGTAAAACCTAAACTGGAGACATTACCAAATGGCCAATCATGTGTATGAGCTCATCAAACAGGTATAACCTAAACTGAAGACACTACGAGAAGGCTGACCATGTGTATGAACTCATCAAACAGGTATAACCTAAACTGAAGACACTTAAGAAGGCTGACCATGTGTGTGAGCTCATCAAACAGGTAAAACCTAAACTGGAGACATTACCAAAAGGCCGATCATGTGTATGAGCTCATCAAACAGGTATAACCTAAACTGAAGACACTACGAGAAGGCTGACCATGTGTGTGAGCTCATCAAACAGGTATAACCTAAACTGGAGATATTACCAAACAGCCGATCATGTGTATGAGCTCATCAAACAGGTATAACCTAAACTGAAGACACTACGAGAATGCTGACCATGTGTGTGAGCTCATCAAACAGGTAAAACCTAAACTGGAGACATTACCAAACGGCCGATCATGTGTATGAGCTCATCAAACAGGTATAACCTAGACTGAAGACACTTAAGAAGGCTGACCATGTATGTGAGCTCATCAAACAGGTAAAACCTAAACTGGAGACATTACCAAACAGCCGATCATGTGTATGAGCTCATCAAACAGGTATAACCTAAACTGAAGACACTACGAGAAGGCTGACCATGTATGTGAGCTCATCAAACAGGTAAAACCTAAACTGGAGACATTACCAAACGGCCGATCATGTGTATGAGCTCATCAAACAGGTATAACCTAAACTGAAGACACTACGAGAAGGCTGACCATGTGTGTGAGCTCATCAAACAGGTATAACCTAAACTGGAGATATTACCAAACAGCCGATCATGTGTATGAGCTCATCAAACAGGTATAACTTAAACTGAAGACACTACGAGAATGCTGACCATGTGTGTGAGCTCATCAAACAGGTAAAACCTAAACTGGAGACATTACCAAACGGCCGATCATGTGTATGAGCTCATCAAACAGGTATAACCTAGACTGAAGACACTTAAGAAGGCTGACCATGTATGTGAGCTCATCAAACAGGTAAAACCTAAACTGGAGACATTACCAAACGGCCGATCATGTGTATGAGCTCATCAAACAGGTATAACCTAAACTGAAGACACTACGAGAAGGCTGACCATGTGTGTGAGCTCATCAAACAGGTTAAACCTAAACTGGAGACATTACCAAACGGCCAATCATGTGTATGAGCTCATCAAACAGGTATAACCTAAACTGAAGACACTACGAGAAGGCTGACCATTTGTGTGAGCTCATCAAACAGGTAAAACCTAAACTGGAGACATTACCAAACGGCCAATCATGTGTATGAGCTCATCAAACAGGTATAACCTAAACTGAAGACACTACGAGAAGGCTGACCATGTGTATGAACTCATCAAACAGGTATAACCTAAACTGAAGACACTTAAGAAGGCTGACCATGTGTGTGAGCTCATCAAACAGGTAAAACCTAAACTGGAGACATTACCAAAAGGCCGATCATGTGTATGAGCTCATCAAACAGGTATAACCTAAACTGAAGACACTACGAGAAGGCTGACCATGTGTGTGAGCTCATCAAACAGGTATAACCTAAACTGGAGATATTACCAAACAGCCGATCATGTGTATGAGCTCATCAAACAGGTATAACCTAAACTGAAGACACTACGAGAATGCTGACCATGTGTGTGAGCTCATCAAACAGGTAAAACCTAAACTGGAGACATTACCAAACGGCTGATCATGTGTATGAGCTCATCAAACAGGTATAACCTAGACTGAAGACACTTAAGAAGGCTGACCATGTATGTGAGCTCATCAAACAGGTAAAACCTTAACTGGAGACATTACCAAATGGCCGATCATGTGTATGAGCTCATCAAACAGGTATAACCTAAACTGAAGACACTACGAGAAGGCTGACCATGTGTATGAACTCATCAAACAGGTATAACCTAAACTGAAGACACTACGAGAAGGCTGACCATGTGTGTGAGCTCATCAAACAGGTAAAACCTAAACTGAAGACACTATGAGAAGGCTGACCATGTGTGTGACCTCAATTATGTTTCCATCAGAAAATGATATAAATGAAATCACTATCAGTATGTTATGTTTTACTAATGTAAATCCCAGCTTAAACATGTTCAGTTGCTGTGACAGGTTAAATAACTGTGACAAGATCAGTTGCTGTGATAGGTTCAGTTCTTGTTACAGAATCAGTTTCTGTAATAGGTTCAATAACTGTGACAAGATCAGTTTCTGTGATAGGTTCAGTTCTTGTTACAGGATCAGTTTCTGTAATAGGTTCAATAACTGTGACAAGATCAGTTGCTGTGAAAGGTTCAGTTCTTGTTACAGGATCAGTTTCTGTAATAGGTTCAATAACTGTGACAAGATCAGTTGCTGTGACAGGTTCAGTTGCTGTGACAAGATAGTTATTGTTACAGGTTCAATGGCTGTGACAAGATCAGTTGCTCTGACAAGATCAGTTACTGTTACAGGTTCAGTTGCTGTGACGGGCTCAGTTGCTGTGACAAGATCAGTTGCTGTGACAGGATCAGTTGCTGTGACAAGATCAGTTGCTGTGACAAGAGGAGTTGCTGTTATAGGTTCAGGTGCTGTGACAAGATCAGTTGCTGTGACAAGATCAGTTCTGTAACACGATCAGGTGATGGGACAAAATCAGGAGCTGTGACAGGATCAGTTGCTGTGACAGGTTCAGTTGCTGTAACAATATCAGTTGCTGTGACAAGACAAGTTGCTGTGACAGGATCAGTTGCTGTGTCAAGATGAGTTGCTGTAACAAGTTTTGTTGCTGTGACAGATTCAGAACAAGGACAGGTCCAGTTGCTTTAATGAGATCAGTTGCTATGAAAGGATCAGTTGCTGTGACAAAATCAGTTGCTGTGACAAAATCAGTTGCTGTGACAAGATCAGTTGCTGTGACAGGATCAGGCCCTGGGACAAGATCAGTCGCTGTGACAGGATCAGTTGCTGTGACAAGATCATGAGCTGTGACAGGTTCAGGTGCTGTTACAGGATCAGTTGCTGTGACAGGTTCAGTTGCTGTAACAAGATCAGTTATTGTGACAAGGTCAGGTGCTCTGACACGATCAGTCGCTGTGACAAGATCAGTCACTGTGACAGGTTCAGTTGCTGTTACAGGATCAGTTGCTGTGACAGGATAAGTTGCTGTAACAAGATTGGTTGCTGTGACAAGATCAGTTGCTGTGACAGGATCAGTTGCTGTGACATGATCAGTTGCTGTGACAAGATCAGTTGCAGTGACAAGATGAGTGACTGTTACAGGTTCAGTAGCTGCGACAAGATCAGTTGCTGTGACAGGATCAGTTGCTGTGACCAGATCTGGTAATTGGACAAGATCAGGAGCTGTGACAGGTTCAGTTGCTGTGACAAAATCAGTTGCTGTGACAAGGTCAGGGGCTCTGACAAGATCGGTTGCTGTGACAAGATCAGTTGCTCTGACAAGATCAGTTGCTGATACAGGTTCAGTTGCTGTGACAAGATCAGTTGCTGTGACAAGGTCAGGTGCTCTGACAAGATCAGTTGCTGTGACAGGATCAGTTGCCGTGACAAGAACAGGAGCTGTGACAGGATCAGTCGCTGTGACAGAATCAGTTGCTGTGACAGAATCAGGTGCTGGGACAAGATCAGTTGGTGTGAAAAGATCAGTTGCTGTGACAGGTTCAGTTGCTGTGACAAGATCAGTTGCTGTGACCAGATCTGGTACTGGGACAAGATCAGTTGCTGTAACAGGTTCAGTTGCTGTGACAGGATCAGTCTCTGTGACAAGATCAGTTGCTGTGACAGGTTCAGTTGCTGTGACAGGTTCAGTCACTGTGACAAGATCAGTTGCTGTGACAGGTTCAGTTGCTGTGACAGGTTCAGCTGCTGTGACAAGATCAGTTGCTGTGACAAGATCAGGAGCTGTGACAGTATCAGGCCCTGGGACAAGATCAGTCGCTGTGACAGGATCAGTTGCTGTGTAAAATAATCAGTTGCTGATCAGCTGCTGTGACAGGATCAGTTGCTGTGACAAGATCAGGTGCTGTGACAGGTTCAATTGCTGTGACAGAATCAATTGTTTTGACAAGTTCTGTTGCTGTGACAGGATTCGTTTATGTAATAGGTTCAGTAGCTGTGACAGGTTCAGTTGCTGTAAAAGCTTCAATAGTGTGACAGGGTCAATTGCAGTGACAAGATCAGTTTATGTGACAGGTTCAGTTGCTATGACAAGATTTATGTGTTTAAGTGTCATGAGGTAAGAGTGTTTGGGTTTGGTGCCAGGAGGTGTGTTTCTGTTTTGATGTCATGAGGTCAGGGTGTTTTTGTTTGGGTGTCATGAGGTCATAGTGTGTGTGTTTTGGTGTCATAAGGTAAGAGGTTATGGGTTAGGTTTCATATGATAAGAACCTATGTGGTTTGGTGTCATGAGGTCAGAGTGTTTGTTTTTTGGTGTCGTGAGGTCAGAGTGTTTGTTTTTTGGTGTCATGAGGTCAGAGTGTTTGTTTTTTGGTGTCATGAGGTCAGAGTGTTTGTTTTTTTTTGGTGTCATGAGGTCAGTGTTTTTGTTTTTTGGTGTCATGAGGTCAGAGTGTTTGTTTTTTGGTGTAATGAGGTCAGTGTTTTTGTGTTCTGGTGTCATGAGGTCAGAGTGTTTGTTTTTTGGTTTCATGAGGCCAGAGTGTTTGTGATATATTGACAGGACCTGCAGTGGTGTGTAGACCAGGACTTCCCTGAGGGGACAGAACTCACCTTGCTGGAGCGAGAGCAGGAGGCACACTTGGCCTTTGCTGATGCCAGATGCCGGGTGTACATTGGCCGGGAAGATTACTTCACACAAATTGATGAATATTTTAGCCGTGACCACAACGTACCTTTGGTCATCCTTGGGGAATCAGGTGGGTTAACTTTATTGATAGTACAGAGATACCTTGTTCTTCTGTGTCCCTTGTGTAACATCTAGCATTTATATTGACATCCTTGCAACTGCTAATTACTCATTTAAATTTCCCTCATAGGGTTTCTATGTGTAATAAGAGGCAAGAAAATGGGGGAATTAACTATATTTTTTTCTCACAAACATACTTAGCTTAATATGCCAAAATGTCATTGAACTTTGCCTACCTGTGGAAAATACTGCCTCCCAACCTGTCAAAACTGGTCCCACAGCCAACCAGAGCAAGCCCTACAGCACACCAGAGATGGCCCCACAGCCAATCGAAGCAAGCGCCACAGCACACCAGAGCTGGACCCACAGCAAATCAAAGCTTGCCCCACAGTCATCCAAAGTTGGCCCGGGTGTATCTAAAACCCAGAGATCTCCGGCCGGAGATCAAAATAAAACCCGGAGATCGCGATATCTTAATTAATAAGGCAGCAATTGATATTAAACGTTCCCCTTGACACTTCTAAATGACATCCGCATCGAATATGATACTTAATTTGCAAGTACACAAGGTATTTATTCAGTTATCCACGGAAACCTCACCCGGAGACGACCTGGAGATCGTCCGGAGACCGCCATCTTGCCCGGAGATCCGCCAACGAGTGCTTCCCACTGATTCCCACTCCCAACAACAGATGCCGCCACATTACATGTCTGACTTCCCCGCTGTGATATGTGATATTTCCTGGCTGTAAGAATATGGTAGCAAATATTTGTTGCTGCGCACTGACATTTTTCTTTTGGGAACAGAGTTACGGCATATTTATTGTCATTGTTGTCCTCCACAATGAAAGTACCAAATCTCGCAACTAATTCTATTTTTCCGTTATTTATTATATCTTGTGCCCTTTCATTTGTGTCAGATTCTTTCTAACGAATTCCAATTTTATGTTCTCCTCTTTTGTCTCCGCATCAGCATGCAACAAATCTGATTGAAGTGACGGGGGATCAGATATGAACTGGTTTATATTTTTTTTACCTTTTGAACTATTAGTCCCGGGGCGCAAGTATCCTTGGGGAATGGTTGATCCTCAGGGTTTTCTAATAAATGCATATATTCTGACTTTAAATGATAGGAACCTAAATTACAATAACCACGCAAAATTTCTTTCAGATAATAAGATAATAAAAGCACAACGTCAAGGTGTCTGTTGGTGTTTTTTTTTTCCAATTTCTTAGACGTTTAATTACAGCATTAAACGATTCAGCTCCATAGTTGGCAAGTCCGGAGGCACTGTCATACACGTTACACTCTTCTAAAATAGGCCTATATGCGTATTTCATCAAATCTGATTTTAATTGCTTATCAAAATATTCTCTTACAGTTTCATGCCATTTCAGGGAAAGATTCTCACAATTTCCTTCAAAGTCTGACGGGGAAGCATTATGCGGAATATTGATCAAATCTACTTTGTATTCTGACCATTTCGCGTAATCATCGTGTTTTTGAACAAACCTTTTTAAGTCATTTTTAATGGGTTCCAATGATGCAAAATTGGAACATTTGGCAGAACGGTGGCAATAGCATTTTAGATTGCCCTACTTTAATATTATTCCATATATGTATTAATTTGTCTTCTATTAACTTTAATAAAATTGTGTGATATATTACATGATGTGAAATTAATTAGGTAACAGAGGGGCAATGCCAATTGAGAGAGAGAGAGTGAGAGGAAAGAAAGAGAGATAGAGAGGGAGAAAAAGAAAGGAGAATGGGTGATGTTATAGGAGATTTAGGGAAACATATTTAGACTGTATGTGTATGTGTGTGGGTGTGAGAAAGAGGGGGGGGGAGAATAGGAGAGAAAGAGAATGAGATATGGTAGGACATATAGGAAAGCGTATTAAGATTGTGTGTTGGAGAGAGGGAGAGAGAGAGAGGTTACACTATTTATATAACTACAGAAAGCAAGAAAGTGGAAATGCTCATATTTTCAAACTAAGGGGTTTTGTTAGTGGGCCGTACGATCAAAGGATAATAGGATTACAGTACTTCAAATAGCTACAAAGGATTAATTTCCCTGCCGAGGTCTATTGGTCATCACTGCATGTCCGTACATAAACAATATTACTCCATAAATGAATTCATTTGCCTTCAACGGTGCGCAGCGGAAATTAAGGAGTTTAATTAGTTTATTATTAAATAGTCAAATTGGCCATGTCTCTGGATGAGCCACACTGTTAATGAGGTTTGCCCGTAATAACTGTGTACACAGTACTACACACCGGCACCTGCCTGAATGCCCAGGCCCGCCAGGAAGAGAATCCATAATTTAGTAATCAATTAACTTTGATGGGGGTATCATCGCGCTGCCCTTTTTATATAATTATGTTTTAAATCCGTTAAATTCTGGTCTTAGTGCCGAATAAATAAACCACAATTTTGACATAGTTTTTATATGTTTTATAATTTCGATATTTCAATATTTAATGCATACCCTTTATACCATTAAAAATTAAGGATATATTATCACATATTTATAATATAAAATTTATACTAAAAGAAAATATTCTGTGTGATATGCAAGAAAATATAATTAGTTATAAACATGTTACAAACATTCTAGAGTTATCAGAAATAGAAAATTGGTAAAGAGAATATATGATTAGTGTATTAAACAGTTTTTTAAACAATATACTTATTATAGTGACAGTTCCAATCAGTTAGACTCGTAAACGATATCACATATCAGAGCGGGGAATTAAGACATGTATGTTGCGAGTGGGAATCAGTGGGAAGCACTCGTTGGTGGATCTCCGGGCAAGATGGCGGTCTCCGGACGATCTCCGGGTCGTCTCCGGGTGAAGTTTCCGTGGATAACTGAATAAATACTTTGTGCACTTGCAAATAAAGTCTCATATTCGATGCGGATGTCATTTAGAAGTGTCAAGGGGAACGTTTAATACGAATTGCTGCCTAATTAATTAAGATATCGCGATCTCCGGGTTTTATTTTGATCTCCGGCCGGAGATCTCCGGGTTTTAGATACACCCAGTTGGCCCCACAACCAGTCAAAGCTGGTCGCACAGTCATCTAGTGCTGGTCCTCACAGTATACCAGAGCTGGCCCCACAGCTAGCCAGAGCTGGCTATACATCACATCATACGTGTCCCCACAGCACACCAGAGCTGGTCTCACAGCCAAAGAAAGGCTCCTTAGCCAATCAAAGCCACCCTTACAGCCAATCTAAGCCATCCCAAAGCCAATAAAAGCCATCCCACAGCCAATCAAAGGTGTCCCACAGCCAATCAAAGGTGTCCCACAGCCAATCAAAGCTGGCCTCACAGCCAGGCAAAGGTGGCCCAACAGCAAATCTAGATCTTGTCCCACACAATCAATCATAGCAGGCCCCACTGAAAATCAACATTGGTCACTCAGCCAGTCAAAGCTTGCCAAGCAGCTACCAATACTTTCCCCACTGTCAAAATAAAGCTGGCCCAACATCAAATCAAATCTTTTCACACAACCAATTAAGCCTTGTCACACAGCAAATCAAATCTTGTCACACAACCAACCAATGCTGGCCTCAGCCAACAGTCATCCAAACAGCCCCAAACAACCAATATACAACCAAACAAAGCTGGTACAACATCCATTCCAAGCTGGCCTCACATGATGAAGATTATAAATATTATGATTCACAGTAACTTTGTCTAAGCTGACTTTCTACTTATGAAAGTCCATGTAAATTAAATTTCCATATCTTGTATTCAAGATTTCAGACAGTGGTTGTATATTTGATTACATGGATGTATGTTACTTTCAGGATCAGGGAAGTCTGCACTGATTGCTAACTGGGTGACAAGACGGGCCGAGAAAGATCCTGATGCATTTATGTTCATCCATTTTATTGGTAGTTCAGCAGAGAGTGCTTCATATATGAAGTTGCTCAGAAGGTACGTTCCCCTTCAGTAGAAAGATCCTGATGCTTTATGTTCATCCATATTATTGGTAGTTCAGCAGAGAGTGCTTCATATATAAAGTTGCTCAGAAGGTAGATATTGTTTTATGGTGGTAATAAACAAGATTTGCCTACAGTCTGGTTCAGTGTTGTCTCTTCCCATTGGGTATCGGGTGTCTGCTTGGCTACAGTCCTTGATAACATACAGAACGCTAATATTTAACTATTGATAACACGGGTTATATTAGGAGATGAAGCAGTGGTTTATACAGAATGCTAACATTTAACCATTGATAACACGGGTTATATGATAAGATGAAGCAGTGGTTTATACAGAATGCTAACATTTACCCATTGATAACACAAGTTATATGAGGAGATGAAGCAGTGGTCTGTACAGAACGCTAACATTTAACTATTGAAAACACAGGTTATATGATGAGATGAAGCAGTGGTTTATACAGAATGCTAACATAAACCATTGATAACAGGTTATATGATGAGATGAAGCAGTGGTTTATACAGAATGTTAACATTTAACCATTGATTACACAGGTTATATGAGGAGATGAAGCAGTAGTTTATACAGAATGCTAACATTTAACCATTGATAACAGGTTATATGATGAGATGAAGCAGTGGTTTATACAGAATGCTAACATTTAACCATTGATAACAGGTTATATGATGAGATGAAGCAGTGGTTTATACAGAATGTTAACATTTAACCACTGATAACAGGGGTTATATGATGAGATGAAGCAGTGGCTTATACAGAATGCTAACATTTAACCATTGATTACACAGGTTATATGAGGAGATGAAGCAGTGGTTTATACAGAATGTTAACATTTAACCATTGATAACACAGGTTATATGAGGAGATGAAGCAGTGGTTTATACAGAAGGCTAACATTTAACCATTGATAACACAGGTTATATGAGGAGATGAAGCAGTGGTTTATACAGAACACTAACATTTAACCATTGATAACACAGGTTATATGAGGAGATGAAGCAGTGGTTTTTACAGAATGCTAACATTAAACCATTGATAACACGGGTTATATGATGAGATGAAGCAGTGGTTTATACAGAATGTTAACATTTAACCACTGATAACAGGGGTTATATGATGAGATGAAGCAGTGGCTTATACAGAATGCTAACATTTAACCATTGATTACACAGGTTATATGAGGAGATGAAGCAGTGGTTTATACAGAATGTTAACATTTAACCATTGATAACACAGGTTATATGAGGAGATGAAGCAGTGGTTTATACAGAAGGCTAACATTTAACCATTGATAACACAGGTTATATGAGGAGATGAAGCAGTGGTTTATACAGAACACTAACATTTAACCATTGATAACACAGGTTATATGAGGAGATGAAGCAGTGGTTTATACAGAATGCTAACATTAAACCATTGATAACACGGGTTATATGATGAGATAAAGCAGTGGTTTATACAGAACGCTAACATTTAACCATTGATAACACAGGTTATATGAGGAAATTAAGCAGTGGTTTATACAGAATGCTTACATTAAACCATTGATAACACGGGTTATATGATGAGATGAAGCAGTGGTTTATACAGAATGCTAACATTTAACCATTGATAACACAGGTTATATGGGGAGATGAAGCAGTGGTTTATACAGAATGCCATGATTTAACCATGGATAACACAGGTTATATGAGGAGATGAAGCAGTGGTTTATACAGAATGTTAACATTTAACCATTGATAACACAGGTTACATGAGGAGATGAAGCAGTGGTTTATACAGAAGGCTAACATTTAACCATTGATAACACAGGTTATATGATGAGATGAAGCAGTGGTTTATACAGAACGCTAACATTTAACCATTGATAACACAGGTTATATGAGGAAATGAAGCAGTGGTTTATACAGAATGCTTACATTAAACCATTGATAACACGGGTTATATGATGAGATGAAGCAGTGGTTTATACAGAATGCTAACATTTAACCATTGATAACACAGGTTATATGGGGAGATGAAGCAGTGGTTTATACAGAATGCCATGATTTAACCATGGATAACACAGGTTATATGAGGAGATGAAGCAGTGTTTAATACAGAATGCTAACATTTAACCATTGCTAACACAGGCTATATGAAGAGATGAAGCAGTGGTTTGGATTTGAGCTCGCTGTGCCAGCGTCTGACCAGGGACTGGTACAGGACCTCTCTGTCTGGCTGCAGCTTGCTGCTTCTCAGGGCAAGGTCACGTTGGTGTTTGATGCCCTGAATCAGCTGGATGATGGATAAGGCTCAGACGGTGAGAATGTTTTGACATTTGTAAAAATTCACCTAACAGAACATAATGACATCAGATAATCTCTGATATCTCTGCTATCTCTGATAAATGATTTGTTTTCTGTAAATAAATACTGCCCAATTTTTCCTCTTTGCTCTGAATAATATATGTAATGTAAATAATAATGGGGCACCTCTTTTAAGGTCAAGCTCCCTTTGATAAAGCCATAAAATGATGTCCTGTTCAAGTTCAAGTTGAACCTGAATGATCAGTTGCCAGGTTAGAATTCTAGATAAGGATTACAGACACAGATTCTAATTAAGGGTTGGATGGATTAGGTATAAACAGGAGGAAACTAGATGGCATAGAGGTCCTCTGTATCAGTAGAAGTGCCAGTGCTTACAACTTTTACTGTAAATAATTTAATATGCTACGTGATTAAATGCTGGTTTACTTATACGTTTGTGCTTGACTTGGAGTGGCATATATAATTATGTATTCAAAGATATTTCCTCCTTACAAAATGTTGAGACCAATACCAGGAATCGTTAATTTTTTAGGTCTTTTGTCATTGATGAGGGAAACAATGTGGTTAAACCCCGACTTTCATGCTTTAACACGTGTTGACCCCTGTCATCTTAATATGGAACTTCTGCAAATGTATATAATAAACTGCACTTGTGTGTCTTTCTGATTTAACAGATTAATATGTGGCATTTCATGTTTACTGATTTTAGAACATTACTGTTTTCTGTATTCAGGTGTTGAACATAATTTGACATGGATCCCATCAGAGCTGCCACCTGGTGTCAACTTGCTCCTCTCCACATTACCTGGGAAGGTACAAGTTCTTGATCTCATGAAATATACCACCCGTACAGCACCTGTGCGCAACCATGCACACTGCATCCTCCTGTAACTTAAATTGATAATATAACATCTAATGCTAAATGATAAATGTTTACAAATAAATAAATATTTGATTTAAAGGAGTAAAAGGGGGCCAATCCAAAACCAGAAAATCTATATGAAGCTGAAAAAGAAGAATTTTCATTTTAAATTTGAAAAAGTTAACACAGGATGTTTGACAGTCAACTTGAAGGTCAATGAGTTTGTTATTTACTAAAGCTGCAGAAAGATGCCAATGGACCTGTTAAATGTGTGATGGTTAGTTCATCATTTAGGGCAGGCTTGTCAGTGGATCATGCAGAAATAATGTAATCAGATATTGTTATAAATCAGAAAAGAAGAATGGTGAGGGTGGAAAGTGCATCATTTATTGGTAGAATTTATTGAATATATATTGCCCTTGATTTAAATTTTTAATGAGAGTGGTATCATCATTCTTTGGTCTCCTTATATCAAGTGAATAATTAACCACATATTTTTATGTATCCCTCAGGCCTACGAAGCAGTGAAGTCCAATGGCTGGCCAACCATGGAGGTAAAGCCTCTACAGGTTTCTGAGAAAGAGCAGATAGTCACGGACTACCTGGAAGGCATCTACAGCAAGACACTCAGCCAAGAGCAGAAAGACATGATTGTGCAGGCTGAGCAGACCAACAATCCTCTCTACCTGAAAGCCCTGCTGGATGAGGTAGGTGGTGCCCACATGTCTACAGCATAACAAACAATCCTCTCTACCTTAAAGCCCTGCTGGATGAAGTAGGCCACTCCCACATGTCTACAACATAACAAACAATCCTCTCTACCTGAAAGCCCTGCTGGATGAGGTAGGCCATGCCCACATGTCTACAACATAACAAACAATCCTCTCTACCTGAAAGCCCTGCTGGATGAGGTAGACCACACCCAAATGTCTACAACATAACAAACAATCCTCTCTATCTGAAAGCCCTGCTGGATGAGGTAGGCCACGCCCACATGTTCTACAGCATAAAAAACAATCCCCTCTACCTGAAAGCCCTGCTGGATGAGATAGGACACGCCCAGATGTCTACAGCATAACAAACAATCCCCTCTACCTGAAAGCCCTGCTGGATGAGGTAGGACACACCAACATGTCTACAGTATAACAAACAATCCCCTTTACCTGAAAGCCCTGCTGGATGAGGTAGGCCACACCAACATGTCTACAGCATAACAAACAATCCTCTCTACCTGAAAACCCTGCTGGATGAGGTAGGCCACCCCCACATGTCTACAACATAACAAACAATCCCCTCTACCTGAAAGCCCTGCTGGATGAGGTAGGCTACAACCACATGTCTACAACATAACAAACAATCCTCTCTACCTGAAAGCCCTGCTGGATGAGGTAGGCCACACCCACATGTCTACAGCATAACAAACAATCCTCTCTACCTGAAAGCCCTGCTGGATGAGGTAGGCCACACCCACATGTCTACAACATAACAAACAATCCTCTCTACCTGAAAGCCCTGCTGGATGAGGTAGGCCACACCCACATGTCTACAGCATAACAAACAATCCCCTCTACCTGAAAGCCCTGCTGGATGAGGTAGGCCACACCCACATGTCTACAGCATAACAAACAATCCCCTCTACCTGAAAGCCCTGCTGGATGAGGTAGGCCACACCCACATGTCTACAGCATAACAAACAATCCCCTCTACCTGAAAGCCCTGCTGGATGAGGTAGGCCACACCCACATGTCTACAACATAACAAACAATCCCCTCTACCTGAAAGCCCTGCTGGATGAGGTAGGCCACACCCACATGTCTACAACATAACAAACAATACTCTCTACCTGAAAGCCCTGCTGGATGAGGTAGGCCACACCCACATGTCTACAACATAACAAACAATCCTCTCTACCTGAAAGCCCTGCTGGATGAGGTAGGCCACACCCACATGTCTACAGCATAACAAACAATCCTCTCTACCTGAAAGCCCTGCTGGATTAGGTAGGCCACACCCACATGTCTACAACATAACAAACAATCCTCTCTACCTGAAAGCCCTGCTGGATGAGGTAGGCCACACCCACATGTCTACAACATAACAAACAATCCTCTCTACCTGAAAGCCCTGCTGAATGAGGTAGGCCACACCCACATGTCTACAACATACAAACAATCCTCTCTACCTGAAAGCCCTGCTGGATGAGGTAGGCCACACCCACATGTCTACAGCATAACAAACAATCCTCTCTACCTGAAAGCCCTGCTGGATGAGGTAGGCCACACCCACATGTCTACAGCATAACAAACAATCCTCTCTACCTGAAAGCCCTGCTGGATGAGGTAGGCCACACCCACATGTCTACAGCATAACAAACAATCCTCTCTACCTGAAAGCCCTGCTGGATGAGGTAGGCCACACCCACATGTCTACATCATAACAAACAATCCTCTCTACCTGAAAGCCCTGCTGGATGAGGTAGGCCACACCCACATGTCTACAACATAACAAACAATCCTCTCTACCTGAAAGCCCTGCTGGATGAGGTAGGCCACACCCACATGTCTACAACATAACAAACAATCCTCTCTACCTGAAAGCCCTGCTGGATGAGGTAGGCCACACCCACATGTCTACAACATAACAAACAATCCTCTCTACCTGAAAGCCCTGCTGGATGAGGTAGGCCACACCCACATGTCTACAACATAACAAACAATCCTCTCTACCTGAAAGCCCTGCTGGATGAGGTAGGCCACACCCACATGTCTACAACATAACAAACAATCCTCTCTACCTGAAAGCCCTGCTGGATGAGGTAGGCGACGCCCACATGTCTACAGCATAACAAACAATCCTCTCTACCTCAAATTGTTTAGATTTGTATTTAAGATGACATGACCAAGTGCTTCTTAAATGAGTCTGTTTTGGTCATCAGATGATAATTAAACATGTTCAAATGTTTTTTATATGAGGACTTCATTTGACTTTTATTTTTATTTGAATAATTTAACATGTTCAAATGTTATTTTATGAGTACTTCATTTGACTTAATCTGATCTAGGTGAGAATCTACGGCAGTTTCCGTCTGCTTACCAGTAAGATTGAGGAGTATCTCGGTGCCAAGAATCCTGGAGATTTGTTTGCAAAGATCCTCCAGCGTCTCGAAGATGACTTCGAAAAGGATGAAGATGGAAGGTACAATACAAAATCAGTCATTACTGACATACACCAGTAGTCTTAACGCCATGTAGTCTTAACATAATTTAGGCAATCATTCATAAATTCTTAACACAAAAAGGCTTTAGCGGACATGGCCAGTGATATCAGACTGTATACCCAGGACATGGTCAGTGATACCAGACTGTAAACCCAGGACATGGTCAGTGATACCAGACTGTAAACCCAGGACATGGTCAGTGATACCAGACTGTAAACCCAGGACATGGTCAGTGATATCACACTGTAAACCCAGGACATGGTCAGTGATATCACACTGTAAACCCAGGACATGGTCAGTGATATCACACTGTAAACCCAGGACATGGTCAGTGATATCACACTGTAAACCCAGGACATGGTCAGTGATATCACACTGTAAACCCAGGACATGGTCAGGGATATCACACTGTAAACCCAGGTCAGTGATATCAGACTGTAAACCCAGGACATGGTCAGTGATACCAGACTGTAAACCCAGGACATGGTCAGTGATATCACACTGTAAACCCAGGACATGGTCAGTGATATCACACTGTAAACCCAGGACATGGTCAGTGATATCACACTGTAAACCCAGGACATGGTCAGTGATATTACACTGTAAACCCAGGACATGGTCAGTGATATCACACTGTAAACCCAGGACATGGTCAGTGATATCACACTGTAAACCCAGGACATGGTCAGTAATATCAGACCATAAAACAAGAACATGGTTGATGATATCAGACTGTAAACCCAGGACATGGTCAGTGATATCAGACTGTATATCAGGACATGGTGAGTGATATCAGATTGTAAACCCAGGACATGGCCAGTGATATCAGACTGTAAACCCAGGACATGGTCAGTGATACCACACTGTAAACCCAGGACATGGTCAGTGATATCACACTGTAAACCCAGGACATGGTCAGTGATACCAGACTGTAAACCCAGGACATGGTCAGTGATACCAGACTGTAAACCCAGGACATGGTCAGTGATACCAGACTGTAAACCCAGGACATGGTCAGTGATATCAGACTGTAAACCCAGGACATGGTCAGTGATACCAGACTGTAAACCCAGGACATGGTCAGTGATATCACACTGTAAACCCAGGACATGGTCAGTGATATCACACTGTAAACCCAGGACATGGTCAGTGATATCACACTGTAAACCCAGGACATGGTCAGTGATATCAGACTGTAAACCCAGGACATGGTCAGTGATATCAGACTGTAAACCCAGGACATGGTCAGTGATATCAGACTGTATATCAGGACATGGTTAGTGATATCAGATTGTAAACCCAGGACATGGCCAGTGATATCAGACTGTAAACCCAGGACATGGTCAGTGATATCAGACTGTAAACCCAGGACATGGTCAGTAATATCACACTGTAAACCCAGGACATGGTCAGTGATATCACACTGTAAACCCAGGACATGGTCAGTGATATCACACTGTAAACCCAGGACATGGTCAGTGATACCAGACTGTAAACCCAGGACATGGTCAGTGATATCACACTGTAAACCCAGGACATGGTCAGTGATATCACACTGTAAACCCAGGACATGGTCAGTGATATCACACTGTAAACCCAGGACATGGTCAGTGATATCACACTGTAAACCCAGGACATGGTCAGTGATATCACACTGTAAACCCAGGACATGGTCAGTGATATCACACTGTAAACCCAGGACATGGCCAGTGATATCAGACTGAAAACCCAGGACAACGTCAGTGATATCAGACTGCATACCCAGGACATGACCAGTGATATCAGACTGTAAAACAAGGACATGGCAAGTGATGTCAGACTGTATACCCAGGACATGACCAGTGATATCAGACTGTAGACCCAGTACATGACCAGTGATACCAGACTGTATACCCAGGACATGACCAGTGATATCAGACTGTAAAACAAGGACGTGGCCAGTGATATCAGACTGTAAAACAAGGACATGACCAGTGATATCAGACTCTAAAACAAGGACATAACCAGTGATATCAGACTGTAAAACAAGGACATGGCCAGTGATATAAGGCTGTAAACCCAGGACATGGCCAGTGATATCAGACTGTAAACCCTGGACATGACCAGTGATATCAGACTGTATACCCATGACATTGTCAGTGATATCAGGCTGTAAATCCTGGATATGGTCTATGATATCAGACTGTATACCCATGACATTGTCAGTGATATCAGGCTGTAAATCCTGGATATGGTCTATGATATCAGACTGTATACCCGGGACATGACCAGTGATATCAGACTGTAAAACAAGGACGTGGCCAGTGATATCAGACTGTAAAACAAGGACATGACCAGTGATATCAGACTGTAAAACAAGGACATGACCAGTGATATCAGACTGTAAAACAAAGACATGGCCAGTGATATCAGACTGTATACCCAGGACATGACCAGTGATATCAGACTGTAAACCCAGGACATTGTCAGTAATGTAAGGTTATAAGCACAGGGTTTTCAGTTCAGCATTTACATTAGCAGTTTTATGGTTGTTTCCTTTGTATAGACAATTAAACCTGGTTAATAAATTTTGTCTGCTATGCTTTGACTTGTTATCACATTGCATTGATTTGTGCTCTAGATAGTCTATGTCATTAAAATGGTCACTTCTTGCTTTGCTATGTACATTAGAAAAATGTTGAAAATTGTCCTTATAAATAAGAAATTAAACACATTTCCTGAAAGCTCAAGAACTGAAGTTTTATAAAATATTAAACTAGTAGGAAGATTATTAAAAAAAAAGGAAAAGATTGGCCAAATCAGTCACATGGTGAGGGAATCCCAGTGATAATATAACATATTCAGCTACCTATTTGAAAATCTGAGGGATTCCCTAGGGGCAAGCCTGGTGTGGTACAGGAATCGAATACAGCATCCCCGGGGGACTCTGATATACCAAACAGCATCACTTCACAATTTAACCATTTTTTTCTGTTTCTTCAGATTAAAATATATAAACATTAAGTTTTATTGTAGATGTTTAACTAAGAGCTTTGCTCCTTTTCTCTGTGCTTAATGGATCTTTGTAAGCTGACTATTGTTACCTCATTCCAGTGCCAGAGCATTATAATATTATCTGTTGTGTCACAGGGGTGGATTTAGTTGGCACATGGGGGTTGATACATGGAGGCATGTTCCGCTCCTTTTTACAACCAAAAACTCTGGGAAATAGACATGTATAAATTGAATACTGAGGAACAATGCCACATATACATCCAGTGCAATATTCACGACTGTACTTCTGCATGTTAAAGTCATATTGTCTGCGAACACTCTGACACACTTGTTGACCTGTGACAGGGTGCTGAGTCCTGTGTCTGCTCCTGTGTAATAAACTGTGTGGTAGCTTAATCTGAAGAATTAATATCACATGTTTGCACTTCTATAAATGTAGCCTTTTCCTACAATGTGAATGTAATGTCTCTGAAGGAATAAGGGCATGTTTCTTTTTTGTTTCACAGTCCAGTCTCTGAAAGTTTCATCTTTTCAAAAACAGAATATATGACAGAATTCCTTTGAAAGACATGCACAGATAAATTTTCTAAATTTTAGAACTGACTGTGTGTCTATGGACTTTATCAGTTCCTGCCAAAATATGCCATGGGTATTTAATAAACCTCTAGGGTAACAAATGTGTGGTCTCAGTGTCACATCAAGTCAAACATCTCAGTATAAGACACAATCTCAAATACTTTATATTCCTAAAATCTATTAAAACAACACTGCTGGTTCACTCGTGTCATTTTCACTATTGTGGTGAAGGAGCATGTATACTCTCTGGTTTCATAAATTCACCACTAGATGTCCCTTTTTACTACCAGTGATGTGGGCCCCCTTCCCTGTCATCCAGGCTGTATGCATGTACTGATTGACAGATTTGTTACAATAAAACTTTATCTAATAATGGCACCAAAGTCTGTACATGACAAAATCTTTTTATTATTGTTGTTATCTTTTACATTTAACTCTGTGACCAAAACAAAGCTGACTTTCTTGAGCCTGTGAAACATGCCCTTTATCCTTGCTTCCTTGGTTTGATAACATGTTGCTTCACTGACTGTAGACAATGTGTTTGTTACATGTCTATGTTCTAGTGTTGTGAAAGATAGCAATGCAGCAGAGAGGAAACAAACATGGTAGGTACACTCACTCTGAATTCCAGGATTATAAAAAAATATTTCCAAATAAACTTTTCCATATAAAAATTGTGAAAAATGTATAAGCCTCCACCATAAAAAAAATTATAGTTGACATTTAAAATAATTTGGGCTGGTTGCATCTACAATTTTAATCAGTATTGTAGGTCTGTTGTTCCAGTGCAAAAATGGATAATTCCATGGAATATATGTTAACCACACCTTTTTCCATAGAATCTTGATATATGGAGTTATTGCTTCATCATATACTTAATTAAACTGGGTTGACTTATAGTTCATACAATTCTTTACATCTTTCAGCAGTACTTGGGTACAGCTCCTTTATTATAGTGAATGGAATTTTGTACACTTAGGTATTTTGTAGCAGTTGTAATAGTTGTTGTAATCATCAAACACTTTTGAGATATATACTTTTTCTAGACAATATCCTTTCATGTTTTGTTGTAATGAAAATGCTAGTGAACACAGGAATATATAGATATATGATTATAGTCTATTCCACTTCCCCTGTCCACCTGATTTCTGGTGATTATCTTTACATAAGACAAACTTGCAAAATAAAATTTGCACCAATCACAGAAAGAGGAAAATGTGTAATTTTTGGAACCCTATCTGCTTACGATATAAATATCATTCACTTTACAGCCTGGTTGACATGACTCATATATATATCTGTGGTTTATTGCGTCCCTACCAAGTGACCATTGTTTATCCTCCTTGGATACAGATATGAAGTAATGTGATGTAATAGTGAAGCGCGTCATGAGGAAAATACAAGTCTCACTGTAAACAGGAGTTGGCAGGTCTTGATTATTGGTCCCATAAATATGGCTGCCTCTTTTGTGCGTCACATCAATTATGACATCATCACTGTTCCCTGCCACACCCATTTCATAGATTGATGGCAAGAATGCAAAGACGTGGCTATAGAATAGACTAGTTACTCATAAATGGTTTTATTTTTTTTACAGGAAAATTACACAAGGTTGACTATTATTTCCATTAGAGATAATTACACATTTTCCTCTTTCTACCCTAGTTGCATTCTTTGATTGAAAAAAAATTAATGCGAAAAAAAAAGCAAGTGGACATGGGTGCTTGAATTGACTGTTTGATATCTGCAATGCAGGTACATATTAAAAACAGCAGTCTTATATTTTAACTTTAATTTTAGGCCAGATCTTGTGAGGCAGACAACTTGTGCCATCTGGTGTTCTCATAGGGGAATGTCGGAGGCTGAGCTCTTGGAGTTTCTGCAGGTAAGGACATTGTCTTACTGTAAGAGAACAAGGTAACCAGCTGTAAAAATGAACATCAAACAATAAATGCTAAACAGCTGATCACTTTGCTCATGATAACTAAGGGTTTACCTGTCAGCTTTCAGATAACCCCCAGATTTTGGTCATCTTTCATTTAAATGTTAATTCCTATGTAACAGGTGTTTAATGTGGTGTGGTTGCCTTTCATGAAAAAGTTAAATCTTCTGTTACAGGTGTCTAGTGCAGTGTGGTCCCCTTTCATTAAATGTTAATGCCTATGTTACAGGTGCCTAGTGCAATGTGGTCCCCTTTCATTAAATGTTAATGCCTATGTTACAGGTGCCTAGTGCAGTGTGGTCCCCTTTCATTAAATGTTAATGCCTATGTTACAGGTGCCTAGTGCAGTGTGGTCCCCTTTCATTAAATGTTAATGCCTATGTTACAGGTGCCTAGTGCAGTGTGGTCCCCTTTCATTAAATGTTAATGCCTATGTTACAGGTGCCTAGTGCAGTGTGGTCCCCTTTCATTAAATGTTAATGCCTATGTTACAGGTGCCTAGTGCAGTGTGGTCCCCTTTCATTAAATGTTAATGCCTATGTTACAGGTGCCTAGTGCAATGTGGTCCCCTTTCATTAAATGTTAATGCCTATGTTACAGGTGCCTAGTGCAGTGTGGTCCCCTTTCATTAAATGTTAATGCCTGTGTTACAGGTGCCTAGTGCAGTGTGGTCCCCTTTCATTAAATGTTAATGCCTCTGTAACAGGTGCCTAGTGCAGTGTGGTCCCCTTTCATTAAATGTTAATGCCTATGTTACAGGTGCCTAGTGCAATGTGGTCCCCTTTCATTAAATGTTAATGCCTATGTTACAGGTGCCTAGTGCAGTGTGGTCCCCTTTCATTAAATGTTAATGCCTATGTTACAGGTGCCTAGTGCAGTGTGGTCCCCTTTCATTAAATGTTAATGCCTGTGTTACAGGTGCCTAGTGCAGTGTGGTCCCCTTTCATTAAATGTTAATGCCTGTGTTACAGGTGCCTAGTGCAGTGTGGTCCCCTTTCATTAAATGTTAATGCCTCTGTTACAGGTGCCTAGTGCAGTGTGGTCCCCTTTCATTAAATGTTAATGCCTATGTTACAGGTGCCTAGTGCAATGTGGTCCCCTTTCATTAAATGTTAATGCCTATGTTACAGGTGCCTAGTGCAGTGTGGTCCCCTTTCATTTAATGTGTATGCCTATGTTACAGGTGCCTAGTGCAGTTTGGTCACCCTTTCATTAAATGTTAATGCCTATGTTACAGGTGCCTAGTGCAGTGTGGTCCCCTTTCATTAAATGTTAATGCCTATGTTACAGGTGCCTAGTGCAGTGTGGTCCCCTTTCATTAAATGTTAATGCCTATGTTACAGGTGCCTAATGCAGTGTGGTCCCCTTTCATTAAATGTTAATGCCTATGTTACAGGTGCCTAGTGCAGTGTGGTCCCCTTTCATTAAATGTTAATGCCTATGTTACAGGTGCCTAGTGCAGTGTGGTCCCCTTTCATTAAATGTTAATGCCTATGTTACAGGTGCCCAGTGCAGTGTGGTCACCCTTTCATTAAATGTTAATGCCTATGTTACAGGTGCCCAGTGCAGTGTGGTCCCCTTTCATTAAATGTTAATGCCTATGTTACAGGTGCCTAGTGCAGTGTGGTCCCCTTTCATTAAATGTTAATGCCTATGTTACAGGTGCCTAGTGCAATGTGGTCCCCTTTCATTAAATGTTAATGCCTATGTTACAGGTGCCTAGTGCAATGTGGTCCCCTTTCATTAAATGTTTATGCCTATGTTACAGGTGCCTAGTGCAGTGTGGTCACCCTTTCATTAAATGTTTATGCCTATGTTACAGGTGCCCAGTGCAGTGTGGTCACCCTTTCATTAAATGTTAATGCCTATGTTACAGGTGCCTAGTGCAGTGTGGTCCCCTTTCATTAAATGTTAATGCCTATGTTACAGGTGCCTAGTGCAGTGTGGTCCCCTTTCATTAAATGTTAATGCCTATGTTACAGGTGCCTAGTGCAGTGTGGTGCCCTTTCATTAAATGTTAATGCCTATGTTACAGGTGCCCAGTGCAGTGTGGTCACCCTTTCATTAAATGTTAATGCCTATGTTACAGGTGCCCAGTGCAGTGTGGTCACCCTTTTATTTGTCACTGGTGGAGAACCTTGTGAATCGAAATGGAATAGTAAATTTCTTCCACGACCATCTTCGTCAGGCTGTTCAGAACAAGTACATGCACACTGCAGCTGAGATGAAGGCAGCTTACAAGGAGCTGGCAGAGTTCTTCAGTCAGAGGGAACTTGACGATAGAGTGGTAAGGAGCGAGCTACGTAATTAATATGTCACCAAAAGTTTAATAGAGTGGTAAGGAGCTACTTAATTAAAATGTTACCAAAAGTGTTATGCATGCTCAGTTTTCTGCCAGGATGTTCTCGCAGTGTATGGATGTGTACAGAGTCAAGCATTTGAGATGAAAATGGGGTCAGTCTAAAGCCAGCCCTGCAGTAAACTCATATTTGGTTTAGGGACAGATTGACCTGTAAGATTTATTACCTCATTACAGGTAGATGAACTGCTGTACCTGTTGGTTTAGGGACAGATTGACCTGTGAGATTTATTACCTTGTTACAGGTAGATGAACTGCTGTACCTGTTGGTTTAGGGACAGATTGACCTGTGAGATTTATTACCTTGTTACAGGTAGATGAACTGCTGTACCTGTTGGTTCAGGGACAGATTGACCTGTGAGATTTATTACCTCGTTACAGGTAGATGAACTGCTGTACGTGTTGGTTCAGGGACAGATTGACCTGTGAGATTTATTACCTTGTTACAGGTAGATGAACTGCTGTACCTGTTGGTTCAGGGACAGATTGACCTGTGAGATTTATTACCTCATTACAGGTAGATGAACTGCTGTACCTGTTGCTTTAGGGACAGATTGACCTGTGAGATTTATTACCTCATTACAGGTAGATGAACTGCTGTACCTGTTGGTTCAGGGACAGATTGACCTGTGAGATTTATTACCTTGTTACAGGTAGATGAACTGCTGTACCTGTTGGTTTAGGGACAGATTGACCTGTGAGATTTATTACCTCGTTACAGGTAGATGAACTGCTGTACCTGTTGGTTTAGGGACAGATTGACCTGTGAGATTTATTACCTTGTTACAGGTAGATGAACTGCTGTACCTGTTGGTTTAGGGACAGATTGACCTGTGAGATTTATTACCTCATTACAGGTAGATGAACTGCTGTACCTGTTGGTTTAAGGACAGATTGACCTGTGAGATTTATTACCTTGTTACAGGTAGATGAACTGCTGTACCTGTTGGTTCAGGTACAGATTGACCTGTGAGATTTATTACCTCATGACAGGTAGATAAACTACTGTACCTGTTTGTTCAGGGACAGATTGACCTGTGAGATTTATTACCTCGTTACAGGTAGATGAACTGCTGTACCTGTTGGTTCAGGGACAGATTGACCTGTGAGATTTATTACCTCATTACAGGTAGATGAACTGCTGTACCTGTTTGTTCAGGGACAGATTGACCTGTGAGATTTATTACCTTGTTGAAGGTAGATGAACTGCTGTACCTGTTGGTTTAGGGACAGATTGACCTGTGAGATTTATTACCTTGTTACAGGTAGATGAACTGCTGTACCTGTTGGTTTAGGGACAGATTGACCTGTGAGATATATTACCTCATTACAGGTAGATGAACTGCTGTACCTGTTGGTTTAGGGACAGATTGACCTGTGAGATTTATTACCTTGTTACAGGTAGATGAACTGCTGTACCTGTTGGTTTAGGGACAGATTGACCTGTGAGATTTATTACCTCATTACAGGTAGATGAACTGCTGTACCTGTTGGTTTAGGGACAGATTGACCTGTGAGATTTATTACCTTGTAACAGGTAGATGAACTGCTGTACCTGTTGATTCAGGGACAGATTGACCTGTGAGATTTATTACCTTGTTACAGGTTGATGAACTGCTGTACCTGTTGGTTCAGGGACAGATTGACCTGTGAGATTTATTACCTTGTTACAGGTAGATGAACTGCTGTACCTGTTGGTTCAGGGACAGATTGACCTGTGAGATTTATTACCTCATTACAGGTAGATGAACTGCTGTACCTGTTGGTTTAGGGACAGATTGACCTGTGAGATTTATTACCTTGTTACAGGTAGATGAACTGCTGTACCTGTTGGTTTAGGGACAGATTGACCTGTGAGATTTATTACCTTGTTGAAGGTAGATGATCTGCTGTACCTGTTGGTTTAGGGACAGATTGACCTGTGAGATTTATTACCTCGTTACAGGTAGATGAACTGCTGTACCTGTTGGTTCAGGGACAGATTGACCTGTGAGATTTATTACCTCATTACAGGTAGATGAACTGCTGTACCTGTTGGTTTAGGGACAGATTGACCTGTGAGATTTATCACCTCATTACAGGTAGATGAACTGCTGTACCTGTTGGTTCAGGGACAGATTGACCTGTGAGATTTATTACCTTGTTACAGGTAGATGAACTGCTGTACCTGTTGGTTTAGGGACAGATTGACCTGTGAGATTTATTACCTCATTACAGGTAGATGAACTGCTGTACCTGTTGGTTTAGGGACAGATTGACCTGTTAGATTTATTACCTTGTTACAGGTAGATGAACTGCTTTACCTGTTGGTTTAGGGACAGATTGACCTGTGAGATTTATTACCTCGTTACAGGTAGATGAACTGCTGTAACTGTTGGTTCAGGGACAGATTGACCTGTGAGATTTATTACCTCATTACAGGTAGATGAACTGCTGTACCTGTTGGTTTAGGGACAGATTGACCTGTGAGATTTATTACCTCATTACAGGTAGATGAACTGCTGTACCTGTTGGTTCAGGGACAGATTGACCTGTGAGATTTATTACCTCATTACAGGTAGATGAACTGCTGTACCTGTTGGTTCAGGGACAGATTGACCTGTGAGATTTATTACCTTGTTACAGGTAGATGAACTGCTGTACCTGTTGGTTTAGGGACAGATTGACCTGTGAGATTTATTACCTCATTACAGGTAGATGAACTGCTGTACCTGTTTGTTCAGGGACAGATTGACCTGTGAGATTTATTACCTCATTACAGGTAGATGAACTGCTGTACCTGTTGGTTCAGGGACAGATTGACCTGTGAGATTTATTACCTTGTTACAGGTAGATGAACTGCTGTACCTGTTGGTTTAGGGACAGATTGACCTGTGAGATTTATTACCTCCTTACAGGTAGATGAACTGCTGTACCTGTTGGTTCAGGGACAGATTGACCTGTGAGATTTATTACCTCATTACAGGTAGATGAACTGCTGTACCTGTTGGTTTAGGGACAGATTGACCTGTGAGATTTATTACCTCATTACAGGTAGATGAACTGCTGTACCTGTTGGTTTAGGGACAGATTGACCTGTGAGATTTATTACCTTGTTACAGGTAGATGAACTGCTGTATCTGTTGGTTCAGGGACAGATTGACCTGTGAGATTTATTACCTCATTACAGGTAGATGAACTGCTGTACCTGTTGGTTCAGGGACAGATTGACCTGTGAGATTTATTACCTCATTACAGGTAGATGAACTGCTGTACCTGTTGGTTTAGGGACAGATTGACCTGTGAGATTTATTACCTCATTACAGGTAGATGAACTGCCATACATATTGGTTCTGGTACAGATTGACCTGTGAGATCTATTACCTCGTTACAGGTAGATGAACTGCCATACCTGTTGGTTCTGGTACAGATTGACCTGTGAGATTTTTTACCTTATTACAGGTAGATGAACTGCCATACCTGTTGGTTCTGGTACAGATTGACCTGTGAGATATATTACCTCGTTACAGGTAGATGAACTGCCATACCTATTGGTTCTGGTACAGATTGACCTGTGAGATCTATTACCTCGTTACAGGTAGATGAACTGCCATACCTGTTGGTTCTGGTACAGATTGACCTAAGAGATTTATTACCTTGTTACAGGTAGATGAACTGCCGTACCTGTTGGCTCAAGCTGGTGAGATGGAGCAGATGAAGGAGACAATATCTCAGCTTGACATATTCTCCCGTCTCATACGAACAGAAGATGGGAAATTTGACCTCATTAAATCTTGGAAACTGGTATGTGTATTTATTTTGATGTGATTTTTCTGTGAAATATATGTAGATCAGGAAGCTTATTCCAAGTTAGGTTGATTGTCCGTGTAAAAATAGCTAAATGTCTGGTTATGACTTGACATGTCATCACCTCGTCAATGTTTGAGTGGTTTACATCTGGTCTGCATTACCAGATGTATAACTTGATTACAGTCAGTTTGTCATTGTAGCTTGGTAATTACAGTCAGTTTGTCATTGTAGCTGGGTGATAACAGTTAGTTTTTCATAGTAGCTTGGCGATAACAGTCAGTCTGTTGTTGTAGCTGAGTGATTACAGTCAGTTTATCATTGTAGCTGAGTGATTACAGTCAGTTTATCATTGTAGCTGGGTGATTACAGTCAGTTTGTCATTGTAGCTGAGTGATTACAGTCAGTTTGTCATTGTAGCTGAGTGATTACAGTCAGTTTATCATTGTAGCTGGGTGATTACAGTCAGTTTGTCATTGTAGCTGAGTGATTACAGTCAGTTTGTCATTGTAACTGGGTGCTAACAGTCAGTTTATCATTGTAGCTGGGTGATTACAGTCAGTTTGTCATTGTAACTGGGTGCTAACAGTCAGTTTATCATTGTAACTGGGCGCTAACAGTCAGTTTATCATTGTAGCTGAGTGATTATAGTCAGTTTGTCATTGTAGCTGGGTGATTACAGTCAGTTTATCATTGTAGCTGAGTGATTATAGTCAGTTTATCATTGTAGCTGGGTGATTACAGTCAGTTTGTCATTGTAGCTGAGTGATTACAGTCAGTTTATCATTGTAGCTGAGTGATTACAGTCAGTTTATCATTGTAGCTGAGTGATTACAGTCAGTTTATCATTGTAGCTGAGTGATTACAGTCAGTTTATCATTGTAGCTGGGTGATTACAGTCAGTTTGTCATTGTAGCTGAGTGATTACAGTCAGTTTGTCATTGTAACGGGGTGCTAACAGTCAGTTTATCATTGTAGCTGAGTGATTACAGTCAGTTTATCATTGTAGCTGAGTGATTATAGTCAGTTTGTCATTGTAGCTGAGTGATTACAGTCAGTTTATCATTGTAGCTGGGTGCTAACAGTCAGTTTATCATTGTAGCTGAGTGATTACAGTCAGTTTATCATTGTAGCTGAGTGATTAAAGTCAGTTTATCATTGTAGCTGAGTGATTACAGTCAGTTTATCATTGTAGCTGGGTGCTAACAGTCAGTTTATCATTGTAGCTGAGTGATTACAGTCAGTTTGTCATTGTAGCTGAGTGATTACAGTCAGTTTATCATTGTAGCTTGGTGATTACAGTCAGTTTGTCATTGTAGCTGAGTGATTACAGTCAGTTTGTCATTGTAACTGGGTGCTAACAGTCAGTTTATCATTGTAGCTGAGTGATTACAGTCAGTTTGTCATTGTAACTGGGGGCTAACAGTCAGTTTATCATTGTAGCTGAGTGATTACAGTCAGTTTGTCATTGTAACTGGGTGCTAACAGTCAGTTTATCATTGTAGCTGAGTGATTACAGTCAGTTTGTCATTGTAGCTGAGTGATTACAGTCAGTTTATCATTGTAGCTGGGTGATTACAGTCAGTTTGTCATTGTAGCTGAGTGATTACAGTCAGTTTGTCATTGTAACTGGGTGCTAACAGTCAGTTTATCATTGTAGCTGAGTGATTACAGTCAGTTTGTCATTGTAACTGGGTGCTAACAGTCAGTTTATCATTGTAGCTGAGTGATTACAGTCAGTTTATCATTGAAGCTGAGTGATTACAGTCAGTTTGTCATTGTAGCTGAGTGATTACAGTCAGTTTGTCATTGTAACTGGGTGCTAACAGTCAGTCTATCATTGTAGCTGAGTGATTACAGTCAGTTTGTCATTGTAGCTGAGTGATTACAGTCAGTTTGTCATTGTAGCTGGGTGATTACAGTCAGTTTATCATTGTAGCTGGGTGATTACAGTCAGTTTATCATTGTAACTGGGTGCTAACAGTCAGTTTATCATTGTAGCTGGGTGCTAACAGTCAGTTTATCATTGTAGCTGGGTGCTAACAGTCAGTTTATCATTGTAGCTGAGTGATAACAGTCAGTTTGTCACTGTAGCTGGGTGCTAACAGTCAGTTTATCATTGTAACTGGGTGCTAACAGTCAGTTTATTATTGTAGCTGAGTGATTACAGTTAGTTTGTCATTGTTGCTGAGTGATTACAGTTAGTTTGTCATTGTAACTGGGTGCTAACAGTCAGTTTATCATTGTACCTGAATGATTACAGTCAGTTTGTCATTGTAGCTGGGTGATAACAGTCAGTTTGTCATTGTAACTGGGTGCTAACAGTCAGTTTAGCATTGTAGCTGGGTGCTAAACTTCAGTTTATCATTGTAGCTGGGTGCTAACAGTCAGTTTATTATTGTAGCTGGGTGCTAACAGTCAGTTTATTATTGTAACTGGGTGCTAACAGTCAGTTTATCATTGTAACTGGGTGCTAACAGTCAGTTTATCATTGTAGCTGGGTGCTAACAGTCAGTTTATTATTGTAGCTGAGTGATTACAGTTAGTTTGTCATTGTAGCTGAGTGATTACAGTCAGTTTGTCATTGTAACTGGGTGCTAACAGTCAGTTTATCATTGTACCTGAATGATTACAGTCAGTTTGTCATTGTAGCTGGGTGCTAACAGTCAGTTTGTCATTGTAACTTGGTGCTAACAGTCAGTTTATCATTGTAGCTGGGTGATTACAGTCAGTTTATCATTGTAACTGGGTGCTAACAGTCAGTTTATCATTGTAGCTGAGTGATTACAGTCAGTTTGTCATTGTAGCTGGGTGCTAACAGTCAGTTTATCATTGTAACTGGGTGCTAACAGTCAGTTTATTATTGTAGCTGAGTGATTACAGTTAGTTTGTCATTGTAGCTGCGTGCTAACAGTCAGTTTATCATTGTACCTGAATGATTACAGTCAGTTTGATATTGTAGCTGGGTGCTAACAGTCAGTTTATCATTGTAGCTGGGTGATTACAGTCAGTTTATCATTGTAACTGGGTGCTAACAGTCAGTTTATCATTGTAGCTGGGTGCTAACAGTCAGTTTATCATTGTAGCTGGGTGATTACAGTCAGTTTGTCATTGTAGCTGGGTGCTTACAGTCAGTTTATCATTGTAGCTGGGTGATTACAGTCAGTTTGTCATTGTAGCTGGGTGCTAACAGTCACTTTGTCATTGTAACTGGGTGCTAACAGTCAGTTTATTATTGTAGCTGAGTGATTACAGTCAGTTTGTCATTGTAGCTGGGTGCTAACAGTCACTTTGTCATTGTAACTGGGTGCTAACAGTCAGTTTATCATTGTAGCTGAGTGATTACAGTCAGTTTGTCATTGTAGCTGGGTGCTAACAGTCAGTTTATCATTGTAGCTGAGTGATTACAGTCAGTTTGTCAATGTAGCTGAGTGATTACAGTCAGTTTGTCAATGTAGCTGAGTGATTACAGTCAGTTTGTCATTGTAACTGAGTGATTACAGTCAGTTTGTCATTGTAGCTGGGTGATTACAGTCAGTTTGTCATTGTAGCTGGGTGCTAATAGTCAGTTTCTCATTAGCTGGGTGATTACAGTCAGTTTGTCATTGTAGGTGGGTGCTAACAGTCAGTTAATCATTGTAGCTGGGTGCTAACAGTCAGTTTATCATTGTAGCTGAGTGATTACAGTCAGTTTGTCAATGTAGCTGAGTGGTTACAGTCAGTTTGTCATTGTAGCAGGGTGCTAACAGTCAGTTTGTCATTGTAACTGAGTGATTACAGTCAGTTTGTCATTGTAGCTGGGTGCTAACAGTCAGTTTGTCATTGTAGCTGGGTGCTAACAGTCAGTTTATCATTGTAGCTGAGTGATAACAGTCAGTTTGTCATTGTAGCTGGGTGCTAACAGTCAGTTTGTCATTGTAACTGAGTGATTACAGTTAGTTTGTCATTGTAGCTGGGTGCTAACAGTCAGTTTATCATTGTAGCTGAGTGATTACAGTTAGTTTGTCATTGTAGCTGGGTGCTAACAGTCAGTTTATCATTGTAGCTGAGTGATTACAGTTAGTTTGTCATTGTAGCTGAGTGATTACACTCAGTTTATCATTGTAGCTGGGTGCTAACAGTCAGTTAATCACTGACATTCAATGAAGTACGGTCAGTTTGTCATTGACATTCAGTGATTATAGTCAGTTTGTTGTTGTAGCTGGACGATTACAGTCAGTTTGTCATTGACATTCAGTGAAATACGGTCAGTTTGTCATTGACATTCAGTAATTATAGTCATTTTATTGTTGTAGCTGGGTAATTACAGTTAGTTTGTTGTTGTAGCTGGGTGATTACAGTCAGTTTGTCATTGACATTCAGTGACTACGGTCAGTTTGTCGTTGTAGCTGGGTGATTACAGTCAGTTTGTCATTGTAGCTGAGTGATTACAGTTAGTTTGTCATTGTAGCTAGGTGATAATAGTCAGGTTGTTGTTGTAGCTGGGTGATGTCAGTCAGTTTATTATTGTAGCTGAGTGATTACAGTCAGTTTGTCATTGTAACTGAGTGATTACAGTCAGTTTATCATTGTAGCTGAGTGATTACAGTCAGTTTGTCATTGTAGCTGGGTGCTAACAGTCAGTTTATCATTGTAGCTGAGTGATTACAGTCAGTTTGTCATTGTAGCTGGGTGCTAACAGTCAGTTTATCATTGTAGCTGAGTGATAACAGTCAGTTTGTCATTGTAGCTGGGTGCTAACAGTCAGTTTATCATTGTAACTGGGTGCTAACAGTCAGTTTATTATTGTAGCTGAGTGATTACAGTTAGTTTGTCATTGTAGCTGGGTGCTAACAGTCAGTTTATTATTGTAGCTGGGTGCTAACAGTCAGTTTATTATTGTAGCTGAGTGATTACAGTCAGTTTTAAATTGTAGCTGAGTGATTACAGTCAGTTTGTCATTGTAGCTGGGTGCTAACAGTCAGTTTATTATTGTAGCTGAGTGATTACAGTCAGTTTTAAATTGTAGCTGAGTGATTACAGTTAGTTTGTCATTGTAGCTGGGTGCTAACAGTCAGTTTATTATTGTAGCTGGGTGCTAACAGTCAGTTTATTATTGTAGCTGAGTGATTACAGTCAGTTTATCATTGTAGCTGGGTGATTAAAGTCAGTTTGTCATTGTAGCTGAGTGATTACAGTCAGTTTGTCATTGTAACTGGGTGCTAACAGTCAGTTTATCATTGTAGCTGAGTGATTACAGTCAGTTTGTCATTGTAGCTGGGTGCTAACAGTCAGTTTATCATTGTAGCTGAGTGATTACAGTCAGTTTGTCATTGTAGCTGGGTGCTAACAGTCACTTTGTCATTGTAACTGGGTGCTAACAGTCAGTTTATCATTGTAGCTGAGTGATTACAGTCAGTTTATCATTGTAGCTGAGTGATTACAGTCAGTTTGTCATTGTAACTGGGTGCTAACAGTCAGTTTATCATTGTAGCTGAGTGAATACAGTCAGTTTGTCATTGTAACTGGGTGCTTACAGTCAGTTTATCATTGTAGCTGAGTGATTACAGTCAGTTTATCATTGTAGCTGAGTGCTAACAGTCAGTTTATCATTGTAGCTGAGTGATTACAGTTAGTTTGTCATTGTAGCTGGGTGCTAACAGTCAGTTTATCATTGTAACTGAGTGATTACAGTCAGTTTGTCATTGTAGCTGGGTGCTAACAGTCAGTTTGTCATCGTAACTGAGTGATTACAGTCAGTTTGTCATTGTAGCTAGGTGATTATAGTCAGTTTGTCGTTGTAGCTGGGTGCTAACAGTCAGTTTGTCATTGTAACTGAGTGATTACAGTCAGTTTGTCATTGTAACTGAGTGATTACAGTCAGTTTGTCGTTGTAGCTGGGTGCTAACAGTCAGTTTGTTGTTGTAGCTGGGTGCTAACAGTCAGTTTATCATTGTAGCTGAGTGCTAACAGTCAGTTTGTCATTGTAGCTGAGTGATTACAGTCAGTTTGTCATTGTAGCTGGGTGCTAACAGTCAGTTTATCATTGTAGCTGAGTGATTATAGTCAGTTTGTCGTTGTAGCTGGGTGCTAACAGTCAGTTTGTTGTTGTAGCTGGGTGCTAACAGTCAGTTTATCATTGTAGCTGAGTGATTACAGTCAGTTTGTCATTGTAGCTGGGTGCTAACAGTCAGTTTATCATTGTAGCTGAGTGATTATAGTCAGTTTGTCGTTGTAGCTGGGTGCTAACAGTCAGTTTGTTGTTGTAGCTGGGTGCTAACAGTCAGTTTATCATTGTAGCTGAGTGATTACAGTCAGTTTGTCATTGTAGCTGGGTGCTAACAGTCAGTTTATCATTGTTGCTGAGTGATTATAGTCAGTTTGTCGTTGTAGCTGGGTGCTTACAGTCAGTTTGTTGTTGTAGCTGGGTGCTAACAGTCAGTTTATCATTGTAACTGAGTGATTACAGTCAGTTTATTATTGTAGCTGAGTGATTACAGTCAGTTTGTCATTGTAACTGAGTGATTACAGTCAGTTTGTCATTGTAGCTGGGTGCTAACAGTCAGTTTATCATTGTAACTGAGTGATTACAGTCAGTTTGTCATTGTAGCTGGGTGCTAACAGTCAGTTTATCTTTGTAGCTGAGTGATTACAGTCAGTTTGTTGTTGTAGCTGGGTGATTATAGTCAGTTTGTCGTTGTAGCTGGGTGCTAACAGTCAGTTTGTCATTGTAACTGAGTGATTACAGTCAGTTTCTCATTGTAACTGAGTGATTACAGTCAGTTTGTCGTTGTAGCTGGGTGCTAACAGTCAGTTTGTTGTTGTAGCTGGGTGCTAACAGTCAGTTTATCATTGTAGCTGAGTGCTAACAGTCAGTTTGTCATTGTAGCTGAGTGATTACAGTCAGTTTGTCATTGTAGCTGGGTGCTAACAGTCAGTTTATCATTGTAGCTGAGTGATTATAGTCAGTTTGTCGTTGTAGCTGGGTGCTAACAGTCAGTTTGTTGTTGTAGCTGGGTGCTAACAGTCAGTTTATCATTGTAGCTGAGTGATTACAGTCAGTTTGTCATTGTAGCTGGGTGCTAACAGTCAGTTTATCATTGTTGCTGAGTGATTATAGTCAGTTTGTCGTTGTAGCTGGGTGCTTACAGTCAGTTTGTTGTTGTAGCTGGGTGCTAACAGTCAGTTTATCATTGTAACTGAGTGATTACAGTCAGTTTATTATTGTAGCTGAGTGATTACAGTCAGTTTGTCATTGTAACTGAGTGATTACAGTCAGTTTGTCATTGTAGCTGGGTGCTAACAGTCAGTTTATCATTGTAACTGAGTGATTACAGTCAGTTTGTCATTGTAGCTGGGTGCTAACAGTCAGTTTATCTTTGTAGCTGAGTGATTACAGTCAGTTTGTTGTTGTAGCTGGGTGATTACAGTCAGTTTGTCATCGTAGCTGGGTGCTAACAGTCAGTTTATCTTTGTAGCTGAGTGATTACAGTTAGTTTGTCATTGTAGCTGTGTGCTAACAGTCAGTTTATCATTGAAGCTGAGTGATTACAGTTAGTTTATCATTGTAGCTGGGTGGTAACAGTCAGTTTGTTGTTGTAGCTGGGTGATTACAGTCAGTTTGTCTTTGTAACTGAGTGATTACAGTCAGTTTTTCATTGTAGCTGGGTGCTAACAGTCAGTTTATCATTGTAACTGAGTGATTACCGTTAGTTTGTCATTGTAGCTGAGTGATAACAGTCAGTTTATCATTTTAGCTTGGTGCTAACAGTCAGTTTATCATTGTAGCTGAGTGATTACAGTTAGTTTGTCATTGTAGCTGGGTGCTAACAGTCGGTTTATCATTGTAGCTGAGTGATTACAGTCAGTTTGTCATTGTAGCTGGGTGCTAACAGTCAGTTTATCTTTGTAGCTGAGTGATTACAGTTAGTTTGTCATTGTAGCTGGGTGCTAACAGTCGGTTTATCATTGTAGCTGAGTGATTACAGTCAGTTTGTCATTGTAGCTGGGTGCTAACAGTCAGTTTATCATTGTAGCTGAGTGATTACAGTTAGTTTGTCATTGTAGCTGATTGATTACAGTCAGTTTATCATTGTAGCTGGGTGCTAACAGTCAGTTTATCATTGTAGCTGAGTGATTACAGTTAGTTTGTCATTGTAGCTGATTGATTACAGTCAGTTTATCATTGTAGCTGGGTGCTAACAGTCAGTTTATCATTGTAGCTGAGTGACTACAGTTAGTTTGTCATTGTAGCTAGGTGATAATAGTCAGGTTGTTGTTGTAGCTGGGTGATTTCAGTCAGTTTGTCATTGACATTCAGTGATTACAATCAGTTTGTTGTTGTAGCTGGGTGATTACCGTCAGTTTGTTGTTGTAGCTGGGTGCTAACAGTCAGTTTATCATTGTAGCTGGGTGATTACAGTCAGTTTGTTGTTGTAGCTGGGTGATTACAGTCAGTTTGTTGTTGTAGCTGAGTGATTACAGTTAGTTTGTCATTGTAGCTAGGTGATAATAGTCAGGTTGTTGTTGTAGCTGGGTGATTTCAGTCAGTTTGTCATTGACATTCAGTGAAATACGGTCAGTTTGTCATTGACATTCAGTGATTACAGTCAGTTTGTTGTTGTAGCTGGGTGATTACAGTCAGTTTGTCATTGACATTCAGTGATTATAGTCAGTTTGTTGTTGTAGCTGGGTGCTAACAGTCAGTTTGTTGTTATAGCTGGGTGATTACATTTAGTTTGTCATTGTAGCTAGGTGATAATTGTCAGGTTGTTGTTGTAGCTGGTTGATTTCAGTCAGTTTTTCATTGACATTCAGTGAAGTACGGTCAGTTTGTCATTGACATTCAGTGAAATACGGTCAGTTTGTCATTGACATTCAGTGATTATAGTCAGTTTGTTGTTGTAGCTGGGTGATTACAGTCAGTTTGTCATTGACATTCAGTGAAATACGGTCAGTTTGTCATTGACATTCAGTGATTATAGTCAGTTTGTTGTTGTAGCTGAGTGATTACAGTCAGTTTATCATTGTAGCTGAGTGAATACAGTCAGTTTGTCATTGTAGCTGGGTGCTAACAGTCAGTTTATCATTGTAGCTGAGTGATTACTGTCAGTTTGTCATTGTAGCTGGGTGCTAACAGTCAGTTTATCATTGTAGCTGAGTGATAACAGTCAGTTTGTCATTGTAGCTCGGTGCTAACAGTCAGTTTATCATTGTAACTGGGTGCTAACAGTCAGTTTATTATTGTAGCTCAGTGATTACAGTTAGTTTGTCATTGTAGCTGGGTGCTAACAGTCAGTTTATTATTGTAGCTGGGTGCTAACAGTCAGTTTATTATTGTAGCTGAGTGATTACAGTCAGTTTTAAATTGTAGCTGAGTGATTACAGTCAGTTTGTCATTGTAGCTGGGTGCTAACAGTCAGTTTATTATTGTAGCTGAGTGATTACAGTCAGTTTTAAATTGTAGCTGAGTGATTACAGTTAGTTTGTCATTGTAGCTGGGAGCTAACAGTCAGTTTATTATTGTAGCTGGGTGCTAACAGTCAGTTTATTATTGTAGCTGAGTGATTACAGTCAGTTTATCATTGTAGCTGGGTGATTACAGTCAGTTTTTCATTGTAGCTGAGTGATTACAGTCAGTTTGTCATTGTAACTGGGTGCTAACAGTCAGTTTATCATTGTAGCTGAGTGATAACAGTTAGTTTGTCATTGTAGCTGGGTGCTAACAGTCAGTTTATCATTGTAGCTGAGTGATTACAGTCAGTTTGTCATTGTAGCTGGGTGCTAACAGTCAGTTTATCATTGTAGCTGAGTGATTACAGTCAGTTTGTCATTGTAGCTGGGTGCTAACAGTCACTTTGTCATTGTAACTGGGTGCTAACAGTCAGTTTATCATTGTAGCTGAGTGATTACAGTCAGTTTGTCATTGACATTCAGTTATTACAGTCAGTTTGTCATTGTAACTGGGTGCTAACAATCAGTTTATCATTGTAGCTGAGTGAATACAGTCAGTTTGTCATTGTAACTGGGTGCTTACAGTCAGTTTATCATTGTAGCTGAGTGATTATAGTCAGTTTATCATTGTAACTGAGTGCTAACAGTCAGTTTATCATTGTAGCTGAGTGATTACAGTCAGTTCATCATTGTAGCTGAGTGATTACAGTCAGTTTGTTGTTGTAGCTGGGTGCTAACAGTCAGTTTGTCTTTGTAACTGGGTGCTAACAGTCAGTTTATCATTGTAGCTGAGTGATTACAGTCAGTTTGTCATTGTAGCTGGGTGCTAACAGTCAGTTTATTATTGTAGCTGGGTGCTAACAGTCAGTTTATTATTGTAGCTGAGTGATTACAGTCAGTTTATCATTGTAGCTGGGTGATTACAGTCAGTTTGTCATTGTAGCTGAGTGATTACAGTCAGTTTGTCATTGTAACTGGGTGCTAACAGTCAGTTTATCATTGTAGCTGAGTGATAACAGTTAGTTTGTCATTGTAGCTGGGTGCTAACAGTCAGTTTATCATTGTAGCTGAGTGATTACAGTCAGTTTGTCATTGTAGCTGGGTGCTAACAGTCAGTTTATCATTGTAGCTGAGTGATTACAGTCAGTTTGTCATTGTAACTGGGTGCTAACAGTCAGTTTATCATTGTAGCTGAGTGATTACAGTCAGTTTGTCATTGACATTCAGTTATTACAGTCAGTTTGTCATTGTAACTGGGTGCTAACAATCAGTTTATCATTGTAGCTGAGTGAATACAGTCAGTTTGTCATTGTAACTGGGTGCTTACAGTCAGTTTATCATTGTAGCTGAGTGATTACAGTCAGTTTGTCATTGTAACTGAGTGCTAACAGTCAGTTTATCATTGTAGCTGAGTGATTACAGTCAGTTCATCATTGTAGCTGAGTGATTACAGTCAGTTTGTTGTTGTAGCTGGGTGCTTACAGTCAGTTTGTCTTTGTAACTGGGTGCTAACAGTCAGTTTATCATTGTAGCTGAGTGATTACAGTCAGTTTGTCATTGTAACTGGGTGCTAACAGTCAGTTTTTCATTGTAACTGGGTGCTAACAGTCAGTTTATCATTTTAACTGGGTGCTAACAGTCAGTTTATCATTGTAGCTGAGTGATTACAGTCAGTTTGTCATTGACATTCAGTGATTACAGTCAGTTTGTCATTGTACCTGGGTGCTAACAGTCAGTTTATCATTGTAGCTGAGTGATTACAGTCAGTTTGTCATTGTAAATGGGTGCTAACAGTCAGTTTATCATTGTAGCTGAGTGATTACAGTCAGTTTATCATTGTAACTGGGTGCTAACAGTCAGTTTATCATTGTAGCTGAGTGATTACAGTCAGTTTGTCATTCTAGCTGGGTGCTAACAGTCAGTTTATCATTGTAGCTGAGTGATTACAGTCAGTTTGTCATTGTAGCTGGGTGCTAACAGTCACTTTGTCATTGTAACTGGGTGCTAACAGTCAGTTTATCATTGTAGCTGAGTGATTACAGTCAGTTTGTCATTGACATTCAGTTATTACAGTCAGTTTGTCATTGTAACTGGGTGCTAACAATCAGTTTATCATTGTAGCTGAGTGAATACAGTCAGTTTGTCATTGTAACTGGGTGCTTACAGTCAGTTTATCATTGTAGCTGAGTGATTACAGTCAGTTTGTCATTGTAACTGAGTGCTTACAGTCAGTTTATCATTGTAGCTGAGTGATTACAGTCAGTTTATCATTGTAGCTGAGTGATTACAGTCAGTTTGTTGTTGTAGCTGGGTGCTAACAGTCAGTTTGTCTTTGTAACTGGGTGCTAACAGTCAGTTTATCATTGTAGCTGAGTGATTACAGTCAGTTTGTCATTGTAACTGGGTGCTAACAGTCAGTTTTTCATTGTAACTGGGTGCTAACAGTCAGTTTATCATTTTAACTGGTTGCTAACAGTCAGTTTATCATTGTAGCTGAGTGATTACAGTCAGTTTGTCATTGACATTCAGTGATTACAGTCAGTTTGTCATTGTACCTGGGTGCTAACAGTCAGTTTATCATTGTAGCTGAGTGATTACAGTCAGTTTGTCATTGTAAATGGGTGCTAACAGTCAGTTTATCATTGTAGCTGAGTGATTACAGTCAGTTTATCATTGTAACTGGGTGCTAACAGTCAGTTTATCATTGTAGCTGAGTGATTACAGTCAGTTTGTCATTGTAGCTGGGTGCTAACAGTCAGTTTATCATTGTAGCTGAGAGATTACAGTCAGTTTGTCATTGTAACTGAGTGATTACAGTCAGTTTGTCATTGTAGCTGGGTGCTAACTGTCAGTTTATCATTGTAGCTGAGTTATTACAGTCAGTTTATCATTGTAACTGAGTGATTACAGTCAGTTTGTCATTGTAGCTGGGTGATTACAGTCAGTTTATCATTGTAGCTGGGTGATTACAGTCAGTTTATCATTGTAACTGGGTGCTAACAGTCAGTTTATCATTGTAGCTTAGTGCTAACAGTCAGTTTATCATTGTAGCTGGGTGCTAACAGTCAGTTTATCATTGTAGCTGAGTGATTACAGTCAGTTTGTCATTGTAGCTGGGTGCTAACAGTCAGTTTATCATTGTAACTGGGTGCTAACAGTCAGTTTATTATTGTAGCTGAGTGATTACAGTTAGTTTGTCATTGTAGCTGAGTGATTACAGTTAGTTTGTCATTGTAACTGGGTGCTAACAGTCAGTTTATCATTGTACCTGAATGATTACAGTCAGTTTGTCATTGTAGCTGGGTGCTAACAGTCAGTTTGTCATTGTAACTGGGTGCTAACAGTCAGTTTATCATTGTAGCTGGGTGATAAAAGTCAGTTTATCATTGTAACTGGGTGCTAACAGTCAGTTTATTATTGTAGCTGGGTGCTAACAGTCAGTTTATCATTGTAACTGGGTGCTAACAGTCAGTTTATCATTGTAACTGGGTGCTAACAGTCAGTTTATCATTGTAGCTGGGTGCTAACAGTCAGTTTATCATTGTAACTGGTTGCTAACAGTCAGTTTATTATTGTAGCTGAGTGATTACAGTTAGTTTGTCATTGTAGCTGAGTGATTACAGTCAGTTTGTCATTGTAACTGGGTGCTAACAGTCAGTTTATCATTGTACCTGAATTATTACAGTCAGTTTGTCATTGTAGCTGGGTGCTAACAGTCAGTTTGTCATTGTAACTTGGTGCTAACAGTCAGTTTATCATTGAAGCTGGGTGATTACAGTCAGTTTATCATTGTAACTGGGTGCTAACAGTCAGTTTATCATTGTAGCTGAGTGATTACAGTCAGTTTGTCATTGTAGCTGGGTGCTAACAGTCAGTTTATCATTGTAACTGGGTGCTAACAGTCAGTTTATTATTGTAGCTGAGTGATTACAGTTAGTTTGTCATTGTAGCTGCGTGCTAACAGTCAGTTTATCATTGTACCTGAATGATTACAGTCAGTTTGTCATTGTAGCTGGGTGCTAACAGTCAGTTTATCATTGTAGCTGGGTGATTACAGTCAGTTTATCATTGTAACTGGGTGCTAACAGTCAGTTTATCATTGTAGCTGGGTGCTAACAGTCAGTTTATCATTGTAGCTGGGTGATTACAGTCAGTTTATCATTGTAGCTGGGTGCTTACAGTCAGTTTATCATTGTAGCTGGGTGATTACAGTCAGTTTGTCATTGTAGCTGGGTGCTAACAGTCACTTTGTCATTGTAACTGGGTGCTAACAGTCAGTTTATCATTGTAGCTGAGTGATTACAGTCAGTTTGTCATTGTAGCTGGGTGCTAACAGTCACTTTGTCATTGTAACTGGGTGCTAACAGTCAGTTTATCATTGTAGCTGAGTGATTACAATCAGTTTGTCATTGTAGCTGGGTGCTAACAGTCAGTTTATCATTGTAGCTGAGTGATTACAGTCAGTTTGTCAATGTAGCTGAGTGATTACAGTCAGTTTGTCAATGTAGCTGAGTGATTACAGTCAGTTCGTCATTGTAACTGAGTGATTACAGTCTGTTTGTCATTGTAGCTGGGTGATTACAGTCAGTTTGTCATTGTAGCTGGGTGCTAACAGTCAGTTTATCATTAGCTGGGTGATTACAGTCAGTTTGTCATTGTAGGTGGGTGCTAACAGTCAGTTTATCATTGTAGCTGGGTGCTAACAGTCAGTTTATCATTGTAGCTGAGTGATTACAGTCAGTTTGTCAATGTAGCTGAGTGGTTACAGTCAGTTTGTCATTGTAGCAGGGTGCTAACAGTCAGTTTGTCATTGTAACTGAGTGATTACAGTCAGTTTGTCATTGTAGCTGGGTGCTATCAGTCAGCTTGTCATTGTAGCTGGGTGCTAACAGTCAGTTTATCATTGTAGCTGAGTGATAACAGTCAGTTTGTCATTGTAGCTGGGTGCTAACAGTCAGTTTGTCATTGTAACTGAGTGATTACAGTTAGTTTGTCATTGTAGCTGGGTGCTAACAGTCAGTTTATCATTGTAGCTGAGTGATTACAGTTAGTTTGTCATTGTAGCTGGGTGCTAACAGTCAGTTTATCATTGTAGCTGAGTGATTACAGTCAGTTTATCATTGTAACTGAGTGATTACAGTCAGTTTATTATTGTAGCTGAGTGATTACAGTTAGTTTGTCATTGTAGCTGAGTGATTACAGTCAGTTTATCATTGTAGCTGGGTGCTAACAGTCAGTTAATCATTGACATTCAATGAAGTACGGTCAGTTTGTCATTGACATTCAGTGATTATAGTCAGTTTGTTGTTGTAGCTGGGTGATTACAGTCAGTTTGTCATTGACATTCAGTGAAATACGGTCAGTTTGTCATTGACATTCAGTGATTATAGTCAGTTTGTTGTTGTAGCTGGGTAATTACAGTTAGTTTGTTGTTGTAGCTGGGTGATTACAGTCAGTTTGTCATTGACATTCAGTGACTACGGTCAGTTTGTCGTTGTAGCTGGGTGATTACAGTCAGTTTGTCATTGTAGCTGAGTGATTACAGTTAGTTTGTCATTGTAGCTAGGTGATAATAGTCAGGTTGTTGTTGTAGCTGGGTGATTTCAGTCAGTTTATCATTGTAGCTGGGTGATTACAGTCAGTTTATCATTGTAACTGGGTGCTAACAGTCAGTTTATCATTGTAGCTGAGTGATTACAGTCAGTTTGTCATTGTAGCTGGGTGCTAACAGTCAGTTTATCATTGTAACTGGGTGCTAACAGTCAGTTTATTATTGTAGCTGAGTGATTACAGTTAGTTTGTCATTGTAGCTGCGTGCTAACAGTCAGTTTATCATTGTACCTGAATGATTACAGTCAGTTTGTCATTGTAGCTGGGTGCTAACAGTCAGTTTATCATTGTAGCTGGGTGATTACAGTCAGTTTATCATTGTAACTGGGTGCTAACAGGCAGTTTATCATTGTAGCTGGGTGCTAACAGTCAGTTTATCCTTGTAGCTGGGTGATTACAGTCAGTTTGTCATTGTAGCTGGGTGCTTACAGTCAGTTTATCATTGTAGCTGGGTGATTACAGTCAGTTTGTCATTGTAGCTGGGTGCTAACAGTCACTTTGTCATTGTAACTGGGTGCTAACAGTCAGTTTATCATTGTAGCTGAGTGATTACAGTCAGTTTGTCATTGTAGCTGGGTGCTAACAGTCACTTTGTCATTGTAACTGGGTGCTAACAGTCAGTTTATCATTGTAGCTGCGTGATTACAGTCAGTTTGTCATTGTAGCTGGGTGCTAACAGTCAGTTTATCATTGTAGCTGAGTGATTACAGTCAGTTTGTCAATGTAGCTGAGTGATTACAGTCAGTTTGTCAATGTAGCTGAGTGATTACAGTCAGTTTGTCATTGTAACTGAGTGATTACAGTCAGTTTGTCATTGTAGCTGGGTGAATACAGTCAGTTTGTCATTGTAGCTGGGTGCTAACAGTCAGTTTATCATTAGCTGGGTGATTACAGTCAGTTTGTCATTGTAGGTGGGTGCTAACAGTCAGTTTATCATTGTAGCTGGGTGCTAACAGTCAGTTTATCATTGTAGCTGAGTGATTACAGTCAGTTTGTCAATGTAGCTGAGTGGTTACAGTCAGTTTGTCTTTGTAGCAGGGTGCTAACAGTCAGTTTGTCATTGTAACTGAGTGATTACAGTCAGTTTGTCATTGTAGCTGGGTGCTAACAGTCAGTTTGTCATTGTAGCTGGGTGCTAACAGTCAGTTTATCATTGTAGCTGAGTGATAACAGTCAGTTTGTCATTGTAGCTGGGTGCTAACAGTCAGTTTATCATTGTAGCTGAGTGATTACAGTCAGTTTGTCATTGTAGCTGGGTGCTAACAGTCAGTTTATCATTGTAGCTGAGTGATTATAGTCAGTTTGTCGTTGTAGCTGGGTGCTAACAGTCAGTTTGTTGTTGTAGCTGGGTGCTAACAGTCAGTTTATCATTGTAGCTGAGTGATTACAGTCAGTTTGTCATTGTAGCTGGGTGCTAACAGTCAGTTTATCATTGTTGCTGAGTGATTATAGTCAGTTTGTCGTTGTAGCTGGGTGCTTACAGTCAGTTTGTTGTTGTAGCTGGGTGCTAACAGTCAGTTTATCATTGTAACTGAGTGATTACAGTCAGTTTATTATTGTAGCTGAGTGATTACAGTCAGTTTGTCATTGTAGCTGGGTGCTAACAGTCAGTTTATCATTGTAGCTGGGTGCTAACAGTCAGTTTATCATTGTAACTGAGTGATTACAGTCAGTTTGTCATTGTAGCTGGGTGCTAACAGTCAGTTTATCTTTGTAGCTGAGTGATTACAGTCAGTTTGTTGTTGTAGCTGGGTGATTATAGTCAGTTTGTCGTTGTAGCTGGGTGCTAACAGTTAGTTTGTCATTGTAACTGAGTGATTACAGTCAGTTTCTCATTGTAACTGAGTGATTACAGTCAGTTTGTCGTTGTAGCTGGGTGCTAACAGTCAGTTTGTTGTTGTAGCTGGGTGCTAACAGTCAGTTTATCATTGTAGCTGAGTGCTAACAGTCAGTTTGTCATTGTAGCTGAGTGATTACAGTCAGTTTGTCATTGTAGCTGGGTGCTAACAGTCAGTTTATCATTGTAGCTGAGTGATTATAGTCAGTTTGTCGTTGTAGCTGGGTGCTAACAGTCAGTTTGTTGTTGTAGCTGGGTGCTAACAGTCAGTTTATCATTGTAGCTGAGTGATTACAGTCAGTTTGTCATTGTAGCTGGGTGCTAACAGTCAGTTTATCATTGTTGCTGAGTGATTATAGTCAGTTTGTCGTTGTAGCTGGGTGCTTACAGTCAGTTTGTTGTTGTAGCTGGGTGCTAACAGTCAGTTTATCATTGTAACTGAGTGATTACAGTCAGTTTATTATTGTAGCTGAGTGATTACAGTCAGTTTGTCATTGTAACTGAGTGATTACAGTCAGTTTGTCATTGTAGCTGGGTGCTAACAGTCAGTTTATCATTGTAACTGAGTGATTACAGTCAGTTTGTCATTGTAGCTGGGTGCTAACAGTCAGTTTATCTTTGTAGCTGAGTGATTACAGTCAGTTTGTTGTTGTAGCTGGGTGATTACAGTCAGTTTGTCATCGTAGCTGGGTGCTAACAGTCAGTTTATCTTTGTAGCTGAGTGATTACAGTTAGTTTGTCATTGTAGCTGTGTGCTAACAGTCAGTTTATCATTGAAGCTGAGTGATTACAGTTAGTTTATCATTGTAGCTGGGTGGTAACAGTCAGTTTGTTGTTGTAGCTGGGTGATTACAGTCAGTTTGTCTTTGTAACTGAGTGATTACAGTCAGTTTTTCATTGTAGCTGGGTGCTAACAGTCAGTTTATCATTGTAACTGAGTGATTACCGTTAGTTTGTCATTGTAGCTGAGTGATAACAGTCAGTTTATCATTTTAGCTTGGTGCTAACAGTCAGTTTATCATTGTAGCTGAGTGATTACAGTTAGTTTGTCATTGTAGCTGGGTGCTAACAGTCGGTTTATCATTGTAGCTGAGTGATTACAGTCAGTTTGTCATTGTAGCTGGGTGCTAACAGTCAGTTTATCTTTGTAGCTGAGTGATTACAGTTAGTTTGTCATTGTAGCTGGGTGCTAACAGTCGGTTTATCATTGTAGCTGAGTGATTACAGTCAGTTTGTCATTGTAGCTGGGTGCTAACAGTCAGTTTATCATTGTAGCTGAGTGATTACAGTTAGTTTGTCATTGTAGCTGATTGATTACAGTCAGTTTATCATTGTAGCTGGGTGCTAACAGTCAGTTTATCATTGTAGCTGAGTGATTACAGTTAGTTTGTCATTGTAGCTGATTGATTACAGTCAGTTTATCATTGTAGCTGGGTGCTAACAGTCAGTTTATCATTGTAGCTGAGTGACTACAGTTAGTTTGTCATTGTAGCTAGGTGATAATAGTCAGGTTGTTGTTGTAGCTGGGTGATTTCAGTCAGTTTGTCATTGACATTCAGTGATTACAATCAGTTTGTTGTTGTAGCTGGGTGATTACCGTCAGTTTGTTGTTGTAGCTGGGTGCTAACAGTCAGTTTATCATTGTAGCTGGGTGATTACAGTCAGTTTGTTGTTGTAGCTGGGTGATTACAGTCAGTTTGTTGTTGTAGCTGAGTGATTACAGTTAGTTTGTCATTGTAGCTAGGTGATAATAGTCAGGTTGTTGTTGTAGCTGGGTGATTTCAGTCAGTTTGTCATTGACATTCAGTGAAATACGGTCAGTTTGTCATTGACATTCAGTGATTACAGTCAGTTTGTTGTTGTAGCTGGGTGATTACAGTCAGTTTGTCATTGACATTCAGTGATTATAGTCAGTTTGTTGTTGTAGCTGGGTGCTAACAGTCAGTTTGTTGTTATAGCTGGGTGATTACATTTAGTTTGTCATTGTAGCTAGGTGATAATTGTCAGGTTGTTGTTGTAGCTGGTTGATTTCAGTCAGTTTTTCATTGACATTCAGTGAAGTACGGTCAGTTTGTCATTGACATTCAGTGAAATACGGTCAGTTTGTCATTGACATTCAGTGATTATAGTCAGTTTGTTGTTGTAGCTGGGTGATTACAGTCAGTTTGTCATTGACATTCAGTGAAATACGGTCAGTTTGTCATTGACATTCAGTGATTATAGTCAGTTTGTTGTTGTAGCTGAGTGATTACAGTCAGTTTATCATTGTAGCTGAGTGAATACAGTCAGTTTGTCATTGTAGCTGGGTGCTAACAGTCAGTTTATCATTGTAGCTGAGTGATTACTGTCAGTTTGTCATTGTAGCTGGGTGCTAACAGTCAGTTTATCATTGTAGCTGAGTGATAACAGTCAGTTTGTCATTGTAGCTCGGTGCTAACAGTCAGTTTATCATTGTAACTGGGTGCTAACAGTCAGTTTATTATTGTAGCTCAGTGATTACAGTTAGTTTGTCATTGTAGCTGGGTGCTAACAGTCAGTTTATTATTGTAGCTGGGTGCTAACAGTCAGTTTATTATTGTAGCTCAGTGATTACAGTCAGTTTTAAATTGTAGCTGAGTGATTACAGTCAGTTTGTCATTGTAGCTGGGTGCTAACAGTCAGTTTATTATTGTAGCTGAGTGATTACAGTCAGTTTTAAATTGTAGCTGAGTGATTACAGTTAGTTTGTCATTGTAGCTGGGAGCTAACAGTCAGTTTATTATTGTAGCTGGGTGCTAACAGTCAGTTTATTATTGTAGCTGAGTGATTACAGTCAGTTTATCATTGTAGCTGGGTGATTACAGTCAGTTTTTCATTGTAGCTGAGTGATTACAGTCAGTTTGTCATTGTAACTGGGTGCTAACAGTCAGTTTATCATTGTAGCTGAGTGATAACAGTTAGTTTGTCATTGTAGCTGGGTGCTAACAGTCAGTTTATCATTGTAGCTGAGTGATTACAGTCAGTTTGTCATTGTAGCTGGGTGCTAACAGTCAGTTTATCATTGTAGCTGAGTGATTACAGTCAGTTTGTCATTGTAGCTGGGTGCTAACAGTCACTTTGTCATTGTAACTGGGTGCTAACAGTCAGTTTATCATTGTAGCTGAATGATTACAGTCAGTTTGTCATTGACATTCAGTTATTACAGTCAGTTTGTCATTGTAACTGGGTGCTAACAATCAGTTTATCATTGTAGCTGAGTGAATACAGTCAGTTTGTCATTGTAACTGGGTGCTTACAGTCAGTTTATCATTGTAGCTGAGTGATTATAGTCAGTTTATCATTGTAACTGAGTGCTAACAGTCAGTTTATCATTGTAGCTGAGTGATTACAGTCAGTTCATCATTGTAGCTGAGTGATTACAGTCAGTTTGTTGTTGTAGCTGGGTGCTAACAGTCAGTTTGTCTTTGTAACTGGGTGCTAACAGTCAGTTTATCATTGTAGCTGAGTGATTACAGTCAGTTTGTCATTGTAGCTGGGTGCTAACAGTCAGTTTATTATTGTAGCTGGGTGCTAACAGTCAGTTTATTATTGTAGCTGAGTGATTACAGTCAGTTTATCATTGTAGCTGGGTGATTACAGTCAGTTTGTCATTGTAGCTGAGTGATTACAGTCAGTTTGTCATTGTAACTGGGTGCTAACAGTCAGTTTATCATTGTAGCTGAGTGATAACAGTTAGTTTGTCATTGTAGCTGGGTGCTAACAGTCAGTTTATCATTGTAGCTGAGTGATTACAGTCAGTTTGTCATTGTAGCTGGGTGCTAACAGTCAGTTTATCATTGTAGCTGAGTGATTACAGTCAGTTTGTCATTGTAACTGGGTGCTAACAGTCAGTTTATCATTGTAGCTGAGTGATTACAGTCAGTTTGTCATTGACATTCAGTTATTACAGTCAGTTTGTCATTGTAACTGGGTGCTAACAATCAGTTTATCATTGTAGCTGAGTGAATACAGTCAGTTTGTCATTGTAACTGGGTGCTTACAGTCAGTTTATCATTGTAGCTGAGTGATTACAGTCAGTTTGTCATTGTAACTGAGTGCTAACAGTCAGTTTATCATTGTAGCTGAGTGATTACAGTCAGTTCATCATTGTAGCTGAGTGATTACAGTCAGTTTGTTGTTGTAGCTGGGTGCTTACAGTCAGTTTGTCTTTGTAACTGGGTGCTAACAGTCAGTTTATCATTGTAGCTGAGTGATTACAGTCAGTTTGTCATTGTAACTGGGTGCTAACAGTCAGTTTTTCATTGTAACTGGGTGCTAACAGTCAGTTTATCATTTTAACTGGGTGCTAACAGTCAGTTTATCATTGTAGCTGAGTGATTACAGTCAGTTTGTCATTGACATTCAGTGATTACAGTCAGTTTGTCATTGTACCTGGGTGCTAACAGTCAGTTTATCATTGTAGCTGAGTGATTACAGTCAGTTTGTCATTGTAAATGGGTGCTAACAGTCAGTTTATCATTGTAGCTGAGTGATTACAGTCAGTTTATCATTGTAACTGGGTGCTAACAGTCAGTTTATCATTGTAGCTGAGTGATTACAGTCAGTTTGTCATTCTAGCTGGGTGCTAACAGTCAGTTTATCATTGTAGCTGAGTGATTACAGTCAGTTTGTCATTGTAGCTGGGTGCTAACAGTCACTTTGTCATTGTAACTGGGTGCTAACAGTCAGTTTATCATTGTAGCTGAGTGATTACAGTCAGTTTGTCATTGACATTCAGTTATTACAGTCAGTTTGTCATTGTAACTGGGTGCTAACAATCAGTTTATCATTGTAGCTGAGTGAATACAGTCAGTTTGTCATTGTAACTGGGTGCTTACAGTCAGTTTATCATTGTAGCTGAGTGATTACAGTCAGTTTGTCATTGTAACTGAGTGCTTACAGTCAGTTTATCATTGTAGCTGAGTGATTACAGTCAGTTTATCATTGTAGCTGAGTGATTACAGTCAGTTTGTTGTTGTAGCTGGGTGCTAACAGTCAGTTTGTCTTTGTAACTGGGTGCTAACAGTCAGTTTATCATTGTAGCTGAGTGATTACAGTCAGTTTGTCATTGTAACTGGGTGCTAACAGTCAGTTTTTCATTGTAACTGGGTGCTAACAGTCAGTTTATCATTTTAACTGGTTGCTAACAGTCAGTTTATCATTGTAGCTGAGTGATTACAGTCAGTTTGTCATTGACATTCAGTGATTACAGTCAGTTTGTCATTGTACCTGGGTGCTAACAGTCAGTTTATCATTGTAGCTGAGTGATTACAGTCAGTTTGTCATTGTAAATGGGTGCTAACAGTCAGTTTATCATTGTAGCTGAGTGATTACAGTCAGTTTATCATTGTAACTGGGTGCTAACAGTCAGTTTATCATTGTAGCTGAGTGATTACAGTCAGTTTGTCATTGTAGCTGGGTGCTAACAGTCAGTTTATCATTGTAGCTGAGAGATTACAGTCAGTTTGTCATTGTAACTGAGTGATTACAGTCAGTTTGTCATTGTAGCTGGGTGCTAACTGTCAGTTTATCATTGTAGCTGAGTTATTACAGTCAGTTTATCATTGTAACTGAGTGATTACAGTCAGTTTGTCATTGTAGCTGGGTGATTACAGTCAGTTTATCATTGTAGCTGGGTGATTACAGTCAGTTTATCATTGTAACTGGGTGCTAACAGTCAGTTTATCATTGTAGCTTAGTGCTAACAGTCAGTTTATCATTGTAGCTGGGTGCTAACAGTCAGTTTATCATTGTAGCTGAGTGATTACAGTCAGTTTGTCATTGTAGCTGGGTGCTAACAGTCAGTTTATCATTGTAACTGGGTGCTAACAGTCAGTTTATTATTGTAGCTGAGTGATTACAGTTAGTTTGTCATTGTAGCTGAGTGATTACAGTTAGTTTGTCATTGTAACTGGGTGCTAACAGTCAGTTTATCATTGTACCTGAATGATTACAGTCAGTTTGTCATTGTAGCTGGGTGCTAACAGTCAGTTTGTCATTGTAACTGGGTGCTAACAGTCAGTTTATCATTGTAGCTGGGTGATAAAAGTCAGTTTATCATTGTAACTGGGTGCTAACAGTCAGTTTATTATTGTAGCTGGGTGCTAACAGTCAGTTTATCATTGTAACTGGGTGCTAACAGTCAGTTTATCATTGTAACTGGGTGCTAACAGTCAGTTTATCATTGTAGCTGGGTGCTAACAGTCAGTTTATCATTGTAACTGGTTGCTAACAGTCAGTTTATTATTGTAGCTGAGTGATTACAGTTAGTTTGTCATTGTAGCTGAGTGATTACAGTCAGTTTGTCATTGTAACTGGGTGCTAACAGTCAGTTTATCATTGTACCTGAATTATTACAGTCAGTTTGTCATTGTAGCTGGGTGCTAACAGTCAGTTTGTCATTGTAACTTGGTGCTAACAGTCAGTTTATCATTGTAGCTGGGTGATTACAGTCAGTTTATCATTGTAACTGGGTGCTAACAGTCAGTTTATCATTGTAGCTGAGTGATTACAGTCAGTTTGTCATTGTAGCTGGGTGCTAACAGTCAGTTTATCATTGTAACTGGGTGCTAACAGTCAGTTTATTATTGTAGCTGAGTGATTACAGTTAGTTTGTCATTGTAGCTGCGTGCTAACAGTCAGTTTATCATTGTACCTGAATGATTACAGTCAGTTTGTCATTGTAGCTGGGTGCTAACAGTCAGTTTATCATTGTAGCTGGGTGATTACAGTCAGTTTATCATTGTAACTGGGTGCTAACAGTCAGTTTATCATTGTAGCTGGGTGCTAACAGTCAGTTTATCATTGTAGCTGGGTGATTACAGTCAGTTTATCATTGTAGCTGGGTGCTTACAGTCAGTTTATCATTGTAGCTGGGTGATTACAGTCAGTTTGTCATTGTAGCTGGGTGCTAACAGTCACTTTGTCATTGTAACTGGGTGCTAACAGTCAGTTTATCATTGTAGCTGAGTGATTACAGTCAGTTTGTCATTGTAGCTGGGTGCTAACAGTCACTTTGTCATTGTAACTGGGTGCTAACAGTCAGTTTATCATTGTAGCTGAGTGATTACAATCAGTTTGTCATTGTAGCTGGGTGCTAACAGTCAGTTTATCATTGTAGCTGAGTGATTACAGTCAGTTTGTCAATGTAGCTGAGTGATTACAGTCAGTTTGTCAATGTAGCTGAGTGATTACAGTCAGTTTGTCATTGTAACTGAGTGATTACAGTCTGTTTGTCATTGTAGCTGGGTGATTACAGTCAGTTTGTCATTGTAGCTGGGTGCTAACAGTCAGTTTATCATTAGCTGGGTGATTACAGTCAGTTTGTCATTGTAGGTGGGTGCTAACAGTCAGTTTATCATTGTAGCTGGGTGCTAACAGTCAGTTTATCATTGTAGCTGAGTGATTACAGTCAGTTTGTCAATGTAGCTGAGTGGTTACAGTCAGTTTGTCATTGTAGCAGGGTGCTAACAGTCAGTTTGTCATTGTAACTGAGTGATTACAGTCAGTTTGTCATTGTAGCTGGGTGCTATCAGTCAGCTTGTCATTGTAGCTGGGTGCTAACAGTCAGTTTATCATTGTAGCTGAGTGATAACAGTCAGTTTGTCATTGTAGCTGGGTGCTAACAGTCAGTTTGTCATTGTAACTGAGTGATTACAGTTAGTTTGTCATTGTAGCTGGGTGCTAACAGTCAGTTTATCATTGTAGCTGAGTGATTACAGTTAGTTTGTCATTGTAGCTGGGTGCTAACAGTCAGTTTATCATTGTAGCTGAGTGATTACAGTCAGTTTATCATTGTAACTGAGTGATTACAGTCAGTTTATTATTGTAGCTGAGTGATTACAGTTAGTTTGTCATTGTAGCTGAGTGATTACAGTCAGTTTATCATTGTAGCTGGGTGCTAACAGTCAGTTAATCTGTCATTCAATGAAGTACGGTCAGTTTGTCATTGACATTCAGTGATTATAGTCAGTTTGTTGTTGTAGCTGGGTGATTACAGTCAGTTTGTCATTGACATTCAGTGAAATACGGTCAGTTTGTCATTGACATTCAGTGATTATAGTCAGTTTGTTGTTGTAGCTGGGTAATTACAGTTAGTTTGTTGTTGTAGCTGGGTGATTACAGTCAGTTTGTCATTGACATTCAGTGACTACGGTCAGTTTGTCGTTGTAGCTGGGTGATTACAGTCAGTTTGTCATTGTAGCTGAGTGATTACAGTTAGTTTGTCATTGTAGCTAGGTGATAATAGTCAGGTTGTTGTTGTAGCTGGGTGATTTCAGTCAGTTTATCATTGTAGCTGGGTGATTACAGTCAGTTTATCATTGTAACTGGGTGCTAACAGTCAGTTTATCATTGTAGCTGAGTGATTACAGTCAGTTTGTCATTGTAGCTGGGTGCTAACAGTCAGTTTATCATTGTAACTGGGTGCTAACAGTCAGTTTATTATTGTAGCTGAGTGATTACAGTTAGTTTGTCATTGTAGCTGCGTGCTAACAGTCAGTTTATCATTGTACCTGAATGATTACAGTCAGTTTGTCATTGTAGCTGGGTGCTAACAGTCAGTTTATCATTGTAGCTGGGTGATTACAGTCAGTTTATCATTGTAACTGGGTGCTAACAGGCAGTTTATCATTGTAGCTGGGTGCTAACAGTCAGTTTATCCTTGTAGCTGGGTGATTACAGTCAGTTTGTCATTGTAGCTGGGTGCTTACAGTCAGTTTATCATTGTAGCTGGGTGATTACAGTCAGTTTGTCATTGTAGCTGGGTGCTAACAGTCACTTTGTCATTGTAACTGGGTGCTAACAGTCAGTTTATCATTGTAGCTGAGTGATTACAGTCAGTTTGTCATTGTAGCTGGGTGCTAACAGTCACTTTGTCATTGTAACTGGGTGCTAACAGTCAGTTTATCATTGTAGCTGCGTGATTACAGTCAGTTTGTCATTGTAGCTGGGTGCTAACAGTCAGTTTATCATTGTAGCTGAGTGATTACAGTCAGTTTGTCAATGTAGCTGAGTGATTACAGTCAGTTTGTCAATGTAGCTGAGTGATTACAGTCAGTTTGTCATTGTAACTGAGTGATTACAGTCAGTTTGTCATTGTAGCTGGGTGAATACAGTCAGTTTGTCATTGTAGCTGGGTGCTAACAGTCAGTTTATCATTAGCTGGGTGATTACAGTCAGTTTGTCATTGTAGGTGGGTGCTAACAGTCAGTTTATCATTGTAGCTGGGTGCTAACAGTCAGTTTATCATTGTAGCTGAGTGATTACAGTCAGTTTGTCAATGTAGCATAGTGGTTACAGTCAGTTTGTCTTTGTAGCAGGGTGCTAACAGTCAGTTTGTCATTGTAACTGAGTGATTACAGTCAGTTTGTCATTGTAGCTGGGTGCTAACAGTCAGTTTGTCATTGTAGCTGGGTGCTAACAGTCAGTTTATCATTGTAGCTGAGTGATAACAGTCAGTTTGTCATTGTAGCTGGGTGCTAACAGTCAGTTTGTCATTGTAACTGAGTGATTACAGTTAGTTTGTCATTGTAGCTGGGTGCTAACAGTCAGTTTATCATTGTAGCTGAGTGATTACAGTTAGTTTGTCATTGTAGCTGGGTGCTAACAGTCAGTTTATCATTGTAACTGAGTGATTACAGTCAGTTTGTCATTGTAGCTGGGTGCTAACAGTCAGTTTATCTTTGTAGCTGAGTGATTACAGTCAGTTTGTTGTTGTAGCTGGGTGATTACAGTCAGTTTGTCATCGTAGCTGGGTGCTTACAGTCAGTTTATCTTTGTAGCTGAGTGATTACAGTTAGTTTGTCATTGTAGCTGTGTGCTAACAGTCAGTTTATCATTGAAGCTGAGTGATTACAGTTAGTTTATCATTGTAGCTGGGTGGTAACAGTCAGTTTGTTGTTGTAGCTGGGTGATTACAGTCAGTTTGTCTTTGTAACTGAGTGATTACAGTCAGTTTTTCATTGTAGCTGGGTGCTAACAGTCAGTTTATCATTGTAACTGAGTGATTACCGTTAGTTTGTCATTGTAGCTGAGTGATAACAGTCAGTTTATCATTTTAGCTTGGTGCTAACAGTCAGTTTATCATTGTAGCTGAGTGATTACAGTTAGTTTGTCATTGTAGCTGGGTGCTAACAGTCGGTTTATCATTGTAGCTGAGTGATTACAGTCAGTTTGTCATTGTAGCTGGGTGCTAACAGTCAGTTTATCTTTGTAGCTGAGTGATTACAGTTAGTTTGTCATTGTAGCTGGGTGCTAACAGTCGGTTTATCATTGTAGCTGAGTGATTACAGTCAGTTTGTCATTGTAGCTGGGTGCTAACAGTCAGTTTATCATTGTAGCTGAGTGATTACAGTTAGTTTGTCATTGTAGCTGATTGATTACAGTCAGTTTATCATTGTAGCTGGGTGCTAACAGTCAGTTTATCATTGTAGCTGAGTGATTACAGTTAGTTTGTCATTGTAGCTGATTGATTACAGTCAGTTTATCATTGTAGCTGGGTGCTAACAGTCAGTTTATCATTGTAGCTGAGTGACTACAGTTAGTTTGTCATTGTAGCTAGGTGATAATAGTCAGGTTGTTGTTGTAGCTGGGTGATTTCAGTCAGTTTGTCATTGACATTCAGTGATTACAATCAGTTTGTTGTTGTAGCTGGGTGATTACCGTCAGTTTGTTGTTGTAGCTGGGTGCTAACAGTCAGTTTATCATTGTAGCTGGGTGATTACAGTCAGTTTGTTGTTGTAGCTGGGTGATTACAGTCAGTTTGTTGTTGTAGCTGAGTGATTACAGTTAGTTTGTCATTGTAGCTAGGTGATAATAGTCAGGTTGTTGTTGTAGCTGGGTGATTTCAGTCAGTTTGTCATTGACATTCAGTGAAATACGGTCAGTTTGTCATTGACATTCAGTGATTACAGTCAGTTTGTTGTTGTAGCTGGGTGATTACAGTCAGTTTGTCATTGACATTCAGTGATTATAGTCAGTTTGTTGTTGTAGCTGGGTGCTAACAGTCAGTTTGTTGTTATAGCTGGGTGATTACATTTAGTTTGTCATTGTAGCTAGGTGATAATTGTCAGGTTGTTGTTGTAGCTGGTTGATTTCAGTCAGTTTTTCATTGACATTCAGTGAAGTACGGTCAGTTTGTCATTGACATTCAGTGAAATACGGTCAGTTTGTCATTGACATTCAGTGATTATAGTCAGTTTGTTGTTGTAGCTGGGTGATTACAGTCAGTTTGTCATTGACATTCAGTGAAATACGGTCAGTTTGTCATTGACATTCAGTGATTATAGTCAGTTTGTTGTTGTAGCTGAGTGATTACAGTCAGTTTATCATTGTAGCTGAGTGAATACAGTCAGTTTGTCATTGTAGCTGGGTGCTAACAGTCAGTTTATCATTGTAGCTGAGTGATTACTGTCAGTTTGTCATTGTAGCTGGGTGCTAACAGTCAGTTTATCATTGTAGCTGAGTGATAACAGTCAGTTTGTCATTGTAGCTCGGTGCTAACAGTCAGTTTATCATTGTAACTGGGTGCTAACAGTCAGTTTATTATTGTAGCTCAGTGATTACAGTTAGTTTGTCATTGTAGCTGGGTGCTAACAGTCAGTTTATTATTGTAGCTGGGTGCTAACAGTCAGTTTATTATTGTAGCTGAGTGATTACAGTCAGTTTTAAATTGTAGCTGAGTGATTACAGTCAGTTTGTCATTGTAGCTGGGTGCTAACAGTCAGTTTATTATTGTAGCTGAGTGATTACAGTCAGTTTTAAATTGTAGCTGAGTGATTACAGTTAGTTTGTCATTGTAGCTGGGAGCTAACAGTCAGTTTATTATTGTAGCTGGGTGCTAACAGTCAGTTTATTATTGTAGCTGAGTGATTACAGTCAGTTTATCATTGTAGCTGGGTGATTACAGTCAGTTTTTCATTGTAGCTGAGTGATTACAGTCAGTTTGTCATTGTAACTGGGTGCTAACAGTCAGTTTATCATTGTAGCTGAGTGATAACAGTTAGTTTGTCATTGTAGCTGGGTGCTAACAGTCAGTTTATCATTGTAGCTGAGTGATTACAGTCAGTTTGTCATTGTAGCTGGGTGCTAACAGTCAGTTTATCATTGTAGCTGAGTGATTACAGTCAGTTTGTCATTGTAGCTGGGTGCTAACAGTCACTTTGTCATTGTAACTGGGTGCTAACAGTCAGTTTATCATTGTAGCTGAGTGATTACAGTCAGTTTGTCATTGACATTCAGTTATTACAGTCAGTTTGTCATTGTAACTGGGTGCTAACAATCAGTTTATCATTGTAGCTGAGTGAATACAGTCAGTTTGTCATTGTAACTGGGTGCTTACAGTCAGTTTATCATTGTAGCTGAGTGATTATAGTCAGTTTATCATTGTAACTGAGTGCTAACAGTCAGTTTATCATTGTAGCTGAGTGATTACAGTCAGTTCATCATTGTAGCTGAGTGATTACAGTCAGTTTGTTGTTGTAGCTGGGTGCTAACAGTCAGTTTGTCTTTGTAACTGGGTGCTAACAGTCAGTTTATCATTGTAGCTGAGTGATTACAGTCAGTTTGTCATTGTAGCTGGGTGCTAACAGTCAGTTTATTATTGTAGCTGGGTGCTAACAGTCAGTTTATTATTGTAGCTGAGTGATTACAGTCAGTTTATCATTGTAGCTGGGTGATTACAGTCAGTTTGTCATTGTAGCTGAGTGATTACAGTCAGTTTGTCATTGTAACTGGGTGCTAACAGTCAGTTTATCATTGTAGCTGAGTAATAACAGTTAGTTTGTCATTGTAGCTGGGTGCTAACAGTCAGTTTATCATTGTAGCTGAGTGATTACAGTCAGTTTGTCATTGTAGCTGGGTGCTAACAGTCAGTTTATCATTGTAGCTGAGTGATTACAGTCAGTTTGTCATTGTAACTGGGTGCTAACAGTCAGTTTATCATTGTAGCTGAGTGATTACAGTCAGTTTGTCATTGACATTCAGTTATTACAGTCAGTTTGTCATTGTAACTGGGTGCTAACAATCAGTTTATCATTGTAGCTGAGTGAATACAGTCAGTTTGTCATTGTAACTGGGTGCTTACAGTCAGTTTATCATTGTAGCTGAGTGATTACAGTCAGTTTGTCATTGTAACTGAGTGCTAACAGTCAGTTTATCATTGTAGCTGAGTGATTACAGTCAGTTCATCATTGTAGCTGAGTGATTACAGTCAGTTTGTTGTTGTAGCTGGGTGCTTACAGTCAGTTTGTCTTTGTAACTGGGTGCTAACAGTCAGTTTATCATTGTAGCTGAGTGATTACAGTCAGTTTGTCATTGTAACTGGGTGCTAACAGTCAGTTTTTCATTGTAACTGGGTGCTAACAGTCAGTTTATCATTTTAACTGGGTGCTAACAGTCAGTTTATCATTGTAGCTGAGTGATTACAGTCAGTTTGTCATTGACATTCAGTGATTACAGTCAGTTTGTCATTGTACCTGGGTGCTAACAGTCAGTTTATCATTGTAGCTGAGTGATTACAGTCAGTTTGTCATTGTAAATGGGTGCTAACAGTCAGTTTATCATTGTAGCTGAGTGATTACAGTCAGTTTATCATTGTAACTGGGTGCTAACAGTCAGTTTATCATTGTAGCTGAGTGATTACAGTCAGTTTGTCATTCTAGCTGGGTGCTAACAGTCAGTTTATCATTGTAGCTGAGTGATTACAGTCAGTTTGTCATTGTAGCTGGGTGCTAACAGTCACTTTGTCATTGTAACTGGGTGCTAACAGTCAGTTTATCATTGTAGCTGAGTGATTACAGTCAGTTTGTCATTGACATTCAGTTATTACAGTCAGTTTGTCATTGTAACTGGGTGCTAACAATCAGTTTATCATTGTAGCTGAGTGAATACAGTCAGTTTGTCATTGTAACTGGGTGCTTACAGTCAGTTTATCATTGTAGCTGAGTGATTACAGTCAGTTTGTCATTGTAACTGAGTGCTTACAGTCAGTTTATCATTGTAGCTGAGTGATTACAGTCAGTTTATCATTGTAGCTGAGTGATTACAGTCAGTTTGTTGTTGTAGCTGGGTGCTAACAGTCAGTTTGTCTTTGTAACTGGGTGCTAACAGTCAGTTTATCATTGTAGCTGAGTGATTACAGTCAGTTTGTCATTGTAACTGGGTGCTAACAGTCAGTTTTTCATTGTAACTGGGTGCTAACAGTCAGTTTATCATTTTAACTGGTTGCTAACAGTCAGTTTATCATTGTAGCTGAGTGATTACAGTCAGTTTGTCATTGACATTCAGTGATTACAGTCAGTTTGTCATTGTACCTGGGTGCTAACAGTCAGTTTATCATTGTAGCTGAGTGATTACAGTCAGTTTGTCATTGTAAATGGGTGCTAACAGTCAGTTTATCATTGTAGCTGAGTGATTACAGTCAGTTTATCATTGTAACTGGGTGCTAACAGTCAGTTTATCATTGTAGCTGAGTGATTACAGTCAGTTTGTCATTGTAGCTGGGTGCTAACAGTCAGTTTATCATTGTAGCTGAGAGATTACAGTCAGTTTGTCATTGTAACTGAGTGATTACAGTCAGTTTGTCATTGTAGCTGGGTGCTAACTGTCAGTTTATCATTGTAGCTGAGTTATTACAGTCAGTTTATCATTGTAACTGAGTGATTACAGTCAGTTTGTCATTGTAGCTGGGTGATTACAGTCAGTTTATCATTGTAGCTGGGTGATTACAGTCAGTTTATCATTGTAACTGGGTGCTAACAGTCAGTTTATCATTGTAGCTTAGTGCTAACAGTCAGTTTATCATTGTAGCTGGGTGCTAACAGTCAGTTTATCATTGTAGCTGAGTGATTACAGTCAGTTTGTCATTGTAGCTGGGTGCTAACAGTCAGTTTATCATTGTAACTGGGTGCTAACAGTCAGTTTATTATTGTAGCTGAGTGATTACAGTTAGTTTGTCATTGTAGCTGAGTGATTACAGTTAGTTTGTCATTGTAACTGGGTGCTAACAGTCAGTTTATCATTGTACCTGAATGATTACAGTCAGTTTGTCATTGTAGCTGGGTGCTAACAGTCAGTTTGTCATTGTAACTGGGTGCTAACAGTCAGTTTATCATTGTAGCTGGGTGATAAAATTCAGTTTATCATTGTAACTGGGTGCTAACAGTCAGTTTATTATTGTAGCTGGGTGCTAACAGTCAGTTTATCATTGTAACTGGGTGCTAACAGTCAGTTTATCATTGTAACTGGGTGCTAACAGTCAGTTTATCATTGTAGCTGGGTGCTAACAGTCAGTTTATCATTGTAACTGGTTGCTAACAGTCAGTTTATTATTGTAGCTGAGTGATTACAGTTAGTTTGTCATTGTAGCTGAGTGATTACAGTCAGTTTGTCATTGTAACTGGGTGCTAACAGTCAGTTTATCATTGTACCTGAATTATTACAGTCAGTTTGTCATTGTAGCTGGGTGCTAACAGTCAGTTTGTCATTGTAACTTGGTGCTAACAGTCAGTTTATCATTGTAGCTGGGTGATTACAGTCAGTTTATCATTGTAACTGGGTGCTAACAGTCAGTTTATCATTGTAGCTGAGTGATTACAGTCAGTTTGTCATTGTAGCTGGGTGCTAACAGTCACTTTGTCATTGTAACTGGGTGCTAACAGTCAGTTTATCATTGTAGCTGAGTGATTACAATCAGTTTGTCATTGTAGCTGGGTGCTAACAGTCAGTTTATCATTGTAGCTGAGTGATTACAGTCAGTTTGTCAATGTAGCTGAGTGATTACAGTCAGTTTGTCAATGTAGCTGAGTGATTACAGTCAGTTTGTCATTGTAACTGAGTGATTACAGTCTGTTTGTCATTGTAGCTGGGTGATTACAGTCAGTTTGTCATTGTAGCTGGGTGCTAACAGTCAGTTTATCATTAGCTGGGTGATTACAGTCAGTTTGTCATTGTAGGTGGGTGCTAACAGTCAGTTTATCATTGTAGCTGGGTGCTAACAGTCAGTTTATCATTGTAGCTGAGTGATTACAGTCAGTTTGTCAATGTAGCTGAGTGGTTACAGTCAGTTTGTCATTGTAGCAGGGTGCTAACAGTCAGTTTGTCATTGTAACTGAGTGATTACAGTCAGTTTGTCATTGTAGCTGGGTGCTATCAGTCAGCTTGTCATTGTAGCTGGGTGCTAACAGTCAGTTTATCATTGTAGCTGAGTGATAACAGTCAGTTTGTCATTGTAGCTGGGTGCTAACAGTCAGTTTGTCATTGTAACTGAGTGATTACAGTTAGTTTGTCATTGTAGCTGGGTGCTAACAGTCAGTTTATCATTGTAGCTGAGTGATTACAGTTAGTTTGTCATTGTAGCTGGGTGCTAACAGTCAGTTTATCATTGTAGCTGAGTGATTACAGTCAGTTTATCATTGTAACTGAGTGATTACAGTCAGTTTATTATTGTAGCTGAGTGATTACAGTTAGTTTGTCATTGTAGCTGAGTGATTACAGTCAGTTTATCATTGTAGCTGGGTGCTAACAGTCAGTTAATCATTGACATTCAATGAAGTACGGTCAGTTTGTCATTGACATTCAGTGATTATAGTCAGTTTGTTGTTGTAGCTGGGTGATTACAGTCAGTTTGTCATTGACATTCAGTGAAATACGGTCAGTTTGTCATTGACATTCAGTGATTATAGTCAGTTTGTTGTTGTAGCTGGGTAATTACAGTTAGTTTGTTGTTGTAGCTGGGTGATTACAGTCAGTTTGTCATTGACATTCAGTGACTACGGTCAGTTTGTCGTTGTAGCTGGGTGATTACAGTCAGTTTGTCATTGTAGCTGAGTGATTACAGTTAGTTTGTCATTGTAGCTAGGTGATAATAGTCAGGTTGTTGTTGTAGCTGGGTGATTTCAGTCAGTTTATCATTGTAGCTGGGTGATTACAGTCAGTTTATCATTGTAACTGGGTGCTAACAGTCAGTTTATCATTGTAGCTGAGTGATTACAGTCAGTTTGTCATTGTAGCTGGGTGCTAACAGTCAGTTTATCATTGTAACTGGGTGCTAACAGTCAGTTTATTATTGTAGCTGAGTGATTACAGTTAGTTTGTCATTGTAGCTGCGTGCTAACAGTCAGTTTATCATTGTACCTGAATGATTACAGTCAGTTTGTCATTGTAGCTGGGTGCTAACAGTCAGTTTATCATTGTAGCTGGGTGATTACAGTCAGTTTATCATTGTAACTGGGTGCTAACAGGCAGTTTATCATTGTAGCTGGGTGCTAACAGTCAGTTTATCCTTGTAGCTGGGTGATTACAGTCAGTTTGTCATTGTAGCTGGGTGCTTACAGTCAGTTTATCATTGTAGCTGGGTGATTACAGTCAGTTTGTCATTGTAGCTGGGTGCTAACAGTCACTTTGTCATTGTAACTGGGTGCTAACAGTCAGTTTATCATTGTAGCTGAGTGATTACAGTCAGTTTGTCATTGTAGCTGGGTGCTAACAGTCACTTTGTCATTGTAACTGGGTGCTAACAGTCAGTTTATCATTGTAGCTGCGTGATTACAGTCAGTTTGTCATTGTAGCTGGGTGCTAACAGTCAGTTTATCATTGTAGCTGAGTGATTACAGTCAGTTTGTCAATGTAGCTGAGTGATTACAGTCAGTTTGTCAATGTAGCTGAGTGATTACAGTCAGTTTGTCATTGTAACTGAGTGATTACAGTCAGTTTGTCATTGTAGCTGGGTGAATACAGTCAGTTTGTCATTGTAGCTGGGTGCTAACAGTCAGTTTATCATTAGCTGGGTGATTACAGTCAGTTTGTCATTGTAGGTGGGTGCTAACAGTCAGTTTATCATTGTAGCTGGGTGCTAACAGTCAGTTTATCATTGTAGCTGAGTGATTACAGTCAGTTTGTCAATGTAGCTGAGTGGTTACAGTCAGTTTGTCTTTGTAGCAGGGTGCTAACAGTCAGTTTGTCATTGTAACTGAGTGATTACAGTCAGTTTGTCATTGTAGCTGGGTGCTAACAGTCAGTTTGTCATTGTAGCTGGGTGCTAACAGTCAGTTTATCATTGTAGCTGAGTGATAACAGTCAGTTTGTCATTGTAGCTGGGTGCTAACAGTCAGTTTGTCATTGTAACTGAGTGATTACAGTTAGTTTGTCATTGTAGCTGGGTGCTAACAGTCAGTTTATCATTGTAGCTGAGTGATTACAGTTAGTTTGTCATTGTAGCTGGGTGCTAACAGTCAGTTTATCATTGTAGCTGAGTGATTACAGTTAGTTTGTCATTGTAGCTGAGTGATTACAGTCAGTTTATCATTGTAGCTGGGTGCTAACAGTCAGTTTGTCATTGTAACTGAGTGATTACAGTCAGTTTGTCATTGTAGCTGGGTGCTAACAGTCAGTTTATCATTGTAGCTGAGTGATTACAGTCAGTTTGTCATTGTAACTGAGTGATTACAGTCAGTTTGTCATTGTAGCTGGGTGCTAACTGTCAGTTTATCATTGTAGCTGAGTTATTACAGTCAGTTTGTCATTGTAACTGAGTGATTACAGTCAGTTTGTCATTGTAGCTGGGTGATTACAGTCAGTTTATCATTGTAGCTGGGTGATTACAGTCAGTTTTTCATTGTAACTGGGTGCTAACAGTCAGTTTATCATTGTAGCTGGGTGCTAACAGTCAGTTTATCATTGTAGCTGGGTGCTAACAGTCAGTTTATCATTGTAGCTGAGTGATAACAGTCAGTTTGTCACTGTAGCTGGGTGCTAACAGTCAGTTTATCATTGTAACTGGGTGCTAACAGTCAGTTTATTATTGTAGCTGAGTGATTACAGTTAGTTTGTCATTGTTGCTGAGTGATTACAGTTAGTTTGTCATTGTAACTGGGTGCTAACAGTCAGTTTATCATTGTACCTGAATGATTACAGTCAGTTTGTCATTGTAGCTGGGTGATAACAGTCAGTTTGTCATTGTAACTGGGTGCTAACAGTCAGTTTAGCATTGTAGCTGGGTGCTAAACTTCAGTTTATCATTGTAGCTGGGTGCTAACAGTCAGTTTATTATTGTAGCTGGGTGCTAACAGTCAGTTTATTATTGTAGCTGGGTGATTACAGTCAGTTTATCATTGTAACTGGGTGCTAACAGGCAGTTTATCATTGTAGCTGGGTGCTAACAGTCAGTTTATTATTGTAGCTGAGTGATTACAGTTAGTTTGTCATTGTAGCTGAGTGATTACAGTCAGTTTGTCATTGTAACTGGGTGCTAACAGTCAGTTTATCATTGTACCTGAATGATTACAGTCAGTTTGTCATTGTAGCTGGGTGCTAACAGTCAGTTTGTCATTGTAACTTGGTGCTAACAGTCAGTTTATCATTGTAGCTGGGTGATTACAGTCAGTTTATCATTGTAACTGGGTGCTAACAGTCAGTTTATCATTGTAGCTGAGTGATTACAGTCAGTTTGTCATTGTAGCTGGGTGCTAACAGTCAGTTTATCATTGTAACTGGGTGCTAACAGTCAGTTTATTATTGTAGCTGAGTGATTACAGTTAGTTTGTCATTGTAGCTGCGTGCTAACAGTCAGTTTATCATTGTACCTGAATGATTACAGTCAGTTTGTTATTGTAGCTGGGTGCTAACAGTCAGTTTATCATTGTAGCTGGGTGATTACAGTCAGTTTATCATTGTAACTGGGTGCTAACAGTCAGTTTATCATTGTAGCTGGGTGCTAACAGTCAGTTTATCATTGTAGCTGGGTGATTACAGTCAGTTTGTCATTGTAGCTGGGTGCTTACAGTCAGTTTATCATTGTAGCTGGGTGATTACAGTCAGTTTGTCATTGTAGCTGGGTGCTAACAGTCACTTTGTCATTGTAACTGGGTGCTAACAGTCAGTTTATCATTGTAGCTGAGTGATTACAGTCAGTTTGTCATTGTAGCTGGGTGCTAACAGTCACTTTGTCATTGTAACTGGGTGCTAACAGTCAGTTTATCATTGTAGCTGAGTGATTACAGTCAGTTTGTCATTGTAGCTGGGTGCTAACAGTCAGTTTATCATTGTAGCTGAGTGATTACAGTCAGTTTGTCAATGTAGCTGAGTGATTACAGTCAGTTTGTCAATGTAGCTGAGTGATTACAGTCAGTTTGTCATTGTAACTGAGTGATTACAGTCAGTTTGTCATTGTAGCTGGGTGATTACAGTCAGTTTGTCATTGTAGCTGGGTGCTAATAGTCAGTTTCTCATTAGCTGGGTGATTACAGTCAGTTTGTCATTGTAGGTGGGTGCTAACAGTCAGTTAATCATTGTAGCTGGGTGCTAACAGTCAGTTTATCATTGTAGCTGAGTGATTACAGTCAGTTTGTCAATGTAGCTGAGTGGTTACAGTCAGTTTGTCATTGTAGCAGGGTGCTAACAGTCAGTTTGTCATTGTAACTGAGTGATTACAGTCAGTTTGTCATTGTAGCTGGGTGCTAACAGTCAGTTTGTCATTGTAGCTGGGTGCTAACAGTCAGTTTATCATTGTAGCTGAGTGATAACAGTCAGTTTGTCATTGTAGCTGGGTGCTAACAGTCAGTTTGTCATTGTAACTGAGTGATTACAGTTAGTTTGTCATTGTAGCTGGGTGCTAACAGTCAGTTTATCATTGTAGCTGAGTGATTACAGTTAGTTTGTCATTGTAGCTGGGTGCTAACAGTCAGTTTATCATTGTAGCTGAGTGATTACAGTTAGTTTGTCATTGTAGCTGAGTGATTACACTCAGTTTATCATTGTAGCTGGGTGCTAACAGTCAGTTAATCACTGACATTCAATGAAGTACGGTCAGTTTGTCATTGACATTCAGTGATTATAGTCAGTTTGTTGTTGTAGCTGGACGATTACAGTCAGTTTGTCATTGACATTCAGTGAAATACGGTCAGTTTGTCATTGACATTCAGTAATTATAGTCATTTTATTGTTGTAGCTGGGTAATTACAGTTAGTTTGTTGTTGTAGCTGGGTGATTACAGTCAGTTTGTCATTGACATTCAGTGACTACGGTCAGTTTGTCGTTGTAGCTGGGTGATTACAGTCAGTTTGTCATTGTAGCTGAGTGATTACAGTTAGTTTGTCATTGTAGCTAGGTGATAATAGTCAGGTTGTTGTTGTAGCTGGGTGATTTCAGTCAGTTTATTATTGTAGCTGAGTGATTACAGTCAGTTTGTCATTGTAACTGAGTGATTACAGTCAGTTTATCATTGTAGCTGAGTGATTACAGTCAGTTTGTCATTGTAGCTGGGTGCTAACAGTCAGTTTATCATTGTAGCTGAGTGATTACAGTCAGTTTGTCATTGTAGCTGGGTGCTAACAGTCAGTTTATCATTGTAGCTGAGTGATAACAGTCAGTTTGTCATTGTAGCTGGGTGCTAACAGTCAGTTTATCATTGTAACTGGGTGCTAACAGTCAGTTTATTATTGTAGCTGAGTGATTACAGTTAGTTTGTCATTGTAGCTGGGTGCTAACAGTCAGTTTATTATTGTAGCTGGGTGCTAACAGTCAGTTTATTATTGTAGCTGAGTGATTACAGTCAGTTTTAAATTGTAGCTGAGTGATTACAGTCAGTTTGTCATTGTAGCTGGGTGCTAACAGTCAGTTTATTATTGTAGCTGAGTGATTACAGTCAGTTTTAAATTGTAGCTGAGTGATTACAGTTAGTTTGTCATTGTAGCTGGGGGCTAACAGTCAGTTTATTATTGTAGCTGGGTGCTAACAGTCAGTTTATTATTGTAGCTGAGTGATTACAGTCAGTTTATCATTGTAGCTGGGTGATTAAAGTCAGTTTGTCATTGTAGCTGAGTGATTACAGTCAGTTTGTCATTGTAACTGGGTGCTAACAGTCAGTTTATCATTGTAGCTGAGTGATTACAGTCAGTTTGTCATTGTAGCTGGGTGCTAACAGTCAGTTTATCATTGTAGCTGAGTGATTACAGTCAGTTTGTCATTGTAGCTGGGTGCTAACAGTCACTTTGTCATTGTAACTGGGTGCTAACAGTCAGTTTATCATTGTAGCTGAGTGATTACAGTCAGTTTATCATTGTAGCTGAGTGATTACAGTCAGTTTGTCATTGTTACTGGGTGCTAACAGTCAGTTTATCATTGTAGCTGAGTGAATACAGTCAGTTTGTCATTGTAACTGGGTGCTTACAGTCAGTTTATCATTGTAGCTGAGTGATTACAGTCAGTTTATCATTGTAGCTGAGTGCTAACAGTCAGTTTATCATTGTAGCTGAGTGATTACAGTTAGTTTGTCATTGTAGCTGGGTGCTAACAGTCAGTTTATCATTGTAACTGAGTGATTACAGTCAGTTTGTCATTGTAGCTGGGTGCTAACAGTCAGTTTGTCATCGTAACTGAGTGATTACAGTCAGTTTGTCATTGTAGCTAGGTGATTATAGTCAGTTTGTCGTTGTAGCTGGGTGCTAACAGTCAGTTTGTCATTGTAACTGAGTGATTACAGTCAGTTTGTCATTGTAACTGAGTGATTACAGTCAGTTTGTCGTTGTAGCTGGGTGCTAACAGTCAGTTTGTTGTTGTAGCTGGGTGCTAACAGTCAGTTTGTCATTGTAGCTGAGTGCTAACAGTCAGTTTGTCATTGTAGCTGAGTGATTACAGTCAGTTTGTCATTGTAGCTGGGTGCTAACAGTCAGTTTATCATTGTAGCTGAGTGATTATAGTCAGTTTGTCGTTGTAGCTGGGTGCTAACAGTCAGTTTGTTGTTGTAGCTGGGTGCTAACAGTCAGTTTATCATTGTAGCTGAGTGATTACAGTCAGTTTGTCATTGTAGCTGGGTGCTAACAGTCAGTTTATCATTGTAGCTGAGTGATTATAGTCAGTTTGTCGTTGTAGCTGGGTGCTAACAGTCAGTTTGTTGTTGTAGCTGGGTGCTAACAGTCAGTTTATCATTGTAGCTGAGTGATTACAGTCAGTTTGTCATTGTAGCTGGGTGCTAACAGTCAGTTTATCATTGTTGCTGAGTGATTATAGTCAGTTTGTCGTTGTAGCTGGGTGCTTACAGTCAGTTTGTTGTTGTAGCTGGGTGCTAACAGTCAGTTTATCATTGTAACTGAGTGATTACAGTCAGTTTATTATTGTAGCTGAGTGATTACAGTCAGTTTGTCATTGTAACTGAGTGATTACAGTCAGTTTGTCATTGTAGCTGGGTGCTAACAGTCAGTTTATCATTGTAACTGAGTGATTACAGTCAGTTTGTCATTGTAGCTGGGTGCTAACAGTCAGTTTATCTTTGTAGCTGAGTGAATACAGTCAGTTTGTTGTTGTAGCTGGGTGATTATAGTCAGTTTGTCGTTGTAGCTGGGTGCTAACAGTCAGTTTGTCATTGTAACTGAGTGATTACAGTCAGTTTCTCATTGTAACTGAGTGATTACAGTCAGTTTGTCGTTGTAGCTGGGTGCTAACAGTCAGTTTGTTGTTGTAGCTGGGTGCTAACAGTCAGTTTATCATTGTAGCTGAGTGCTAACAGTCAGTTTGTCATTGTAGCTGAGTGATTACAGTCAGTTTGTCATAGTAGCTGGGTGCTAACAGTCAGTTTATCATTGTAGCTGAGTGATTATAGTCAGTTTGTCGTTGTAGCTGGGTGCTAACAGTCAGTTTGTTGTTGTAGCTGGGTGCTAACAGTCAGTTTATCATTGTAGCTGAGTGATTACAGTCAGTTTGTCATTGTAGCTGGGTGCTAACAGTCAGTTTATCATTGTTGCTGAGTGATTATAGTCAGTTTGTCGTTGTAGCTGGGTGCTTACAGTCAGTTTGTTGTTGTAGCTGGGTGCTAACAGTCAGTTTATCATTGTAACTGAGTGATTACAGTCAGTTTATTATTGTAGCTGAGTGATTACAGTCAGTTTGTCATTGTAACTGGGTGCTAACAATCAGTTTATCATTGTAGCTGAGTGAATACAGTCAGTTTGTCATTGTAACTGGGTGCTTACAGTCAGTTTATCATTGTAGCTGAGTGATTACAGTTAGTTTGTCATTGTAGCTGTGTGCTAACAGTCAGTTTATCATTGAAGCTGAGTGATTACAGTTAGTTTATCATTGTAGCTGGGTGGTAACAGTCAGTTTGTTGTTGTAGCTGGGTGATTACAGTCAGTTTGTCTTTGTAACTGAGTGATTACAGTCAGTTTTTCATTGTAGCTGGGTGCTAACAGTCAGTTTATCATTGTAACTGAGTGATTACCGTTAGTTTGTCATTGTAGCTGAGTGATAACAGTCAGTTTATCATTTTAGCTTGGTGCTAACAGTCAGTTTATCATTGTAGCTGAGTGATTACAGTTAGTTTGTCATTGTAGCTGGGTGCTAACAGTCGGTTTATCATTGTAGCTGAGTGATTACAGTCAGTTTGTCATTGTAGCTGGGTGCTAACAGTCAGTTTATCTTTGTAGCTGAGTGATTACAGTTAGTTTGTCATTGTAGCTGGGTGCTAACAGTCGGTTTATCATTGTAGCTGAGTGATTACAGTCAGTTTGTCATTGTAGCTGGGTGCTAACAGTCAGTTTATCATTGTAGCTGAGTGATTACAGTTAGTTTGTCATTGTAGCTGATTGATTACAGTCAGTTTATCATTGTAGCTGGGTGCTAACAGTCAGTTTATCATTGTAGCTGAGTGATTACAGTTAGTTTGTCATTGTAGCTGATTGATTACAGTCAGTTTATCATTGTAGCTGGGTGCTAACAGTCAGTTTATCATTGTAGCTGAGTGATTACAGTTAGTTTGTCATTGTAGCTAGGTGATAATAGTCAGGTTTTTGTTGTAGCTGGGTGATTTCAGTCAGTTTGTCATTGACATTCATTGATTACAATCAGTTTGTTGTTGTAGCTGGGTGATTACCGTCAGTTTGTTGTTGTAGCTGGGTGCTAACAGTCAGTTTATCATTGTAGCTGGGTGATTACAGTCAGTTTGTTGTTGTAGCTGGGTGATTACAGTCAGTTTGTTGTTGTAGCTGAGTGATTACAGTTAGTTTGTCATTGTAGCTAGGTGATAATAGTCAGGTTGTTGTTGTAGCTGGGTGATTTCAGTCAGTTTGTCATTGACATTCAGTGAAATACGGTCAGTTTGTCCTTGACATTCAGTGATTACAGTCAGTTTGTTGTTGTAGCTGGGTGATTACAGTCAGTTTGTCATTGACATTCAGTGATTATAGTCAGTTTGTTGTTGTAGCTGGGTGCTAACAGTCAGTTTGTTGTTGTAGCTGGGTGATTACAGTTAGTTTGTCATTGTAGCTAGGTGATAATTGTCAGGTTGTTGTTGTAGCTGGTTGATTTCAGTCAGTTTTTCATTGACATTCAGTGAAGTACGGTCAGTTTGTCATTGACATTCAGTGAAATACGGTCAGTTTGTCATTGACATTCAGTGATTATAGTCAGTTTGTTGTTGTAGCTGGGTGATTACAGTCAGTTTGTCATTGACATTCAGTGAAATACGGTCAGTTTGTCATTGACATTCAGTGATTATAGTCAGTTTGTTGTTGTAGCTGAGTGATTACAGTCAGTTTATCATTGTAGCTGAGTGAATACAGTCAGTTTGTCATTGTAGCTGGGTGCTAACAGTCAGTTTATCATTGTAGCTGAGTGATTACTGTCAGTTTGTCATTGTAGCTGGGTGCTAACAGTCAGTTTATCATTGTAGCTGAGTGATAACAGTCAGTTTGTCATTGTAGCTCGGTGCTAACAGTCAGTTTATCATTGTAACTGGGTGCTAACAGTCAGTTTATTATTGTAGCTCAGTGATTACAGTTAGTTTGTCATTGTAGCTGGGTGCTAACAGTCAGTTTATTATTGTAGCTGGGTGCTAACAGTCAGTTTATTATTGTAGCTGAGTGATTACAGTCAGTTTTAAATTGTAGCTGAGTGATTACAGTCAGTTTGTCATTGTAGCTGGGTGCTAACAGTCAGTTTATTATTGTAGCTGAGTGATTACAGTCAGTTTTAAATTGTAGCTGAGTGATTACAGTTAGTTTGTCATTGTAGCTGGGTGCTAACAGTCAGTTTATTATTGTAGCTGGGTGCTAACAGTCAGTTTATTATTGTAGCTGAGTGATTACAGTCAGTTTATCATTGTAGCTGGGTGATTACAGTCAGTTTTTCATTGTAGCTGAGTGATAACAGTCAGTTTGTCATTGTAACTGGGTGCTAACAGTCAGTTTATCATTGTAGCTGAGTGATAACAGTTAGTTTGTCATTGTAGCTGGGTGCTAACAGTCAGTTTATCATTGTAGCTGAGTGATTACAGTCAGTTTGTCATTGTAGCTGGGTGCTAACAGTCAGTTTATCATTGTAGCTGAGTGATTACAGTCAGTTTGTCATTGTAGCTGGGTGCTAACAGTCACTTTGTCATTGTAACTGGGTGCTAACAGTCAGTTTATCATTGTAGCTGAGTGATTACAGTCAGTTTGTCATTGACATTCAGTTATTACAGTCAGTTTGTCATTGTAACTGGGTGCTAACAATCAGTTTATCATTGTAGCTGAGTGAATACAGTCAGTTTGTCATTGTAACTGGGTGCTAACAGTCAGTTTATCATTGTAGCTGAGTGATTACAGTCAGTTTATCATTGTAACTGAGTGCTAACAGTCAGTTTATCATTGTAGCTGAGTGATTACAGTCAGTTCATCATTGTAGCTGAGTGATTACAGTCAGTTTGTTGTTGTAACTGGGTGCTAACAGTCAGTTTGTCTTTGTAACTGGGTGCTAACAGTCAGTTTATCATTGTAGCTGAGTGATTACAGTCAGTTTGTCATTGTAGCTGGGTGCTAACAGTCAGTTTATTATTGTAGCTGGGTGCTAACAGTCAGTTTGTCATTCTAGCTGGGTGCTAACAGTCAGTTTATCATTGTAGCTGAGTGATTACAGTCAGTTTATCATTGTAGCTGGGTGATTACAGTCAGTTTGTCATTGTAGCTGAGTGATTACAGTCAGTTTGTCATTGTAACTGGGTGCTAACAGTCAGTTTATCATTGTAGCTGAGTGATAACAGTTAGTTTGTCATTGTAGCTGGGTGCTAACAGTCAGTTTATCATTGTAGCTGAGTGATTACAGTCAGTTTGTCATTGTAGCTGGGTGCTAACAGTCAGTTTATCATTGTAGCTGAGTGATTACAGTCAGTTTGTCATTGTAACTGGGTGCTAACAGTCAGTTTATCATTGTAGCTGAGTGATTACAGTCAGTTTGTCATTGACATTCAGTTATTACAGTCAGTTTGTCATTGTAACTGGGTGCTAACAATCAGTTTATCATTGTAGCTGAGTGAATACAGTCAGTTTGTCATTGTAACTGGGTGCTTACAGTCAGTTTATCATTGTAGCTGAGTGATTACAGTCAGTTTGTCATTGTAACTGAGTGCTAACAGTCAGTTTATCATTGTAGCTGAGTGATTACAGTCAGTTCATCATTGTAGCTGAGTGATTACAGTCAGTTTGTTGTTGTAGCTGGGTGCTTACAGTCAGTTTGTCTTTGTAACTGGGTGCTAACAGTCAGTTTATCATTGTAGCTGAGTGATTACAGTCAGTTTGTCATTGTAACTGGGTGCTAACAGTCAGTTTTTCATTGTAACTGGGTGCTAACAGTCAGTTTATCATTTTAACTGGGTGCTAACAGTCAGTTTATCATTGTAGCTGAGTGATTACAGTCAGTTTGTCATTGACATTCAGTGATTACAGTCAGTTTGTCATTGTACCTGGGTGCTAACAGTCAGTTTATCATTGTAGCTGAGTGATTACAGTCAGTTTGTCATTGTAAATGGGTGCTAACAGTCAGTTTATCATTGTAGCTGAGTGATTTCAGTCAGTTTATCATTGTAACTGGGTGCTAACAGTCAGTTTATCATTGTAGCTGAGTGATTACAGTCAGTTTGTCATTCTAGCTGGGTGCTAACAGTCAGTTTATCATTGTAGCTGAGTGATTACAGTCAGTTTGTCATTGTAGCTGGGTGCTAACAGTCACTTTGTCATTGTAACTGGGTGCTAACAGTCAGTTTATCATTGTAGCTGAGTGATTACAGTCAGTTTGTCATTGACATTCAGTTATTACAGTCAGTTTGTCATTGTAACTGGGTGCTAACAATCAGTTTATCATTGTAGCTGAGTGAATACAGTCAGTTTGTCATTGTAACTGGGTGCTTACAGTCAGTTTATCATTGTAGCTGAGTGATTACAGTCAGTTTGTCATTGTAACTGAGTGCTTACAGTCAGTTTATCATTGTAGCTGAGTGATTACAGTCAGTTTATCATTGTAGCTGAGTGATTACAGTCAGTTTGTTGTTGTAGCTGGGTGCTAACAGTCAGTTTGTCTTTGTAACTGGGTGCTAACAGTCAGTTTATCATTGTAGCTGAGTGATTACAGTCAGTTTGTCATTGTAACTGGGTGCTAACAGTCAGTTTTTCATTGTAACTGGGTGCTAACAGTCAGTTTATCATTTTAACTGGTTGCTAACAGTCAGTTTATCATTGTAGCTGAGTGATTACAGTCAGTTTGTCATTGACATTCAGTGATTACAGTCAGTTTGTCATTGTACCTGGGTGCTAACAGTCAGTTTATCATTGTAGCTGAGTGATTACAGTCAGTTTGTCCTTGTAAATGGGTGCTAACAGTCAGTTTATCATTGTAGCTGAGTGATTACAGTCAGTTTATCATTGTAACTGGGTGCTAACAGTCAGTTTATCATTGTAGCTGAGTGATTACAGTCAGTTTGTCATTGTAGCTGGGTGCTAACAGTCAGTTTATCATTGTAGCTGAGTGATTACAGTCAGTTTGTCATTGTAACTGAGTGATTACAGTCAGTTTGTCATTGTAGCTGGGTGCTAACTGTCAGTTTATCATTGTAGCTGAGTTATTACAGTCAGTTTGTCATTGTAACTGAGTGATTACAGTCAGTTTGTCATTGTAGCTGGGTGATTACAGTCAGTTTATCATTGTAGCTGGGTGATTACAGTCAGTTTATCATTGTAACTGGGTGCTAACAGTCAGTTTATCATTGTAGCTTAGTGCTAACAGTCAGTTTATCATTGTAGCTGGGTGCTAACAGTCAGTTTATCATTGTAGCTGAGTGATTACAGTCAGTTTGTCATTGTAGCTGGGTGCTAACAGTCAGTTTATCATTGTAACTGGGTGCTAACAGTCAGTTTATTATTGTAGCTGAGTGATTACAGTTAGTTTGTCATTGTAGCTGAGTGATTACAGTTAGTTTGTCATTGTAACTGGGTGCTAACAGTCAGTTTATCATTGTACCTGAATGATTACAGTCAGTTTGTCATTGTAGCTGGGTGCTAACAGTCAGTTTGTCATTGTAACTGGGTGCTAACAGTCAGTTTATCATTGTAGCTGGGTGATAAAAGTCAGTTTATCATTGTAACTGGGTGCTAACAGTCAGTTTATTATTGTAGCTGGGTGCTAACAGTCAGTTAATCATTGTAACTGGGTGCTAACAGTCAGTTTATCATTGTAACTGGGTGCTAACAGTCAGTTTATCATTGTAGCTGGGTGCTAACAGTCAGTTTATCATTGTAACTGGTTGCTAACAGTCAGTTTATTATTGTAGCTGAGTGATTACAGTTAGTTTGTCATTGTAGCTGAGTGATTACAGTCAGTTTGTCATTGTAACTGGGTGCTAACAGTCAGTTTATCATTGTACCTGAATTATTACAGTCAGTTTGTCATTGTAGCTGGGTGCTAACAGTCAGTTTGTCATTGTAACTTGGTGCTAACAGTCAGTTTATCATTGTAGCTGGGTGATTACAGTCAGTTTATCATTGTAACTGGGTGCTAACAGTCAGTTTATCATTGTAGCTGAGTGATTACAGTCAGTTTGTCATTGTAGCTGGGTGCTAACAGTCAGTTTATCATTGTAACTGGGTGCTAACAGTCAGTTTATTATTGTAGCTGAGTGATTACAGTTAGTTTGTCATTGTAGCTGCGTGCTAACAGTCAGTTTATCATTGTTCCTGAATGATTACAGTCAGTTTGTCATTGTAGCTGGGTGCTAACAGTCAGTTTATCATTGTAGCTGGGTGATTACAGTCAGTTTATCATTGTAACTGGGTGCTAACAGTCAGTTTATCATTGTAGCTGGGTGCTAACAGTCAGTTTATCATTGTAGCTGGGTGATTACAGTCAGTTTATCATTGTAGCTGGGTGCTTACAGTCAGTTTGTCATTGTAGCTGGGTGATTACAGTCAGTTTGTCATTGTAGCTGGGTGCTAACAGTCACTTTGTCATTGTAACTGGGTGCTAACAGTCAGTTTATCATTGTAGCTGAGTGATTACAGTCAGTTTGTCATTGTAGCTGGGTGCTAACAGTCACTTTGTCATTGTAACTGGGTGCTAACAGTCAGTTTATCATTGTAGCTGAGTGATTACAATCAGTTTGTCATTGTAGCTGGGTGCTAACAGTCAGTTTATCATTGTAGCTGAGTGATTACAGTCAGTTTGTCAATGTAGCTGAGTGATTACAGTCAGTTTGTCAATGTAGCTGAGTGATTACAGTCAGTTTGTCATTGTAACTGAGTGATTACAGTCTGTTTGTCATTGTAGCTGGGTGATTACAGTCAGTTTGTCATTGTAGCTGGGTGCTAACAGTCAGTTTATCATTAGCTGGGTGATTACAGTCAGTTTGTCATTGTAGGTGGGTGCTAACAGTCAGTTTATCATTGTAGCTGGGTGCTAACAGTCAGTTTATCATTGTAGCTGAGTGATTACAGTCAGTTTGTCAATGTAGCTGAGTGGTTACAGTCAGTTTGTCATTGTAGCAGGGTGCTAACAGTCAGTTTGTCATTGTAACTGAGTGATTACAGTCAGTTTGTCATTGTAGCTGGGTGCTAACAGTCAGTTTGTCATTGTAGCTGGGTGCTAACAGTCAGTTTATCATTGTAGCTGAGTGATAACAGTCAGTTTGTCATTGTAGCTGGGTGCTAACAGTCAGTTTGTCATTGTAACTGAGTGATTACAGTTAGTTTGTCATTGTAGCTGGGTGCTAACAGTCAGTTTATCATTGTAGCTGAGTGATTACAGTTAGTTTGTCATTGTAGCTGGGTGCTAACAGTCAGTTTATCATTGTAGCTGAGTGATTACAGTTAGTTTGTCATTGTAGCTGAGTGATTACAGTCAGTTTATCATTGTAGCTGGGTGCTAACAGTCAGTTAATCATTGACATTCAATGAAGTACGGTCAGTTTGTCATTGACATTCAGTGATTATAGTCAGTTTGTTGTTGTAGCTGGGTGATTACAGTCAGTTTGTCATTGACATTAAGTGAAATACGGTCAGTTTGTCATTGACATTCAGTGATTATAGTCAGTTTGTTGTTGTAGCTGGGTAATTACAGTTAGTTTGTTGTTGTAGCTGGGTGATTACAGTCAGTTTGTCATTGACATTCAGTGACTATGGTCAGTTTGTCGTTGTAGCTGGGTGATTACAGTCAGTTTGTCATTGTAGCTGAGTGATTACAGTTAGTTTGTCATTGTAGCTAGGTGATAATAGTCAGGTTGTTGTTGTAGCTGGGTGATTTCAGTCAGTTTATCATTGTAGCTGGGTGATTACAGTCAGTTTATCATTGTAACTGGGTGCTAACAGTCAGTTTATCATTGTAGCTGAGTGATTACAGTCAGTTTGTCATTGTAGCTGGGTGCTAACAGTCAGTTTATCATTGTAACTGGGTGCTAACAGTCAGTTTATTATTGTAGCTGAGTGATTACAGTTAGTTTGTCATTGTAGCTGCGTGCTAACAGTCAGTTTATCATTGTACCTGAATGATTACAGTCAGTTTGTCATTGTAGCTGGGTGCTAACAGTCAGTTTATCATTGTAGCTGGGTGATTACAGTCAGTTTATCATTGTAACTGGGTGCTAACAGGCAGTTTATCATTGTAGCTGGGTGCTAACAGTCAGTTTATCATTGTAGCTGGGTGATTACAGTCAGTTTGTCATTGTAGCTGGGTGCTTACAGTCAGTTTATCATTGTAGCTGGGTGATTACAGTCAGTTTGTCATTGTAGCTGGGTGCTAACAGTCACTTTGTCATTGTAACTGGGTGCTAACAGTCAGTTTATCATTGTAGCTGAGTGATTACAGTCAGTTTGTCATTGTAGCTGGGTGCTAACAGTCACTTTGTCATTGTAACTGGGTGCTAACAGTCAGTTTATCATTGTAGCTGCGTGATTACAGTCAGTTTGTCATTGTAGCTGGGTGCTAACAGTCAGTTTATCATTGTAGCTGAGTGATTACAGTCAGTTTGTCAATGTAGCTGAGTGATTACAGTCAGTTTGTCAATGTAACTGAGTGATTACAGTCAGTTTGTCATTGTAACTGAGTGATTACAGTCAGTTTGTCATTGTAGCTGGGTGAATACAGTCAGTTTGTCATTGTAGCTGGGTGCTAACAGTCAGTTTATCATTAGCTGGGTGATTACAGTCAGTTTGTCATTGTAGGTGGGTGCTAACAGTCAGTTTATCATTGTAGCTGGGTGCTAACAGTCAGTTTATCATTGTAGCTGAGTGATTACAGTCAGTTTGTCAATGTAGCTGAGTGGTTACAGTCAGTTTGTCTTTGTAGCAGGGTGCTAACAGTCAGTTTGTCATTGTAACTGAGTGATTACAGTCAGTTTGTCATTGTAGCTGGGTGCTAACAGTCAGTTTGTCATTGTAGCTGGGTGCTAACAGTCAGTTTATCATTGTAGCTGAGTGATAACAGTCAGTTTGTCATTGTAGCTGGGTGCTTACAGTCAGTTTGTCATTGTAACTGAGTGATTACAGTTAGTTTGTCATTGTAGCTGGGTGCTAACAGTCAGTTTATCATTGTAGCTGAGTGATTACAGTTAGTTTGTCATTGTAGCTGGGTGCTAACAGTCAGTTTATCATTGTAGCTGAGTGATTACAGTTAGTTTGTCATTGTAGCTGAGTGATTACAGTCAGTTTATCATTGTAGCTGGGTGCTAACAGTCAGTTAATCATTGACATTCAATGAAGTACGGTCAGTTTGTCATTGACATTCAGTGATTATAGTCAGTTTGTTGTTGTAGCTGGGTGATTACAGTCAGTTTGTCATTGACATTCAGTGAAATACGGTCAGTTTGTCATTGACATTCAGTGATTATAGTCAGTTTGTTGTTGTAGCTGGGTAATTACAGTTAGTTTGTTGTTGTAGCTGGGTGATTACAGTTAGTTTGTCATTGTAGCTAGGTGATAATAGTCAGGTTGTTGTTGTAGCTGGGTGATTTCAGTCAGTTTATTATTGTAGCTGAGTGATTACAGTCAGTTTGTCATTGTAACTGAGTGATTACAGTCAGTTTATCATTGTAGCTGAGTGATTACAGTCAGTTTGTCATTGTAGATGGGTGCTAACAGTCAGTTTATCATTGTAGCTGAGTGATTACAGTCAGTTTGTCATTGTAGCTGGGTGCTAACAGTCAGTTTATCATTGTAGCTGAGTGATAAGAGTCAGTTTGTCATTGTAGCTGGGTGCTAACAGTCAGTTTATCATTGTAACTGGGTGCTAACAGTCAGTTTATTATTGTAGCTGAGTGATTACAGTTAGTTTGTCATTGTGGCTGGGTGCTAACAGTCAGTTTATTATTGTAGCTGGGTGCTAACAGTCAGTTTATTATTGTAGCTGAGTGATTACAGTCAGTTTTAAATTGTAGCTGAGTGATTACAGTCAGTTTGTCATTGTAGCTGGGTGCTAACAGTCAGTTTATTATTGTAGCTGAGTGATTACAGTCAGTTTTAAATTGTAGCTGAGTGATTACAGTTAGTTTGTCATTGTAGCTGGGTGCTAACAGTCAGTTTATTATTGTAGCTGGGTGCTAACAGTCAGTGTATTATTGTAGCTGAGTGATTACAGTCAGTTTATCATTGTAGCTGGGTGATTACAGTCAGTTTGTCATTGTAGCTGAGTGATTACAGTCAGTTTGTCATTGTAACTGGGTGCTAACAGTCAGTTTATCATTGTAGCTGAGTGATAACAGTTAGTTTGTCATTGTAGCTGGGTGCTAACAGTCAGTTTATCATTGTAGCTGATTGATTACAGTCAGTTTATCATTGTAGCTGGGTGCTAACAGTCAGTTTATCATTGTAGCTGAGTGATTACAGTCAGTTTATCATTGTAGCTGAGTGCTAACAGTCAGTTTATCATTGTAGCTGAGTGATAACAGTCAGTTTATCATTGTAGCTAGGTGCTAACAGTCAGTTTATCATTGTAGCTGAGTGATTACAGTTAGTTTGTCATTGTAGCTGGGTGCTAACAGTCAGTTTATCATTGTAACTGAGTGATTACAGTCAGTTTGTCATTGTAGCTGGGTGCTAACAGTCAGTTTGTCATCGTAACTGAGTGATTACAGTCAGTTTGTCATTGTAGCTGGGTGATTATAGTCAGTTTGTCGTTGTAGCTGGGTGCTAACAGTCAGTTTGTCATTGTAACTGAGTGATTACAGTCAGTTTGTCATTGTAACTGAGTGATTACAGTCAGTTTGTCGTTGTAGCTGGGTGCTAACAGTCAGTTTGTTGTTGTAGCTGGGTGCTAACAGTCAGTTTATCATTGTAGCTGAGTGCTCACAGTCAGTTTGTCATTGTAGCTGAGTGATTACAGTCAGTTTGTCATTGTAGCTGGGTGCTAACAGTCAGTTTATCATTGTAGCTGAGTGATTATAGTCAGTTTGTCGTTGTAGCTGGGTGCTAACAGTCAGTTTGTTGTTGTAGCTGGGTGCTAACAGTCAGTTTATCATTGTAGCTGAGTGATTACAGTCAGTTTGTCATTGTAGCTGGGTGCTAACAGTCAGTTTATCATTGTTGCTGAGTGATTATAGTCAGTTTGTCGTTGTAGCTGGGTGCTTACAGTCAGTTTGTTGTTGTAGCTGGGTGCTAACAGTCAGTTTATCATTGTAACTGAGTGATTACAGTCAGTTTATTATTGTAGCTGAGTGATTACAGTCAGTTTGTCATTGTAACTGAGTGATTACAGTCAGTTTGTCATTGTAGCTGGGTGCTAACAGTCAGTTTATCATTGTAACTGAGTGATTACAGTCAGTTTGTCATTGTAGCTGGGTGCTAACAGTCAGTTTATCTTTGTAGCTGAGTGATTACAGTCAGTTTGTTGTTGTAGCTGGGTGATTACAGTCAGTTTGTCATCGTAGCTGGGTGCTAACAGTCAGTTTATCTTTGTAGCTGAGTGATTACAGTTAGTTTGTCATTGTAGCTGTGTGCTAACAGTCAGTTTATCATTGAAGCTGAGTGATTACAGTTAGTTTATCATTGTAGCTGGGTGATAACAGTCAGTTTGTTGTTGTAGCTGGGTGATTACAGTCAGTTTGTCTTTGTAACTGAGTGATAACAGTCAGTTTTTCATTGTAGCTGGGTGCTAACAGTCAGTTTATCATTGTAACTGAGTGATTACCGTTAGTTTGTCATTGTAGCTGAGTGATAACAGTCAGTTTATCATTGTAGCTTGGTGCTAACAGTCAGTTTATCATTGTAGCTGAGTGATTACAGTTAGTTTGTCATTGTAGCTGGGTGCTAACAGTCGGTTTATCATTGTAGCTGAGTGATTACAGTCAGTTTGTCATTGTAGCTGGGTGCTAACAGTCAGTTTATCATTGTAGATGAGTGATTACAGTTAGTTTGTCATTGTAGCTGATTGATTACAGTCAGTTTATCATTGTAGCTGGGTGCTAACAGTCAGTTTATCATTGTAGCTGAGTGATTACAGTTAGTTTGTCATTGTAGCTGATTGATTACAGTCAGTTTATCATTGTAGCTGGGTGCTAACAGTCAGTTTATCTTTGTAGCTGAGTGATTACAGTTAGTTTGTCATTGTAGCTAGGTGATAATAGTCAGGTTGTTGTTGTAGCTGGGTGATTTCAGTCAGTTTGTCATTGACATTCAGTGATTACAGTCAGTTTGTCGTTGTATCTGGGTGCTAACAGTCAGTTTGTTGTTGTAGCTGGGTGCTAACAGTCAGTTTATCATTGTAGCTGAGTGCTCACAGTCAGTTTGTCATTGTAGCTGAGTGATAACAGTCACTTTGTCATTGTAGCTGGGTGCTAACAGTCAGTTTATCATTGTAGCTGAGTGATTATAGTCAGTTTGTCGTTGTAGCTGGGTGCTAACAGTCAGTTTGTTGTTGTAGCTGGGTGCTAACAGTCAGTTTATCATTGTAGCTGAGTGATTACAGTCAGTTTGTCATTGTAGCTGGGTGCTAACAGTCAGTTTATCATTGTTGCTGAGTGATTATAGTCAGTTTGTCGTTGTAGCTGGGTGCTTACAGTCAGTTTGTTGTTGTAGCTGGGTGCTAACAGTCAGTTTATCATTGTAACTGAGTGATTACAGTCAGTTTATTATTGTAGCTGAGTGATTACAGTCAGTTTGTCATTGTAACTGAGTGATTACAGTCAGTTTGTCATTGTAGCTGGGTGCTAACAGTCAGTTTATCAATGTAACTGAGTGATTACAGTCAGTTTGTCATTGTAGCTGGGTGCTAACAGTCAGTTTATCTTTGTAGCTGAGTGATTACAGTCAGTTTGTTGTTGTAGCTGGGTGATTACAGTCAGTTTGTCATCGTAGCTGGGTGCTAACAGTCAGTTTATCTTTGTAGCTGAGTGATTACAGTTAGTTTGTCATTGTAGCTGTGTGCTAACAGTCAGTTTATCATTGAAGCTGAGTGATTACAGTTAGTTTATCATTGTAGCTGGGTGATAACAGTCAGTTTGTTGTTGTAGCTGGGTGATTACAGTCAGTTTGTCTTTGTAACTGAGTGATAACAGTCAGTTTTTCATTGTAGCTGGGTGCTAACAGTCAGTTTATCATTGTAACTGAGTGATTACCGTTAGTTTGTCATTGTAGCTGAGTGATAACAGTCAGTTTATCATTGTAGCTTGGTGCTAACAGTCAGTTTATCATTGTAGCTGAGTGATTACAGTTAGTTTGTCATTGTAGCTGGGTGCTAACAGTCGGTTTATCATTGTAGCTGAGTGATTACAGTCAGTTTGTCATTGTAGCTGGGTGCTAACAGTCAGTTTATCATTGTAGATGAGTGATTACAGTTAGTTTGTCATTGTAGCTGATTGATTACAGTCAGTTTATCATTGTAGCTGGGTGCTAACAGTCAGTTTATCATTGTAGCTGAGTGATTACAGTTAGTTTGTCATTGTAGCTGATTGATTACAGTCAGTTTATCATTGTAGCTGGGTGCTAACAGTCAGTTTATCATTGTATCTGAGTGATTACAGTTAGTTTGTCATTGTAGCTAGGTGATAATAGTCAGGTTGTTGTTGTAGCTGGGTGATTTCAGTCAGTTTGTCATTGACATTCAGTGATTACAATCAGTTTGTTGTTGTAGCTGGGTGATTACCGTCAGTTTGTTGTTGTAGCTGGGTGCTAACAGTCAGTTTATCATTGTAGCTGGGTGATTACAGTCAGTTTGTTGTTGTAGCTGGGTGATTACAGTCAGTTTGTTGTTGTAGCTGAGTGATTACAGTTAGTTTGTCATTGTAGCTAGGTGATAATAGTCAGGTTGTTGTTGTAGCTGGGTGATTTCAGTCAGTTTGTCATTGACATTCAGTGAAATACGGTCAGTTTGTCCTTGACATTCAGTGATTACAGTCAGTTTGTTGTTGTAGCTGGGTGATTACAGTCAGTTTGTCATTGACATTCAGTGATTATAGTCAGTTTGTTGTTGTAGCTGGGTGCTAACAGTCAGTTTGTTGTTGTAGCTGGGTGATTACAGTTAGTTTGTCATTGTAGCTAGGTGATAATTGTCAGGTTGTTGTTGTAGCTGGTTGATTTCAGTCAGTTTTTCATTGACATTCAGTGAAGTACGGTCAGTTTGTCATTGACATTCAGTGAAATACGGTCAGTTTGTCATTGACATTCAGTGATTATAGTCAGTTTGTTGTTGTAGCTGGGTGATTACAGTCAGTTTGTCATTGACATTCAGTGAAATACGGTCAGTTTGTCATTGACATTCAGTGATTATAGTCAGTTTGTTGTTGTAGCTGAGTGATTACAGTCAGTTTGTTGTTGTAGCTGGGTGATTACAGTTAGTTTGTCATTGTAGCTGGGTGATTACAGTCAGTTTGTCATTGTAGCTGGGTGATTACAGTCAGTTTGTCATTGTAGCTGGGTGCTAACAGTCAGTTTATCATTGTAGCTGAGTGATAACAGTCAGTTTGTCATTGTAGCTGGGTGCTAACAGTCAGTTTGTCATTGTAACTGAGTGATTACAGTTAGTTTGTCATTGTAGCTGGGTGCTAACAGTCAGTTTATCATTGTAGCTGAGTGATTACAGTTAGTTTGTCATTGTAGCTGGGTGCTAACAGTCAGTTTATCATTGTAGCTGAGTGATTACAGTCAGTTTATCATTGTAGCTGGGTGCTAACAGTCAGTTAATCATTGACATTCAATGAAGTACGGTCAGTTTGTCATTGACATTCAGTGATTATAGTCAGTTTGTTGTTGTAGCTGGGTGATTACAGTCAGTTTGTCATTGACATTCAGTGAAATACGGTCAGTTTGTCATTGACATTCAGTGATTATAGTCAGTTTGTTGTTGTAGCTGGGTAATTACAGTTAGTTTGTTGTTGTAGCTGGGTGATTACAGTCAGTTTGTCATTGACATTCAGTGACTACGGTCAGTTTGTCGTTGTAGCTGGGTGATAACAGTCAGTTTGTCATTGTAGCTGAGTGATTACAGTTAGTTTGTCATTGTAGCTAGGTGATAATAGTCAGGTTGTTGTTGTAGCTGGGTGATTTCAGTCAGTTTATTATTGTAGCTGAGTGATTACAGTCAGTTTGTCATTGTAACTGAGTGATTACAGTCAGTTTATCATTGTAGCTGAGTGATTACAGTCAGTTTGTCATTGTAGATGGGTGCTAACAGTCAGTTTATCATTGTAGCTGAGTGATTACAGTCAGTTTGTCATTGTAGCTGGGTGCTAACAGTCAGTTTATCATTGTAGCTGAGTGATAAGAGTCAGTTTGTCATTGTAGCTGGGTGCTAACAGTCAGTTTATCATTGTAACTGGGTGCTAACAGTCAGTTTATTATTGTAGCTGAGTGATTACAGTTAGTTTGTCATTGTAGCTGGGTGCTAACAGTCAGTTTATTATTGTAGCAGGGTGCTAACAGTCAGTTTATTATTGTAGCTGAGTGATTACAGTCAGTTTTAAATTGTAGCTGAGTGATTACAGTCAGTTTGTCATTGTAGCTGGGTGCTAACAGTCAGTTTATTATTGTAGCTGAGTGATTACAGTCAGTTTTAAATTGTAGCTGAGTGATTACAGTTAGTTTGTCATTGTAGCTGGGTGCTAACAGTCAGTTTATTATTGTAGCTGGGTGCTAACAGTCAGTTTATTATTGTAGCTGAGTGATTACAGTCAGTTTATCATTGTAGCTGGGTGATTACAGTCAGTTTGTCATTGTAGCTGAGTGATTACAGTCAGTTTGTCATTGTAACTGGGTGCTAACAGTCAGTTTATCATTGTAGCTGAGTGATAACAGTTAGTTTGTCATTGTAGCTGGGTGCTAACAGTCAGTTTATCATTGTAGCTGAGTGATTACAGTCAGTTTGTCATTGTAGCTGGGTGCTAACAGTCAGTTTATCATTGTAGCTGAGTGATTACAGTCAGTTTATCATTGTAGCTGAGTGCTAACAGTCAGTTTATCATTGTAGCTGAGTGATAACAGTCAGTTTATCATTGTAGCTAGGTGCTAACAGTCAGTTTATCATTGTAGCTGAGTGATTACAGTTAGTTTGTCATTGTAGCTGGGTGCTAACAGTCAGTTTATCATTGTAACTGAGTGATTACAGTCAGTTTGTCATTGTAGCTGGGTGCTAACAGTCAGTTTGTCATCGTAACTGAGTGAATACAGTCAGTTTGTCATTGTAGCTGGGTGATTATAGTCAGTTTGTCGTTGTAGCTGGGTGCTAACAGTCAGTTTGTCATTGTAACTGAGTGATTACAGTCAGTTTGTCATTGTAACTGAGTGATTACAGTCAGTTTGTCGTTGTAGCTGGGTGCTAACAGTCAGTTTGTTGTTGTAGCTGGGTGCTAACAGTCAGTTTATCATTGTAGCTGAGTGCTCACAGTCAGTTTGTCATTGTAGCTGAGTGATTACAGTCAGTTTGTCATTGTAGCTGGGTGCTAACAGTCAGTTTATCATTGTAGCTGAGTGATTATAGTCAGTTTGTCGTTGTAGCTGGGTGCTAACAGTCAGTTTGTTGTTGTAGCTGGGTGCTAACAGTCAGTTTATCATTGTAGCTGAGTGATTACAGTCAGTTTGTCATTGTAGCTGGGTGCTAACAGTCAGTTTATCATTGTTGCTGAGTGATTATAGTCAGTTTGTCGTTGTAGCTGGGTGCTTACAGTCAGTTTGTTGTTGTAGCTGTGTGCTAACAGTCAGTTTATCATTGTAACTGAGTGATTACAGTCAGTTTATTATTGTAGCTGAGTGATTACAGTCAGTTTGTCATTGTAACTGAGTGATTACAGTCAGTTTGTCATTGTAGCTGGGTGCTAACAGTCAGTTTATCATTGTAACTGAGTGATTACAGTCAGTTTGTCATTGTAGCTGGGTGCTAACAGTCAGTTTATCTTTGTAGCTGAGTGATTACAGTCAGTTTGTTGTTGTAGCTGGGTGATTACAGTCAGTTTGTCATCGTAGCTGGGTGCTAACAGTCAGTTTATCTTTGTAGCTGAGTGATTACAGTTAGTTTGTCATTGTAGCTGTGTGCTAACAGTCAGTTTATCATTCAAGCTGAGTGATTACAGTTAGTTTATCATTGTAGCTGGGTGATAACAGTCAGTTTGTTGTTGTAGCTGGGTGATTACAGTCAGTTTGTCTTTGTAACTGAGTGATAACAGTCAGTTTTTCATTGTAGCTGGGTGCTAACAGTCAGTTTATCATTGTAACTGAGTGATTACCGTTAGTTTGTCATTGTAGCTGAGTGATAACAGTCAGTTTATCATTGTAGCTTGGTGCTAACAGTCAGTTTATCATTGTAGCTGAGTGATTACAGTTAGTTTGTCATTGTAGCTGGGTGCTAACAGTCGGTTTATCATTGTAGCTGAGTGATTACAGTCAGTTTGTCATTGTAGCTGGGTGCTAACAGTCAGTTTATCATTGTAGCTGAGTGATTACAGTTAGTTTGTCATTGTAGCTGATTGATTACAGTCAGTTTATCATTGTAGCTGGGTGCTAACAGTCAGTTTATCATTGTAGCTGAGTGATTACTGTTAGTTTGTCATTGTAGCTGATTGATTACAGTCAGTTTATCATTGTAGCTGGGTGCTAACAGTCAGTTTATCATTGTAGCTGAGTGATTACAGTTAGTTTGTCATTGTAGCTATGTGATAATAGTCAGGTTGTTGTTGTAGCTGGGTGATTTCAGTCAGTTTGTCATTGACATTCAGTGATTACAATCAGTTTGTTGTTGTAGCTGGGTGATTACCGTCAGTTTGTTGTTGTAGCTGGGTGCTAACAGTCAGTTTATCATTGTAGCTGGGTGATTACAGTCAGTTTGTTGTTGTAGCTGGGTGATTTCAGTCAGTTTGTCATTGACATTCAGTGAAATACGGTCAGTTTGTCATTGACATTCAGTGATTACAGTCAGTTTGTTGTTGTAGCTGGGTGATTACAGTCAGTTTGTCATTGACATTCAGTGATTATAGTCAGTTTGTTGTTGTAGCTGGGTGCTAACAGTCAGTTAGTTGTTGTAGCTGGGTGATTACAGTTAGTTTGTCATTGTAGCTAGGTGATAATTGTCAGGTTGTTGTTGTAGCTGGTTGATTTCAGTCAGTTTTTCATTGACATTCAGTGAAGTACGGTCAGTTTGTCATTGACATTCAGTGAAATACGGTCAGTTTGTCATTGACATTCAGTGATTATAGTCAGTTTGTTGTTGTAGCTGGGTGATTACAGTCAGTTTGTCATTGACATTCAGTGAAATACGGTCAGTTTGTCATTGACATTCAGTGATTATAGTCAGTTTGTTGTTGTAGCTGAGTGATTACAGTCAGTTTGTTGTTGTAGCTGGGTGATTACAGTTAGTTTGTCATTGTAGCTGGGAGATTACAGTCAGTTTGTCATTGTAGCTGGGTGATTACAGTCAGTTTGTCATTGTAGCTGGGTGATTACAGTCAGTTTATCATTGTAGCTGGGTGATTACAGTCAGTTTGTCATTGACATTCAGTGATTATAGTCAGTTTGTCATTGTAGCTGGGTGCTAACAGTCAGTTTGTTGTTGTAGCTGGGTGATTACAGTTAGTTTGTCATTGTAGCTAGGTGATAAAAGTCAGGTTGTTGTTGTAGCTGGTTGATTTCAGTCAGTTTTTTATTGACATTCAGTGAAGTACGGTCAGTTTGTCATTGACATTCAGTGAAATAGGGTCAGTTTGTCATTGACATTCAGTGATTATAGTCAGTTTGTTGTTGTAGCTGGGTGATTACAGTCAGTTTGTCATTGACATTCAGTGAAATACGGTCAGTTTGTCATTGACATTCAGTGATTATAGTCAGTTTGTTGTTGTAGCTGAGTGATTACAGTCAGTTTGTTGTTGTAGCTGGGTGATTACAGTTAGTTTGTCATTGTAGCTGGGTGATTACAGTCAGTTTGTCATTGTAGCTGGGTGATTACAGTCAGTTTGTCATTGTAGCTGGGTGATTACAGTCAGTTTATCATTGTAGCTGGTTGATTTCAGTCAGTTTTTTATTGACATTCAGTGAAGTACGGTCAGTTTGTTGTTGTAGCTGGGTGATTACCGTCAGTTTGTTGTTGTAGCTGGGTGATTACAGTTAGTTTGTCATTGTAGCTAGGTGATAATAGTCAGGTTGTTGTTGTAGCTGGTTGATTTCAGTCAGTTTTTCATTGACATTCAGTGAAGTACGGTCAGTTTGTCATTGACATTCAGTGAAATACGGTCAGTTTGTCATTGACATTCAGTGATTATAGTCAGTTTGTTGTTTTAGCTGGGTGATTACAGTCAGTTTGTCATTGACATTCAGTGAAATACGGTCAGTTTGTCATTGACATTCAGTGATTATAGTCAGTTTGTTGTTGTAGCTGAGTGATTACAGTCAGTTTGTTGTTGTAGCTGGGTGATTACAGTTAGTTTGTCATTGTAGCTGGGAGATTACAGTCAGTTTGTCATTGTAGCTGGGTGATTACAGTCAGTTTGTCATTGTAGCTGGGTGATTACAGTCAGTTTATCATTGTAGCTGGGTGATTACAGTCAGTTTGTCATTGACATTCAGTGATTATAGTCAGTTTGTCATTGTAGCTGGGTGCTAACAGTCAGTTTGTTGTTGTAGCTGGGTGATTACAGTTAGTTTGTCATTGTAGCTAGGTGATAATAGTCAGGTTGTTGTTGTAGCTGGTTGATTTCAGTCAGTTTTTTATTGACATTCAGTGAAGTACGGTCAGTTTGTCATTGACATTCAGTGAAATACGGTCAGTTTGTCATTGACATTCAGTGATTATAGTCAGTTTGTCATTGTAGCTGGGTGATTACAGTCAGTTTGTCATTGACATTCAGTGAAATACGGTCAGTTTGTCATTGACATTCAGTGATTATAGTCAGTTTGTTGTTGTAGCTGAGTGATTACAGTCAGTTTGTTGTTGTAGCTGGGTGATTACAGTTAGTTTGTCATTGTAGCTGGGTGATTACAGTCAGTTTGTCATTGTAGCTGGGTGATTACAGTCAGTTTGTCATTGTAGCTGGGTGATTACAGTCAGTTTATCATTGTAGCTGGGTGATTACAGTCAGTTTGTCATTGACATTCAGTGATTATAGTCAGTTTGTCATTGTAGCTGGGTGCTAACAGTCAGTTTGTTGTTGTAGCTGGGTGATTACAGTTAGTTTGTCATTGTAGCTAGGTGATAATAGTCAGGTTGTTGTTGTAGCTGGTTGATTTCAGTCAGTTTTTTATTGACATTCAGTGAAGTACGGTCAGTTTGTCATTGACATTCAGTGAAATACGGTCAGTTTGTCATTGACATTCAGTGATTATAGTCAGTTTGTTGTTGTTGCTGGGTGATTACAGTCAGTTTGTTGTTGTAGCTGAGTGATTACAGTTAGTTTGTCATTGTAGCTGGGTGATTACAGTCAGTTTGTCATTGTAGCTGGGTGATTACAGTCAGTTTGTCATTGTAGCTGAGTGATTACAGTCAGTTTATCATTGTAGCTGGGTGATTACAGTCAGTTTGTCATTGACATTCAGTGATTATAGTCAGTTTATCATTGTAGCTGGGTGCTAACAGTCAGTTTGTTGTTGTAGGTGGGTGATTACAGTTAGTTTGTCATTGTAGCTAGGTGATAATAGTCAGTTTGTTGTTGTAGCTGGTTGATTTCAGTCAGTTTTTTATTGACATTCACTGAAGTACGGTCAGTTTTTCATTGACATTCAGTGAAATACGGTCAGTTTGTCATTGACATTCAGTGATTATAGTCAGTTTGTTGTTGTAGCTGGGTGATTACAGTCAGTTTGTCATTGACATTCAGTGATTATAGTCAGTTTGTCATTGTAGCTGGGTGCTAACAGTCAGTTTGTTGTTGTAGCTGGGTGATTACAGTTAGTTTGTCATTGTAGCTAGGTGATAATTGTCAGGTTGTTGTTGTAGCTGGTTGATTTCAGTCAGTTTTTCATTGACATTCAATGAAGTACGGTCAGTTCGTCATTGACATTCAGTGATTATAGTCAGTTTGTTGTTGTAGCTGGGTGATTACAGTCAGTTTGTCATTGACATTCAGTGATTATAGTCAGGTTGTTGTTGTAGCTGGGTGCTAACAGTCAGTTTGTTGTTGTAGCTGGGTGATTACAGTTAGTTTGTCATTGACATTCAGTGAAATACGGTCAGTTTGTCATTGACATTCAGTGATTATAGTCAGTTTGTTGTTGTAGCTGGGTGATTACAGTCAGTTTGTCATTGACATTCAGTGATTATAGTCAGGTTGTTGTTGTAGCTGAGTGCTAACAGTCAGTTTGTTGTTGTAGCTGGGTGATTACAGTTAGTTTGTCATTGACATTCAGTGAAATACGGTCAGTTTGTCATTGACATTCAGTGATTAAAGTCAGTTTGTTGTTGTAGCTGGGTGATTACAGTTAGTTTGTCATTGACATTCAGTGAAATACGGTCAGTTTATCATTGACATTCAGTGATTATAGTCAGTTTGTTGTTGTAGCTGGGTGCTAACAGTCAGTTTGTTGTTGTAGCTGGGTGATTACAGTTAGTTTGTCATTGTAGCTAGGTGATAATAGTCAGGTTGTTGTTGTAGCTGGTTGATTTCAGTCAGTTTTTCATTGACATTCAATGAAGTATGGTCAGTTTGTCATTGACATTCAGTGATTATAGTCAGTTTGTTGTTGTAGCTGGGTGATTACAGTCAGTTTGTCATTGACATTCAGTGAAATACGGTCAGTTTGTCATTGACATTCAGTGATTATAGTCAGTTTGTTGTTGTAGCTGAGTGATTACAGTCAGTTTGTTGTTGTAGCTGGGTGATTACAGTTAGTTTGTCATTGTAGCTGGGTGATTACAGTCAGTTTGTCATTGTAGCTGGGTGATTACAGTCAGTTTGTCATTGTAGCTGGGTGATTACAGTCAGTTTATCATTGTAGCTGGGTGATTACAGTCAGTTTGTCATTGACATTCAGTGATTATAGTCAGTTTGTCATTGTAGCTGGGTGCTAACAGTCAGTTTGTTGTTGTAGCTGGGTGATTACAGTTAGTTTGTCATTGTAGCTAGGTGATAATAGTCAGGTTGTTGTTGTAGCTGGTTGATTTCAGTCAGTTTTTTATTGACATTCAGTGAAGTACGGTCAGTTTGTCATTGACATTCAGTGAAATACGGTCAGTTTGTCATTGACATTCAGTGATTATAGTCAGTTTGTTGTTGTAGCTGGGTGATTACAGTTAGTTTGTCATTGACATTCAGTGAAATACGGTCAGTTTGTCATTGACATTCAGTGATTATAGTCAGTTTGTTGTTGTAGCTGGGTGATTACAGTCAGTTTGTCATTGACATTCAGTGATTATAGTCAGGTTGTTGTTGTAGCTGGGTGCTAACAGTCAGTTTGTTGTTGAAGCTGGGTGATTACAGTTAGTTTGTCATTGACATTCAGTGAAATACGGTCAGTTTGTCATTGACATTCAGTGATTAAAGTCAGTTTGTTGTTGTAGCTGGGTGATTACAGTTAGTTTGTCATTGACATTCAGTGAAATACGGTCAGTTTGTCATTGACATTCAGTGATTATAGTCAGTTTGTTGTTGTAGCTGGGTGCTAACAGTCAGTTTGTTGTTGTAGCTGGGTGATTACAGTTAGTTTGTCATTGTAGCTAGGTGATAATAGTCAGGTTGTTGTTGTAGCTGGTTGATTTCAGTCAGTTTTTCATTGACATTCAATGAAGTATGGTCAGTTTGTCATTGACATTCAGTGATTATAGTCAGTTTGTTGTTGTAGCTGGGTGATTACAGTTAGTTTGTCATTGACATTCAGTGATTATAGTCAGTTTGTTGTTGTAGCTGGGTGATTACAGTTAGTTTGTTGTTGTAGCTGGGTGATTACAGTTAGTTTGTTGTTGTAGCTGGGTGATTACAGTCAGTTTGTTGTTGTAGCTGGGTGATTACAGTTAGTTTGTCATTGTAGCTGGGTGATTACAGTCAGTTTGTTGTTGTAGCTGGGTGATTACAGTTAGTTTATCATAGTAGCTGGGTGATTACAGTCAGTTTATCATTGACATTCAGTGATTACAGTTAGTTTGTTGTTGTAGCTGGGTGATTACAGTTAGTTTGTTGTTGTAGCTGGGTGATTACAGTCAGTTTGTTGTTGTAGCTGGGTGATTACAGTTAGTTTGTCATTGTAGCTTGGTGATTACAGTCAGTTTGTTGTTGTAGCTGGGTGATTACAGTTAGTTTGTCATTGTAGCTGGGTGATTACAGTCAGTTTGTCATTGACATTCAGTGATTACAGTCAGTTTGTTGTTGTAGCTGGGTGATTACAGTTAGTTTGATATTGTAGCTGGGTGATTACAGTCAGTTTGTTGTTGTAGCTGGGTGATTACAGTCGGTTTGTCATTGACATTCAGTGATTACAGTCAGTTTGTTGTTGTAGCTGGGTGATTACAGTTAGTTTGTCATTGTAGCTGGGTGATTACAGTCAGTTTGTCATTGACATTCAGTGATCATAGTCAGTTTGTCGTTGTAGCTGGGTGATTACAGTCAGTTTGTCGCTGTAGCTGGGTGATTTGTCAATTTGTTGTTGTAGCTGGGTGATTAGTCAATTTGTTGTTATAGCTTGGTGATTAGTCAGTTTGTCGTTGTAGCTGGGTGATTGGTCAATTTGTTGTTGTAGCTGGGTGATTAGTCAATTTGTTGTTGTAGCTTGGTGATTAGTCAATTTGTTGTTATAGCTTGGTGATTACAGTCAATTTGTCGTTGTAGCTGGGTGATTACAGTCAGGTGGAGGCCGTCTACCTGGACAAGCTCAGAAGTTTCTCAGGGTCTGATCAGGAGCTGGTACAGCTCCAAAAGGGGCTGGCTGATTTCTTCACGGACTTAGGGCTGTATGATGCTGCAAGGTCAGTCTCCATCTTACATTACTCCATTTACCTGGTGGTACATCATCCTAATCTATTCACCAGGCATCCCAGTAATGCAGGGTTTAGCACACGCAAACCAAGTATACAATATGCAAAAAAAATTTGGATCATTTTCATATTGCACAACATAAAAATCAGTTAAATTTGATAATATCTTTAAGTTTAATATTTCTAAACTTGGTATTTGCTGTACATTATTAGCTCAGCTGACTGTAAGTCATCTGAGGTATAGGAATGGCGTTTTGTCCTTAGCAGGGCACAAATCGTAACTGCTGTTCCTAGAACTTCTAAGTGAATATTCACCTGTTTCCCTTGAGCTATGGAGCATGAAAGTACCCCCTAGAATAATCAAACATTTGATACAAAACCTCCAATATCTTGATAATTAATGCATGGATTGTCATGAATCTTGCCTTGAATATTGACCATGACTAGTTTTGTCAGTTCACAAAAAGTGGTGGTGCCACCTTTATTTTTTGTTATTTTAACAAATTTTTTTCTATTTTTTTTACTCGGCGGTGATAACATATAGTGTCCTAAAGCCTGGTGTGTTTATTGATCACAAGTGGATGCCCTATAGTAATCACCCTGTCTGTTTGTCTGTTTAGCTGTCTGTCTGTCCATCTGCCATCCACACAAATTTGTTTCCAAATGATAACTCCAGGTTGGATTGACACATGGATATCAAACTTGACTTAAATATGGCCCACCCCTAAAGCAAGAATCTATATGATAATTGGGTCATGAGGACAAAGGTCAAGGCCACAGGACTAACTTATTTAAAGAGATTATGGCTGCATTTTAAGCCAAGCTTTTCATCTCAAACTTTCCATCTTGCGCATTAAGCTGACTTGCCAGTATGGGGTCACAAGGTCAAAGGTCAAGGTCACAGGGGTCATCTGTTCACAAATTAGTTTCCAGTTGATAACTACAGTTTAGTTTGACATACTGGTTTCAAACTTGACTTGAATATGGCTCACCACAAAATAAGAACAGTGTCGATTTTGGGGTCTAACAGTCAAAGGTCAAGGTCACAGGACCCATTTCTATAAAAAGAATGTGTATGCATTTTAAACCAAACTTTTCATCACAAACCTTCCATTTTAAGGATATTGCTAACCTGCCCATAGGGGAAGATTCTATTCGATTATTGGAGTCATAGGGTCAAAGGTCAAGCTTACAGGGCCCATCCAGTCACAAACTAGTTTATGGATGATAATTCATCTTTGGATAGACAGATTGGCTGCAAACTTGATTTATCAGTGACAACCCACTTAAGAAAATTATTTTGATTTCAGGGTCCAGGGATCTAAATTGAAGGTCTCAGGAGCGCATTCTGAAAAATTTCTTAAAAAATTTCCTTATGGACAAATTCAGCTGAGCGTCGAGAACCATGGGTCCCTAGCTAGATATTTCAGAAATTTATGCAGCTGTCAGAACCAAATTCATGCATATCCTGGGCAAGAAATTAGTGGCATTCACTACATCTGAGCTTTTATTGGTCTAATATATGTATGTCAAGGTGATACTTTCCACCTGCAATTCATCTGAGCCATAGCAACCTCTCCCGTATTCTGGCTGTCCGGCCTTCTGTCCATTAACAAGGCACAAATCATAACCATTAGACCTAGAAACTTTGTGACCAATATTCTGTGAACTGTGGGGCCAAAATCATGATTTTGAGCACCTTAAAGTCAAGCAGGGCACAAATCATAACAGTTGGCCCTAGAGACTTCTTGTATAAATTAAGGGAACTCTCTGAAAGCTTTTTTAACCTAGAATGAAGTCACTGTGAACTATATTGTGTGAGCAAAAGGGAAACATTTGGTTCACCAGAAAGTCAGGTGAATACAAACCATAACCATCAGAAAGGGAAACTTCTGAAATAAGATCCAGGATGGTCCTGGTGAAATCTACTTTGAAATCTGAAATGAGGTCACTGTTACCTATATTCTGTGACCTATGGGGGAAAACATGATTTTGAGCACCCTGAAAGTAAGACAGGGGACAAATCATAACTGTTTGAACTATAATTTTCTTACTCAGTATCCAAGGAGATCCTAGTAAATTCTCCATAGAAATCTGAAATTAGGTCACTGTGAAATATTTTCTAAAAGCTTCTATTTTAATATCCAGGGATTTCCTGGTGAAATCTCATTGGAAACCAGAGCTTTTCACTGTAACCTATTTTATGTTAATTATGTGCAAAAACAATATTTTGAGCTCTCTGGAGGTCATTCTTCCAAGTGTTCAAGGTTGTTTAATAAATATTATGCATTAGATCATAAGATTTAATATATATGCCACACATATAATTGTGTCTGAATGTAAAGTTAACCCAACCAGTCCTACAGAAATGTCACTTATGCTTGTTAAAGTTCACTACAATTTTTTTCAGTTTAAGTAATGTTTCAAATGTACACTGATATCTCAATAATTATACCTCTGCAGGGAAGGTATTAAGTTTTCCCCTTGGTTTCTTGGTTAGTTTGTTTTTACAATCAGATTTTGATCAAATTTTGTTGTTAGCCGTATGACTACACATGTCTAGTATTTAATCCACCTAGTTAATGCATGCATTGTTTGTATGTCAAATTCAGCTGAGCATCATTGTCATTTGCTAAGACTATGTCACTTTAAAAAACAGCATGTTATGTCATGTTGTACTGGATTGTGTTACATCACATTTTACAATACCATGTTTTATTACGTAAACATAATTGTGAGCTGTTTCTGTATAAATTAGAATTTTCTCTGTTAAAGTTTATACGCCAGAGTAAGCCAACCAAAAATTTTCCCTTATTGGGCCTATTATCACCCATCCCGCCTCGTTCCCGTGTATCTAGGTCACACTTCCGTTTCCTGTAATCACATTTTGCTTCTAGCGTCAGCCATGATGGACGTGTGATCACGCTCTGCGCGTTTCGTCCACTGTTTTGGTTTGTACAGTCGGGTTTGCCAACTGAATTGTATGTAGTTCTTCTTGTGGTTATTAATCCCCACTTGGAATTTCACCCCCCCCCTTGTTTCACCAGCCGTTCAAACAATGCCATTTGCCGGGGCTCTGCCAATCCCTGCTTCTTTTGTCAGCCATGGTCGTCTGACCATTGGGCCATGTTCCAAGCCTGGTCCCCTTCCCTGGTTGTAGGGGTTCCCCGTACACGGTGCCCTTATCTGGTCCCATTGTTCCTCCGGGGGGGGGGGGGGGGGGGGATCCTACCATGGGTGGATGCAACACCTCCGTGTTACGTTCCCCATCCAGATGAACCTGTGCAGTTACTTCCCAGTAGTTCTACCGCTAAATCTCTTTCCTATTAATTCATCACATTCGGCCCCAGTCCAAAAATATACCATTTTGAGTAAACTCTCACGTTTTGCTCTTCCATGGTGTCGGATCTAGACGATTTGTCTAGACCCGCATCCGTTCGCCCGCTTGCCTCTCCTACCTGGTTCTCAGTCTTCGCCCGCTGCCCTCCCCGCCGGCCCCCCGCCAACTTCCTTCTTTGTTTCCGGGGCCGGCTGTTGCTGTCACGCTGGCTTCCTCGGGACTTCATAGAGCTGAGGTAGGTCATTACGCTTTTTTCAGCCGCCTTCGCTTCCTGTGGTTCCTGCTGCTCCAGCGGGCTGCTCGGCGATCCTTGGCCAGCCGGCCACTGCTTTGTTTCAGTCTACGGCTGCTGTTCCGCTTGCGAGCCCGGTTCCTGTGACTTCTCGGCTCGGTCCTGCTGCTGGCCTACCACGCACGGCCGATCCCGCCCTGGCATAAGATCAGTGGTCGGTGATCGTGCTGCTACGCCAGGCTTGGCGTACGCGCATCTCTCCCGGCCGATCCCGCCCTGGCATAAGATCAGTGGTCGGTGATCGCGCTGCTACGCCCGGCTTGACGTCCGCCCCTCTCTCACGGCCGATCCGGCGTCAGGCTTGGCGTCCGCGCACCTCTGCGCTGATGGACCTCGCTTCACACGGCTGATCCCGCCCTGGCATATGATCAGTGGTCAGAGATCGTGCTGCACCGCCCGGCTTGGCGTACGCGCTCCTCTGCGCTGCTGGACCTGTTGCTACCTCCCCGAAGGAGCCGCACCCTACTGGTCTGAAGTTCCGTCGTTTACAGCCTCGGACTTCCACGGCGTCGGCGGTCGGTTTTTATTTGTATCCGGCCGCCCTCCTTCGCCTTCCTCCACAACTGCCGGTATGTTAGGCGTTCCCTGTTAATTCGGTTGATCTTTACGGGAACCTCCACGCCGCCGTCTCGGGGTCGATCTTGACTGCTACCGGGGCCCCAGTACCGCCCGGGTCTAATACGGCGTGGTCCCTCGGCACCCTCTGGACCTCCCAAGGGTACCGGGAGTCCGGTTTGCTCGTTTGATCCCTTTTCCGGATCTTCAGCCCTTTCCTTAGGCGCACATACGTCTAGAGTCCGGCCTGGTACAACAGTTCGCGGTTGGGCATTCCTCTTTTCTTCATCCACCCCAAAACCCGACCATCTACTGCCGGTTTTCGAGGGGCTCGGCGGTCCGGCAGCGGGGCTGGAGGATGATTTATTCTAACCTCCTCGCCGTCTCACCAGATCTGCCCACACTGTATGATATTTGTCAAGCGTCCGCCCATGCCTGTGCTGAACACCGACAGTTTAATTGGCGTATTGTGGTACTTGTGTTTTACTGGGCTCTCGGCCTTTATCCATTCTTTACGTACCTTGAAACCTAAACTCCGGCTGATTTGGCTGCACTTTACGCTCATCTTTTACGGGGTATCTTCTGTTTGGCAGCCCCCTTAGGCCCTTGTAGCCCGTGCATTGGATCATTCCGACCGGCCCGCCCGCTCCCGTTTGGCACCTCCTACTCCGCCCCCGTCTTACCACATTCTACGGACGCGGCCTTCCTGTACGGCCCTCTCATCGGCTTGTCGGGCCCCCACTCCGTCCTCCTGTCCCTCCGGCCGTACCGGTCGTGCACAGCCTTTTTCACGGTCGTTCCTCGCGCTGAGGTTCGACCCGTCACTGACTCTTTCGGTCCAGTTGGCGCTCGTCTCCGCAACCTATTTTCCAGCTTGGGCGAGCCTCACGTCACCTCGTTCGTTCTCAGCCCCCTCTAGTTCGGGTTCCGTTTTACGTTTTTGCACGTTCCTCCAGTCACCCTGCACCCGTTCTCCCCTCAGCCTTACACCGATCCGTTGGAGGCAGCCATGCAGTCTGCTCGACCTGAGGGCAATTCTCGAGGTTCCCCTCTCCCCCAGGGATTTTCCTCTCGTCTTTGGCTGGTTCCGCAACCGCACGGGCGGGGGCGCCCGTTATCGCTCTCAAGTGTCTCTGTTGGGTCATTACCTCACCGCCCTTTCGCATGTTCCATATTCATGCGGTTCTCCGCCTTATCAGTCGGAGGGATTGGGCGTTCAAAATAAGACCTTCCAGATGCTTAGTGTCACGTTCCGTTCCATCCGTCGTCCCTACCGTTTTTCGATTCGCCTACCAGAACCGCGTGTATGTTTTCCGTGGGCTTCCGTTCAGGTTCACTGTGGGCCCTAACTTTTTACGCTGCAGGGCTTGGCGCCGTCGTCCACACGGTCGCTCGTTACCTCCGCTCCTGGGCCTATCTGTGCTCCCTTACGCTCCCGATCTCTCTTTCTTACTGGCGCTCCGCTCCCCAGTTCTCGTTTACTCAGGAACCTGGGCTTTCTTGTCTATAAAGGGACGTCCCAGCTCCCTCCCGCCCTGTCCTTCCGGGTTCTGGGTGTGACTCTCGATTTTGCGTCAGGGACTGCTTCTCTACTGAATGCCTTTGCTCTCCAGCTCCGGACGCGGATTTGTCCCTTTCTTGCGTCTCGCTGTATCGATTCTCGTGCCGCTGCTTCTCTTCACGGCCCTCTCAACTGGGCCGCCGATTCGTTCCGTTAGGTCGGTTTTATCTCCGTCCGGTTCGGTCTCTCCTGCGCGCTCACGGCCTTCTCCCTCTCCATTCAGTTCGTCCTGCGGTCCTCCCGTATCCCCGTCTGTGGCGGCCCTTCGCCCCTGCCTGAACCTTTCGTTTCTCCTTCAGGAAGTTCCTTTCTCTCAGGGGATCGATTGTCCGGTATTTCCCGACACATCTCTCCTCGGTTGGAGTGCCCATGTGGCCGATCTCCGCGCCTCAGGTATATGGTCCCTGTCGGACCGTCTGCAGCATTTCAATATCCTGGACCTGCGTGACTTCCGTCACGCGATCTCCCGATGGTCCCCCCGCTTGCTCGGCCTTCTCATTCATGTCCGGACCAACAACGCCACGGTTGTGACGTATTTCCACCGGCAGGGTGGTCCTCGGTCTCCCTCACTGATGCAGGAGACCTACCTTTTTTTTCGATCTATGCCTCTCTGGGCCTCGCTTCGTGCGTCGCATCTTCCGGGCATGTCGACCTTCTTGCTGCCGCCCTTTCCCATTTCTATTTCCCTTTTCTACTTCCCATCGTTCCCACGAGCCCATCGCCCATTTCGGTCGTGCCTTCTGTGGGCCTGCTGCTCTCCTTGCCTTGGCTCCCTGTCGCAGTGCTTCGGCCTGCCTCTCTGCCTCCCGGTGGCGTCTCTTCCCCGGTTGGGTGTCTGCCCGCGGAATCTCTCCTTTAGATCTGTCGCTCGCGGCGGGTTTTGGATTTTCGTGTTTACTGCAGGATAAGCCTTTATCCTTTCCGTCTCTGCGTGGCTATCATGCCGCCCTGCTGTCCGTACTCAGTCCGCTCAGTCACGATCGTGTCCTTCCTCATCCGTTAGTGACAGATTTTCTCAGGGGGTTCATGCCCGCGTGTCTCGTCCTCGCTATATCGCGCCTTCCTGGCGCCTGGCCGTTGTCTTCCGTCACCTCCGCGCACACCTTCTGAACCTCTGCCTTCAGCCCATCTCCTGTCTCGGAAATCGGTTTTCCTCGTGGCCGACTCACATTTCCTCTCCCTTGCGGCAGACTTGGCGTCGGCCACCTTCCCTTTCCATACGTCCTCCGTTCACCTGGCACGTTCCGGCCCTCCCTCACTGCTGGTATCGTTACGGGGCTCACGTTTGCCCTGTTCGTGCTTTCCGTTACTCTCTTCCAGCTCCTCATTCTCCATGGAGGGGGGGGGGGCGCATGATGTTGTTTTTATTTCAACGAAAGTCACTCCATCAAACGAAGAAATTAACCCTATCTCCATTAATGCCTGGCTAAAAGCTACCTTTGTCTCAGCATATGAATCTGCATCTCAGTCATCATTGGAGCAGCTTCACGTCAAGGCTCCTGAAGTCGGGGCCATATCTCCGTCTTTGGCCCCTTTATCGGGGATTTCCCTGACCCCACTGGTCAAGAAAGGCTCTTGGATGTCGCCTTCTACCTTCCCCGCTTCTATCTGTCGGATGTCATGTTCCAAGCTTTGGTCCCTTATTCCTTGGGCCCTGTGCTTTCGGCGGGTGTGGTCCTCCAGTTCTCCCGTCCGTCCTCGACTCCTACGTCTGTTCCGGCGATGACGTCTTCGTCTGCTTCCTCGCTGCTGTGCTGTTCTCCTCTTTCCGTCGTTCCTGGTAGGTATCCCCTCCCTAAGGTTTATCTGTTATATTCTCATTAATACAGAAACAGCTTACAATTATGTTTACGTAAAAAAAAAACCCCATTATCTCCCTGTGAATGGTGGTTTTGTTAGTAAACTGTTGTGAGCTTTTCTGTATTACAAACAACGCTCCCTCCCAGTCCACTTTCTTCCGCCTTCGAAAAATGTGATTACAGGAAACGGAAGTGTGACCTAGATACACTGGAACGAGGCGGGATGGGTGATAATAGGCCCAATAAGGGAAAATTTTCGGTTGGCTTACTCTGGTGTATAAACTTTAACAGAGAAAAGTCTCATTAATACAGAAAAGCTCACTACAGTTTACTTACAAAACCACCATTCACAGGGAGGGAATGGGGGGGGGGTTATATCATGTTATACTGGACTGTGTTACATTACATATATCTGTGTTATATCATGATATACTGGACTGCATTATATCACATTTTACAGTACCATGTTATATCATGTTATACTGGACTGTGTTACATTACATATATCTGTGTTATATCATGATATACTGGACTGCATTATATCACATTTTACAGTACCATGTTATATTATGTTATACTGGACTGTGTTACATTACATATATCTGTGTTATATCATGATATACTGGACTGCGTTATATCAGATTTTACAGTACCATGTTATATCATGATATACTGGACTGCATTATATCACATTTTACAGTACCATGTTATATTATGTTATACTGGACTGTGTTACATTACATATATCTGTGTTATATCATGATATACTGGACTGCGTTATATCAGATTTTACAGTACCATGTTATATCATGTTATACTGGACTGTGTTACATTACATATATCTTTGTTATATCATGATATACTGGACTGCGTTATATCACATTTTACAGTACCATGTTATATCATGTTATACTGGACTGTGTTACATTACATATATCTGTGTTATATCATGTTATACTGGACTGCATTTTATCACATTTTACAGTACCATGTTATATCATGATATACTGGACTGCGTTATATCACATTTTACAGTACCATGTTGTATCATGTTATACTGGACTGTGTTACATTACATATATCTGTGTTATATCATGATATACTGGACTGCATTATATCAGATTTTACAGTACCATGTTATATCATGTTATACTGGACTGTGTTACATTACATATATTTGTGTTATAACATGATATTCTGGACTGTGTTACATCACTTTTTACAGTACCATGTTATATCATGTTATACTGGACTGTGTTACATTACATATATTTGTGTTATAACATGATATTCTGGACTACATCACTTTTTACAGTACCATGTTATATCTTTATTATATAGAACCATGTTGCTGAGACAGCTTAAACAACAGGAATCTCTGTACAGGGAGTCACACGGCACCATCGTGTATGACCCATTCAACCAGTCTCGTGTGTACAAGTGCAAACATCCGGATGTCCTGGAGGTCAGACTTCTCTATGCAACTCCCTGTATATCCATTGTCTTGGTAATCATAATATACTCCATATGGTTTATTAATACACATTCCATATTCTTCTTTAAAACCCATTACACATGTTTCCTTAATACTAGTTCTAAATGATTCTTTTAGTAGCCATGTCATGTAATTCCTCAATATTTATTCCATTTATTCATCCATATGACCATTCTCTACATCAGTTCCATGATTCTTTAATACCCATTACATCTTAATTCATTTGTCAAACTGAAAGCAGGTGACTTACTTTGATGGAAGTGTCAGAATGTGAAACGTATCTAATTCTTATAGAGCTGTGTTCATCCCTTGTGGTCTTCATCAGTTATCAGTTCAAATAAAATTGTCTCTGCGGGGCTCAACATTAATTTTTAAAGGAACTCTGCGGGGCTCAACATAAATTTTTAAAAGAACTCTGCAGGGCTCAACATTGATTTTTAAAGGAACTCTGCGGGGCTCGACATAGATTTTTAAAAGAATTCTGCGGGGCTCAACATTGATTTTTAAAGGAACTCTGGGGGGCTCAACATAGATTTTTAAAGGAACTCTGCGGGGCTCAACCTTGATTTTTAAAGGATTTCTGCAGGGCTCAACATATATTTTTAAAGGAACTCTGTGGGCTCAACATTGATTTTTAAAGGAACTCTGCGGGGCTCAACATTGATTTTTAAAAGAACTCTGCGGGGCTCAACATTGATTTTTAAAAGAACTCTGCGGGGCTCAACCTTGATTTTTAAAGGATTTCTGCAGGGCTCAACATATATTTTTAAAGGAACTCTGTGGGCTCAACATTGATTTTTAAAGGAACTCTGCGGGGCTCAACATTGATTTTTAAAAGAACTCTGCGGGGCTCAACATAGTTTTTTAAAGGAACTCTGAGGGGCTCAACATAGATTTTTAAAGGAATCTGCAGGGCTCAACATTGATTTTTAAAAGAACTCTGCGGGGCTCAACATAGATTTTTAAAGGAACTCTGCAGGGCTCAACATTGATATTTAGCTCAGCTGACTGAAAGTCATCTGAGCCATAGGGATCACCTTTTGTCCGTCGTCCGTCCGGGCGTCTGTCCGTTAACAGGGCACAAATCATAACCGCTAGAACTGGAATCTTCTTACTTGACATCCTGGGAGGTCCATGAAAAATCTCCTTGGAAACCAGAAATTAGGTCTCTGTTACCCATATCCTTCGAGCTATGGGGCCCCAAAGTACCCCCCAGAAAAGTCCAAAATTTCATACAAAAACTTCAATATCTCATTAACTACTTGACTGATGGTCATGATTTTGGCATACTTATTGATCATGAAAGGTTCCATCAGTTCCTGAAGACTTGTGGCGCCACCTGTATTTTTCGATTTTTTACGAATTTTTTTCTCTTTTTTTGAGACCTTTAAAAATGTGAACATCTGTTAACAAGGCACAAATCGTAAAGACTGGACCTAGAATCTTCATTCTCGACACACTGAGAGACCTATGAAAAGTCTCCATGGAAACCAGAAATTAGGTCCCTGTTACCCATATCCTTCGAGCTATGGGGCCCCAAAGTACCCCCCCAGAGTTGTCAAAAATTTCATACAAAAAATTCAATATCTCAATAACTACATCACTGATGGTCATGATTTTTGGCATACATATTGATTATGAGATGTTCCATCAGTTCCTGCAGACTGGTGGCGCCACCTATATTGTTTGATTTTTTTACGATTTCTTCCTCTATTTTTGAGACCTTTAAGGATGCTGTCATCTGTTAGCATGGCACAAATCGTAATGACTGGACCTAGAATCTTCATTCTCAATACACTGAGAGACCTATGAAAAGTCTCCATGGAAACCAGAAATTAGGTCTCTGTTACCCATATCCTTCAAGATATGGGGCCCCAAAGTACCCCCCAGAGTAGTCAAAAATTTCATACAAAAACTTCAATATCTCAATAACTACATCACTGATGGTCATGATTTGTGGCATAACTATTGATCAAGAGGTGTTCCATCAGTTCCTGCAGACTGGTGGCCCAACCTGTATTTGTTCTGGTTTTTTTTTACGAATGTTTTATCTATTTTTGAGACCTTTAAAGATATGAACATCTGTTAACAGGGCACAAATAATAAAAACTGGACCTAGAATCTTCATTCTTGACACACAGGGAGACCCATGAAAATTCTCCATGGAAACCTGAAATTAGGTCTCTGTTACTCATATTCTTTAGGCTGTATCGCTCCAAAATACCCCCCAGAATAATGGAAAATTTGTACGAATGCAGTATCTCAATAACTACAACACTGATGGTCGTGATTTTTGGCATACATATTGATCATGAGCTGTTCCATCAGTTTCTGCAGAGAGGGTGCGCCACCTCTATTTTTTTCAAATTTTTACGAATTTTTTTCTCTTTTTTCGAGACCTTTGAAGATGTGGTTATCTATCAAGAGGGTACAAATTGCAACAACTGGACCTAGAAACTTCATTCTTGTCATGCAAGGAGGCCCATGAAGAGTGCCTGTGGAAACTTGAAATTAGGTCTCTGTTACCCATATCCTTCAAGCTATAGGACTCTGAAGTATCCCTCAGAATAATGGACAATTTGATACAAAAGCTGAAGTATCTGAACAACTAATACGGAGATCATCATAATTCTTTGCATGGATATTGACCATTAAGTGTTTTTAGCTCAGCTGACTGTAAGTCATGCAGGGAGGCCCATAAAAGTCTCTTTGGAAACCTGAAATTAGGTCTCTGTTACCCATAACCTTTGAGCTATGGGGCTCCGAAGTACCCCCCAGAATAATGGAAAATTTGATACAAAAGCTCAAGTATCTAAACAACTATTGCAGTGATCACCATGATTCTTTGCATGGATATTGATCATGGAATGTGTCATCAGTTTCCGCAGTATGGTGGCGCCACCTGTATTTTTTTTTATTTTTACGAATTTTTTTCTCTATTTTTGAGACCTCATAAGATGCGATCATCTGTTAACATGGCACAAATCGTAACAACTGGACCTAGAATGTTCTCTCTTGACATGCTGAGAGGCCCATGAAAAGTCTCCTTAAAAACTTGAAATTAGGTCACTGTGACCTATATTCTTCGAGATATGGGGTTCTGAAGTACCCCCCCAGAATAATGCAAAATTTAATACAAAAGCTCAAGTATCTGAACAACTAATGCATTAATCACCATGATTCTTTGCATGGATATTGATCATGGAGTGTTTCATCAATTTCTGGAGATTGGTGGCGCTACCTATATTTTTTTTATTTTTTACGATTTTTTTTCTCTACTTTTGTGATCTTTAAACATTTGGTCATCTGTAAACAGGGCACCAATCATAATGACTGGACCTAGAATCTTCTGTCCTCACCTCCAGGGAAGCCCATAAAAGGTCTACATGGAAACCCGAAATAAGGTCCCTGTTACCCATATTCTGTGAGCTATGGGGCTCTGAAGTACCCCCCAGAATAAAGATTTGGTCATATATTAACAGGGCACAAATCATAATGACTGGACCTAGAATCTTCTGTCCTCACCTCCAGGGAAGCCCATAAAAGGTCTACATGGAAACCCGAAATAAGGTCCCTGTTACCCATATCCTTCATGCTCTGGGGCTCCGAAGTACTCCCCAGAATAAAGATTTGGTCATCTGTTAACAGAGCACAAATTATAATGACTTGACCTAGAATCTCCTTTCTTGATATGCTGGGAGGCCCCTGAAAAGTCTCCTTGTGCACCTGAAATGACATCTCTGTTACCCATATCCTTCATCCTATGCGGCTTTGAAATACCCCCCAGAATAAACATTTGGTCATCTGTTAACAGGGCACAAATCATAATAACTGGACCTAGAATTTTATTTTTTGACATGCTGGGAGACCCCTGAAAAGTCATCTTGTAAACCTTGAAAATAGGTGTCTGTTACCCATATCCTTCATGCTACAGAGCTCCATAGTACCCCAATGAATATTGGATGATTTTATACAAAAGGTCAAGTTTGGAAAAAGTATTTCATTCAAATTTGACATTCAGATGATAAAATTACTTTTGTCAATGTCTTCCTGGTCAGCTGAGCGTCATGACCCCTGGGTCACTTGTTAAAAGAACTCTGCGGGGCTCAACATTGATTTTAAAAAGAACTCTGCAGGGCTCAACATTGATTTTTAAAGGAACTCTGCGGGGCTCAACATAGATTTTTAAAAGAACTCTGCAGGGCTTAACATTGATTTTTAAAAAAGCTCTGCGGGGCTCAACATAGATTTTTAAAGGAACTCTGCAGGGCTCAACATTGATTTTTTAAGGAACTCTGCGGGGCTCAACATTGATTTTTAAAAGAACTCTGCAGGGCTCAACATTGATTTTTAAAGGAACTCTGCGGGGCACAACATTGATTTTTTAAGGAACTCTGCGGGGCTCAACATTGATTTTTAAAAGAACTTTGCAGGGCTCAACATTGTTTTTTAAAGGAACTCTGCGGGGCTCAACATAGATTTTTAAAGGAACTTTGCGGGCTCAACATTGATTTTCAAAGGAACTCTGTGGGGCTCAACATTGATTTTTAAAAGAACTCTGCGGGGCTCAACATAGTTTTTTAAAAGAACTCTGCAGGGCTCAAAATTGATTTTTAAAGGAACTCTGCGGGGCTCAACATAGATTTTTAAAGGAACTCTGCGGGCTCAACATTGATTTACAAAGGAACTCTGCAGGGCTCAACATTGATTTTTAAAGGAACTCTGCGGGCTCAACATTGATTTTCAAAGGAACTCTTGGGGGCTCAACATTGATTTTTATAAGAACTCTGCGGGGCTCAACATTGATTTTTAAAAGAACTCTGCAGGGCTTAACATTGATTTTTAAAGGAACTCTGCGGGGCTCAACATAGATTTTTAAAGGAACTCTGGGGGCTCAACATTGATTTTCAAAGGAACTCTGCAGGGCTCAACATTGATTTTTAAAAGAACTCTGGGGGGCTCAACATTGATTTTTAAAAGAACTCTGCAGGGCTCTACATTGATTCTAAAGGAACTCTGTGGGGCTCAACATTGATTTTTAAAAGAACTCTGCGGGGCTCAACATAGTTTTTTAAAGGAACTCTGCGGGGCACAACATAGATTTTAAAAAGAACTCTGTGGGGCTCAACATTGATTTTTAAAGGAACTCTGCGGGGCTCAACATAGATTTTTAAAAGAACTCTGCGGGCTCAACATAGATTTTTAAAAGAACTCTGCGATGCTCAACATTAATTTTTAAAAAAATCTTCGGGGCTCAACATAGATTTTTAAAAGAACTCTGCAGGGCTCAACATTGATTTTTAAAGGAACTCTGCGGGGCTCAACATTGATTTTTAAAGGAACTCTCTGGGGCTCAACATTGATTTTTAAAAGAACTCTGCAGGGCTCAACATTGATTTTTAAAGGAACTCTGCGGGGCTCAACATTGATTTTCAAAGGAACTCTGCAGGGCTCAACATTGATTTTTAAAAGAACTCTGCGGGGCTCAACATAGTTTTTTAAAGGAACTCTGCAAATTTTACTTGCCCTACTAAAAACCTGTGATCAAAGCCACAGCCTTGGTGTGGTCTGTAGTTTTATTTCTCTGCGTTACAGCTATTTCACAGCCTTGGTGTGGTCTGTAGGTTAATGTCTCTGTGTTACAGCGATTACACAGCCTTGGTGTGGTCTGTAGGTTAATGTCTGTGTGTTACAACTATTACACAGCCTTGGTGTGGTCTGTAGGTTAATGTCTGTGTGTTACAGCTATTACACAGCCTTGGTGTGGTCTGTAGGTTAATGTCTGTGTGTTACAGCTATTTCACAGCCTTGGTGTGGTCTGTAGATTAATGTCTCTGTGTTACAGCTATAACACAGCCTTGGTGTGGTCTGTAGGTTAATGTTTCTGTGTAACAGCTATTACACAGCCTTGGTGTGGTCTGTAGTTTAATGTCTGTGTGTCACAGCTATTACACAGCCTTGGTGTGGTCTGTAGGTTAATGTCTGTGTGTTACAGCTATTACACAGCCTTGGTGTGGTCTGTAGGTTAATGTCTGTGTGTTACAGCTATTACACAGCCTTGGTGTGGTCTGTAGGTTAATGTCTGTGTGTTACAGCTATTACACAGCCTTGGTGTGGTCTGTAGGTTAATGTTTCTGTGTAACAGCTATTACACAGCCTTGGTGTGGTCTGTAGTTTAATGTCTGTGTGTCACAGCTATTACACAGCCTTGGTGTGGTCTGTAGGTTAATGTCTGTGTGTTACAGCTATTACACAGCCTTGGTGTGGTCTGTAGGTTAATGTCTGTGTGTTACAGCTATTACACAGCCTTGGTGTGGTCTGTAGGTTAATGTCTGTGTGTTACAGCTATTACACAGCCTTGGTGTGGTCTGTAGGTTAATGTCTGTGTGTTACAGCTTTTACACAGCCTTGGTGTGGTTTGTTGTAAACAAAAGAAGTTTGAGGAGGCCATTGGTTACTACACTGATGCTGTCAGTCGTCAGAACAGAATAGAGACTCCAGCACAGGAGCTTCTGGTAAGTCAGCAGGACAGTATAAAAGATATGTCATTCCTTCATCAGTTTGTTCAGACTTCTATCACAGTAACATCACAGGAATAACAGGGACAGAGCATTGATTATTGTTAATGATAGCAGCATACAGGGCATAGTCTTTCATGTACAATTTTTAGCTCAGCTGACTATAAGTCATCTGAGCTATAGTCATGGTCCTTGGTCTGTTGTCCGACCATCTGGCAACCATTCGTCCGTTAACAGGGCACATTTTGAAACCATTGGACCTACAAATAAAAAATTTTGCATACAGTTAGATGTCTCGAAAATCTCCTACCATACAGAAAATTTGGTCATTAGGACTTCTTTCCTTTGAGATATTAAGGAAAAACCTCCGTTTTCCATAAAAAAGCCATTGTTACACTGAAAGGCTACCTTATATCAAAACCACTGATCTGTTTTTCTTCATATTTAGTATCCATATCCTTCCATACATTTTCTATGTACATACAAAAAATTAGGTCAGTATTATGTATTGTTTTGAAGTTATGGGCCCAAAATTATTTGCAAATTTAAAAAAAAATCATAAGTATATTTTCTCACTTTATATGAGAATTTTTGAAGCTGGAGATTTTTTTTAGGGATATAACTTTATTTAATCAAGATTAAATTGTTTACCCAAAATTTGATCTGAATTTTGCAAATGTTTTAAGTTCTTAGCATAAATAAAAAATCAATACCTTAAATTTTGTCCAACTTTGACCATGGCACGTTTTTTCCTGTAAGCACTGTTCATTTCATTTTCACAGCATATATACATAAAGATTTATTCTTTTAAATTCTGAAATTTCAAAGGAATTGACTGAATAGAGCAGCTTTTATTCAAATTTTCATACACCATGTCAAGTGTTGTTTACATCAAGCCCACCTAGTAGTACAGCCTTCACCTATGTTATGTAACCCACTCCAAATAGCTTGCCTTGGCTCAGCTTGGCCACTACTGGCAGGCTTCCCCTCTGCCCTGCACACCCACCCCACCTCCACTAGATGGTGCATAAATTAGATGAATGTTATATTTTCTGTATTTCATTCATTCTTATTCTAGGCTAAGCTTTATTTTAGATTTTGTATTGTACAACCAGGGTAACAATGATTAAAGTGCACATTTAATTGTGTCCACAAGGTGGTGTATTAATATTAAAGGGTGGATCTTCATCCGATAGGGAATTCTTTACTTCAGTAGAGTAAAAACTTCACCCGGTATGAAATTTAATATTAATTCCAGTAATAAATAATAGGTGAGATAGTAATTGGCTCAATGATATGGTTTGTCCCTGATTCAACCAACAGTGTGTATACTTATTTGAAAAGAAGTTTTTATTTTATCAAACTTACTGTATCGTTTATTTTGGCGAATGAAATTAAGCATGTACTGAAAACTCCATTGTACAACATTTTTTAATAGTGATTCAAGGAATAATCTTGAAGATGCCATGTTGTGGCATTATTTTCTTTTAAATTCAGTTTAAACATTTTTGATTTAAAAATAATAAAATATATATGAATGCATAATATGACCTGATATGAGCTAAACTCTGAATAAATAATGATTGCAACTTAGAATTCTGATATTTTAACTTATATTTTCAGATTTTTTCATTACAAATTTATAAAACTTGTAAATAAAAAAATGAATTTGATCAATACTATTAATGGAAAAAGTGGATATGCAAAAAAAGGCTTTAATATAAACTTAAATGCATTATTCTCTTAAAAGTGAAATAAAGGTATCAGTCCATTCTGTCCACTTGCCTGTCCATCTGTAAATTTTTCATATGCATCACAGTAGCTCAAAACTTTAACTGTTTTTCTTTATGACATTCTTGTCAGAGTATCAGTTTTGCATAATATATTTAGAAATGTACTATAACCAAGTAGGAGGGCCCTTTCCTCTTAGCTCCTCAGATGCTTATATATATGAAAAACATTTCAATAGAAATCAGCAATTTTTTGCATTTGCTAAAATTTCAAACTTCAGCTGAGCCCCTTGACCCATGGGTCCCTTTTTATAATCTGTTGTTTCTTTTGTAATTTTAAACTCTTGATTATTTTATAATTGTAAACTCATGCTTCATGTGTAATTTTAAACTCATGTAACAGATATTGTTTTACACAGGGATATTGTTGTACACAGAGATATTCTTTTATACAGGGATATTGTTGAATACAGGAATATTCTTTTACACAGGGATAATCTGTTGCACTTGGATATTGTTGTACACAGGGATATTCTTCTACACAGGCGTATTATTTTACACAGGATATTCTTTTACAGAGGATAATTGTTTTACATAGGGATGTTGTTGTACATAGGGATATTCTTTTACACAGGGATATTGTTGTATATGGGGTAATTTTTTTACACAGGTATTGTTGTACACAGGGATATTGTTGTACACAGGGATATTGTTGTACACAGGAATGTTGTTGTACAAAGGGATATTGTTGTACACAGAGGTATTATTTTACTCGGGATATTCTTTTACACAGGGAAATTGTTTTATACAGGGGTATTATTTTACACAGGGATATTGTTGTACACGGGGATATCATTTTACACAGGGATATTCTTTTACACTGGGATATTCTTTTACACAGAGATATTCTTTTGCACAGGGATACTCCTTTAAACAGGGAAATTCTTTTACACAGGGTTATTCTTTTACACAGGGATATTGTTGTACATAGGGATATCACTTTACAAAGGGATATTTTTAGCTCAGCTGACTATAAGTCATCTGAGCTAAAGTCGTGGTCCATTGTCCGTCGTTCGTCCGTCTGTCTGTCCGTCCGTCTGTCCAGATGTCCGTCCGTAAGACTGGCACGT